>OW121721.1:5027500-7527500 GCA_933228805.2 Hipparchia semele | reverse complement strand
AAATAAAATTGAAATAAAAAGCCCTGAGTAATACTTTTGTCGCTGAGTATATAATAATCACTACCTACGTTTTATTTTTGGCAAGTATAATATCTACTAAGTATATAAAAATAAGTCGGGTTTTCCTTCCTGACGCTATAACTCCAGAACGCACGAACCGATTTCCACGGTTTTGCATTCGTTGGAAAGGTCTCGGGCTCCGTGAGGTTTATAGCAAAGAAAATTCAGGTAAAATTTCAACAGAAAAGCGGGAAAATCTTTTTTCACACACATCTCTGATACATAGCATGTAATCTGGTGGCGAAACGGAGTTCGCCGGGTTTGCTAGTTATTATAAAAAAATTACCTGATAAGAAGGATGAACATTACTACGTAAGGGAAAAGAGCGAGGAAATAGGCCGCTTTTCCTGAACTCTTTACACTGCGGGCAACGATCAGGAATATAATGATCCACGAAATCAACAAACAGAGAGTGAGATCCCACAATGGAACACCTGAAATTATAATTTAAATATCAGCGTGAAGGTGTGACTACCCTCAATTGGAAACCTACTTTGATTACAAAATAATATACACATACCGATTCCATCGTGAATTCCATCTGATCGACGAAGGACTGTGCGTCTGGAATAATTTAATTTTTTTTTTAAAGTAATTAGCAATTACCCATGATATTTCATCATAAGATAGGTATTATTTTCATTTTTTCATTATCTATTATACATAATAGATACTATATTATTATCACCAATTCATCACTATATCACTATAATGCTGCTACAATGTATGAACTAGGTAGATATAACCCTCAATAGCTCAATGAGTAAGATGCTGAATTGAAACTGTTCAAACTCCACTTGTTGCACTAGGTACCTACGCCATACCCACTTATTTAATTAGCTTTAGCTTAATTTTGAGGGGAAAGGCACATATGAGTAATATTTAACATTTCAAAAAAAAAGTATATTAAAATATGATTTTGGTTTTCAAAAAGTGTTCAACTGTGGAATTGATGGTTCAACCGTTTTTTTTTACCATAAATATATTCTTTATTAGGGCGGCAGCAAGGAAAATAGGTGTAGAGGTATCTTACGAAAAATATAACTCGGCACTGCTCACAGGGTTGCCGTCTATGGCGCTCATATTGACGGATTCCCCCGAGGGCACACAGTCTCGCCAGTCAGGATCGCACACTGCCCAGGGCAGCGGGTCCTGGAAACTCATCGCCAGGTAGTAAAAGCACAGCGCAATGATCGAAACGTAGTACGAGACTAAGTACATGGCGCCCAAAGTTTGCGCGTATCCGGTACCTGTAAGACGAAACAAAAATATGTATCAATAAGGGCTAGTAGTTTCACCACGGACGATGTTATTCGTAATGACAGTTTTGTATTGAAAATCCACTGCTTTGTTGGTGCTAATTCGATAGTAAGTGGATACATAACCTCTAAATCAAATATAGTTGCCAGGTCCAGACAATGCTATTGCAATATTTGAGTCCCTGGCCTAGTGGGGCTTAATGTGTGTCTGTCTTGTATTCGGAGCCTACTGTAAAACTTATGCTGAGATCTCGTGCTCTGACTCAGCTCAGACTCAAGATGGAGATTAAAACGAGACACAAGTATGCTCTGACATAAATCCGTCTCGTTTTAATTCTGTCTTGAGTCTGAGCAGAGTGAGAGTGCGATCTATAAATTTTAGCCTTAGAGTATGCTAACGAACCATAAATATAGTATTAAGTACTTAGAGTAAAAGATCTCTTTCTGATGTAGGTGTTTCTCTCTCGATGGAGTGATACAGCTTTCTGGAGCTTTCCTAGGTGTCGAACTAAAAGTATCGATACTACTCAGGTATCGATCCTTTTTCGAATTCCTAAGCATAGAGCAAACTTGACGGCAAACTTGATCGTATGTGGCTTCCCTAAATTTGGGGGTAGGTACTCTAACGCTCACCAATGTCTATTTTTCTAACAGTTTCAACTGTGTAAAACTGTGTAAAAGTATCCAAGAAACGACATGAGATGCAACAGGGCCGACGCTGGCTGATGTGAAACTAAAATTTACTGACGGGTATTATAGACATAGACATGTGAAACCAATTGTTACCTTTCATGGCTGGCGAGAGCGCCCAAACTTTGACGCAGTTACTGTTACTAAATTGCCCGAGCACAGTTTCAAGATAATACATAGGCTTTCCAATGACTATTAGCACAATAATGTACGGGATGAGAAACGCCCCGCCTCCGTTTTGATACGCCACGAAAGGGAACCGCCATACGTTCCCCAAGCCGACCGATGTAGAGATGCAAGACATGAGGAATTCGATCTGGTTTCCCCATTGCGGCCGTTCGTGAACAGGTCTCGTATTCTCCTGTAATAATAAGAAGTATAGCCTCAATAGCCCAACGGTTCAAGGTGCGGACTGAAAATTGGAAGGTCGACGGTTTAATTCCCACCCGTTGCACTATTGTCACTTTCACATGAGTTTCACATTTACTATAGAAAGTATATTATAACATTAGTAATGTTTAAGGTAGGAAAGCATTTAGTACTACCTATCTACCTAATATACATACGTAACTACTATTTAAGCATCATAGTTGCCTATATTTATAACTCACCTTCTTCAAGTTATTTTTTCCTTCTAATTTATTTATATTTTCTGGGCTGGCATCGAAGGCTTTATTTACCCTTTCTCCATTTTTCACTGTAGGTTCTGTACTATCCTAAAACATAATATTATATTATATATGCATTAATATAAAACCTAAAACGTTAGTTTTCAAATAAATAAATATTTATTCATCTTAGCACACATAAATAAAAAGATAAAAAATAGATTAACACTAAATCTATGGCTAAATACATTTATTTTTTTCAATATTTTATAAAACAGGCATTAATTTTAATATTAGGTATTTTTAACAATCACCATTGTTATGAACAGGTTGCACGCATATACATACGTCCGCTGTCAGTTAGAGTTGTGGTGATTCTTTGGTGGTAGGTAGGTGGTAGGTATTTATTGTAACCTATAATGATAAAAATATCAGATAAATTTCTTTGATATACATCGTGTTGATGTAAAATATAATGCGTTCATAGTTTAATTAGATCAATGACTTAACTCGCAGATCATACTACGCGTAACTACTAGGTACCTACTCGTAATAACCAAATAATCTATTAATAAAACCAAGTAATATCTTTTTAACTTCTATAATTTACGTACTGTACCTATAGAATTTTTTAATGAAAATAGTAGGTCTCACGCTTTCTCAGTCAGATTTGATAAGATTATATTTTATTGTATGTCATAATTTCCTTCGCAATATCATCGATTTATCAACATGCAATGATGGTGATACTATACAAAAAATGTTTAGATACGAGCCGCTACACGCGACATTTTTTGACTTTGACTCGAAGAAATAAAACTGAATTAAATTTTATTTTATTTTAATTTGCTTAGGTATCTACATGGAGCTATAGTCAAGGTATCTACTCTGTTTTAACTCAGGTATCTTTGAGAATGAGGTTGAATTTCGATGTTGTTTAACAGTCAGGTTTTAGTCATGTGTAGGTATGGATGTATTCTTTTAAATTATTATTTGAGTTCGAGTACCCCGTTCATATTGTAACCGACAGCCAGGAGTGAGGAGGATGACAGCGACTAGAACGAGAGCGCCGGGCGCTGTCGGTCCGAGGCAACATGTTGGCCGGTAGATTTGCACGTCGTACAAAGCAGGTAAAGCTAACTTTGTATAAAGCTTATTGCCAATCTTTCTGCACGTGCAGTCTCTGGACGAACTATACGCAGCGGACCTATAGCGCGCTGCGAGTTTACAACAATGTGCTGCCGGCGGTGTTATGGAAGCCTCGACGCTGCATTGCGTCGGCAATGTTTGCGGATTATCGTGTAGATGATTTCTACGATTATACGCAAGCGTGCCGCATCTACGATGAGCAGGCTTATGAGCAGTCCTCTTCAGCACATTGGTCGCATTGGTAGCTGTAAAGCCATCTCTGGAGGAGCTGGAATAGTGTGCACATAGCACATTCGCTGGTAGCCCTAAATAGGTTACGGTTGTTTATAAGGACTAACATAGAATAATTAGTAATTGTTACTAACGGGTGAATATTCAAAGTAATGAAAATTACGTATTTCAGTGAATAAAAAATTGAAACTTAAGTTTAGACTCCATTTAATATACGTTTATCATGCACACCTACATACTTTATCGTGCACATGGTGTGTTTATTGAAATTTCTATGTAAATCACTCAGATTTTTAGTGAAAATAACATTAAAATTCATTACCGGCACCTGTTTTATTACTAGATATTTTATATTTAATAATATTTAGTAAACCTAGCACAAAAATAATGTTAATTTGGCTACTGTGCCGAATAATTAAATAATTTTTTATTACTTCTTCATAATTTAAAATTAATTTTACAAAGAAATATATAGTCAAATATGTTTTTAAAGTTTTGTCACGATGCAAAGTTCATTACCGGAACCCTCCGGAATCATCACGGGAAACATGTTTTTACGTGACAAAATCTTGCCGCTACATAGTGAGCTCTCGGCGTCCCGCACCTCAGACCTCAGTCGACCGGAAAACGTAGCAGAAGGAAGACGTACGCACGAACTCGCGCAAAAAATTACAACTGAAAGTGTATTATAATGTTTTGTCACAGTTTATGTTTCATTACCAGTCCGCTTATATTTTGATAAATATTTAAAATTGGAATTTTATTGCGATAACAATACATCAAGTTCTCGTCTAGTTTAATTTTTAAATGATTAGATAGCATATACTGCTTATAGAAAAATTTATAATAAATTAAAAGTGCATATTTGTCATTACCGTGTCCTTCATTACCGTCGTTTACCGTAACCTTTTTGAAGTTCATTTAATGATTTTTACTGAAACTACATTATATACAGGAATACTTTCGAAGGGAGATGATTCTACAATTTGGTAGTACATGGAAAAAAAGATCTGGAGCACCTGATGGTCGAAGTGCTCCAGGCACCCAGGTGGTGGGGGTGAAATTGCGTTCGGTGGCGTGCGGTGTGGTTGTAGAAGTTAGAGGGCTCCCCGTTATATAGCCGATAGAGCACACAAAGCGAGCTTACATCTGCGGTGTTCCAAGCTTTCCAGCGAGTAGGTTAATTTGGGATTGTCCACAAGCCGAAGTGCCCTCTTTTGAATCCCAATGCTGTTGGTAGGAGTAAGGGAAGTGTTCTGAAAGAGAAGAGGCGTGGTAAAAGGGGCCTTTTTTGCGGTAAACGCACAAACTTGTGTTTTTGAAGGGTTAAATTGAACAAGATTTTGTGAACCCCATACGGACACTTTCTAGAGAGAAGTCTCAATGTCCGACACAAGTTTGGCTCTATTCTCCTCCAGCACTGCGCGAGAGAACTGTGCATGGCCTTTGTAAAGGGCATCAGAAGTACTGTCATCCGCATAACAATATATGCTGCTGTTATGCAACATATCATTGATTTGCAGAATGAACAAAGTAGGCGATAGCACTGAGCCCTGTGGAATGCCAGCATTGATGGGCTTAAGTTGAGAGCAAAAACCGTCGACAGCGACCTTGATGCTGCGCCCATGAAGAAAGCTAGCGACCCAATGGCACAGCTTCGCAGGAAGTCCGTAAGATAGCAGCTTCGATAGCCAAGCCCTATGCCAAACCCGATCAAAGGCTTTAGCGATGTCGAGGCTGACCGCTAGGGCTTCCCCCTTACTGTCAATATATCCCCAATGTACCCCGTATATCACGCAAGGAGTTTTGACACCGCGGGATGGTCAGCGGTGTTTTCCCACCATCATCAAGCGTAGAGTTGGCAGCAAAGAGAGTGCCCAGAATTTCGGCTTTCTCTTTGGCAGTGTAGGCCAGTGTATCATCCGGTTTGCTTAAAGGTGGAAACGAGGAACGACAGAAGTTGCCTTACATGGCTTTCAACAGAAATCAGAAAGCACGGGAACCAGAAGGCAGTGAGACTAGTCTCTGCCCAATTCTGTCGATGTGCTCAAATTTTGCCCTGGCAATGGCATTTTTGTAGGCTCTGGACGCAATGTTAAAGATTTTCTTAACATTTGCAGCATTGGGATCATTGGTGCAATGTGCAGAGAGCCAGGACTGGTAGGAGTTTTGTTTAAGTATAGCAGCCTTATTACAGATCCCGTTGAACCATTTCTGCGCGCGCTTCCCAAAAGGTATGAGGGAGTTTGGAATATAGCAGTCCATACCTTGGAGTATGGCATCAGCAACTGCTTCAGCACAGGTGTTAAGGTCGTTTGTTGAAAAACAAAGCTGTGCCCACGGATATGAGGCTACCGGTATTACGCGTGCGAACAGAGGATGGAAGTGGCACGGAAGTCTGTACTAGGCAGGGGTTAAATGTTCCTAGGGGAGCATCGACTGTTACCTGGTAGCCGGTAGGGTGAGTGGTAAGGAAGAGGTCCAATATAGAGGGAGTCTATTAAGTTATGGAAGAACTGCTTGATATTTTGTTATTTGAAACGATCTTACTCCAAGCAGTGACGGGCCCAACAAGGTTCTCGGTCGACGAGTGAATTACCAATTCCCTGTGCACGGCTGGGCACTTGCTTTTATTCGTACAAGTTTATTCAAATAGAGAATTCATAAGAAATTCTGCCAAAAGTATACATAAAAATTCATTACCGTATACAGGGTTCATTATAGCTTGACATAAATTTCTAGTGGCAATAACTCTTTGAATATTTGAAATATATACGTGCCTTTCACTTGTGTATTTAATGAAATAGCACCAAACATTATAATACTATCAAAAATTAAAAAAAATGAAATTATGCTTGTTCCTAAAAAAATGCGCAAATATCGTCCAAATTGAATATTCACCCTAACACAGTCTGAATTAAATAATACTAATTATTATTATTATGTCGCATATGTTTTTTACTCTCACACCCGCATACAAAATAAATACATATAAGGCCAAAGATTTAAATAATAAACATAAATATATATACAAATAAATAAACTTACATACACTTTACACAAATAAATATTTGTAGCGGGCGGAGGATTACGCCCCGGCAGGGGAGACCAAACGGCCGGGGGTCAGGGTGACAGGCTGAGAAACCGACGGACTATCCTAGCCGAGTCCAACAGCACCGCTTTCTGCATCTTGGCCGCGAGCGAACTGCCACGGAACCCCAGTCGCCTCAGATGGTGAGCGAGGCTGACTGGGATCAACCCATTCGCAGATATGACGATCGGGATGGTTTCAGTGGACTCCACATGCCACATGCTGGAAACCTCGTGAGCCAGATCTAGATACTTTCGTTTTTTCTCTGTCTCCGCTTTCACGAGGTTTTCGTCATGTGGAATGGTGATGTCCACTAAAAACACCCTCGACTGTGCCCGGTCCATCAGCACGATATCAGGCTTATTCGCCAGAATCGTCCTGTCCGTGATGATGGACCGGTCCCAATAGAGCCGGACTCCGTCACGCTCGAGTACTGGCACCGGTGTGTACCTATAGTACGGCACTCTCTCATCCAGGAGACCGTACTTCAGAGCAAGCTCTTGGTGAAGGATTTTGGCCGCTTGGTTGTGTCTGTGCAGATACTCAGTATTAGCAAGAGCTGAACATCCCGAGAGCACATGCCTGAGTGACTCTCCGGGGTGGCGACAAGCTCGACAGATGTCGAGAGTGCCATCCTTCAGGATGTACTTTCGGTAGTTCCGCGTCTTAACCACCTGATCTTGTATCGCACACACAAACCCTTCGGTTTCCCCAAAGAGGTCACCGAAGCGCAGCCATTGCACGGACGCTTTCTTATCCACGTGGGGCTCATTTAGAGCTTTAAAAAAGCGTCCGTGCAACTCCTTCTCCTTCCATACGGTCTCCCGGTCAGAGGTGCTTAGTACCACCGGTTTCTGCCACTCGGGATTGGCCAGGGATAGGGGAGTAAGTCCTTTATCACATTCTATGACGTCTCTATGCATTGGGCACTCCCTCTTCGTCTCAAAGTAGGTTCTGAGGTTGGATACCTCCCGATTATGCATGGTCTTGACGCTTAACACGCCTCGACCTCCACATTTTCGGGGGATATACAACCTCATAACAGACGATTTCGGGTGGTGCATGCGATAGAGAGTCATAGTCGTGCGGACTTTTCTATCCAGGGCGTCTAATTCGGTCTGAGTCCATCTGAGTACGCCAAAGGTGTACATGAGAACGGGCATGACCCAACCGTTATAAGCTCGGACCTTATTGGCACCTGACAAATAGCTTTTGCAGACTTTTGTCAGGCGTCCAAAAAAGACCTCGCAAACTGATTGTTTCATGTCCGTCTCCTTTACCCCTACGGACTGTGACATACCCAGATATCGGTACGATTCAGCCTCAGAGAGGGTCCTGATGTTAGTCGGCTCGAGATTAATCTCGGCCGAATGAGTAACCTGCCCCCTCTCCACATGTAGGACCGCACACTTGTCTAGTCCAAGCTCCATCCTGATGGAGCCACTGAACTCAGTGGTGATATTCAGTAACTCCCTCAGGCGGGTGGCATTGGGTGCTAGCAGCTTGAGGTCATCCATGTAGAGAAGGTGAGGCACTTTTGTCCCTCCTCTCCGAAACTGAAAGCCTGTCCCTGATCTCTCCAGCAAGGAGCTGAGCGGGTTTAGAGACAGACAAAACCACAGTGGACTCAGACAATCGCCCTGGAAGATACCCCGCCGTATCTCTATCCGGTCATCCGCCGTCGCCAACCGCTCACCGTGGAGACAAAGGATCGTGCTCCATTGCCCCATGCACTCTCCGAGGAAGTCTCGAACTGTACTATCGATTTTATACAGCTCGAGGACCCTCAAGAGCCATGAATGGGGCACCGAGTCGAATGCCTTCTTGTAGTCAATCCAAGCTGCGGAGAAATTCCGGCGATTGCGTTTTACCAGTTGGCCCGCGACGGAGTCGATAAGAAGGAGCTCCTTAGTACCACGACTACCACCCCGACATCCGTTCTGAGCCCAAGACATTATGCCGTTCTCGTCAACATGACGGGAAATCTTGAGGCTCAGAACGGATGTCAATGTCTTATAGATGGTAGTAAGACATGTGATGGGGCGGTACTTAGCCGGATCAGCAGTGTCGGTGGACTTTGGAGCTAAATGAGTGATCCCGGTGGTGAAAAGGCTCGGGAGTGTCCTTTGCTCGAGAGCGTCTTGGAATTGTCGAGCCAAGGTAGCATGGCAGAGTGAAAAACCCTTCAGCCAGTAGTGATGCAGCCCATCGGGTCCCGGACTTTTCCAGTTCGCGGCCCGACGCACCGCATCAGCTACATCCTCCGGAGAGATGGCGACTGGGTTCATCGGCTCTATTGAGGCACATGCTTCCTCTACCGCCGCAATCCAAGGGCCCTCCTCATGCTCCACCTCTCTTGACCATACACTTCGCCAAAAGGCGATGAGGTCAGCCGGGCTCGGCTGCTGAGAGGCAGAACAGACTGCTGGGCACTCCAGTTTTTTATAGAACCTTTTCTGATCACTCGAGAAGAGGCGATTTTGCCGAAAGCGCTCGACTCTTTCGGAGTATCGTCGAATGCGGTTCCCCCATGCAGCGATTTTCTGCTTCAGGTCGTCGATGCGCTCCGTTAGTTTTTGGGCTATATCGGGCTGATCTAGCCTCACCCCTAGCCCGTTAAAGGCTATTCTAACGGAGCGCACAATCCTTGGCCTAGTATTGCCCGACCTGAAGCTCTGCAGTCTGCCAATGAGAGCTCTGGCAAGGGTGATACGGTGTTCTATTCTCCTTTTCCAGGCTGGTTCCGTGCTGCGCCTTGGAGTAGAGCGTCCCCGTTTCTGGGCCTTGACACCCATGAAACGGTAAACAGCTAAGGCCGCACCAAAGAGAATAGAAGCCGTATCATCCAGGCCAGTGCTGCGCTCAAGATATTGAGGCAGCATTTGGTTTATGGCCTCAATGACATCCCGCGTCGCTACATTCAACGTGAGTCGGGAGAGCCGCGGACGGTTCTCTAGAGGAGCGCTCCGGATCTCAGAAATCGCCTCTCCTAAAATCCTTCCCATCCGCTCTATATCCAGGGAAACTGTTTCCTCCGTGTCCCCCTCCACGGGCAAATCTTGCGCGTTAGCGTCCGTCTCTTCGCGGACAGGGTCCGCCAGAGAGACAATTTGCTCTGTGGTTGGGGTTGTCACTTCGGGAACAGCCTCACGTCGTAACCGTTCGAGCTCGGTAGCGCTAAAGATGTTCGAGCGCTGAATATACCGAGCCCGGTCTGCCAGGTTTTGTTCCGTGACAGTTAAATTCGGCTCAAGCAGCAAGAACTCACGGTACATTGCCGCTCGGTAGCCAGTCCGTCCGGTTTCCCCTCCTGTAGCCCTGTAGTACGCACGCATGACATTTCTGTTCATTGGAGATGTCCATCTCATGCGGCGTACTCCACCAGCGGCGGACTCCGAAGATTGGGTCCTAGAGGACCCTGTCGGTGCCAAACCTTCTGGTGGGGATGATGGATTTGTCGGCCGCCGAGATCGTAGTGGCGGCCGATTAGTGTGACTGGCGGTTCGCATGCTGCCACGTCCAGCGCCAGCCCCAGACGCGCCCTGGCGCCCCCCAGGCAGCGGCCCTATACGCATATCCATATTTGTATCCATCATCATATAAAAAGGGGGGGGGGGGGGGGGGTGAGTGGTTGTTACGTCACTCGGGGTCCACTCAGGTCCCCGAGGAGGCTGTTTAGAGCCAGCTAGCTCAGTTTTGGGGAGCCTAGATGGTAGTTGGTTCCCCAGTTCCCTTAGTCGCCTCTTACGACACCCACGGGATAGAAAGGGGTGGCACTATTCTATTCTGCCGGTGCCACACGGCCGTTATTATTATTATTATTATTATTATTATTATTATTATTATTAAAGGTCGTAAAATATTAAATATACCTACAATTAGTTCATTATAGTTCTATATTAGTTCGTTACAATTTATGAAAAATTCAATTAAAATAATATTTTTAAACAAACGGCAATAATTATTTTTTTAAATAAATAATTAGTTGAATAAGTAGGTTTATCTATATAAAACCATATCGCGTTTTGATAACCTAACTATCAAAATATTTATGTTTCGATTACATGGCCAATGATTAGAAAATAATAAATACGTATACTACGGAATAATAGCGTAAATGTGTCCGAATTTTCGTATGCATAGCTAACACTTAACCAATTACTGTCTCTGGCTTGCAGTAAAAATATAACATGTCCTGTATTGATTATACAGGGCGTCCCACGGCTATGCCACATGGAGGGGAAGTACCTTAAATATTGTAGATGGAACATTTTACTGAAAGAAGACTTCATTTTAATTTAAAAAACAATTTAAACTGCATTCATAGATTTTTAAATAATTGCCTGGTTGAACCGGGACTCGAACCCGCTATACGAGAAAAAAAAATTAACCTGTATCTTTATCATACCGATCGGAAGGCTTCATCATAAGGATTATTTTTTATTAAATAACATAGCATGAGAAATAAAAGGAAGACCATGAATTTTAGCCTTTGATGTAAAATTTTGTTCAGAAAAATGAAAAGCTGACATTGGCGTATCGCATCGACATACAACTGACATGAACTATTACTAATGAGTACCCACTTGAGAAGTACACACCATTTCCCGATCCTTACTATCTTTACTAATCCTTACTTATATTACCTATAAATGCGAAAGTGTTTGTTTGTTGATTTATTGGTAATCCCGCTGCAACAGTTTGCAGCGGGATTGAAGGACATGTCGATACGCCAATGTCAGCTTTTCATTTTTCTGAACAAAATTTTACATCAAAGGCTAAAATTCATGCTCTTCCTTTTATTTCTCATGCTATGTTATTTAACAAAAAATAATCCTTATGATGAAGCCTTCCGATCGGTATGATAAAGATACAGGTTAATTTTTTTTCTCGTATAGCGGGTTCGAGTCCCGGTTCAACCAGGCAATTATTTTAAAATCTATGAATGCAGTTTAAATTGTTTTTTAAATTAAAATGAAGACTTCTTTCAGTAAAATGTTCCATCTACAATATTTAAGGTACTTCCCCTCCATGTGGCATAGCCGTGGGACACCCTGTATATGTGCTAGAAATATGGAAAAAATGAGCGCATGACGTCATCATAGTAACTATTAGCATGCATATCAAACTTTTGGCAGAAATATATTAATTTTGATCTATATTTTATTTACATATTACGTATTATGTTTTCCATTATCGCAAATATGTATTTTATTTGTCGTTTGCGTAGACATTACAACAGCTACGTGCTACGGTTGTGCTACGCGGACGCCACGCCGCCGCGCCGCGCGCCGCTCCTTTTCTATCATACAATTTTATTTATATCATACTTGCTCAGTAACTAGGGATTACTATGGTGGAAAGTCTTCTTGTAAGTTGGTGTTTACAATTCAAGGCAACATTACGTCGCACTATGCTTGAATTGTAATGTTCACTTTACAGTTCAAGCTATGCAAAACTCCTTGGTAAACAATCTCTTTTCTTATAAAATGGTAAGAAAACTTTTTACTGAAAAAAAACACTGAACATGGCGGCATTTAATTTCCATACATTTCAAACTATGCAAAACTCCTTGGAACTCAGAGCCGTAAAAAAAAAAATGGAAAACTATTTACGAAAAAAAAATGGAAATGGCGGCATTTCATTTGATTTGAAAGTTTGTGAAGTTTGTTCGTAAAGGGATTTAAGTTATTTACAACAATGTCAAGCACTTCATCAGATGATGAAAAAGGAGGAGAGCCTGATTTTTGTTTGCTCAAGCAGAACAAATGATGGAAAACCTTTTGCCGGATAAGTCCAAAGAGCGCTACGTGAAAACTTACGAAGAATTCAACAAATGGCGTGCAAAGAAAGGAATTACATCTTTGGCAGAATGTGTTTTGCTTTCTTATTTCAATATGCTGTCAAAAAGCTACAAACCACCGTCATTGTGGTGTTTTTACTCTATGCTAAAATTTCATTTTGCATTACCAATGTTTTATTTACCTCGCAAGAATGATATAAAGTAGAATGCTTACCTCGGTTGCAAGTAGCTATTACACCCTCGAATTATATTCACCCTCGCTCGCTGCGCTCGCTCGTGTGACTAAATATCTCGGGTGCACGCGATCCATTAGCGCCCTATGCGAGCTGCGCTCGCACTGGCGCCAAATTGGATCTTGTTCTGTAATAGCTTACTTACGTCCCTTGTGTAACAATCTACTATTATTTTGTGTTATTTCATTATTGAGTTGCACGAAACTATAATTAGTTAAGGTTAAAGTTTACTTGATATTCGTGATATATTTTACATTGTTTAGCAAAGATTATAACTTACTCCTGCAACGTGGTAAATAGATAATCATATGAGCTTATTTACGAGTTAATAGAAGTTATTTTGAAATCACAGACTAACACTTTAATTTTATTTATTTGTATTGATATAAAATACATCCTTTCTTAAGATAAATGGCTTAAAAATATTAAAATGTTTGTAATATATTTATTGTCCAATAAAGTTTGATAACTGATAACAATAAGTACCTATGCTTAACTTATCGCAGAGGATATTAAACCACGTGTCTTCGTCACAACAAATAGCTTGTCTGCGTAAAAAGAAATAGACTGAATCCTTGCAATAAGTAAAATATAGGGTAAGGATGCCGAATATGAGATGGTTTCCAAATATGAGATAGTTAGGTTTTGGCGAAACTAATCGCCGCAGCTATTTGGCGATACTGTCACCAGAAGCGGCGTGGCAACAGACTGAAACATGTGTTGGTGCTTCCCAGTTCGAGGCGAAGTCAAGTTGTGTACGTGCGGATTTTTACGAAACCACAAAACCCGATTTTTGACACCAAATATTAACGAGGTATGTTACAACTTTATAGTCACACTAAATGATTTAAGTTTACAGTCATTGTATCAGTTATATGATTAATTTTACAATGCATTTGCAGTTTAGTTGTATTTTCTTCTTCAAGAAATAATAGGCAGCCTAGTTTTTAAATTTGGGTATTTTCCTAATATGAGACACGTGGGGGCTCCTTAAATGAGTTATCTCATATTAGGATGTATAGAAATACGACTATTTAAAAACCTCTTTTTCTAGATCAAAGAAGTCCTAGGACCACGATGCCATAATACGGGCCGTGAGTGCAGTGCGAAGCAAACAAATATGTTACCTAATAGCATCAAAACTTTCGATGTTCCTAAGAGTATCCTAGAACGTTATGTCAAAAAAGATGCTAATGCAGAAGTATTTGTCAAGGTTCATGGGAAGACCTCCAGCTTTTTCTGACTATTTAGAAGCAAAAATAGAAAAATATTGTAAAGTTGGACTAACGATTTTATGGGTTACATCTACATCTGAAGAACATCAAGCACTTGGCACAAGCACATGATAATATTAAGTTGTTACTAAAACCTTTTTATTTAGTAGTACGATGTTGTAGATTAATAAATATCGCCCATAAAAAGTTTTTTTGAATTGATTTCTTTCCTTTTTCTCTAAATAAATACTATCTCATATTAAAAACCCTTGGTATCTCATAATAGGAGACCATTTCCCTGAGACGTAATTTCTGACTTTTCTAATATTATCTGATATAACAAAAAATCTATTATACCTAGCACTAAACGGTCTTTCAAGGATAGACTTCATTAAATACTTATCGAATATAAGTGATTGTCATAGTCATTAGTGCAATAATTTATTTTTTATGGCCGAATATGTAAATGGTATCTCATATTCGGCATCTTTACCCTATAACTTCACTGTTAGTTTCACGTCAAAGTTAAGTTAACGTTAAGTTTGAAATTGATCACCAAAAGACAAAGAAATTAGGTTCCATTAAGCAAGTATTCACGCTATGTGGTAATTTTAATAACTCTTTTACTTTTTTTGAATTTTCGACATTTTTCCCTCTGGATTGCATTTTTGTTTTGTGGTTTTAAACTTAACTTTCCGTAACCTTATACTAACCGCCTGGCTTGTAAATCGACCATGACGAGTCAAACATCCTCGAATAATTTACTAAAGTCACAGACTAAAAGTAAAAAAAAACATAGAATAAGAGTTATAAAGAATGCAAAGTCCTAAAGCTTAAGTGTCGTTAACTACCAAAACGTGGAAATCCAAAAAGCGACAGAAATGACGCCATTTGAACTAACAAATGTTTTTCATATTGTTATATCAAGCACAAACCTATCTTGCAGTACAAAACTTCAAAGGTTTGATTAGCATTAATAGATAGTAGGTAACAGACAACAGTTTAAAAAACAGTACAAAGTTTTGTCTTAATTATTTATTTTCACGTGGGCAAAACAAACAAAATATCCAGATACACATTACACACATAATTTCCATAAAATTCATGGTACACTGTTTAGATATACAATCTTAGACGAACTACATTTAAAACAAGGTACTTATAACTTCTAATAAGTTTATTTTTGAGGAAATAAAATAAGTATAATTTTTTTTACAAAACGGAGTTTTAAAATAAATACAAAATTGCAGGTTGGAATAATCTCACACAAAACCATCTTTTTTCAACAACACAACTGTGATAAATTAAATAACTTTTTTATACTAATGATTACTACAACTATCAGACTAAGAAACTAGAAGATTCCACTAACTAAAAAACAACTAGACTGAGTTAGATGGATGATTTTTAGAGTTTCTGAAAAAAAAACGGAACCCTTATAGGGTCACTTTGTTGTCCGTCAGTCTGTGTGTCTTTTTTCTCAGAAACCGTTTAAGTTAAAAATACTGAATAGGTAGATAGGTCAATAGTCCTCTTAATGCTGTGAAAATTTCAAGTTCCATTCAATATTTCCAGTGACGTTTTTGCCTTTTATTTAAATCTAGGCGTTCTAAAAGATACTTACCTACATTTTATGAAAAAAATTACATATATCATACATATACTCCCTTTTAAGTGACGAGCAACTACGAAAATTTGACCGTTTATTATTTTATTTGGTACGGTCAACGTCAAAATTTTTGAAGGATCTGAAATTTTTGAAGGCTCTGCGCGTCTCATTCAATGCGCAGAATCATGTGCCAGTTCGAGTTCGTTTATTGTTCGGCGAATCACGGCTCGCGCCGTGACGAGAATCAAGTACGAACCAAAGTAATCAATATAAGAATGACGTGAGGTTTATTAAACTAATCTGACTATTACATTAAGGTACTCGTAGAATAACAAGATCTAAAAAATGCGAATAAAAATAATTGTAGATGCTACAATAGGTATAAATAATTTATTTTTCTTGTCAGTGCCGATTTGACCAAGGACCGTTTGGGCGTTCTGAAAGTTTTTGTATTAAAAATCTGTCAAAATATTTAAATTATTATTCTAAGGTTAAACTTTACTCAACGTTGGTGAAATCGGCACTTAAAAGGTAAACAAATGGCCGAAAACGGCGCTTATGACGCGTTTGATTGTCACTGCATTTAGAAAGTCTTATACGCTGTGTTACAACGTCGCTTACGACTTTCTGCTATAAACCACTTGTTTATCTTTTAAGAAGGCTAAAAAAAATAGATTACTTACCCTTAGGTATAGTTCTTGCAATTCACGAGGGCGCGTGAGCTTTACTTGTGGCTCGTCGTGTACATGCACATTGCGTAAGTGTGCGTGCCAGGAGCCTAGGTCGAAGAGGTTAGGCGCGAGCAAGCTCTCACTCACACTTATTCAGATACGATACACACACAACCATGAGCCACGCGCCCTCGTGAATTTCAAGAAGTATACTAGATACCTATTTTTACTTAGTGATAGCTTAAGATTTACTTAGTATTAATATTTAATTGATACTTGGCCTAGATAAACAAGTAGGTACGTTATTCGTGGACTTAAACCGTTTTATATCTCAAAGCTCGTTGGTATCCTCCAGATAAACTGAGCCAAATATGTCTGAGCCAGGAAGTGTTCATTTTGTGTCGTTTGGCTTGCATGTCTTGCGAGTAAAGTTCGTATTCCCTGCGAGTGCTCGCAGAACGGGGACCCCAGGAAGATTTTTGGCGGAACGCCTTTTTAAGAGTCTGAAATCGGAAATTGAAAATTGAATTTCGGACCCAAAATAATAAAAAAAAAGCAAGTTTGAAGTTACTATAACACTTGTCTAAGACGATAACCCTATTATTTTAAGCATTTGCTGGGTTCATAATATAAACATAAAAAATATTTTTAAAAAAACGACTTCAAACGCCACTACAAAGTATATCAAGTGTGCCTATAAAATTTGAAGAGTTCCCTCGATTTGTCCAGTATCCCATCATTTGGGGGTTTGAATATGTTACCTTTCAGTTTTCAGTCCGCACCTTTAACCGTTGGGCTATTGAGGCGTTAAATAGCAAAGTATACATATCGGTACATTTATTCTTACCTCAACAAAGACTCCAGATCTATTTTTATACAAGTTCAAAGTGATAGCGATGGGTACGATAGCTATTCCGACGAACAGCATCAAATAACCGGCCACTGTAACAAATAAATAATTTTGTTTCATACAAATAATTATCATATTAAATGAAAAAAATTATCATATTAAATGAAAACTAACTAAATAATTTATTTATAGCTAAATATAGATAGGTACCTATATGAAATATAATTATCACTGAGTAAAGAATAATACATTCTATTTGATAGGTACATAGTATTGAAACCTTTTATGAATGACTATAAAATTATATAGTAGTAGCTACCTACATATACTTATATCGCGGAACATAATGGCCTTTTTATAGGACACTCATAGCAACTTACCATAACCTGCCGTAGGATACTCATAATAACCTCCAAACAATAAGTTATCAAATGAGAACAGAGCGTAAATAAACACGGTGACCATTATTATAGGAGTGATGAAGCCCCAACAAAAGCGCCAGTATATGGACGTGCTGATACCCAACATGAATTCAATATCTGTACATATGTTTTCAAGACCTGAAAAAATAAAGAACATTTATTTTGGTATATAGTTCTCGCAATTCACGAGCGCAAGTGAGCTATTGAGATTACGTCGTGTTCATGCAAATTGTGTAAATGTGTGCCTTTCGGAGCCTACGTGGGAGCGGTCAGGCGCGAGCATTGCGCTCACTCATACTTATACAAGTTCGACATATTATCATATGCAACCATAAGTCAGGCGCGCTCGTTAATTGCAAGAACTACACCTAGTTTTAAGCCGCTTTATGAATTTCACCGAGTAAAGATACTTAAGCACCTGTAAACCATAAGGGAAGTTAGAAAGCAATATTGAGTTCAAACTCGAATATTATAGCACAACAAAGAGTTTGAGTGACCAGTTCCCACCAACCATCAGATAGGCTCCACGGAAATACCTTATGATTATAATCATCTATTGTCATCTTAACTACATCTTGAATTTATAAATCACGACAGAGGGAGGGAGTCGCTTGATACTTTTAATCTCGGCAGAAAAGAACAAACTAATGAAAAGATTAGTAAAATTACCGTAGATCCAAAATACTGCGAGAATTTCAGCAATACCACAGAACAGTATAAGGAAAGTTCCGCCGTAGTAATCGACAAGTTCCAAAACATATAGGCCAGCCTAAAAATAAAACAAAACTTGAATTTTTCGTTAAGTTACCATAAACGAAAACTTTGAGCCTCAGTAATCAGTAAGTAAGTTATCAGTAACTTATACACGAGAATATTAATTACTAACCGGTGTTACATAAACGAGTCCGATTCCAAATCCAATGGTACAAGATAATGCAGACATGTATACTGTTCGCACGCGAGGGAATGCATCCAACAGCAACGTATTGACCGAAGACAGCAACGCTACGGCCGAACCAACACCTAGTACTGACATCATCAAGAAGAATAGTACTGAGAAAAGCTGAAAAGAAAATAAATATCTATTTACATATATTCCAAAGAACAAGATGAGATTATAATCTTATCCGGAAAATTAGATGGTTTTGTAACGCAAAGGTCTTCCTCTAATCTCTTTAAGGCCTGAGCAGTCTTTACTCATGTGGCTATATATCCAAGACAATGTAAGTACAAGAGTGTAAATGTGTGGACAACATCTCAGATTATTTCTAAGACATGGTAACATTCAGCTGATACTGCAGCATCAAGTAGTCTGCCGGATACCTAACCCCTCAGCAATTCACAGTAGATATAAGTTGGCGTTAGATAGAGATGATCAAAGATTTAGAAGGAGGATCTGATGATGGAGCGGAAAACTGGCAAACAGGATGTCGGGTACGTATATTATACATAGTCCAGCTATATATTTCACATGTTTTTAATTTACACTTGTATCATTATTGTATTATTCATGTTTATCGTGCCCAACATTCTTTTATAATAAACAAGAAAATACAAACCTGAGGCTGGAAGGTTTTCGCGATGGCATCAGGGTATGAAACAAAGGCGAGTCCAGTTCCCCCTAAACCCACCACATCGTTAACCTCTCGTTTCAGGACGTGCGCTAGATTCCCTAGGATTCCGAATATAGTGAAGCCGGACAGTAGACTCGTGAACGTGTCCAGAGTAGTGACAATCATTGCGTCTCTGTGAAAAAAAAAAAACATAGAAGTGACTACTAAAATCCAAGTCCCGCTGTGGACGCCTATCGGTTGGTAAAGTTACGCATGGTGAACGAAGAAAATATAGCTTTCACTGAGTATTTTTATCGGTTTTTGTGCGTGACTTAACAGACAAAATTAAGAGGCAGAGAGAAATAAAACGAAAGTACGCCAAATTTTGTACGTGGAAGATATCTGCGTAGATACGAATGTAAGTTTCTTGTTTTGTTTTTAAGTATTGCAACAGCCAAGCAACAGATTGACGTGATTTTTTGAATGGGTATAACAATTGAAGGCTTGAAGAGTAACTAGGAAAACAAAGAGTACCTGCGGGATTTTTAAAAACCTAACTGGCCTAACCTAACTAGCTAACGATGCTGGGCATGGGCGGATGGGCAAAAGCTACTTTATTATAATCTCACCAACAATTTATTATTGTTTGTGACGTATTTTCGAGAGACTAAAAATGAATAAAGTAATATAGGTACCTATAAACATTTTGTCTGAAGCTGTTGTAGGAGGAAAACATAATAATGGGTCCCGTACATACAGACAACGAGAAGAACACCTGGGTCACAGCTGCATACCACACCTGAAAGATATAGGCTTAGCTATAATGGAGAAAAGTATAGTACCACCACATTTCAACGATATTAGAAACTCATCTCACTACTGAGCTCCATTCAGAGAAATAGGTTTCAGGTTAGGTATAGGCGATAGTCCACCACGCTGGCTCAGTGCAAATTGTCAGACTTCCCACACCTTTGAGAACATTCTAGAGAACACTCAGGTGTGCAAATTGTCTCACGATGTTTCCCTTAATCGCTGAAGTATGTGATATTAAATTGCTGAACAAATGTTAGCCGGCCATGACTTCCTAGATTGTAGCGCCGGAAAGAAAAAATAGACCTATAATTATACCTAAAATCTATATATTTTTAGGGTTCCGAAAAAAAACTTCGGAACCCTTATAGGATCACTCCGTTGTCCGTCTGTCTGTCAGTGTGTCACCACCGTTTTTCTCGAAAACGGCTTATGATACTAAGTCGAAATTTATACTGAATATAAAGTTCAATGGTCTCGTAGTGTTTTAAGAATATCAAGCTTATAGCTTAACTCAGTGAAAAGTTACAGCTTTAAAACCACGGCTTTCTCACTATTAAAACAAATTAAGGGACATCTTCCAAAAATCGTTTCTTTCCACACCTAATTCTTAGTTTCATAGTAAGTCCCGTTATATTTTACAAACACCAGTATTAAAATCTTGCAAATTACGGAGATTTTGATACCTCTAAACCATTAATAGTACCTAAAACAGTAAAAAAAACAAAAAAAAAAAACGATAACTTACTATGGCTTTTAAATTAATTGCAACGCTAAGGCTAAAACAAACTATCGGATGCCGCGACTATAGCTGCGACTGATAAGTGTGCACAGTCGTTTGAGATCAGCAGGCCCATATTTCTATCGGACATCCGAACGCTCAAGGATCGCCAAAGGTTACGTTCGCGACTACGCCCGATATAGTGTCTAAAGTTCAATGGAATTTACTATCCAGCCGCGGCTTACGTGTCCGTTAGTTTGTTCAAAGCTTAACTTTTTAACGCGTCACGTCCACATGTCACTTGTCACAACTACAGATTCACAGAACACTAATAGCTTTTTTTCTACTACAGATTATTATTACAACTTTTTTACACTGACCTCTAGAATTAATCTATGATTAACAGTGGACAGGCTGCTGTCTGTGCTGTGCTGTATGTCATTTAGTAAATTCTAGTACTATTAGTACAGTAGTACATACACGCATTCCCTACCCATAAACTTTGATTTTACTTTTTATGTTACAGATTTAAGTATGTCATTCTAATAAATAAAATATTACTCACTACTACTAAAATCAAAATAAAATCCTACTCAAAAATTATAAAATTTCAAGTTGAAAGTATTGATTTGTTGCTAACTTTTGTATAGGTATAACAAAGTTAGCGACACTGCATTGATAAATGCAATTACTTTTAATTTATTTCTCCACTATTACTTATTCACTATTTATATTAGTTAATAAAATTATGGCGGTCGGTGCACCATTTGCAATATTATTAGTTCCAGAGACACTCGTATGTCAAATGTGGTGCTTCAAATTGATTCATAACTATTAAGGTATCTAATCATTGGTAGGTAGGTCTAGGTAGGTAGGTACCTGCAGAGACAGCCAGTCCAGTAGGTATTAATCATAGCATAGATTTCATAGAGGCGTAGACAGCTGTCTACGGTGTTCAAAGTTGGTTCAAAATTCAAACTTTCAAAGCCAAATTCAAACAAACAAAAGTTCAATAGTAGTTTGCACAAATAAGCATACTAAATGGTTTATATTCTCTTGGAGACAAATAACATTTGATTTTTAGGGTTCCGAAAAAAAACTTCGGAACCCTTATAGGATCACTCCGTTGTCCGTCTGTCTGTCAGTGTGTCACCACCGTTTTTCTCGAAAACGGCTTATGATACTAAGTCGAAATTTATACTGAATATAAAGTTCAATGGTCTCGTAGTGTTTTAAGAATATCAAGCTTATAGCTTAACTCAGTGAAAAGTTACAGCTTTAAAACCACGGCTTTCTCACTATTAAAACAAATTAAGGGACATCTTCCAAAAATCGTTTCTTTCCACACCTAATTCTTAGTTTCATAGTAAGTCCCGTTATATTTTACAAACACCAGTATTAAAATCTTGCAAATTACGGAGATTTTGATACCTCTAAACCATTAATAGTACCTAAAACAGTAAAAAAAACAAAAAAAAAAAACGATAACTTACTATGGCTTTTAAATTAATTGCAACGCTAAGGCTAAAACAAACTATCGGATGCCGCGACTATAGCTGCGACTGATAAGTGTGCACAGTCGTTTGAGATCAGCAGGCCCATATTTCTATCGGACATCCGAACGCTCAAGGATCGCCAAAGGTTACGTTCGCGACTACGCCCGATATAGTGTCTAAAGTTCAATGGAATTTACTATCCAGCCGCGGCTTACGTGTCCGTTAGTTTGTTCAAAGCTTAACTTTTTAACGCGTCACGTCCACATGTCACTTGTCACAACTACAGATTCACAGAACACTAATAGCTTTTTTTCTACTACAGATTATTATTACAACTTTTTTACACTGACCTCTAGAATTAATCTATGATTAACAGTGGACAGGCTGCTGTCTGTGCTGTGCTGTATGTCATTTAGTAAATTCTAGTACTATTAGTACAGTAGTACATACACGCATTCCCTACCCATAAACTTTGATTTTACTTTTTATGTTACAGATTTAAGTATGTCATTCTAATAAATAAAATATTACTCACTACTACTAAAATCAAAATAAAATCCTACTCAAAAATTATAAAATTTCAAGTTGAAAGTATTGATTTGTTGCTAACTTTTGTATAGGTATAACAAAGTTAGCGACACTGCATTGATAAATGCAATTACTTTTAATTTATTTCTCCACTATTTACTTATTCACTATTTATATTAGTTAATAAAATTATGGCGGTCGGTGCACCATTTGCAATATTATTAGTTCCAGAGACACTCGTATGTCAAATGTGGTGCTTCAAATTGATTCATAACTATTAAGGTATCTAATCATTGGTAGGTAGGTCTAGGTAGGTAGGTACCTGCAGAGACAGCCAGTCCAGTAGGTATTAATCATAGCATAGATTTCATAGAGGCGTAGACAGCTGTCTACGGTGTTCAAAGTTGGTTCAAAATTCAAACTTTCAAAGCCAAATTCAAACAAACAAAAGTTCAATAGTAGTTTGCACAAATAAGCATACTAAATGGTTTATATTCTCTTGGAGACAAATAACATTTGATTTTTTGTTTTATATGTGGGATAGTTATATTACATTTTACAATATTAGTACTGAATCAGTGTTTTCTTTTAACTTTGTATGGAGGTGAACTTCGTATTCGAGACAGAGACTTAATGCATACACCTAACTTTGTGAATTAAACCCATTATCAAAATGGACAATACTCCATCGCCAATGGATAATACGTCATCACCAATGTCGGTGAGTACCTACCTACTTATTTATTTTAATCTCTCGCAAAGAAGCATTAGAAAGGGAAACTCAAACTACAACTCCCAAATTCATGCAGTTATCTAACTATAGAAATGCCTATCTATAGAAGACAGTCTCAGACTTAAGACCGAGTTAAAACTAGCTTGTTATTGTTACTGTTTTAATTAGTAATAATGCTACCTAAATTTTGTCCCATACCATTATAAACATTCTTTCAACAAGTTTATTTAAATAGGTATTCTTCATGTCAATATTATATAGAAGTATAGATAATTTATGTGTTGTACAACAATATATCATAATATAATCCTAATTTATGCAAAGGCATTTGTTAAGTAACTTGCAAAACTGGCGTGCATTATAATTTTTTGGACAGGCCAGTTAAATAATCATTTGACAATAGAAAAAATAGAAGCACATTCTACTTTTGCTGCCAGCTAATTGCAAGTGCGCTCCCCACACTTATAGGAGACTTTAGTACGATGACAAGTTAACATGTCCTGACTTGTCTCGTTGAAAGGTTTGATGTAGGATTTGTTAAGAGTTTAATCTTAGCTTGCCAATTTACCAGTTACTTATATTATTTTAACAATAATTATTTTTATTTCAGGTTACCAGAATACCAGACTATTACTAGAGTTTGCACTGCATGTTGGATTGCTGCTAGAAGAGATAATATATTCAGAAGTAAATGCAGCACAATGTCAATTTTTTGTTGTTGATATTTGGTTCCTTGAGTATGGATAATATTGATTATGAAGAATCCATACATATATCTGTATCCACACAACCCAGAGAACCTACAACTTTTAGGATTGTGTCACAAGCTCATATACATTCTGTGTTTACCTTGAGACATTATATATTTTTAGGATAAAATGTTGAATGCCTATTGGTGCCAATTGCAGTCAAAGAAATGTTATTAAACTGATATGCTGAGGCATTATTTTCAAATCACTGTGTGGTAAGCTCAATGTCAACCTTTGCTATGTTTATATATCACCTTTAGAATTAATGTGATTTAACTCAAAATTCCTGTAACTTCTGTTGTTGTAAAATGTATTTAACATTTAATATAATATGTATAATTGGTAATAACCAATCCATACGTATAAGATGATTAAGTATTAAGATAATTAACTTTTTTAATAGTTTTATTGGCAGAGATACATTCAATTTTACTCAACACTACTTTTTTGAAGTCTTCCTCATTTCCCACAAATTGCAATTTTTGAGTTAGGTCACTTTAATTCCAAAGTTTGTATCTCCTACTCACATTTTTTATAGGTAAGATAAACTTAATGAATAAATTAAATTGTTTTTATAATTTTGTATTATCAAAATACTGTATCAACCCCAAAATAATATAGTAGTAATAGGCAATTCATAGTTCAATGATACGGAAATCAGAGAGAGAGATTAGGTGTAAAGCCAACGTCTTTATATGCTCTCTGAGGTACAGATATAATGGAACCTTGTCATCTGCAGTCTACTGCTACATCCACTAGACCAACGAGACAAATAATGTGATGAAAGATGGAGATTGGGGACTCTGTGAGAAAACTACACAACCCCATCGAGTTTGGGCTTTTTAATTCGTCTTGACAAGTTCTCTAGTCCTAAATGATATGCAGGTTCTGATGATGAAGCCGAAAGGCGTTTATGGGAACTCTGTAATGAAACGACGTAACCCCATCGAGTTTCGACTCGTTTGATTCTTTTTGACGTTTAGAAGGTCATTAGTAGGTACCTAATTAATACATTGGTCAATAGTTTCGGAACCCTCAGTGCGCGAGTATGACTCGCACTTGACCGGTTATTTTTTAAGCTGTTTTCAATAGTAAACAAATTGCAGAAAACGTTGCAAAAAAATGCGTTATACGTTCTTAAGTTTGGTTTTTTACTTGTAGCATGGTTTCGATGTTAGTGCAGTAAGAACGTTATATGCCAGCGCATGGTTAGCACGTCGCTTACGCCTTTTTGCGGGAAATCACTTATTTACCTTTTAAGGCAGCAAAAGAAAAATAGGTTATAATAAATATGAAGGCACTTTGTGTAACAGAAATGGGGCTCTGCGTGGTTGAGGCTGGCCGACTGCCCCTTTCAGAATATACCTGATGCCTGGTACAGGCAGTAAGTATACTATAAATTAAAAACAACAGCTAGTTCTTGCAATTCACGAGCGCGCGTGATCTTTACTTTTGTTGGTACATCGTGTACATGTACATCGCGTAAGTGTGAGTGCCTTTCGGATCCTAGGTGTGAGCGGTCAGTCACATGCATTGTCCTCGCTCACACTTACTTATAGAGATACGACGTGAATTGCAAGAACTGTACTATAACTGCATATGGAAAACAATCCTATTTTCTTAGTTATTTTTTGTCACTTACGTTAAGTTCTAACAATTTTTCCCATTGCGGTGTTATGAAGAACAGAATACCCTTTCCGGCTCCGGGTAAAATGGCCGTGCTGAAAAAAGAAATTATGTTGATAAGGTGAGTTTATAATCAACGTAAAATCCCCTAGTCTATCGGGGAATTTTCCGCAGTTGATAATCTTTTAATACCGATAATAATTATAATTATTATATTGGCGTTCGAATAGTAATAGATTGGTATTTAAACGTTGCTTTACAAACAAGTATGTACCTAGTAAGTATGTAATGTATCTATTACAAACAAATATGTATATATATGTACATATATATATATGCAGCTGGTAAAACTCCCAAAAATAGATGCAAAAAAGTAGATATATGTGTATGGCTTAGACCATTTAATAAAAAGATTAATACTATGTACCTATGTAACATATAAAAAGAAACTTTAGTATTACATAATATATATATATATATATATATATATATATATATAATAAACAAATTACCTGATAAGCAATATGATCATCACAACATAAGGGAAAAGGGCGAGGAAGTAGGAAGCTTTCCCTGAACTCTTAACACCTCTAGACACGATGACGAAGATAACAAACCACGACGCCAATAGGCAAAGCGTTAAGTACCATAGAGGTAACCCTGAAAATTAAAATGAAAGCAGTGAAAAAACGAATAGAAGAAAGACTAAAACCAAATTAAAATTAAATCCATTTACATTTAATCAAATATTCTTTAATCACCACGGTGTTCCCTTTATTATTATGCTTAATATATTTTTTCTTTACTTTCCAAATTCTAATATGTGACCCGAGTTAGCTCTAGTTTCCATATAAACTTTTTCTTTCATTTAGAAATTACGGATAGACATCAAACTTGGTATAGTTCTTGCAATTCACGAGGGCACGTGGCTTATGGCTGTGTGTGTCGTATCTATATAAGTGGGAGCGAGAGCTTGCTCGCGCCTGACCGCTCCCACCTGACAGGTACACACACTTACGCAATGCATGTACACGAAGTAACCACAAGTAAAGCGCCCGTATCTTCGTGAGATAAACGTACTATAATTACAATGATACTGTAAGAAAAATAGATATAGGTGAGCGTTAGAGTACCACAAGCAAAGCTTTTGCGCCCTCGTGAATTGCAAGAACTATAAATAAATTACAAATTTCATGATTCGGTATGTGTATGTACACATATATACCAGACAGATATATTTACCAGACAAGAAGCATATTTAAAAATTTTGAATTCTTACCAAGACCTCCTTCAATTCCATCAGGCTGGTTCAGTACCGTTCGACTAGAAAAAATTTAAGTTTTTGTAAACAAAAATAATTGAATATTATTACTATACAAAATATTAAGTAAGCGCTATTTTGATCCCTTTGTAAGGGAGAGTAAGTAATATGTGCAAGGATCTAGGAAAACACCGCATTGTTAGCATTATATGAATTATGGAAAGGAGTACCTTCAGCAATGATGAATACGATGTAGAGGGAGAGAGAGATTAAGTAATTAAAAGAGAATAAACAGGTCATCATTACTTAAATTAATACATAATTCCGTAGTGACAATGTGCTTAAGATTTGTAAGCGACAGGTTGTATACTTATGAGCAGTGTACTCCTGTCTTTTGGTAGCGAAACCAAAACTGATTAGGTAACTGAGCCGGTATCGAGAACTAAATGGATTCTTACACAAAATACAGGTCGGCACTGCTACGAGATTCGTTTGTTAACGTGACGTTTTCAGTCTGCCCCGAAGGTACGCAATTGAGCCAATCCGGTTCGCAGACGGCCCACGGCAATGGTGATTGGAAACTCATAGCGAGGTAATAAAGGCACAGTGCAATGATGGCCACGTAGTAGGAAAGTATGTAACTGCATGCTAGAGACTGTGCGTATCCTATACCTGAAAAATAAATGTATTTGTTACCTTCTGAAAGCTTTTACAGTAAAGCTGGCCTTAGGAAGGCCACATACGATCAAGCTTGCCGTTAAGTCTGCATTATGCCGCTTCAATTCTGCCGCGGACTCCAATTTGCATCATCCAATTTGCATGATAGCTGTTATGACCACACACGTATCACCGTCAAGTTTGCATGATGCCGCACCAGTTAAAACCATGGCGTCACTAGGGACAGACGATGCCGCGTTAGCCATCCTAGGCTTATTAACTCACATCACAATAATTATCAAAAAAGTTACTATCAGTACCAATACAGAAAATAATTATATGGCATTCACACATTCATTGATTGTTTTCAGCCTACGTATGTAGCGAAACTTCCATTCTAAGCGTTATTAGGTGGTCACATAGAAAACACAAAAACAAGAACTTTGAATACCAACATACATGATTGAAGGACAAACCGACAAACAAACATACTTTCACAGTTATATTATATAGTAATAAAGTTATGATTTGTAGGTGTTCAAGTTCATACAAATGTTCAAGTTTGCATGA
This sequence comes from Hipparchia semele, assembly GCA_933228805.2. NCBI lineage: Eukaryota > Metazoa > Arthropoda > Insecta > Lepidoptera > Nymphalidae > Hipparchia > Hipparchia semele. Next base: position 7,498,906 of record OW121721.1, on the reverse strand, counting down.
CGCGAGAGACTTGATCAAGTCGGCAGGATGAAATTCGACTTTTGCTTCATGCAGACTTGTCATGCAAATTGATAGCCACACACCGTCAAGTCTGCTGTGGACTTGACGGTATCATGCAGACTAGACGGTAAATTTGATTGTATGTGGCCTCCCTTATTCTTAGTAAGAGCAAGTAGCTTAGTATAGTATTGAGCTTGCCAAACGTAAAGTACAAGACAGTCAAACAAACAAACAAAATTGTTCACATGTACTTTATCGTAAGCTTCTTATATGAGTAAAATTAAACCCCAATAAAATACAGACGTTACTTTACGTTTACATTTGATGTACGAGGAACTCATGCAATAGCGCCACTGTAATGTGCTAGCAGATGAGTTACTGAAGTAAAATGATCCCTATTTACTGGCATGTCTGTATGACCATAATACACTCAGGTAGGATTAATGTGATTATGTAATCTACATTATTGGATCTTTGTAACTTATAAAAGTGTAACTAATTAAAAATCAAAATACCTTTCATGGCTGGAGCTAACGCCCATACTTTTACAGTGTTTCTAGAACTGAACTGACCCAAAACTCCTTCAAGGTAATACATTGGCTTTCCGATCAGAATGAGTACGATTATGTAAGGTATAAGGAAAGCCCCTCCGCCGTTTTGGTAGGCAACAAAAGGAAATCGCCACACGTTCCCCAATCCCACCGAGGCGGCGATGCAAGACATCAGGAATTCTATTTGATTTCCCCACATAGCTCTCTCAGGTTCCCCGTCCTCAGGATTGTCACTCTGAAAAATAAAGCATCATCAGAGATAATTTTTTTTTATTCGATGACAAGATAGTCCTTGACTGCGATCTCACGTGATGGTAAGTGACGATGCAGCCTAAGTTGATAGCGGGCTAACTTGGAAGGGGTATGGCAGTATACTCATACCCCTAATCGGTTTCTACACGCCATCGTGCCGGAACGCTAAATCGCTTGGCGGAACGTCTTCGACGTAGGGTGATGGTTCTTATGATTTTACAATTCTTATATTGTGGTACCTATTTCATTTTATCTACGTATACTTATCTAAATAGTACCTATGTAGGTACATAAGATTTATTACGTCGTAATTTACTCTTCTCTTCACAACATTGCTCTTTTGAAATGTAAATTTCAAAATGTGCGAGTGATAGTACTTATTGGGTGCATACAATTATATGAATAACTTATACGGTAAATAATATGGATATAATATTACGACTTACACTTGTCGCCTCCACGGCGGCTTTTTCATCAATCCCCATAACAGAGCTGAATGACGGCGGCGGCTCCGAAGGATCGAAGGCATTATTTACTTTGCCGCTTTTTTCCTTCTATGGAGAAAATAAATATTAAAATGTAAAATAGTACTCGACCATTTAGCCGGGACTTGCCTTTACGCAGATTTAGTACTGAATATATATTCTGCCACTTTCTGCGGTGAGGTGGGTTATCACGTACAGCACACATTTACTCACTTCCGCACACTCTTGTAAATACTTAATGTCTCTATGAACACACACTAACTCAAAAGCAGTCACACTTACAAGCTGAACCGTACGTTTGTACATGTACTTCGGCAGAGGGGAATGCGTGCGCTTGCCACGTCCCGGCTAAATGGTCGAAGATTCTTAGGGCTCAGTAAGATTAGTATAAGATTTAATTCGATTGATCGTATTCGTATTCGATGACTTCAGCGTCAAAGTAAAATAAACCACAAATACATTACATTAGAGCTCAATTTAGTGGATGCATTCCTATACTTTTACGCATACGAATACGCTCCAAATTAAAATCGGTTTTCGCATCGGATAACTATTCCTTGCCGCTCGCATTCTAGAAACTCTTCTTGTGTAACTGACAGCTTAGGTAAATACCTACATATGTTACGCAAATAAAAAATATATGCATTTATGAATTGAGAACCTGCTCTTTTTTTTTCGTCGGTTAAAAAGAATTCAACCAGTGGATTCAACTTACAAAACATTTGTCAAATTGAATACTACATACTTCTAATGAAAGTTTTGTGGGTTGGACTTTTTATTTATTAGAAAATGTACGTCAACAGCTTCCATGTCATGTGACCTACATGTGACCATGTAGGTATCTTACGTGGTCACATTAGCTAATTAATCGTATTTTATCTGACCGATAAACGTTTATTGCGGCAGGTAGGTGGGTATAAGTAGGTACACGTTAAGTCTTTATGTGTTCATTATTATATTCGAGAATTAGTGCTCGATATAAATATTGATTGGTAATAATAGTTTAATAACTGGCAGTAAGTAGATAATTACTTGTTGATAGCTCTATCTCTCTTTGAATATATTACCTATGGTTTTTCCGTATTTTTTCACGTTTACCGCTATCACAGTGAACTTATAAAATCACGTATTTATAGATTTTATCAATAGGTAATAATTAGGTTATACTTCACTTAAATAAAATATTATTAATTTGAGCTGTAAGATTCAAAAATTTTCCCTGGTAGGTAGACACCTACATACTGTATACCTACATACTGAATAAGTTTTTATGTAATGTTTTTTTTAATTTATGGAAATAAAAATAGGTATTAAGTACCTATTTTTAACATGACGATTGGTTTAATAAGGGCATTATTAATCATTTTCAGGGAATATGAAAAATTTAATTATCCAACTAAGTATATAAGTATATTATGTACTTAATAATAAAGTATTCGTATATTTAAACAAATATTTACGAACTTAGCTACCAATTAAAAATTCAGGTGACGCTTTATCTTTGATTGATATCTAGATAACAAAGTTTCATCTGTCCTTGTTTATGTTCCAATAAAATAATATAGTTGGTATTTGTTTGTCAGACAATATAAGTATCTACTTTATACTTATTTGCTAATAATTGCTTACCATGCTTTGAAAGAGCCCAGTATTTACATAATATTATTTTATATCTGCGAATAACCCATCTCGCCTACCTAGCGAGGAAAAGGAAGTGTATCTCACGTTTATGCGACGCAGCGTTTTAGATGAATAGAATAGAATAATTTTTTATTCAAATAAACTTTTACAAAGTGATTTCGAATCGTCAAATGAATCTACTACTGGTTCGGAATGCCGTTCCAACCGAGATCAGAGGGACTGCCCATTTTAAAGCATCTTACTATTTTTGGGATACCTACCTACTTAATCAATTTTACCGAATTCAAACGCCAACTTCTAAGTCATAAGCATTGTAGGTACCGCCACCGTAATTTCAAAATAGTTTTGCACTTCTATTTAATTTATGCTAGCGTCGTGTCGGTTTCGTCGTTTCTTTTTCTCATTTTAAGATATCTAACTTTTTATCATCAGGCCCCTTTCAGTTCAGTTTAGAAAGGGACCTGGAGTTCAAAGATGAACCCTTTAATGAGTACCAGACAGACACAGCCATTTTATTTATTTCTGTACGGTACCAAATAGGAATAAAATGTATGACTAGCTCGTCTATCTAAATAGTTCAAGTAAACAGAACTTGCCTATGTTTAGTTAAAGGAGTGGTTGTTGAATATTACCTGTCTGTCATTAGCTGGGTTCACACTTAACGAGGCAGGCTAACAAGGCACGCGAAGCAAAGGAGGTGGGTTGATAAGGCCCAAAATCCGCCCCTCATACACTCGAAAAAAAAAGTTCCAGATTCCGACAAATTGTAAATGTATTTATATACTTGAAGATATAAACTTTATTTTAATATAAAGTTTAGGTGATAAAAAAAATAGTAAGTTACAGAAAATATTACCCAAAAAGAGAGTGTTTCTTTTACTTTTCTTACATTTTCATACATTTTAGTTGTTTTTTAAGCTTTGATTTAATATTTTAGAATGAAGCGAATTAACCTAAACTTTATATTAAAATAAAGTTTATATCTTCAAGTATTTAAATACATTTACAATTTGTCGAAATCTGGAACTTTTTTTTTCGAGTGTATGAGGGGCGGATTTTCGGCCTTATCAACCCACGTCCTTTTCGGTCAGACGCCGGATGGTACGCGTATTATCCGAGGCAAGCGCGCACGTCACAGCTGCCTCGCCCGAGTATTGCCGTGGCCGATCCAGCCAGTAACGGTTTTAAATGGATCAGTCCATTCCACCACTTGGGCGGAAGTTGTCCTTAACCTCTCGCGAAAAAAAGTGACATATGGAAAACTGTGTATAAGGAATTCTTTAAGGAACGCAACGTCCAGTAGATATTCACAGTGGAGATCTGAAAAATGCTTCCAAAAGAGCCTTGAGAAAAGGATCTCCTAAAAATAGATTTGCATGTTCGGTCTTATCTCAACATCTCGTGCTATGTTATGCATATGGTGCGCTATCTCCTAGTCCATGCCTTGGAGGAGGCAACGCGGTGGCACGTTGTCACTAGAATCACACTTATAACAGGCCGCCACACTTAGTGAGGAGTTTGCAGTTTTTGTTATTTTTGTTACAAAACACAAACCACGTAAAGTAATAGGTATATGTATTTAATGATTAAAGAGGTGTTCCTATTTTTAGATATATTTAAATGCGAAGTTTTTTCTGCGCGCATCAATCGAAATTAAGTGGTACCTATCTAGTTTAAAAATATTAACTTAATACTTAAATACTTCTACACAGAATTAGTTATAATTGGTATTACTTGTTTAGTATATTGTGCACTCTAAATAACAGGCACATTGACCATTTGTTTATAATTTAAGCAGCCTTTATAATTTATTTTCCAAAACAACGTTTAATTTGTTGATTTTATGAAGATAGAAACTTATTAATACGTAAATTAGACTCTGGTTAGTTCGTCATTACTTATTACTATAAAAGGCTATTAAAATTATTAAAAACAAATGGCAGAAGACTTAAAAAGTCTTACCATTTTAGTTTCGCTACGTAGTCGTTAACTAATGAGTTGGTTTACTATTATTTAAAAATAAATATAACGATGACGCTAGCAAGCCACTGTCAACTAGAATGAACAAATACCGCTCCTTACAATGATTTTTATATTTATTTCCTATCGTATAGGTCCCATCGTAATCTATACCGAAATCTTTAACACTTTTCGCTGATGATAATGAAGTGCACTGGTCTTTTAAATTCTATGTAAAGTATTTAAATAATGACATCAACAAAATATTGCCGATATATTTAATTTTAGACGATACTTACATGCTCTTGTTCTTCTGAATACTATACGAACTTCGATCACAGAAGAAAAAATATTTTCTGTGATCGAAGTATACGAAATTTAAACTCGTTTAGTAATACAATAAAGGTAAATATTAAATTGTATGTGGATACCTAATTTCACATATCTACAGTCCTACATGACAAAATATTTCAGGTAATTCTAACTTGTTTAAAGTAAAAATCAAAACTTTTGCAGAAAACCACAAAAAAAATGTTTGCCACTTTTTTTGTTGAGAAGCCAACTTGTGGCAAGTGGTCAAAAGTGGTAAATCTATTCACTGAATACGACTGACACATCATGTGGGGCATGACACAACATGCACGACATTCACGAATTGCAAATAATAGATTTGTTCGAAATGAAAGGCGTAGCGAGTAGCGACTGCTGACATATTCGTAGAGTCGTAGGTAAGGGCTCTACATATCTACGATCGTAAATCAAAATGATCGATGTACGGACAAATTAATTAGTGCTCCCAATTTTTCATATTTTCATCTCATCTCAACCGTCCCACTACATGGCATAGGTCTCCTCTCAGACGAGAACGGTTTTAAACTTTAAGCTATTAGCAGACTTTACACACCTTGGAGAAAATTATGGAGGACCGATTAAGAAAGCTGTAATTAATTGCTTTAAACGCACATAACTCCGAAAAGTCAGAGATGTGTGTCTATTAGTATTTAAACACGGACCTTTCGAAAAGGAGTAGAAGTTTTGAGTGCCTTCTAACTTCTAGGACATCACCGAGTGCCACAATACTTTTATTTAAAATCCTGCTTATAAAACTCTTTCTTTTATTTAATAAGACTACTATATATGAAAGTATATATGTACTTATGTATCTACCTACTTATTTTTCGATGCACTATTAGTCATTACTACCGAACAAACAATACCTATAGCCATTGTTATCCAACACAATTATGTACCTATTTGTCTTTGTTATATTATGTAATATATAATTATATCCTGAACAAGTACTTACTTCAATTTGGTACACTTTTGCAAGAAGCATACAACATCTTCATTACTTATTTATCGTATTTCCAATATGAAAGAGCATATGCTCTATATAAATATAAAAAAAGATATCTTTGTGAAAACGTCGATTCATTGTTATTTTTAAAGCAAGATTTTAGAATATTATGTTAATAATGTAGTTATTTTATTTAATATTATGAATATCAAAGTGTGTTTGTTTGTTTGTCTTTCAATATCGTAGCGTCTTTCAATAAACAAATGAATTTGATTTTAAAGAAAGTAAAGATAAAGACTTAGAGTGAAAGCACATTTTTCATTCCGGGAAAACACAGGGTTCCGGCGGGATTTTCGAAAATCTAACACCACGCGAACGATTATGTAAAAGCTAGTAAAGATATACATATATACTTATATGTAAATTATTTCTACACCCATACAATAATTTGATGAAAAGTGTTCGGGGTTTGTGATCATAATAATTATTTACATACGAAGTCATTTTTCACAGGTACATTTTTAGTCAAAACGTGATCTACGTGTATAATTTATTCTATGAGCACGTAGTAGTACGTCATCGCTCATCATTGAGGCTATGATACTAAATAATATACATGTACTATTTTAAAATATCTTAGGTAGGTATTTGCTTTTGATCGTATGTACGTGATATATTATACCCGCAAGTTGAGAGAAAACAGGCTATTATCTCTGATTCTACTTGAACTGAAGGAATGTATAGTTTCTTTTTTAATATAAATAGTGAGCAAACGTGCAGCGGGTCACCTGATGTTAAGTGATTACCGTCGCCCACGTAGCACCAGAATTTCAGGAATTTGTTGGTCCGCCTTGAATAAACTCCCACAAAAAAGGTATACCTATCTGTAATTTATATAGTAGCATTTTTGAAACCGATAAATTAATATCTGTCTATCAAGATTGATACAATCAATGATTACCTACCTACTCTAGACATTGTTTACCGTTTGTTAATTATGGTTTGTGTGTATGTTAACCTTACTATGAATAAATAATCTATGCTCACATATTAAGTTACTTCTGATAACCCAATTAAAAGTGCGCATTTCCTTGTAAAGATTAAGTATTGTAAGATAATATTATGTACTTTCATATCAATAATAAATATTAATGCGAAATTGAAAAATCCATAACTAAATACATAAAATACATATTGTTCAAGAATGTATCTACACCTACACATACAAAGATATCTAAATAATTTTTGTTTATAAGGTAGGCAGTGTTTAATCCTACTTAATTTACATAATTATACTTAGTTAGATTATAAATAAAGATTATTTTGTAATCTTTACCTACAATCGATAGTTTATTATAGTTCCTCCGATTTGAGATAGGATTTGATTATAGATTTTTACGCACTAGGTCGGTATTCTTATGTATTAAAGCAATATCATTAGCGTTTTTTTTTTTTTTAATTCTATTTAGACGAATTGATTTCATATCGTTGATGACTTCATCGGAATTTCGACAATTATCCAAATTGTGTGCGTTCTTTTCCAGTGAAGCTTGACAATTGCGTGCCTCCGCGACTTTGTGGTTTGGAAAATAGGAAAAGTTTTTATTATTTTTTATCGATCTCTTTTATTTATTTACTTGTTCATATTTCAGGTGCGGGGAGTTTATTTATTTTATTTTATTTGAGCACTCCGTTGAGCATTTAGTTGCTTATTTTTTTTATTGGATGACAAGATAGCCCTTGACTGCGATCTCACCTGATGGTAAGTAACGATGCAGTATAAGATGGTAGCGGGCTAACTTGGAAGGGGTATAACAGTATAAATTCAACTCATACCCCTAGTCGGTTTCGGTAGTTTGAGCGTGAAATACCTACTTACTGACTTAATTTAGCTGAAAAGTATCACTTGCTTAATGAAAATGAAGAAGTGTTGTTCAAATAAATGATGAAGGTAGGTATGGGTTCAAATAAATAATGATGAATGAAGGTACTGAACCTTGAAATTGATAAAATTTTTAATAAAAGGTAGTAAAATGAAACAAAGGAAAGTAATTTGGTTAAAATAATATTTTATTTTTAAGTTATTCAATTAAAAATATACACGTTGGCTAAATGGGTCAGACAGGTACATAAAATTCATTATGGTTTTATTATTCCGTACTAAAGAGTTCAATCGAACAAGTGGAATACGTGTCAATTTATTATAATTACAAAAATAATAATCAGAATGTTATTTTAACGAACTCTTAGTTCTAAATGGACATTTACGATGTTGAGCTTCCACTTGTCTAACCGTATCCAAGTATTATTAAAATTACTAAGAACGTTAGCTTTGCTGAGGGCGGGTCCAAGCGCGATCCGCTTGCTCTTGTTAATGTGACCGCTGGCGGGCCCAGCGTACCCTGCACGCTTTGAAGAAGCAAAGTGTCCACAGCCGCATAAGCTTCATGGACAACTCGCTGCAAATAAGTTATAAAAAAAAAAATTAAAATCAACGACGAAATTCTGCGTCCCATAGAGGCCTTGGCTTTGTCCTAATACAACGCGAATACGCGATCATCGCAAGTTCGCGCGAATTTTACTCGTACGAACGCGCGATCAAACATCTCGAATACCTATTCGACGATAGGACTTCGCTTTCGTTAAAGCGATTGCGAATTAGGAAATCGAATCGCTTCGAATCGAATGCCACTTGTCTAGCCCCTCTGAGGGGCTAGACAAGTAATGAAACGTCAAATTCGTGCATCTAATTTTGAATGTTGGTTTGAGTGGTTTTTCTTAAGTGTGAAAGTAGAGTTTAATTTACTTAAAAACTATTGATTCGTAATATTCAGACTAATAATATTTCTTGGTAAATAAGAAAGTGCTTTTGTGTGTACTAAAAAACAAATATGTAAGTAAGTACCTATGATTTCAGCTAGACAAATAAAATGTTAGAGAATTCTTTCGTAGTGCTTATTGCTGAGCCTCATTAATACCCTGGATGTTTGTTATTGATACCTTGAGTAGTTAATAGGTACTATCAACGGGCCTTTGTTCATGTCGCGCATAGCCAAAGATTGTTTATATTAATCGTTGTATATAGGACCTTTGTGACTATTTCGGCGTAGTCCAAGCTAATTTGTGTTTATATTAAATACTAGTGGTTCGCCCCGAACTGAGACCTAGCGGTATCCCATAATTCCCTAAAGATAGTTTTAATTATATATTGTAATAATTAGCTTTTAACATTAGACGCAATAAAAAATAATAATAGTTGACGCAAAACTGTTTTATTGATACAGCGCCATCTATAAGCATTATTGTGAAGCTATTAGCATTAAAAATTAAATGATTTCGTTTCTTACCAATATTTATCAATTCAATTATCATTATTATTGTTCAATAATAATGCAAGAAGCCAATAACAATCTCAAAATAATTCAAAAAACAACTAAAATTAACAAAACAATGCTATTTCTTTCGTTTTCTACAGGGTCTTGGCGTTCGCTACGGTTTCCATCAATAAAATCGACAACTATCGATAACGCTTGTGAAAAATGCCACTTGTCTAGCACTTGTCGATTCGTTTTTATTAGACCACGTGACATTTCGATAGCTAATGTCAATCCCATACATTTTTGGACATTTCTACTAGCGATATCGCTAATGGAAAGTAACTTTGTCTAGGCCCTCAGGTGTCCTAATAGGCATTCGCGCGATGGAAAGAAGCGAAGTGGAACCCGCGGCCGCTCGCATCGCTTATTCGCGCGATGATCGCGCATTCGCTTTATATTAGGACAACGCCTAAAACTTTGAGTAAACATAAGTCAAGTTCAGCCTTCCTAATATTCTTTTTTTTTAAATTAAAGTTACCGGTCAATTACGAGTCGCATATGAAGGATTCCGTACCAAAAAACGCCGAAAAACACGTTTCTAGTAGGGGAGCCTTTAACTTTTCATTTATTTTTATTTTTAGTATTGTTGTTATAGCGGCAATAGAAATACACATTCTCTGAAAGTTTCAACTCTATGCCTATTACGGATCATAAGATAGACAGACTGATAGCCCGCTGACATACAGACGGACGAACGGTCAGTGGAGACTTAGTAATAGGGTCCCTTTGGATACGGAACCCTAAAAATGACTCAATAATTTTTCAGGATTTCATCTTGACGAAAGGTCCAAAAATAGCTTGCATACTGGAAACAGGTGCTATTTCGGGATTAAAAAAAAACGAAATCTATGCTTCAATGCTTTGTCATCTAGTAGCATTCAGGACCTTCTACATCGATTTCTTAAAAAGTTGAAAAGGATTAAACATAGTTCAGGATATGCAAAATGTTTCGTGAATGTGATGAGTGGGACGTTCTACTTTTCTACCGACAATAGTCTGTCTTTCTTCTTATTATGGCATCTCGTTGGAGTATTAATATAATCGGTTTTTTATTCGGTTCGAATAAACGTCCATATTTTTCTTATCTATTAATATTATGTCATTTTTCATGTTCTCTAACCAGCATATTTTATACGTTCGTTTTCCGTATAATGCCGTGACAGAGTGGTAAACTGAAATGTGGTCTCTACAGAAAAAGGCCACTTTGTCACATTATTTTTTCAAAAACCAACATTAAAAAAGAATCAATATTAGCTAGGAAGGAAACTTTAATTAGTACTAATGAAAACACAGATGCAGTTTTTTTTAAATCCCACACATAAAACACAATTATAGATGGTTCAAAAACCAAAAAAACAGAAAAACGTCGTTTCATTGTCGGTAGAAAAGTAGAACGACCCGAGTGCATAATATGTGCCTAATATTTGACCTACTCAGTGGTAGGTACTCTTAATTTTTTATATAAATGAGGGTTAATATTAAATGCATAATACAATGTAGAGTTAACCTCCGTTACAAGTTTTGAATCTTGGGCATCCGAGGGGCGAAACAACATCACCGTGTAGGTGTTGTCTATGCCTAGATGTCCATCTACCCAATCTTCTACACCGCCAGCATAAAGCGCTGAAAGTTAAAATTATAATTTATGGTAAACTATCACTTATACCCGTTTTCATCAATCATACTTAGTGATTAAATCATTTCCTAAGTAGGAATTTCTTTATGAAGGAATCCTCCCTTTTTGTAGCCCCAAAAGTAGTACTTTTCGTCTAAAAGAAAAGGCTACTTTTGCCGCGGAAAAATATCCTGTGGTTTAAACTAAGTCGCGGCAAAAAGAAATACAATAGTAGATAAATGTATTAATGTAAGCTCACGTAAAAACTCCGACGTTTGTCCAGCAACGTAAGGTCGCCCACTGATGCTGTAGGCAGCTGTAGCGGCTTGTGACGCGCGCTGTCTCTGAAAAATGGCACAAACAAAATAACAAAATTATATGCATATATAATTATATATTTCTATAATTTCACATGTCGGGGCTGTTTTAAATTTTCAATTTACACTTGTTTTTACATGGTCGTTACCCTGAGATTTGATTATGATTCTATCTCTTTCCTTTTTATCTGTTTCCTCAGTTAGGTATTTCGTATGTAGACTAGGTACATGATATACCTACGTAGTATCGCGACTTCGTCCTGCTTCATATTTATGGTTTTAATAACATAATTTTGTAAGGTTTACCAGTACCTATAGCGAATACTGGTAGGTAAACTTTACAAAATTATGATATTTTTTCTTACAACCATTTATATTAAGTCTATATTATAGGTATAATATCATTGTCTCACTAGAAGCATCTATATCCTACGAGTAGGTACTTATTTTGTTTAAAAAAATAATTGTGCACTATATGACTAGAAACAATGACTACTTACATACACATGATCAAAAGCACGCTTTTTCTTCGTATGTGAATAGGGATACATGATACCCTAGAACAAAATAATTTTAGTAAGACATCAGCTATGGAAATCTCAGGAATTTTGAAGACAAATTCTTTAGAGCCCCACGCTTTTTTCCTTATTTCTCTTTCTGACTAATAAGAGCGTCTATGCTTAAAAAATATATTGTAAACAAAAATACATAGTTAATTATTATTCTTGTCTAAAGTCCTTCGGCCGTCGTGAGCGAACCCAACGCGAGTGCGAAGCGATACGATTCAATAGTCGCGCGACAAATTACTTTAATTCTGGCACAAAAACACGCAATCAACACAACTTTTGACAACCAACAGCATAAGATCTTCAAATGTAGCGACACAGTATCGATCGAACTTCACTTGAGAAGTTCATTTGATCACATAATATAATTGATGGAAAGTCTAGACTCGAGACTCTTACAAGCACATCGCCCTCCTTAAAGGCAATGAAGGTGAACAGCGGTGTCCGCTGGTCGTGCAGGAATTGCGTCAAAGCCAGGGTCTCCGCCTCGCTGAGCTGGCGCGGGCCCGCGTACAGGGTGCCACACGGGTGCTCCAGGCGCAGCTCGTCAGCTGTGTACATAAACAAAAATCATCAAAATCGGTCCACCCTTTTATTCTACTAGAGTAGAGCACCATAAAGCAACTGGGCCCCAAGTCTGCTATTTTACAATACAATTACAATTCAATTATCATTGGTCCAAAATTTCGTAGTCTACTAAATTCACAATGGTCGTTCGATTTCTTATAATTGGATTGTAATTCAATGATATCTCGGTATTGGCATTAGCTTAAAAAGCATTTGCCGAAATGAGTTCCAAAAAAAACTACATATTAAAAACGTTTATTTAAGCTAGATTCAAAGCTAGATGTGTCAGTGGCAAACCATCAGAAAACAATTGTGACGCCACTGAATTAGTAGACTACCAAAATTGCTAAAAGTAGCAATTGGGATGTCATTGATAGACAATTGAACTACAATTGCAATAGCAGACTTGGGCCCCTGTTCATTCCTTTGCTATGCACACGCGCAATCGTGGTTATTAGATACAAGGTATTGACCAAGTTAGGCATTAGGCAGTAAGATGATACGAATAGATAAATGACTTGAATATTTCACAATTTTTATCATAAGGTGACGTTACTCATTATCTTAATTAGAAAGAAAGTTGAAATCCGCTGCAAAATAAATTAAAAGTTGGAAATCTACGAGTACTAGGTCTTATTGTAGGGCTGCCTGCGCGTAAAATAATAGAAAGGCGCTTGAGTAGATTGACCGGAATTGAATAGAAGAGTTTAAATCTCTGAAGAATACGCAGTATCGCATGTCGTATAAGTACCAGATCTTTAGAGATAGTTTGCTATAATACGTATAACCTTTACCATTTACCTATTATCTCCTTTACCATTTATCTACTGAATTACTATTAAGTACTCACCAGGTATCCATTGGTATTCGAAGTTGCGGTCGAGGTTGACGCCGTAGCATGGCTGGATGGTGCACCTGATGCCAAACTCCTCGCAAGCTTGACACGATTCACGCCCTTTACAAGAATCCCATGTCTGACGCAGATTTTTCGACCATTGCCTTCGCTTTGAGAATTTAAGTTACATTAAAATAAACGTAAAAACTCTTTTTACAGAACCTACTTTAAACGCCACTACAAAGTAGTGGCCTATATCAATTGTGCCTATAAAATTTGAAGAAGAGTTCCCTCGATTTCTCCAAGATCACATCAGGTCCTGACCTGATGACAATGGGACCACCTGGAAAGTATACCCTTTCAAACAAAAAAAGAATTTTCTAAATCGGCCCAGGCGTCTTCGAGTAATCGGGGAACATACGTAAAAAATAAAAAAAAAGATTCCGTCGAATTCTTCCGTCGAAACTTCGGGCGATATCATGGAATCGACCAAAGAGCTCTAATTACTAATTTGTACAAAAAGAACGAGACAAAATGTCTGGTGACGGTAGGCGACATCGCGCGACTTCGCGAGACGTCTCGGGAAACGTGTGTCCTAAGTCAAATCTTTTTTTTAAATTTCATATAGGCCAACTTGTAACTCTTATTATACTTAAGAAGTTCAGATCCTAGCACAGATTTGAATTACAGATTGTGCTACAAGAGCTAGCAAGCTCTTGTAGCACAGCTAGCTAGCTCAGTAGTTGCTCTTTTCAAAACAAAAATGTACCAACAATGATGATGATTACAATTATTGGGAGAAAATTTTCCTATTCTAACTATTGACTCATTAACATCGTCGCAGTAAAAATAACATTGTCAAATTAAATATTTTTGTCAGAGCCCTAAAAAAAAGCCAAACGTACCTACCTATGTTATCACTACTTAATATTCTAGTTGGAACTGCTTAAAAGATTTTATCGCGATGAGACATGAGATAAAGCTTTACGGAACTTCAATACCTAGCTGGTAAATACTATTTAAATAAAGGTGCATATGTGTTGACATGTACTTATTGAATTGTATTTATTGTATTTGTATTGTATTTATTTTTACTTGTATTGTACTCAGGAAAATTCATCGTGGAAGCACTGAATACATAGTTTCAATAACAATTGTAAAATTTTTATTTTTTTGAAAAGAGCAACCGCCGAGTTTCTTGCTGGCTCTTCTCGGCAGGAAAGGCATTCCGAACCAGTGGTAGATTCATTGACGATTCAAAAGTGCTTGTAAAAGTCTATTTGAATAAAAAATATTTCTATTCTATTCTATTCTATGTACTCACAATAAATTTTATATATTAGACTGCTAAAGAAATGCAGCGCATCGCGTGGTCTGAGTTAAAAAAAATCTTGCCTAGCCACACGATGCGTTGAGAAATGGCATTTGTCACAGTAAAATTCTCAGCACAGTAAATAATACTTTCACAAAATTACTACGACATGGAGCAAATCTTATGCTGAGATCTATAGAGCGTCCCCTGACTCAGTTCAGAGTTTAAAACGAGACACAAATATGGTCTGACATAAATCTATCTCGTTTTAACTCTGTCTGGAGTCTGAGCTGAGTGAGAGTGCGGTATGTAGATTTCAGCCTTAGCCTTTTAATATAATTAGTACATTCAAGTGCAAGCTCAATAAAAACCTATACTTCCTTCCAGCTCGATAGGCATAAGGGATCCAAGAATGAGCATTTTTTAATATTTGTCGTGTGTTTACGACTTAATATTCCGATACTTTCTCTTCAATAAAACAAGTACAACAAAAAAGTTTTATAAGCATTCACAAAGGGCTTTTGAATTACCAAGTGAATCTATTACCAATTTAAAATGGTCCTAGAAACTTATAAATTAAGTACGAGTCGATACCCTTTCCAAAGCAAACGTTCCTTTGAGTAGGTAGAGCAAATAGCCAATAAACATTATTATACCTACAGAAATTATATTTTTTGACGATAAATAATAATTTACATCAGTAAAACGTTAAAGATAATCTTATCGTGACTTTTGTATCACGTGCATACGTTTGTATTATGATAAGTCTTGTAGAAGTTAATATAGGAATGTCTAAGTATGACAATAATAATTGTAACGACCGATATTCAATCCTTATAATTATTACTACCAATGTACAAAATATTACTATATGTACTTAGTTTGTGCCCTTGGTCTTCAGCTCTTTAGGTAAAAAACCAAACAGGGTCCTGAAAAGTGCTTGTCTCTATGTATTTACCAGAAGGGTTGGCTAGACACTTCAAAATCAAAACTCTACTCTTTCTCTTTGAATGGAAAAACTAAACTAAGAACAAAACTAACAGCTAAAAACTAAATCCCCGCGGAAATTGTCCATAGGTATCATGAGTAAAATTTTACTATAAAATAGTTGGGACGATAATTTAGAATAATTTAATGAAGTAGTATGCAGAGGTACAGAATATAAATCTAAAGGAGAACTGCAAGGATTTAAGGCAATAAGATGTCGTAATAGTAAGTTTTATTGCAACAAAGTACATAAAAACCTCATTAAATAGGGGCAAAACAGAGCAGAAGACTAAAGTGCTGGGTGCAAGGGTGACCGAAATGATCTTTTACGAGTACAAGCCAAGCTAGTACCTAATACAAATATAGATATAAATAATTATAAGTTTGTTAGATATGATTGTTTCAAATTATGGTATATATAAATCAAACCTGGAACGCATATTTGCATACGCGGGGAAATTGTCAGTAGGTACGAGGATTTATCGATTAATGTTATCGATAGTGAAATGTTTGCTTTTAATCTAGGGCTTAGCAAATTATTAATACATAATTATATTAATATCAGCTAGCGGTCTTCCAAAGGGGATTGTGATAGTAACTACCTAATTGGTATGTGAGAATGATACGAATAGATCTGTTTAAAATTATCGCAATATATTTAACGAATGACAGAAATATAGGGTATTAAGTTCTTATATTAATTAATATAATTAGTATTAAAATGATAATAAGTGCAAAGGTTCATGTTAAAATACCTTGAAAATATCGTCTTACTAGCAACCATCATAAACTAATAGAAATCTAGTGACTTGCCATTAAACTTTAAATAACGTGTAAAACTTATAATTAGGTACCTACCTATGTTATTTACTTGTTACGTAGGTCACTATATAAGTTTTGAGACTCTCGAAAAGTAAACAATATATTTTTAAAATTTACATTATATTTTTTCAAAATACTCTCCATTATTATCTATGCAAATTTCTATCCGCCTAAACCAGCCATGGAAAAATTTATTCCAGTCTTCCTCCAACAGGTCAGAAATGGCCGATTCGTAGGCAGCCACGGCTTCTTCAGCACTTAAAAAAAACTTTCCTTTTATTTTATCCTTGATGGTTGGGCATAAAAAGAAATCATAAGGAGCTAAGTCGGGGCTGTGAGGTGGGTGAGTCAGAGTTTCAATACCATATTCTTGAATAAACACCTTTGTTCTAAGAGAAGTGTGTGAAGACGCATTGTCGTGGTGCAGCAACATTCCCCGGAGCCCGGCCTTTGGTCGTCTCTGCTGCACAGCTAAGAAAACCTTTGGCAATGCGAATGTAGTGTACCATTCCGAGTTAACTGACCTACAATTTTCTAGAACTGAGGTCGCAAGATGTCCTGCGTGAAAAAAATAGTGGCCATCATCTTTTTGCCAATGTTCTGTGGTCTTTGCAATTTCGGTGGCAAATGCCCATTTGGAAAGACCCATACTGACGAACGCTTTTTGCTTTCCGGATCATATTGATATATCCATGTTTCGCAACCAGTAATGATTTCAGAAACACATCTTGAGCTTCCATTTTCAAAACGTAGTCGCACCTCACGGCACCAATCCACACCGGCTTGTTTTTCCCTTTCGGAATGCAAATGAGGTACCAATCGACAACAAAGCTTCCTCATGCCAAGATGTTCATGTAATATGGTGTGAACACTAACCGAACTGATGCTTAGTAGTTGTTCTATGTCCTTGTATGTGATATGTGAGTTTTCTCGCACCATCATTTCAATCATCCACACATTTTCTGCGGTGACTGCTGCTGGCGGGTGACCTCTTCTGTCATCATCTTCAAGGCTAGTTTTGCCACTTTTAAATTCTTTAAACCATCTAAAAATGGTTGCCCGTGAAGGAGCAGACTCCCCTAACGCTGATTTTAAACGTTCTAAGCTTGAAACTTCGGATAAACCATATTTAAAATCGTAAAAAATCATAGCAAGCAAATGTTCTCGTTTAAGCTCCATTTTAGCTGACGAAAAAGCGGGAAATGATGACAGTATAATACCGCTAAATTTTTGGTTTTTTTAAATTGTTGTAAATGGCCTTTTACGTTCGATTTACAAATAAATTTGCTAAGTATTTAAAATTGTAAAATACAGACGCGTTCCATTTTTAAATTTTGCGCATCTCAAAACTTATATAGTGACCTACGTATTAGCTACATAATGTATTTCTTCTTCTCAATTATAAAGTTGCATGGAAGACATCACAATATTTATTATTTGTTACGTTGATTACGAACAGGACATTATAGGATAGGATAGGATATGATGAACAGGATAGGATAGGATATGATGGACAGGATAGGATATGTACCTAAGTATTATGAATTTTATTTGTTTGAAAAGAACAACATCTGAATTTCTTGCGACTCTTTTCAGGAGAATCTTATTTTCGAATCTGTGTTGTCTTGAATTGAGGCAAACTTGTGGTTCTTACAGTCACAAGTTGACTTACCTACTACACGCAATAAATAATTTTGAAAATATACTTGAATAAAATCTAATATAGTTAGATAGATAATATCAATTCAGATTATATTGATACACAAAATATTGTCTATTCATGCCTATTTCAGTGGCGTTGATAAAAAGTGGCGCTACATTCAGACTTTCTTTGAATCTAAGCCTAAATCACGTTTTAACTCCGACGCACTCAAACGCTTTTGTAGGTACATACCTACCTATTTTTAACCGACTTCCAAAAAGGAGGAGGTTATCAATTCGGCCGGTATCTTTTTTTTTTTTTAGCAGGATTCTGAGGTAGAAACTTGTCCGAAATTGGTATTCAAAGAAAACACAACCAGAAATGTAGGTATGTACAGACGCAATGAGTTGAATGGAGGTTGAAAACAAATTGTTCCTTATTAGACTTGCTGATCTAAGCAAGCTCTTTCTTGGTCCTCTTAGCAATATTAAGTCGAAGTATACAAAATATATATTTTGCATACTTCGGTCTTCGACTGATGACTCAATAAATAACTAGATAACACGGCAGACAGATTAAGTTTCATGTATTTGACTAGCTGATGCACCTGACTTCGTCCGCGTGGATTAAGTTTTTAAAATCCCGCGGGAACTCTTCGATTTTCCAGGATAAAATGTGACCTTTGTCACTCTCCAGGTCGTCAAGTATACTCCGTAGCTCTGTTGCAGCGGGATTGAAGGGCAAACCAACAAACAAACACACTTTCGCATTTATAATATTAGTAAGGATAATTAGGTACCTACGAATTATTAATTAGTTTAAGCAGTTTCATGCCTTCAACGTTGAAGAAAAAACATCCTGAGGAAACCTGCACGCTTAAGAGTTCTCCATAATATTCTGAAAAGTGTATGAGGCCTGCCAATTTGCATTGGGCCAGCAAGGTTATAGACTCTATAACCTTTGTCTGAAAGGAAACCTGCGCTCAGTAGTTAATGGGTTATTGAAGATGATATGATAATTACTTACCGATTTAATCATTTCTAATTCATCAACTATACACTTATACACTTACAGGTGGAAACGTCATAGAATAATCGTAGCCATCAGGATTAAATACAGGAATGATCCAGAAGCGGTATTTACTGAGCAGATCCGAGTGGGCATCAGTTCGTTCTATTAATTGATACAAAACATACATCGCCGCTGTTACTGCATGATGATCTCTACCCTGAATTCCTGAAATGTTGTATTTTTTAAAAGCAAAATAATTAATCTGAGACGGGAACCCTTAAATCCGTCGACCGATAGAGGATTAGCGCATTATAAATATGGCGCTGGGAGTGCATGCTAAACATATTATGCTGCACTGAACATCAGTCCAACGACTCCATCTTAATCATATTAAAATAAATATTGCATATATATCTTTAATATTGCTAAGAAAAGCAGAAGTAACTTTGCAGCCTTATTATCACTGGCAAAATTAAGGGAAAGAGTACTCAATAGATTTAGCCCGCGACGTTGGTTAGACCCTATAAAAGACGCCTATGACGTATCCATTTTTAGTGCTATACCTACGCACGGTCTCAAATAGAGATAAATTATAAAAGAGTGCTCTTTCACGGTTCATACAGTGAGGTGACGGCGCGGGCGTGAGAAAAAGAAAGTATAAAGTAACTTTCTTTTTCTTATCACATTTTGATCGAAAATTAGTATCTCTTAACGCTTTACCTGCAACAATCATCACAGTTTTCTTAGCGGAAATGATTTGACCGCTACTTAGATCATCTACAATCATCATATGTATTGGATTTTCCATTACTGTATAATTTCCTTTAGTTATATCCAACCATTTGGCAACAGGACTTTCTGAAGCCCATTGTTTTAATTGTGCCACTATCTGTTTGAAAAAAAGATGAAACATTTACACAAAAAGACCTACTTATATGAGGAAGAAACTCTCAAAAGTTAGATCTATTTTAGCAATTGCAATATCGTCTGTTTATGTTGCCTTAGGTACAAAGTTAGGTACAAAAAGATACTTAAAATCATTTGAATAATACCTCGTGTAAAGTTAGCGGAGAACTAAAAGACAGTTGTCTTAATTTCAAGACAGAACAAACTGCATTCCTTTTATGTTGACCATTTTTTATCGTTTTGTTTTTTTTGGATTTGGTAACGGTTGCGCTAATATTTCCACCTGCACAGGTAACCGTAGTATTTACTGTATCATCATCGTCATCATCTTCCTCATAATTTACGTTAGCTTGCTGGATGTTTGCATCTTTTTTAGATTCTTCTAATTCATAAGTTTTTTCTGTAGAATTAAAATCTTTTTCTAATGCATTATCATTATCACGATTTTGGATGTTATCTTGATAGTCATCTATCCAGCTTTGTTGCTTTTTTTGTGTAGTTTTCTCGTTACAATCGTCATCATTATAACTCAAATCATTGTACGATGAATCTGTGTCTTTATCAACGTTTTTACTCGATTGCACTGTATTTTCTAAATTGAACTTTCTTAAATTTTTTTGATCAAATTTCCAGTCATTTAATAAAGAAGTTCGCGTTAAGTCTATTGACGATAGAGTACTACGCGAAACGGACATTTTATTAAATGGCAAAAAGTTGACAAGCTCAGATGTTCTCATCGGGACTAACGTATCCAAATGAGAGGTTCGTGTGGGCCGTACTGTTGTTGTCTTTTGTAATATCTACAATCAAAATTAGTTTACTATTTATTAAACATGCTATTTACATTTCTGATTTAAGTAGGTATAAGAGTTGTATTATATTAGCAAAAATTTATTGATTATACATTACATAAGGCATATATTTAACTAAAAATCTAATGTCTTTAGTAGCGTTATCCGCACCATCAAAATATTTATCAAGAATCTAAAAAAATAATACTTACAAATTTATCAACAGTTCGTGGAGTTAGTGCACCCATTGTAATACGTTTTGTAAACGATACAGGTGCTATCGGTGCATACTGTCTGGTCATTGAGATTGCAAGACTTGTCGAAGGACTAACATGCAGTGAATTTCGGTCGTGGCCGTATTTTATATTTGTCCCTTTAAAAGGTAACAGGATTTTGAAAATGTAAAATGGCATTAGATCTGGTCTAAGAAAAGATATTCTACAAATGCTAAAAAAATAATTTCAAGACCGTTTATGACCTATTTTCTGCAACTACCGCTACAGTTAAAGGAAATTCTAATGACCACTCAAAACATAGCCACATTTCGATTCACAGAAAGTAAATTTTAGGCGTCACACGTTTACTGTATCATGTGCAGGATCAAACGGCTTAAAAGGAGCAGTTAAGAGTGAGCATAAAATTTATCCAAGTCTGTACTTTATTTGTTAGAGTTTCAACATACCCTGTGGACGTAAAGATTGTATTTCATCGATAAATGTTATTTTTGGTTTCGATACACCATGCGGAGGCACGGGTGGTATTTCTTGAACAATTATTGGTTTAACTGGTGCGAGAACTATATTTCCATCAATACGTGTCACACCTAAAGTTGTAGGAGGCACAAAACGTGTGTATTCTTTTACCATATCAAAAGGTGGTTCTTTAGTTGGAATTTGAGCACCTCTGATTATAATCTTCTCTTGCGCCTTTGTAAATGGCTGAATATTAACAGCGGCTACTCGTTTTGTTTCAGGTGCAGGTTCATCATCTTCTAAAACTTTAACAATAAACTCCTGCTTTGTTTCTGGATTGGCACGCCATCGCGTGTAATCTGTATTGGCGCGCTTCCTTCGAAATACTGAAAAGTGAACACATTTTCCGAAGTTATTAAATAAGTTATCATTGATTTCTATTACGTCTATTTCGATGATTAGAATAGTTCAAAAAATTTTCATTTAAATTCTATTCTTACATGATAAAGTACAAACGTTGCAGGAGTCATTTTCAGTATTATTCCCTCTCGCACAGAAAACTAATCGTATAATACCTAATAATATCAAAAATATACAAAAATTCATGATAGTAAAATACGGATATTCATCATATTGTGACAGAACATGCTGTTAAAATGACGTTAAATCTGATAGAAAAACGATTATAGCGTGCCCTACCAAAAAGTTAGAATATAAAAGGTTGATAGAAACAGAACGAACTTTGACGAACTATTGATGTAAAGCACAAACATTATTTTTACTACATTTTGTCTAGAATTTCTTTGAGTTTATGTGGAGTTTATTATCAACCTACGGATTTATACATTTTTCTCTAGGAGGATTCTTGAGGTGAGGTGTGCTGTGTGCTCGTGACCCTCTCTGATCCAATCGAGGAATATACTACTTTACCGAGAGGATCCAATTCTGTGCCAAGAGAATGTAATCACTTGTGGTAATCACTCCGTTTATTCTGTGATCCAATTCCAATCAAGCTTGTCTCGACGCTTTTTGACATCTTTTTGATCACACATTTTTGATGCACTTTGATTTGAAGTATTTCATTTTCATGACAATCAATCATTAATTTTTACAAAAATTGCCTATTTAATCTTTTATATTTTTGGTTATACATAGTGAGATTTTAACAATGCTTTTACAATTAAAAGTATATATGATAGCATTTTTGTACTTCCTTGGAGTTTTGTTTATGATTTTGTTCCCACCACGAAACTATGAACAGTAATTCAAAGATTCATTATTTTGGACATAAGAACAATCATGAACCTATGTACTTATCTAAATATTCTACATTCTTAATCAGCAAAACTTTATTTTTATCTTCAGATCTGGCACCAAAATGCGAAGAGTAAGAAGTACAGGCAAGAACATAAAATATATAGAATATTTTGATTATGATACCATATTAGGAATCGTAGAGCATATGGGTGCCGATGACTCTGAAATGGTCAATGTGATACATTTGAACCCGAAGACGGCGGGAAATCATAGCATCATAGCCCTTGAGCTCCATAGCGATACCCGGAGCAAGAAACCAGGAATACTCGTAATTGGCAGTAATGTGTTTAATTCTTCTCCGCTAGACCATTCTTGCTATCCTTACTAATGCTATAAATTAATGCGAAAGTGTTGTTGGTTTGTCCTTCAATCACGCAAGAACAGCAATGGATCAACGTGATTTTTTTATATCGGTGTCGTTGAGGATCTAGAGAATGACATAAGCCTTTTTTACCGGAAAACTAGAAAGTTCCCGCGGGATTTTAAAAACCTACCTCCACACGGACGAAGTCGCAGGCAAAAGCTAGTATAATATTAGTTATAGTTTCTTGTAGGAATATCTACATTATGCGCCGTTTCAGTACAGCGCCTTCCTTCCTTATTTTATGCTAATATTATGCTGTTTCTTATGACTTACATACGATTGTCAATTTGTGTCCTTATCCAATGTTTAGTTTCACTAAACACTTCATTTATTTCAGCTCTAAATGGTATGGCATGGGCCGGACCAAATGCCATTATCGAATTAGCTGAAAAGCTCCTCTATGATACAAATTACCAAACACCATTTTTTAATGACTATGATTGGTAAGACTTGGATTTTTAATAAAAGGAGGTTCAATAAACAGTACCTACGTAATTCCCTGCTAATTTTTTTTATTTAATCGTGATTGAAAACTGAGTTCAATGGCGGAGATGAGGATGGCGGATGACGTAGGTATTTTATTATATGTTTAACAATTCACAATTTTTAAATGTACTTAACAGAAATTAAATATTAATATAATTTAAAAGGTATCGTCATTTAGGTAGGTACGCGATTTCGATCGGGCAACCCAATTGTGGCGTATTAATTTAGGTAAGTACCCAAGTAACAATTTCTTGTCCTATAGCAGCCCATAGAACGTTTCCTCTAACACCACTTAAGCACTGTAAAAGCAATAAGAAGGTCGTATAGCGCTGATTTGGCGCAGTTATATCTCTATTTAGAGACATAGCGAAACTATAGCAGTTGTGCTTGGGACTTTTTTTTTTCTATAAATTTGATATATTGGTGCCTTGTATGACAATTTGTTGACATACGAGGCACAATAAAGCTTTTATAGTTCTTTTTTATTCTGTAGCAGCGTTCGTAATTCCATTATAGTGCTATTATACTCTATAGAAAAGTACGTGATTCTTTTACTACGCTTTTCATTTTAATTTTTCACGGCAAGGTGGTCTACGTGTGTTTATACAAAAACAAAAAAATAAAAGGGATAAGGATTCCATCTTGCTGAGTTTAATGTCATCTTTTATTTAGACATGGATAAATTCGACCAATACTATAAAAACCACTTGGAACCAAAGTTTTACTGATAGAATAGCATTAGTTTTACTTATTATTTTCAATGCGCCCTAAATTAATTGAGTTTTTTAATTAAAATATTAATAAAAATAAATAAAATTAACCGTAGTTTCTGCTACACAGCCAAAAAGCTAATTTGGTTCTCTTTTAGGTTAACTATAGCACAAGTGACAAAAAATCTGCCGCCATTGACGTAAAATTAGGGTTCCTTATGACTAGTCTTGTCCCACATACTTAATTTTTGAATACATTTTTGTATCCAAGGAAGAAATAAAATAGGTAGGTAGGTAATCGTTGCTCATGATTGGTTTTCTTTCTCAGGTACTTATAATAAATATGCCCCTAGTAATGGATATTGATAAATTTCTAAAATTTGTTCTATAAAGGAATTAGCTATATATCGCTGTTGTCTTAAAACAGAACAACCAAAACCATAATAGAAAACTTTGGTCATGTAATAGAGTCACGGTGACTTCTTCTTCAATGAGACTATAATAAACCCAACAAAGATAATTAAAACACTTTTTATTGTTATAAAAATGTCCCGAAAATCGTTTATAAAGCAAAACCGCTCTATAACAGTGTTGTTATAAGTAATTATGTACCATGTACTATAGCAGTGTTTTGTGGGACCACAATAGCGTCAAATTATTGTATTGTTGTGTCCTTCATTACTGCTAAAACGCCATACTTATAGCAGTTACCAGGAAAACTTTATAGTACTAATGGGGTACATAATAGTGAATTCAAACGCTGTTATACATTAATATAGCGCTATATTGTCTAAATTCGAGGTTTTTATAGAACTTGCCTATAACGGCTCTACAAAACGGTTTTGTAAACCTTTACATCCCCTGCTAAAAGGATAGTTAGGCTATATAAGCTTATAGAGCAAAAAAGTCATAGCAAATGCTTTTATATAACGGGTGGTTATCGCTACAACCTTTACACGATGTTAACTCAACCTTTTCGTGATGAATTCTTAAATTATAGTACCAAAATGTTACTTGGGTAGGTATGTTCGTTACAGGCTCCCTAATATGGGGTTCACCGTTAATATAATATTATGTATTAGGAAAAGATACACGAATATCTAAAATGGTGCCTACTATAGACTATTAAGCCAAATGATTATTTTTAGACTAAGGCTGGAATCTATAAACCGCACTCTGCTCGAACTCAAAACGGAGTTAAAATGAGACAGATTTATGTCAGAGAATATTTGTGTCTCGTTTTAACTGTATCTTAAATCTAAGCTAAGTCAGAGCATGCTCTATAAATCTCAGCATAAGACTAAATTTTACAGGTATCTTATACCGTTAGCGAATCCAGACGGCTTGAATTTCACCACGAGCCTTCGTCATTTTAAAACAGTAGACGCAACGGTATGGTCGAGTAACATCACAGCCAGGGCCCGCACAAAACCCGCCAAATGGCACAAAAATGTTGACACCGAAGCCGGAAAGACGTGTTTCGGGATAAATATTAACCGAAACTTCGCCTACCACTGGCAAGGTAAGCGTGGTGCAAAAATGTAGCGTACATATTAGGTAACTTTGGTTCAGTTGGTTCTTTACCGCCTTCAATAAATTGTTTACTTGTCGACAAAAATAAGTACCTACCCCATACAAGATTTCACCTCCCCGCTCAGAGTCATTCAGCGAGCGACGACGTAAAGCTATCCTCAAATATCCCAGCAAGAGAAATAAAAAATGAGGAGACTTGCAGGACCTGCCACCACCACCTACCTCTAAATCAAGACTGAATAGGCATCTAAGCAAGCGCGCTCTATCTTAGGCTGATCGTCACGAACCTAACATCAAGTATGATTGCAGACAAGCGGTTGAATGTACGAGTACATTATAAAAAGTTACCAACATAGCTCATCGAGTGACGAAACTGAAGTGGCAAGGGGTGGTGCACTTTCGAAGAACCGATGGTCTTTGATTTTTTTTCATTATTTATTAACTTTCAGACGATGTCAGTAAAACGCCAGATATATGTTCGCAATACTATCCTGGACCTAAGCCTTTCTCTACAGCTGAGGCGAGAGCCATACGCGAATATGTTCACAAGCTTGCTGACATAGTTCATTTGGCTATACACTTGCATGCTAGTTTTATACCGAAAAAGGTATGTATTTATTAAAGAATATAATATACTAGTTCTTTCCTTAACTACCGCACTCTAGTCGTCACTAAAAAGTCCCTCAGTAAGTTTACATTTGAAAAGTTCACCCTCAGTCTTCCTTAGTCCAAAATGAAGTTAGGCCAATTAAATCTCATTAAAAAAGCTCGTCGCCTTCTCGTCGCTCATCAATAGAGCCATGATCTGAAAATTAGAGCATTGAACTAAATAACTGAAAGAACTGCCAGTTTGCAACCAGCGTGCAGTCCGTTATCTAGACACTAAGAATTTACTTATGTAGTACCTAACCAATATTATGTACTACATTATGAAAACACAGGAACTAATTCTATACCCGTGGCGGTACACCTCACGTCAACCCAGCAACTATCGCACATTGCAAGACATAGGAGAGTACGCCGCCAGACAAGCACGCCTGCCAGACGGAAGATTTTATGAGGTAAATGCGCTTTGTCTAAATATTAGGTAGAATCAAACAAAGTACTTTCTTTGTAACTGCATAAATAAGTTTGTTTCTTCTTCTTCTTGTAGTGTAGGTCTCCTTTATGGACGTCCACATTACCTTGCGTCCCCTGTATTTAGCGGCTCCCTGCGACTCGTCTGTTTTCTTTGGTCCATACCTAGTGGAAGGTCTGACAACACTGCATTTTCCGGCACGAGGTCGCCATTCAACACCTTTGGAACCCAACCACTACATAGTTTGAAGATAACAACCCACTACGAATCTGATATTAAGTGTGTGAATAATAACTAACCAAATTCTTTAACCTGACTTGATTACCTATTAGGTTCAGCAAGGCAGTAGTAATGGCCTTGTAGCGGGTTCCCTGAGCGACTACATATCTGGCGTCGTTGGTACAGATCTGGTGTACCTCATCAAGCCGTACCATGCAGTGTTTCCCAATTACACTGACACCTCTGTCTTAGGTAAAGTTTTTTTTTTTTTTTTTATTCGATGACAAGATAGCCCTTGACTGCGATCTCACCTGATGGTAAGTGACGATGCAGTCTAAGATGGTAGCGGGCTAACTTGGAAGGGGTATAGCAGTGTAAATTCAACCCATACCCCTAATCGGTTTCTACACGCCATCGTGCCGGAACGCTAAATCGCTTAGCGGCACGTCTTTGACGGTAGGGTGGTAACTAGCCACGGCCAAAGCCTCCCACCAGACCAGACCAGAGGCAATTTAGAAATTATAAATTCCTAAATTGCCAACGCCGGGAATCGAACCCGAGACCTCCCAGTTATAAGACCACAGCGCTCACCACTGCGCCAGGGAGGTCGTCAATCAGGGAGGTTCGATTAATCACTCGAAATAGCAAATTATCTCTTAATAGAAACAACTTTGAGTATGATCATAATGTGAGGCAAGAGTTTCCAGTAATGAAATTGTTAGAATAACCTAAAGGAGTTTCAGAGATATGCAGATTTCTTCACCCACGTGATTACACCCCGCATGGATGAAAATTCATGTAAGGTCTCCACGCAGCCATCTTCTGGGAATCACGCATTAAGCATATTGCAAATGTTATATTGAACCATCCGGGTGCCTAAAGAAATACGCACATCTATGAAAGCGCCCTTAGAATCAGGACCTTGACCCCCGGTTTAGCTTAAACCGTAGTCGAACGTAGCATAGTTCGTGCTACGCCGTAGCTGTTTTTGATAGAAAATAATGAGTCTCATAAAAAAAAATCGTAATAAGCATGTTTGAAACCGCTTTTCCCTCCAAACAAGTTTTCGATTATTTATTAGTTAGTTAACGATTTAGCGTTCCGACACGATCGCGTGTAGTAACCGATTATGGGTATTCAGTTGAATCTACACTACCAAACCCCTTCCAAGTTAGACCGCTACCATCTTAGACTGCAGCGTCAATTTCTATCTTGTCATCACATAACAAAAAAAAAAAGGAATAACGCTTATGCTAATTCTACGTACTTGTAGGTACGAGTATATAATGCCAATGCCACAATATGATCTACTGAAATATAATTATAATTGACTCATCATAATAAAGTACATAAATAAATGATCTAATAAATAATAATTTCAGAGGCATATGTAAAGAAGTCGATATCTGCAATCCTTGGCTTAGTTCGCGGCTGGCGGAGCAGTACAAAACAGAACACGCTTTCGTTCTTCGGTAGAGACGTAGAGTTTTAAAGTATGTATAATTTTCTAATTAAATGTTTATCCTTGTATCTAAATCATCAGAATAAAAATATGCCTACTTATATGGATTTTTTCTTAAAACATACTCTAATCTTTAAACTTCGTTCAAAATTTAATTTATGATGATTTATACCCACTGTGATTAGTCTACAACCCTTACTAATATTATAAATGCGAACGTGTTTGTTTGTTGGTTTATCCTTCAATCACGCCGCAAGAAAGCGACGGATCGACGAGATTTTTGCATGGGTATAGTTGAGGACTGGGTGTGACAGGCTGCTTTTTATTTCGAAAAATCAGAGACCCCGCGGGATTTCTAAAAACTAAATCCACGCAAGCGAAGCTGCGAGCATCAACTACCACTTTAATAAGTCTGAGGACAGGGAGCACAAAAATATAAAAATAAAAGTTTTATAGTAACATTTATAATAACACTTTTATTTTCTAAAAATAAACAACGTATTTATACATACATACAAAATGAGCAATACAATAAATACACTATTTACAAAGTATAGCTAATATCATCTCGTTATTGTTGTAGGAATGACATTTTTTCTTAAAATCGACTCGTCGATGTCCCAGTTTTTGGATAAACTATCAAGGGACTGTAGTAGTGTCTTTTGTTTTTCATTATTTTGAATGAGATCAGTGATGTGAAGCAGGCTGATGTGCAACGCGACGTCGTGCAAGTGCCGCAGTCTTCTGAAGAGGGCGTCTCTCAGTTCCCTCACTTGCGTGCGGCGCCAGTACCTCAGATTGCGACCTATGAGTGTAGACACGTGTTCTCTTATGTCTTTCAGACAAGCTTTTTTCGGGGAGGACACCTGAAAAAAAAAGATATTAAGTATGTTACTATATACTTTAATTAGTATGCTATACGATCTAGATGCAAAATTAACATTAGAATATTATTGAAGACTAGCTTTTGCCCGCGACTTCGTCTGCGTGGATAGGTTTTTAAAAATCCCACGGGAATCCTGTTTTTCCGGGATAAAAGAAAGCCTATGTCACTCTCCATGTCCTCGACTATACCCATGCAAAAACGTCGTCATAACGTCATTCTAAAATCTCACGGTACCGCTCATGTGCTACGCGCTTAACCAATAGTTTCATGTACGGCTGGATTAGAACCTCTTTGGTTTGACGCGTAGCGCTTGTAGCGTAGCGTAGACACTGGTATGATACCGCTCATGTGCTACGAGCGTATATCAATAGATTCATAATATACGGCTGGACTAGAACCTCTTTGGTTTGACGCGTAGCGTTTGTAGCGTAGCGTAGACACTGGTATGATACCGCTCATGTGCTACGAGCGTATATCAATAGATTCATATACGGCTGGACTAGAACCTCTTTGGTTTGACGCGTAGCGTTTGTAGCGTAGCGCAGGCACTGGGATGCAGATGGTACCGTTCATGTGCTACGAACTTGTACCAATAAATTCAAATATGTATGGATTAGAACCACTTCGATTTGACGCGTAGCGTTTGTAGCGTAGCGTAGACACTGGGATGATACCGCTCATGTGCTACGAGCTTATACCAATAGATTCAAATACGGCTGGATTAGAACCACTTTAGTTTGACGTGTAGCGTTTGTAGCGTAGCGTAGACACTGGGATGGTACCGCTTATGTGCTACGCTTTTAACTAATAGGTTTAATTAAGGCTAAATAAGAAACAATTGGTTAGACGCGTAGCGTTCGTAGCGATCGTGGTGCCCAGATGCGTACTGACCGTGGGAGGCGCGCAGAGCGCAAGGCTGAGGCGCAAGTGTGTGGGCGCACCCAGCGAGCGCAGCGCCAGTGCAACCACTCCGCTGCCAGTCACGCGCTCACCACCCGGGAACGCGCGGCTCTCCGCTTCACCGCTCCTGCATACAGGTAAAATAATACAGCCATAAATTAAAATTTCCCAAAATTCAAAATCGAGTGTGTTGACCATTTTGCACTAATGCCATCTGCATGGTCTATATCTTCTTACGTGGCACGTATATACTTTCAATTTCAGTAATAATGTGCTCCCGACCCAATAGGAGATATTATAGTTCACAAGTGTGTGCGTAAACACAGGTGCACTCTCTATTCCCTCGCTCTCATAGTCCGTAGTTTAGCGAGCTTAGCCCTTATAGAAGCAACTTAAGTTTGTATATCTTATTCAGTAAACTTCGTTATAATTGAATAAAAACAATTTTATTGTGAATTATGGATTGTCCAATTCTTTATTTTCTTTTTGGCAGATCAAGAAATTTTGACTTTAGTGACGCCTTCACACGTTACCGATTCGATTTGAAGTAATAATCGATTTTATTTAAGAAGAACTTTCAATCGATTTAATGAAATATTTTTTAATTTTGATTTAACGTACTTATATTTTATTACATATTTTTAATTTTAATCACTTAGATAAATTAATTTGACATATGTTTGCGGTAAAAGACAAACAGAAAAAAATAATAAGTTGATTTGGGTTCTTTATCGATAATAATAATAATTAAGGTTTTCTTTCAAAATATGTTTAACTAGCGACCTGCCCCGACTTCGTCTGGGTTGAAATATTAAATATTTGTTTTTACGGGCGACGAGCCGCTAGTATTTAATAATTTTACTTGTTTCATTTGTATACCCAATTACGTAGCTAGTTTGTTAAATAAATAAGTAGGTAGGTATGTGATTTTCCAAGCATATTTGCTCATAACTCTTGATTTAAACTTGGTTTAGACGTTATTAACCACGCGTTTTGAAGTTAACTCACTTCACTAACGCGTGCATAGTTACATTTTAAGGCAGCCGTCAAAAAAAAAATGAAAAGAAAAATTTCTTTACTCTTGGTTTGAACTTAAATTCCAAGATTTCAACTTAATTCCTTGCAAATATTCAATATTGGAGTCATAGTTACTATTTTTATTTCCTTTTTTTTATTTAATTTACAGAAACAATACTTACACGAAGTCAAATTATTTTTATCATAATTGTGAATGATTTATCGTCTTTCAAGAACTCTGTTTTAGTCTGTGGTTGTTTGTTATGCACAGGGCACTTCACTAAACGTCAATAAAGTACGACATTATGTTAGTACATTATTCCGAAAACAAAAAACGGTAATTTATAGGCGTGATCTGCCAAAAAGAAAATAAAGAATTGGACAATCTATAATACACATATGTCTTGAGTTTTCAACCTTATAGTGTCCATAATAACCTTCAAAATTCCAAATCTAATTTGAAATAGACAAGTCTCAATTTGACAAAGTTAATATCCTTCATAAGTTATCATGCGTCATGCTCGTGAACGGGTGCCACCAACAGGAATGGGTCTGCTTTTGCCTGCCTGTCTTAACATGCATTGGATTGTTTTGCATTTTTGAAACTTTATTGTGGAAACACTGTATACACTACATAGTTTTGTTAACTATTGTAAAAAAAATTTTTTTTTTTTGAAAAGATCAACCGAGTTTATTGCTGGCTTTTCTCGGCAGGAACGGCATTCCGAACCAGTGGTAGATTCATTGATGATTCAAAAGTACCTGTGAAAGTTTATTTGAATAAAAAATATTTCTATTTCTATAGTACCTATGTGCGGGAAACACGAGTACGGTGGGGTAGGCGTGCGCCGTGTACTGCCACGGCAGGTCGTGGCGCAGCGCGTCGAGGCGGGCGGCGCGCGCGCGCACCCCGCTCGCGCGCAGCACGCGCGCCGCGTGCGCCAGCGCGCGCGACACCAGCGCGCCGCAGCCGCCGCCGCACACCGCCACCAGCGACATCTGCCAGAACACTCATCATGTACTACCTTATATAACGTGTAATGAAACTCCGAAATAATACTGAAGGAGGTGAATGTGCTCATGAAACTGAACAACTTTCCCCGAGGAACATAGGTCGAAATGTGAAAAAAAATGTGGACCTCCCATAGTAAATCAATCAGCTGATCGGTCAATTTTGTATGGGAGGTCCACATTTTCCTTGGGGAAAGTTGTTCAGTTTCATGAGCACATTCACCTCCTTCAGTGTTATTTCGGAGTTTCATTACACGTTGTACAGTCCTATCATCGTCGTCATCAGCAACCCATCAACGGTTCACTGTTGAGCGCAGGATCTCTGTCAGAATAGAATAAATTTTTTTTTAAATCATAGACTAAATTATAGAGGTCTATAATAATAAATATATTATGAATTCATAGACTAATTATAGAGGTCTATAATAATCAAATATGAAATTATAGATTGATTATAGAGTGCGCCATTTGCAATATTATTAGTTCCAGAGACACTCATATGTCCAATGTGGCACTGCAAATTGATCCGAAATTAAGCTGTAATTTTGTATAGTGACAGCCAATCCGGTTTTAATTATAGATTAATTATAGAGATCAGTGGAAACAACTATTAGCACTAAAAAAAAAAATTAATTTACATACCGTCCCTGGTGTGGTCACAAATTTTCTAAATGTGTGCGTAGTGAGATCCGTAATATGGACCACACTGCCGTTCTTCCCGTCCGGCTCGATTTGACCGACTGAGCCGAAGTAGTGCGTGTGTTTGGCGTCATCGATGCGCGAGCGGAGGGTGCGCTTTAACCTCTGCTGTGTGAAGTTGTAAATGAAGTCTCTTACTGACTTTGCGCTGTACTCCTCCGACAGCACATACTGACTTTCATGCTGAAACAATATGTTTTGTTTTTGTATACATCTAACAATAGATTTTGTTTTGTACATGGTTATCGTCATATCCTTCATGTTTTTTAGCTTTTAGCAAAGTTGCAAATAATTTTATATGCTACTGCAAAAGTTTTTACTGCATAAAGTGGTGATATTGTGTCTAATTTTAGATCTTTAGGTATCGTCAAAGGCGACACGGGATTCTATTAGTCATTGCGTCAAATTGCGTCAGCGACAAATATAGTCTGAAATGCAGTTCAGTTATAGGCCACCAGAATAGACCATAGGATAAATACTTGTTTTTCTTTTTAAACGGCTAGGCTAGAAACGGATTTCTTCCAAAATATGCCTGTAATTAAGCTCTGGTTTCAGTACGGTTTTTGCTATAAGCTGCTATTTAAAGTCACATGTATTGAATATTATTTTATAAATTGTATGACAAGTAAAAACAACAACTAAAAATATCTTCTAAAAGTTCTCTTCTAAAGATGCCATTTGTTTTTGTGCAAATGATACTTGAGTGTGAGGTTTTTTTCACATCGTGCTATAAATTTCTCCTTATTCATTCTCTTGTTGATAATTATTATTTCTGAAATTTATGCAGAAAAACCACCAATTGGAATGAGTCTGCTTTGTCTGCCCATTGTGACATGCATTGGATTGTGTGTACCTAAGTATGCATTTGAAGCTTCATTGTGGAAGCACTGTATACATAGCATAGTTTTGTTACCTATTGTAAAAATTTTTTTTTTTGAAAAGAGCAACTGCTGAGTTTCTTGCCGTCTATTCTCAGCAGAATCTGCATTCCGAACCGGTGGTAGATTTATGACGTGTCATAAGAGCTACAAGTTGGCCTACATGAAATAAATTGAAATACTCCAACGGTTTCAAATTATTATTGTACTAAGTCAATCAAGCAATCTCTGATGCACCCTGGTTTTCACGCAATAACGAAATCCATGAATACCTTGAAATGCCAACAGTCAAAGCAGAAGTGAAATAAATACAGTAAGAGATACAAGCTTAGACTGCAGAAACATCCTAACACACTGGCACAGAGATTGCTTGATAAGGAAGGAGACACAAAACGCCTCAAAAGATGGCACATACTGGAGCTGGATGGGAGATGAGCTCCAACATAGCTCTCAAGGATAGGGACATTTATTGAAATTCCCCCTTTAATCACCTACAGCTGACACACCCCAATATCTGATAATGGCTGGAGAAGCCGATGGCAGATGGATATATAAAAGAAAAAAAAAATGAAATAAATGGATTTTGAATTTGAATTTGAAAAAAAATGCAATGGATACCTTACTATCCAAAATAACAACAGCGGTCATATCTTTCTTGTTTTTAATGTCAACGCCGAGAGCCTCGGCGAAGTGGTAATTCCTTGTGCTGTCCACTGCGATCATGTGCAGAGTAAAGTTAGTGACGCAGGCCTCGCGCGGCAGTGACGTCACGTTCCCGCTCGACGCTTTCGCTGGCGTCACGGGAGGACTTATTCTGTTTGCGAATTGCATCAGCCTACAGAAGTGTTTGACGTTCTCTTGCATTAGGTTCTCCGCTGATAGAGGGTCGTCTTCGTGTGGTAGCATAGTTGTTTCAACGCTGAAACGAGTGTCTGTTTTAGAATTTGAATTAGAATTAGATTAAAACGGACAAAACCATTTGAGTTGGTGTATACTGTATTATAGTGATAGTGTAGTGAAAGTGCTGCCTAAAAGAACACATGAACAAAGTGTATCTAAAGACAAAGAAAGACTAAGATGCGTCATTGGACAATCTCTTAGTATATAAGATAGTAATTTAGAAGTTTAGGTTAAATTAAAATTACTAATTAGTCAACTAAGTTAGGCTAGATTGTAATTGTACTGAGCACCACTTTGGTACTCAGAATCAACAGAAAAAAAAAAAAAAGAATTTGAATTTCATTTATCCTACTTATTAATATCATAAATATGAAAGTATGGATGTCTGTTACTCAATCACGCCGCAACGACTGAACCGATTTTTATCCTTTTTATCCCGAAAAATAAGAGAGTTCCCGCGGGAATTAAAAAACCGGGCATCGGCAACCCGGCAACCGGTCGCGGGCATCAACTAGTTATTCACTAGCTGATGCCCGCGACTTCGCGTGGATTGAGGGTTTTTGGAGTCCCGCGTGAACACTCTTATTTTCCAGGATAATAAGTAGTCTATGTGCTGTTCCAGTCTATAATCTATCTCTGTGCGAAATTTCAGCCAAATCGGTGCTGTCGTTGCGGCGTGATTAAGTAACAAACATCCATACATCCGATCTTTCGTATTTATAATATTATAGTAGGGTTAATTATGAAATATGCGATATTCGCACGGATTTAGGTCTATTAATTCCAGCGAGAACTCTCTTATATTCCGGGATAAAAGGTAGCTTATGTGTTATTCCTGATTGTGCCAAATTTCAGCCAAATCGGTTCAGTCGATGCGGCGTGATTGAGTAACAAACATCCATACGTACATATTTGCGCGTTTATAATATTAATAAAATAACAGGAAAAATAATATTGATAAGATAATAGGAAATAGGATTATCTACTTCATGCAGACATGACTTATTGTTTTTTATTATTATAGCAAATCAAATCATGTGTTTATGAATTATCATCAATATTCGTAACTTACTCGTCCTGTTCAAGATCACTGGTCAACTGTTCCTCAAATGACTGGCACTTTTCATAGTTTTCATAAAAACTCTTTTCGGCTGGCAAGGACTGAGTGGCACTTT
Organism: Hipparchia semele; assembly: GCA_933228805.2. Taxonomy (NCBI): domain Eukaryota; kingdom Metazoa; phylum Arthropoda; class Insecta; order Lepidoptera; family Nymphalidae; genus Hipparchia; species Hipparchia semele. Next base: position 7,462,646 of record OW121721.1, on the reverse strand, counting down.
CACCGCAGTGTTCCAGAAACCCCAAAGTGGACCATAGAGCTGAATTGTCATTGGCATACTCAATCAATTTCGATACAGCCATTCCTTGCTTCAGGAGAAAATTGACCATGCCAACATTCTGATTTTTCTGTGTGACGTTATTCCATGGATATTTGTTATTCTGTGATATAACAGCCTTTCTGTAATACGGACTTCGTTTCGTCGCAGGTTTCTTAAACTTGTATTCCTGGCAGAACTTCAGAAAGTTTTTTTTTTGATACAACAGTCTTTGGACTTGCTGCAGTTTTATAATTTCTGCCGTCCACTGGTTAGTCTCGTTGTTTCTGCAGTTATAATACTCCATTGCCACTTCCCGTAACTAAAATAGATAAGGTTTGTATGTATCAAGTGATAGTTTCAATTTTTTTTTTCAAACTTAACACAGCTTTGGAAATAATATTTAAATAAAAGCTGGACCCATGAAAAATCTAGATCGGTTCAACTCCTCCCAATAATGGGTCCCAATCGTTAAGTCAATATTATTTAACAGAATTCTAGATTACTAGACTTGTTTTTTTCCTTTTCAGTTTTTATTTACGCTTGGTTTTTTAAATTTAATATTTTATTTCTTTTTTTGTTAGCACATTTTATTTCATAGCATTTTTCATTTTAAAACAATAACGAAATTATTTAAACACTTACTAGAGCATATGATGGTAACTGTTCATATAATGGATTCAGAGGAGTGAACAGAATGAGCATAGGGTTGCCGTCTGCGTATCTTTCGAAGTTGAATGATTTCTTCCACATGGGAATAATTCTTGCAACAGGTTGGGAGAAGTTTTCCAACACCCAGTTAACTAGAAATGTTTCATTCCATGACTTACTGCTGTCTTCTGGTTTATATTCCTAAAAATTTTTTTTTTCATTATTTGTACTGGACCAACCAAAACATTTTAAAAAAAATTTAAAGGGATTAAACATATGACAAAAACACTGCCATACCAGTTCCAAGTTAGCCTGCTACCACCTTAGACTGCATTGTCACTTGCCATCAGGTAAGATCGCTATCTTTTCTGGTGTGAGGCTTTGACCGTGGCTACCACTCTACCATCAAAGACGTGCCGCGAAGCGATTTAGCGTTACGGTACGATGGCGTGTAGAGAACGATTAGGGGGTTGGCTTAAATTTACACTGCTATACCCCTTCCAAGGTAGCCCGGTACCATCTTAGACTGTATCGTCACTTGCCATCAGGTGAAATCGCAGTCAAGGGCTATCTTATTACCGAATAAAAAAAAATCTTGCCATTGATTTAAAACTAATTTTTCTTGACAGTCAACATCCTTAACACTTCTTAACTTCAGGAGGCTGTCTGATGAATTACCTTTGTATCATTCCACAACATTAGTCTAGCATTTGGTATACTTTCAACTCCAAGATCAGACGCTAGGTCCAGCGAGGTGACGGCGGCGAAACATATCTCGCCAATAGTGTCGAATTCATAAGCCTTTAGCGCCACATTGTACCATATGTTGTAGTATCGAGACGTTTCTGTTAACGGAGTGAAACCTACAGCCACCGCCTGTGAAATAACAAAAATATTTAAAGAACACATACATGTAAAAGGAAAAGTGACTGACTGACTGATCTATCAATGCACAGATCAAACCACTGGGCAGATCAGGCTGAAATTTGCAAAAAGATAGCTCTTATGATGTAGGCTAAGAAAGGATTTTTGAAAATTTCTACCCTAAGGGGGCAAAAAATTTAAAAAATTAAACTTAAATAAAATAGGCTTGTGATTACTCAATGAAGGCTCAAGGAAAAGAAAGTTTTTTGTGAGAAATGGATGTCATTTTTTAAAATAAAATTCCACAATTTTAGAGTTGCATACACTCATACTTCATACACTTAAATTCAAGAAATCTTTTAAGAATATTTTAAAAACAACATACTATAAAATTGAAAATGGTATAATCAAAAATAATATTCAGAACTATGTTTTCACTTGACAATTTGAAAGCTACAATGCTATAAATATAACACTTACGTCACATATAGATAACAAACTAACAAGGTCCTCTGTATTTGATATTTTTTGCAGTGGCCTCATAACTAACTCCAAAAAGTTAACCATGCTTTCTGCATTTCTAGGTCCTGTTTAAAAAAAAAAAAAAAAAATATTTTTAGTAGAAAATAAAAATGGTTTCATATTCTTACTTACTAAAATTTATTTCATTCATATCAAAATATGCATTGAACCATGCTATCGTTGTTTTTTTAATATGTGGATAACCACTAAAACTATTTATAAAATATTTCTTTCAGTTTTGTTTTATTTTGGATATTTTTTTTATTTAAATCCATAAAAAATAGGTGTACTTCGTTAAACTAATATCAACTAAAAAATATGTATGATCCACTAACAGAATGCACTATATAGAGTCAGTCTTGGTGATTCCATTTTCTCTCATATGGTTTTAGGTCAGCACTAAATATGGCTTTTTTCTCTTCTTTTTTTTTCTTTCTGTCATACTTCTTTTTTTACTCTAATGATCCCCACCCATTGCACAATCGTCATACACACTCCTAACACAAGCATTTCACTTATTTGTAGGGAAGAGGAGAGAGCCAAGCTGAACTTGAATAATATTAAAAAAAAAAAAGTTATCATTAAAAACTCTCGCCCTCAGCACTTGTTTTGCTTGGCCCTGCATTAGACCTTACCTTTATACAAAACACCTCTTGAAGTGACAGTGTATGCCACCAGTATAGGCCATGATGGTATTTTATTATGCTGCAATCTGCACTCACTGCCTGGATTCCAACAGTTAATGGCAGCAAAATGTACCTGCAAAATAACAATAGTAAGTTCATACTTAAGGCCCAAGAGACGGGTCTGCCCGCGAAATTCAAATTTAATTTGGTTTTTCGCAATTTGTAAACTTATACGACTACTTAATCAAAATAATGACTAATTTGTGAGTAGCTCACGTCAAACTCATTATTTTGACTAATTTCTTAAACTGGATACTTTCACGTTAAGATTAGTATATAAACCTGTGAACCTGTGATACTGTCATTATCGCAATTTGAATACCATAAGCCTACTTTGTCGTATTCGTTTATAAATGGCGAAAACCAAATTAAATTTGAATTTCGCAGGCAGCTCTGTGTCTTGGACCTTAAGCCATCTTTATGCTTTTGAAATGCAGATAATCCATCTAAATTGATTCAAATTTTTGTGATTTCATGATGGTCATGCAAAAGAATCAAAAGAAAGATCTGCATTTATAATACACAGCAATAGCAAAGATATGGAACTCACCCTATCACTCAAAATATTGGCTGCTTTATCAAACTCTCCTCTAACATACTGCGACTCAGCATCCCAAGGTGCATAATACATGACAAAAGATACATCCTCAGAGTGCATAGAGGCTAGAGCGTTGCTTAGTTGGCCTCTGTACCAGTCAGTCACTACCGAGTCAGAGTAGAAAAATCTTACAGCTTGAGGAACTTTTGATACTTTTGTAGGCCTGTAACAAGCAATCTTGGGTGTTGGTGGCGTGGATGATAATTCAATGACATTTTAGCACTACAAGTTTTGTGTTCTGATGTTCATGTCTATGTACTTATCTATGTTAAAACATTTCACTCTTTTCATCAACATCAAAATAGTATCTGAAAATGACATCCATTATATGGGTTTCAAGTTTTTAGCCAAAGACCAAAGGACGAACTTTGAGTAGGTGCACATAAGGGATGATAAGTAAGATATGGTAGACGATAAAGAGATCCTTTGAAGAATGAGCTCCCAACATAGCACATCAAATCCACAGCTGAAGTGGCAAGAGGAGGGCACATAGCTTGAAGAAACAATGTTTGGGGCCGAAGGTGTGTGACCCACTACATAAGCCGCTGGACATACGCCGCAAAAATACTATGTTCTGAAACAATCCTTGTAAGAGACCTATGTCCACTCGTGCACCTCTGACGACGATAAGATTGATAAAACTATTTATTGCCAGGATAATACAACTTACGCATTGTGCAAGGCTCCATAAGTCGTCAATGCTAAGGCGATACAAAACACCAGCTCTTTGATAAGCATATTGAGGGTTAACTCCCTGTTATTGTTCTGTTTAGCCACTTGCGAACTTTCAGGCGAGTCTCGCTCATTGCTAGGTAAACTCGGTTTTCTTTTTAATGACGTGACCTGTGTAATATCTTCAGAGTCCGCCGTTGGAAACATTACACGTCATTCGTAAACAATAAAGATACAAATAATTTGGTCAGCGTATTCGGGCATGTTACCCAAAACAATTAGCTCTTCATCGCTTAAAATTCTAGTCACAGAAGGTAATATTGAGATTAAAAGAGTTTAAAACATATTCATAAAAAAATATCGAATTTTTCCCGTCTTTTTCAACCACTATCTGCAAAAAATCAACAAATTAAAATTGTAATTTGACATTGACATTTGACTTTGCTCCAATTAGAGTTGTTCAAAAATGCTATAAATCAATATCATGCTACTGACTATAAACTATAAAATTTTAGCATGCTATAAAAAATGCTATGCTATAGCAACTTTAATTAGGAAGCTTGTGGGCGGCCGGCGCGCGCGCTATGTCTTGCAACACGCTAAATCATATAGCATGTTTATTGCGAGTTGCGATAAATCCATCTGCTAACTGCTCGGCTGCCTCAGCGCCGCTGCTACGCGCAGTGTGCTACACCACATACAGCGCGTGATATTTATAGCATCGTAGCACCACCGCGCCTACGTATGTAGCACTTGCTGTGTGCTATGGAAATATAGCATGCTGTAATATGTTGCTAAATGCTATATTAACCACCTCTAGCTCCAATGAATATACATACGCACACACACCTACATAGGTACCTAGATTTATAGTACAATTTAAATAGGTAGGTACCTACCTACCTTATTATGGGAAGTATGGACTATTCGATTACTTTACTAATCTGTGGAGAATAGGAGCTTCCCAAACCAAAGAGCATAATCTGAAGCTTCCTTATAATTGTTTATTGAATTTGACGGACTTTGTCGACTGTCGTTGTCATATTTTGCGTTTTAAGATAATGGCTGATTTGTGAATTTAACAAAAGATCATAAATATTTCTTCAATAAACTACTCATTCTCAGTAAAATTATAAATATTTTATGTACTTATTTTACCAGTCCTAATTCAAATTATTTAAAAGTGTGAGGATTAAAAAATCAACATTTCGTTTTAAAATATGGAATCTCCGAACCATTTAGATTCGGTGGAGTATTGGAAGGAACAAGCAAAATATTATGAACAAAAGTATATAACACTCCTTTAATCCGATATAATTCTAATAATTGTATGGTGCAAAGTGAAACTTGTTTTTATTATTGATTTTGTCTGTAGGTCATCAGACATTCAGCAAGAATTAGATGAATACACAGAAAACTCAGCTCAACTAGAAAAGGAATTGGAGGCTTCACTGGCACAGGTTGAAAAACAGAATAGAGATCTGGAACATCAAAACCAACGTCTCAGAAATGAGATTGAAATGCTCAGGGTATGTTTTAGTTGAAAACTCAAAACAATCAAACTTAATATGTGTCATGCAACAGTTTACATTCATAATGATGAGATCATTTCAGCTTACTACTTGCAGATTTAAATCAAAATTTGTCCAATTAAATGAGTATGAAAATTATTGTGTATATTAATTATAAATTATGCTTTAATCAATATTGCATGAAATCCTATGTAAATTCCAAAACTTATAAACATACTGCAGCCTTATTTTATATGTATAAATTGGCCTTCTCACTGAAAATAGGTTTACAACTGTCACAAAACTTACTCTTCGGGCCATTTGTGAAATGTGTGTGTGTGTGTATATACATCTAAGATGAATCATATACAAATATGTAAGAAAATAAAATTAGGTTATGTACTTCAGCACTTGAAAATTTAAAATAATACTTAGTATCTTTTGTGCAGACCAAACTAGAAAGGAGTCAACATGAAACAAATGCTCTAGAGAATGAATTAAAAGCACTCAAAATAGATAAGGAAAAACAAGCAATATACATTAGGGAATTAGAACAAAAGAATGATGATTTAGAAAGAGGACAGAGGTGAGTAAAGGATTTAATTGTTTTTTAACCAGCTTTATAAAGTGCCCTTGAAAAGTCTAATTTTCCATGCACAAAGACATTCTTTGCTACACCCCAATATTGATTTAAGGGCTGCCAAAAATATTATAAATGTAAAATAAATCTGTGCCTGTTATATTTTATGGCTTAATTATAGGCAAGCACGCTCCAACCTACAATTGTAGACCTCAATGCTTTCCATCATTGACTGTTGTCAAGCGCAAGCCTATCTCATAATAAAAAAAGAAATGTTACAGTTTTGGGTACAGTACAAAACCTACAAAACACACAGTACCTATACAAAATTACCCATTATTCTTTGGCATACTATTTAACCCTAAAAATCTGATTTTCCACAAGATTAATAAAAGCAGAAATTGACAAGCCCAAAAAAAGCCTTTGATGAATGTTTACTGCAGAAAAGCCTCAGATTAAGGGATTAGATTATACGAAAAAAAAAATAGTAAAAATTTTATTCAATAAATTATTTTATTAAAAAGTTGTATTTGTTCACAGAATTATATCCGAATCAGTTTCATATATAGAGACCCTATTAAATCAGGCATATGAACGCAATGCAGTATTGGAAAGTGAAGTAGATGAAATTGAAAACTTGAGGGTAAACTTGCAGAGAGTAACAGATGAAGCCAGAGGTATATTTTTGAAGTATTTCCGTAACCTTCACCCCTCCAAATAAGCTGAAAGCTTTTGTAAGGAGTGGGTATGATAACTGCCCTCCTTAAGCTATAATATTATCTCCCAAGTCCCAAAAGTATATTTTGTTAACAATAGTTATTTATATACAGCATTGCCACTGCTTATATTAAATGAATATAACTCGGCTATGTTTAATTTGTTTTATAAGTATATTGTTCTATAGTAGTTATAATAATCAATTCATTATCTTTTTAGATTTAAAACAAGAATTAAAGGTTATAGAAAAAATTCCAATACTGAAGAAAGAAGAGAGCAGTACAAATGAAACATTATGCAATGGGCATTCAGCTCGAACTCAGGTGGAAATAGAAACACAAACTTCTATAACATCACCAGCCAAACGTAAGTTAATTATTTATTGTTTTAATGGTGACATTTTGAGAAACTCGGCGCTAGTTTGGAGTTAGTTTTGTGTGTCACCCCTGTGCCTTGGAGAGTATGTAAAGCAGTGGCGTGCACACAGGGTAGGCATAACGCGGTAAAATGATATAAAATGGAGAAAATCGCCAATACGAGTTATAAAAAGTTAAGGGTAGGCTTCTTATAATTTGTACAATGCCTACCCTTAAGTTTTTTATAATTTGCACTGAAGATTTTTTCCATTTTGTATCATCTACCTACCCTGTGGTACATCCTGTGCACGCCACTGACGTAAAGCCGTCCGTCCTGCGCCTGATCTCTCCGGTCGTGTCGGATTTCCGTCACATCAGACTATGAGAGTGAGAGAATAGAAAGTGCACCTGTGCACTATTATATCCCCTGCGCAGAAAGCTTATCTCTGTGGAGATTGGCCGTCGTGGCTGGATTCTATAGAGACATCTATCTATCTATTTGACTTGATATACTGGATGTTATATTGAGAGCAGTTAGTGAGGTGAAAACTGGAACAATTATCTGAAAGTGGAGGTGGAGGATATGCAATAGGTTTTAGTATCCCAAGAAAGCACCAACCATAATAATATCCTTTAGCAATCTTGCTTCTATCAACTATATGAGAAATAATAGTGTTGAAGAAAGAGAAATAGATCTAGATCACTTTCTATCCCAGTAAATCATGGCTCACACAGGATAAACCTAATACACACATGAAATACATCATGTATGTATATCAGCCGTGGTAGCATAGGCGGGAGAAATTTTATCCCCGGGAAAAGGATAAAATGTGTATTCCCTCGCTTAGCTTTATCCACCCGTCGAGCATGGGCACAGCGGTGGAAATAACACTCAGTGGATATACTTATAGAAATATACATCGCCTTCTCCTCTGTCGCCATGCTTTAGCATAGGGAAAAGATAATTTTATCCCCTGTCAGTGGATAAAATCGGGGGATAGAACTTTTATCTCCTGCCCATGCTACCAGTGCAGCTAGTACAAAATATGAAAAAGACGTGTGGCACTCGGGGACTGCCGCGGTAAAGCTATTGCATAGCATTTTTTATCAACGCCATCTAGCGGTGAGAGGAGTCCGTGTCCGTGGGGTGTCAGGTTATTTTCGTTACGGAATTTCTGGATTCGGTCTCCACGCTCAAGGCCCGCGATAGAAGCTATGCAATAGCTTAAAAAGTTTTTTTTAATTCTTACAGGTGAAGTAAATGGCAATGCTATGACGCCGTCTTCGCGAGTATCAGCTATAAACATAGTTGGTGATCTACTTCGGAGAGTAGGGGTGAGTTACATGTATTATATTTCTGTAGTATTGGTAGTAGGATTCATTTGTTTATTAGTTTTAGCGGAAGTTAATTGGGGCAAAACTAGTGCACCGTAGTAATAAAATTATAAGTTATGTGTAATAGTTATTTAGGTAATAATTGTTATATTTATTTGTTATATTATAATATGTAATTATATTACATACCTATACATATAGTATAAAAAGTATTGACTTATTATTATTAATTTTGTTATCTTATTTTAAAGTACAATAAATAATTATATTATTTTTATGACATAAATTTATTTTTTTATGCACAATCTAACATTGATCTCTAATTATTATTAAATTAAAATTAAAAATATATCTAGTATATAAGTAAATATTTATTGTTATTTACTTATTATTATCCAGACAATAGAATTAATATCTGAAAACAAGAAAAAACCCATAAAATGATTTTGCACCAATATCTATGTTGTGTAAATTTTAATCCTTATCTACACGCACAATCTTATCTTGCACGCTAAAATATGGATTTAACTCTGCATTATTTATATTATTATAGTCGAACCTGGATAAGGGAGAGACCTAAGAGCTATAGTAATCAACATGTCATCATTTTAACACTCTCTTACAACACTTTTCACTTTTAACACCTACATTTACTCGACATGAATATAAGAGATTCATTAGAGGACAAGTTGATGCTTCATTCAATTCGGTCAATCATATGTGATAAATGACTGATGGAGCAGGAAATGTTGCAGATATCATTGTTGTTATCAATCATCATTGTTGTTATCTGAAGCATTGTTTTTATGCTGTTATATAAATTACGTTAAATTAGCTGAGAAAATGTACATATGAACACTTCATTTTCTAGCACATAACGAAAACCTAACTTCAAAAATCATGAAGCTTTGAGAGGAAATTTTTTTTGTTCAATATATACATACTTAAAGAAATTGTGATTTCTTTAAGTATGTATATATTGTATGTGTCCAATTGTCCACTGTATCTACCATTTATAAATTGAGCCTTTTCTTACTCGTTCTTTGTAAACTATAAAGAAAGCCTGTAAGCAACAAACTGATTTGAGAGATACCTAAAAATATCCTGGTCCCTCGCTTATCCTGAATAGACTGTAATTGGAAAGTACCCCCAATCTGTAAATATATCTGTATATACGAGTATTTTAATTATTTTATGAAACACCATTCTTTAAATTTTAACTTAGGTCGTAAGTTACCATTACCTTGATAGTATATGTGTAAAAAAGTACCAGATATGTGTAAAAATTATTGCTTTCGTTCAATAATCTTAACTAAAAGTGAAAGATACATACGTTCTTACATTGCGTCAACAAAAAATGGGCTCAGATGAGATGTATCCCATTAAATAATACAGAGTGATACGTTTACTGACGAGCGAGCGAGAAAAATAGCGAAATCTTGGTCGCACACTTCTTACGTTATCGTTATATTACTTTTGGTCTACTTACACGTGACCAGTGATTCCATGTGTTTTATTTTTCTTGCTTGATATTATGTGCTCAAAATAAATTGGCATAATGGCATTTTTGAAGTATTTTCAGCTGAAAGACCCTAACCGATTTATAAACGTATCTGTAGGACGTGTATAATCTATTTTTCTTTAGCTGTCGTAAAAGGTATAGGTACAAATGGCAAAAAAAGTTTCCGAGTAACGCGATACCAATGATCGTAGCCGGGCGCTTACGACTTAGCACGGTTTTATTGTCAGTGCTGTATATGAACGCTATAGATACCTACTTAGCGTGTCGCTTAAGCCTTATTGTGGGTAGCCACTTCTTTATCTTTTAATAAGTACAGATAAAGAAAAATAGATTATAGTCAAATCGCAGCCCTGTCTTGCCGGTGCAGTGGTGACAGAAGTCGACCTTATTAGACAAAGATTTGTAGGACTACAGTTGCGTTAAGCGTGTCCCGTATCTTTCTCTTTTTTTAAGATCATTGCTTTCCCTTTTTTAAGCAGCAGCGGCACATTTTTATTCAATACACTTTTTACGTTATTTAAAACATTGCAGGACGAATTAATTAGTGTTAGATTTGCAATGCTTAGATTTTGTAATGTCCCGTAGTTTTATTTTGCACGGTTTGTATTTTGTAGCATGCATGATGTTTATTGCTTGCAGCTTGAAAGGTTTCTTTGCCGTGAATGTGGTAAGGTCAAATGCTCGTGTGGCATACAAACCCCAACCGAGCAAAATCTTTCGCTGGATGTAGATGATGCGCCCTCCGAAAAGGAAGTCAAACAAAACGACTTAGATGAGTCAGTAGATTACAGGAAACCAATGGAATTTACGCGCCAGTACTCAAGATCTGAACAACCTATCCACGCACAAAGGCAATTGCCTCTTTCGACTCCGAGACCTTCCGATCAAACTTTTGAAAGGTCTTATCAAACTGAGAATGGCAAACTGAGAAGATCTTTTATCGTGAGGTCTCGCGAAGGGCTTGAGAGTTTCCTCAACTTTACTTCCTCAAGGAAAGGACAGGATCAAGGAAAGGGAAAACAGATGTTGAAACAACAGTTTTGACAGAGATAGACAATTATAATATAAAAATCGCCATATAATAAGGGTTGCTACACTGTATTTTAAAGTTAAAATCATTTGTAATTTTTTTTGTGGTCACTCTGGAATTGGACACAGACGGCTCTTGCATCGCCTGTGAGTATATAGCAAAGTAGCCATAGACATGTTTTAGCATGTTTTTTCTATTCAATCAGGCGATGTTTTATGTTATTTCTCACTACCCTCTAGTTTAACTGAACTACCCCCCTTTAATTCACTAAAAATATGTCTTATAATATATTTAAAATATGGTGTTGAACAACCCTTATAGAAATAGGTACTAATCAGTAGATTAAACATAAAAACAATTTTTTTTACTGTTAAAATATTTTATTTAAGTATACACTTTGTACATGTACTATTTTACAATTTATAGACATAAATTAGTGTACTTATGTGCTTTTTTATTTTGTAAATAGTTTAGAAGTTAGAATTCATGTAACATTGCGCCATACTTACATAAAGATAGAGAAATATTAAATCCTCATAATTTTTCATAAGAAATGTATGCGGAAAATATCAAGAATTTTAATTTTTTTCTCTATTTTCTACTTAACAACTAATTATCGTATGTGGTCAATGGTTTTGGTATAACTTTGGTATTACCATATCCATTTATAGAAGAAAGAAGTACTTACCTAGAATATAAAAGGTGGCCTGGTTGTCTGTCAGTCAGTTATTCACAGAATTGCTTTAGATTTATATTATTACGAGTGTGAATTAATATGGAAAGTTTTAATTAGAAACACTAAAATGATTGAACGAGGTCCACATACTTTATTAGTTGAAACTTGGATGGTTCTTCGTCTTAATTAACATAACATTTTGTCGCACATGGTGGGGGCATTAATCGCACATGTTTTATATATCTTTCACCTACTAATATTAACATCATTCATGTTCGATTTTCTTCATTGTAGGCTTTGGAATCAAAGTTAGCATCGTGTCGTGGTTCAGTTAGACCTAAAGAGCTCTCACCAAACCCAAGCTCGGACGTGAATAAGGACTACAGGTGTGTACTCAAGAACTAAGACGCACCGCCTATCATCCCGCGATTGCGTAAAGATCTAGTCGCGCTGCGAACTAAGCTTAGCTCATGTACCTTTGCAACATTGATACTTCAAGTCACAACGAGCTACTAAGCGATTTTGTTATTCAAAATTACTCGAAAGCTAAGCGAGCTAACTGAACTGGGTTATCTCTACCCAAGGATTAGCTAAGTTAAGAAAACTTTGTCACGCTTCTCTTCGGTCTGCGCCGCGCGTCGGACAGTTCGTCATACTACTAGTAATTTTCGGTCTGATACATAATTTAGATCGCATAGCTGGTTGCACGCTAAGCTACATGAGCCTATCCAAGTTAATACTTTAGTTCGCGGTGAGGCTTGGACTATAGCTTGTATAGTAGGTACTATACTATAAACAGAAATTTACATAGCTTCATGTTCATATTACTCCCCCACGTTATCAAATCATCTAGTGTGATCGGGATTACACTTTCCTAATATTACTAATATCTGTGATGATAAAGAAAATAGTTTAGAAATATAAAAGTAGAAAAAATACTTGGCCTACCCACCGGAAACGTGAAACACGGCGCATAACGTTACGCATTGCTTCAGGCACTGGCATTGTTTGGCACGTTTTAAGCGCGAACTGCGTCTACGCAGCACAAACGTCTTGGCGAACCGAGCACGAACGGACACGAACTTAGGAGACTCGAACGAGCTTGGAGCCCGCCTCGAGCGTTCCAAAGATATGGATTATTTGAAAAATTAATGGATAGATGGCCCTATTTATTCGAGGAGTTGGATCCATGTTCTTAGCGAATCGCTTGCGTATTGCGGGAAAACTAAGTTTGGTTTAGGCTGGTTGGAACTTCACTTGACGCCGCGAAGGTAACGGCTTCGCTCGTGCTCGCCTCGCCAAGAGTATACGGAAACATCTTTATGATAATGATAATGATCATTTATAAAACAAGACTTGTGACTTCAGTTGTCGCTCGATTAAAATATGCTCAAAACGTGAGAAAACTTTTGCTTACATGAATAGCAGAACGAGCAAACAATTTTCGATATAAAGCCCATAAATTATTTTAAAGTCAATATTTATCGTATGTACGTTGAATATTTATATATTTTTGAATAATCAATTTTTGTAAATAAAAACAAAATGTAGTTACGTATGAAATCGTTAAAACTTATTACAAAAGTTTATGGACTTTAATAGTATTTCATGAAGAATGAATTAATTATTTGTACTATATTATGTATATATTAGCGATTTTTAATGCATTAATTGTTTGTATACTTAATTCATAACTAATGCTAAGATTTTACACGCACGTACAGTCAAAAACTACCTAATGTGTGTCGCTTCAGTCTTCGTTTGCAACAAAATTGTGACTAACATTAAAAGAACTGTTTGAATACTTTTTTGTAGTAATCAGCGTGATTATAAAAATATGTTTAACTTTTGGGTGTTTTGAATTAAGATTAGTTAAGACTGACGCGAAGTGGGAACAGAAATTTATAAAACCTGTTTACAATGTTGCTCTACCGATTTCTACGTATTTTTATTCTATTCCAAACTTTCGGATGCCTAGTTTACCAGTTATATTTTGTTAGTTCAAATTACGTATGATTCAATAAGTGCCTACGGGTGTGCATTGCTGGGCTCACTTCGCTTGTTTTGAGTAGGTCCTGGAGTAGAATAGTATAGAATAAGTGATTGTTCATATCAACATTCCTGTGGCCATCAAACATGTACGCACAGTAAATCTTTAATTCGAAAAATTAGGGCGCATTTCCAATGAAGCACAACGGCGTGGAGACGTAATCAATAGATCAGTAAATGACTTGAAATAGCATCTCTCCGCTCCGTTAATGGGCACGCACCTTACAAAGCCCTATTGGCCGATTATGTAAAAGCTACATCAAATAATTGCTCAATTACTCAATTCTCAATTGTGGTGATGGGCTGAATCAATGCAACAAAGCATTATTTAGCCAATAGCGAGAAAACATCGGCCAATTAGAGGTGAATCATTTTTATTTTTGGACAACCCCATCTGTGTTACAATAGGGATATCTTGTAATGAAGTTTAAACAGTATTTTGAGAGGTTGTCTAAGAAGCCTGACAATTTGATAGCTCAAACAATAATAATTATATAACCTAAATCTTGCCCTAAAGAATATTCAATATTTTTTTTAATGTTGTACAAATCATTTGATCCTATCATTAGCGTAAAACTTTACTTGTACGGCATACTTACATGAAAATAATTGAATCTCTGCGAATGTTATTTAAAAAATTCAGATTTATTAACAGATTATTTTACTAAAACAGTATCTCTTGTAAAATAACTTTATGATAGCCTTATATGTTTTATATATAATTTGGCTTTTGCCCGCGAATTCGTCCGCGTGGGTTTAAATTTTCAAAAACCCGCGAGAATCCCGATTTTTTTTTCGGGATTAAAAGTATCCTATATATTATATTTATAATATATAACTCTCCAAGTCCACAACTATACACATGCAAAACCTAAACGTCAATCCGTGCGTGATTGAAGGACAAGCCAACAAAAAAACACTTGCATTTATAATATTACTAGTTCATGCCCACGGCCTCGCTCTTGTGGAATTAGTTTTAAAGTCCCGCTGGAACTCTTTAATTTTCCGAGATAAAAAGTAGCCAATGTCACTTTCCCGGACCTCAACAATACCCATGCAAAAAATCGCGTTGATCCGTTGCTCTTTTGCGGCATGATTGAAAGACAAACAAACAAACACTTTCGCATTTATAATATTAGTAAGGATAGGGAAGCTAAGGATTAGTGATTATAATATTCTTTAAATTAATAAGGATTTGTACAGGTGATTTGACTCTATTTTCTCGTACTTGTATTTAGTACCTACCTACGTATCGTAAAATATTTGTTAAAGCTAGTGTCCTTGTAGCAATAAATAATCGTAGTATGTGAACAGAATTGTGTATATGTCGAAAATTGTTTGGAGTGGGATGACTTGGCCTTACATTGCTTTTATTTGATAAATATATGAATTGCCCAGTTTACTGCGAATAGTTTAAGTAACTAAGCATTTACACCTTCGATCAATAATGCAACAGGTATGCTGTGTTGGTCATGGAAAAGTGTTTGTGAAACCCATGATTGTAAAATTAATTTCAGAAAGGAACTAACATGAACAAGACTCACGGGTACCTACCGCAATTTTAAATTTGTAAAAATACAAACACATGTGTAAAAAAAAAGAAATTGAAGGGAAATGTATATTTGCTTGTTACTCGCAGGTGGAAAACTTATTTTCACGAACACTTTCTAAATTAGATTTTGTACGGGACTGCATATATTGCAAATTATTTATCGAAGATTTTGCGTTCACTTGCGTGGTGACCAATTTTTATTTTTGTGCGCAATAAATATGTCTAGGCTGATATTTGTGTTTCATTTTTTTATACCCATCCTGTTTACAACTAAGCGTAGGGCCTCTTATAGGCCATAATCTACCATGCCTTCCTTCCTTCTTTTCCAAATCACCGAGAACATTGTGAAAAAATCTCAGGCGTACAGGCTGAATCACGCTGTTTTGTCTCAACATTAAAGCATGTGATTCCTCACAACTATCATCATATCCACCATGCATCATGGTTGCCTGGAAGAGATAGCTTCTTAGCGATAAGGCCGCCAATTGTGCTCTCATTTTTATAATTTATTGTAAGTTAATTTTATCTTTTATGTTTCTATGTAATGTGGTGTACAATAAAGTGTATTCTTTTCATTTCAACTCGATAAGCCAGCGGCAGGATCCAACCCTTGACCTCCCAAATAAGAGACCGTAATCCTAACCACTAGGTTAGGTTACTGCTGCCAATAAATAACAAAGAGTTTTTAATCTAAATTATTTTCTTCCCAGTAAACACGTTGGACACAATATCGCTCCAGTCAAAATGTTTAGGCACTTTGACCGGTGGTGTGAAACTTTCTGTAAGCTCGCCTAGAGATTTATTACAGAGTTTAACTTTAAGGATAATTGAAGAGTCACTTTCCACTTCTTCTATTAGAATATTACCTGGAAAACAAGACCATGTATTAGGTACACTGGTAGTTGGTACACTACACAATCTAGACTGAGTTTGAACATGCAGTTCAACCGATTGTAAAATAGCATGACGAAAATGAGCTTTAAACAGTTGTAATATTTATGTAGAAGAAGTAATTATTTAAAGCAATTCTGAACCCTTAATAGCACAGAGAATGATGGTCGAAATAGTTTGATTAAAAAATACTACTTACCTGCAATTTTAGGAGAACCCGTTATCCATAAAATCATAACATAAAATGGTATGGTCTGTATTATGTAAATTACTTTTGCCAGAATATATTGTACAGCCAGTGATAATACTCGGAACTAGAAATAAAACATTGGGCTTACTACAATAAAAGTTCTTGCTATAGTTTTTGCAATTCACGAAGGCGCGTGAGCTTTACTTGTGGTTACGTCGTGTATATGCAGATTGCGTGAGTGTGCCTGTGAGGAGCCTAGGTGAGAGCGGTCAGGCACGAACAAGCTCTCGCTCACGCTTATACAGATACGACGCACACAACTATGAGCCACGCGCCCTCGTGAATTGCAAGAACTATACAGCCAATCAGAGAGCCAATAATTTTTAAACAAGCTCAAATAGAATCAGGTCAGAAAAGAATAAACTCAGTTTAAATCATTATGTTCAAGCAGGCATTTTCGGTTCCATTTAAAAATTCAATTTTCCATACCATTTAAACTTAAAACAATTTTTTAATGTCAAATTCCTCACCATAGTGAATACAAAATAGTACATGAGGGTAGTTGGCAATAAGAGAAGCAATATTGTAAACGCCACAGTGCCCACAAACATCTCCTGGTTAGTGTATTCACAGGAATCTATGCCGCCCCGGAGCGGATTGTACTTCCTTCCCACAAATAATCTTAATAGAGCCGTTAAGCCTGATATTTGCAGGTTAAACAATCTAAAAATTGATATGATAGATAGATAAAGACTATTGCAGCAACTAAAATATATTTTAAGCCTCAATAGCCCAACGGTTAAAGGTGCGGACTGGAAACTATAAGGTCGCAGGTTCGAATCCCCCCCCCCCTTGTTGCACTATTGTCGTACCCACTCCTAACACAAGCTTTCCGCTTATTTGGTGGGGATAGGAGGATATTAGCCTAATATTCTTTAAAAAAAATAAAATATAACATAGGTTTGGTGCTAAGGCGGCCTTATTGCGTACAGCGATCTTCAGCCTACCCACCATGCTACGCTACCTTTCATAGAAGAGTATATTTTTAAGGAAAAAGAGGACTGTAATACAGCAATTTTACCTTTGAACCCAAAGTCGGATACTTAATTTAATAGCTAATGCCCTCTACTTCAACAGATTTAGACTTTTTACAAAATCCATGGGCACCGGATTGGAAAACCAAGTTAAAAGATATCCTATGTCAGTCTCCAGGATGCAAGCTATTTATATGCCCTTCCACAAGATTGGATAAGTGATTTCATAGTGAAAATGTGACAGACACAAACTTTTTCATTAATTAATAATAATATAATTATTATAACTAAAAAATTTGTATACAGTCATTACCTTGCAGCATATACATAGATACAGTAGGAGTGAAACGTGGCTAAACACATCATGTCCGATATTATGGCAGCTTGGAATGTAATGCCTAAATAACCCAAGTACTGGTAAATATGCAAAACAACATCCAACTTCTCACCAGACACATCTGAAATATATCAAATTAATTTCAATTAATACCAAACAATGATTTAACCTTGCCTCTAGCATTCCTAATATGTAGTAGTGTACAAAGTGCTTTTCTATCATATAAAAGTAGTTCTAATACAAGGTATCCTAATAGTAGACCTGTGAATGCTGTAGGGTTTGTATAAGATTTAATTCTATTGATTGTATTTACATTCGATGGCATTAGCATCAAAGTAAAATTAATCTTAACTGTAATACCTAATGTCATTGAATAAGAATATGATCAATCGAATTAAATCTTATACTAACCCTACTGGACTATGTGTGATATATCCAATATCCTGTTACTCAGTTTGCTGATGCTGGAGATCATTAGATACTCCTCCTTGACCCTCGATCATCATCTATCACACCTACTTACTCATTGCGACCATTCTATAGAGCTCAAACAATTTTTTTTTATTTTTTTGTTGTGTTGGAAATAATCTGAAATAGCAGTACAGCCAAAGTTTGAAAGACCCTTTAATCAAGTAAGTAATGTATCTAATAACTTCAAATACCTGAACAGCAGGGCTAACATGCGCGCCACGAGAAAATTTTGTCTACACTTTACTCGTGAATCTCTGTAGAGATTTACATATAGATTGCGAGTAAACGTGTAGACAAAGTTTTCTCGTGGCGCGCATGTTAGCCCTACTGATCTTATTAAATTATAGCTAAGAACCATCTTGATCATGTTGGCTTTCAAACAGAAAAAAACCCCATCAAAAATAGTCCATACGTTGGGGAGCTACAAAGGAGCAGACATATACAGAAGGCAAATTCACAGTGGACTGTTAGCAAGTTTATATGAACCTACTCACCTAAGAATAACCACCACAGCTCAACATGATATAAAAAATACTTTCCCAACATTTTATTGAATGCATTGTTCAGCTTTAGACCAGCTGGAGCTCCCATAAGCCATTTTAATAAGGAATACATTAGATTTACTAATTTCTGAAAAAAAAAAAAACTGTATAACAGTGTTTCTTGAAAGTTTAAAATTGTCATTTGCAATTAAAAAAACTATACATAGGCACCTCTAACATTCCTAATAGTAGTGTACCAAGTGCTTTTCTATCATATACAAGTAATTCCAATACTAGATATCCTAATAGTACATCTAGAATAATAGCCAATATCAAGTTTCCATGTTTTATTGTTATCTGGAAATACAGAAAACTTATTAGTCATTCATCATCCTTATATTCATACACATCCTTATCAGGGTTCTGTACCCAAAGGGCAACCAACAGGACCTTATAACTAAGCCTCCGCTGTCCATCTGTCTGTTTGTCTGTCAACGGGCTGTTTATCACGATCTGTAATACACAGTCGAGCAAAGTCAAGTTGAAATTTTCAGAGAATGTGTATTTCTGTTGCTGCTTTAACAAGTAAGCTAAGGAATACTTTCCAAAGATTAAGTTAAATGAATTTTTAAAAATACGACTGACCTTTCTTTTTGTTTTAGCTGTATTTAAAAGCCACTTTATCAATATAAAATAATTATATACATGCTGTCCAAACATTGATGATTCCAACCAAGGAATTTGTAAACATGGTTTGTTTTCAGTAGTAATATATGTCTGACCACATTCAGCTTGAATTAAACCTTGCAGGGTTGAGAAGCAACAGTCGCTTGTACTAAGGGTTTCAGAATTTTTCATTTTGTTATAATCATACAACATAATAATGCAGTCTTCAATATTTCTTTTAATACCATTTACTACTAGGCTACTTATGTTTGGGTACTGAGTATTGTCTATTAAAATATAATTTAAACACTTTTTCAAAGTATTCTTTGGTATGTTATCACTGTAGTAGCCATAAATAATGTTTTTCTCAGCAGCAGTTTTAACTGCTAATACTTTATTGCTTGTTGAATAAGTTGTTATGAATATTGTCACACAATCTTGATCAGTCGTTATAATTTTTCCTTTGAAAAATACTTCTTCCAGGTCATTGGGAATTTCAGGCAGTAATATTTTTATAGGTTGAGACATGATGATCTTTAGGTATCGAGCCATTACGATAGGCAGGTATAGGTGTAGTATTTAGTATGTTTATAATTTCTAATTATATAAATATATTCAAAAGTAATAAAAATATTGGTAATAATAATGTACTCAACTCGTATGTCCGTTCATTTTAAACATCTGTGACTCTGCCTTGTAGGTAACATAACAAATTTTACTCGTCTCCAACTCTCGAGCCAAAAATTCATAAGTTCATAAGTTTTGATTAGGTAGGTACTATTTGAATTTGATTCAAGAGAAAAATATGCACAAGAAATAAATCAAATCAAGAAAACAAAACAACCAAAGAGTAAATGGTAAAGATGGTAAATATGACAATTGACATGCATAAAATACTATAGTAGGGTGACCAACCCAATAGCTAGCACTGCACCAGTTTATTCGCACTTTGGCAAAAAAGATTAAAATATAAGTTTCTGATTGTGGTTTTTAATTTTCAGATTAAAAAATATTTAGGGGAATTCATATTTTTCACAATCGAAACCTTTCTAATCTGGAAAGTTTTAAAATGACGTCAGTATCGTAGTTGAAAGATATCGTTATGGAGTTGCCGAAGTTTTTCGGCCATTTTGACTCATCGACGTTAAGGGTCAGTACTTACTTAATAATGATTTAACTGTGGTTTTATTTGAGTTTTAATAATATAATTGTTTTCAATTGATTTTCTAAGTATTATTAGTTACTAATTCAAAAAGTAAATGAAACTCTCCCGTTATTTCATTGCAAAACAAGGGGTGTCAGTATCTGGTTACAAAATTTGAAGATTTTCCTGTTTATTAACACTCCGAAGAGATTCGATTCCCTAGCAGACTGGGAGTCTGTAGACGATCTTAACAAGTGTGTGTAAACTGTCCATACTCTGGAGTCTAAATTCTTTAAGACCCATCACACGAAAAGGACCAAGAAGTTCTCTGACCTTACTCTCAAACTGATGGAAGACAGACAAGAGATGAGACTTCAGTCGTCAGCAGACGCGGATGCCTACTGGTAGGTTAATAGGCAGATCTCTAAGAAAAGAACTCGCGACCTGCGGGCCTTGAATACCAAGTGTATTAAAGATACCATCTAGTGGAACAGAAGTTCCATTCCAAAGTGTCCGTGAGAGATCTATCTATCGGACAGAGCCAGCTGACGCGGCTGAAAACTGACGAAGGCTGTCACGTTTCTTCTCCACCTGAGGTATGGAGAGAGGTTGAGAAGTTCTATGGGCAGTTATTTATCACGAAACAATAATCATTCAGCGGACGATGGAGAGAGCTATGCTCGGAGTATCCCTGCGAGATCATATCAGAAATGAGGATATCTGTAAGAGAATCAAAGTCACGGACATAGCTAAGCGAAACTGAAGTGGAAATGGGCGGGCATATAGTTCGAAGAGCTGATGGTCGATGGGATCCCATGGTGTTGGAGTAACGATCCCGTACCGGGAAGCTAGGTGGACCGACGACATCAAACAAGTCGCAGAGAGCCGCTGGATTCAGGTAGCGTAAGACCGAGGCCTGTGAAAGTCCATATAAGAGACCTTTGTCCAGCTGTGGACGTCTGTCGTTTGATAAAGACTATGTTTACGTTTTCTTATTAAATATGTAAGGGTGTTTGTTTTAAATATAATAAATATAAAAAAAATAAGTCACCTACAGTTACTATAAGGATTTCCGTATATTATTTCGTAATAAAATCTATATTCTAAAAGACTTCCGTAGGTAGCCTAGCGTTATATTTCCCTTAAACTCTATTAAAATCGGAGTGTTGATAATTGGATAATTTTGTGCCCATAACTGGTAACAAATGTGCGAGTAATTGGGGACTGGGTCATTTTTCAATCTTATTTAAAATTCTAGTTGATTTAAACAAAAAAATTTCAATATCTTCTTTAATTATATATTTTATTAAACAAGTAACCTTATGAACACAGTGATTTATAGAATTTGGTTAAATTTATACTTAAAAAACATATTTGAAATAAGATAAACTCTTAAAGTGCCCATAATTGGGTCTACCACCCTAAATAAACCACAAATAAACCACAATAAACATTCCCAAGAGCATATAATTTATAAGACAGACTAAGCCCTAAGTAATAAATAGGTAGGTATAAAACGCAACAGTCAACAATCACAGACGAATAAAATGGGAACAAATAAAATCACAGAGTAAAACAGGACTACGTTACCTAGTGGCCAACACAATATGTCTGTGGTTGCCAATCATGCCAACTAAAACTGTCAAACATGGAAAAAATGTTACCTGTTTTTATATCTCTTTAGTAGAGATGTGGTACAAACGATTTTAACTTTTAATCGATTACCTACTCGATTAACGGATAATTTCTTTAAGTTACTGATGTCCTTTTCTACGTATACCCGACAAAGTAAAGTCTGATTAGTTCTTGAAATTGTGTTTAGGACAAAGGATGCTGGAAATTAAATTGTATCGTTTTCTCTGTGCTCCTTTAAAGAATCAATGAGATTAAGGTACTACCGTTTTTAATAGGTACTCATTAATTTTTTTTAGGCTGCTCAAGTGTATTCTTTTTTGTTTTCCGTGTTCATGTTATATGTGTATATTATAGTCATTATCATTATTTTTCTGATATATTGATTCGGCATCATGCTGAGTCAGCATGCCAGAGAAATAATCAGTTTATTTTTCATTTTGCGTTTTTTCTTCAAAGATAAAACTTCACCTCGTCTATGCGATGATGTAGATGGTTGATCATTAGCAATTGTAAGTAATGAATAAACAAAAAAAAAAGTTAAACAGAACAACAACAAATAACAATAACAGCAAATTAACATTTGAAAATATCAAAACACACGCGTACCTATATGTAAAACACATTTAATTACGACTCATGTAAAAAATACATTATGAAATACGTATAAAGCTGCATCCGCACGCTTGGCAAACCTCGGCAAACCTTCACAAACGCAAACGTGCGGATAGAGCGTTTGCCATGGTTTGCCTACGCTTGCGAGCGTTTGTGGCCGATCCATCGAGTGTCGGTCTTTTGATCGCAAACCAAAGGGAATTTGCCACAAGCGCTTGCGTCTCCGTCCACACGTTTGCGCGCACTCAGTCTCGTTTGTGCACTGGCGGCGATTAGACGTGTTATTGTATTACGATTTACGTATCGCACCTTTAGAAATCTTCATTTTGTGAGTGGGTAAAAACGTAAAATGAACGACTGAAGACTTTTGAAGACGATTTGTTTATATAATTTAATTAATTAATTAGTTTTATATATTAATAATAATAAGTGGCGACTCCGCACCGGAAAATGGTATATAATGGTATGGTAATAGGTGGACCGACACCATCAGGCGACCCTCAGGGAGTCACTGGGTACAGGTGGCGCAAGACCGAAGCCTGAGGAAGTCCATGCAATAAACAGTCCAGCAGTGGACGTCTATCGGTTGATAAAGAAAAAAAAAACAAAATATCTATTGAGTAGGTACATACTACAATAGAGTAGAATATTTTTATATTCAAATAAATAAACTAGGTAGGTACCAAGTGTTGTCGAACATACTACTAGCTACTACTACTAATCTATAATATTATACTAAAACTGTAACTGGACAAATTGTGCACATGAAATATGTTTTGAAAATTTTAATTAGAGGACGCTTTACTATCAACTAGATGACGTCCGCGACTTCGTCCTCGCGGATTAAGGTTTTTTAATTCCCGCGGAAAGTCCTTAATTTTCCGGGCTAAAATGTAGGTATGAGCTATCGCTATTCCACATTTCATTCAAATCGGTTCATTAGTTGTGGCTGAAAGAGTAACAAACATCCATCCATCCATCCATCCATCCATCCATATTCCATTTTAGTAGGATTATTGATCGATACTGAGCTTAAAACATTTGTAAAAATAACTTAAGCCAAATAGGTAATAAAGCCGACACAAGTTCGACGTCCGTCATGCTTGCCTGTTCAGAACATACAAACGCCCTCGCAAGCGTGCGGATGATTCCCAAATTCTAGGCAAACGTTTGTAGAGGTTTGGCGTTTGCCGTTTGCCACAAGCATGCGGACGCGGTATAACGTATTTTAGGTTAATTCTTTCGAAAATTATTTTATTCATGCCATATTTTTGGCATTTTCTTTAACATTTTCTTCTAAAAGTCTAATTTGCCAGATTCTGGCATATTTTTGTCAATGTTGGGCAGATTCGCTATTTTCGAAGAGAATGTAATCACTCCGTTTTAGCTATTTTGAGATGGTCACACTGGATGGCGGACGCCATTTTCTTGAAAAAGTTTTGATTTACGTTGTTCGCTGTCGTGTTGCTTTGCTGAATTCAGGATTTGTCGACGTTTCAACTTTTACTTGAACCTATTAGATTTATGCTTGGAAGTTATCACTTAATATGCTCTATTAATTAAACCAGATAGTTGCGAGTAAGAAATTATCGAATTATATCACCATGTCGGCCCATGAGCAAATGAGGGCGATGTTGGATCAATTAATGGGCACTGCCCGTAATGGTACTTATAAATTTTGCCTTTTATTTTCTCCAAGGTTTTTAATAAAGTTTACGATAATGCTAATATTGATTTCAGGGGAAACTGATAAGCACGGTGTTAAGTTCTATGATGACACAGTTTGCAAATCATTTTTACTGCAATGCTGTCCCCATGAAATTTTATCATCCACCGTGAGTATAAGTTGGTTTTATGGTCCATTAAAATGGGTTATCTGAATTTCTGAGATTATATAATTACATATTTACAAACTACTTTTTTTGAATGTTGAAATCCTGTTGAATTCAATTTTGGGTAATGGATGTTCGATTTCCTTCAGTATTTTTTTTATCTCAGAGATTCTTCTTTGGGTTTACTTCATATATCGTATGTATTAGGATGTTACTTGAACAATCATTTATCATTATTAAAGTCACATATTGCTATTTATAATTATAACTAAATCATAATATATACGATGTACTTTCATTTTTTCATAATATAATCTTTCTGTAGTCATAAGCCAACATTACGTCGGAGTGGCATTAACTGTGGTGAAATATGCTTTTCAGAAAATGCCCAACCCTAGTCTTTATTGTTCATCACAATATAACAGATGAGGGATAGATTGTATGAGTTAGGCTGTTCTGTAAGTACCAAGATGTACGTATAAAACATTTATAGTTAGCTGCTGGTACTATTACTGCTAAGCAGGAATTAATTTAACAAAACTCTCTCAGGCTTAAAAAATATTAATTTGTCCATCGGTTTCTAATGCTGCTGTGGTGAGTACATGTAAAAATTATACAAAAAATCTTAAGGTGGGGAGAACAAATTGCCGATTGTAACATCATTTGGTACGTACTATGCTGTCTATGTGGCTAGAATACAAAAACAATGGAACTGCATGTGTATCAATCAATTATGTGTAAAACATGAATTTTTATAGGTGAAAATGTGGATTATTTTTACATTACTTAATTCTTATTTTATGAAATTCAAGATTTTTAATTAAAATTATACTTAGTTTATTTTTGATCAATTAAATTAAAAAAATAAACATATTTCAACATCTTGTATACATTCAATTAGGTTAGGTTAGTGCTCCAAAGTTTATACAGAGTTAATGGTGAATTTAATTGTGTTGATATTATAAAAATTTCAAATCAAATCAAATCAAAATCTTTATTTGCATAGATTGAGTAAAGGTACATAGGTGTTACATAATATTTAAACGGCACTGCAATCTGCCGGGTATTGGCATGCAAAATTAATATTATAATAAATTTGCTATAAATAAATTAAATTAATAGTCCAGAATGAAAAAAAATGTTTCTTTGTCAATAATAATAGCTTTGAGTGAACAAAATGATATGCAATGATGGAGATGAGATTATTATTTTTAGTGCAGTTTCAGTTTTCGTCTTGTCAAATAATATTTAAAAATCTTGTTCTTTTTGACATTAACATAATTTCAGAAAATAAAGTCACATTTTAGGAAGCAATATTTGGATTATTTTTGTATTTTATAAGTGGGATGTCCTAACTTCGATTCCTAGGCATTGTGGGAATTCATAATTTATTTTTATTATTTTTGGTCTAGTCAGGTGGGAAGCATTGGTCATTGTTAGTTACGACTTACCAAATATATGCCACCAAGCGATTTGGGGAGATCACCCACTTCGACTCTTTGCAGCGATTCAGTAGCACATTTCGTTAACGCGCATCTGCATCGCTACTTTTGGCGGTTCGTCGCATTTGCAACGCGTGAAAAATGCGATTCAGTAGCGATACAATCGCATAGTATCGGTTCTGCATCGCTACTAACGCGCGACTGTTTCGGACGACATTGGGTAAGAACAGGATACCACAAATATTCACAGGTAGTCACTACAGCGCACGACTGGGATGTATTGCGACAGTAGCATAGCATCGTAGCTGAGTGAGTTAGTAATCGTATAAGACCTGCTGCAGCATCGCGACTGTATCGCGCTTTTTTTGCAATTGTATCCCTACTGCATCGCTGCAAAAAGGCTGTCGGTGAACTCCCTTAGCTTTGCACTACAATGGTGTTGTAGAAACCGATTAGGGATAATGAGTTAAAGGTTTAATAAAAATTGACATCCTCCTTCTAGGTTAACCCACTTCCATCTTAGACTGCATGGTTACTTACCAGTAAAGATTGCAGTTTAGGCCTAACTTGTATTAGAACAATAAAAATCAAATTCTAGTTAAATATAACTTAAAAATAATATTGAAATTTAAAATTTTAGTTTTATTTTAGTATTGTGAAAGGACAGACTGACATAAACAGATGTATATCAAATATAATTAATAGTCCTTTAGTAGCAGGAAGCATTTGGATAAATTGTTTTGGGAAACTTTCTTTTATTAAATTTTAATAATGGTCAAACAATATTTATGAATTTAATAATTAATTATTGAAAAACTTATAATGAGTACCTAATGGTTATTATTTTAAAACACTTGAGTTCTAAAATGTTATGTTAAAAGTTATGATTAAATCAAAACAAGGTATGTTTTTCACACTTCATTGGTCAATAATGAATTAAGTTTATATTACAGTGGAATGATGGCGATAACTATTCTTGTGAAGTTGTAAGCAATCTAATTGATGCAAAATTAAAAACAGGTGCTTAGCGTCTTCTCAATCGCTAAATAAACTTCTTCATTTGATTAGTTTTAAGCCTCAGGTGGCCAATGGTTAAAGGCACCTTTAACCGGACTGAAAAGTCTGGTAAAAAAGTATCCTGATACTCCCGATAACATCAGCTATCTACCAGTGAAAGTCCCGTCAAAATGGGTCCAGCAGTTCCCGATATTAGCCGGAACAAACAAACAGATAGACAAACATTTAAAAAATTGTTATTTTTTTTGTCATATAAGTATCATTGTGTGGATTCCTAAAATATATACAATTTTTATTATATTAAGATATGCATATTACACAATTATGCAATCTGTAAAATGGGTAACCAATTTTCAATTTTCAAATCTGGTAGTAATTGCCATCTCAGAACATAATTTTTTTCTATAACCTTTCTCATCATTTAATTAGTAATTTATAATAATAGTATTATTTGTTAAAATGAACACGAAACATTTTTCTCAAGTGTTTTAAAATTTAATATTTTCATTCTCCATGTATATGAAATTGTTTTAAGGACTGGTTAGGTTTAACAACAGGTGTTGCCAGTTATTTGTAAGTATTATTAAAACATGGCGTAATGTGTAAATTGGCTGGTGATACAGGATGTGCAGTGATGGTGATTTTGTATGTATTTTATTAAAACAATTTTTTTTTTGAGTTATATTGGGGTTTTGACACATAAATCTTTTTATACTTTTGCACAGGCATTTTATTAAGTGGCTATTCACATGAGTTGCTGTTTTAAGAACAAATGTTTTATATAATATAAAAATAACTATAAATTTCAAAAATTTGTTGATTAGATAAACTGATGTGAGTAGTATCAATGAAATGTTTGTATAAATAGATTTTTTTATTATACTTCTTATAAATAATTTAAAACTTATAGATGTGAAAGATTTTCTTTTATTATTAAATTCACATAGTAAAATGGTAGCATAAAATTGAAAAACAAATTAATAGAACAACTTTTTTGTAGAAGATTCCTAATATTCATTATGACGTTTTAACAACACTGGCTTACGATATTCATAAAATTCATGGATTATGGCCTGAAAATTGATCTGTCATTATCACTTGCAAATAATTTCTTCACTGCCCAGAGATAATTAAATCTTATCAGTTAGTATTGAAAATATTATATGAGAAAATAATATAATGTTGTCTTAAAAACAAAAAAAAATGGAAAAAAATGATTCAATAGTTTGGTATATAGACACACGCTTTCATATACTTAATTTTGATTGCAGCGAATGGATTTAGGTGAGTGTCCTAAAATACATGATCTGGCGCTGCGTGCGGACTTTGAGTTAGCCTCGAAAACCAAAGACTATTTCTATGACATTGATGTGAGTATATCGATATTTTTATATTTTATTTTGGACTTATATTATATAATAAAACTAGGAAAATACATTGGTGATTTGGCAAATAAAATGTTTGATAGAGTACCTTCATTTTGATAGATAGAACCTATTAGTTTTATGTTTCAATGGTTTTAAATTTTAAAAATCATTAGGAAACTGCATAATTAGTTGTGATTAAAAAAAATTATGTAAAAAATACAGTTTTTCGTTATAGCATGGTGCGGGTGACAGGTCAATAAACCGTAAATTATTTTGTGTCATTTTGTCTTAAACATAAGATTCAAAATACCAAAACAGATTTTCTGAAAGAATATATTCAATAGATTTTAATGGTGTGAATTTGAACCTTATAATTGCAACAACATGATACAAAATAAGTCGCCTGCACCATGCTACAATAAAAACACTAGAAACTCCAAGGTTGACAGAAACACGAATAAGTGCGTAATTCTTAAGTTAATTATTTTTTCCGCCTTTAATACTTATATGTAGTATAAATTAAGTTATTTTATTTTTGGTATTCAAGTCATACCCCACTACGATGAGCTTAATGAAGGAGAACCTGGAACTTTCACAAAGCTTGTAAGACAAACTGTCAAACAGTAGAATATTTATTAATTATAAATCATTATGGCCCAGGAACACTTGTAACACCACATGTTGAAGTCAAAAAAACATATTGATCGGATATTTATCAAGCCTGAGTAGGTGCATTATGTCTTATGTAAGTTCGAAGATAGACTGGCATATATTATCCTATTGAACTTCATTTTGAAGTGTTTGTTAATAATTTGAAAAAAAAAAATTTTTGCCTGTATCCATTGCTTATCTACTAGTGAAACTTGAATTGATTTTTGATCTAAAATGAAGGATCTATTCTATTTGTATGCATTCATTATGAATAAACATAGGACATAAGAAAATATATTTTAAAATAGATGTCATTTTTGTGATTGGCACTTATCCTCCAAGCCATCGGAAGTGGCAATATTTCCTTAATTGTAGTTTGCGATTAAAAAGTAACGGTTGCCGTCTGCCGCCTGCAGTCTGTTGGTTAGAGGTTTAACTTCCAAAAAATATACCATAATCGTATATATCGCTGCTTCAGAACTAAAGGGCCATATTTCAAAATTTTCCAAATTCACTTTTATTTCAAAAATAGGACCATAGCCCATAACGCGAAGACATTCGTCAAAATCGACCTTTAAATCACAATAATTTACGCGTACGCCCTTTTAGCATTATAATACATTGTAAGTTGGAGAGCCAAAAAAGCAAAAAAATTAAAAAAAATTGATTTTGAGATGTGGCTCTTTAGTTCTGAAGCAGCGTATCGTATATACTGTGTGGTGTTGCAAGTGTATCTGGTTGAATTTTTGTAACAAAAATGCACTAATACGTTTATCTATACGTTAAGGCCACAGAGCATTTAGAGACATTCATCGCGGACTGCGATCGGCGCACCACCGCCGCCAAGCAGCGCTTGGCAGAGACGCAGGAGGAGCTGTCCGCGGAGGTGACGGAGAAGGCCAATGCCGTGCACGAGCTCGCGGAGCAGATCGGCCAGAAGCTGGCGCGGGCGGAGGCGCTGGGCGAGGAAGGAATGGTGGAAGAGAGCGTCAAACTCATGGGAGAGGTATGAAAGGTTCTCTGTCCTAGCATGAGGGAGGCTTTGGCCGTGGCTAGTTACCACCCTACCGTCAAAGACGTGCCGCCATGCGATTTAGCGTTCCGGCACGATGGCGTGTAGAAACCGATTAGGGGTATGGGTTGAATTTACACTGCTATACCCTTCCAAGTTAGCCCACTACCATCTTAGACTGCATCGTCACTTACCATCAGGTGAGATCGCAGTCAAGGGCTATCTTGTCATCGAATAAAAAAAAATGATTAATTCTGATTCTGCTGCTGATAATCTATGATTAACACTGCAGAGGCTGACGTCCTATTATTTTGGACCCATTTGATTGACGCCATTTTGGCGCTGTAAGCGCTAAGTGTCTCTGGAACTAATAAGTAACATTGCATATGACGCACCCATGTCTTTAATTAATCTATGATATCATTGTATGCTACAATATCATTGTAATAAATTATCACCATCTTGTGGGCAATCAGATGCAAAGCCGATTGCTTCCATGTTGCTTCCATGTCAACTTTGTCAAATGTCATCGCATTACACAGATAGACGAGTTGCGCAAAAAGAAAGCGGTGGCAGAGCAAGAGTACCGCAACTCGATGCCGGCGTCCTCGTACCAGCAGCAGAAGCTGCGCGTGTGCGAGGTGTGCTCCGCCTACCTCGGCATCCACGACAACGACCGCCGCCTCGCCGACCACTTCGGCGGGAAGCTGCATCTCGGGTTCATCACCATTCGCGAGAAACTGGCAGACCTTAAGGTAACACATACTTTACAAATAAATCTTCATAAAGGGCTGGCGAATTTTATTAATCACGACATTTTACCATTGACATCATTGTGCCATTATAATTCTCATATAATAAATAATTTATATTTAATACAATTGGGCCGAGGATATATTTTGGACAGCCCTAGCACAGGCTACGGTCTGCTATTGGGCTGCCAATTGCAATCACCAGGCACAAGTTTTAGTCTAATGCTTTGGTCTATAAATTATGGTGTAAATTGTGTTCACTTTTTTTTTGTCTTTAACTAAATAAATAAATAAATAGAAATACAACAAGCAGCAGATTTTTTTACTGCAATTTTGCACACCCTGCAAATGGTAAAGTGTGAGAAACTAACTATGTACTATACCACTTTTGCACTGTACTCACATTTGGCAAATAAAGTCATTTCATTTCAAATCCAGTGTCAGTATTGATTTACCTACTATATCGGTTGCATAAGTAAGATAATGTGACGGCGTTTTCCGCACTCTCTTAATTCAGTACAGGAGTGAATAGGCATTATCCAGGCGCTTCAGCATTTTCACTTACCAGCAGGTGTGATCGCAGTCAAACGCTAGTCTATATATTAGAAATCGTAATGTATATTTAATTAAACGTATTTAGAAAACAGTGGAGAAGCGTCGCGAGGAGCGCGGTGTGATCGAGCGCGAGCGCAGCGGTGGGCGGCGCCACTACGTGGGCGGGCGGGAGCTGGACCGTCGAGCGCGCCGCCACCGCGAGACGGCACGCGACCGCGACCGCGACCGCACCAAGGAGCGCGGCGACCGCGACAAGGAGCGCGACAAGGAGCGCTCCGAGCGCGATAAGGAGCGCGACAAGGAGCGCTCCGAGCGCGAACGCGAACGCGCCGAGCGCGACAAGGAACGCACTGAGCGCACCGAGCGGGACAGGGAACGCACTGAGCGCAGGTAATCCAATAAATCTTCATATAGGCTGGCTTCATGCGATGGTCGCAACAAACTTATTGTGCAAAGCGTGGTTGGATTGGCGAGTTTTTCTTAAAAATCGACACTGGACAGCATCCCAACAACGTTGGTGCGATTTTGTTGGGTGTACCTACAACACAATGGTTATAAGCGATTTTAGTTAGGTTGTAGCACGAAAACTTAGATTGGAAAAAAATTCTCGACAGTTTGCTATACAATATAATTTGTTTTGAAGTCTTTTTTTCTTTTCTTTTTTGAAGTCTGCATACTCAAAAGATAGTTTATTGTTCCGCCTATGAACGTGCAACATATTTTCTAGACGCAGTCGATCCCGCAGTAGGAGTAAGCGTGAGGTTTATTGTTCCGCCTATGAACGTGCAACATATTTTCTAGACGCAGTCGATCCCGCAGTAGGAGTAAGCGTGAGGTTTATTGTTCCGCCTATGAACGTGCAACATATTTTCTAGACGCAGTCGATCCCGCAGTAGGAGTAAGCGTGAGGTTTATTGTTCCGCCTATGAACGTGCAACATATTTTCTAGACGCAGTCGATCCCGCAGTAGGAGTAAGCGTGAGGTTTATTGTTCCGCCTATGAACGTGCAACATATTTTCTAGACGCAGTCGATCCCGCAGTAGGAGTAAGCGTGAGGTTTATTGTTCCGCCTATGAACGTGCAACATATTTTCTAGACGCAGTCGATCCCGCAGTAGGAGTAAGCGTGAGGAATCGCGGGAGAAGTCGCGCGGTCGCGACCGGGACCGCGAGCGGGAGTCGCGCCGCAGCCGCTCCAACCGCTCCGCGTCACGGGAACGACGACGCGAATAACTTACACCAAGGGACTCATTATTATAGAACTTTTTGTTGACATTTAGTGATTCACATGAGGGCCACAAGCAGCGTAGCGTGTTTTAATGATTAACAACTTAAACAGCTTTAATTATTTTGAGATACCCCAGTAATGATTTATAATTTTAAAATCTTGAAAAAATTTTTTGTGGTGGGTATTTTTGAAAAACAATGTTATTTCGTTCAATATGTGAAGACATTAATTAGTTCGAAAAAAGCTGTGTAGACTTTTCTGTCTTACTTTTAGTGCCACTTGCGCGGCACGTCGGCGTCACGCCTGTTTTTTTTTTTTCAAAATTCAAAATTAATTTATTTCATGTAGGCTAACTTGTAGCTCTTATGACACGTCATAAATCTACCACCGGTTCGGAATGCAGATTCTGCTGAGAAGAGCCGGTAAGAAACTCAGCAGTTGCTCTTTTCAAAAATTTTTTTTTTACAAAGCTATGCTATGTATACAGTGCTTCCACAATAAAGCTTCAAAAATGCAAAAATGCATACGTAGGTACACCAATCCAACGCATGTCAAGACGGGCAGCCAAAGCAGTAAAAGTTTCTATGTAAAGTTGGCGCAAAACACACTACTGCGGTGTACGGTCGCGTGCTATGCGCGCTAGTGGGTTATGGCGTTTACATAGAAAATAAAAATGCGCGCGACATCCCGCTATTGGTCGCGCGCGACGTTCTGCGCAAGTGGGTTACGACACTTATATTTGGACGCACATATGCAATAGAGTCAACCTACACAATTTATCAATTGAAAAGTTAACTTTATTCCTATACATTATGTATGTATTCAATTTGACAAAGGTTTGTGGGTTGAAACGTTATTGCGTATGTGCAGCCATTTACAAGTTGGCTTTTTATTTGTATTTATATTATTTCACTTTATCAGATGTACGTATTGTATACGTATTCGTACAAAGATCTAATGGCACTCGGATGACAGGGGGCGTTAGTTCCAACTTTGGCCACGTGCCAAAAGATCTTATCGTATTGTTACTTTGCTTTTGTTGGTTTTTTGTGTGTTTGATATGTGAATTTAACAGCAGGTCACGAATGTATGTAGACATGACCGTAAACTCAATAGAATAATGAATTTCAATTTAAAAAATATGTTGAATGTTTTTCATTAGAAAGGTAGGAAACATACGATTAACCCGATTTGACTAAACGCATGTCGTGTTATGAATATGTTACGGACAGAAAAAGTACTAAATAATAATATTCAGGCACCATATTGACTTTTTTGCGCATTTCTCATGTAATTTTTGTTCGGTGTATGGGTGGATAAGTTAATTACCCAGTCAAATAGCAAATATTTATGTAATTTATATTCCATAAAAGCAGATGATGTGGCTAATACTTATTAATAATGTACAAACTAAATTAAAACTAATAAACTCTCTTATAAAATTAATTAATTAATTAAAAACTAAATTATGTCTATATTGAGAGGTCTAAAAGTGCTATCCCTTTCCGCAAGGAAAGAGCAGAATTAAGATCTTTAAGTTTAATTTAAGAGGTTGTGTACAACAGATTTTTTTTTTAATTATTTTAATTAGTCACAATATGCTTAAGTATATAAGAAATAGCTTGAGTCTCAAAACTCACACTTTACACATAAAGTCATCACTAATTATGGTACCAACCTACCCACTTTGAGAGCTATATGTTTATACGGATTTCAGAAAGTGTTCTTTGTTGAAATAGGTAGTAGTTTTCTTATTTGTGTGCGTGGTGCTGTATTGTAATGTTTATTTTTCTTCGATTCTGACTTACAAAAGCGCTTACGAATGTCAAAAATCCATACAAATAAATAAAATTGAAATTGGAAATCATTTGCTATATAGCAGTGTCTTTATTAACTTGTATTAACGAAATAAACATCGCGTGCCAACCTACAGCTAGCTGTGTCTCATATTGTAGTCATACTGCATATTTTATTATAATTTCTTTGCTGTGTAAGTATAATATAAGTTGGGTTATTAATTAGGTTACTGCGTTAACAAGAGTTTATCGATATTGACAATACTATGGGATAATTTAAAGGGGGGGGTTTCCTTTTACAATAACTTCAATGACGATATATTATTTTTTATCTGATGCGCTCCATTTTAATCAATTAAATACAATGTACTACAACTATTTTTATTTGAATTTTCATCAAAATTCAAATCAAAACAAGTGAATCTTAATTGTAAACAAATCAAAATATTATTTTTAACTGTATTGTTGTTTTCAAGATATTAAGTATTCTATATTATTAATGAATTTCATCATTAATACCCGGAAGGAATACTATGTTTATGTTAATACTTAAGTGTGAATTCGGAGCTTTTGAAGTAAAAGGGTTTCTTTAAGCTATTCTTTTGTTAAATAAAAATATTACTAAGGATACTGTCTATTATTTCTTCTTTATTTAAAGTGCATTCGTTCACTAGTCTTTAGCAAATAAAAATATCTTTATCTTTAGGTTATGGGCACATAAAGGTTGATTCACGTTACGCCGTGCCTTGAAACGGACGGACCACAATGATTTTTGGGCACGGATCCGCACTAGTTTTAGCGAAGGTACGCCCTAAACGGCAAGGTACGCATACGAGTCG
This sequence comes from Hipparchia semele, assembly GCA_933228805.2. NCBI lineage: Eukaryota > Metazoa > Arthropoda > Insecta > Lepidoptera > Nymphalidae > Hipparchia > Hipparchia semele. Next base: position 7,427,336 of record OW121721.1, on the reverse strand, counting down.
CTACCTATTCTTCTAACTTAATCTTGTTACCCGAATAGTAGTATAATGGGTCCAAAAATGCAGCAACACCTAAAGAATCAATATAATGATTTTAGCAGTCCATGTATGTGACTATGTTTTTCCATCGTAGCGCATAAACTACTCAGCCGATTTCACAATGAATGAGGTGCCAATTGATTTGTTATAGTCTGGGTGACAATCTATTAAAGTACATACAGAACTTATTTTCCTGTTGATGTGGCTTGGTGGTTATCCAATATCGACCTAACAGTAGTAATACTTTTTTTAAATATAAATAGCGGGCAAACGAGCAGGCGGGTCACCTGATGTTAAGTGATCACCGCCGCCCATGAACACTTGTAGTACCAGAGCCTATGGTAATAGGTACTGTTTATAACAGATAGAATAACTAATACTCATATAGATAGAAGAATAGAAATAAGAAATCATTAGTTTTAAAATAGTTTATTTTCTTAAATTGCATTATATGCTACCTACGATACAATAAAATTTGATAGGTAACAATAATATTTTATGTTTAGTATAAAACATTTCTTTTTATTTATACTTAAAGAAATTATATCTAAGCACCAATACAAAAATAATTATTTAAGTAGGTAAATGAAAGTCCATTCTTAAAACATAAGTTACATAAACAGTTAACATAAAAATAAGTTTGCAATTTTGCACGATAAAATTATAACGTTGCGTCAAAAAATCTAACTCATAATTCATTTTACCTATAACTACCTACCTACCTACTTCTACCTATTTTTTGAAAAGTAAAGGATATTATTACTTACATATCACAATATTGTTTTTTTTCTATAGGTATAAAAAAAGCTTCTCTACGCTATAGAATCTAGGAAATAAAATGCTTAGCTACAAAAATCATGCTACTACTTAATAAAATTTATAATAAAATGATGTACCTATTTATTTTGGTGAGATCAAAATATGAGTTATATTACATTAAAACTGACCATTATTTTAGGTTGTTGTATCTACTCGTAAACTGTAATAAGCTAATAAGTAACTATTTTCGAAGTTTTCTAAACTAAGAAAGTTAATTAAATAAAAATGATTGCAACATCTACGAATAAGTGTAGGTACATGGAGTATAGAGATTTATAAGTCTTACTTTACTAATAATTAATTTCAGTTAGGTAGGTACTTAATTACTACTTATTTAGATGTCCTAATTTTTTTGTACACATATCTCTAAACTACAAACTAACAGTCCTGGTGGAATATTGTGCAAAAGTTAGTGTTTAGAGGTTTGTGTACAATCGAATTAGCATCATGCTATTGCACCACTGTGTATCTACATCATTCAAATGGTATAGTTCTTGAAATTCACGAGGGCGCGTGGCTTATGGTTGGGTGTCGTATCTATATAAGTGTGAGCGAGAGCTTGCTCGCGCCTGTCCGCTCCCACCTAGGCTCCGGACAGGCACGCATACTTACGCAATGTGCATGTACACGACGTAACTACAAGTAAAGCTCACGCGCCCTCGGAGTTGAAAGAACTATAATAGGCGCGATTATGTGAAGGTACCTGATGCCTCTTGATGCTAACTTCACTCATAATTTTATTACAATGTTTTTGTAAGTAAAGTTAGCGGGAGATGTTAGGCCATGCCAAAACTACCATTTTGAATAATATTTATTCCATTCAACATGTTAGTATTTTTATAGGATAACTTAGGTTAAATATAACGCAAATTAAAGGAAGGAAAATGGCAACCACATGACTGAAAATAGTAAATAAATATAATAGTAATATGGCAAGATATAAGGAAATTAAGTAACCTACTTACTTAAAATATCTATGTGTATCAACCCACGGACCTAAAAATAACTATTAGGTATATGTAAGTATCTATCTAAATAAAGTCTGCATGATTTTAATATTATCTTCAAAGTTTATCCCTGTTATTAATACAAGAAAGTGATAGTATTATAATAATTAAACAATTATATTCTAATCTAAGAAGCCTTTTAAGAAGTGCGTACTATAATAATTCATTTATTTGTGGTAAGGCACAACCTTACATAATGGAGAAGTTTACTATTTATTTCACAATTTATACAAAAGTGAAAGAAATAATAAATTATGCTTAAAAACTGAAAATTTATAGGCAGATACAGGTTCAATCGTGTTTTTTGTGGATTAAATAATAAATAAGCAATAAAAAATAGTATTTTTTGAACAAAAAAAAAAAGAAAAGAGAAAGGCCTAAATGCTATTCTCGGCAGACAGGAAAATGGGGGCGTGACGTCCACCATAATTTCACGCTGAAATTGACTATCGATATCTATGTATATTAATATTAACAATTTTGATCTAAATTATATTTGTACAAAGCTATTATTATTTATCAACACCATGCGACTTCTCCATTGTGACTACTTAAAATTATAAACTATTTTTTTTACAATTAACTTTACTATTAATGTATTTAAAATCTTAAGATATTTTTAAGCTATTGCATAGCTTCTATCGCGGACCTTGAGCGTGGAGACCGAATCCAGAAATTCCGTAACGAAAATAACCTGACACGGGACTCCTCTCACAGCTAGATGGCGTTGATAAAAAATGCTATGCAATAGCTTTACCGCGGCAGTCCCCGAGTGCCACACGTCTTTTTTTATTATTCTAAAGCACTTTAACGTATTTCCGCCGCGGAACGAAAGGGAAAGATGCATACTGAAATGTCTAGGTAGAACAGTCAGTTTCGCTTTTGTTGAATATAATAATTTTATATTCAAATAAACTCTTACAAAGTGCTTTCGAAACGTTGTTTAATTTTAGCATTATTTCTCACCATTTTTATGCCGCGACCCACGAAAAAGCCAAAAAATGTATGTAAGAAGTCGGTTAAAAATCCTTGCGAGCTTTTCCCTATACAATTATAATAATAGTTTATTTATACGTTTTAAGTTTTAAGGTTACCCCAGATTTCGAACAGATGTCTACCCCCTTAAATTAAAGCAACAACTAACGAGAAACTATGCTCCACAATACTCGTGAAAAGGAAAAGAATTTTAGGAAAAAATCAGCATGTCATGTCCTTGAAAATACTGAATCCATCTGATATAGAATACCCGAGTATAGATTTCGGAACTGAAATTTTTGAGTAAACTACACCCCATAGCTTTCATAAAAGCGCTTCTTGATTCCTAAAAGCATGAAGAATAGTGTACGCTGGCGCGCGGTAGTTTATTACTAAGTACAGGTAATTTATACCTTGTCCATTCCTTTATTTTCTTTTTGGCAGATCACGCCTATAAATTACCGTTTTTTGTTTTCGGAATAATGTACTAAAATAATGTCGTACTTTATTGACGTTTAGTGAAGTGCCCTGTGCATAACAAACAACCACAGACTATAACACAGTTCTTGAAAGACGATTTAATTATAGGGTTTTCATAAGTAAGCGCATTATATCAAGTTTTTATAAAAAATTATGGTTCTATCTATTCCATAGCTTTATAGGTGTTTCTATAAAAGATGCACATACATACCCTTAGTATTTTAAAGGACACGTACGCATTTCTTTAGAGGCTGTATAGAAGCTATAGTAAAGTTAAAATTAACCTATTGTCTTTTGTGTGACTCAATGATACATACCACTGTATCTATACGGGTCATAAGTAGACGAGTTTAAGTAAATTACTATTGACTTAAGTTCAGAATTCATTCATTCTTTCGTCTAAAAAATTTAACTACCTATAATAATGTGTCTAGTATTAACTGTTCACTTCAAGTTGGGCGACGTCGATTTATTACAAAATGACGTCATAGGCAAAACTACTTGTATCGTTGACAAAATAATATTATCACGACGGCAGGTAGCGGCCAACTTGAAGTAAACGGCTAGAAATTCTGATGTACACAATCTCTCAACTAAATTAACAGTCCTATCTAAATGTACTGCTATCCTTTTCAGCAGGGAGCATTATGAAAGGGATAGTATGAGATTTAGGCCTGTCAATGAAGTTAGTTTAGAGATTGTTCACAATTAGCCATAATGTCACAGTATAAAAATAGATATTAAGGTTTGAGGAAAAGAGGTTATTATGACGTGAATCTGGCATGACTAGAAAATACCAGAACTAAGAAAATATAAATACACAAATAAAATCTTATCTATACTTATGAAAGAGTACCGTGATTGACTAAATGATACACCCTACACCGGTGGATCTAGATATTAAGAGAAATTTCTTGAGTACTTAGGGTGAAGTCACTAAGTGCACTAAGGAAGGACATTTTTTGTATTAAATTCATGATTAAAAGGCATGTTTTGTAGGTGAGGAATACCTGGGCAGCTATTATCTTTTTTTTTTTTTTTTTAATTACTACAAAGGATTGTTCTTTTCTAATTCTTTGGAACACGAACTTTACACTTATTTGGAAGGGAATATTAGTGATGTTGAAAATTTAACATATTCTTAAAAAAAAAAAACTGTCCCGCGCGATGCGCTGATGCATGAGGCGTGCTCTAATTGGTCGAAAATTTCGCTAGAGAGCGTTGACAACACAACTTGTTTGTTAGTGTGTGTAATGAATCGACTAAATAGTGTGTTTTTTGCACATTTTACACTATTTTATTTTTATTTTATGAAGCTTCAATTTAAAACCGAGCATTTCGGACAAAACTCCTGAAAGCGCTGACAATATTACCACTTTGGTGATCGTGTAGAGGTAATGATTCGCGCATATTCCAGATATCTTGAACGGTGAATCCAATTCCTGGAACAAAAAATTGAATAAATAACAAACAATAGAAACAATAAATATTTTTTTTTCATAAAATTTTAAAATAATCGGCGAAACTATACCCGTAAAAGAAAGTGAGGTTACGTACGCACTTTTATAAAGAACGATTACTGGGCAATATAATCATAAATCATCAAGTGTTAAAGCAGGGCAAATAAAAGTACGACTTAGACACGACACTAACACGCACGCACGCACGCACGCACGCACGCAGAGTAGGTAATCGGTCAACTGCAATGGAACGCGTCTAAACTGTACATTTATTAGTGTAAAGCGGGGTTTCCACCGCGAGCGGAGCGGGCTCCGTACGGACTTTGTTTAACTCGCAGAGGAAAACTACAAACAACAGAGTCTAGCGCTGAAGGCTGAGCGAGCAAAAAGAGCTCCAAAAGAATGAAATGAGCGAGAGTGGAAGTGGCATTAACGTTAAAACCGTCTTTAGTAGAAGCGTAAACCTATTTTGTCTACACAGAGTCCGTCCCGTTAAGTGATTTCCCGCTCAATACCTTGTTGCAGGCGTAACCTAACTTAAGCATCGAAGCGCGTTGAAGGGCAGGCTGGGTTTGGTCTTATGTACATGATCCTATCTTATGCATGTATGTCTTATTCGAAGAATGCTGCGAATAAGTTGGGTCCAAAAAACAAGAAACGAGGAAGTCCTACAGTCCTAATTTTGACGGACGTCAAACGGAGAAAGGTTTGGAAAATATTCTCACCATGACGGAACATTCGTGAATGGAGTCGTATAGCCAACGTTGCGCAGGTTTTTCGTTTGGCTAATTTCGAGGAGTTGTATACTGCCGTCCACAAGCTATAATGCCGTTAACTACCAAGACCATATATCCTAATATAAACCCAAAAGCATTTAAATTAGGGTTTACATTAGGAAATATGGTTTTGGTAGTTAACGGCATTATAGCTTGTGGACGGCAGTATAATGAGATGAAAGGCAACCTCAGGCACGACAAGAGGAAACGTCGCACGCACCTTGAGCAAGTCGGCGGCGAGCTTGAGCACGTTGTTGGCGACGGTGAGCTGCTCCTTGCTGTCGGGGCGCTGCTCGATGGCGAGGTGCAGGTTGATCTGCTCGGTGAGGATGGAAGTGTGTGCACGCACCTTGAGCAAGTCGGCGGCGAGCTTGAGCACGTTGTTGGCGACGGTGAGCTGCTCCTTGCTGTCGGGGCGCTGCTCGATGGCGAGGTGCAGGTTGATCTGCTCGGTGAGGATGGAAGTGTGTGCACGCACCTTGAGCAAGTCGGCGGCGAGCTTGAGCACGTTGTTGGCGACGGTGAGCTGCTCCTTGCTGTCGGGGCGCTGCTCGATGGCGAGGTGCAGGTTGATCTGCTCGGTGAGGATGGCGGACAGGCAGCCGCGGTACTTGCGGTTCACGCTGCTGCCCACCGTGATCAGCCGCAGCAGGTAGATGCCGAGGCAGCAGCTCCACACCATCGCCTCGAGCAGCCAGCCGCTCTCCAAGGTCACCGACTCCTGGAACGCAACTTTCAAAAGTGCTCGTCCACCAGTGAGGAACTAGCGCGGTCACGGTGGCGGCCGCGTGGTCCGTTCAATAAGTCACTTGACATGGGTGAATGGAAACAGACTGTAGCAACATTGTGAAAGGGTCGTTGATGAATCAAACAGTTTGATAATTTACATAAAAATAAATCTGATTTTAATTAAAAATAAACTATGCACATAAAAAGGTCCTTAAAAGTCAAATGACTTATAAAATCGCTCATTTGCGACAAGGGTGACATAACTAAAAGTTCACCAATTTTAGTGTCGAATATACTTTTTGCTATAAAAACAACATTACGCTAAGCACAAAAAAATAAGAGCGAGAGAGATTGTGACTTAATGCTTTGTCGCTTTGTTGCCCGCTGTGTTGTTTCGAGACCGCAGCATCCACAAAACATTACTCTCTAACGAGAGAATTCTCTCATCGTCGATTTTGAATTATGTCACCCTTGTTGCAAATGAGCGAAATATCATGTGTTACGTAAGAGAAGTTCATAGTTGATGACTGTAGCAGAAGTGCGAAGTCTCCTAGCATCATAGGCTGAAATCTATAGACCGCACTCTCTCAGCTGACTTGAGACAAATTTATGTCAGCATATTTGTGTCTCGTTTTAACCTCTATCTTGAGTTTGAGCTGAGCCAGAGTACGCTCTATAGATCTCGGCAATAGTGCGCGGTAATTCAAAAAGTAAATGATCCAAATGATTCTATACATGAGTTGCGGCCTCACTGACAGGTCAAGCATATTGATTTAACCAACCAGTTTGGTTTTGAATGTTCTAATTAATTTAAACTGGGTTCAAAATCCATCTTTCAGCAGGTAACATTATATATGTACGGAAAACATCAACATCAACACGTGGTAACATCAACAACAAAAAAAAGAAATGCGGTATTTACTGGGCTAACAAATGTAATTCTATTGTTGTGTACAACCGAATGATCAGTCATAAATACTTTACTTACACGCAGTAACTGGGCGCTAACGCAAGCGAGCAAGGTCAGCGTGAGCATAAATGCAGCAGAGACTATTACGTCCACCGACCTCTGCGGTCCCCGGCGCTACAAACAAAAAAGGTATTGAGTAAAGTTTTAATAAGTCTTCCAACGCCGCGCCATCGGGGGTAGTTTTTCAGCTCGGGACCTCAGTGTAAATGTAAGTTGAGTTTGATGACCTCCCTGGCGTAGTGGTGAGCGCTGTAGTCCTATAATTGGGAGGTTTCGGGTCCGATTCCCGGCGGGAGGAATTTGGAATTGTCTCTGGTAGCTTTGGCAGTGGCTAGTTACCACCCTACCGTCAAAGACGTGCCGCCAGGCGATTAAGCATTCCGGCATGATGGCATATAGAAACCGATTAGCGGTATGGGTTGAATTTTACACTGCCATACCTCTTCCAAGTTAGCCCGCTACCATCTTAGACTGCATCGTCACTTACCAGGTGTGAGATCGCAATCAATGACTAGATGTCATCAAATAAAAAAAATAAGTTCTTGGAGCCCTGTCTATTGCCATTTCATTTTTGCGACTCGATAAACTATAACGGTAATTCTGGTTCTTGTCATTCCCTATGCAATTGCATTAATTGTCCTGACTTAATATTCTCCTCTCCCCTCCAAATAAGAGAAAGCTTGTATTAGAAATCGGTACGACGATAGTAGAACGGGTGGGGATCAAACCGTTGACTTTTAGGTAACCGCACCTTAACCCGTTAAGCCAGTGAGGCTTCAATAAAATAAAAAAAAAAACGGGTGGAGCTGTGTCCGTGCACACGGCCTTTGGTTTTAACTTGAAACATTATATCTGCGAGTTTCGGTTATTCTACGCAGTGCCCCTCCCCCGCCGCCCCGCCCGGCCCCGATGCAAACTCAAGGTCTTAGCAGCGAGATGACTATATACTCTAAAAGACTTATAGTTTTGTAGTTATTAAGGAAAGACGATATAGACCTTTTCGTTACGATACATTTTTGTGACTGGTACCCGTATGTTTTGGTGTGGTTCTAAAGACGTTTCACGTCAAAAACTTTCTTACCCGTAAATATGACCGCGTCGAGAGCCAGGTTTTGATATTCCTCACGGTGTTTAATCTAAAATGAGGTAGTTCAGACTTTCGCGCCCGCCTCGCCGATGTCAAGTGCGAAAACAACTTGGCGTAGAGGAATCTCTGCTTGAACGCGCGCTCGGCTACTGCCAGCAGGAAGAATACCAGACTGCTCAGTGCAAAGCGAAGGATGCAAGATAGGATGTTTGATGTCACCTCCCTGAAAGAAAGGCGCTAGTGGTAATAATGCTTTTACAATCAACATCACGAGTGAGGCAACTCCAGTGTGCTTATGCTTAGATCTAAAGAGCATGTTCTGACTCAGTTCAGACATAATTTAGACTTAAAACGAGGCACAAATATGCTCTAACATAAATCTGTGGCGTTTTAATTCGATTGATTGTATAAAAATGCCATTTTATTAACGTCAAAGTAAAATGAGCCATAACTGCATTGAATTAGAGCTCAATTGTGTATGTATTCTTATACGTTCACATGTATGATACGCTCCAAATTAAAATGAGTTGTATTGAATTTGTGATTTTAAACCAATACACTTAAGGTTCTTTACTTTGGCGCTAATGTCATCGAATTCTTATACGATCAATGGAATTAAAACTTGATTAAGCATACAGGAATAAGATGTATCTGCGCAAACCATCGTTTGGTATTACGTTATATTTTCCGAAGATAATCAATATTTTTAGATAAACTAAAATATTTGAATTTATTATTTAGAAAACTGTGCCTTGTCATCGTTAGATTGCAAATTATTATTTTTTATTTAGTTCACCGTCAACTGATCATCGATATTAATCCTGTTGTCCAAAATATCGAAAATTTTACAGGTCCGAAAAATAGTAAAAATAGTGTGCACAGATTTAATCTATTTTAATTTATTTGTATTTAACTCGACGTTATAATATCAATGCCATGAAACTTGCCCATTTTCTGTGGTTTTATAAAGTTTTGTCACTTACCAGATGTTGTCTCCAAACGCTCCACTAAAGACACAAAGTACAGAATGTTGTGTATAGTTGACTACAAGGGACGGTATGTAGCTGATCAGTGACACCGTTTGAAGTTCTTCTTCGCTGCGGTTATCTTGCTCTAGCGCTACCTGTAAGCATTTCAAAATAATTATATTACATTGAAGACCAAAGTCTGGGAAGTGTGCGTGTTGCCAGTACTGAAATATGGCTCAAATTCTTTGGTCTACTCGGCTCATAAGAAAGCTTTAAGTTACTCAGCGGGCGATGGAGAGATCTAGACTCGGAAAGTCAAAGCGTGATCATATTAGAAATGAGGGTATCCGTACAAGATCCAGAGGCGAAGTTGAAAAAGCAATGGTCGCGGCACATATTATGAAAAACCGATAGATGTTGGAGTCTCAAGTGCTGAAATGGAGGATACATTTTGACGACACCCCTGGCTCAGTGGTGATCGCTGTGGTCTCATAACTGGGAGGTCTCAGGTTCGATTCCCGGCGGGGGCAATTTGGACATTTATAACTTCTGAATTTGTCTCTGGTCTGGTCTGGTGGGAGTAGAGTACTGGCCGTAGCTAGTTACCACCCTACCGTCAAAGACGTGCCGCCAAGCGATTTAGCGTTCCGGCACGATCGCGTGTAGAAACAGATTAGGGGTACGGGTTGAATTTACACTGCCATACCCCTTCCAAGTTAGTCCGCTACCATCTTAGACTGCATCGTCACTTACCAGTCAAGGACTGGTAAGTGTCATTGAATAAAAAAAAAGACGTGTGGCACTCGGGGACTGCCGCGGTAAAGCTATTGCATAGCATTTTTTATCAACGCCATCTAGCGGTGAGAGGAGTCCCGTGTCAGGTTATTTTCGTTACGGAATTTCTGAATTCGGTCTCCACGCTGAAGGCCCGCGATAGAAGCTATGCAATAGCTTAAAAACATTAGGTGGATCGAGGACAACCGTACTCTCTTGACGAACACGCTCACCTGAACGAGTCTAATGGCGGGCGTGACGAGAGCGACGAGCGCGGCCATTACGATGCCCGCCCACATACAACCCTCGGCCGCCATGGCCCGCTCGGCGCGCGCCACCACGTACCAGCTGATATCCACCGCTGACAGCTCCGCGCGCAGCGTCGACCCGCGCTCCCACATTGTGCACTTCACTGACGAACACAAAGTAAACAATCGAATTTTGTGAAAATAACATCATCAATAACAAACCAGAAACAGCGCATTGCTAAGTACTGTATCTCAGAGAAGGGGTATAGGGATTAAACGCCATAGTTCAACACGCTGGCCCAATGCAAATTGCAGACTTCACATACCTTCGAGAGCATTACGGATAACTTTAGGAAAAGGATTTTTTCGTAATATCGGTTCGGTTTTTCGTTTTTACCTGGTGGGAGGCTTTGGCCGTGGCTAGTTACCACCCTACCGTCAAAGCGTGCCGCCAAGCGATTTAGCGTTCCGGCACGATGGCGCGTAGAAACCGATTAGAGGGTATGGATTAAATCCACACTGCCATACCTGTTCCAAGTTATCCCGTTATCATCTTAGATTGCATCGTCACTTACCATCAGGTGAGATCGCAGTCAAGAATCTATCTTGTTAACGAATAAAAAAAAATAGAAATGTACCTGTATCACTTGACGGGTCGAGAATCGCAAAGGGATCCCAGGAACTGTCTCCCGTGTAGTGAAACCCTACGTCGGAGTGACCGGCTTCAGAGTGCGAGCCATAACTGCTTTCTTCACCTACACGAGGATTATAACTTGTCAAAATGTAATTATTATCATAAGGAAATCATGAATCCTTAAAACAAATTGTATGTATGAGAACTACTAGAAAATCTATGAGTAAAGCTCATCACTTCTAAGAAGTGAAATATTGTGAAAAAAAAAATGCTGTCAATTTAGTTTAGTATACAACAGAATTATCCTTATAATTATCTCTCTAAGGACTGTAGCTAATTGATCTGTTTTCCATTTGATAATGCATTCGAAATCAGATAAGTATTTCTAACGGAATCAGAAAATGGCGGCTCCTCATTTCTATTATTATGTTGATTGCATTGTATATTGGGATTTTTTTAAAGATTTAATACCTTAGCCCTAGTTTAGGCTATAATAAATATATTTAGGTGAAATAAGCAAGTATTATAATTAAGCTTGTTTAATTAGCAACCAAGTCAATTCTTTATACGAAAAAAATATTCAGCTTCTTCATTTGTTATCCAGGTTAAACTGTATAAATCTAGGACAGGCTATATACGTAAACAAGTTTCTTACTGTTAGTGATTTTCCCAACCCAGTCTGACATGGTATGGTGTGATGGCAATGCGATGGATGGCGCAGAAGCCGAACATTCTCCGTCGGATGATGATGTCTGGTAATTGGCTAATTTCTAAACAAATTCCTCTAGTTAATATTAAAGTAACTTTAAGCTGATGTTCCACACACGTTCACAAAGCATGCAGTCAAATTCTCTAACGCCAATAACTACCTGGTTTATTGTGTTGTAAATTCCTTGCATCTATCACCTAGTGTTATAGAAATTAAAAGTTATTAAATTAAATATTCCTTCTGTTTCAATTCAATTTCAAGAGGGCATTATCGGTAAATAAATAGACATTTTAAGGATTTTATTGGTGTATATTCAGTCAATATGTACGTAAAGTGTTATATTTTACCTTTTGTTTTCTTTTCACTCCCCCGAAATCGTCGTCGCTCGATTCATGCGGAATAGGTTCTTTGGTCCAAGATTTCCTAAATCTAACACCGATTCTTTTTGCTACGTTAGGATTAGTCGTTGTTATGGCACAATCAGAGTCTGGATCTACCGACTTGTCTTCGTCGTCTTTATTTTCTTTCCCAGATGCACTTGCATTGTCACATTGAACATTTTCTTCGTCAACAGTTTTGTCGTCCTTCAACATTGAAGGTAGTCTTGGCTTACAATTTTCTACAAGCGGTTTCTCTTGTTTCGCTTGATTTGTTCTTTTATTTTGAAGATCTATTTCTTTTTGGCGACACTCACCATCGCTACCATTAGAGTTATACCCATTTAGACTCTCGAAACCATCATCTCCGTCAGCAAACATTGGTCTATTTAAGTGTTGTCGTCCATTCAAAGATTCTATATACTTTTTAGTTAAAATATTAGGTTTGTAGCGAAATGAAGGCGGCGGCACATCGTCCGGTGGCGGAGTGAATGTTACTATTGGAGCGGTATCATCGGGCTTTTTCCAAGACATATAATCTTCATCATCAGAATCCTTTGCTTTGGCTTTCCGCAAAGGTTTATCTTTAACGATTGGTTGATCTGATTCAGGTCCTGTGTCTTTTACCGAATCTTTTTTACGTTTTCTGGAAAATCACAAAACGTAGAAAGATAGTTGTGAAATCAGAGTATGTCATTATAAATATTGCGTACATACTCAGCCTTTTATTTTTTGATCCAAAATATAACAATGAACCTTTAAAGAAAACAATACGATTAATGTATCTACTATTTACACACAATATGATTAATAGGTATTTTAAAAATAATTTGCTTTCTGCGAAATTGTGATTCAATAAAGAAAAGGTTCAAGTATTATTACAAGATTATTGTAAGTTCTTTTTTTAATTTACACTTTAATATATTATACATATATGTAAAATATATGTATGGTACAAAGGAGGAAACATGCGACACAAACATTCTTTATTTATTTATATATATGTAAACAAACAGTGTAACGCAAAAGGTAACCTTATCACTAATAGTCATCTGTTTCAGGCAACCTATACGAGAGAACTCAATGTAAGTGAAAGGGGGGATCTCATGAAATATATAGGATTGTTTATTATTATTACATCATTCTTTTTTTCTTTCACTATTCACGAGAATAGGACGGGAAGACGCTGTTAGCTATAATATTCTTAATAAGTAATTCTAAAATCAGAGTAAGAGAGATGCCACACAGCACATTGCGAACCGCAGCGTTAATTGGATCTTTTCATACTGTTTCATACATTATACTGTGGTATCGCTTATTCTTATAAACCAAAACGAGATGCCCTGCAGCATATTTTTAACTGCTTTTTGTGTGCGTACACAGCAGCAATCAACGTGTCGCATCGCATCGCTTTTGATGTGAATCATTATTCGCTACTTAAAGATCTCCTTAGTATAGATTGAAACGTAGTCTTTGAATAAATTTAATCGCTTATAAATGACAGCTCAATAATTAAATTTTGTGAATGCGTCAGCAAGAAACCTACTTATCCAAAAATTAGCTGACGCGATAAAGCGATGTTATTCCGTAATCCCGTAATGCTTTGACAAATTAAATTTTCAAATCATTAACGATAATGTCGATATCGATTAGTATTAATTACCTGATGCCCGTATCCGTGGAGTCGGATCGTGAGAGGCGTCGTCGAAACTTGGATGGTTTAGTGAATGGCGTTTTGCTTTGGCTCGACGTCGCACCGCTCTCCGCCGAACCGCCGCCGCTGCCGCCGTCGCAGTCTGAACGCGCTTTTCTGTCATAGCAATTGAACGATTTACCTAATTAATATCATTTTTTCTGGATAGGCTGTTTCCCAAAAAAAATGCAACTGTTGTCTAAAAATGATTGCTATATTGTGACAATTGCAATCGCCTGATTGGCTGAATTATTTATGACGTACTTGCTGCATCAACACCTTTATTTATTTAATAATCGTATGGCGAATTAGCTGAAGCCCGGGACTTCGTTCGCGTGGATTGAGGTTTTTTAATTTCCGCAGGAACTCTTATTTCCCGGGAACAAACAAACATACTTTCGCATATGTAAGAGATGACATTTTTATATAGGCAATAATTTTTAATAGGCAGGATTAATAGGCTTGTTCGCTTTAGGACACATTCGCTTTACGACAGATTCGCTTTACGGCAGATTCGCTTTACGGCAAAAATTGTACAGGTCGAGATAAAATATGGTCCAAGGAAAACTTTCCTTTATATAATTATTATTGACCAAGCGAAGCGAGGTCTCCGAGTCTACTTGAGTGAATTTGCACTTGTCCGTCATTTGAATTTTTTCTTTAAACTAAAGTTAGGTTAGGTTAGGGTTATACATGAATATTCAGCTGCCCGGCCGAAGGCCGGGCACTTAGGTTCTGTTGGGATCGTAAACCTACCTAAAGCTTACAAAAAAAAGTAAGTAAAAAAAAAAATTGAATTTTTTTTTTGATGCTAATATTAGGTACATTTTGATGATAGAACAATATAGGATGTGTTATAAATTATAATTATAATTAAAAGTTAAAACTATCTTTAGGGAATTATAGGATACCGCGAGTTCTCAGTTCGGGGCGAACCACTAGTTATATATTGTAATAATTAACTTTTAACATTAGACGTAATAAAAAATAATAATAGTTGACGCAAAACTGTTTTAACATGACTTGACCGATAGTAAATACAGCGCCATCTATTAGCATTAATGTATTAACTTGTTTAATGTATTATTAATTTTAAACAAAAATCTATCTATATATATTCGAGTTCACTGTACTTCTGCCGTAAAGCGAATCTGCCGTAAAGCGAATCTGCCGTAAAGCGAATCTGTCGTAAAGCGAATCTGTCCTAAAGCGAACAAGCGTTTATTCCATATGAAAATAAAAGAGTACCCGGTCCCGCGGGAATTAAAACATCTTAATCTACGCGGACGAATTGTGGGCATCATACTAGTGTTATTATAGTGACGATTATAATTTTCCATTATTACCTAAAATATCGCGGTAATTTCCGTCGGTACTGCGTTCTAGGTCGCACTCTCGCTAGCTCCATTTCTGTGGTGCTGACGATTTGCGAGTGAACTATGACGAGTACAATCATCAAACCCAGTGGCACTATCCAGCAATGGGACTGAAAAACAACAATCATGAATTTTACTTAGAAGGAAAACTTACAGCTAATTTAAAAAAAATCGAAAAGAATAGAAGAAATATTGAAGCTAATAAGAAGTTTTCACCTTATTTTTTGTGATCGAAGGTTTTCACTAATAGAATTTACATAAGAACGTCAACCGATAGACGTAGATGGCTGGGCATAAGTCTCTTGCGCAGACTTCCACAAGTCTCGGTCTTGAGCTACCTATACCCAACGGCTGCTCCCTGTCATTCTTCGGATGTCGACGGTCCACGTAGTGGGGGGTCTGCCAACATTGCGCTTTCGGGTGCGAAGTCGCCACTCCAGCACATTGGCAAGTGAGAAAAGCCTGAGTAACTCACATCAATATCTATAGAAGCGGGTGCCATAAAGTTAATGGATATATTGACGACTTGTAGCAGCCATAAGGCAAGGAGGAACTTGGCGCAGGTGGGCGAGGTCTGCTGAGCCCACCACTGGTACAGCGCTGGCAGGAACAACAGGCGAACGAGGGCAAACCAAACCACCCGACGCATGCCCAGGGTAGGCTTCGCTTTCGGGAAGGAGGATCCTGACAATGAAAACGCGTTTTATTACTAACTTAATAACTCTTTGATTTTTCGAGATAAAAAATAGTCTATGTTATTCTCCAAGTAGTCAACTGTACCTAGGTACTCGTCAACTATACCCATGCATAAATAATAATCGAACCAAACTATTTAATTAACAAGTTTGAATTCCGCCTTACCATCTAAGACTGACGTAACATAATAATGATCGTTATTAAAATTTATGTGCATAATTAATTATTATCTACACATTCTTTTTTACAAGGCCAAAATCGAACTTCATCTTAAAGGTGGCCTCAATAGCAATAAGTTTAGGTGGAGGACTAAACTCCAAGGTCGTAGATTCGAATTTCACACGTAAGATACACACGTCGTAACTCTTAGAATAACACTCAGGTGTTTAGCACCTCTACATTGCAATATGCCCTTAGTCAAATCTATGCGTTATACAATGGATAAGTCATGCTAGAGCTTGAGCGGTTTTGCTATATTTATATCGCGGCGGGAGTCTGCTGCAAGCCTTAGAAAGAAATGTGAATATTTTTTTCAACAGTAAATACTTGTACCTCTAATTAAGTGAACTTTATTGTGTTCTTTTGAGAAAATAGATTTAAAAAAAAAAAAAGAATATTAGCCAAAGTGAACTTGATATAGACTCTCCTCTCCTTTCCAAATGAGCGAAAAGCTTGTGCTAGGAATGGGTACGACAATAGTGCAACGGGTGAGGCTCGAACCTGCGACCTTTCAGTTTTCAGTCCGCACCTTTAACCGTTTTGATATTGAGGCTTAAACTAAAATCATTTGTACCTCTCACTAAATCCACATCTATGAGGTAAGATCTTGCGTGTGAGGAGAAATCCACAATCCGACGGCGGTATGTGCCTCGCATCAACAGCTGTTCCACCATAGTCTCCCATTCTTCTTTATCGTATGAGCTTATTTTCTTCTGGTACCTGCAACAGAAGTCACAAGTAGGGCCGGTGCATACAACTAGTACTCTGACAGAGAGTATTTTTATCAGACTACAGCAAAGCCACAAAGAAGGGTTATGATTTTAGCAGTCTATGTATGTACGTATATGTCTATTCACGTATGTTCCACTGCAGTGTCTAAATTGTTGAGCCGATTTCAATAAATGGAGGAGTCAATTGAATATTGATTTTATATGAATAAAATCAATATATCCAATGTTACATCAGTTTACAGTTTTTAAACTTTTTCCTTGTAATGATAACAACTTAACTAACATGTTATTTGCTTGATATATGGTTTTGGTATAATAAAAACAAAACCTAATGAACTTCCTCTATTATTGTCATTTGCGGAGTTCGTGATATTCTTCCTGTAACTATGAATTTTTAACCAACGCAAAAAAGACACAGTGTTATTAGGTTGACGTGTCTGTGTGTGTAATTTTACTGTCGAAACCGATAAAAAAACGTAATTTATTGTTCTGCTTTGTTATATTTATTTACTTTTAGGATCAATATACAAAATTTTAGACAGATTATGCCATTATGCAAATGCAAAGACATATAATAATTAAAATGCGAGCTTCCTTCTTCAAATATCTGTTAGCAATTTTTACCAGTTAGTCATATTAAAATTATTAGAGGATGCTCTATATATTTTTTAAATTAATAACTCATATTTTGTAGAAATGAAGTCTAAAGTTAAATACATTATTTTTATAGATAGCTGGAGCGGAACAGCGAATGCTGTGATGCATAAATAATTAGGTATTTACAGTAACTCCAAGTAGCATAATGAAATATGGCCTCTATTAATAAGATTATAATCTAACTTGTTGTTCCTTGTTGACTTTGTGTACATGAGAACACAATTTCTCATGAATGTGCAGGATTGTTCAAAAATATCTTATGGATCATAGTTTAGTTATTTTTGAGGTTCACTATTCAGCAAGAGCAGTAGTAGTAGGGAGAATGTATAACCAGTATAGGTTTTAACCTATACTAGCAATGCATTGATAAAATAATATCAGACAGACAAAGGAGCTTTTTGTAGGTCAAAAATTTTGAATGAAATATGTATTTTAATTGATAGTTTAAATTCAAATTATGAAATTGGGTAGCATATGAAATATGAACTGTATATAATAACTAAAGTACTAGTTTCTTCTTCATTGTCTCAACCCATCGCACGCCCACTACTAGACACAGGTCTCCTCTCAAAATGCTGCACCACTCTGACCAAGTGCAGATTAAAAGATTTCATTTATCATTGAATATTACGGAAATATTGTCTCTCGGACATGTAGATTTCCTTGCTATATTTTCCTAATACTTTAACATTAAAAGCAAATGATATTTAATTGCTTTAATTGCTTGTCATTGAATAAAAAAAAGGAGTCTACTTGTGCCTATTGTATATTTGTGGTATTGATGTTAAACGATGAACATAGATGGGAATGTGATATTTTCTTTTATTGAACACTTAAATTCAGATAGAGCAATGATGTAGTTTTGTACCTAGGTATAGGTGCAAATCATGGGTTTCTAGTAGGTAGGTAGTTAATCGAGCACAAGCCTATCAAGCAATAAAAAAATATTACTTACCAAGCTGCCAGGTGCTTCATACTGGACACAGTAGGAGATTAAGGAATTTTTATATCATGTTCCATTTACAGTTTACTTCATTTCTAGCTGTAAACAATAAAAATACAATAATGAAAATTATTGAATGAGAGATTACAGTCTCAATTGATTATTTTTCATCCAAACGAGTGTGTAATGAAAATTTCATTCAATAAATTGGATAAGTTACAACATTGATAAGCCAATGTACGAACAAAGCCTGTTTCATTAATTTAAATGTCAACAATCTGTACCAAAGCGTAAAAAAACTATTTTCGGACACAGAAATATATTTACACATTGTACTATTCCAAATACTAATATATTATATTCAACGATATTAGCGCTACAGTTTGAATGATAATTGATAAGAATAACAGTAAAGCTTTGTGTAGTCTTCTAATTATTCTAAATCTGTAGAATTATGGATGCGCTACTTACCAATTTACGAATTAATATTTAGTATTTCTTTTGCTGAATTTAAAACATAAAAATCCCTAAGCACTCTTACTTATACGAGCATTAACAACTGTGTTTAATGCAGGAAAATTAATAAAAAGCAATAATAATAATTTGAATTATTTTAGGAAGACTTGCAACAATCCACTCCAACTTCTATTCAATTTGACACTGACAGTGACAAGTAAGGGAAATAAAATTAATGACATAGGTAGGTAGGTACCTATTTTGACATTTCACGTTAAAGGAACAATGGAAGTAGGTAGTACTTATTACTTCCATGGTACCTACCTAGATATAATCTGTGGTTATGATCCCACTTATATAATATACTACTCGTACAATTAAAGAATGGTTTTGAAAATGGCGTCGCTTCTGTTCACCTCTCACTCGCACACTGTCGCTATCTATACTCACACTCGCCGGTACGGACAACAACAATAAACTGATAAAATGACCGTCTTTATTTATTTATTTATTGGTAATCAACAGCGTGTACAACATAATTTTACAAGATTATTTTAATCACAACACACTAATATTATAAAGGTGAAAGTTTGTACGTGTATGTGTGTGTGTACGTGTGTATGTTTGTTACTCCTTTGCGCCACAACGCATGAACCGATTTGGCTGAAATTTGGAATGGAGATAGCTCATTCCCAGGATTAAAACATATGCTACTTTTTATCCCGGAAAATTAAAGAGTTCCCGCGGGAATCAAAAAACCTTTGTCCGCGCGGACGAAGTCGCGGGCATCATCTAGTTCTTAAATAAAACCAAAAATGATTGCATTATTTGAATTAAAAAATGTATATAACGTTTATATTATTTACTAGTATATTATAATTTATTGATTATTAGCAGATTGTCGCTCGCTATAGATCCCGTGTATGCTGACAGTACCGGCATAATGAGCCGCCATTTCTAAAACCATTCTTTAATTTTACGGATAGTATACGCTTATAAGGGTGCTAACTAGACCAATAATTATGTTTGACTTGGAAAATGTAGGTATTATTGTTTAATTAAAATAAAAACTGTGCCTAACCGGTTATTTCATACATTCAGCTCGTTGATTCAGCAATGAGCTAGTTGTAGACATTGGTGGTATATTTACTATGTGCGGTATACTTCGCTCGTTACCTTCCTCTACTGTTCGCTTTGGGTTCCTTTTTTTTTTTTTTTTTTTTTTATAATATATATAGACTAGCGTTTAACTGCGATCTCACCTGATATGCCTGATGGTAAGTGAAGATGCATCCTAAGATGGTACGCGCTTGCCTAGGCCCTAGAGGATGCCTATTCACTCTTGATTTAAAGACACCCACATTAAAGTTAGTTGGAAAAGTAGTTTTCGATTATAGGCATACGTAAAGTATGATAATGTGTCGGTTTCCACCTTGTTTATGCAAGTTCAGTCATTGCATCAAGTACCTACAAGTAATAGTCATACAATAGATGCGTATTTGTTTTTAATTTTCATAACAAACCAGTCTCGTTAATTTAGATTTAAATGGAAATAAGGGATAATCAATAAAACTCACCTACCTTTATTAAGTGCACTCATTTTTTATTAACAATGATGAAAAATCACAAACATCAACATTAAAACATAATATTGCATATACTTAATTATATTCTAAGCCTAAGTCGTTGTATTTTTGGATATTTTTTAAATTAGGTACCTATATTTTTATACCTAGGTACGCATAAATATTTCATACTTAATGCGATCAAGTAAGAATGTTAATCCGCCATTTTATATTTCTGTCTGGCTCTCTATGCGTGTTTATCCGAGCAGGAAATAGAAAATGGCAGTTGGCAGCAGCAGGAAAATATTATTTTCCTCCTTGATTGCATTATAATATACGTAGGTAATATAATTAATTATATTTTACACGTTTCAGGTATAAAGTAGGTACATAACAGGTAGATGGGTGATGGGTCCCTTTAACTAAGCTCCTATTAATGCCCCCATGCTTTTTTTGTAATCGAAGTATTTGAGTCCAATTGATATATTCCAGACATAATAATTTTATTGGTATGAGGGATACTAGACTGGATCTTCCACAAAAGTTTCCTCCATTTCCTTCAACTAAAATCAAATCACATTAAAATCTACGGCAGTTTGTCGATGTACCCACTACCCATGTCCTATAGAACACAGAACACACTATTTTCCTCAGTGATAGTAGTTAGGGACTAGGGACCCAGAAAGTTATTAGGTATACTTAGGTAAGTTTTTTTCTTACTTAGGCAGGTTTTTTTTTTCAATATACCTAATTACTTTAAGGTTATACCTATAACTATGTAGGTATTATCGGTAGTAAGGAATACTATGTTTATGGTATGATATTATTAATTAAAGTCTCATAAAAGTGCATTAAACATTAAGCACCATCCATGAATTCTTTAAATGTGTTTGTTACGGCTACAAATAGGTACCTACCTACTTTACTAAATTTAAGAAGTAGTTGTTAATCTAGTGAGATTTGTACTTGCCAGATTTTCGAAATAAACTTTTTTTTATAAAAATAATAATTTATATTATAGATACATTTATTTGAACAAAATAAGAATAGGAATTTAAAACCCCATTTTCATTTTACAAGTGAATAAGACAATTGAATTGAAAATTGCGATTTACTTACCTAAGTAACATTCCTTTTCTTATTTTGATTACCTACCTGTACAAAATATGTACCTCTAGGTATCTTATACTATAATATTATATCTACTACGATTCAAAAAGAAATAATCACTTTAATGCAGTGATTTAAAATCTCTGCTTTGATCTAATAAAAACTAAAAGTAAAATTCATTATTTTTTGATATGCAGGTATCTAATTAATTATTCTCCCTAGTTATTTATGTATGAATGTGGGCAATTAGTAACTCGTAAAATCAAGTCACGTATTAGTTACCTCATAGAAAAGCGTTCTTATTTGAATCGTATTGCATTTATTTTTATTTCTACAACTCAGTGGTAAGTTCGTCTTGAGGCCGCCGCGTCATTTCGAACAGCTCATCTTCCAACCACACACTTTCTCTCCTCACTATCGGTCGCCTCTCCCAAGGATCTGAGAGGACGATAGCTTCGGTTTCTCTTTCTATTTGGGAATAGCTCGGTGGTCTACCCGCGTCACTCCATTCGCACTGATTTTCTAAGTCTTTGTCTAGGATGTGACTTTCATAGGAAGTCGGGGAATAGGACGGTGGTTTGAAAGTTGTAAAGGATTGCTGCGTCGTATCGGAATCCGATCTCTGACTCGGTGGGGAGGGCAGGAAGTTCACTAATTGTCCTTGCTGCTGTTGGCCTACACTCATCCGGCTGTAGCGTTTCAAAATTCTGAAACAGAAAAATAAAACGTTCATGTTAAAAAAAAATCTTTTTACCCACGACATGTGGTTACTGCTAGGTTGAATGGCTATAAGAGTTATAGGTAACTGGTAGGTAAGTACAGTTTAAGATGCTGAATTTAGCTTAGCTTCGTATTTGTGTAAGTGATCGCCAAAATTAAGTATGTAGTACACAAAAACCGGGAGTGAAAAGCGGTACAAATTGGTTTATGTCAAGCGTGGGACGCGTGACGCCTTCTACGTTGGAATTAACAGAACATCGATATATAAAAATGTAATTGTTTATTTTGTTTAGTATAAAGATATTTTTACTTTAGGCAATAAATGTAAGAGTTAAGACGGTACTCTAGTCCCAAGGAATTTGAAAAATAGGTATTTGAAGAAAATATCGCCGTCGCGCTGCGCCCGACCAACAGGAGTTATCCATGTGTACGAGTAGTGTATTTGTGTGCGCGAGCCCTCGCCCCTCTCATGCCCCGGCCCGTAACATTCACCCGCCGGCCGCCTGCGGGTGAATAAATATATTTTGAAAATTTGAATCGGATGATGCTTTACTATTGATACTGAGCACAAAACAATTTTTTTTTAATTTTTCGTCTGTCTGTATCTTGGCCGCGCATCACACTGAAACTACTGGACGGATTTAAATGAAACGTGACATGATTTAAGTTCATACTACGAGGTAAAATATAGGATACTTTTTATCCCGAAATTCAGCACGGTTCCCTTGGGAGAGGGGATGAAAGTCAAAATGTGTATTTCATTGTAATTCATTAACGTGTACTCCGATTTCATTAATTCATTTTTTATTAGAAAGAACACACTACAATGATTGTTCTGTAATTATTTCAAGGTCGTCAGTTTAGTAGTTCAGAAATTATAGACTTCACAATGCTCAGTAATAGGTCCAAATAACTTGAACTCCGTTACGTACAGGAAACTTTGAATGTACGGCTCATCTTAAGCTGGCATAACACACTATCGTAAACCATAATGGATAGCCCTATTTTTAACCGACCTTCAAAAAGGAGGAGGTTATTAATTCGGTCGGTATCTTTTTTTTCTATGTAGATATGTCCACCGATTACTCCGGGGTTTCTGGACCGATTCACGCGATTTTTTTTAATGGGCCCTCAAAAATTTTTACCTTCAACTCCTCAAACCTGATGCTGCAGGGGTACTTTCTCCCTAAAAGCTTTAGGAACTGTCGTTTACGAATTGGTATGCTTGCTACTAGATCATAGAGCTCCAGGTCATCCTCCTCAATCCTGTAGGGTACTGACTACTGCCCACCTAAATTGTAGGGATTTAGGAGGGGAGAAAGAGAGCAAGCTGCAGGAACAACCTACACTAAAAAACTTAAAATTAAAATTCTTTTCAAAAACCGACTTCAAGCGCCACTACAAACCATAAATAAATTAAAAGTAAAAAACTTTTTTTAAAAACAAGCTTTTATTTAAATGCGCTAAAAAAGAATAAAATAAACTTTTCTCTTAAAACTTTTACTATCAACTTGTTATGTCATTAGACAATTTAAGTATATGATATAAACGTTTTTCGCGAGATTTAACTAGGTACTCGTATTTACTTACGCGGACGAAGTCGCGGGCATCAGCTAGTATATATATAAATATACAAATAAATAATATTGTCTGTGTTGAAGTGAAGTGTTTGTTTGTAATATCAAAAGAACAGCTTTTTAGGGTTCCGTAGCCAAATAGCAAAAAACGGAACCCTTATAGATTCGTCATGTCTGTCTGTCCGTCCGTATGTCACAGTCACTTTTTTCGGAAACTATACTGCTAAGAACTATACTGAAAAAACAATAAATTTTGGGGTTCCCCATACTTAGAACAGAAACTCAAAATTTTTTTTTTTCATCAAACCTATTCGTGTAGAGTATCTTTGGATAGGTCTTCAAAAATGATATTGAGGTTTCTGATATCATTTTTTTCTAAACTGAATAGTTTGCGCGAGAGACACTTCCAAAGTGGTAAAACGTATGTCCCCCCCTGTAATTTCTAAAATAAGAGAATGATAAAACTAAAAAAAATATAATATGATGTACATTAGGTACCATGCAAACTTCCACCGACAATTAGTTTGAACGAGATCTAGTAAGTAGTTTTTTTTAATACGTCATAAATCGTAAACCGCAATTGCTACTACGGAACCCTTCATGGGCGAGTCCGACTCGCACTTGGCCGTTTTTTGCTAGCTGCATACGAAAGTAAATACGGTACTTATACCAAGACAACAATTTTAAAGTTTTTGTCTGTCTGTTTGTTTGTTGCCACTAATCTCGGGAATGGCTGAACCGATTTTAACGGGACTTTCACTGGTAGATATTATCGGGCATCGTATAGGCTAAAAGGAGGAGGAGTTGTGTTTTCCTACCTCTGTATATCGATATCTCCGTGATTTCTTAACCGATTTGCGTGAATCTTTTTTTAATCGACACAAAAACTTTGCGAGATGGTCCCATAAAAACTTCGGGTTCCAACTCTTCAATCCTGATGCTGCAGGGGTACTGCTTCCCTAAAATGTGGGGATTTAGGAATTGTTGATTATTATGAATAGTTATTGTAGGGACATCGTTAAATTCCAGGATCCAACTTCTCAATCCTGATGCTGAAGGGGTTCTGCCAACCTAAACTGTGGTGATTTAGGAACGCGGACGAAGTCACGGGTGTCCGCTAGTAATAAATAAAATAATCATTGTTTAGTGTAAATATCGACATCAGAGTACATCACTAGAGTATCGATAACAATATCGACAATTGTCACTTCCCTATTAGTGTACATGTAAGCCTTACCCTCCCTCACCTCCACCCTACCCCCGTAAAGTACGAAAGGGACGACTGCAGCTCGGGCTGATTTTACCTACAAAAAACCTTGGCCAAAAGACGTTTCGTATTCTGCTGTTTCCTTCTTCAAAACTGGACAAATCTCAAATATTCTTATATCAAAATTTAGAGGAAGAGTATATCTATGCTTCTATGTTTTTCTTTTTTGTTAAAAACTTATCAAATTTGTCTGATAGTCGTTTGAACATGGCGGTAAAATCGAGGGTTTTTTTCGGGTTTTTGGATTGTCATATTTTTTTTAATGATAATGTTTTGGAAAAAAGAAAAACATAGGGGCACGTATTAATCAGACCTAGATTTTTTGGAAAAAAATCATTGCTCTAGAGGCATTATCCACGAAGAAAACAGCAGAATACGTTTGTATGGAGAAATGCCCACTAGAGTACCCTCTTAACGGTACCTTTCAGCCCAACTGGCCAGTCTGGGCCATTCCTCCGGAACAACTGGCACTTGCGCTTTGTTTAGAAGAATGAGGAGCTTCGCCAGGTCGCTCAGCACACAACTGAAAAGAAAAGCTTATTTTAGATTTTCAATATCTAAATTTTTTTCTTACACGAAAGTTCCAATGAGCGAATGAAGTTTCAATGAATTTTATGTCAAGAAAGACTAATATGTAGCTTTATATTTTTCGTTTTTTTTTTTCTCGGACAGTTTTTCGAACAGATTTCCTGTAACACTGCATATCCCACACATTATTGATCGAATATTGTATTGTAATACTTAAATTTAAAAAGAGATTTT
This sequence comes from Hipparchia semele, assembly GCA_933228805.2. Classification (NCBI taxonomy): domain Eukaryota; kingdom Metazoa; phylum Arthropoda; class Insecta; order Lepidoptera; family Nymphalidae; genus Hipparchia; species Hipparchia semele. The sequence goes on along the minus strand of OW121721.1, from coordinate 7,401,515 downwards.
AAAGATTAACCTGTAGGCCATAGCAGCATCGTTGTTGCCAAGTTGGTAGAGCTCTCGCACTTGGTGCCTTGTGTGGTTCAATATTGCTAGCAAAGTGTATGCGTGAGGCTGCAATAGAATGAAAAGAAAGATTTAGACTGAGTTGGTACGAGACATAGCAGTAGGTATTGTTTAGCTTAGCATATTGATATAAAAGTTTCTCGTCACAATATTTAATAACATAATAATTATGTAAATTCTTATAAGGACATGTTCTTGTAAGGACAGATTCTCATATGCACATATTAGAAAGGCGGATTCTCAAAAGGACAGATACCTACGTAGGTAGGTCTTTCAACTAATAGACATACGGACTAAGATTTTATGCTGCTTGTATGTTTATATTTATCTCCTGCGTAGATGGCCAAGTGTTTTCCGCATCTATTGAGATTGGGCGTCGTGACCGTGTTCGGGAGGACATAATATAAGGCAGACGTATAGTTACGTAAAATTACGAGATGATAATAATTATTCAATATATCTAGACAATATATAGAATAGAAAGTTCTGAATCTCAGAATTAATTGTAAGAATTAACGGACTGAACTGAATTGATAGCAGTTCAATACCAATCATGTTTCATCGAACTTGATATATGATCGTATTCAGGATATAGGGTCAGGCGGGGTAAATATGGGACGAAAACAGATCTTTACTTTTCTAATGCTGTTAAAAATATTATAAGTGTAAGAAAAACTGATTATATTATACTTATAATAGGTATCTTTCACATGATACCAATTCAATTCAAAATAGTCAAGCGAAATGTATATTTTTCATACAAAGTATATGTCTCATTTTTTTCCTCTATAAAGGGGAAAATATAAGACATATAAGGTTAAAAATGAAACATGTTTGAACTTCTATGCCTTCAGTGTTTTATAGAGATGGTGGTAATAATAAAATAGAGCTGGGAGATATGATATAAAAAAATCATTAAAATTAACAAAACAAAAAATTGGTTTACTTTTTTGGTAATAATTACAGTAGTCGGTACTTAATGTTTCAATATTAACCTTAAATAGCTACAAAATATGATAGGGAAGTCTGATACTATCTGTATCTAATCTAAATATGAGCCTTGACACTCCTCTGTTATATATAAAAGCTTTTATGTAACTTGCAATGTATGCAACTATATTTGTTCGGGTCGAATCTTGCAACTCAATTTTGAAGCAGATAGCTTCAACCGATTGAGCTGAAATTTTGTATACACGGTAAGTTTGGATGACAATGCATGGTTAGCTGAGTGACGTCATTGTAAATCCAAAATGGCGGAACACTCACGGTGGCAGACTAGTTATTTTTAATGCACTCCTACAATATGGGTATCAAATGAAAGGGCTTGCTGAGAATAACTCGAAAAATAAAGTGACGTCACCCTAAATCCAATATGGCGGACTCCTAAAGAAGGCGGACTAAGTTTTTATTGCTTTCCAAAAAATATCAACTGTCTTAATATTACCCCATACACTGTTTCATTTTTTCCCACTTACGTGTCTCATTTTTTACCCTACAAATAACTTGAGTTTTCCTATCAACGACTGGATGCAGAATAAAACCACCGCTCTCCCCCGCAAGCTCATCTCGCCCGGAATGCCGGGAGCGGGAGATGCGGCCAAGCTTGCATGAACGGGTTAACGCAAACGAAAAGTTCCTAGATCCCAATGTAAAGTTTGGCGGCGCGGGGACGGCTAGAAACTAGATTGTTTGGTTTCGATGTGGACTGTATAATTTTCGCGGGGTTTGCTCAAATCCGACTGGGTTGGGTTTTGGGCTGCGGGCATAGGGGTGTCTATAGGAAAAGGGGTAAAGGCACTGACCTGAATCCTTAGGAGCGGCGCCGCGATACTTCAGCGAGCCGCGCGTACGTTCATGGATACTTTTCGATGCTTCACTCTTCCTTTCTCACTTTCTTCGACTGACGAAAACCAAGAAGGCAAGTTTGTTGGCAAGTCCAGATCAACACTGAATCACTAGGAGCGGCGCGGCGATGCACCAGCTTTAGCGGCGCGTTTACGTTAATTGACGGTCATCGATGCACTGACACTTCTTCAGGCCAGGGGGGGGGGTATTAGGTAGGAAATTTTGACAGGATGGTCGGATTCGAGCGGTTAAACGAAAACTATTCGCGCTTCGGCGCGACCATGTCCCCGGGCTTGAAGGGCTACCTTCAAAGAAACTACGACGCGGAGAGTTTAAACGAAATTATTTATTGACTTAAGTATAATAAGCTAACCTAACTAAATAAGAATCCTAACCTAAGCAGATGAGTTGAAGTTAAACTAATTACTGTTTAGGTAAGGGACAAAGACGCACTACAGGACGTAGATAGGTACCTGTAGCAGTACGAACGCGGACAACACGCGTGACACCATTCGATCCAGGAAAAACTTCCTCGACTAGCCCTAACGGCCAGTGAAGAGGCGGTGCATTATCGACGGTAATTATTACCACATCTCCCTTAGCGATCGGATTGGTTGGCGTGTTCCATTTGTTTCGAGTCTGTAGCGTATGTAAATAATCAGCCTTCCATCGTTTCCAGAATGACTGAACAAGTTTATCAATAAGTTCTTGACGCGAGAGCAAATGTAACGGACCATCTTCTATCTCCCTAGCCGGAAGATATTTTAAGGGGGTGAGAGTGAGAAAATGAGCCGGTGTCAACGCGAGAGGTTCCGATGGATCATTAGATAGCGTGCGGCACAATGGACGGGAGTTCATTACTGCCTCGATCTGAGCAAGCACAGTATTGAACTCTTCCAAGGAAAGAATTTGGTCGCCTATCACGCGATATAGATGAGTTTTGAGGCTCTTAATGTTGGCCTCCCAATTACCGCCAAAATGGCAAGCAGTTGGAACATTAAGTGACCACTCGATGCGATTTTCGGCTAGTATGTGACCAAATTCAGACCTGAAGTGTTTGGACGCTAAAAATTCGTGCAATTCCGAAAGCGTGCGCTTGGCGCAAACATAATTTGACGCATTGTCGGAATGAACGCGAGCGACAAAACCGCGGCGGGATACAAAACGCTTAAACGCCCCGAGGAAACTATCTGTACTTAAGTCGCTGGCAACTTCTATGTGTACAGCGCGAGTGGTTAAGCACACGAAAAGACAAACGTATGCCTTCATTGATCGAATTCCACGACCGCGAGAAACAGTCACCTTAAAAGGCCCTGCGTAATCAGTGCCAGTGTGTATATACGGTTTCACGGCCGGCGTAACTCGACAGGAGCGGTGATCTGCCATTTCTGGAAAGTTTGGTTTAGCGCGGAGTCTAAAGCAGGGTAGACATTTGTGTACCCGGCTTCGAATTAAATTACGAGCGGAAAGAATCCAATACCTCTGACGGAGTATGGACATCAATAAATCTGGACCTGCATGACAATTGACTTTATGATGATAGTCAACTAAAAGATTTAATATATGATCCTTTCGAGGAAGTATAATCGGATGTTTTGTATCGAAACTTATATCGGCGTTTCTCAGACGACCTCCGACTCTAATGATGCCGTCCTGAAGGAAAGGTTTGAGACGTTGAAACATTGGACTACAACGTTTACCTGCTTGTAAATTAACAATCTCGTTCGCGAAGTGAAAGCGCTGAAGTTCACGCAATATTAAACTTTCAGCGTAATCCAGATCCGATGCAATCACCGTATCACGACGCGGTAGTAGCTTAGCGAAGCGGCAAACGAAAACCACACAACGTATGAATTTCGACCATGACGAAAAGCGATCAGCTAGCGAAATTATTAAATTTCTTTCACTGCTTTCTGCAGTGAGCAAAACGTGTTTCTTTTCCTCTGGAGGCTGTGACACGGTGGAAGGATTGAAAGCGGTAACAGGCCAAAGATTTGAATCTAACTCAAGCCATTTAGGACCAGAGAACCAAAGCGGGTGATCAGTTATTTGTGCGGGGGTAAGACCTCGCGACAAACAATCAGCGGGATTTTCCGTGCCTTGCACATGGAAAAAAGTTTGAGCGGGAAATTCATTTTGAATTTTGGTGACCCGATTGGCCACAAAAGTGTCCCAACGATGAGGTGAGGAGTATACCCAACACAACGCCACCGTTGAGTCTGAAAAGGCGAGAACTCGGTCAATAACAAGGCGGTTATGGCAGGCTTCAATGACCTTGGTCATTAAGCTGCTCAGCAACAGAATGGCACAAAGCTCCAACCTCGCAAGCGTTATAGTCTTGCGAGGCGAGACTTTGGATTTAGCTGTTATTAAAAAGACTGCGTTTTTGCGAATACCTCTGCTGTCTTTCACGTGGAAGTAAATTACTCCTCCGTAAGCCTTTTCGCTCGCATCTGCAAACCCCACGATCGTAATGATATCGCCGGTCGAGATGCCTACGTGCCGTGGAATTTTCAATTCGCTAAGCAAAGGTAGTTCTCTTTTGAAACAAGACCACTGATCAGCAATGTGACCAGGGGGCACATCGTCCCAATCACATTCACACAACCAGAGTTGTTTAATGAGAAGCTTTGCATATAAGACGACGGGAGCAACGAAACCCATGACGTCCCATATCCTAGCGACACATGACAAAATGGTACGTTTTGTACAAGATTCAGCGGGAACACTAATTTTGAGACCGAAATAGTCTGTTGCGGGAGACCAACATAGGCCGAGCACCTTATGTGGCTCAGAGTCCTCAAACTCTTTAATCGCGGAAAGTCGATGCGACAGCGGAATCGAATTTAACACCTTTTGTGAGTTGCTTGTCCATTTCACCAGGTCGAACTGACCAGCTTTCATCAGAGCAATCACTTCGGCAGCGGTGGAGATAGCATCGTCTTCATTGTCAATGCTATAGACAAAGTCATCCATGTATAGCCCTATATCTAAAGTTTCTTTAGCGCGCGGGTAAGAAGCACCTTCGTCTGAAAGAAGCTGCTTCACTGTACGAAGAGCATGAAATGGACTTGACTTAAGCCCGAAACAAACGCGGTTAAATTCATAGACCCTTAAGGGTTCTTGCGGAGAAAAGCGGTATAAAATGCGTTGGAATCTGCGATCACATGGACGAACTCCAATACAAAGAAACATCTGACGAATGTCAGCTGAAAGAGCGGTACGATATAAGCGAAAATTAACAATAATATTGAATAGATTCCCTTGTAGATTCTGACCGCCATACAGAAGGTCATTGAGGGAAACTTGAGTGGTTGTCTTGGAACTGGCGTCCAGGACAACGCGCAACTTAGAAGTCAACTTGTCATCTCGTATGACCCCATGGTGCGAAATCGTATACGAGGGCAAGCTCTGCGTTGCCTCCGTGTCCGGGGGTGCGGGAGAGATATAACCTTTGTCTAGGTATTCGGTAATGACGTTGTCGTAGGCCTCCTTAAGCTTAGGTGACGCTAACATTTTACGCTCTAAGCAAAGGAAGCGAGTTTTAGCCTTTTTAAAAGAATCGCCTAACGACAATACATCACCCTTAAATGGAAGTGCGACTACATATCGTCCGTCTGCCTCACGGGTAGTCGTGCTGCTATAAATTTCTTCACACGCCGTGTCATCTGGACTTAATTGTTTCGGTGCGTTCACCTCTTCTATTTGCCAGAATTTTCGCACAGCATCATCTAGCGGATCTGTAGCACAACAATGTGATACCGTGGCGAAGCTGTTAACACGTACAGGAGCAGAACCAACGATAACATAGCCCAACACCGTTTCTAGGGCTAGCGGTGAGGTACAATTCGATTGACCTTGAACCTTGCGAGATAATAGGAGATGCGGAAAGATTGAAGCTCCAATCAGCAGATCAATGTCTCCTGGAGTGGAGTAAGTGTCGTCAGCCAAAGGTAAGTTATTGAAATTTATCAAACTCGAAATATCTATCGGGACTGTGGGCAAGAGTTCCGTTACCTTGTCTACCACGAGCGAGTCCATGTTAAAACAAACGCTGAGATCAAACCTAGAGAAAAATCTAATAGAAACTGCGCCTTGGATCGGTTTGGTTGTACCTCCAATCCCTTTAACTACAGAACAGTTTGGATTCTGGTTTGTCTTTAAACCTAAGCGTTGACATAAATCCCGACTGACGAAGTTACTCTGTGAAGCACTGTCCAATAATGCGCGCGCAGAGTACTCCTTGCCTTTGGCGTCGAAAACTATAACGCGTGCGGTAGCGAGCAGCACCGTAGTCGGTGCACGAGAAACATTACAACTCGATAAGGAACAAAGCGATACTTCCTTGGAGTGCGCGGGTGAACCTGAAGGTTTCGAGTTACTAGTGCCGGTAGTGCTGATAGAAGCAGGAGGCTGCTCAACAACACCGGGCATCTTCTGCGAAGAAGCATCACTAGAAGCCGCACTCGAAGTTGCGGAATTTGCGGTTGCGGAATGCCTGTGGAGCATACTATGATGAGGTAACGAGCACCAGCGGCACCTTGACTTGCTAGAACAAGTGGCCAACCGGTGGTTTCCAGTGCAATTTATACAAAGATTATTCGCCTTAACAAACTTGAAACGATCTTCAACGGACATCTTATGAAAGGCGGAACAATTATATAAATGTTCGTGTTGTGAGTTACAAAGAGAACACAAAGACTGTGCAGACGTAGTCGCGGTACTAGTATAGGTATGCGTCGGCTTGGGTGGTTTGTGAGGCTTAGATGCCGTATCCACCTTCCGCTCAGCACTTTTCGGAACTTCTTGTTTCCCGGAAGTGCGTTGCAGTACCTTAATATGTTCGCGAATGAAAGCAACGAAATCGTCATACAAGGGTATCTCACAACTATGTTTATTCAACTCGAACAGGCGAACAGTCTCCGGATCTAACTTCTTTTGAGCGAGGTATAAAAATATGAAGTCAGCCAGATTACTCAAATTTAAATTTTTAAGCGCGGCGATCGACGATGCAAAAGTGTCCAAAAAATTTTCAAGGTTGGTCGGAGTCGCGTTTGACATCGCCTTAATGTTATAAATTTGATCCATATACGACGTAGCCAAATAGCGTTTATCTTCAAATTTATCTACTAACGTTTTAAAAATTAATTCGTAGTTTTCTGCGCACGGTGTAATACCGGCACAAGCTAATTTCGCCTTTCCCGACAGCTTACCTAAGAGATAATAAAGTTTTTCGGCATCCGTAAGGGACTTATTTTCGTGTATAACAGTTTTAAAGTTAGCGTAGAAGAGACTCCACGATTTTAAATCGTATCCATCGAAAGACACTAATTGAATCGGGGGCAAATAAGGTTTAAGTCTTCGCGGCTCATTCTCATTCTCAACCTTATTATCATCGGCGTACTGCGAGACTAAGCGCTTGATACGACCGTATAGGCGTTCGAACGATAACAAACATTTGAACTCCGGCTTCGCTTTCGGGTTCAGTGCTAATAAACGATTATTATAATCCTCCACTATTTTACTGAATTCAGAGCGTAACGTATCGACATTACTACTTGCGTCGAGAAATTCTTCCCGGACCGACGGGTTAACGCCTATGTTTTTCGATAAATCGAATGTTTCTTGTAGATACTCAAATATCGAATTGCGTCTCTGTTCTAATAGAATTAATTGTATATCTGCGGTATCTTCAGTCTTCGTCATTTTGAATATAAACTAGATTCAAAAATGTCGAGACTAAGTTCCTAATACACGAATGAAACTTCGATTCGGCGTATAAGTATTTAAAGTTATGAATTTCAGCAAAAAGTGAAAGGGAGCGAGCGGGCGGTCACGGCCGCGATGAAGGTCACGCACACCGCTGTAATCTAAGATACAAGTACTTGCAACTATGCACCGATGGCCAAGCGAATACGTTTATGACGCGTAGGTAATTACACAAAATAATTACTTAAAATAACTACTAATAAACTAATATTTCGATTAATATCTATACTGGGATAGATCGGGATGCGATATACGATTAGGATTACGATAAATAAGTAACGTATGACCTATCTATCACCTATATGAGCTATATGTAGGTACCTAGTTAATACCTAAATGAACCCTATTTCCTAAGCAATGCGGGACGAACGATAATAATTCGCTTAGGGAACAAGATTTTAGGACGCGGGAAAACAATTACCTACTTGGAAATTGTAAAACTATCGAGAAAATTAGCGGTAAAATCCGGTTCGATTGGAACCAAAAAAATATGGCGGCGCGGGGACGGCTAGAAACTAGATTGTTTGGTTTCGATGTGGACTGTATAATTTTCGCGGGGTTTGCTCAAATCCGACTGGGTTGGGTTTTGGGCTGCGGGCATAGGGGTGTCTATAGGAAAAGGGGTAAAGGCACTGACCTGAATCCTTAGGAGCGGCGCCGCGATACTTCAGCGAGCCGCGCGTACGTTCATGGATACTTTTCGATGCTTCACTCTTCCTTTCTCACTTTCTTCGACTGACGAAAACCAAGAAGGCAAGTTTGTTGGCAAGTCCAGATCAACACTGAATCACTAGGAGCGGCGCGGCGATGCACCAGCTTTAGCGGCGCGTTTACGTTAATTGACGGTCATCGATGCACTGACACTTCTTCAGGCCAGGGGGGGGGGTATTAGGTAGGAAATTTTGACAGGATGGTCGGATTCGAGCGGTTAAACGAAAACTATTCGCGCTTCGGCGCGACCAAAGTTTTCGCGGCAATATTTTCGGTACTTTATAAAATGTGTTATAAAGTATACATGCAATAAGTTATCAATTTAGTAATTTGAATTCTAAGACATTACAAATGAAGTATACTTTTTAGTTTAATAAAGTTCTTTTTTGGTCTTTTTCTACGGAATTACAATCATGTCTTATTTTTATACGAAATTTGGGTGTCTTATATTTACCCCGCCTGACCCTACATTAGATATGTGCGAGTGAACATTGACGTGATTTGCGAATGGAACTGGTTTGTATGGCAGTGAGAGTGGTGTGAGGCAAGATCTCCTTATTAAACTTTCGAAAGTGAGACATCTGGGGTATCGCGTGGCCTTTGAATAGGTACCTACCTACAGAAACGTGTAGAGACGACAAACGTAATAACAAATTATCTATCCCTTTTATAGAATCTACTATTCATTTTCAAAAGGAGGTGGGTTGATAAGGCTGAAAATCCGCCCCTCATACACTCGAAAAAAAAAGTTCCAGATTTCGACAAATTGTAAATGTATTTATATACTTGAAGATATAAACTTTATTTTAATATAAAGTTTAGGTGATAAAAAAAATAGTAAGTTACAGAAAATATTACCCAAGAAGAGAGTGTTTCTTTTACTTTTCTTACATTTTCATACATTTTAGTCGTTTTTTAAGCTTTGATTTAATATTTTAGAATGAAGCGCTCCATGAACCATGGTAAATGTAACTGATAATGATGCTCCTTTTTATAAGCTTTTATATGAGTATTAATTTATTTTGGTTCCGTGAACGCTTCATTCTAAAATATTAAATCAAAGCTTAAAAAAACGACTAAAATGTATGAAAAAGCCGAAACACTCTCTTTTTGGGTAATATTTTCTGTAACTTACAATTTTTTTTATCACCTAAACTTTATATTTAAATAAAGTTTATATCTTCAAGTATATAAATACATTTACAATTTGTCGGAATCTGGAACTTTTTTTTTCGAGTGTATGAGGGGCGGATTTTGGGCCTTATCAATCCACCTCCTTTTGAATTAAATTATGCTTGTGAATCTTTTAATACGAGTTTGCCCTATGTAAGGTGGTAGGTACAGGAAATTGTTATAGATATTTTAAAGCTCCTTTGGTGTATGTACCTACATACTCGCTTTTAGCATATTGTATTTGACCGAGTGAAATGACGGGGTATAACAGTGTACCTAAATTAAACCCATACCCCTAATCTGTTTCTACACGCCAACGTACCGGAATGCTAAATCGCTTGGCGGCACGTCTTTGACGGTAGGGTGGTAACTAGCTACGGCCAAAGCCTCCCACCAGACAAAATTTATTATTTTAGCATTAGGTAAGTATTTTAAAACAGATAAGTTAAACAAACTACTACCTCAGTAGTTTGTGACGAATAAAAAAAAATTAAAAATAAAAATAATCGCGATATCATATTTCATGTAGGTATTTAATAGGTAGTCACTCTTTGTTAAATATAGCCATATTGTTTTCACGCTACGTTAGGGCGCGTTCACGCTTCAACGGGGCGGCACGGCTAGCAGCGTAGCGTTCTAAACGTACTCGTATGTATGTTATTATACCGTGAAAATCTTAAGCATCACACGTCAGTTTAGAGTTTTCATAAATTGTAACGCTTTCGAGAAAAACTATATTATTTAGACTTGGTAGAGCGTATCAGACTACAGCAGCGCGCCAATAACAAAAGAAAATAATATTACAAAGACGAAAGTATGTTTGTTTGTTTGTCCCTCAATCACGCAACAACAGAAAAAAGCATTGACGTGATTTCTCGCATGGGTATAGTTGAGGACTTAGAAAGTGACATAGGCTTCAGGCTTTAGGGGGTAAGAATTAATTAAGGCAGAACTAATTTTACACGGATAAATAAGTAGTTTTCAGATATACGTGTAGATCTGTCATCTGAATATATAAAAGGAAGAGGTGACTCTGATTGACTGATTGACTGCCTGAGTGACTAGCTGACTGATCTATCAACGCACAGCTCTAACCACTGAACGTGGTGGTAGGACGTAGGTAATGCCTATGAAAGGGTTTTTGAAAATTCAACCCCTAATGCGTGTTTCCTGCCACCTATTAATTTAAGTACCTTCAAGGCAAGAGTGAATAAGCATTTTCTAGGCATGCGCGCCCCAACCTAGACCTCATCAGTGCCTTCCAGTACTGATTATAGTCAGGCGCAAGCCTATTTCGGATTCGATAATTATAATATTAAGTTCGATTAAAAAAAAGTCTATACGTACTCTCAAGCAGTCCAGCTGTTTGTGGAACTCTCGCAGCTGCACGTCGTCGTCCAGGTGCGGCTGGGGCAGGGGCTGCGCCTGGGCGCGCGCGCTGTTGCGGCATCGCGCGTATGCGGCTATGGCGGCCACCAGCACGATGCACACCACCGCACCGCATGCACCGCCGACTAACACCTGCACAGTTTTTTTTTTATAAAGATTATCAGCCAAGCTGAAATTGACTGATGATGTTCTCTCCTCCCCTCTAAATAAGTGAAAACTTGTGTTAGGAGTGGGCAGGACAATAGTGCAACGTGTGAGGATTGAACCTGTAACCCTTAAGTTTTCAGTTCGCACCTCTAACCATTGAGCTATTGAGGCTTGGTTGTTTGACTAATACCTTGGAATAAGTTCTTTAATTATCATCTACAACTTCGTTCGCGTGGATTGAGGTTTCTTAATTCCCGCGGGATTTAATATACCTACAATATAATGTGTGTTTCTGTTGCCGCTGTGAAAATTTCAACTGTCTACTAATTACGACGGACTATCGACGACGGATTTATACGGACGGACGGACAGCGGAGGCCTAGTAATCCCGTTGGTTACTCTTCGGATACGGAAGCCTAAAAATTCTGCAGTAGAATTTTGTACATTAGGTACGTGACTTTCTGGAAATAAAGTTCGATATTCTATGTATACGAATAGATTTTCGCTTCGACTGTGCGTCAGTGTAAATCGACCCTTACAATGAACAAATTTTGTTCATTGTAAGGGATTTCGCATTGATCGATCATATTTTCGTAACAGTATTGCGATACTCCTGACAAAACTTTAAGACAAAACACCTTTTTCATGATTTGTTTTTGTGCTACTATTTGATTCAAATATTAAATAAACAAAACGAACTAAAGAAATCAATTAAGATTTCAAATAGGTAAAACAAATTCAAAATCATTTATTTCATGTAGGCCAAGTATTGGCTCTTATGACAAGTCAAGGATCTACCACCGGTTCGGAATGCTAACATCCATACATCCATAAATCCAAACTTTATAATAGGTACATTTATAATACATATTAGTAGGATTTTTACTCGACTATGGCAAAGCTAACAGAAGGTTTATGATTTTAGCAGTGTATATACGTATGTGTAAATACAAACATCGATATAAATGCACATATAATATACATACATATAATCCGATATCGTAGCGCCTAAATTAATCTCAATGGATACTTACCTCAGTTGCTCTGTTCCAGTCGACATAGTTTACATTTTATATGAATATAGTCAATAATATGATGGATGTTACATCAAATTTTCCTCGGGTTACAGTTTTTAAACTTTTCTCACGTGTGACCTACATTTCGTCTTACACGTCTGTTTTGTAGTTTTTATCCCCTAGAGGCATCTGCATTTCAAATTATCTCGCTGCTTGTACTGAATGAACCAGTGATGTCGTAATCCCACTTCTCAGAGATTATGGTAGAGCTTCTCTAATACTTTATACGGGATGCTGAGTCTAATGATACACTATTTACCGTGTCCTATTAATTTCTTTCAAAGGCAGAAGCCTTTTGTGAGTTTTTTCCTTTAAGTAAAATCACAGTCTATGCCTTTTGCAGTATTTAGACGAAGAATATAATAATTCTGTTTTAGATCCTTTCAACTTCATCAGGCTGTTGTCAAAGTTATGGAATTTTAGGAAAGATAATATAATAAAATACCTAATATAAGCAGGGTATAACAACAGAGAGCAAAGAGTAGTTTTAAGCCGACTTTACAAAAAGAGGAGGATCTAATTTTGACAGTGTATAATAATGTATTTTTTGTTTATGTTACGTGATGTCTTCACAGATTGTGAACCGATTTGAATGATTGTTTTTTTATTGAATAGCTATACAATAGCCTATTATCCCCAGGAATAAGTATTATTTTTTCCTAGATTGGTACTTCGGGCTGATATTTAAATTTCAGATTTTTCAAATCTTAGTTTAGGAGCTATAGACCAGTTAATAGTAAAAGTACCTAGTGTCTAGAGGTGGTTAAGATTAGTAGCAGCTTACATAGTGTGTGGTATTTTAAAAAAGATACCGGCCGAATTGATAACCTCCTCCTTTTTGGAAGTCTGTTAAAAATACCTATTCATGGATTCTTGACGTTATGACATTACAAACGGACAAACAGACGGGCTGGACAATTTACCTAAGAGTTCCTTATTTTACTACAGACTAAAAAAACTTTGTTGTAAGTATACTGACTTCATTGTAGGCGTGGGCAGGATAGCACACCCGCCCCATGAGGTGGTCGTCGTGCGCCCAGGCCTCGCGCGTGCCGGCTGGGCAGTCGTGCGCGCACTCGCCGCCCGGCCAGATAAGCAGACGAGCGCACTTCACGCACCCGTCCGCTGCGCAGCGGATGCACTCGGAACCGCATCCTGAAATATTTGCCACGATTTTAATGCTTGGAGAGACATAAAGCGAGGCGATAGCGGCACGGCATGACGTCACACTGAATGAACCGCTCGTTACGAAGTGTAAACGCCCCCAAACTATCACTCACTGCATCGTATTTCTTTTGCTGAAGGTGGAGGGTCATGACTCTTTTCCATTATTCATATAACTAGCTGATGCCCGCGACTTCGTCCGCGTGGATTTAGTTTTTTAATTCCCGCGGGAACTCTTTGATTTTTCGGGATAAAAAGTAGCCTATGTCACTCTCCGGCCCGTAAATTACCCCTATGCAAAAAATCACAGCAAGCCGTTGCTCTGTTGCTGCGTGATTGAAGGACAAACCAACAAACCAACAAACCAACAAACCAACAAACACACTTTCGCATTTATAATATTATATTATTCATATAATGGTAGGAGTTTTCTTGAGACAATAATGCGGTGGATTCTCAGATCATTCCGCAAAACTAAATCCGCTTCTAAGATCATACTAATATTATTCTAAACACGAAATTAACTCTGCCTGTCCGTCCCATCCCATATAAAATTCAAAATGAAATCGTAACACCGATTTTACTTATTATATAAAATTAATATTTTTAATGTAACTCTCAACTGCTTATTAAGTTATCAATAAGAATTTCATAATCCAAAAGCTTTTGGTATTAATACAGTTCCTAGTTCCAGTTTAACATTTTTACGAGCTTGTTATTAGAGAGTTGGATAAGTTTTAGCCGCGTTTCGTCTGCCCAAGCCTTTAATAAACTACTCGTATTTGCAACTTATTATAACTTCCAATCCTTTTTTTTTTTGCAGTTCAGGAATAGTTTGTAGAGATTCCAAGTTTAAATAAAATTTTTAATGAATCCCATAGGAACTCTACTAGACGAATATAGTGTTCAAAAACTTAAAATGATATAAAAAGCTCGAAAGCGAAAAGCGTTCTTTATATTTATCTCGCAAGATACGAGTATAAAATAAATACAGTTTATTCTCATATTTATTTTCTATTATATTATAATACTAGCCTTTGTCCGTGGCTTCGCTCACGTACAGTTCGTTTTTCAAACCCCTATTTTACGCCCTTAGAAAGTTAGAAGTAAAATTTTCTAAAATTCCTTCTTAGCGGATGCTTACGTCATAGTAGCTATCTGTATGCCAAACAGCCCGATCCATCCAGTGGTTTGAGCTTTGCGTCGATAGATCAGTCAGTCAGTCAGTCACCTTTTCCTTTTATATATTCTTAGATAAAATTGATGACCATAGCCTCTATTATGGTAACGTAACACAAAACCTAATTGCAACATTACGGTATCAAAATAAAAGCGTATAACATCTTACGTGATGTGCATTATTATTCATTGTGCAACTAAAGGCAACTACCTAATATTCATTTCAACGTTTTCCAAAGGGAAAGCGAGTGTGCGTACGATTAGTGTGCCGTTCAATTAACGGGACTGACCGATTGCCAGCCTCTGTATTTTATTCACATTACACTGCATCTTTGTGTCAATGTTTGAACTGGCTTCGATGCGATTGTCGATAGAAAATGCCTTTTCCCAACGGATTCACACAGCGAGCGTTCGTTGATGTTTGATATTAACACTTCTTTTAGTTTACGCCTTAATTAGCATCAGTCAGTCGAATGAATGTGTTATGGTGTGCACATTATTATTAGTTTATCAACGACTGATAGGAAACGACTGGTGCAATAGACTAGTCCTATACCTACTTAGTCTAAATATATAAAAGGCAAAGGTGACTGACTGACTGACTGACTGACTGATTGACTGACTGATCTATCAACGCACAGCTGAAACAACTGGGCGGATCAGGCTGAAATTTTGCATGTAGATAGCTATTATAACGTCACCTACGTTAAAATAAAAAAGGATTCCGCTAAAAAAGGATTTTTGAAAATTCAACCCCTAAAGGGATAAAATAGGGGTTGGAATAATCGAACTTAACGTGAGCGAAGCCGCGGGGTAAAGCTAGTTATAAATAAAATAGAATAGAATAATTTTTTATTCAAATAAACTTTTACTAAGTAACCTACTTTCGAATCGTCAAATGAATCTACCACTGCTGCACTGGTTCGGAATGCCGTTCCAGCCGAGAAGAACCAGCAAGAAACTCGGCGGTTGCTCTTTTAAAAACAAAATAACATAAGTCTGCGTTAATATGATAAGCGGTGATAAGACTCTGGCCTCCTTTTCAGAGGGCACCCGGTACGGGTTTCAATCCCATAAACGCATCCAGGGATGCATTCCGTAAAGTCAGGACTTTACTGTGCTGTATGCGTTTTAAGCTTCGATCACAGAAAAAAATAGGGTTTAAGTAATTATTGTTAATGTTACTTGTTTCAACGATTGAAAAAAACATCTAGAGGAAATTCGTGAGATGATTTTCAGGAGGAGGACTCAACGTGCAAGAAATCGCGGGCATCAGCTTCTTAAAAATAAATAAGGTGTCATCCAGGTGGAACTAAAAAAACTGCTTTTTATAGCCTTTCAAAGGTTGGAACGAAAGGCCTTTGTCTAGAGCAGTAAAATCTGGGGATTCTAAATTAAAACACATTAAGTTTTAATGGGTTTGTTGGGATGAAGAAAAGAATTATTCAAATTGTCCACAAACACTAGGACTAGCCAGTGGAAATATTACAATTTCTTAAGCATCCCGGGCTACGAAATTATTTCTCACTACAAAGTGAAGATGTGTAAGGAGAATTCTCGAGTGAATAGTAATAAGTTTCCTTCGCTTTTTGTGTTATGAATAGAAGATGAAGCTTCATTCCGCATCGATCATCTAGATGTTTTGTACGTTATTTATTCCAGGTGTTGTAGGTAGGCACTGTTAGTAGATATTGCTCAGGTGTTGTTTCAGATTCTTTTCATTTAAGATTAAAGCATGTCTGAAGGTAACTACCTAATCTGTGGTCTGAAGCGGAACTAAGTAGCGTATTAATTGTATACTTCACAGTATCAATGACGGATTTTAGCGATACTTTATAGTTGTAGTTGTGCCATTTTTGGCTGCCTCGTTAGCTTATCTGGCTGTGGATCATAACATCACTAATATGGGGGGGCAAATTATTTATCAGAGTTTTCTGAGAATTTCAAGAATTTCTCATCATCTCGCAGCCCGGAGATGAGAATTAAAAAAATTCAAAGTCATTTATTTCTTGTAGGCCACATGTGGCTTTTATGACAAGTCAAGACTATTATGTTTTCGTCTACTCTACAAAGTTGGCGGTATAATGTCCTCTGGTCTTGGCGAAAACGTAAAGCCTTGCAGATATCCTCTTTCCGGTCTTGCCGGACTGCTTTCAAACATTCTTATTATTGCTAGAGAACGCTCCTCAAGAGTGAAAAGGTATCTTGTAGCTCTAACAATTCAATGTCATCTTCGTCGCCGTCAGCAGCGTCAGTGCCATCAGCACTTGGCTCATCGCATCGCGTGCTGCATTATGTAACTATATCTAGTTAGTGCAGGGACTTACTCGCGTGTGTCGTTTATGTGAGGAGATGCGTCGGCCGGCCGGAGCTGAGCGCCAGCGCCACCAGCACTTGGCTCAGCGCTTCGCTTGCCGCATTATGTAACTATAGTTAGTGCAGGGACTCACTCACGTGTGTCGTTGATGTGAGGAGGCGCGTCGGCCGGCCGCAGCTGAGCGTGAGCGCCCGCCGTCAGCAGCGCCAGCGCCACCAGCACTTGGCTCATCGCATCGCGTGCCGCATTGTGTAACTGTAATAAGATAATTGATAGTTTCAAGCAAAAACTAATGTCAAAAATGACAATTATCCAATGGGTGGGGAACGAATCTACGACCTTTCAGTTTTCAGTCCGCATCTTTGATTGTTGGGCTATTGAGGTCTATGGAGCACTAAACTCCTCAACGAATGAGAACAAATCACTTGAAATCAGTATAATGGTTTCGTAAATTGAAGACATTTAAAGATACTTCGAAAATAGTTTAGGCACGTGAGGCGCGGTATTTGAAAAGAATGTATGGATACATTGTTTAAGATTGCTACAAGTTGAAAACTAAAGAATAGTCTTCCCATGCGAAGCTTGGGAATTTTATTTGAATGATAGTTGGGTATATGTAGGTATAGGATAAGGTTGTTCCCTTATTAAAAAATTCCTACATTTCTTAGGGATTTAATCGTAGATTTAATCGTAATCGTAATTTAGAGTGTTAGAACGATTTTAAGGTCTCAATTAAACTACAACAAGAAGTTTTATGACATCACAGTTTACTGTTTAACTGATTTGATTAGATGTTACTACGAAATTAAGAAGTACGATGTACCCAAACCTACCCAATTCACAAACGATATGGTCGCACCACGGACCATAATATTTAACATCCCCATTCGCGACTTAAAATTAACTTTGGTTATGTTTTCGCAGTATATTTTATTCAGAGTCCATCATAAAAGAATTAATTCAGTAATGTACAAAAAAGCCCAACTTATAAAGTGGTGTAAAGAAGCTTTAGAAAGTGTTTTAAAGACACTTATTCTCGACGTCCTCCCCCTTTAAAAGCACATGTAAAGGCGATAAAATGCACGATGTCTATTTATAAATCTGGAATCGTTTGGAGGGTTGTTGCTTTGAGGCATCTGTGAATGCCTCTCGGGAGCGATATTGAGGTCAGATTGAAGTATGGATAAAGGTCGAATATTATTAATAACTGGGTGAACCTCGTTACGTCATCCAAATGGACTTCAGTTTTTTAAAAATCCTTTGCGAACTCTTCGAATGCCCGGGAAAAGAGTGACCTAAATCATCCCTTGGATAATCTTCTACCGCGTTTGTTAAAAAGTCTCGTCGAAATCAATTCAGCCGTTCTGAAGATTAGCTCGAACAAACAAATAGACGGATATAAATTTTATAAGTGTATTTTGTCTGACTGGAGGTTTTGGCCGTGGTTAGTTACCACTTACCACCCTACCGTCAAAGAAGTGCCATTGGCGACTTAGGCTGAGATCTATAAAGCATGCTTTAACTTGGCTCAGACTTGAGATAGAATTAAAACGAGATACAATTATGTCCCTGACATAAATTTTTCTCGGTAACTCCAGTGAGAGAGTGCTGTCTCTGGATCTCAGCCTTAGTGTTTCCATACGATAGTGTGAAGTAACCGATTAAGGAACTTATTTAATTAAAATACTGCTATACCCCTTTCCAAGTTAGCTCACTACCATCTTAGACTGCATCTTCACTTACTATCTCCCAGATAGTAGACAAGTGCTATTTTGTCAAGTGGATAGATTCAATTGACGATTCAAAAGCACTCTGTTTTTATTTGAATAAAGAACTGGTTCATTCTATTCCTTACTATATCCTTACCTACTTATAAAAAAATAATGCAGTTATTTCTTGTACATATTCCATTTTATTGGTATAAGACATTTTTTAATGTGAGAATTACAGAATACAGTGCTAAAGAGTGCTAATAAAGCACACTAAAGTGCTACTTACCTACCAACTTTTCCGACCGACTTTTCTGTTTAATTTATATATGTATTAAGTACCTACTAGCTTTTGCCCCCGCGACTTCGTCCGCGTGGAATTAGATTTTGGGGTGGAATTTTCAAAAATTGTGACACACGTACTTTTTTTTATTTTTAACTGAAAGCTCAAATACCAACTTTGATGGAAACAGCTTGAAAAATGACGGAGTTTCATATAAACTTCCATCCCCTATTTAAACCCCTTAGGGGTGGAATTTCCAATAATCCTTTCTTAGTGTGCGCCTACGTCATAAAAGGAACCAACTGTAAAAATTTCAAGTTTCTAACTTCAGTAGTTTAGGCTGTGCGTTGATATCTCAGTCAGTCAGTCAGTCAAGACTTTGAATTTGATATATATAGATATTATGTACCTAAATTATAGTGATAATACGTGATATGGATCAAACAATATTGGTATATAATATACCTAACTGTAAGGACCGGTTTGCAAATTAGTTGACATTGGCATTCGCGGCGTGCCATAGCCGCGACCAGAAGTCTCGTACATTTTACATAGCGTGTTATCGCCATTGTTACGAAGATATTATCAAGGCGAATAATGAGAATGCGTCACTACACTATAATTAACATACCTACCTACCGTTCCCATATTATGTTATTATGTTGTCCTTTACTTTCGATTTGTAGAGTAGGAAATGGGGATGAGCGACAGGAAAAACATCGACGTTGAAATCGATTTCGGTATCGGTAAGTAAACGTGCTTGGTAAAATTTAATTTGAGGATTTAATGAAATTAATAAATAAAATTTAATCACAGAACGGTAGTAAGTTTGTTTTCTTTTACAAGAATAAAATCAACACCCAAAAACTAAAAACTGCTCTAAATAGTAGTTTTGAAAAACATTTTTGTAATTAAATATTTTTTTAACTTCATGACAACATTTTTTTTTAACAAACGTGTGGAAACATCATATTTCATATTTTTGTTCACATCACATCACGAATCGATGTTTATTAAAAATATTCTAGAGCACAATATGATATCGATTATTACCCCTAAAGTGGAATGGCGCGAATTGTTTTCACGGTGTTGAATCATTCGCTTACCTTGTTTCACGTTACGTGCACATAACGTTATGTCGTCACTCGTCCCTAATAGTATGACGCCAGTGACCATTATAAGAAATCGATAATTATAAGTTCGTGTAATATTAGGTATTGTTTGATAATAGGTACATACGATATAGCATTATAAAGGTCTCGGTTATTATTAAGTGCGAACATCTAAGAGAGTCTTAAATCTCATACTCTTAGCCGGATCATCAAAGTTTTTTTTTTCATTATGTAATTAATGGAAAGGGTTCACGATCCTCAGAAATGAAGAATTTACGATGCAAGTAGAAAGAGAGAGTGTAAATGATGTGAAAAAGAGTAAACAAGCATTATGACCCATAATGTATTTAGATACCTACTGATTTATTATTAGGTACTTATACCTTGTCACCAATAAGTGTAGGTAGGTAGAGTCTAACAATCTCACACAATAGCGACTTGCAGCAAGTCCGTGTTCGATCCATTGGCATGTAGGTTAGCACCACGTTAGCGCCGTGACAACTTCCTTCGTGACAACTACAAGCCGTACAAACCTAGATTTCAGCGATAAAATAAAAACAACGACCGGCGGCGTGAAGCAATAAAAGCATGTAATGAAAACTTCCTAAGCAAATCAAGCCGGCGAAATTCCGTGCGCAGATGTTCTCGAGGAATCTCCAGCATTTCGTCAGATTTAAGGTTCGGTGATCAGCTAAATAGAGCCGAAAGAAGATCATTTTATTCAAAATCTATTGGTCATAATACTATGAAAAAAAAGGGAGTTACAATTGATCATATTTCTGGCCTGATGCCTGTTTCCAAAACACAATGACGTAAACTTTTTTCAATAGAAAAAAATTGCAAAGTTGCCTCTGCAAATACATGAATTCCCATTTTTCTCAGTTACCATACATTAATTTTTGTAAAATTTAAGTACAATTTGTTTGTCATATTTTACTACAAAAAATGGCAGTTTTAGATTTTTTTTACAGCGACTATTATAATTTAATCTTTTTTTATCACAATTTGTGTCTTGGCCGTTTTATTTCCCAGTAGCGGCTTCTTTGTCACTCGTACTCAATTAGACAGTGATCGCTGAGGCGTGCTGCTAGACGGACCTGCGCTGCACTGCTCTCGCTCGGCTATCAAATAACATCGCGAAATATAATAATTGAAAATTGTTTTTGTTTTATGTTGAAGAGTATTTTGTATATTTTAGTGAAGTCAAATAGAGTGTACCTAGTTATAAGTTTGTATACAATATATTGTTAATAAATAAACCATAATATAGTTGTAAATAAATAAGTTACTAAGTAGTAGAAATTTTGAAAATGAGTCCGAAAAAGAAAATGAACAAAATAAGAAGTCGGTTAAAAACAACAAAAGCAGATGGTGATAGTTATAAGTGTCTACCTACCTATTTTTAATTTTATCGTACAGTACGTAAATGTGACGTAAATCGGCTAATCAAATTGTTGTGTGGTACTTTACTATAATGTACCTTATTTTCGTCATTCTTTCTAGTAGAAATTTGGCTCAGTTAGTTTGGTCGCGATTTGATAATTAGAAATTGCAGGTTCGAATCTCAACTACGTTCATTTTGCATTTTCTAAAAAAAGGTTTTATGTTTTTTTTTTTTAGGACAAGTGTTTTTTTTTTTTCAAAATTAATTATAATAAGTAAAATTGTTTTTGTTTTATGTTGAAGACTATTTTGTATATTTTAGTGAAGTTAAATAGAGTTTACCTATTATTTTGTAAAGGTTTTGCATTATGTAAGGGATCATGAAATATCAATTTCATCATCAATTTTCAATTACTTGAAAAAACGTAATAATTGTGAAGAAATTACGTAACTTACGTAATTTCTTCACAATTATTACGTTTTTTCAAATTACCTGCGAGATCAAATCAGAAATGAGGAGATCCGTAGGAGAACCAAGTTACCGACATAGCTCTGCGAGTCGCGAAACTAAAGTGGAAATGGGCGGGGCACATAGTTCGAAGAGCTGAAGGTCGTTGGGGTTCCAAGGTGCTGGACTAGCGACCTCACACAGGGAAGCTCAATGTTGGCAGATCCCCCACTAGGTGGACCGACGACATCAAACGAGTCGCATGGAGCCGCTGGATTCAGGCGGCGCAAGAACGAGATCTGTGGAAGTCCACGTAAGAGACCTTTGTTCAGCAGTAGACGTCTATGGGTTGACGAAGAAGAAGGTAAGTATCTAATAATAATGGTGTAATACCCCAGTTCGTCGTACAGTTCGGCTTATCAAACTGTAGTTAGCTTGTTAGGTATATCTATAGTTAGGTAGTTAGGTATAGCTATACTAGACCTTATTTTCGTCGTTTATAGTATTAGACGTTGGGCTTAGTCAGTGTAGGAGAGAGTTGATAGCTAGAAGTTACGGGTTCGGTTCTTCTACCGTGTTTGTTTTGCATTTTCTAAGCGCATTTTTTTAGGACAATAGTATTTTTTTTTTTCAAAATTAATTATAATAAGTTATATTTAATTTTCAGTCGGAAAAAACGTTTGAAGCTCAGTTCTGAGGAACCATCAACATTGCAAGAGTGAGTAAAGCCTTTGCTCCGAATCTTGCGGGCAGCGGTGCGGCGACGGCGCACTATGCGACGAAATCATATAAACCGTCTCGAAAATCAATAACTTTTTTGTTTCTTGACATTTTGATTTGAAAATTTGTACACGTATTATTGAATGTATAAGCTACTAGAAAAATGAAACACCAGTATTTTAAAGATAATATTTATTTCGTGAGAGCATGTCAAAAATCAAATTATTTAATTTTCCATAAGTACTAAAAATTGAATTATAATACTTAAAATTATTTCATTATTAATAAATAATTATTGTCATTTTAGTTATTTCATTAAAAATTAGTACTAGTTAAATAATAAGAATGATCTTATTTACATAATAAAAAATTTTTTTCACCCATGGTTTCGTGTAGAGGACAAAAATTCATTCGGAGGAAAAATATGGAGAGAGCTGATGATTGAGGATTTCGGAGACGGTTGAGGAGCACCGGCCAGGGTATCGAAGATAGGTAGGGGGTGTTCAACCAAATGTCACTCGAAACCTCATCCAATTGGCAGAGAGCCAAACAAAAACTCCAAAATGGCAAATTCAAGATGGCGGCCATACAAATTTCGTCGGTGCCTATCTCGGAGACTATAAAAGATGGAAGAGTGGTTTCTTGGAAAAAGATGATCAGTACTTGAAGGTCTACTTGATGAATAGAAAAAAATTCAAGATGGCGAAATTAATTTTTTTCATATACAAAATATATGCAAGACTGTTAGGATTCTTTTTCAGAATTACCGATGATTTCAAATAGGACAAAAATTCATTCTTAGAAAAAATATGGAAGAAGCTGATGATTCAGGATTTCGAAGACGGGTGAGGAGAACGGCCAGGGTATTGAAGATAGGTGGAGGTTGCTCAAACAAAAATCACGCGAAACCTCATCCAATTGGCAGGGAGCTAAAAAAAAACCAAAATAGCGGAATCAAGATGGCGGCCATATAAATTTCGTCGGTGCCTATTTGACAAAGAATAAAAAATCGAAGAGTGGTTTTTTAGTAGAAAATGATCAAGCCCTGAAAGTCTAAGAGCAGAAAAACCGCGGTCCACTGCAGCGGGCCACGCATCCACGCGCTCTACTAGTTACTATATATATAGCTACTCGTGCTGATTCACTGATTGACTGACTGACTCACTGACTCATTGATCACCTCTCCTGTAAAATTTTGTATGGAAAAATTTTTTTTCACTCACGGTTTCGTATAGAGGACAAAAATTCATTCGGAACAAAAATATGGAGAGAGCTGATGATTGAGGATTTCGGAGACGGGTGAGGAGCACCGGCCAGGGTATCGAAGATAGATGGGGGGTGTTCAACCAAATGTCACTTGAAACCTCATCCAATTGGCAAAGAGCCGAAAAAAAACTCCAAAATGGCGGATTCAAGATGGCGGCCATACAAATTTTGTTTGTGTCTATCTCGGAGAGTATAAGAGATGGAAGAGTGGTTTCTTGGCAAAAGATAATCAGGAGCCGAAGGTCCACTTGGTGAACAGAAAAAAAATTCAAGATGGCGGAATTTATTTTTTTCCATACAAAATATATGCAAGACTTTAATACGGTTCCTTTTCAAAATTTCTGATGGTTTCGTAGAGAGGACAAAAATTCATTTGGATGAAAAATATGGAGGGAGCTGATGATTGTGGATTTCGGAGACGGGTGAGGAGCACGGCCAGGATATCGAAGATAAGTAGAGGGTGCCCAAACAAAAATCACTCGAAACCTCATCCAATTGGCAATGAGCTGAAAAAAATACCAAAATGGCGGATTCAAGGTGGCGGTCATACAAATTTCGTCGATGTATATCTCAGAGACTATGAAAGATGGAAGAGTAGTTCCTTGGAAAAAGATGATCAAGACCTTCGGGTCTACTTGGTGGACAGAAAAACCGCGGTTCGCTTTAGCGAGCCGCGCACCCACGCGCCCTACTAGTTAATATATATATAGCTAC
Source organism: Hipparchia semele (assembly GCA_933228805.2). Classification (NCBI taxonomy): domain Eukaryota; kingdom Metazoa; phylum Arthropoda; class Insecta; order Lepidoptera; family Nymphalidae; genus Hipparchia; species Hipparchia semele. The sequence goes on along the minus strand of OW121721.1, from coordinate 7,377,050 downwards.
TCGTGCTGATTCACTGATTCACTCACTCAGTCACTGACTCATTGATCACCTCTCCTGTAAAATTTTGTATGGAAAAAAATTTTTTCACGCATGGTTTCGTATAGAGGACAAAAATTCATTCGGAGGAAAAATATGGAGAGAGCTGATGATTGAGGATTTCGGAGACGGCTGAGGAGCACCGGCCAGGGTATCGAAGATAGGTGGGGGGTGTTCAACCAAATGTCACTCAAAACCTCATCCAATTGGCAGAGAGCCGAAAAAAAAACCCAAAATGGCGGATTCAAGATGGCGGCCATACAAACTTCGTCGGTGTCTATCTCGAAAACTATAAAAGATGGAAGAGTGGTTTCTTGGCAAAGGATGATCAGGACTCAAAGGTCTACTTGATGAATAGAAAAAAATTCAAGATGGCGGAATTAATTTTTTCCATACAAAATATATGCAAGACTTTATGCGGCGCCTTTTCAAAATTTCTGATGGTTTCGTATAGAGGACAAAAATTTATTTGGAGGAAAAATATGGAGAGAGCTGATGGTTGAGGTTTTCGGAGACGGGTGAGGAGCACGGCCAGGGTATCGAAGATAGGTGGAGTGTTCAAACAAAAGTCACTCGAAACCTCATCCAATTGGCAGGGAGCTGAAAAAAATCTCCAAAATGGCGGATTCAAGATGGCGGCCATACAAATTTCGTCGGTGTCTATCTCGGAGACTATAAAAGATGGAAGAGTGATTTCTTGGAAAAAGGTGATCAGGACCCTAAGGTCTACTTGATGAATAAAAAAAAAATTCAAGATGGCGGATTTAAATTTTTTCCATACAAAATATATGCAAGACTTTATACGGTTCCTTTTCAAAATTTCTGACGGTTTCGTATAGAGGACAAAAAATCATTTGGAGGAAAAATATGGAGAGAGCTGATGGTTGAGGATTTCGGAGACGGGTGAAGAGCACGGCCAGGCTATCGAAGCTAAGTGGAGGGTATTCAAACAAAAGTCACTCGAAACCTCATCCAATTGGCAGAGAGCCAAAAAAAATCCAAAATTGCGGATTCAAGATGGCGGCCATACAAATTTCGTCGGTGTCTATCTCGGAGACTATGAAAGATGGAAGAGTGGTTTCTTCGAAAAAGATGATCAAGACCCGATGGTCTACGTGATGAATAGAAAAAAATTCAAGATGGCAGATTTTTTTTTTCATATAAAATGTATGCAAACTTTGATGCGTTCCTTTCCGCTGATGGTTTCGTATAGAGGACAAAAATTCATTTGGATGAAAAATATGGAGGGAGCTGATGATTGAAGATTTCGGAGACGGGTGAGGAGCACGGTCAGGATAATAAAGATAGGTGGGGGCTGCTCAAACAAAAGTCACTCGAAACCTCATCCAATTAGCAGTGAGCTGAAAAAAAAAACACCAAAATGGCGGATTCAAGATGGCGGCCGTACAAATTTCGTCGGTGTCTATTTCGGAGACTATAATAGATGGAAGAGTGGTTTCTTGGAAAAAGATGATCGAGACCCGAAGGTCTACTTGGTGGACAGAAAAACCGCGGTTCGCTTTAGCGAGCCGCGCATCCACGCACCCTACTAGTTACTATATATATAGCTACTCGTGCTGACTCGTGCTGATTGATTAAATGATAAGAATGATCTTATTTACATAATAAAAAATTTTTTTCACCCATGGTTTCGTGTAGAGGACAAAAATTCATTCGGAGGAAAAATATGGAGAGAGCTGATGATTGAGGATTTCGGAGACGGTTGAGGAGCACCGGCCAGGGTATCGAAGATAGGTGGGGGGGTGTTCAACCAAATGTCACTCGAAACCTCATCCAATTGGCAAAGAGCCGAAAAAAAACTCCAAAATGGCGGATTCAAGATGGCGACCATACAAACTTCGTCGGTGTCTATCTTGGAGACTATAAATGGTGGAAGAGTGGTTGCTTGGAAAAAGATGATCAAGACCCAAAGGTCTATTTGATGAATAGAAAAAAAATTCAAGATGGCGGAATTTATTTTTTCCATACAAAATATATGCAAGACTTTATGTGGCTCTTTTTCAAAATTTCTGATGGTTTCGTAGAGAGGACAAAAATTCATTTGGAGAAAAAATACGGAGAGAGCTGATGGTTGAGGATTTCTGAGACGGGTGAGGAGCACGGCCAGGGTTTCGAAGATAGGTGGAGGGTTCTCGAACAAAAGTCACTCGAAACCTCATCCAATTGGCAAGGAGCTGAAAAAATCTCCAAAATGGCGGATTCAAGATGGCGGTCATATAAATTTCGTCGGTGCCTATCTTGGAGAGTATAAAAAGTGGAAGAGTGGTTTTTTAGAAAAAGATGATCAGTACTCGAAAGTCTACTTAATGAATAGAAAAAAAATTCAAGATGGCGGAATTTATTTTTTCCGTACAAAATATATGCAAGACTTTATGTGGCTCTTTTTCAAAATTTCTGATGGTTTCGTAGAGAGGACAAAAATTCATTTGGAGAAAAAATACGGAGAGAGCTGATGGTTGAGGATTTCTGAGACGGGTGAGGAGCACGGCCAGGGTTTCGAAGATAGGTGGAGGGTTCTCGAACAAAAGTCACTCGAAACCTCATCCAATTGGCAAGGAGCTGAAAAAAATCCAAAATGGCGGATTCAAGATGGCGGTCATATAAATTTCGTCGGTGCCTATCTTGGAGAGTATAAAAAGTGGAAGAGTGTTTTTTTTAGAAAAAGATGATCAGTACTCGAAAGTCTACTTAATGAATAGAAAAAAATTCAAAATGGCGGAATTTATTTTTTTGATACAAAATATATGCAAGTCTAAGATAAGGTTTCTTTTCCAAACTGATGGTTTCGCATAGAAGATAAAAATTCATTTGTATGAAAAATATGGAGGGAGTTGATGATTGAGGATTTCGCAGACGGGTGAGGAGCACGGTCAGGGTATTGAAGATAGGTTGAGGGTGCCCAAACAAAAATCACTCGAAACCTTATCCAATTGGCAATGAGCTGAAAAAAACTACCAAAATGGCGGATTCAAGATGTTGGCCATACAAATTTCGTCGATGTCTATCTTAGAGAATGTACAAGATGAAATAGTGGTTTTGGAAAAAGATGATCAAGATCCGAAGATCTACTTGGGGAACAGAAAACACGCGGTTCGCTTTAGCGAGCCGCGCACCCACGCGCCCTACTAGTAATTTTATATACCTAGAACTAAAATATTTTTATTTTTCAACATTATTCATAAAGGTCCTATTATCTGAGGATATTAATCCATGGAAAAATCTTTGGAATAATAACATTCGTCCCAACCATTTATGAGACGGTTTATATTATTTCGTCCCATAGTGCGGCGGCGGCACTATGGGACGAAATAAAAATTTTCTCTAAAATTGATAGTTTGCCCGAAATAGTTATTTGTTCAACAAGATAGCTAAGTTTTTTTGTTGCGAGTGCCTAGTTTGAATCCCGAGCGTGAGAAGGATTCTAAGTTAGAATCATAAGAGTAGTGAGGGATTCAAAGGCACAAGAAGCAAAAACTTTGCTATCGTGTGATACTTACAACTTTTCACCTAAATAGCGAAAAAATACAACATGTAAGAAAAATATTTATTAGAACATTTTATTTATTTTTTATTCGATAACAAGATAGCCCTTGACTGCGATCTCACCTGATGGTAAGTGACGATGCAGTCTAAGATGGTAGCGGGCTAACTTGGAAGGGGTATAGCAGTGTAAATTCAACCCATAACCCTAGTCGGTTTCTACACGCCATCGTGCCGGAACGCTATATCGCTTGGAGGCACGTCTTTGACGGTAGGGTGGTAATTAGCCACGGCCAAAGCCTCCCACCAGACCAGACCAGAGACAATTTAGAAATTATAAATTCCTAAATTGCCCCCGCCGGGAATCGAACCCGAGACTTCCCGAGACCTTTTTTGAAAATCGGTTAAAAAAGTAGCCTATATTACTCCTACCATCAGCTATCTGCCAGTGAAAGTCCCATCAAAATCGGTCCAGCCGTTCAAGCGTGATGTTTCGACAAGGGAAATAGGGATTCATTTTAAAAACTAATCCACGCGAACGAAGCCACGGGCATCAACTAGTAATTTATCAATATATCAATATATAGAATATAGATTAAAAAATTAGGTAATAAATTAAAAAATACAACACCTAACTTAAAACACTATTTATTCAAATTATGTACTTAAGAAAATGTAAGTAATATTGAAATACATACTATGGTAAAAAAAAAGCTAAAAATGAATAAGGAAATTAAAAGAACAATTACTGGCTAGGAATCGAACCTGTACTCTGTCTCTGAAAATAAACTGTAGCCATACCAACCGAGCCATATACGTTACAATATGATTGACGAAAATAAGTTACAGTACAGACCTAATATAGTTTTGTCAGCCGGACTGAGTCATTTCTTGCCGCCACCTTGTCGCTATCAAAGCTAATATTTCGCGCTCGCCCTAAATTCGTCCGGGGGCCCCCCGCGGTTGGCGGGACTAATACCGCGCGCTTTCCTCTGCCGCACCCCCTCAAATACCTAAAATTCGTCCAGAACCTCGTCTTAAGTTTCAAATGTTTCTTTATAAAACCTTAAAGTTGAGACACTTTAAATTACCCATCTAGAAAAAGAATTTGAAAAACTTCTTAGAGCACCTCTGGTCATGGAGTTTCCACTTTCAACTGTTGTTACGGTTCATTGATATTTAGGGGGTTGATACAGTTTTTAGCTTACTATACGAATTTATAATTTCTAAATTGTCTCTGGTCTGGTCTGGTGGGAGGCTTTGGCCGTGGCTAGTTACCACCCTACCGTCAAAGACGTGCCGCCAAGCGATTTAGCGTTCCGGCACGATGGCGTGTAGAAACCGATTAGGGGTATGGGTTGAATTTACACTGCTATACCCCTTCCAAGTTAGCCCGCTACCATCTTAGACTGCATCGTCACTTACCATCAGGTGAGATCGCAGTCAAGGGCTATCTTGTCATCGAATAAAAAAAAAAAAATACGAACTTCATAAATAATTAACTTGATAGTTGATTCGTTTGCCTTTTATCTCTGCTCTGGAAAAACGGTCTAGGAACTAGTTTTGCGGTAAAGGACTCTATATTTGTATGTCTCATATTGCAGTCTATTGTATTAGGATGACTTTTTTGTTCCCCGATAACTGAATTTACTAACCCGGTAGCAGACTAAAGTATGTAATATCACGGATGGTAGACAAGGCCTTCAGCGACGGGAAATATCAAATACCAGTAAGAATCAGGGTCTTTATGGATGGGCGGGAAAACAATATCAAAGATAAGTACCTAAGAATAAATAGATTGTTAATTAATTGTTAACTTTTTATATAAGTCAAATTATGCCGAAAATGATCAAAGTTAGATTATAGACTGGAATCGCACATAGGCTACTTTTTATCCCGGAAAATAAGTCATGGGTATCAGCTAGTTTATAGAAAGAATTATCAAAATCAGTTTAGATTTGACGAAGTTATGGAGCAAAACGAACAAAAACTTTCATCCTCTATCTCGGATAAGCCTTATTGTTTAATATTGACCCGGAGTATCAGCTACCAGTCACCATACCAAATTTCATTCAAATCCGTTCAGTAGTTTTCGCGTCATGCGCGCACATGTCTGTTGACAGACAAAAATTTAAAAAAAATTGTTTTGGGCTCAGTATCGATAAAAGCATCCTCCGATTAAAATTTTCAAAATATATTTGATTCACACAGAATTCGTCCCGTTAGTTTTATTATAAGTTATATTTGTACTCAAGATTTGTAAGATATATTTGTACTCATTTGACGTCATACCACGTAAGTTAACTTAAAAGGTGACACTTAAGCTTCTGGTACAGTTAATGCTACTGTATATTGTGTAAATGTTAGTATTAAGTTGTTTTATTTGAATTTTATGTTGATACGTGATGTGAGTCATAAGTTCATAACGTTGTTAATAATGCCAACAATGTTCCCACACTTAGTCTTTATAAAAGGTTTATAAAAAGACTACGCTTGAGAATGTTTTCAACTTTAGTATTTAGTCACACTCAACTCAAATCAAACGCTTAGTGCGTGCAACTAGGTACTCAAACGGTATTAAATATTGTCTATGCTCTATTCGTGACGGTTATAAAGTAATTCCAAGCTGCAGTTTATATTTTTACATGTATGTACGAGTACCTAAATGCTATGTAGACTTAGAAGTCGGTGTATCGGTTCCTTGTTTTAATACTTACTTGCTAAACTTTCTTAAATATCTCCTCTAAGACCACGTTGGTTTAGTTCGCAGGTTCGATTATGGATGACGGGATCCCAGGTTTAATTCCCGGATCCGATTAATTTATTGGGGTTTTCGGTCAAAAAAGTCTATTTATGCGTTACCGAACCCTCGTAGAACATAGATATTATACAGCTGTCGGTCTTGCGCATGATCTGGGGCCCAAGTCTGCTATTGCAATTGTAGATCAATTGTCTATCAATGACATCCCAATTGCTACTTTTAGCAATTTTGGTAGTCTACTAATTCAATGGTGTCACAATTGTTTTCCGATGGTTTGCCACTGACACATCTAGCTTTGAATCTAGCTTAAATAAACGTTTTTAATATGTAGTTTTTTTGAAACTCATTTCGGCAAACGCTTTTTAAGCTAATGCCAATACCGAGGTATCATTGAATTACAATCCAATTATAAGAAATCGAACGACCATTGTGAATTTAGTAGACTACAAAATTTTGGACCAATGATAATTGAATTGTAATTGTATTGCGGGTCAATGACAATGAAATATAAAATAGCAGACTTGGGGCCCAAGTCGTGTCTGATTTCCGTCCTGTAGGAGTGAAAGTGAGGGAATACAGAGTGCACTAGTGTTTGCGCACACACTTGTGCACGATAATATTTCCCGCGTAGATGAGCAAGTTCTGTGGGATTGGCCGCCGTGACTGGATTCGGTCGGCAGGACATTTTATTATAACAAGTTTTTTATTTGTTTCTTTATTATATACCTATACTAAGGAATCTTTTTTCATAAGAAAATACATTACGGGTTAGTAGTACCTCCGAATATCTAATTCGTTATTTAATGGTAAACCGCATAAATGATTGATTTACTGCTAGGTCTATTTAGTTTATATAAGTAAGACATTATAGAAAAACCAAGGCTTCTTGTTTGTTCGTGTCAGACATTAACCTACATTGCAAACCAGTAGTGAACGCAACATTCCACATTAATTAGTGTGCAGTATTAATTATGTACGTACAAACAATCTTACATAATTATTATTATAGCGAAGCTAAAAGTTCTTTGATAATAATTCACAATTCCACTAGAAGGAAAATCCTGTGACCTTCATTTTGTATGAGATATAAATTGATTTTATTTTATTTATTGATGAGATAAAATCCGAGGACCAAGTGGTGCGCGCAAATTAAGGCTTTTTGAAAATTCCGCGGGAACTCCATGAAATCTTTGATTTTTTGAGATAAAAAAATAATATGGCATCAGGATGCAAACTTTGTGGTTTGAGCCAATTTGTCCCAATAGGTATCATCCGTTTTTATTTTTTACGAAGGAACTCTTAATATTTTCGGGATAAAATGATATGTACCTAGTAGATAGTGATCTACTAGGTATTGTTTATCTAATAGAAAAGAGAATAGGTAAGTGATTACAGGGTTTATTTGATACTAGAATAGCTGAAACAGGTAAAAATATTTTTTTCGAGCATTTGAATGCAATTTTTTCAAAAATAAAATATGAAAACCGATCAGCAATCAGCATAGCCTAACTGAACTACCATGGAGGTATAGATAGTTACATATTTATTTAAAATTTCTCTGAATTGTCGAAACTGTAGTTAATAATATGCACACTTATTATAAGTTACATGTAAGTTAACTGTTATTTGTCGTAAAAAGTATCGTTTTACCGCGCTGAATGGTTCAAAGCGGAAGAAAATGAGTTCGCCTCACGACGCGCACGCCGCGCCGCCGCAAGTTCAGCGGCTCCGGTGAAAGTAGCCGCGGCCCGTGACGCACTGTAAAGCATTGGTCACACACAGCGCGAAACGACAGCCACGCGAGATCGCAACACCTTCAACGCAGCTTCTTCAAGCTGTAATACGTATATGGAAGTCTTTGAAGGAACTAAAGGAAGCACGCTTATGACCTACTGCATAGGTAGTACCGATACCTAAAATCATGTTCATCTTTAGTATGAGTTTGCACACACCGATAACATTACACTCGTGTTTAGTATGACTTTGCACATCACAACATTCATAGATTTCCAGCCGTCGTTTATGCAGATGATAGATTGCTGCAAATTGATCTGTTGCAAAGATCACCACAGAACAAGATCTTGGGTCGCTTGTGTTCAGCAACTTGTTTGAGATCATCCATCTACTCAGTGGAGGGGTCTTCCAATACTGCGTTTCCTGTGGTCACAACGTCTGTCGACTTTTGAGCTATATACACTGTACTCAACAATTATTATACTAATTAATTGTTGATCAAAGTATGTACCCCATACCCCAATATAATGAAATGCATGAAACTCGTCAATACTGCAAAGCGTGACAGTGCGACTCCTACGTTTACTTCGCTGTATGAAATCCCAATATAGTTCCTTGTATTACGAATTACAATACAATTACAATAAATATATGATGCCCACCAAACACTTTCGCATTGCTGCGAGCACGCGTTGTGTTTGGCCGAACCTTATTAAACCTACCTGTTACTAGTAACGTCGACTAACACAAACAAAATATTTCTGTGATGTAATTTTGTACGAAACGCGATGTAAGTAGCTGGATTTATAGAAATATGTATATTCAAGCTTTCACTGCAAATTCAAAGTAAATACAGCGTCAAAGTTTGTTTACTTATAACAGTGTCTTAAAGTTTTAGAAACTATGTATGCAGTAACCTACTTCCTTAGTGTGAGTTGTACGTCAGGCGGTTAAAGATAATATATAATATATATAAGTCACTATTAAGATTACCACCAATAAATAATTAGCAAAGTGTCAGTAGACGTACCTCCATGTTAAAGGTTGAGAGTTAGGTACCTAAATGATAAAAAGTTAAAGAGCCCTGAGTTCATCAATTCGAAGGAATATTACACTACGACTTCCGACTAATTTTTAAACAAAAAAAAAAACAACAAAATCAAAATCGGTTCATCCGTTCGGGAGCTACGATGCCACACACAGACACACAAACACACGAGAAACTTATAACACCCCGTCGTTTTTGCTTCAGGCGTTAAGAAGAGGCATATTGCTAACAAGTTAGGGAAATGTAATAGATAATTATCTATTATATTATAATATAGCGTGCTTCACTGTTATATTACAATTATGGCTTAGATACGGTGAAATATAAAAATGGCGTGACGAATTGGTTCCTTTGTTTTATTATTTAGAAATAGTATTTAAAAGTAAACGGTCCAAGTAAACAACTCTCGTAGTAACGTGCGCTTACAGTCTATTTTTCTTTAAATCGTCATTCGAGTAAACAATAATGGCCGAGTGATAACCAAAGACAATTTTTAGGGTTGGGATGTTATCGCATGAACGATTGAACGATTGCGAAAACATACAACTGAATTATTTTTATCATTTAATTACGATCGTTATGGATGTATACCGTTACCGGTTACTACAGTCAATTTTTAAGTGTGTAAAAGATGTCATCTAGATTTCCAAACTGAATGAAGAAAACAAAAAAAATAGATTAAGATTATATATTATATTTTTTTTAATCATTAAAACATCTTAAATTATTCAAGTTAACTGTTTCAATAATTGTCTGCTGCTGTGATTAACTTTTTGATAACTTTATATTAATTTAATTTACTGATTCAGTATTTTATTCGATTCTAAAGTTACCCACCTCTACTGTACCGATCATTCAATCCATTTTATTTCATCATTCGCCTTTGCCCATCTCAACGATTCATAGACAATCTAGAGTTTCGAATTGTCATATTCTCGTAATTTGTGCAAATAAGTTCTGATATTATTTCGTTTTTGAGAAAATAAATGTGTTAAAATGGTAAACTCTGAGCATTTTGTGGTAATGGTCGTAACATGTGTGTTTAATGAACAGATCTAGAAACTCATATCTACATCAAAATGCGTAAGTGATGTGTGATTATGTGATTCTCGTAACAAGAGGTGTTTGTTTACTCGAACGACGATTTAAAGAAAAATAGACTGTAGATGTTAAAATAAAAAGTTCAAGCACCAAACTATACTTGTTGACAATCTTTATAGTCAGTTTCGGAATAGATATACGATAAGTGTACAAATATTTGCATAAGTAACTTGAGAAAATGCGGTCAACTTTCTGTACCGATCTTGAATGAAAAAATTTGAAACAGAGATACAGTAGCTTATGTTGAGAGATAGCAAGATTGCCGGGATGGTTTATCGTAGAAAATCAAACAGTTCCCGCGGAATCTTTAAAAATCTTAATCCTCGTGGAAAAAGCTGCGTCATCTAGTTAGTTGGAATATTCTCGCCCTGTAGGTACGCGCCTACTTCATCATACATATTTTTAAATGTCGATCGTGACCCTCAGTCAATACGCCGGATGTATTCCGAGAACTATTATGAACACATGCGGGCTGACAGATTTTTAAACTGTTTTATAAAGATCTACGAGCTAAGCTGTGGCATAATGTAGGTTATATATACTCAAAAGGCATAAGGGATGGAGAGGTTAAGTTAACTCTAATTTTTACCTAGAATGGAAAAAGTAAATGCGTTTGATGTTACAGGTTGTGTGTTTGTTTCTTCACCATTTTTCTAAAAATCTATTAGACTGGTTTTAATGTGTGTTTACTTTTGTACACGGTATCACGCTTGAGCTGATTCTATAGGCTAATTCAGTAGGTTCGACTGTAAGCTAGAAGAAATATTTAATTTATTTATAAATCTATTAGAAGGAATATTGTTTTTAATTTTATACTAAGTTACCATTTTCCTGAAAAATTACTGGCTCAATGATTATACGTTTACAATTACACAGATAATAATATAATATCAGTCATACGTATATTTTAAGGTTATCCGAGGACACTGCAGATGCAGAATGCAGAAGGTGAGTTTTGAACTTTTTATTTTGTCTTTTACATTACTACCAGTACTAAGACAATAGATTAAAACTGGAAATATTTAAAGAAGATTTTTCTCGTATATTCTAGCAGACCTAGTAAATTTAAGTGGATAAATTGCTGTATGATAAATCGCCAGCGATTACTCCACCCATTTGACTCATCTCTTCCTGTACTATGTTAAAATATTCTTCGGATACTTTTTCGAGTTCATCAGTATCACTACTTTCTTCTAAATTGACGACAGTTGGTGTTTCCTCTTCCACCCGCGCTTTCAATCGCTGCTCTTTAAGTCTCGAATCTACATTATGTTCCCGTTTTGTTTCACGAATGTAAATTTGTTGCATACGCTGTTTATCGTTTGGACCGGGAAATATCATATTTTCAGACAAATGAAGCAAAAATACCGATCCCTGAATATCACCAACAGCAATCGACTGGCCATTCGGATGAGGTGTTACTTTATCGAGTCCGTAACTTGATATACGTAGGTAAGCCACTGGCTGATTGTAATTTCGGAGAAGGTCCCAATAGTAAAATATACCATCTTCTGATACAGCCATGTAACTGGAAAATCGCAGAGGAGCCCAGCATACATCAGTAACTTGATGGCGATATGGACGTGTTACTATAATAGGAGCTGTGCGAACTTCTTCACTCCAAATGCGGACACTCCAATCTCCGCAAGAGATAAACATTCTTAAAGTACATGGGCTTCGTTGTACCGACCTCACTGGTCCTGTATGTGCATTCCAGTATGCTGCCAAAATCTCAGAATGGCTTCTACCCATGCGATTTGCATTAATAATTAACCCTGATTCTGTACCACATAAAAACTTTGTTGGTAATCCACGATCAAATTCAAGACTGCTTACACCCTCAGAATTTCCAAAGCATGGTTCTTCGTGTGCTCCTAATTTAACAGACATTTGCAAACGATCAACCGGCTTAGAAAGATTTCTGTTATCCCACCAGAGACATTGACCATCCGGAGATCCGGTAAAAAATTCAGTGCTAGTCCGTGAATGAGTGTAAAGTAGAGCTGTCACTGGTGCAAAATGAGAGTTGTAGATAGAGCTGTTACCTACGGAGTTTGAACCTACACGGATGTCAAATACACTGACGGTACCATTTGCAAGTCCTGCTATAAATAATTCAGATTCTAATGGAGAACACGCTACTTGCCAACATCCATGAGTGGGAGAAAATTCATATAATGGAGAAGTTTGCCGATTCACGTCCCATACATAGCCAACGTTTTTTTCTTTTATCTCCGATTCTGCATATCGCTTGTGACAGTATGATGCTACTAATTTCGCCTTTTTTTCATTTGTCCAGACAATGCATGATATAGGTCGATGAAATGGGTCCCGAAAAGTGTTTGCAATTTGAACATTATATTTCTCTACAGGTGCTTGAGGTTGCATATCAGCAAAATATGTTTGATACATATCGATCGCATTGTTTTGATCTATCATGTGTTGCACATGAGGCTCCATGTTTAGGATAGTATGAACGTAATTATCTTCATGCAGTACGCGACGGCGGTGTCGATTGACGTGATCTTCGTTATAAAGGTGAACATCTCGAGGCCAGCCACCTTCAGTATGGTTTATTCCCTGTTCGTGCATAACTATTTGCTTAGTGTTTGTATCATGTTCAGATTTTGGCAAAGATACCTGTACTTCACGGTGTACGGGATTTCGAAGTATATATTCCTTCTGCAGTTCTTGGTCAGGGTTTATCGAATCTATTATATGTGCAGGCACTGTTTGAAATAACGGCTGTCTCCCAAAAGTTTTTCGTAACTTTGTGTATACATATGTAGATTTTGTGTAACGCTTTACGTTAAAATTCTTCATTATGTGCGTTATGTGGTAATCTTGATTAGTAGTCTTTCTTTGACTTGAACATTTTAACGGAAATCGCTAAGGCCATGAAATGACGACACATCAGGTGTAAGTATTGTTTGGTAACACATGTGTCCTTGTTTGTGGATATTACGATGTTACATCATGGAATGTAGAACAAGAACGTAATCTACTAACTTGGTAAAGCATTTAATGTTCTAAAACTAACTTGCATAAACTTTTGAGTAAATATGTGAGACTGAAACATGCTACGTTTATTTCTTATATAAGATAATACAAATTGTGAAATATAACTGCAAAACAATAGGCGTTTTGTTTACCAGTCATAAAAAAAACTCGTTGATAAATAAAATGCTGGTACGAAAAATTATAAGAAACCGCAACAGAGATACGGATCGACGTAATTTTTTGCATAAATTTCGTTAAAGGTTTTTTATCCCAGAAAAAATAAGGAAATTGCGGGAAAAAGTTAGTTATAATAAAAATTAATTAACCCGTATAAAGTGCTTACCGTGAAAATATAAACAATCCAAAAAATGTAAAGCACACTTGACAATCACATCTCACTAAACGTCGACGACACGAATTGGTATTTACGAAAGGTATCGATATTTCACAAAGTCATGACACTTCAGCGTTAGAAAATGTGATTTCGAAAGGCGGTTGCGCGCGCGCACTGCGGTCGTACCACGACCGTTTCATCGAAGTCTGACGCGTGACTGGAAGCAAAACAAGCGTTTGTAGGCTCAGTATAGTTAGTACAGGTTAACATATCTCGACAACGTTGATAGACTCCGAGTATCGAAATACTATAATGTCAGTGGAATAGAACAGCTATATCCTCTACTGCTACTATCGAAGTATCGATCTATTGAGTAAAACTGTATCTTTGTAAAAAAAGAATAATAGGCAAGCTGAACTTAAGCTATATTCTCCTCTCCGCTACAAATGAGCGGAAAGCTTGTATTATTTTTTATCAAAGACTATTTTTTATCAAAGAAGAAGATCAAGTTCGTCTAAATAATAGCCAACCTGTAATCTAATACAAATCTCTTGTTCTAAATCGGCGACTTTAAAACAAAGATCATTGGGTCCAATTTACGGACATAGTTGTGTTTCGAAGCTCGAAATCTATCACAGTTAGTGAGACGTGCAAACGTGTACTAAGGGCACAGTTTATCGGTAATGTACCTACTGGGACTGGTTTCGTTTGTAGTTCCTCAAGCCTCAACTCTTGTAGTGACCGATGATTATGCACTCAGCTACTTTTCTATTGACGTGGTCTTGTTTCCAATGACGTGACCTTATTTGGAAAAGCGTTCCCGGAGCTAGTGAACGTTGCAAAAGGTTCGCAGTGAGGTTTCGAGCGCAGTATGTGGGGCGTTGGTAATGGGATTGTCATGAGCCATGACATATCAGCGCGGAACGTGGGTACCTATAACTTGTTTCAAATCAACATTAAGCAATTACAATTTTATTTGCTATCAGAAACCTTCATTGAATCTGGCTTGATAGCAAAAACTTAGTACCAACTTAGCTATTACCAATTCAAATATTGTCACGTTGCTTTCGAAAACTACTGATGACCTGTTTTTTTGCTATCAGCAAATAAAATTTCAATCGTTCATCGGCAATCGTTTTTAGGTTTATTTGAAACGGCTTGATTAAAAATTCCGTAAGAACTCTTTGGTTCTGGGATATAAAAAGTCACATGTACCTAATACCGATGTCAACGCCACTGCCAAGACGTGTTTATGCACTTTTTTACCCAAATACTGCAAACCATAAGGAAGGATTATGGTTTTAGCAGTTTATGAATCTATTTAAGTTGTACCTACCTATAATATTTATGTTTGTATTTACGTATGTTCCACTTCCACTGTATGTTTAATCAAATAAAAAAAAGACGTGTGGCACTCGGGGACTGCCGCGGTAAAGCTATTGCATAGCATTTTTTTTCAATGCCATCTAGCGGTGCGTTACGGAATTTCTGGATTCGGTCTCCACGCTCAAGGCCCGCGATAGAAGCTATCCAATAGCTTAAAATACTACATAAGTAACTTATACTGTTTCATTTATCAAGAAGTACGAAAGGTCTGGGTTTCGTCAGTAAATAGGATCTTAGCTTTGATCAAGTTGGCCAACTCTGATATAGAGTGTCAGTACTCTGCAGTATTATTCTAATATACCTACCTAGTAGTTATGCCATGGTGCCTACCTACTCCTACTATGGAATTAAACGGCGTGCAGTAGATAAATAATGTTGTTGTACTCGTAATTACAAAAAACTGCAGTCGTTTCCCATGAATGTGAAAATTACGAAAACTCTTTAACAATAGAATATGGAGAAGAAACCTCGTACCGCCTTTCATGTTTTCCTCAGAGGTTTTCCACCATAATATTTTTTCATGTGCGTTACACTGATCTCTATAGTTAATAAATCAAATGGATCAATTTAAAGCGCCACATTTGACATACGAGTGTCTCTGGAACTTAGAATATTGCAAATGGCGCACCGATCTCCATAATATATATCTATATATATAAAATTCAAAGTCCTCACTGACTGACTGAGATATCAACGCACAGCCTAAACTACTGAAGTTTGAAACTTGAAATTTTTACAGTTGGTTCCTTTTATGACGTAGGCGCACACTAAGAAAGGATTATTGGAAATTTCACCCTTAAGGGGTTTAAATAGGGGATGGAAGTTTATATGAAACTCCTTCATTTTTCAAGCTGTTTCCATCAAAGTTGGTATTTGAGTTTTCAGTTAAAAATAAAGAAGTACGTGTGTCACAGTTTTTGAAAATTCCACCCCGAAACCTAATTTCACGCGGACGAAGTCGCGGGGGCAAAAGCTAGTGATATCATACAATAACAACAACGAAATCATAGAATAATTATAAAGGTAGGTGCACCATTTACAATATTGTTATCTGTTAGTTCCAGAGATACCTACACGTATCTTAGTGCTTACATCGCCAATCAGGTTACAGGTGATTTTAATCTTAGAGCAAATGGCAAGGAGACGTCATGAAACGGTTAATTAAGATACGGAATCGTTTAATTGTGGTCAAGAGTTAACTGGCATAATTGGCTATTAGTTGGTTGGAAGAACGAGCGTAGCTTACGGACACTTGACATAAGGTCATGCTCTGAGAGATGATGATAACAAGGGCTTCTGGTGTTTTGAAAAGTGATCTTCACTATAACTATCCCTATATCCCTACTAATATTATAAATGCGGAAGTGTTATTGTTGTTTTTTGGTTAATTGGTTTGGCCTTCAATCATGCAATAAATCACGGATCGACGTGATTTTACGCATGGGTATAGTTGAGGATCTGGAGAGTGACCTAGCTTACTTTTTTCCAGGAAAAACAAATGCTTGCCGCATGCAACTCAATGCGGACGAACTTATAATTAAAAAAAATTTCATTTTAGAATGCGTACAAGAGAAACGTATTTTCTTATCGTTATAAAACGTAGGTAATTAAATGCTATTAAGTTTATTTGAAATACAACCGTACAAGTGAAAAATAAACTTGCTTTAGAAATAAACATCCGTCAAAGCAAATTGTTACACGTAAACGATCTCGAAACTCTCGCGGTCTATAGATTAATACAAAAAAAAACCGCTAGATTCCGCGAATATAATACTAAATAGTTTTCAATGTTGAAATATTTTTTCATTTCGAAAGCTATCGTCAAAACTAACTGAAATACGTGAACTGAAATGAACTGAAGAGACTGGATAAAAAATCATTTGTCTGAATTCAAAACTCCCTAGTGCCAAAAGCTCACGCTCAAAAAAGTTATAAAATGTCTGAGTGCACTGCTATTTTTTAAAATTAAATGGCAAAATGCTGGAGTATACCCTCAGTCTACTTATTTTTTTGAGTGGTAAAAATATACATTGCTTTTGCTATAAATATAATATCTTAAACACTTTCGCTTTTAAGCATTAGTAAAGATTTAATTCTTAAAATAAAATCATCTAAGCCACTGGGAATAAGGTAAAGTGGCCAGAACGTTAGCTGCGTTTCCCCGCTGAATGGCCAAAATATGTGGCCCAGATAACTTCCAGCACTCCGGTCACCAGTGGACTCTATGAGACGGAATAATATGTAGATCCTTAAAAAGGATTAATTCTTTAAGGCTATAATGGAATGATTTTTTTTCCCCTAACAGTCGTCATTGGCCTTTCCGTCGTTACGAGACTTCCAATACTGGACATGGATCTCTTAAAAGTATGGCTCCAGGACACGACTTTGTGCCGCTCATTTCCAGGATTTCCCCGCGAGATAAGATTGAGATTGTCCGTCCATCTAGTGGGGGTCTTTCAACGCCGCAACGGGGTTACAATTCAAGCAACTAGGTGTTTAAAGTCTTTCGGTTCATCTACGTGCCTCATACACTGCCATTTCACCTTCGGGACTTGATGATTTTCTTGTTAATTCTGGTTCTCCTACGGGACTTCTCATTTCTTATTGGGATCTGCATATCGAAACCCATGCAATATGTGCCTAAACGTAAGTGAGCTAAGTAAATATTTTGACCTGACTTTTTTAAACAGTTTCGCGTCACAACTTCCACAGACAAGCCATTCCATAGAACACTGTCTCGCGTCGGTTGTGTGACTCAATTGGAAACAAAACAATTTCAGTGGCAAGTTTTCGAAGTCTGTTTTCAAGTGAGTTAAAACAACACAATGCGACTAACATTACCTAACAATAACTGCCCGCACGTGACCAATCGCCACCACGGCCCCTTTTAATAATGCATCAGTCTACGTGATTAATCCTATAATTGGAAACGCAATAGCTTTAGAATAAACAAATCTTGCATCAACATTAATATTAAAGGCTATAAAATGGGTATCCGTGGGCACATGTATGCGCAATAAAAGTATATTGTGTGACAATATTTGATAGAGCATATTGGTTGGGGCTGCAGCGGATTTTATACATAAGAGTAAAGGTAGGTACTTAGGAGGATGTAAGTAATGGCTTACACAGGGTTTGCAGCTAGGATATGCAAAATATTATATTATTAAAATGTTTATTTCAATGTCGGTTTAACTTTTTTCTCTAAATGCTGCCAGTAGCACAAAACACACATTTTAAATATTGCAACGATTGTTCATAATTTGCATCCTAATAAATTGGAGGAGTAGAACTGTTACTTCCTTTTCAGTGAGTGGGATCTAACTGAAAAGAAGATGTTACTTCTATCTCTTGACAAATATCTTCAGACTTTAGACTACTTATCTAGACCGCGAGAACAAAATAAGTAATCGATTGCTATAGAAACGCTTTCTATAACCTTTCTCTTAAGTGACGTAACAAAGTTCATGACCGTGCAGCGTTATTGATGTATTTGTTATGGGCTAAGTGAATAATGGGTCATTATGAATAATTTCCGGGCTATACAAAATTATGACAAGAAACACCGGTGATTAAATTATTAAAAATTCATTACGTAACTACTAGTTGATGCCCAGGAGGTAGTCCGCGTAGATTAAGGTTTTACAAAATTTTTTCTTCGTATTAAGTTTACCTTTCATTTTCATCACAGTACCTAAGATTAATATGCGGTATTTAATTGGAATACGGGGATTCGAATCCCGGACAACCCCGAAAAGGAGGCCAAAGCCTAGGTCGTCACCGCTTGCTTATTATCATTCATTCATCTCAACCCATCGCCAGCGTACTACAGCTGGTGCTTTGGGCCCAGGTCTCCTCTCGAATGAGAAGGGTAGGTCTTACTTCACCACGCTGCAATTGGCCCAGTGCAGATTGGTAGACTTCACACCACCATAATTTGAGCCACCATAATTTTCTTAGTACTATATTGCTCTCTAATTATTTATTTTCGACAAATTATTTGACCCGCTCGCTATTCATAGCTCCCAATTAATCATTTTGCCCGTAACATATCCACGTCTGCGAACTTTGCGGAATCGAATGAATTCTTTGCGGCACAATGGACAATGGAGCGTGCCGTACAACCGATGATGCTCAAACGAACCCATTGTGTCTGAACAACGTTTCGGTTATTAATAATAACCTCTCAATGGTTTATGTCTACCGAAACAATGAGCGTTATATTTTTGCAACGATTGCTTGCATTAAATATAATGATTTCGTTATTTTTCTGCTAATATGCAGCATTATATTGAAACAGTAACTATTTATTTTAGTAAAAAACTAAAGCTGAATACCTTAGAAGAGTCTTGGCGATTGTATATAGGAACGACGTTATTAGTATTTAAGAATTTTAATTTTGTGTCCTTACAATAAAATTATATTATATAAAACGGCTTTTGTTTATTTCATTCAGTTAAACTGAAACACAGAACAATATACTTAACAGGAATATTACATTTTCAATCTCCCAAATTCAACAGCGCACGCGAATCTCCGTTCGTAATCTCCGAGATTATGGCGGGTGAAAATCTTTTTATTCCGCAATTTTATTATCCCGGACCCTTCTCTAATTTTATTTTACATGCCAAATCCTGGATGAGTCACTCGGGCGGACTGTCAATTGACCTTGTAGTCCGTGCCGTCCCTGGTAATTGGTCCTTTGTACCTCTGATGAATTCAATAACGCGGGGGCCGATTTATATTCGCCATTTACACCGTATCTATTGTGCTACATTGATATATGCTCTGTGAAATGATTCGAAGTGTGAAAAATCACTTCCTTTGTCACCTTTTGAGAGAGAGAGAGTGTATTATATGTTTGAGAATGTTATCTAGGTTAGGTATGTGATTGTTTTTAATTTGAGATTTCCACGTGTGGTTCCTCTACATTATATTAGATTATTATTTATTACATAGTTGCAAAATTGATATGTAGTAGGTACAGAAAATCACTAGTTACATACAATCTTTCAAATATTTTATTGTTCTTTATTTTGTAATAGAGGTTGAAGTAGGTACAACGTATTCTGAGAAAATTACATGAGAATCAGTAATAGAATTTCGATTGTCCCTTGTGGAATGGAAACATAAAAATCATTTCCTTTGACATGTTTTGAGAGAGACACATTTTAAGATCTACATACTAGGTAGGTATCTAGGTTAAGAGAACGTTAGTTTAATCTGCATCAAAGACTTCCACGAGTGGTGTTTCTAATGAAATTAACGGTGACATTTTCAAAGTGCCTCCGAAACTGGAGTAGGTTTTTGATTTCAAACGACGCGACGTGAAGGTAACGAGTAACTACGACGAAAGTATAGAACTATAGAGTTTGGCATAGTTGGTGTTTTGTTAGCATTACAATAAAGATTACAATGAATACTACTCAAAACTCTGGGCCAATTTCAATGCAGTTTTTTGCATTAAGGACGTGCCAATTTGATGCAGGTTTTAAGATAATTGTTACCTATAGAACATAAGAGAGCGCCGCAATCGTGTTTTTAATTTTTTAACTGTGCTCGAAAAGTACTGGACCGATTTTGATGGTTCTTTGCATTAGTTAGGTATTTATTGGATATGTTTTGAACTCTTAGCATCTAGGGGATGCTGCATACTATGGATTTTTAAATTTTTAAATTTTGTTTGGTGAAGTAGGTAAGTAATGTACTTTTCTGACTCATGGTTATTGAGGCGTCAATTTCCTAGTTATAAAAAGATGTCACATCCATCCCAATATTTAATTATGTGCATAATATAGGTATATTTTATTTATCATCAATAGTTATTGTTAGTCTCCTACGCAACAATCATCATTCTTTTTTTGTCAATCGCTACTTATTGCAATGTTACCTCGCAGTTTAATATTTCATTTATATAATCATCATTAAGAATGAAGAAGTTTTTTTATATTCCGCTCGCTCTTTCTTCATTTATATTATTTACTAGGAAGTTTATGCCCATGACTTCATTCGCGTGGATTTAGGGATATAATTTAAAATAAATCCCTCTTTACCCAAAAAATTGTACCTTAGATACTCAAGGAATATTTGGTCAGATCACTTTAATGGGGAGTTACCAAAGTCTACTATTTATCGCATAAAAAGGGATCTCGGGGGATTTTATATGCGGTATGCAGAGCATAAGATTTAAATTAAATTGTCAAAACTATTTATTAAGCTAGCGCGCGAACATAATTAACTTATCAAATAACAAACAAAGTTAGTACATACTAAACATTTATATTTAAAAATAAATTAATTATGAAGTGAGAATATAAAAGTTCGTAAAAATGGATTCATTTAGGTCGGTAGCGAGTAGCGACCAACAGGGATTACAGCAAGGATTTTTTGAAACATGTATTTGCCCTAATATAAGCCCGTGAATACAAAGCGGCATATTCCTTTGTTAGGTACTTTATTTCACAAACACTTTCACTCATTATGAAAAGTGAAAGTTGGCATAGGATTATGTTTCCAGCGTATACAAAGGATTACCCGCAGGCTGATTACGTATCGTGCAAACGATTCGCGATAGCAAAAATCGCACAATATTTGCTGTTTAATCGCAAATTCGTATTATGTATAGACGATTGCGAAGCCACAGCAAACAAGCGACAGTGCTGCCTCTGTAGAGCAATCGGTGAACTAAATCTGCATCTTCGGCGTATGAGCTTACGAAGTTTTCGTATTACGTATGACATTTGACAGCAACGCGATAGCAATTAACTAGCAAATTAAACTGTCAGGTTGCGATTAACTTTTAGGTGATTTCTTACTGATTGCTACCGATAGTTTTGTATTGTTTTATAATTTATTGTTAAATAGTCCGCGTATTTTATACAAAAAGTGAAGTTAAGTGTAATTATTTAAGTTGTAATTAGTGTAAAGTGTAGCTAGGTTACTTTTTGGTGCCAGAACATTAAGATTTATTAGATAAGTACATTTGGATTCGAGATGGCTCGTGCGTTTCTATTGCTTGAAGCACTAGAAGGTGAGAGCGTCGAGAGCCAAAGGCAGCATAGCCGCAATACAGCAAGACTGAGACGTAGCCTTCGAGACCAAGCCAAGGCTTTGGCACTTTCCGACACAGACTTTAAAGCAAACTATAGGCTTACTAAAGAGTTGTTTAAAGATTTGTGCTCAGAAGTAAAGCCATTCATGGCTCGGTCTAGGAGGAGAACAAAAATCTCTGTAGAATGTAAAGTAAGTAAATTATTATTAATATAATACTATCATTAGGTGTTTAGTCTTGTCCTTTATTGACACTTTAAATGTTTTATTTAGTAGTGTATTAATAATAATTAGTGTGATTGGCCTGTATTCTTACTAATTATATAA
Organism: Hipparchia semele; assembly: GCA_933228805.2. Classification (NCBI taxonomy): domain Eukaryota; kingdom Metazoa; phylum Arthropoda; class Insecta; order Lepidoptera; family Nymphalidae; genus Hipparchia; species Hipparchia semele. Next base: position 7,354,772 of record OW121721.1, on the reverse strand, counting down.
ACAAATATTAATAATAATTAATAATGTTGCAGGTGCTCACAGCGCTCTCATTCTATGCCACAGGCTCTTATCAGAAGCCTGTTGGCATGAGCTTCTTACATGGCCTCAGTCAAGCTAGTGTCTCTAATGCAGTAAAAGAAGTGACTAGGGCATTGAATAGTCACAGTATACTTACAAAGTATATTCATTTCCCTCATTCTCAGCAAGAAAGACAGTCAATAATTAATGGGTAAGAACTAGATGGAAAGAACAAAATAATTGTAGTTATTAGTTAACTTTTGACAACTGATTCATTTTATTTTAGCTTTTCAAACAAATTTGGTTTTCCTGGCTGCTTGGGTTGTATAGATGGTACCCATGTAGCCCTGGTTAAACCAACAGAGCATGAGGAGAGATTTTTTAATAGGAAACATTACCATTCAAGAAATGTTCAAATAGTAAGTGATAAATACATATAATTAATTTAATTTCTATTACAGTAATTTAAATCCCTTACAGTATATAATCTATCTACATAAATGTATTTTTTCCAGATATGTGATAGTGATTTAAATATTTTAAATATTGATGCATCATTTGGCGGAGCTACTCATGATGCATACATTTGGAGAAATGGGCAAATACAAAGTCATCTCCAAGAGCTTCATAGTAGTGGAGAAAATGTCTGGTTGCTTGGTATGTATTATACTAATACTATGAAAATAATAAAAAAAGGAATAAATTTATTAAGTGTCAGTAATTTACAGGTGACTCTGGATATCCACTGAGGCCGTGGCTTTTAACTCCAATTGTGAATGCAGAACCTGGTAGTCCAGATGAGCATTACACAAATGTTCACTGTCGTACCAGAAATACAGTGGAGCGTTGCATTGGAGTTCTAAAAGCACGTTGGAGATGTCTATTGGCACACAGGGTATTGCATTATGACCACCACATGGTGGCTATGATCATTAATGCCTGTGCTGTTTTGCATAACATTTGCAATAGACATCGACTACCAATACCACATTTGCCACAAGCTGACACTGAACAGGATTTGAATCAACAAGTTCCACGAACACCTCTGGCTGTGGGTTCTGATACAGAACAACAGCTCTTGGCCAGTGGACGACAACAAAGAAACAGAATTGTGCAACGATTGTGGTCAGCTCCAAGATAATATTGATATGTAGTAATAAAAAAATTGTATAATATTTAATAATTTAATTTACTTACGTTGTACTTTCTGTATTGTGTAACTAAAATGTGCTTTTTATTAAGTAATTATGTAAGATTTTTATTTAGTTATAGTTTTATATTTGCTTTTTTGTTTGAATATTAAATACTCGTAGTAATAAAAAATGTAAAACACTTTGAAGATAACATTTACTAATAACTTGTATAAGTTATGGTGTAGGTATTGTGTAAATAAAATACCTAATCAGATAATTAAAAATAAGGGTATATTATATAAATGTAAGATTGTCTATTTAGTCTCTTAAATGTGTATTATGTTAATTTTTCTTTTTGTTTGTTAATTGAATAAGAAAATATTTTGTAAGAAGTTTTGAAGATAAAAGGAAGATAACAATTTTATTAATCACTTGAAAAAATTATGTTTTACTGTATAAGTAAAACATTTTTCATCAGGCATATTCCTATAAAGATATTTATTACACACTAGCTGATACCCGCGACTTCGTCCGCGTGGATTAAGGTTTTTTATTCCCGCGGGAACACTCTTATTTTCCGGGATAAAAAGTAGCCTATGTCCTATTCCCGACCATAATCTATCTCTGTGCCAAATTTCAGCCAAATCGGTTCAGTCTTTGCGACGTGATTGACTAACAAACATCCACACTTTCGCATTTATAATATTACTAGCTGATGCCCGCGACTTCGTTCGCGTGGATTGAGGGTTTTTAATTCCCGCGGGAACTCTTTAATTTTCCGGGATAAAAAGTAGCCTATGTTCTATTCCAGACTATAATCTATCTCTGTGCCAAATTTCAGCCAAATCGGTTCAGTCGTTGCGACGTGATTGAGTAACAAACATCCACACTTTCACATTTATAATATTAATAATATAATAATAATAGGAATTAATAGGATGTAAGATATATTATAATATAATAATTAGTTGTCTTTTTGCCTCTTAATTGAGTAGCAATAAAAAGTTAGCAATATTTCAAATTGCTAAATAGATTGTTTAAGCAAGTGTTTCCATGTGACAGGTATTTAAAAACCAAATTTTGAAAAATACTTTACTATATACTTTTTATTTATTTTATTTGATTTACCAATAGTTTAAACATTTATATACAGCACTAAGAACTAAATTAAATAAAACAGTACATAAATTTAAATGCTAAACTTAATTGTAGTACCTAGGTTACTCCCTAGGTTATTCAGAGTTTCGAGAGGATATGCCAGCTTGCTGTCGTGTCAACTCCATCAATGCATGCACATCTTGGTTCTGCACACGAATAAGGTCCACAAGTGTTCGCATTATGTCTGCTTGCACCTTGGCTACCTCAGCTTGTGTGCGAGAAGACTCTGCCATGATAAGAGCAGCCTCAGCAAGCTTGGCCTCCGACTCTACCCTACGGCTCTCTAAGTCTTTGACCCATTCGGGGTCAATTCTTGATTGAACTGAAATATAACAACGTTTAATTATATTCATTACAGTAAAATAATTATGTTTATATAAAGCTCCAAAAGTTGACAGTGATCTTACCAGTAGTATTGGATATATGAGGTCGTTTACGTTTTTGTGGACGATCGATCTGTGGTCGAGCCACAGGACTCTCTAATCCTGTAAAATAATATGATTTTAGTTAAAAGCTTTATGTATTTAAATAAGGAAACTATTTTTTTTTTGTAAATACATATAAGTAGGTACCAGTCAGTGGTATCTCAAGTGGCTCAGGTAAACTCGTTTCTGAGACCTTTTTTCTTGATGGGGAACCACTCTCTGGAATTTCTGAAGTGTCTGTGAATAACCAAAGTATATTGTTAGAGCAAATAAAATTTAATTTTTTTTTTTAATATTGAGTACATTGAGAGTATTATTAACCTGAATATTCTATGAAAAATTTAAAAAGTTAGGTACTGACAGACATTATTTTTCATCTGAGGTTTAAGAGTTATTATGATAATTATTAGTGGTAAAACATATTTAATAAATAATTATCTTAACACTTACATAGTCTGCAGGTTTGTCCTCTTGTGGAGGGTGAGACCACAGTAACAGGAGCATTCTCAGCTACATTGCCTAAAATGAAAGTTGTGTTAAATGCATAGTAAAATCTGTTAAGTATCTAATCATTTAAAATCATGACATAAGTACAAATCCATCCACTATTCATTCAACTTATTGCATTAGTTTTAATTATTTTGACTATAAAATTTGCATATCTATAACACTGAAAATTTTATGAAATTTATTGTATTTTTCATGTAGCCTTAAAATATTTGAAATAAATTATTATTAATATGAACATATTATTACACATATAGAATAGCTTACCAGTTATAAATATTTCCTGGGAGATCCCTTGTCCTGGAAACTCAATTGTACTCATCTAAAAAAAAAAAAACTATTTAGGAGGTAATATTCATAAATAATGAAAAACATAAAAAAAGCTATTTAAAAAAATCTTACGAATGGAATTTTGTGCTCACTGTCACCAAATACAGCCTGCTCCCCTATGATAGCCAAGATTTTTTTGTCTATCTCTGACAGGTCCTCTTGGCTACTTGGACCCCCTCCAGTACCGAAAGCATCCCTTCGCCGCTTTGCTAGTCTTGATTTAGTTTTATGTTTAATGTCGGCCCAGTACTATAACAAGAAAGTAGGTACATACTTAACTAAAAATTAAAATGACTCACACTATCTCATTAAATGTGATTGACATGCAAGTTTTCAATTTATCTACTGACCATAAAGAAACAAAAGTTAAAGATACATTTTTTACACATTATTAGAGCTTACCTTCTTCCATCGTTCACCAGATTTCGATGACCCAGAACCATAGGAGTTGAGCTTTGTGGCAAGACTGTCCCATTGCTTTTCAACAGTTTCTTTAGACCTTGCTCCAAGCCCAACTCCTTTAGCTAAAGCGGGATGCTCGGCAAGGAAGTCTAAGAGTTCTTCTAGTTGGTCGTTTGACACTCTATTAGCCATTTAGGAAGTAAATAAAACTTTATTCTTTAAGTAAGGGAAACACGAGAGAATCGTTTCACGCTTAGGATAAGAATGAGTACTAAAGCTGAGAGTTTGTCTCGAAAGTTGAACAAAACGTTAAAATGATTTGCAGGGCCACTCAAAACCTTTTTTTTTTTGGGGTTGAATTGGTAATTTTTCAACAACATAAAAAGTAAAACCACTCTAGGTGCATGTAAACGAGAGTATCTTAGGGTCACATTTTTAATTTTTTGTAGGACGCCCACAAGATTTAAGTAGGAACACATTTTAAATGAAATTCCTGTAGTTCCACTTCACTTTTTGATAAAAACAAACGTACCTATCCTATTAATCTGTGATCTGTTTACAAAATACAAAATAACATTTCTTTAGTTCCAATTATTGCTACGAAATTGTTATTGGCGCTAGTTTCGTCGCAAAAACTGCATAGCGAGCGATCAGCAAGCCATCGCTTAGGTAATACGATATTTTTTGACATCGAGCGATCGATCGCGCGTCTATTGCGCAATGACTGCGCGATTTTCGCTGATCGCTAAATTTTACGTAATAAGCCTGCCGATATTGTTTAACATTTTCAACAAAGAATAGCTACCCGCTGGTAGCTTAACGAGTACCTATTACGTGATAAAAGAAAACAGGCTGCAAATTATAGAATGGAAAATGTTTACTTTTCATATTTTATCTCGATTATATTTTGTTCACTGACGTGTGAGCTATGTATGTCATACACGGTAAATATTATAACACGTATTTATGACGTCATACATTATCAATTATACATGTATGACGTCATATATGTTGTCTTTAGTGACTGCTGATTCTTGTGCCGATTCAACGCATCGCGTCGTGTCGGTGTTCTGGGGACTTTTGACGTTTCCCATTACAATTTTCTACAGGTTACATACAACAATTACAAAATGAAGAAAGAGAGGAGATTCGTGGAAGAACCTCGAATCCTGAAGCTGAAGTGACAATGGGCGAGGCACGTAGTTTGAGGAACAAATCGGTTTTGGGGTCCCAAGATACTAACTGGAATGGTGATCTCGCACCGGAGGGTATAGTGTTGGTAAAGTCCCCACCAGTTGAACAAAAAACATCTCACAAGTCCAATTGACCGCTGCTAGATCCTATAAGAAATATAGTAGGTATAGATTAGACGTCTATCGGTTGGCGAGGAGTGAGGACATCATAGTAATAATAATTGAAGCCGTTAATGACTTGTATTTCACAAAAGACCCATAGCACCATTAATCATGCATTGTCAATTTGACAGCGACCCATTTTTCTGTAAGAAGCGTTTGTTCAGTTTTCTTCTCAGATTTAACTAAAATAGCGAGAATATTTTTCATGTTTTAAAGGCTGAAATGGATGGGTAATGGGTATGGATCGAAAAAGGTCGTTTGCTTGACTTAAACATCGCTCATTGATTAATTCACATGCTTTTCCTCACACTAGCACTTGCTAGTACCTACAAGAGTGTTAATTTTTGTTTTCAGCTGAAACCTTTAACAGTACTTTAGTTTTCCACTTGAGCTTCGCGATTGGCTGAGCTATGTTAGTAATTTGGTTCTCTCACGGATATCCTCATTTCTGATTTGATTTTGGAGGGATACTTCGAGCATACAGCGACACTGTTAGCCTTCTTATAGCGACCATGTTTCGGATCCATAAGTTATCACTTGTACCACGTACTTTTCGAAGAATTCGGTACCAAACGCTGCCCAGCCAACTTGAATGATTAATCTCTTTCTGGAAATTGGACCTACCTAGATTTAAAAAAAATATTAGCCAAGCTCCTGAAATTGACTTCTATCCTCCTATACCCTCCGCAAATAGGCTGAAAGCTTGTGCTTGGATTCGGTACGACAATAGTGCAACGGGGTTCGAACCTGCGACCATTCAGTTTTCAGTCCGCACCTTTAACCTTTGAGCTATTGAGGGCATTGAGGCGTTATAATTTTGATTGAGGCTTGACTATGTGTTTCAGACTCCCCACAAATATGACTAGCAAAAATATCAATATGGCTTGCACAGTGTTGGCACATCCCTCACTATGGACCAACGACATCAGAGAGTCGCAGGAAGCAGCTGGATACAGGGTGTTACAAATCTTGAACAGTAACATCACAAGCTACTTTTAGTTTCTACTATTTGTATCCTGTGCGTTTAGTCAAAAAGTTTAAGTTTATTTCAGGCTGAAAATGGTGGTAAGGTGATTCTGGTGATTTTTGTGGGGAAATGTGGAGGTAAACTCTTTTTATTTTCTTTTTGAGCCTTTTATACCTATTTTCCGCTAAAAGTGGTCGTTATTATAAATCTATGTAGGGCGAGTGCAATCAAGTATTAAACCGTCGTATTGCATCAGGCAAATGGAGTGTGGCGGGAAATCTGGTTTTTGGGAGCATAAAATAGGAATTCGAATAGCCAGGAAAATTGTACACTGCGCTATGTAAATAGATACAGATCGTAAATGTAATGTGAACGCTTCGAGTTACTGAACGATCATGGAATGAGCTATATCTAAACAGAATTTTATCTGTACTAAACTTACTTTTCTTTGTCTAAACTTTGTAAGTCAAAAAATATTTTTTTGAACGACGCAAAAAGGGAGATATTATAAGTTTGACTGCTTAGCTTATAAATCCATCTAAATATGTAATTATAAATTTAAAATAATCCATATAAATAATTTATTACCTACATAATCTTCAGCTTGGTAGATACTTCTATTAATAAACTAACTCTTAAAGCCATTTAATGTGAGCATGACTCTTATTGGAATAACAATAATTTGGGAAGAACACCGCATACAACTAACTACTTAGGTACGTGTGAAGTTTTGGAACATTCATACCGAAAGTTCGACAAGGAATATTTACCAAAAGCTAAGTTAAAGCCGAAGATTAATGCGTCGCTATCAAGCGGCCCGATGCGGACGTGCGAACGCGAAAGTTCGCGTTAAATCACACCGAAGGAAACAATAAAATTCACGGTCCACCACGGCACCGATTAAGTCTTGAATCAAGGAATGTAATTCTTGAATTTTGAACCCAATAAAAGACGAGTTTTATTTGATTTGATGACAAGTTAGTCCTTGACTGCGATCTCACTTGATGGTAATTGACGATGCAGTCTAAGATGGTAGCGAGCTAACTTGGAAGGGGTATGACAGTGCAGATTCAACCTAAACCACTAATCTGTACCTATCTACGCGCCGTCATGCCGCAACGCTAAATCGCTTGGCGGCATGTCGTTGACGGTAGGATGGTAACTAGCAACTGCCAAAGCCTCCAATCAGACTAGACCAGAGTCAATCAGAAATTATAAATTACCAAATTTCCTCCGCCGGGAATCGAACAATCCCATCGGATCATATATACCAAGTTAGCGAAACCGCGGGCATCAACTAGTAATAAAATAATTTAATAAATAATCTAATTTGTACTACGTAACGATGTGCGCTAATTACACATTTATTGAGACGTACTTATTTAGAATATTCACGAAAAATTGGGATTTGATTCATTGTAAGATCCATGCAACTTGTCGTAAAAAAGGAAATTTAATTAGGTCCCGTGTTGCGCGAAAAATTTCGGGAGTCGGTTACAAGCCATAAGTTTCCGGTATCGTAACCAGAGTAAATCTGCCGCCTCAACTTCTGATAAACCGTAATTGGTCTTTCTATAAAACAAAGCATGCAAATACGCTTACTCTATATTTTGTATCCACTTTGCAATTTTAGTCCAAACTGATACCTAAAATAGATGATGGATGGATAGATGGATGGAAAATATAATATTTATTTCTATTTCCGCTATATCAACATACTTATAAAAAAGTTAAAAATTAAATAGGGTTAAGATCAAGCCAAAACAAAAGTTTATTGTATGGAGAATAGAAGCCAAAACAAAAGTTGTTTTGGCTTGATCTTAATAATAGGTGGTGTTACTTAATCTTGCACCCTTGTAGTAAGGAACCCATCGTATGTGGATCCGACTCACACTTTGCCGGTTTTTCGTACCGTTTACTAAACACGAAGATAGAAAATACATGTTGGGCAATTTGGGAATTGGGCCGTACGGCTAGATTATTATCAATGGCTACTGAAGTGGAGAATTGTTTTCGTATTGGCGCCGTCATGCAAAATTATTCTCGAGCTTCGTTCTCGATATTAGCATTTTATACATTTGTAGTTTCACGGTATAGACTCGCTGAATCGCACTTTATTTCAGAGCAGGGTAGATTGAAAAAACAACTCCAGGCTGCCCCACCCCGCGGCGACCACGTCATTCACAGTTTTAGTGCTTCGCTGTTTCGTACGTTTTAAATCTATTTAAATCTAATTTGGTGTTTATTTGAGATAAAAAGAAGTTTTTGGAGTTTTATCATGCTGAAAAGGATAAAAGATGGAAGTGTTAATTGTGATTTAGTTTGTTTAGAGAAAAAACTAGCAAAAATAGAACGTAAGATTTGATGAAAGTACCGTCATACCGTCACCGGATTACGGTGAGTTATTTTTTAATTTTAAATACTTATAAAATGTGATTGCTTTCTATGTATAATTGAGGAATTTAGATACATACGTGCTGTGCATACGTGTATTACGTTATTATTTAACGAAAGAAATACTTATACTCGTATTACAAGTAGGGTTGCGGGTTTCTCATACCGGAGTCTCACATACACCCTTATTTAAATACTATATCTTTACCAGTAGGGTTGCGTGTTTCTCATACCGGAGTCCCACATACACCCTTATATACATACTATATCCTTACGAATAAGGTTGCGTGTTTCTCATACCGGAGTCTCACATACACCTTTAAAAATAGGGTTGCGTGTTTCTCATATCGGAGTCTCACATACCTACACCTTTAAAAATAGGGTTACGTGTTTCTCATACTGGAGTCTCACATACGCTCTTTGCTATACTACCTAACTAAAGCATGTTCGCTTCGTATGTCGCGAAGCGATCGCCGCCAATAATGTCGACGTCACAGAACCTCAAGAAAGATGTTCTTAACTTCTTACTGGGACGAATTCCTGGAATAGACCAATGTGAATATTTACCATACCCACGTTGTTGACCCCGTTGCTGCAGAGACTGTTCCTGTCCCCGCACCACACCCGACTCAGGTACCTCCGCGTAATCGACGGCTGCTCTGCTGATGAACTTACTGAACTGCTACTTATGGTGAAAATATTCAAAGATTCTTAGCTGTTAGGCTAAGACTCATAGTGACTGATGGGTTAAGGAAGTATGACTATCGTCACTTTACGTAGCAATTACTGGATTGTTATTATATTTATGTAACAATTACTTTACTATTACTGTATTGGCCTATGCAGATCAACAGCTGCTCAGACTATTAAAGGATATGGCTCGAATCCTATATGATATTCACTCAAAGTTCCAAGGACAATTTTTATTCTTACCACAGTCGGTAAAGAAAAAACAGCTGGAAAAATAAAAATACAAATTGGTGAGCTGTTTTTTGAAAAAAAAAAAAAAAAAAAAAAAAGCTGAAACCTTAAAGTCGACAAAGATTTTTATCAATATATCTGGTGTAGATATAAGATCTACAGCAAGGCCTGGAGCGCAAGAACCTATGGCCTCTGCCGCAGCTACCAGCAAGCAGCTTTAAACTATCGAGCGTCCCTCACGAGCCAGCGCATGCCGCCGCCGCAGATGCCGCAGCGAGAGATTTTCGCCCGCCAGCGCGGCCGCCGACAACGGCGGAAGACGACGTCGACATAGCAGGCCGCTGCCTCGAGGACGTTGCGTCAGCAACCTCCACGACACAGGCGATAGAACCGGTAAAGCCGGCAGGCTGCTTTGACCTATTTCTATACTGAATATTCATTGGTTACTAATAATTCCACAATTCTATCTTGGACGTCAGTTCATGAAATAACATTTTCAGGTTCAATGATACAATCAGTTATCCATCCATCCATCTATAAGTTATGCCTAAAGAAGCAAATGATACTTTGAAAAAATATAATTATTTCCAAAAATCTATAGATAAAATAATCTTTTGTCTATAGGAGAGGTACCTATCGCTATGTCAGCTATGTACAATTTTAGAAATTATATTTTTAAAGGAATTGAATAAAATAAGTAGAGAGTAATAGTCTTATCTGGAAGATCATCGATTAAATACTAAACAATTCATATTAAATTACTTCTAAAATGAAATCTAAAATAAATCTATTAAATTAATATCGGAAAAAAAAAGAAACATAAAAATTCGGTTTTTTTTTTTTTAACGTTTTTAATGGAATCAAACCTTTATGAATGCAATCTTTGTACCATTTGGATTGAATACAACACTAATTAATTATATTTAATGAGATTTTCAAACCTATCCAAAACTTGCAACAGTATCATGGATATTTGACAATCTTTTACTAAATGGTTTACTTTTACTGAAGCAGTCTTATAATCTTGACTAAAGAAGAAAAGACTTGTCGGATACAAGATTATTACTTGCATTTTTAGGATTTATTATTAATACAGTTAAGGGTATTTTTACACCTAAACGATCCTATTAATTTTTGGACAATATTTACAAATACTTTGGACTTACATTTTTAAAAGTTAGAAACAAAATTTGTTATTAGTCATTCAATAAAAGTGTATTCAGTGAAAATATTATTCCACTTCGATATAATAATAAAATAAAAAAAAGGGAAAAAATTAAAAATGAAATTTTAAAATTTAAAAACTCGAATAGGCGTGAAGTTAGGAAGTTTGCTCAGTTTTTAACTTACTTCCGCGTGGCAAGCCGTAGTTATGGCTGGTTTTACACAACAATAAAATTTTAACCACTTTAAATATTTGACTCTAAGGACAGATGAAATTTATGATAAGTTCATGACAATGCCAAACAATTTATCATCAGTGTTTGGATTGGTGTAAAATAATAAATGGTGACAATTATACCAGGATAATATTTGCTGAAGTCTCAACAATAGGATTGTGGTGAGGATTCCACTTCTGAGACCAAGAGAAATCTAATCACTTCGTTTTATTCTGAGACATGGACTGAACGAGAACGGTCGTCCCATATCAACAATTTGGAGTTATTGGCAGCCATTTTAGGCCTTAAATATTTTACAAATACTTCCAAGACTGTAAAATTATGCTTCGTATTGACAATACGACTGAAATATTTAAACTAATATTATAAAGAGGAAAAATTTGATAGTTTGCTTATATAAATAGACATCCAGTTTCCATGTGTAATAAGCATTACACAGTAAATATGAAGATAGCCACTAAATAAAGGTCATGTTGATCATTTATATTCGCACCTCTGATAGAAAAATCAAGGATGCAAAATCGAAAAATCGCGAAGATAATTCTATCTTTGCCGAATATTTAATGGAAATGACAATCATGGCGATTTTTGGTGTTCCCTCGATACATTTGTTTTCGAGTAGGATAACTAATCACAGATGTGACACATGTACGTGTATAAAGACCCAGATGCCTTTGCGATCAATGTATTTACTACATATATCTATACTATTAAGGAGAAATTTTATTTTTTGTTTTTTGCATTTCCTCCAATTGCTGTTATCTTTAAAAACCTTGCGAAAGATAATTAACTAAGGGCCAAGGATTGTAGTGCATCACACAACCATGGTACCCACTCTACAAAGATCTTCAGCCATCAAAACCATATAGTTTTAAATCACACAATAATTTAATACGTTAACATTGTAGAGATCGCGCAGTACACCGATATATTACGGGGATCTTATTCGAACTTCGAACTCCGTAGAGAAATCTCTCAGTTTTTTCCATCCCAGTGATGCTGGTGTCTTTTACAGATAATACAAGCTTATGGATATTTGATTATTAATAATAAAAATAATAAAAAATAATAATAATTATTATTATAAATAAATAATAATAATAATGATGATTTACTTACTGCCAACATAATATTTTACCCATTTTTAATGCTATAATTATGAATGTTTCGAGTTTTCTACTGTATACTTAAAATTCAAAAGCTAAGTACGGAATAATATACACTTGTAGGCCCCGTTTTTTTTTTCATAATAGTTTATTGTTAGGTCAGGAGGTAGTTAACAATGATTTAACTATGAGATACCTGAAAGGAGTAAGACTAAGTTATAGATTATTACTTATCTGCTTGGTACCCTAATAAAAATTTAAACCTCGAGCAATTAAGCCAAAGAATAATCACCCAGTTGACACTGGTCACAGCCCATTGAATCCAAATACTTGGTCCAGATATAAATAAAATCAATTTAACAAATACGGAGGTAATAATCAGAAACTTCTCGGCTAGATGCTTGACAACCAGATTTGTATTTATCTTTCTTTTTCACAAAGACCGCAAATACTTTGAAAATATGTCAGAAATGTACCTAGCTACATTGTTCATTTCATCCAAAAAGCCTCATGGTAATGTCTCTTCTCAAACATTGAGAAGGTGATGACTCAAATGTTCTTTTTTGAGTGGAATAGTTACATCCATATTCACTGTGCACAGTAGGCTAAACAAGCATTGATTTCCATAGCCTTCTGGCTACTGAAGGGTGGTACTCAAATTCTCTGATTTTTTTTCGCAAAATACTACTCGTACAATATAATAATCTCTACCGAGACTTGTTCAAATAGAGAATTTGGCAGGAATGTATTGAATTACTTAAACTAAAATTAAAGTATTTCACTTTACTATGCATACCTTGTTGCAGGAGATTAAATAATGAAATAATGAATTATTTTAGATCCATATTAATGTACAGTTGATTTCAACTAATTGAATAAAATTAATGCTTAGGTATTAGTTTCGCTACAATGTTGTTGTATCATTAAAGTGATTTTATTTTTTCATGTTTCATAATTTGTCTGATTTTCAGGAAATTTTATCACATTTAAAATATCTACTTACATATGTTTCACGACAATTACTTTTCATCCTCTCAACGTCTACAAATGTATAAAATGCTAATATCGAGAACGAAGCTCGAGAATAATTAATGATTAAATGAACTTACCTGTACGTGAAGTTCAATCATAATTATTCGAAGGGCTTCGTTCGAAGATATTAGCAACCCTCCCTCCCTTACATGGACTATAGCCAGACCCCTCGTGAAACATTTGTAAGATAGTTTCTAAACAGCTCAGCACTCTCCAAACTTAATGACGTGGTCGCCGCGGGGTGGGGCAGCCTGGAGTTGTTTTTTCAATCTACCCTGCTCTGAAATAAAGTGCGATTCAGCGAGTCTATACCGTGAAACTACAAATGTATAAAATGCTAATATCTTCGAACGAAGCCCTTCGAATAATTATGATTGAACTTCACGTACAGGTAAGTTCATTTAATCATTAAGTAACTGGAACATCGTTTACTGATCACAAATACGCCGCTATTATGGGCTAAAATATATTAGATGAAAAATTATCTCATAAGGTAGGTAAATATTACAATGTATTTTCCTATCTTTTTTTTTTTTTTTTTTATTCGATGACAAGTTAGCCCTTGACTGCGATTTCACCTGATCGCAGTGACGATGCAGTCTAAGATGGTAGCGGGCTAACTTGGAAGGGGTATAGCAGTGTAAATTCAACCCATACCCCTAATCGGTTTCTACACGCCATCGTGCCGGAACGCTAAATCGCTTGGCGGCACGTCTTTGACGGTAGGGTGGTAACTAGCCACGGCCAAAGCCTCCCACCAGACCAGACCAGAGACAATTTAGAAATTATAAATTCCTAAATTGCCCCCGCCGGGAATCGAACCCGAGACCTCCCAGTTATAAGACCACAGCGCTCACCACTGCGCCAGGGAGGTCGTCAAAAAACCTATCCTTTAACCCCCGATAAAATACAATATGGGGTTATTCAAGGGGCGCACCAATAAGTTCCTGAAATGCCGGCAACGCATCGGTGGTGCCTCTGGTACTACAAGTGTTCATGGGCGGCGGTAATCACTTTACATCAGGTGACCCGCCAGCTCGTTTGCCCGCTATTCATATATAAAAAAAAAGAGGGATGTTATAAGTTTGACGTGTGTATCTGTGACAGACAGACACACAGACTATCTGTTCCCTCGTAGCTCCGTAACAAATGGACCGATGCGGTTTGTTCTGTTTGAAAACTAGCATCATCGAAATGGATTTTAGCTATAATTTGTGAAGATCTGTTCAGGTAGATAGATAGTAGTAGATCAGATCATTTTCAACTTGATTAAAGGATCTTACAAACTTTCACAAGTGTGACTGATTTGAAAGGTCTACCGTTTCTTCGGATTATTCCAAGACATGGTAACTTTGAGCTGATGCTGCAGTATCAAGTGATCTGCAGGATACCCAACTCCTCAGCTACTTACAGCAGATATAGCGTGTTTGGCTTCATTAGAATGGTCTCAATGAGTAGGGGTTTTAAATTTTTAATTTACACTTGTAGAATGTAGATAAATGTTACGAAACCTAGAAAAAATATACAATAAGACTAATAGCTTAACCTAATTAATAATAGTAACATTATTAATAATACCTAATTTGTTTTCAGATATAGGTGCATCCATATAATTGTTAATTAATATAACTACTAGTAATGCAGGCATGGAATGTTGCGAGGAATACTGCATTTCTGCATTTGAACAGCCAGGCTGATGCTTTACTAAATAAATAAGTATCCTTCCGCATTATTTCCATTATTTTCCGGAAAATGTCATGATTTTCCGGCGTGGAGCAGTTCGGGAAATAGTGTGGCTGTTTTAATTTCCTCCAAATAGCAATTCGATGCTATATGGTAGGTACATATTTTGCTTGCTTTACGTGATTGAATAATCCATCCACCCATACATCCAAACTTTCGCATTTATCATATTAGTACAATGTGTAAATTCTTATGATGCTATTAAATTGCCCGCGTGTTTTTAAAAGATCCCGCGGCAACCCCTTGTTTTCCGGAATAAAAGAGCACCCTATGTCACTATCCAGGTCTTCAATTATATCCATGCAAAAAATCACGTCGATCCGCTACTCCTTTGAACGGGATAAGGAAAACCCAGATTAAGATTTAAGACGCGAATGGGGATGTTAATAATTAATCAAATAATCAAATAGACTCTAGCGTAACTTTCAAGTTAACGTTAACTGTGGTTAAATCTGTCAATTAGGAGGTATGGACGGTTTTTTATTGATTTAATTTAATTAAAGTGATCGACAGGTGTGAAAATAGGTATTTTCCATTTACCCTCTCTCGTCCTTCATTCTGCCGAATTTCATAAAGAACCACAAAAACAAATTACACTGCTTTTTATTCCTCCCCCGAAATAATATTTTAAACAAAGCCTAACAAAACTGAACCTTTCGCTCTGTGTTTTTAACAAAATTTGTTTATAGAGTTTCAATTTTCAGGTAAAGTTCCGGACGTTCATTTAGTGGCGCCGTTTATTTATTCTTCGAATTTATGTACCTTTACGCTCAGTTAGTCCGGCGCTGGAAATAAAAAGATGCGAAAATTTGTCGACTCCTGGTCATAAATATCCAAAAGCGACGACGTCGGGTCCGCCATTTTCCTGTTGACAAAATCGCACCGCAATACATTCAAACTTGTAAAGTTTCCATTGTTTATGGCACATCCACAGATTGTTAATGTTATCTGTGCCCCTTTATTTAATTAGGACGGTTGCCTTGTTAATGTGTTATTGTTGTGTTGATATCCTGAGTCCTGAGTGTAACTTTTCACTTCACATTAACCGTGCATAATTTTGTCATTTAGTCCTTTATTTTATCTTTCATTTTGAGAAATTTGCTTCCTCAAGTTTCCTTCGCCAGTTATAAAATGTACCCAGCACAAAAAACACGTAATAACACTACTCAAACTAACTTAGTTTTTCGGTTGTCCTTCAATCACGCCGCAACAGAGCTATGGATCAACATGATTTTTTGCTTGTCGGGGATATATTATAGCGGAAAATCAGAGTTCCCAAGGGATTTTTAAAAACTTAATCCACGCAAATGAAGTCGCAGGCAAGAGTTAGTGGAAAGAGAGTTCAACTTGCCTGAGATGAAGAACTTGGATATGGAAAATGCCCGTGATGAAATTAACATAATACTCGATTAAGCTCTCCTATTTATAGAATTGTGAGGATTACATTGTCTCGCCTTGTCCTTGGAATCGATAGCGGCCATTGAAGCGACGTCGTCGAGCACATCTTGAAAAGAAAATAATCTTGATGGAACGTCGTGCAATAAAGAGAAAACGTCTTGGCCGACGCTCCGAATAAAATGGGGCATCTCGACTAGTGAGAAATTTTATTTTTCTCTCACCCCTACAACCATTATTGTGATAATAACCTCGCACAATTGAGTCGAGCTGAAGGTGGGTTACGAGAAGATTTTCTTTAGTAGCGTCTCGGATTTCTAAAATGAATGAGTGAATTTTTTATTCTATAATGGCGGAGTTTAACAAAGGTGCCTACGTGGGAGTTTCTTGTGTAATCATGAATTTAAATTGATGCCTGAATTTTTAGTCAACTTTACAAGAATCATGTTTCATGAAGATTTCATTTTTCAGCTTATATTCGTGTAGCAATCATTGCGCCAAAATCGCTGCAAAGTTGCTTTAATGCGTTTTAGCTAAGTATGTACTTGTAGGCACTGCTTTGCAAAGGATTCCAATCTTAGTTTTTAGGATTCCATACCCGATGGGTAACCAACGGGACCCTATTAAGCCTCCGCTGTCCGTCCGTCCGTTACCACAGACACAGGTGCACTCTCTATTCCCTCACTCTCATAGTCCGATGGGACGGAAATCCGACACGACCGGATAGAGATCAAGCGCAGGACCGACGGTTTTACTTGCTCTCCGAGGGTGACTCACCGCCAACTTCCTAGCTCCAAGCTTGTACTGAGAATTTCTTTGACAGAAAGACCCAATACATTTTTTTGATCCGGGAATCGAACCCGGGACCTCGTCATCCGTAGTCGAACATGTTAACCACTAGACCAAAGAGCAGTTACCGGGATATTAATAAGATATCTAAACACTGTATTAGCATGCATCTCATAGGAGTTTTTAATTAACACGGAATAAGTTCCAAGAGACCCGCCCGACCGAGGGGAAACTAGGAGTCGCATACACAAACGAAGTTTTCTTAAAGGCAAACTTGAGCACTTTGTGCGATTCGTTTAGTTGGAAAGTTTATACATCATTATATCATAGCTGCATTCTTTTGCTCAATTACTCATATATTCCTCTTTCATGTAGGTACTAGTATTCTGTGAGAAGAAATTATTATTCTTGAAAAAGATTCGTTCTTTTACTTTTTAGGGCTCCGTACCTAAAAGGTGTCAACGGGATCCTATTTCTAAGCCTCCGTTGTCCGTCCGTCCGTCTGTCTGTCAGTGGGCTGTATCTCATGAACCCACTATCCTATTGCCAAGTTACGAAAGATTGCAGTCAAAGGAATAAAGGAATCCCAAAAATAAGTTTTTGGAATTAATTTACTTTCTATAAAAAAAATAACATTTTTATTTAAAAACTAGCTTATACCCGCGACTTCGTCCGCGTGGAGTTAGGCTTATGAAACCCCGCGGGAACCCTTTGTTTTCCTGGATTAACAGTTGCTGAATAATAATATGTCACTCTCTGTCCTCTTCAACTATATCCATGCAAAAAATCATGTCGATCCGCGGCTCTGTTGCAGTGATTAAAGGACAAACCAAATAAGTAAGGACACCTAAGGTATGTTTCGCTCATAAGTCACAACCCCACTGTTTATGGTGGAGTTAAGTCAGATTTAAGCTTGGGTTTTGGCAGCGATGAATCAAGACTTATAAATACAAACCTGCCGCTTGCCAGCGTGCAGACGTCTTGCTTTATTCGGCATTGTTCCAAGCACGTTCACAATTTACTTAGCCGTGATGTATGATGAAAATTTATAATCTAAACTAGCTAATTGCCCTCTGCTTCGTTCGCGTGGCTCAGTGGAAGAATAACTGAGTTCTTTAAGACGAAACTACATTGCGTTTTATGGAAAATTTCCATCATATCCATATAAGATACGAAGAATAAGAAAATTCGCTCAAGAAAGTCAAAAATAAGCATATTAATACCATTATACCACCATCAAGACGCTTTTTACTAACTGACTCTTTAATAGTAGATAATAGTAGTAACGTGTTCAGCATAGGCTGTAGGTGACGTCGAAATGAAGTAACTTGAATACCGTCATTTTGGCGCTGATTGCTAACTAACGTGAGTGATGTAAATTATGAAAAACTAGCTGATGTCTGCGACTTCGTACGAGTGGATTAAAGGTTTTGCGTTCCCGCGGGTAGGGTAGACTGGGTACGGTTGTAACGGGGTACGGTTGAAACAACTCAAATATTTCCGAAACTATAAACAACACAGGAAGGGGTACAAGGAGAGAAACATGCGGATTTCAAGTGCCAACATGATTCAAAGTATTGCGTCGCACTCTGCGCACCTATAACGTTTAGACGAAGGCCTATTGTGTTTTGGCAACCAAAAGTAAGTATTTTTGATGAATTTCTTCTCGATATAGCGTGACTACTAATATAATTTTCATATTTGAGTATTAATATATGCAATTGTTGTATTTTAGAGATTATAATGAGCTGGTTCGTTTTTATATACGTTATAAGGCCTCATGCCTGTGTCCGTTTTATTGCCAAAATAGGTGGTGGGTACGGTTGTAACGATTTTCATGGGTACGGTTGTAACATTAGTTTTACTATATTTTTGCATTGCAGATGCCTAGGAAACGCGTAAGAAAGACTTCGAGAGGTGAAAGCGATGTTGTACAAGAACACCTATGTTGAAATAAAACTTGGGGGCGTCTTTGAGGCAAGCTGTAAAAAATAAAGTTCTACGAAAAATAAATTTAGTTGTTGATTTCATTTTAAACTTGGATTTTATTGATTATTTAGTTTTGTTTTATATAATAATTATTAGAGATTATGTTCGTTTGATTGAGTACCGAAGTAGTTTTAGCGGAAATATTATCTATTTTTGTTAATTTATTTTTACTCTAAAAAATTACCTAAATAACTGTTAAAAATGTGCTTAAGATATTGTGATACTTAAACTGACTGAAACTGAATTGACTAGTTAAAGTACATTTAAGCGTTTTTAAATAATAAAGCCGGTGTAATTAATACTTTAGCTCTGTATTATTTCTGCTTGTTACAACTGTCCCCCATCACTGTTACAACCGCCCCTGGTATGGGGTCGATTGTAACAATCGCATGGACTCAATAAAATTATTCATATCTGCTAAATTATTTCACCTGTGCACGTGTTTTTGATATTAATTTAAAGAAAAATAACCAATCTTTCATATCAAGTGCTATAACAGTTGTTTATATTGGCAATGCTGTGGGTGTTCAAAGGGAAATTGTTACAACCGTACCCAGTCTACCCTACTCTATAATTTTCCGGGATAAAATGTAGCGTTCGTTGTGGCGTGAAAGTGTAACAAACATACACACACACACACACACATACATACCTAATTCCTAGGCTTACCTAGTTCCTCGCCTGGTTAATGAATTACCCATTGATGTACGGGACCACATTAATCCTCGCAATATCAAGAAAAAACTAAAATCTTACTTTTTAAGTCAACTATGATAATTCACTATGTTAAAATAGCAGTAATGTTCTGTTGTCAACATACCTACCTACCTAGATTTAAGTCTTGTTAGCATTTTTTTACAAACCCGGGTGGTTTTCTTGATGCTAGCTTTAAGTATTATTTGTACACCTTATGTTAATAAATAAATAAATAAATAAATAAATAAATAAATAAATAAATAAATAAACATGCACGCACGCATACAAAACTTTCCCCTTAATATTATTAAGAGTGTGAAAAAAATGTGCTGGTATCATAGAGGCCAGTGTGCTTAGTATATTCAAAGAGTTTTATGGCCAAATTATAAAACTAGGACTGCGAAAGTGGCACAGGGAATTGTGAAAAAAGTTTCTGGTGGTCGTACGTTCACCAAAAACTTTTTCCAGCCGAGCTTTTCACCCTTACTGTATAAGCAAAAATTAGCCTATTTACTCTTATGGAAAAATTCTAAATCACGGCAAATTTTCCACCGGCAAAAATCCACCGCTCGGATTTAATAAACAAATATTTCATTACAGCAAGGTCGAGTGCCGGTTGAAGTTATAATAATAATAATAATAAATCTTTATTTCAGACTAAGTTTTGTCCATAATAATTTATGTTAGTATACAATTAACTTAAATCTATGTTAGTAGCGAATGTGTTAGTAACAATTACTTATTCTACGTTAGTCCTTATAAACTACCTTAACCTAATCAGGGCCACCATCGAGGGCCCTGGGCCCTAGTGCTGGTGTGCACACAACTCCAGGTCCTCCAGAAGGGGCTGTCTTTTTTAGCGGCCAATGTGCTGAGATGTGCGTTATGCTAACGAACTGCTATTATGTCGCTCCCCCGTGTCACTATGTGAAGGTTTCGCGTTCTCGACCGAGTTATGGAAGGGTTGGCGGTTGTTTTAGAAAATCATGTGCTCGCCGGAAAAGCTCTACGCTGTCAGTAGGTAGTAGGTACTCACAACTCAGTAAGGGCGCGATCGGGGTCGCGGATACACGCGCCGTGGGTTTTCACGCTTTTCACGCTGAACCTTTTTATACTTCGATGAACAATAACAGGGCGCGAGATATTTGATCTCTATCAAACGTGACACGTCATAAGCCGAAAAAGAGTCCGAATAGTGAAGTTTGTTAGCACTGCGTTCATGGATTATGTTTTTCTGATATTAATTGGAATGATTGAAATAAGTGAGTATTAGGATTTTTATAAAAACTAGTTAAAGTTAAGTTACTAGAGTTATTTTTATATTTTCATTAAGTCTACTTCTTTCCATACGTAAATAATAGTAGTTGTACAATAATTACTATTAGATGTAGTTGGCTGACATAAAAATAAATAATTTTGAATTTTGGCTCTCGTGAGCTCTGACAGCTAAAACTCAAGAATCTACCACCGGTTATGAAAGCAGATATATTCTGCTAAAACACAGCTAGAAACTTTACTGAGCAGTTTCTCTTTTCAAATAAGATTAGGGCTAGTGTCCATCTGCTATCATCGACGATGCAAGTTACCTACTTATATCAATTAATTTGTGGGCTATGCAATTATATAATTTGATTAAAGATAAAATTATATTTCATTAGTATTTATATTTATTACATGAGCCTACATAACGTTGCCTATTAATGAAAAAATAATTAAGTAACAAAAATTAATAAAGACGTCAGGCCTATTTGTAACCCTTTGTTCAATTAGTTATCAAAACTCGTTTTGTTGCTTATTAATTTTCACTCTCCTTAAGTTGTTTATAATTAATTAATCAAACATGATTATGATAACCAAATTGTGAAAATCAGACTCTGGATATGTTTACAATCACGTTTAATAATTAACTTGTCCAGTTATAAATTCACATCACTTAGAGTTACAACGCAACACACTATAGATTTTAGGTTAGTTTCACATTTCCCACTTTATATCCACACGCGCAGACAGACGCCATGATGATTGTAGTCTCGCTGGCGCCGTATGTCCACTCCCCGCGCCCGCGTGACGTCACACCGTACTCGTGGCGACATCTCTGTCCTTCACGTAAGATCGCACGCGTAACATCGGCCATCCTGAAAAGTGAATACCACCAGGTATTCACACACAGGCATTAGTGGAGAATAAGATTTTCAGATGCAGACCTAAATTGACTGAACCAGATCGGACTGAAGTAGGTTTTTAACTTTCTAGAAAATCTATTATATCCTGTGCGTCAACACTGTCCTTGTCAGAATCAGTTGCCGTAATTTAGTGAACTTCTGTTGCACCCATCAGCAGCAACCACCGCCACAATACTCTACAACCTTTCATTTCTTTACACCGCGAAGTTAAATCGACCATTCGGTAGATCCCGCGTCAATTCGCACAACCCTGCTTACATGCACGCTGCACGTGTCGGCACTGTGCACCTCAACACGCCTTTGATCACTATGTTTACCCATTCGCCTGCGAGCGAATAACAGTCAGCGCTAATATGTCCACCAGTGACACAACTGTGCACTCCCAACCAAACATATAACAACTGCATGTATATGCCACAGTGAGCAAGCTAGTATACCTCTTATTAAGCACTCAGCCATCCAACATCATCCCAAAAGCACTTCCACCGGCGCCTGTCCCGGCACAAGGCTTGACACCTGGCGCGCAGAGCAAAGAGGAAACAGACCAGTGTTTTCAACTGTGAGTGGCGTCAATGCCAATACATGGTCCCAACTGGCATCACAATAACCTAATGAGTTCTAGGGCCTTTAAGTAAGAACCAAGGCCATGGCATCGGAAATTTGGAAATACATCAAATCCAGAACCTAGAAAGATGGAACTAAGAGAGCAAAAGCAACCTCAGCTTTGAGATAGATGCAGAATAGTTGCAAACTACAGGGGCCTCAACTGTTCGGCCAAAATTGCTGATAAGATGATGAAACAGCAGGTACTACTCATTTAGTCTCAGAACTAAAATCGACACCCAACACTTCTACGAAGTAATCCTATAGTGACTCTCCTAATATGATAGCGGAAATCACCAAATTTGGTGATAGAATGCGTAGGAATCAAACCATGCAACTGGGAGGAGAACTGGAGGAGAAGAAGCGGAAACTGAATATGGTCACAGGGCTGGAAGTTGTGGCTCTTCAACGAATTACGACCTAAGCTTTTCGGATGTGAGTTAAAACTTAAGTTCTTCTGGTGTAAACGTATCAGTGATTTCACTGTCCAGCAAATATTTTGCTAAGGGATTATAATTACTTGCTGCAAACTGATCGGAGATCAATACTTAAGGTGTCAAATGTATCAGTGTGCTTAATTTACGATACCGGATGGAACTTAATCGTTGCAGATGTAAGGCAACCAATGTTTGGTGCACACTTTTAAGTTACTTGGATTTTAGTTGACCCTGAGGCACATAAGATAATAGATCAGTTAACAAATCTTAAGGCGGTAGAGCACACATATCAGAGACGAGCCAAATTTCGGTTAAAGCAGTTGATAGTATTTACCCATATTAAAGTCAAAGTATCTGGAACTTTAAACAATATCACTTAAGGAGATTCTTATAATATTTTCAACAACAACATAGGAACAAACAGTTCTTCGGGTGTGGCCCCTACTTCCGGATAGGCATAGTAAAGTTAAGATGAAGAATTTAAGATCAGGTGTGATCTTAATAGCCTCCGTTGCTAGGATAATTAAGTGGTAGCACTGTGCTAAGTCTAAACTAGTGTTTGCCGGGTAATTTCTCAACTTAGCATCACCAATGTTTGGCAAAAGGAACCTGTTCTTGACTGTTAAGACATTCAAAGCTCTTTACTCCGCACACAATCTACTATCAACATTTTTCTTTGACTAAAAAAAACCGCTGATCAGCTACGTTCTACAGTCCGCTCAAGTAAAGTCAATTAAAATAAAAAAACATTATTAAGTTATACACATAATATGAACACATAATAATTTCGTAGATCAGAATATAATTTAACCATATTGTTCGTAAAAGGTGAACCAGAGTCAAAAGACATATTTTTTGTGAACCAGAATCGGATTTTGTCATGCACTTAAACAAATAAAATTGTAATTTCTAAAAAATATATTTTTATTTTCTCTACCAGGGACCCCAATCATCAATTTTCAGATCGACAGACCTGCGGAAGTCTGTAAGACCCTTTTATTAAGCAGGAAATGAGCTGATGATATTTAACACCTGTCCAGATCTTCACTATTGATTAACCAAAAACCATCCTGATCACGTCAGCTTTCAAACAGAAAGTAACCGCGTCAAACCCATAATACTCGTATGAGGGTTAAAAATTATAGGAATAGGACAGAAGTCAGAACAGACTCTACTTGGGTTCAAAATCAGAACATCATAATCAAATTAAAACAGATTAAACAGAATAAACAAAATGAACAGAATAAACAGAATGAACAATATGAACAGAATGAGCAGAATGGACAAATTTAACAGATAAACAGATAAAAGAAATAATACAGATAGTACAGTATAATAGATAAAAGAGATAAAAGAGATAATACAGATAGTACAGATAGTACAGACAGTACAGACAGTACAGACAGTACAGATCGTACAGATAGTACAGATAATACAGTTAATAGAGATAAAGCAGTTACAGCAGATAACACAGATTGAACGGATAAAACTGATAAAAGATATAATACAGATAGTACAGATATCACAGATAAAACAGATAATACAAATAATACAGATAATACAGATAGTACAGATAATACAGATAGTACAGGTAATACAGATAATACAGATAATGCAGTTAATACAGATAATACTGTTGCACAGATGGTATTGCTGTTGATTACAATAAAATAAATAATAAATAAATAAATAAATACAGATAAAACAGATATAGCAGATAACACAGATTAAACGGATAAAACAGAATGAACAGAATGGACAGATTTAACAGATAAAGCAGACAGAACAGACAGAACAGACAGGAAGACAGAACAGACAGAACGTACAGAACGCACATAGCGCACAGAACGCACAGAGCGCACAGAACGGACAGAACGTACAGAACGCACAGAGCGCACAGAACGCACAGAGCGCACAGATCGGACAGAACGCGCAGAACGCGCAGAACGTACAGAATGCACAGAACGTACAGAACGTACAGAACGCGCAGAACGTACAGAACGTACAGAACGCACAGAACGCACAGAACGTACAGAACGTACAGAACGCGCAGAACGTACAGAACGTACAGAACGCACAGAACGCACAGAACGCACAGAACGTGCAGAACGTACAGAACGTACAGAACGCGCAAAACGTACAGAACGCACAGAACGTACAGAACGTACAGAACGTACAGAACGTACAGAACGTGCAGAACGTACAGAACGTGCAGAACGTACAGAACGTACAGGACAGGACGTACAGGATGGACAGGACGGACAGAACGGGCAGAATGGATAAAACGGATTAAACGGATAAACAGGAAAACAAGTTAAACAGTTAATCAAGTAAAACGGATAAAACGGGTGAAACAGGTAAAATGGATAAAACAGATAAACAGATGATATGGGTAAAACGCATAAAACTAAAACAGGTGAAATGGATAAAACGGATAAACGGATAAAACAGGTAAAACGGGTTAAATGGATAAACGGATAAAACAGGTGAAACAGGTAAACGGTTAAAACATAAACAGGTGAAATCGGTAAACTGGATAAAACGGATAAACGGATAAAACATAAAACAGGTGGAATGGATAAAACGGATAAAAAGGATAAACGGATTAAACAGATTAACAAATTAACTGAACTGAACAGATCAGACAGAAAACTGAACAGATCAGACAGATAACCGAACAGATCGGTCAGAAAACAGAATAGATCAGACAGAAAATAGATGGTTAAAACCAACAGACAGATAAATAAAAATAACAACTACGCACCTCAGTAATAACTGTGTCGGAAGAAAAGTCGATTTATCATCATCATCATGATCAGCTGCATTCTCTACGATATTCAGTCCCACAAACTTGATTCTTGTAGTAAAATCCATACGTCCAAGTATAACTCAATTTGCACTTAGTGTCAGACACACGTCAGACAAGTCAGTTTCATGAAAAGCATCTTTTTATAACATCACAGACTTCTGGGTAGCAACTGTTGAGTATCCCTTCGAGCAGATTACAGGTTGACCTGTAGGTATCTATGAACATCAGCTGGAAGTTTCATTCTGCAGCGGCTCGTTTTTTATTATAAAACGCTTAGCAAACCGCTCATGTCACTGCTTTAACACCTCTCGAGTCGCCTCAATGAAAATCTAGTTTTACGTAACTTTGCCGAGATCCTTAAAAGACATCCTCTTCAACTCTTACAAAATCGCGTTCACATCGCGTTTTCCATACAAAAGTTTTATCGATAGCGACATTGACTGATTCCACATGAAATATGCTGGCATTTGTCAGGGAAGCCGGAGTTAATCGGCATTTCTTAGTAGCCGCATGAATGCATTTTCTTTATTAGGCACTGATCTCTCTATATTTGGGTCCAATTTTCGTCGTAAATGCCACTTCTGAATGTGAAAATCAGACTCTGGATATGTTTACAATCACGTTTAATAATTAACTTGTCCAGTTATAAATTCACATCACTTAGAGTTACAACGCAACACACTATAGATTTTAGGTTAGTTTCACATTTCCCACTTTATATCCACACGCGCAGACAGACGCCATGATGATTGTAGTCTCGCTGGCGCCGTATATCCACTCCCCGCGCCCGCGTGACGTCACACCGTACTCGTGGCGACATCTCTGTCCTTCACGTAAGATCGCACGCGTAACAAAATATTAATAGTGTAAGAGCAAGGGAATAGAAGAATTATATTATTGCTAGAATAGAATGTGTAGTTACATTTGTACAAGCTATTTACGGAGATTTACAACTAGTTTTTCCGGGTACATTAATAAATTAGTAAACAATTAATCATAGTAATTACACAATTATTTGTACAAAATATATATAAAACTTAGCTTTGTATTATTGAGTAAAATCATGGAGGAATCAAATTTTATAATACTCCCAGAGTAAAATAGCAAGCAAGTCAAAGATACCATTAATCTCATCTCACTTGGCCCTTTATAAATTACTTATTATGGATTTATACATAGGTATTAAAATTCTCTCTTGATAATTGGAGACCTAATTATTTAGGTAAGATTTCGGCCAAAATTAAATGTTATTGCAATAAGAAAATTATAATAAACTTTGGCTTTGAAACCATTATAGTTTTCAGTTTAGAGTTCTGAATCGTGTGTATATTATAAAGCTGACGTTCTGCTGATATGCTCTATAAAGTTTATCGTCAAATCAAACTCCGGTAAGTTTACAGCTTCCGCCGTTCGCCTCCTGCACGCAAGGGATACCTGTAATTTTAAAGCTTCTTCGTTTCTCTTTTCAGTTTAAAAATATTAAATTGCGATAAAAATTGGAGAAATCAGCCCTAAGTGCACCTCTAAAGCACATAGATAACATTTACTATCTAATATATCTTTTCTCCGCGTTTTCATCCCCGTGGAGATGGGTTTTAAATCCCACAGGAACTCTCTATTTTTTCGACATAGAAGGTAGCCAATGCCTCCAAGTCCTCAAATATACCTACCTACTCAAGCAAAAAAACACGTCGATTCGTTGCTCCGTCGATTTTAAAATATTAGTAAGGATTTTAAATCCATTGGTTGATTCTGTGCGTTGTCGTCAGTCACACTACGGTTTTGTCAAAACAAAAAAATATAACAAGATTATCCGTTTTCACCGACTATACTTAAATCATCGCCTAAGTAGGAGTCTTTTACGTAGATAGCCCCTAAATACAATTCCCTACCAAATGTCATATCCACCTTTGATGTTCCATAAAGGTTCATGAAAACGAAACTTAGCTTAGTTAGCCCGTAAAAGTAAGGAAACGTTGGTGAAACCGGGCATCAGACACAAGCAATCTCAGTTTATCTAGAATCAGCAATATTTAATCAACATGTAGCCCGTAGCTTGAACATTGCCCGCAGTTATTGAAGCAATTAAGCAGCGTCACCGGACTCGTTCCGAATCGACTGAGCTAAACTAAGTCAACTCCAAGATGTTACTTCAACTTGAATTCCAGTAGGTTTGCAATTTGCGCACTCGTCTCCTGTAGAACCGATCTAGCCAGCCACAAACTTAGTAGTGAGAACTATTACCTTATTGTTAACTAGCTGTTGCCCGGTACTTCATTCACTTTTATGTTTGACCTTTGGACTCATTGACTCCCGGAAAATTGTAGAAAATTTCTACAATTTTTATCTATTACAAAAAAACTACTCAAAAAATTTAATGCTGCTTAAAAATACGCTTCTAACGTTGTATGAAATTGAAGCAGAGATGAATATTATCGCTTCGAGCGTTGGATTTCGTGGCCTTCGTGTAATCCAGTCATTACGATACGCGAAAGCTCGTCCCCAATGTCTGATGACATCAGCAGAGGGTATATACTCTAGAGATTTAATAGGCCATCAGTTAAGAATTGTTCTACTTATCTTAGTTATTATCTCTCGGGAATAAAGTTTATATTCCTATGACAGTATTGTGAAACGTACGCTTTGCGCGGATGACCGAACTCCAACAGCAAATCTTTATGCTATATTCTACTAGCTCGCAAATAAAAGTACAGAAGGGAAGATTTCAATGTAGATATGCGTTCACATAAAAAGAGGGCTCCATATTGGATATTTTTGTGAGATTCCCAAATAAGTTTTAAATTGATCTACGATAGCTGCTTTGTTGTGTTGAATTAGCTCCTGAAAAAAGCTCCTCAGAAGAAGCTGACGAATTCTAAAACCTGTTATGAAATTGTCTTAAAATGATTGCAGCAGTATGACAATTGTAAAGGCGGCTGATTGGCTGAATTTATGGCGTTCATGTTACAGCAATATATTTTAACTAATAACAACAGAGTACCAGCCTATCCCAGCTCGGAGTATCCCTGCGAGATCAAATCAAAAATGAGGAGATCCTTAGGAGAACCAAAGTCACCGACATAGCTCAGCGAGTCGCAAAACTGAAGTGGAAATGGGCGGGGCACATAGTTCGAAGAGCTGATGGTTGTTGGGGTCCCAAGGTGCTGGAGTGGCGACCCCACACCGGGAAGCGCAGTGTTGGCAGACCCCCCACTAGGTGGACCGACGACATCAAATTCAGACGAGTCGCAGGGAGTCGCTGGATTCAGGCGGCGCAAGACCGAGCTCTGTGGAGGTCCATGCAAGAGATTTATGTCCAGCAGTGGACGTCTATAAGTTGAAGTTAAGAAGAAGAAGCAGACCAGCCTATCAGAATTAATTCACATTAATTTGGAAAATTCTTTTTTTGTTTGAAAGTGTAGGTATACTTCCCAGGTGATCCCATTGTCATCAGGGCAGGATCTGATGATGGGATCCTGGAGGAATCCAGGGGAGTCTTCAAATTTTATAGGTAGGTACAATTGATATAGGTACTTTGTAGTGGCGTTTGAAGTCGGTTTTATAAAAAGAATTTCTATCTAATAGTCAAAAATTAAATATTTCGACAATCATTCGAATTAACTTTAATTATCGATAAAGGAAATTAAATGCGTTGTGTGAAGATGATATCTGTCGTGTAGGAGTTTGGGAAGCCCTCGAATGGGACAACTTTGACAAGGAACGGTCGCCGGTCGCGTACGCAATTAGAGAGGGCGCGCTACCCATCAACATTTACATTTTAATTTAAATTTCGCTCAACCTGATGAAATTTAAGATAAATTCAGCCGCATATTTAGCGGGGTAATTTGGAAGCCTTCATGATGGGGGCGATCTATAGAAGCGATAGTTTTGTTGATCTTTCTTCTTGTTCTTCTTTATCCACCGATAGAGGTCCACTGCTGGACAAAGGTGTCTTGTATGGACTTCCTCAAGTCTTGGTCTTGTGCCGCCTGTATCCAGCTACCCAGAGGCCACATATCTTTCTTAGGTCATCGAAATATTTAGAATAAACGTCTATATGTAAAGCAGTGTAAATAATACTTGCCCATTACTTACATATATGTATAAAAATATAATACCTACTCTGATAGTCAAAGTTGAAAAGCTTGGTCGTCACTGGATTCTAGCAAATAATAAAATTAATAGTCCTCTCGACTGAACGCTACGACGCTACCTACTAGCTACGACGACCTAACTCCACTGAGATAAGCTGGGCTCGGGCAATATTACAATACACAAGTGTGTACGCAAATACAGGTGCGCAATCTCTATTCCCTCACTCTCAGAGTCCGATGGGCCGGAAATCCTATACAACCGGAGAGAGTTCAGGCGTAGCACCGACGGTTTTACGTGGTGGCTCGAGCAAAATACCTATACTTGACTTATGACTTGACGGATTCTGATTGTTGCAGTTAAACTCATAGCATATTATGATCATATTAGATATAATTGTAGATATTATGTGGGATTATGATTTTGGCCGCAGAGAAGTAAAATTCTGTCAGAAGTCGACTTGTGCTGATTTAAACATAGAGTTCCTATAAGCTTTCAGTTACATTTTGTACCTACCTCCGTTGTGTGGACTGTGGAAGCCCTAGCCCCTAACTCGTATAAACAATTTGCGGTAAAAGATAAAACGCGAGTAAGAGCACAGTCATCGAGGGCTGTGATCCCTTGCTGAATATTAAGTTTGCCCATTAGGGCACTCGGTAATTTGAAAGCGTTTAGAGTGGTCGCTCCGTCGAATTCATTACTTGCGCGGCTGGAAACCCATGCTGACTTAGCTTTGATAAGTAACCATGTTGTAAATAATTCTGTTTTGATACCTAACAAATTTATTACAACCCTTCGTGTTACGAATCGGTATAATTAAGGTGAAATAAATTGGCTACTTAGGGCTTGTTGTATGTATGAGCGGAGCGGAATAGTCTTTCTTCATTACAATTCATTATTATTTATTATAGTTTTTCTTTATGTATTGTACCTACAGATAATTATAATTTACTGTGTATATTATGTCTATGTATATTTTTATGTACGTAAATAATATTATGTATTTTTGTGTTTATGTAATTTATTATAGTATAATTCTAATACTGTGTTGTGTACAAAAACAATAAATATAAATAAAAAACCCGACATGGCCCACAAGGGCAGTGCGGTGGTCATATTTGTCGAAGGACCGATGGCTGTTGGAGTCCTAAGGTCTTCCCCACAAGCTTGATGACGTTGTCGGACCAGCGTTGGTTGTCTTCCCACATCTTCTCGCTACGTCGTTTCCATTCAAAAACTGAGTCCATCGACATGAGTACTGACTTGTACTACAAATTATTTCGTGTTCAAAATTAACGTGACGGAGACGTCATCCCGTATTTCTACGAGTTTCACTGTAACGAACCCGAATTAAATATTCTTGATTAGTTAGCTCTGAAAAATATACATACATAGTAACATATTATGGGATGTTTCGATACTTTGATATTATAATACCTATCTAATTCTTATGAAAGTTATTTGGGGCCATATTAGATTTGTAATGTTTTAGAAAGTTTACCTCGGATGTGTACAAAAATGTATCAAAAATATATTTACAAAGGGAACAGTAAAAAGGGATGTATTTACTATTTTACCTTTTTCTTTTCCTCAAAAAAGGATTTCGCAAATAATACACGGAGTTGATAAAAAGGTCGATCGTATCGAAAACAGCGGCTAACAAGCGAACTTAATGATCGAGGGACACTGGCCAAAGCTCACAAGGCAAACGAATGAGAACAAAGAAACTTTTTTAGTAATTTTCCTTATTTCTCCCAAATAGGGTTTTTTATCACCATATCTATTTAAAGTCGATAGGTAGGTACATCCAGACTATCCCCACAGAATCAAGGTTTATACTTGATTGAACATATTCAATGAAAGGAGCTCCTAATTATCCTCTACATTTAATTTCATCTTTATATAATTAATATATCTTCATAATTATAATTCACTTGTGTTCATTGACTTCATCATTTTGATGTTTGACTTATAATTAATTACCTAATTATGTGAAATTTTTTTATAAACACTAATAAATTGTAAATCTAAATTGATTGTTTGGTCTGCTTTATAGTTCTTTTGGTGAACAATTTTTGGAGGTCTAATAAAATAATAAATAAGTTTAAAGAAAAACATGAGATTTTCATCATTACTTTTTTAATCAACAAATTTCCTTTTACATTTTAATAAATTTTATGTTAATTCAATTCAAACCGATACAATAAATAATGCATTAAATCTTTTTAAACATTCCCAAGTAGCACACGAAGGCTGCTTAGCAGCTGAATAACGAGTTCCCGTCACGCTTAAAGCTGTATAAAAAAGCTGCATAAGGGCTGTATACGGCCGTATACAGCTCTTATACCTCTTAAATGGGCACAAATTATACAGCCTTAAGTTGAGTAAAAGATTACAAGTTACTCTTTATTCAGCAAATATGTCACGTGACGTAAAAGTGAAGTAGCAAACCATAGATAATACAAATCTAGCAAATTAATATACTTCGTGGAGTGAATTGAATTTGATTGAATACGTGTGGTTATATATTCAAAGTTAAGTGCATTGTTTTCATATTTATAAAAGAAAAATGATTGGGAATGTAATTTTACTGACATTATACATATATATTACCTAAGAAAATTTTAGTGCGCCACGAAAATATTCGGTTTTTAATTAGTTTCGTGATATAAATAAGCCGTGATGAAAACTTGAATAAACAATTTTTAGTGCTTTGAAAAGAATTATAAGATAAAAAGTTGTTATTATGATATCGAGAAGTAAAAACTAATGCAATCCATTCCTAATTCATATACAAAACATCATAAAAGTTGAAAAATGAATCAGTATATTTATATAGGTTATGAGGTTATACAATAAAATGGTGGATTCATGTTAAGCTGTAATAGGGGTCACATATTATCCATTATATAGCTATTAACTTCATAATAGTTCACACGTGCCCCCTTAATAAGTCAGTGTAATAAGAGTTCACAAATACCTCTTATACAGCATTTGGCGTAATTTTATCCACTAAACAGCCCTTATTCAGCCTAAGCTGTTTAAATATCACTGACAGCTATTATGCAGCTGTAGGATCACCAGTGTACTCTTAAAAGAGTCTTAATACGCATAGAGTTTCAAATAGGTCTAAAAGTGAGTATTTATACAGCTATCTGTGCTACTTGGGTTGTTCATGATTATCTTTTGGAATAGGTATCTGCCTGTGTTGTTAGTTTTGAAATTCATCGCGTCGCGTAAAATTCCTTTTTTTAGGGTTTTTGACACATGAGTAATCTCTTGGCTTCATTCTGAAAAAGAAAGAAAAATATGCAATGAAACCAGATAAGTGCGAGTCAGAGAAATGTATTGAGGGTTCCTTACCTCGAAAGGTAACGTGAAAATAGTTATTTGGATAAATTATTCGACTTCCTCAAAGACTCCCTTTTGTTTGGGACAGCTTAACTAAGTTAGTTTGACAAGGATTAAGTACATTATTGATTTCTAACAAACTTTGCTATTTACATAAGCCCCTTTCGGTTTAGATTTTTCTGACTTTGACGATAAAGGGGAGGAAGTAGATTTTTTTTTCAAAATTTTTCAGAATATGCATCTTAAAACAAGACGAAAACCTGCTTTAGAATGTGCAATTAAATCCCTTTCGAATTATTCCACTTCGTCTTTGTATGACTTTAAAGTTTAGTCCACCATTTCGGCCCTTTTTGCAATGAAATAATAAATATTTTTAACTTATTTCTTTCGCAATATCTTCTGATAATAGGGACCTTCCCGGCCGTTAGTCGCAATATTTGAAAATAAATATTTCATAAACAGAAAATATGATTTTTGAATTTTAAGTCCAAATTAGAATTCATACAAATCTTACCTGAATCATTCTGTAAATGTCCGCAACAGCTTCATCGCTTCGGCACATCATGGGTCCCATGGACCTCTTGCCGCCCCAACTTGACGTGAAAGTTAGCTGAGCCTGGGCTACCAAAGACAAGCAAGCAACCAGAACCACGAAAACTAGAACCTTCAACATGTTTGGTTTTAAGCTGTCTTCCTTTATTACACAGATATGCAAATGGAAGGGATGAGGGGTGAACTGAATCTGGTCATTCCGTTTGAAGACGACGCTTTTATACTTGAGACGACAATCGAAAGAAGCCTTTGAAGTTTTAATTTGTTTTCAATTATGAGTAGGGAAAATTAATTGTTCCTCAGGGATGTCACGTCTGATTTTTTAAAATGCAGAATAGGATTGTTTTTATTCATTAACAAGATAGTCCTTGACTGCGATGTCACCTGAGGGTAAGTGACGATGCAGTCTAAGATGGTAGCGGGCTAACTTGGAACAGGTATGACACTGTAGATTCAATCCATACCCCCTAATCGGTTTCTACACGCCGTCGTACCGGAACGGAATGATAATCTATGGTACGAAATAGGATCCTATGAATATTATCTATACTATTATAATAAAGAGGGAGCGCGAATTTTGTGAGTTTGTATGTATGTCCGGAGCAAACTTTGGAACCACCGCACCTATTTCAAAAATTCTTTTACCAATTCAAAGGTACATTATTCCAGATGGTTATAGGCTATATATTATGCACATAAAGTATTATGGCTAGATATTATGTGCAAATTTGTTAAGGAAGTCGGAAATTTTTTTGACTCTTAAACGTTTTCAAGGCGTGCGCTGGGTTATATACTGCTATTGGATGAAAATGATGTATGGGTGAATTGTTCCTCTTAAAGAGTTCTAAAAAAAAGTCCGCGATAGCATATGTATATCTTCTAAGAATAACTTACAATAACCATTTCTATCGTTCAAATTTTGATTAAAAATAATGAATTATTTTCGAAGGGACGGGATTTCGCAAAGAGTAGGTATAAAAACGCACTTCTACACATGCACCGTTCACACGCACACACAGGCGCGGGCAAGCTGCGTTAAAAATGAGTGAATTAACTTGTTTTGATACTTGGATATAAATTGTTTATGTTTTATTTTTTTATTTTTTATTTTCGTCCGGACTTGCTGTACACTAAGTTAGACTTAGATTTAGTCTTAGTCTTAGACTTCGATTTAGCCTTTTTTTAAGCCACTGGGAAATGCATTAGACTAAGACTAAGTCTCTTTAAGTCTAAGCCTAAGTCTAACACTAATACTAAGACTAAGACTTAGACTTAGTCTTAGTCTAAGACTTAGTCTTAGTGTTAGACTTAGGCTTAGATTTGAACTCAGACTTAGTCTAAGTCTAAGTTTAATTCTAAATCTAAGTCTAAGTTGAGCAAACCAAATTGATAATATATTTTGAAAAGAAGAAACTAAGTACTAGGTACCTATGGTACCTTCAATATAATAGCATTATTTTATTATTTGATAGAATTTCGAAATTTCTTGCAAAGTTACATTCCCCGAATGTAGTACTGACCTGCATGTATACCTCGAAAACTTCTATTGGAACTCCTAGATCTTTAGAGTAAGTTGTATTGAGTTTGGGCTCGTTTTGTAAGTTATGATGAGATCTTACCACTGGCCTTATTGGAGTGACCTGATGGTATACTTCGAAGACTACTACTGGATCTTCTAGACAGCTACAGCTAGTTATATCGAGTTTGGGCTCGTTTTGTAAGTAATGATGAGATCTTACCACTGGACTTGTTGGAGTGACTTGGTGGTATACCTCGAAGACTTCTATTGGAACTCCTAGATCTTTACAGCTAGTTATATCGAGTTTGGGCTTGTTTTGTAAGTTATGATGAGATCTTACCACTGGACTTATTGGAGTGACCTGATGGTATACTTCGAAGACTACTACTGGATCTTCTAGACGGCTACAGCTAGTTATATCGAGTTTGGAATCGTTTTGTAAGTAATGATGAGATCTTACCACTGGACTTGTTGGAGTGACCTGATGGTATACTTCGAAGACTACTACTGGATCTTCTAGACGGCTACAGCTAGTTATATCGAGTTTGGGCTCGTTTTGTAAGTAATGATGAGATCTTACCACTGGACTTGTTGGAGTGACCTGATGGTATACTTCGAAGACTATACTACTGGATCTTCTAGACAGCTACAGCTAGTTATATCGAGTTTGGGCTCGTTTTGTAAGTAATGATGAGATCTTACCACTGGACTTGTTGGAGTGACTTGGTGGTATACCTCGAAGACTTCTATTGGAACTCCTAGATCTTTACAGCTAGTTATATCGAGTTTGGGCTCGTTTTGTAAGTTATGATGAGATCTTACCACTGGACTTGTTGGAGTGACCTGATGGTATACTTCAAAGACTACTACTGGATCTTCTAGACGGCTACAGCTAGTTATATCGAGTTTGGGCTCGTTTTGTAAGTAATGACGAGATCTTACCACTGGACTTGTTGGAGTGACCTGATGGTACACTTCGAAGACTACTACTGGATCTTCTAGACAGCTACAGCTAGTTATATCGAGTTTGGGCTCGTTTTGTAAGTAATGATGAGATCTTACCACTGGACTTGTTGGAGTGACCTGATGGTATACCTCGAAGACTTCTATTGGAACTCCTAGATCTTTACAGCTAGTTATATCGAGTTTGGGCTCGTTTTGTAAGTTATGATGAGATCTTACCACTGAACTTGTTGGAGTGACCTGATGGTATACTTCGAAGACTACTACTGGATCTTCTAGACGGCTACAGCTAGTTATATCGAGTTTGGGCTCGTTTTGTAAGTAATGATGAGATATTACCACTGGACTTGTTGGAGTGACTTGGTGGTATACCTCGAAGACTACTACTGGATCTTCTAGACGGCTACAGCTAGTTATATCGAGTTTGGGCTCGTTTTGTAAGTTATGATGAGATCTTACCACTGGACTTGTTGGAGTGACCTGATGGTATACTTCGAAGACTACTACTGGATCTTCTAGACGGCTACAGCTAGTTATATCGAGTTTGGGCTCGTTTTGTAAGTAATGATGAGATCTTACTACTGGACTTGTTGGAGTGACCTGATGGTATACTTCGAAGACTACTACTGGATCTTCTAGACGGCTACAGCTAGTTATAGCGAGTTTGGGCTCGTTTTGTAAGTAATGATGAGATCTTACCACTGGACTTGTTGGAGTGACCTGATGTTATACTTCGAAGACTATACTACTGGATCTTCTAGACAGCTACAGCTAGTTATATCGAGTTTGGGCTCGTTTTGTAAGTAATGATGAGATCTTACCACTGGACTTGTTGGAGTGACTTGGTGGTATACCTCGAAGACTTCTATTGGAACTCCTAGATCTTTACAGCTAGTTATATCGAGTTTGGGCTCGTTTTGTAAGTTATGATGAGATCTTACCACTGGACTTGTTGGAGTGACCTGATGGTATACTTCGAAGACTACTACTGGATCTTCTAGACGGCTACAGCTAGTTATATCGAGTTTGGGCTCGTTTTGTAAGTTATGATGAGATCTTACCACTGGACTTGTTGGAGTGACTTGGTGGTATACCTCGAAGACTTCTATTGGAACTCCTAGATCTTTAGAGTTAGTTATATCGAGTTTGGGCTCGTTTTGTAAGTTATGATGAGATCTTACCACTGGACTTGTTGGAGTGACCTGATGGTATACTTCAAAGACTACTACTGGATCTTCCAGACGGCTACAGCTAGTTATATCGAGTTTGGGCTCGTTTTGTAAGTAATGATGAGATATTACCACTGGACTTGTTGGAGTGACTTGGTGGTATACTTCCAGTAGTAGTCTTCGAAGTATACCATCAGGTCACTCCAACAAGTCCAGTGGTAAGATCTCATCATTACTTACAAAACGAGCCCAAACTCGATATAACTAGCTGTAGCCGTCTAGAAGATCCAGTAGTAGTCTTCGAAGTATACCATCAGGTCACTCCAACAAGTCCAGTGGTAAGATCTCATCATAACTTACAAAACGAGCCCAAACTCGATATAACTAGCTGTAGCCGTCTAGAAGATCCAGTAGTAGTCTTCGAAGTATACCATCAGGTCACTCCAACAAGTCCAGTGGTAAGATCTCATCATAACTTACAAAACGAGCCCAAACTCGATATAAGTAGCTGTAAAGATCTAGGAGTTCCAATAGAAGTCTTCGAGGTATACCACCAAGTCACTCCAACAAGTCCAGTGGTAAGATCTCATCGTTACTTACAAAACGAGCCCAAATTCGATATAACTAGCTGTAGCCGTCTAGAAGATCCAGTAGTAGTCTTTGAAGTATACCATCAGGTCACTCCAACAAGTCCAGTGGTAAGATCTCATCATAACTTACAAAACGAGCCCAAACTCGATATAACTAGCTGTAAAGATCTAGGAGTTCCAATAGAAGTCTTCGAGGTATACCACCAAGTCACTCCAACAAGTCCAGTGGTAAGATCTCATCATTACTTACAAAACGAGCCCAAACTCGATATAACTAGCTGTAGCTGTCTAGAAGATCCAGTAGTAT
This sequence comes from Hipparchia semele, assembly GCA_933228805.2. Classification (NCBI taxonomy): domain Eukaryota; kingdom Metazoa; phylum Arthropoda; class Insecta; order Lepidoptera; family Nymphalidae; genus Hipparchia; species Hipparchia semele. Next base: position 7,316,437 of record OW121721.1, on the reverse strand, counting down.
AGTCTTCGAAGTATAACATCAGGTCACTCCAACAAGTCCAGTGGTAAGATCTCATCATTACTTACAAAACGAGCCCAAACTCGCTATAACTAGCTGTAGCCGTCTAGAAGATCCAGTAGTAGTCTTCGAAGTATACCATCAGGTCACTCCAACAAGTCCAGTAGTAAGATCTCATCATTACTTACAAAACGAGCCCAAACTCGATATAACTAGCTGTAGCCGTCTAGAAGATCCAGTAGTAGTCTTCGAAGTATACCATCAGGTCACTCCAACAAGTCCAGTGGTAAGATCTCATCATAACTTACAAAACGAGCCCAAACTCGATATAACTAGCTGTAGCCGTCTAGAAGATCCAGTAGTAGTCTTTGAAGTATACCATCAGGTCACTCCAACAAGTCCAGTGGTAAGATCTCATCATAACTTACAAAACGAGCCCAAACTCGATATAACTAACTCTAAAGATCTAGGAGTTCCAATAGAAGTCTTCGAGGTATACCACCAAGTCACTCCAACAAGTCCAGTGGTAAGATCTCATCATAACTTACAAAACGAGCCCAAACTCGATATAACTAGCTGTAGCCGTCTAGAAGATCCAGTAGTAGTCTTCGAAGTATACCATCAGGTCACTCCAACTAGTCCAGTTGTAAGATCTCATCATTACTTACAAAACGAGCCCAAACTCGATATAACTAGCTGTAGCCGTCTAGAAGATCCAGTAGTAGTCTTCGAAGTATACCATCAGGTCACTCCAACAAGTCCAGTGGTAAGATCTCATCATAACTTACAAAACGAGCCCAAATTCGATATAACTAGCTGTAGCCGTCTAGAAGATCCAGTAGTAGTCTTCGAAGTATACCATCAGGTCACTCCAACAAGTCCAGTGGTAAGATCTCATCATTACTTACAAAACGAGCCCAAACTCGATATAACTAGCTGTAGCCGTCTAGAAGATCCAGTAGTAGTCTTTGAAGTATACCATCAGGTCACTCCAACAAGTCCAGTGGTAAGATCTCATCATAACTTACAAAACGAGCCCAAACTCGATATAACTAACTCTAAAGATCTAGGAGTTCCAATAGAAGTCTTCGAGGTATACCACCAAGTCACTCCAACAAGTCCAGTGGTAAGATCTCATCATAACTTACAAAACGAGCCCAAACTCGATATAACTAGCTGTAGCCGTCTAGAAGATCCAGTAGTAGTCTTCGAAGTATACCATCAGGTCACTCCAACAAGTCCAGTGGTAAGATCTCATCATAACTTACAAAACGAGCCCAAACTCGATATAACTAGCTGTAAAGATCTAGGAGTTCCAATAGAAGTCTTCGAGGTATACCACCAAGTCACTCCAACAATTCCAGTGGTAAGATCTTATCATTACTTACAAAACGAGCCCAAACTCGATATAACTAGCTGTAGCCGTCTAGAAGATCCAGTAGTAGTCTTTGAAGTATACCATCAGGTCACTCCAACAAGTCCAGTGGTAAGATCTCATCATAACTTACAAAACAAGCCCAAACTCGATATAACTAGCTGTAAAGATCTAGGAGTTCCAATAGAAGTCTTCGAGATATACCACCAAGTCACTCCAACAAGTCCAGTGGTAAGATCTCATCATTACTTACAAAACGAGCCCAAACTCGATATAACTAGCTGTAGCTGTCTAGAAGATCCAGTAGTAGTCTTCGAAGTATACCATCAGGTCACTCCAATAAGGCCAGTGGTAAGATCTCATCATAACTTACAAAACGAGCCCAAACTCAATACAACTTACTCTAAAGATCTAGGAGTTCCAATAGAAGTTTTCGAGGTATACATGCAGGTCAGTACTACATTCGGGGAATATAACTTTACAAGAAATTTCGAAATTCTATCAAATAATAAAATAATGCTATTATATTGAAGGTACCATAGGTACCTAGTACTTAGTTTCTTACCTTTCTTTTCAAAATATATAAAGTATCAATTTGATTTGCTATGAACTATTTCGTGTTCGTACAGCGATGTTTTTCGATACCAGCATCTGCTTGAAACCAGCGCAGCCTCCACTCAGAAAGGCGGTCAAACGCCGACTGATTGATATTTGAATTTTGAATTTTGAAATGATATCAAACCAGTGACCGAGTAAAATCAAAATAAGCCTTATTGCACATTATTTTAAGATTCGGTTTAAACCAAAATATGTGAAAAAATTACACGCGATGCTATATTTTTTTTTTTATACTATTTGTACTATTTTTGATATTTTTCTCTCCAAGATTTTGAGTTGAACATATCTGCTAACAGATAGTATTTTTTAATTACATAAAACCGGTATATTATATACAAGAAATGTACCTAAAGTCGCCCCAAAATCGTGAATTTTGTGTGAAGAGGTGACGGGAAATAATTTTTATAGTACTAAAAATTGAGATTTTGAACAAAATCAACTCCCAAGATTTGGAGATTAAGGACCAATCTATGTGTAGCAATTTTTATTTCCATCTTATTTGGTTTAACTTAGTCACAATATGTACCGAAAGTCACCCGATATGCGGAAACCCACTCTTAACCGATGTGATGTCAATCTATATCTAAATAAATATGTTTATTATCGTAAGTATTTAATTTAGAACATATTTGCCCTTTACACTATACAATTTAAATAAATACCATAGGAGTTATCGGAAAATTATTTCCGCGCGACAAAATAATAAAATGATGTCGGCCGGCGGGCGGGGCGGTGCACGGGGGCGGGTTTCGGCGCGGGAGATTCTCTGGTTCCTGTGGTGATCTTATTTACAATCGTCTCCTATAAGAAGCTCTGTGCGATCAGTCCCGTAAAAACAAATATTTAAATTTTCAACCCGGACGAAGTCGGCGCGGGCTTCTAGTAGTATAATATGGGTATTAGAAGTGCACATCGTATAGAGTAAGAGGTATAGACATAGAGCATAGGTATATTTACATAGGAAAACCTTACTAGGCAAGGCGATCAAAGTGTCTAAATCAGTTTTTCTTTGAAAAATATACTCATAATTTTACTACGGATCGTATTATAAGTTTGCCAACTCCAAGATATAAAAGCAGTTGAAGTTAAAAGTACTAATCGATACCAAAGCAATACATTCAGTGCCTGAAAAGGTTTTCTTATTTTTTCCTGATCGCAAATTGAAGTCGGGCGGAAATTATGCTTGGTCTGTGGCATCAACTGCAACAAATAAGATTATGTGCCGAAGCTATAAAGGAAAATTTTTTTGTTTCTATTTTACTTTTTGTTGAAGTTTTTAATCGACTTTAAAAAAAGGAGAAGGTTCTCCATTTGACGCGTATTTTTTATTTTTATTTTTATGTTATTACTAGGCGATAACGATACTAGATTTACGGGATAAAATGTAGCCCATGTGTTAAACCTTGGTATAAGTTATCTCCATTCCCAGCTAAATCGGTTAATATACACACACATACAAACTTTCGCCTTTATAATATAAATGTGATGTGAAGTGTGAAGTATGATTTTTAATTATTATTAGAGGCGTATTCATAAATTTCACACGCACAATTTATTTATTCCTCGGGAAGTTAGCGAGAAATTCGCGCACAGAGTTACTGTAACTCTGTATTGAGCAGAATTTATTAATGAAATTCGGAAACACGTTAATCTCTGTCCAAAACACGGCACTGTTAAATGGGTCCTGAAATTTCATTTGGGACAATACAACGACAATGGGTATCTTTACTATTTTTACAGCTGATTCAGTGCCATTTTGTATTGGGCCAGCGTGTTGGACTATGACCTTTCTCTGAGAGGACATGTGCAGTCCATAGTTCATGGGTAGCTGATGTGGTACTTAAATTTTGTTTAAGGGGGCCATACACGGTCAAACATGTTTGTCAAACACGTAAAATTTTTACGTGTTTTTGTTACGGTTTTGTTTGATCAAGGTCATCAAACACCAGCGCACCCAATCAAACACCTCCGTTTCCGTTTGTTTGACAAACACGTTTGACCGTGTACGGGCCCTCTTAGTAGATTTGTCATAAGGCAATAGTGTTAGGGGCCCGACCCCTTGCACTGTTGACTGATCGATCCATCGACCGTTATCTAAGATTATACGAATAGGTAAAATTTTAAATAAGTTAAAGAGGTTTGTAAATAAGATCATTTTGCGGTATCTGAATCTCCTCGAATATTTAAATATAATTTTATTTTTGCACTTTCGATAGTAAATACGATGTGTAGACAGCTTTATTCCAGTAAACGACTTTTCAATAAACTTAAATATCTAATAAAAACCGTCTTTCCGTGAAATCCGCTTAATGGACGTCCAAGTCGATTTTTCAGTGCCGGAATTTCGATTAAATAGTATTTGAAATACATTGAGAAAATTGGTACTTCCCCCTCAGTTCTCACTTATATTTTGTTTACCCCCGACGCAAAAACGGCGGGGTGTTATAAGTTTTGATTTTGTTTTTTGTTTGAAAGGTGAATTAGTCGGGAGTGTTCTTAGATATGTTTGATGAAAATCGGTCCAACATGGCCTTTCATATGCTTTGTCTTCAAAATCAATCAATCTTTCATGTTGAGGTGTAATAAATGAATGAATAATAATGAAGTATTTTTTATCGTACACCAAGAAAACGCAAATAAAAACTTAGTAGTATTATAACTTGTAAAACCAAATAGAGTAGATACGTTAGTAGTAGGTAGAGTCAGGCGACCTTATCGGCGCATGTATTAAAGAATACAGAGAAAATCAATGGAAACTTAACATAACATAGTAATTTTATTATATCCTGCAGCACTCTGAAAATGCATATAAACCAAATCAAAACGAACAAACATTAATAAAAGCTCTAGCAATCTAACCAAAGCTACAGTGATCCGCAGAGGATCGCTACGTAGATGCTACGAGTCTATGGCCGTCAAACGATACCCCATCGCGTTCCTTTTGTTATTCCACTATGAGATCCATTCTCTTCCAATCCGCATTTCGCATTATTTTTTTGTCATTGGCTAACGAATCAGACTTTTGAGCTTATATTGCAATGTCGATATAAGAGAATGGAGTGGTAAAATCTCGCTTATCCATACTTTGGTGCGTTTGTTTTGTTCGGTAGCAATACCTACGTATATTCTTAATCTTTTTGGTTAATTTTTTCAGTATGTATTGTTCTTTGACGACCTCCCTGGCGCAGTGGTGAGCGCTGTGGTCTTATAACTGGGAGGTCTCGGGTTCGATTCCCGACGGGGGCAGTTTAGGAATTTATAATTTCTAAATTGTCTCTGGTCTGGTCTGGTGGGAGGCTTTGGCCGTGGCTAGTTACCACCCTACCGTCAAAGACGTGCCGCCAAGCGAATTAGCGTTCCGGCACGATGGCGTGTAGAAACCGATAAGGGGTATGGGTTGAATTTACACTGCTATACCCCTTCCAAGTTAGCCCGCTACCATCTTAGACTGCATCGTCACTTACCATCAGGTGAGATCGCAGTCAAGGGCTACCTTGTCATCGAATAAAAAAAAAAAAAAAAAAAAAAGTATTGTTCTTGTTTTCGAGGCAGACAATCGTGGATAAACAAAGCAAGGATTTATCAGGTATTGTCTGGGATAACAGCAAATAATAATAAAGTTAATAATCATGAACTTTTTCAGACTGTTTCTCTATTACGTTAAAGTAAAAAGAAAATGTTACAAATAAAATTTGCTCACCTAGTATTCCGGTGATAGGGGATGACCTTATCTTAAATTACATCAGATTCGGCTAAATTAAAATGTAAACGTAGATAAATTGCGTACCCTTTTTAATTGCGTACCGTATTTGGCTGTCAGATATATCTAACTTCTTGTATTGTACAACCGGCGCGATGTTTTAGCCTGGCGATACACGTCAATGTAAATAATTTCACGACGGAATCGGAATAAAAATATGCTTGTGTTTGTGCATTAATTGGGTGTTACAATTTTTGTACCTTAGTTTTTTTACATCCATGATTGTATACGCATAGTAAAAATTACATGATAATAATGTACTTACTTACTTAAAGCACATGGTGTTCATCTTGGTAATATAGAAAGTAACAAAAAAAAAATGCTTTTACATTGATTACCAATATTTTTTGGGTCGTATGCAATGTTTTAACCTTGTTAACCTATCGCTGTTAATATATTGCTAAAGCGGTACCCGAAGGAGGAAGGCAATAGCCTGAGATACAGGTTTGTAGGTGTTTCAGGGTTCTGGTACAAACGGATGGATATTTCGCCTAGAAATCATTTCATACTTTTCAGTTTATATGTCTTTTGCTTAGGTACTCAGTTTTGTTCTAGTTTGTCAACACAAAAATCATTTGTGTTTATAGAATACTAGATGATGCCCTCGACTTCGTCCGCGTGGATTAAGGTTTTTTACTTCCCGCGGGAACTGTTTAATTTTCCGAGATAAAATGTAGGTAGGTAAAATGTGTTAATCCCGGGTATGAGCTATCTCCATTCCTAGCCAAATCGGTTCATTCGTTGTGGCGTGAAAGAGTAATAAACACAGACACGCACACATACAAACTTTGGCCTTTATAATATTAGTGTAATGTATTTATACAATATTTAGATACTTCAATTATATTTTACGCAATAGTTGCCCCTTCGGCGTTGGCCTCCCCCAAATCTTTCCAACTCTTTTTATCTCGGCACCCATATATACGAGTAATAGTTATCTTAAACTTTAAATCGCTGCACGTTCCAACAAAACGGTGTAGCAGTATAAAAATAAGAAAATTTTACATTTTTACTTTGTTACTTTAAACTAGCATAGTTGATGGAGCTTAGCATGCAATACTGCAAACTACCTCGAGGAGCTTAGAACGACAAGTTTTACTTGAAAATTACGCTTTCCACTTGAGTTCTCGTTTCACAGCTCAATAACATGATATTTATAAAGAATTTTTACTAGACTAGAATGGAAGCATGTTTATGTATTTTCTTTTTTAAACTTTAAAAGTAAAAAACTCTCCCAGTAAGTTTAAAACGTTTATAATGTATAGCCTTGCGGTTAAGAATTTGACCTGCTTTTCGGGGTTCAACCCCAGGCCAACATATCTGACTTTTGAGTTTTTTTTTTTATAAAGAATATTAGCCAAGCTGAACTTGAGTTATATTCTCCTCTCTCCTCCAAATAAGCGAAAAGCTTGTGCTAGGAGTGGGTACGACAATAGGGCATCAGGTGGGGCTCGAACCTGCGACCTTTCTTAATGACAAAGTTGCATAGAATCAATCGGCTTGGCATCCAGCTACCCACAAGATATAGTGTAATAAGTTATAACTTGCGGGTAGCTGGACTAATAAGTTATTATATTGTAATATTATGTAGCTATACATTAATATTGTAATATTTTGTTATAAAAAGAGCAACTGCTGAGTTTTTTGCCGGTTCTTCTCAGCAGAAACTGCATTCCGAACCCGTGGTAGATTCACGACGTGTCATAAGAGCTACAAGTTGGCCTGCATGAAATAAATAATTTTGAATTTGAATTTCAGTTTTCAGTCCGAACGTTTAACCTTTGGGTTATTGAGGCTATAAAGAGTTACATAAATAATATGTGCGCATTAAGCAATTAAATATGTACATAAACATAGTAGATATTCCTTACTAATGTAGATTAAGTATCCTTAGTACTGTAAGATTAAATATCACTTCCTTTACCGATGAAGGCAAATATCGTGAGAAAACCTGTATGCCTGAGAGCTCTTCATAATGCTATTAAAAGTATGGGAAGTTTGCTAATCCATACTTACTTGGCAAGCGTAGTGGGCTATGGAGTATAAACCCTCTACCTTCGAGAGGAGACCTGTGATAAGCAGTGAGCGGGCGATGCGTTGATGTACCTAATATGAATGTATGAATTAAAAATATCCGACTTTGCATGCTGTTGTATAAATCTAAAGAATACATACTCTAAATATAAATCACTTTTATTACTAGCCAGGGCGGTAAGTTTTATTTCAAAACTTCATTTCGCTGGCTGCTCTCTTGGCATAATGACTTGAATTTTACACAGAAACTTTTACGAAACTACAAGTAGGTACATCTAGCCCTGTGGGATGTCATTAAACTTGCATAGATTGTGGTTAACGTCCATGGGTTTTACGACCTAACCCCCGTTAATACCTACAGTGCAATAAAGGTACCTACTTTACGTTAAAAATAGTAGGATAAGTTTTTGAAAATACAGTTTTACTTCTGCAGTAGGCTTTATTACCTCCTAGCACGGATTAACTATTATACTATTAAACTAGCTGATGCCGCGACTTCGTCTGAGTGAATATTGGTAGTTTTTATTAATAAAATTCCTCGATAGATTTAACCCGGATAAAAAAGGCTAGATCATTTCTTGTACAATTAATTCTCCCTCAACCTGATTGGCTCGCTGAAATCAGTTCAGCCTTTCCAAAAATTTGTATGGATAAAAAACGAAGTACCTAAATGAAAAAATGTCTAGTTATGCAAGCAAACAATTAAGTTCGTAACTTATGAATAGACGTGCATTTGAAAATCACAGGACACACAATTATTTTGTGTAGATTACGTTTTCTCTGTAAGTACTTACTTATGTTTAGTAGGTATGTTCTTTACCTAAGTTCATGGCCATAAATGTAGGGTAAGAACGTTCATTTCAAAATTTAAACAGCGATAGAGTTATTGTAAGTAATTAGGGCGCAGATTAAAATGAAATAGAAACTATTCAAAAATTTACTAAAAAGACTATAGGTCTACATTGGTTAAAAATTGAACCCACACTCTTTTTTTCAAAAACCGTAAAGAGACAGCCTCTGAAATAAAAAGAAAGCTAGAATAAAAATAGAGCACGTACCTATATGCGGTTGCAAAAAATTACATTGGCGTGCTTTGTTGTTTTGCAGGAGCAGTTTAATGGAACTAAAACATTGTGCCTTCGTGTCGTTATTAAACTTGCATAGATTTCGGTCACCGGTGACGAGTTTTACCATGCAACACTGCAGGCTACACAAAGTAAAGACCTACCTACTACAAGCTACTACGTGCAAAATTGTACAACAAGTTTTATTCGAAAACTTTGCTTTGCTCTTTGTTGGTTCACTTCACGGCCCGGTAGCACGATTTTTACACGGAGACTTTTACTAAACTCGCAGCACTTTTAGTTAGAAAGAAAATCTATTATAGTGAACCTAGTTTTGCAGTTTAGTTATTTCGAGATTAAATATTTCATTCAGAGCCATTTGAATATACACTTTTAATTTTTTAAGCTATTGCATAGCTTTTTTCGCGGGCCAGCGTGGAGACCGAATCCAGAAATTCCGTAACGAAAATAACCTGATACGGGACTCCTCTTCGATGAGCCGCTAGATGGCGTTGATAAAAAATGCTATGCAATACCGCTTTACCGCGGCAGTCCCCGAGTGCCACACGTCTTTTTTTTTTTTTAAGTAGGAACTTATAATAATGTCCTTCCGACCGAATCTGGCCACGGCGGATAATCTCCACAGAGATTAGTCATCTGCGCGGGAGATATTATAGTGCACAAGTGCGTGCCCAAGCACAGGTGCACTCTCTATTCCCTTACTCTCATAGTCCGATGGGACGGAAATTCGACACGACAAGAGAGAGATTAGGCACAGAACCGACAACTTTACGTGCTCACCGAGCACGAGGGTAACTCCAGACTCACCTCTAACTTTCTAACTCTGGGCTATTACTGAAAATTTCTTGACAGAAAAACCCAATACATTTTATGGCCCGACCCGGGAATTGAACCCGGGACCATCGTCGTCATCTGCAGTCGAACTTGATAATCACTAGACAGGCAGTATACCTACTTATATATGTACATATATTGAATTCTTCCACCCATCCATCATAACAGTCGCCAGCAATCTCGGTTTGGACGTCATTGATGATAATATGTTTATTCCACAATAGGATACCATACAAAAAAAGGGTTTCTTCACATCAGCATATTTTGCTATTGCCATTTTGGCAAACGATTGTGTCCAAAACTAAAAGAAGAAATGACCTACTTTCACCCTACAACGGGAAATAGTCAGCTAGTTCCTTTTAATATAGTGCAGAAAAATAATTAAAATTTTCCCTGAAGTCTTAATTATTGTTCCGCGAATCTCTTTCATAGATAAAAGATTTTCAGGCGTTCATTACTGGGGGAATTGTCATTTTTTTAATGCTGATTAAAAACTTCGTTAAGTTTTCGGTTATTAAGACAAAAATATGAAATCGTTCACATGGTAACCACACCTTAAGTCACCTACTTAGATCACTGAGAGATGTTATATTGGATAAATTTTTTCACCATCACACCACATATTTAACGATCGAATTGGTCCACTGAGCACATCGCCGCTCCAGTGGAAAAGCACCATTAGAAAGGGTCATAATTATTCATCAAAATAACATCAATATTCCAGTGAATAATAATTAATTTTGGGTCTCGATTAAACTGTAAGGAACAACCAAGTACTTATAAAGGGCGGTTGAGCTAAGCACGACGTAGTAAGTTGGTATTTTGTTCAGGTTTTACGGTTAAGAGAAGTCACTCTCAAAAACTGTAAAGCGCACCCCACTCTATACAAAATATATTAAGGTTGATAATTTAAAATTACACATTAAAGTCAATGTATTAAGACACCTAGAAAGTGTGTGTACCTACTTTCTAAAGCGTGTCATTTTTAGGGTTCCATACTCAAAGGGTGCCAACAGGACCCTGTAGCATACAGAGGGTAGTCTGTGAATATTGGAGGAAACATGTTACAAATACAGGCGCCATCAGAGTCATTAGTCAGTCGTGCTAGGACCAGGGTCGGATAGCACGTCGGTGGTGTAACACACATTATGTGTGCTTGGAGTTTGCATTGGTATATACGGACTATATACTTGACTGCTATATACGTGAGTGTTTGAGTATACTACAGACCCTATTACTAAACCCCCGCTATCGGCCTGCCCGTCCGCCCGTCAGTCCCGTTGTCCGCGGGCTGTATCTTATGAACCGTAATAGTTTGATACTTGAAATTTTCCCAGATTGTGTATATATATGTTATATATAAATCTATATATAACAAAATAAAAAAAGTTAAAAATGAAAGAGATGGTCTCCATACAGCAAATTTTTGTTTTTACTAGATTCTATTAATAGCTTTAAATCTTGTACGATGGTACGGAACCCTTCGCGTTTCGTAGGTATCTTCGCGCGAGATTTTTCACATGAAGTTGATTTTTCAATAAAGATTGGTTAATTTTCAAAAAGAAATCAAACTTCCTACGTATGGAGCGCGCTAAAGATTTACTTCTCATAAAGAAAAGTATCTAAAGTGGAAATAAAATTCGATACATCACTGCTATTGGGGGAGGTAACATGTTACCCGTAAAATATTTCGCTCTGCCTTCAGATTCAGCTGGATTTACCCGCACGATGCGATGAGCCAGGCAACAATTTAACGAGATATGCCCGACCTTCATTTTGCATGTTATTAAACTGCGAAAATAAAAAAAAACTTCAACAGAAATTATCATGAAAAAGAAGACTCTCGAATACCCTCCTTATAAATGCAGGCAGTTTGAGCGCGGAAACTTTTTTTATTTTACTTTCGTAATGGTTCGTTGGGGTTGAGGAATTTCTAACTCTGAACAGCTGAACTTGGGAGTTATGACTTAATTTAGTATTTCTGCATTTTAAGGCTCTTTATTGCGTCAACTTAAAGCATTATATCTAGATATTATTAGATATTATGTTTTGACAACCTCTCTGGCGCAGTGGTGAGCGCTGTAGTCTTATAACTGGGAGGTCTCGGGTACGATTCCCGGCGGGGGCAATTTGGGAATTTATAATTTCTGAATTGTCTCTGATCTGGTCTGGTCAAAGACTCAGGAGAAAAGTGTGGACATACAAACATAAATATATACATACATAAATATATACATACATACCTACATAGATACACCTATAAAATTTCCTATACCTATTGGTTTAGCAGCCCTAATAGGTAGATTATTTATCACAGGTGTCGATATACGTGTCGAATTGATAACCTCTTTTTTTGGACAGTTAAAAAACGGGTATTGTTGGATTATTCTGAGAGATTCTCGATAAGAACACATTTCTTTTCTTTCATCAGTTCGCAGCATCACATTACGGGAGTAAAAGCTCAGTGTCAGTTCGTGTAGTGGAATTAATCAATGTGCGACGCTATCTTTTGTCCTCCCAGTCTGTGCGGTTGTCGTGGAATCACTATTTATCTTGCCAGTGAGTACTAACTGGAACAAATGCTTTATTTTTCTCCACCATTATTGAGAAAAAGAGTAAATACTATTTGGAAAACGAGGCACAGTTAATTTTAAATTGTTAATTTTCTTGTTAACTATTGCCATTAAATTTTATTTAACTGCCGAAGCTTGTTTTCTGCTCCTAATGAAAACAAAATTAAGTACAAAATAGTGCCGGTTGTTACATACCTACTTTTATCATACATGTACACATTGCGTTTGTTATATTTGGATAACACTTATGTCACTTCTTAGATATGTAGCTATTAATTATATGTCTATATCCATGCAATAAATCAAGTCGATCTGTTGCTCCGTTTTTCGAGATAGAAGGACAGAACAACAAACAAACATATCCCATATTTATATTTATAACTAGTTGATGCCCGCGTCTTCGCTTGCGTGGATTTAGTCTTAAAATCTTGCGGGAACTCTTTTATTTTCCGGGATAAAAAATGCCTATGTCACTCTCCTGGTCCTCAATTATACCCATGCAAAAAAATCCGTTACTTAGTTGCGGCGTGATTGAAGGGCAAACCAATACACTTTTACATTTATAATATTAGTAAGGATATAAATATTTTGATATAATTTTACCTAACCCTTCTTCTTCTTCTTCTTCATCCTCCTAGGAATTGTCTCCGCAAGTAGGCGATAGCCGCCGTTTTGCGTGAAATACCTACCCCTATTACGGTGTCCTGTAATTTGGTGCACCCCTCTGTAACAGGGATAGTTATCGCAGTAGATGCGAGTTCGTGATTTATAACACTTGTCGTTGACTTAACGAGGGAAACTTTTTGTCTCTGAGAACACTAAAATAAATTAAGTGAATTTATACCATTCACTAATGGTCTCAAATATATATCTTGCCAACTTTAGTTGATTAAGTATCATTAGTTCTGTACTATATATAATATGCTAGTTATAAGTTAGTTAATTTAAACGGCTGACTACAGAAACGTTCCTAATATTTAATAACGTCATTAATATTAAGGGCCTATTTATCAATTATTATATTCTCCTTAGAAGGATATATCCTCCGAGTCAATTATTTGTTCGTTAGTACCTACATACATAAAAATGGCAACTTGATAAGACCTCCTGAGTCCTCAATACAACAAGTGTAATTTTACGCGAATCTAGATTTTGGAACGCTCTTTTTCAGTACCTACTCAGCGTGTGTTTTTGACAGATTATTATGCCATGTAATAAGAGAAAACAGATGCAAACTCCAGCCAAAACCTTAATTCTATTTATTAAATAAGTTTTTGATAATTAATGAGTAGCATGGGAATATTTATATAAAAATTAGATGATGCCCGCGTGGATTAAAAGGTTTTGATTACCTACCGCGGGAAACCTTTCATTTTTCGGGATAAATAAAATCTATCTACATTCCAAATTTCAGCCAATTAAGTCCACACACACTCACACACACACGCACACACGCACACACACACACACACACACACACACACACACACACACACACACACACACACACACACACACACACACACACACACACACACACACACACACACACACACACACTTTCATCTTTATAATATTAGTGAATTGTATAAGACCTTTCCTGGCTAACTGAAAATCGAAAACGGAAAGAATAACGATTTATAGTCATTGTTAATTCAAAGGAGACTACAAAAGTTTTGTTCCGTTACATCAAATTGCAAGTCGCGTCAGGTACAACAGCCCCGCTGGAGCGGAGTGAGCTGGACAGTGATTCTGCTCGATTCAATCTGAACAACTTTTCTACCGTGTTTCGAAAGTCCAATACGTAATTTGGACGTTGCAGTGTTTCTGATTAAGAGAAGCCTCCCTGGAGTCTTCCCCATCGTGCCTCATACTTAGGCGTCAGTAAGAAGACTTTCTCAAATGAGAGCGGCAAGAAGAGGATAGTTGGACGCACATATGCAATAAAGAGTCAACCCACACAATTTATCAATTGAAAAGTTAACTTTATTCCTTTGCATTATGTATGTAATTTTATTTGACAAAGGTTTGTGGGTTGAAACGTTATTGCGTATGTGCGTCCAGTTATACGAGTAGATACATTACATACATTAGATATTATACATTACTAAATGATGCCCACGACTTCATTCGCGTGGATTGAAGTTTTATAATTCCTGCGGGAAATATTTTTTTTCCGGGATAAAAAGTAGCCTAAGTTTTATTCCAGACTACAATCTATACTTTAACCGATTTGGCTTAAATTTGGCACAGATAGTACCTACCAAATTTAAGCCAAATTGGTTCAGTAATGGCAGTATGATTGAGTAACAAACATTCATCCATCCATCCATGCAAACTTTCGCATTTATAATATTAGTAGGATCATATTCCACCAGGCCTAGCCTGATCAGATCAGTTTATACAAAAATCTTTCCCTCCGTGGCATGATCTGGCCCCGGCATGGTGTAACGTGAATCAACTCTAAGCTCACTTAGTAAGCGTACGCTATTGATGGAAAGCGCCTGTGAGATTTATTACGGCAAATTTGTTTTCGCAGCACTTAGCTGTGCCGGAGGCACTTAATTTACAAGATTTTCAAGACCATCCAAGGAGACTTTACTTAAACTTTAGGATAATACAGTTCTTATTATCATGGCAGTAGAGTCTATGTGTCGTTCGCCTCTAATCACAATGATTTAGATGCTTGAGATTTACATGAACACGGCCTCAAGTTCGACGCGCACGTGACTTGAATACTCAAACCATAAGTCAACTTGTTATTTTAACTAATTAAAAAAACAGGTATTACGTAAACTGCGGTTCTTTTTGAGCTGTTTTTCTCTGTTAAATCTGGCAACCTCGAGTAAAAACCAAATCTCTAGGTACGTAAGATAAAGTGCCTAAATATTAAATCAGGTAAAACAAGACTATTTATTATAATAATACAACAAGAGTCTACTTGGTCAAGGTTTGGAATATCTCTACACTCCAACTTTTCAGCTTTAATTTGGCTTAACATTTTTAACCAACTCCGTTAAAGCAAATCGACGTTTGTAATGGGAAATCTAGTTTATTCGATCTTACGGAAGACTCTTAAGTGTCTTATGATAAACTTGCTTTTGTCCATGACTTCATCCGCGTTGAGTTTTTAAAACTCCCGCGGGAACATTTTGTTAATAATAAAAAGAACCTAACCGTAACTATTCAAAACCTTAACTATACTCATGCAAAAAATAAGTCGATCTATAGCTTTCCTACGTCATGATCGAAGGACAAACAAACTATATGAATCACAGTGTCGCATTTATAACATACTCGTACCTACTAAGTTGGATTTGTTAACGTCAAACTAAGTTCACCACAAAAATGTAAAGCTGAAGAATGCAAAATCGTAAGTTGATTACGTATACTATTTGAAAACAAGAGTTAAACTGATACGTGGAAGGCATGGTTAAAAGAATAACTTTAAATGTAAAACAATTTAATTATTCTCGTCAGCGGTACTTAGCGCAATTGTAAAACCCAAAATTACTCGTGGAAATCCATAATGACCTTTGCGCATTGCCGTCTGCTTCGGAAATGGAATTGAAACCGGAATACAATTAACAAAGCACAGTGTTCAGCTGCAATTGTGTTTTGAAAATGCAACATGGAAAACAGGACATACGAAATTGGGAATATTTCCATAAAAACAATTATTTTTGTTGTTGTTTAATAAACTTTACAATTAGCTAAATATACCTATTATACCACCCTGTTACAACATTGTAGCTAAACTAATCTAATTATTATTAAAATGTAAATCATGTCGTTGTGGAATGATGCCAATAATACTTGTACCTACTTAATGCGCTAGACAGGCAGGCAGATCCTTTACGCAAAAAATGAGCCAGCCCTTCTGACACCAGATGAGGCAATTATAAACACGGTGAAATGTATAGCTATACAACTCTATCAGCTACTTGTAAATTGTGCTGAAGAATCCAGGGAGATCTCGATTCTAGTTCTACCTAAAATACTTAAAAAATATCTTTTTGAGAATCTGTATATGCTTTTACCGTGGACTGTTCTTTTGATCTTTTCTAACCATAAAGTAATAAAAGTTGGGTCATATAGGCACTTAGTTTTCGCCTGTTTTCGCCAACGATGCCTAACTTTTACGGGCTACCTAAGCTAAGTTGTAGGTGACGCGGTCGATTTTGATTTCACGACCATTTAGGGAACACCTTAAAGTGAAAATGGCATTGGGTAAGGGATTGTATTTAGGGGTTACCCATGTAAAGAGACTCCTACGTAGGGAATGATTTGGGTATGGTTGGTCAAAACGGACATCAGTTCAACATAAAATCATCAACCCTAAAAAGCTTCCGAAAAACTCGCTGTAATGAAAATACTTCAGTATAAAAGGATGTCGATTGTCGGCGGGAGACAAAAGCCCATTAAAATATCGACTACCTCAGCGGCTACCTTTCAGCGATTGTGACGAACGTTTGCCCTTATAAATGTTGCATGATATTGTTTGCATTCGTATCGGACAGACGGTCGTCGGCCCTGATATCCGTTTAATATGATAATCCGCATGCAAACAAGCGGCGGATTGCCCAACTAAATTATTTATGCAGCCTCCCTGCGGTTGACGGCTCTACTTCAGAGGCTTGACTTTTATCGAACCCTGGAGCTTTAGATGGTCAGGTGAGCTGCAAATTCTGTGAATAACATATGAGGGCGGTAGGATCTGGGGAATTTTGAAAATTATTGGGTTACACTTGTTTGGTCAATAATAATATGTACCTACTACGAGTAGGTACCGGGACGATAATAGACATAAATGTGTTTAATGCTGCGGCTATCCTATATTACTATATATATAGCTACTCGTGCTGATTCACTCACTCACTCATTGATCACCTCTCCTGTAAAATTTTGTATGAAAAAAATTTTTTTCACTCATTTTTTCGTATAGAGGACAAAAATTCATTCGGAAGAAAAATATGGAGAGAGCTGATGATTGAGGATTTTGGAGACGGGTGAGGAGCACCGGCCAGGGTATCGAAGATAGGTGGGGGGTGTTCAACCAAATGTCACTCGAAACCTCACCCAATTGGCAAAAAGCCGAAAAAAAACTCCAAAATGGCGGATTCAAGATGGCGGCCATACAAATTTTGTTTGTGTCTATCTCGGAGAGTATTAGAGATGGAAGAATGGTTTCTTGGCAAAAGATGATCAGGAGCCGAAGGTCCACTTGATGAACAGAAAAAAAATTCAAGATGGCGGAATTTATTTTTTTCCATACAAAATATATGCAAGACTTTAAAACGGTTCCTTTTCAAAATTTCTGATGGTTTCATAGAGACGACAAAAATTTATTTGGAGAAAAAATATGGAGAGAGCTGATGATTGAAGATTTCGGAGACGGGTGAGGAGCACGGCTAGGATAACCAAGATAGGTGGGGGTGTTCAAACAAAAGTCACTCAAAACCTCATCCAATTGGCAGAGAGCCGAAAAAATTTCGAAAATGGCGGATTCAAGATGGCGGCCATACAAACTTCGTCGGTGTCTATCTCGGAGACTATGAAAGATGGAAGAGTAGTTTTTTGGAAAAAGATAATCAAGACCCGATGGTCT
Source organism: Hipparchia semele (assembly GCA_933228805.2). Lineage (NCBI taxonomy): Eukaryota > Metazoa > Arthropoda > Insecta > Lepidoptera > Nymphalidae > Hipparchia > Hipparchia semele. Next base: position 7,298,553 of record OW121721.1, on the reverse strand, counting down.
ACGTGATGAATAGAAAAAAATTCAAGATGGCGGATTTTTTTTGGTTTTCATATAAAATGTACGCAAGACTTTGATACGTTCCTTTCCGCTGTTGGTTTCGTATAGAGGACAAAAATTCATTTGGATGAAAAATATGGAGGGAGCTATTGATTGAGGATTTCGGAGACGGGTGAGGAGCACGGTCAGGGTATTGAAGATAGGTAGAGGTTGCCCAAACAAAAATCACTCGAAACCTCATCCAATTGGCAATAAGCTGAAAAAAAAATACCAAAATGGCGGATTCAAGGTGGCGGTCATACAAATTTCGTCGATGTATATCTCAGAGACTATGAAAGATGGAAGAGTAGTTCCTTGGAAAAAGATGATCAAGAACCGAAGGTCTACTTGGTGGACAGAAAAACCGCGGTTCGCTTTAGCGAGCCGCGCACCCACGCACCCTACTAGTAATATATATCCTTGTAAAATTTTCATGCGGTTTTTTGCATGGAGAGTATACCTACGTAACACGTCTTCGCAGGTTTTCACACGGCTTTAGGGCTTTAGGCCACAAAGGGGTAGATAAATTATCCTAATTCGTGTTTTTGATTTTGCAGTGATATCATTTGTCTTAAATACTAGTGGGCCGATTTTGATACGATTTTGCATTTGTATAAAATTTTATAATAAGGTGTCTGCGAAATAAAAACTATCGAATTGAGGTGATTTTCCAGTTATAACGCTTAATATACCTACAGGTTGCATCATAAACAACTATATATCGGCAGTTATCTACCTGGACTGCTTTATAGAGCCATTGTACCTACTCGTATATTTCAGTAAGCTCGTTCATAGTTGGCCAACATTAAAGAATTTTCAGTAAAGTGTACTTATTGGGCTTTTGTTCTTTACATGACACAAGTGAGGCGGTCAACCTCCCACGTCTCCCTCAAAGGGACGCTTTCTGTAAAGGTTAGGTCATACACAAAGTGCGACGACAGAGGCGGGCGAATCGTAAAGCGGATCTTACTAAGTTTTAATATCTACATATTATAATGAATCCCTTCACGCAGCGGAGTTATACGCCTTAAGGTCAGGGCAGACACGTAGCTTTATTTTTAGTTGCGATTCGGAAGTTCGATGGCATGTCCAAACGCAAAAACTCCGAACGTCGCTGCTAAAAGCATCTTGTCGGCACTGGCCCTTAGCTGTTGTGTTCAATATTAGTGCAGTGCTTTGTTACACATGCCCACGCTCAATCAGTGTGTCATGCTCGTGTCCAAACGCGTCCAAAGAAATAAAGACTCCACTCAGTGCCTTGCCTTGTAACGAAGTGAATTTGTCGGATTTTATATCACAAGGTTGTTACGGCGTGTTGCATTTCCATAAAATTTAAACCTATCGCTGTTTTGCCGTGTATGCCACACGGATTTTTATGCAGAAGTAACGCAGTGACGTCCGGACAGCGTACCGCGTGTAGTATACCTGCTACGGAGTTATCCTTATCCGACATCGCATCAGCGCTCTGAGTCGTTGCGCTTTGCATGGATCCAAGCCCTTAATCAGCACACCTGGCTTTGCCGTACAAGCGAACTTTTCACAAATAACCTCGTATATAAATCATGTACAACGTATTCCCAAGCCTGCATATAATGTAGCCCGCCGAGTGACCGCCCACATTCGGGGCTCCTCTTCGCATTTATTATTTCACTGCCCAGCTTTAAGCAAGGCAAATGTGAGTACAAATTATACTCATGTATTTATTATGTAAGTTAGAAATTGAATTTGGGTGTGCGTCAATTTTGCTTCAATAAAAAATACGTTATAGATAAATTCTCCGTACCTACCGATATCGATATAATAAGAAAGACATTCAAAAAATAACTTCATAATATGAGAAACCATAGATTTCTCTACAACTATCTATTACTACGATTTCGCTAGCGTGTGATTAGGTTCCTAAAAATCCTGTAGGAACCTAGTTATATATGACTACCTATGTCACTCTCCAGAATGCGCGTCACGAGAAAATTTTATCTACACTTTACTCGTGAATCTCCATAGAGATTCACATAGAGATTACGAGTAAGTGCGTAGACAAAATTTTCTCGTGGCGCGCATTTTAGTCCTACATGTCCTCAACTATAGCCATGCAAGAAATTAGGTCAATCCATTGCTCCGGTGCTGGCTGCTTCATGTTTGAAACCACTAAAACAACAAACACCTAAGCACCTATTACGTAGTAAACACTTAGTAAACATTCACTTAAAGTGTAAAGACTTCTAAAAATAATAGGATAGGAATGATGTAAGATGGGAAAAATGAAAGTGGATTCGTTTGAATATTTTAAAGAATATTTTTCTCAACTTGACAATCCAGTTTATTTTTGAAATCTCCTTTCCCATTACCATACGTTATCGGACACGTTGGTCTACCCATTGTCTTTATTTTTAGTTCAAAAACGAAACCATCTTGATAAGTTTTTAAAATTTTTACCTACTTGGTTGGTACATAACACAGATTTACGTACTTAACATCAAAACCTTGATAGTTGAGGAAACAACGTAGGTGCGATTCATATTTTCCTACTGTGACTTTGAAATTAAAACCTTATAATTGCTACTTACTTCGAACAATAGATGAAATAATAGGCACTTATGTACCTACTGAGACTATAGGAGTATATGGAATCCCAAGTAACGTTGTTTATAAATGACATACATATACGTGTGTTAATTAAACAGTGTTAATTAGATCTATTACACTCCGTTCTGTGAACATTATTTGTTTACAATTTCCCATTGAACAATAAGTGTACGAAGCTATTAATTTACTAGCTATCCGTCCCGGCTTCGCAGTTGCAATTTTCAAGAAATTAGAGATTTTTATTATATTTAAACCATCCTTTCCGACTATTCAAGTGTTTTACCAAAAATTTGCTTTTTTCCAACCAAAAAAAAAAAATTGCTTAATCGGCCGAGTCGTTCTCAAGTGATGATCATTGACACGGGAATTTATTTTATTTTTTGTATAGAAGATAGATTAGTCTTCTTATATTAATTGTAGACTAGCTTTATTTATCTGTATGCCTTTCAGCCCGATGTCTGCAGCGGTTAGAGCTGTGGACTATGATATTATTGTATATGTATAATAAAAGGCCTGTGTGTTGATATATCTGTCAGACCTTTGCCTTTTATGTATTTAGAGAATATAAGATAAATTAAAATATTTGTTTAAATAACAATCCATTTCACTGTACAATAATAATTACAGTAGGTACATAATATGCGATGAGAAGTTAGCAATTCAACGTGTGGATCTACAATATTATTTAATTCAACGTGTAATTTACCTGAGCCACGACCTACTTCGCTCAGTGAATATCAATATCGATGGATCAAAGAGTACACGTGGCTATAAGAGTGATGCGAAAATATATTGTAGGATCATTTCTATCACATGAAGGGCACTTTCAGGGAATATTTTTTACCATCGCCACGATAAGTTTAATCGATTAAGTTTACTTACTGTTTTGACAGTTTTTAGGGCTAGGGTTAGCAGTGGCGTGCACAGAGGGTAGGCATAACGCGACAAAATGATATAAAATGGAGAAAATCGCCAGTACGAGTTATAAAAACTTAAGGGTAGGCTTTTTATAATTTGTACAATGCCTACCCTTAAGTTTTTTATAATTCGCACAAAAGATTTTTTCCATTTTGTATCATCTGCCTACCCTGTAGTAGGTACATCCTGTGCACGCCACTGAGGGTTAGGGACACTTCATTGTCCATCTGTCTATCCGTGTGTCAAGACTCTTTTTCTCATTGAACACTGAGTAGAAATATTTTGGTTGCTGTAAAAATTTCGAGTAATAATTGTGGGTCGTAAAAATGTGTTCTTGACGTAAAAATGTGTTCTTGAACAAGCTATAATTTAAGAAAAATTAAACCGATTTCAATATGTCAAAATAAAGAATAGCTGAAAAGGGAAAAGTGACCATATCTTGAAAAGTAAGTACTGAACCGATTTTGATGAAATCTTTACTGTTTGTTAACGTAAACAAAAAAAGAATGATCACAATCTGATTAATTAATACTTTCCGAGAAATGCGTGAATAAACATACATACATACATACACCTATAACATTTTGTATATTTATTTGAAAGATTATCATATGTAAACATTTTGCAGTTCCTATAATAGGATTAACATACATACCTATGTGTCATTTTGATAAACTCCTTTTTTTGAAGCTAGTTAAAAATATCAGCCACGGTTGCGAAGTGAACCTTCTTCAGGGAGAAAGCAAATGTGAACGCCGCTTTTGTCTTTTAAACTTCATTTCCTGTCCATAATCACTGCATTAAAAAGAAAAATGAAAAAAATAAATATTGATCAATATCCATTGCCCAGTCAATTACAGTCCAGTAGGCTGAAACTTCTTCAGGGAGGAAGCAAATGTGAACGCCGCTTTTGTCTTTTAAACTTCATTTCTTGTCCACAATCACTGCATTACAAAGAACAATGAAAAATATCGATTAATACCCATTGCCCAGCCAACTACAGTCCAGCAGACTGAAACTTCTTCAGGGAGAAAGCAAATGTGAACGCCGCTCTTGTCTTTTAAACTTCATTTCCTGTCCACAATCACTGCATTACGAAGAACAATGAAAAATATCGATCAATATCCATTGGCCAGCCAACTACAGTCCAGCAGACTTACAATCAAATTACGAGGAACATTATTTCATTAAGACGCCCCTACCGTCTAAACGGCAGCGGGATGATGCATCCGCCTGACCGGATTCAATTACTCTGGAATTGATTACCATCCGTATAAGCCGTGGCTTCCATCTTCGCACGTAGGTACCTTATAATACCGATTGATTTGGATACTATTCGATTTTTAACTTTAAACTAACATCAGTCTCCTGGCTGATGGCTACGACTTCGTCCACGTGGATTTAGTTGGCGGGAACTCTGAGGTCCATCAAATATAACCATGCAAATCACGTCGATCTGCTTGATTGCCCTGTGCAGCGTGATTGAAGGACAAACCAACAACCAAGCACATTTTCGCATTAAAATATTGCAACGGGTGGGGATTGAATCGCTAACCTTACAGTATTCATTTCACATGAATATTATCTAAATTATAAATTACCATCTCAAGCGATAGGTTATAGGGCTTCATGGTCTTATAACCCGCCTATAAACTATATTTTCCGGTGCAAGGTCACCAAACACTTTGGAACCCCAATGATGTTCCTTTTCTCTCTTTTCTTTCCCCTTCATTTCTTTGACATAAATCCCTAGTAACTTTCTTATCAAAGACATCGTTAGAGAACATGTTAGAATGATCAAGTTATGACTTAGAATCAATTAATTATTATCATTGAATTATCAAATTCCTGTTAGCTTTAGCTCATGGACACGTTCGTACCTATATCGAAACTCGTCAACGGGGTCTGGAATAATTCATCATTCATTGTGACTAAATTGGAATCGATTACCATCTGTATAAGCCGTCGTTTATATCTTCGCACGTACATCTAGTACGGATTAATTTCAAGGATAACACGTACCTACGTGTATCGTCCAAGTCATGTCGTTAGCGCTTTATAGTAGGGATTAAATAGGCAGATCAGAAACAGGGACGATAGAATCGATAGAATGAAATTACTCTCAAACCATTGAGGGAAAGTGTTTGGCTAGTAATAGGAAATTAATCAATTCATATATATATCATTATTCCGAACCGATATATTCAAATTCAATTTCAAAACTATATTATTAAGTATCAGATAGTATTAGTATCTTGCCGCGGCTTCATCATCATCTGCCTTCTACAAAATTAAGTTTTGCGGTCAGCATGCGAAAAGCTTCTCTATTCACGGCCGCTTCCTTCAGTTTAGGATAGCTAAACCCAGTCGACTCCCTAACATCGTCCAACCACTTGCGTCTTGACGACCTGGTGCTCTCTTGGCTACAATTCTTACTTCCAACACTAATCTTGGATAAGAATTGGGCTTCCCTATATGCATGTGGCAAAAGAAAGCGAGTTTTCTCCGCATAATGCAACTCATGTCAACACATGAGTTCTCTCTTTTTACGATTCCCTTTCCGCAAAATTAGGTTTTATTAAAATCCATCGTCTATCTCTGGTGTCTGGACACCTGACATCCTGGAATGCAACCTAGTTCTGTGCCACAATTCTTCGAGATTGCTGTAACGGTAGATCTGTGAAAATATATTAACCTTATGTAATAACTGTCCTTGTGTAATAACAGATTTGTTTACCTACGATCATAAATGTTTCCAGTTTAAAAAGTAGCCTTGACCACTGCAAAACTCTAACTGTGAAAGTTCGATCAAAATCGGTTCAACTTTAAAAAACGTATTTTATTTCGAAATCACAGACAAGAACTTCGATATTATTAATTATTTGTAGATAGGAGAGGCGTCTACCTGATCCACGTTTAATTACTATAATAAACCGATATAGGATAAGATAGCGGGAGATTTTCACGTCAAAGTAGGTACTATGTCATGCTTGTAGGTATTTTATTTATCTTATTTTGCTCACGAGGTTCCTGTTGTTGCATTCGCCTGACCAGACTCAATTTGCGGAATTGATTACCAACTGTCTAAGCCTTGCGGCTTTCCAATCTTCACACGTAATTCTAAGACGGATTAATATTAGGAATCTATGGGAGTAGTACTGCGCTTTAATATTGGATGTGTATACTTCATTATCTGTCCATATATTTTTTTTATTCATGACAAACAAGCTCTTGACTGCGATCTCACCTAATAGTTTCACCTCACCTAGTAGCGGGCTAACTTGGAAGGGGGTATGGCAGTTTTAATTATTTCCATACCTCTAATCGGTTTCTACACGCCAGTCTACTACATCGTTTCCGGGACACACGATTGACGTGTTTTTTTGCATCGGTAGGTATAGGTGAGCACTTGTAGAGTGACAAAGCTTCATTTTATTCCGGAAAAATAGAGTGTTCCCGCAGGATTTTTAAAAACCTTACACTACGTAAAAGAAGTCGCTTGCAAAATATGGTAATTTGTATAATGTGATACGGAATACGGAACCCTTACGGTGATACAGAACCCTTTCAGTGACTTGCACTTCTGCCGACTTCTGTGTTCCATCGTAAACTAATAACTTACCCATTTTTTCATTTATAAAAATAAAAAGCGGCTTTAACTTCATTTGATTTTGTTATCAATTCAATTTCATATTTATCTGCTTGTAAACTGCTATAAATTTCAATATTTCCGAATAAGGTAAAATTTTCTGTCGGCAAAATTGTTAATGACTACACGCGTATAAAAATTAAGATTAATTACTCATTATGTTACGAATAATGTACCTAGGTAGGTACTTATTACTCTGTGAGTTTAATGATGTTGGTGTTTTCGTTTATTATGATTATAGTGATTCAGTTTAAACCTTACTAATGTTCACTAATATTATAAACTGTGAAAGTGTGTTTGTTTGTTTGTTTGTTAGTTTATTAGTTTGTCCTTCAATCACGCAGCAACGAAGCAACAGATCGACGTGATTTTTAGCATGGAGATAGTTTAACAGAGGATTTGTGACAATCGCATGAAGTATTAAGTAGACAGAGACGACGCTCTATGACGCCGCGGTTGGCCGATTGTCTCTGTCGAAGGGTCGTTAATTATTTATTTTAATTTTTATGTACATATAAACAATAACAAGAACAAAAATTATTAGAACAAGTGGACATAGGTGAAGGTCATTGTGTTATAATATTTATTGCAGGTATCCACTAGCTGCTAGTTTATGCACCTGATCAGACATGAAATAAATTAGAAGCCAAAGTTAGGAATACACCCGACATTGGTAAAAATGATGTAGATGCGTTTTTTGAGCGTTTAACGCAAATCTAATCAGGTACATAGGTATATTGTAACTAAGTATTCTTCTTATTTTCTACTTTATCAACCTATAAACGTTCACTGCTGGATAAAGATCTCTTGCATGGACTTCCACAGCCTCGATCTTACGCCGCCTGAGATCCAGCGGCTTCCTGCGACCCGTTTGATATCGTCGGAATAGGTGGAATTAGGTAGGTATTATAATGACGGACAGACAGCGGAGGCTTAGTAATAGGGTCCCGTTACCTTTCGGGTACGGAACTCTAAAAAAAACGTTTTAAAGACGTTAGCAGCGAGATGACTATATCGCTCATTTGCGACAAGGGTGACATAATTCAAAATCGACGATGAGAGAATTCTATCGTTAGAGAGTAATGTTTTGTGGATGCTATGGTCTCGAAACAACATAGCGGTCAAGAAAGTGACAGAGCATTAAGTCACAATCTCTCTCGCTCTTATTTTTTGTGCTTAGTGTAATGTTGTTTTTATAGCAAAAAGTGTTTTTTTCGACACTAAAATTGGTGAATTTTGAATTATGTCACCCTTGTCGCAAATGAGCGATATACTTTAAATAATGACATTGGATTCATGTTTTGATGTAGTTATTAAAATAAAACGGTATAGCCCTTTTAGTTACGGTAGTTTTCTGACTGGTACCCGTATGTATTGGTGTGATTTTAAAGACGTTCCACGTCAAAAACATCGAAGGAAATCAACATGCAACAATGTAAACTCCGTAGTTCATAACAGTCAATCGAACGTTACGCTTTCACCGAAGGTCGCGCGCTGTGACCGAGAGTTGAATATCCACTGCAGCTGCCGGTAGAGTTTCTCTTCAGATTCATTTAACCTTTAGGCAGGTGTAGACAGCTACATTAATTTGTTTTTAACTAGCTGATTCCCGCGACTTCGCTACTATCCGCGAGAAGTTATGTCCTCTATCTCCGATAATATGTTTAGTGGATCTTCACCAAACTTGGACAAAATATTTGTACACAAAAAAGAATTATCAAATTCGGTTCAGATTTGACGAAGTTCTGGAGCAAAATCTACAAAAATTTTCATCCCTTATCCCGGATAAACCTTATTGTTTATCAGAATAAAAAGTATGTTATATATTGACCCGGAGTATCAGCTATCACTATATCAAATTTCATTTAAATCCGTTCAGTAATTTTCGCGTGATGCGCGCACAGACAAAAAATTCAAAAAAAATTGTTTTGGGCTCAGTATCGATAATAAAGCATCCTCCGATTAATTTTTTTAAAATATTATATATTTTAATGTACAGAATTCGTCCCGTTACAGTTTTATTATAAGTATAGATAAAAAACATTGTGCTAGGGTACGACAAAAGTGCAACGGATGGTGTTCAAACCTGCTACCTTTCAGTTTTCAGTCCGCACCCTTGGGCTATTGAGGCTTATTTATTTTATCTTCTTCGATTGAACGTTACCCTTCTACGAAGTGTTCACACTTTCCCACTTAACCCGATCTTATCCGATTTTTTGAGTAAAAAATTAAGGAAAACTCGCAAGTTACATCATCAGATAACAAGTGAGATCCTGGTGAAAATACGAGTTTCTTAATCTCGTGACACAAAGATAAACAACTATGCAAATTACATTTTTATTTCAAGATAATTAAATAAATACCTATAAAAAAATTTAGGAGACAGGTCGACCTTTGTTTACGTGAAAGTCGCGAGACGACGTTTCGATTCAGACAAACAAATCGATTTGAATGAAAGTTATACATATCCGCGGAGCCTACCGCAATATGCGTGACATAACAATATCCGTGTTGTTTGTAACGCGACCACTAGTGTGGGGTGACCATAATGACCGATTGGGTATTTGGCTGTTGTCGAAATGTGGATATTCATTAATTACAATCGAAAACACGTAAAACATGTAAAAACAGAACAAAGCTGTTTTACTGCATCTGATGCCACTTTCTAAAATGAAATTTTCTATGGAGAGTGTACCTATGTAGCTACTCGCTCGTGACGTCATGTTTTAGTAGCGCTCTCTTTGTCTATCAGAAAACTCAAAACCTCTATATTTTCGAGACTAGTTAAAATATTGACAAAATAAAATAGGCATTGTATTATAATATTAAAAACCTTTATCATAAAACTAGCTTTTACCCACGGCTTCGGATCATTACGAAGAATTCTCAGTTCTCCGTAATTCGTACTTTATTAAAAGTGTTAGCAATGATGGTAACCATTGGGTTTATGCTAATCAACAATTTTTTTTGTATTATACCTACTAGGTATAATAGGATAAAGTGAAACCAAGAATAATCCAGAAGGCCCCTACCTCGTTATGTCAATACAGTTACTTATTAATACTGATACGTAATTACGGTAACTAAGACAGTATGTCACTTTTTATAATTATTCTTATCAAATAACAGTTTTATACGTTAGTCTTCCGTATGAGCTCCGGTCATACCACTCAAAAAAAGGACATGTCCATTTATATTAAAAATTGTGCTACCCCTACACTTGTGGGAGATGCCGGCGCCGCGGCCTTGGAGAAAGTGTATTTTGTATCTCGAGTTTCACCAACCATCATATTTTTTTTTAAATATTAGCCCTGCTAAACTTGACTTATATTCCCCTCTCCCCTCCAAAGAAGCATAAAGGTTGCGTTAGGTGTGGGTACGACAATACCCAGTGCAATGGGCATTGTACCGCTGACCTATTAGTTGTCAGTTAATAATATACCTAAATGCCTAGGCAAATGTGTTTGTTGGTTTGTCCTTCAATCACGCTGAAAAGTGGGAGAAAAGTCGTCGCCTAAACGCAATGCACGTAGATTTTAAACGGGGAATTAACTTTCTGTAGCACTTTCTTATAGGGATTTATTTTTAAATTTCATTCCTGATAGTGTGAATTTAAAAACCTAAATCCAGACATTACGAAGTCGTAGATATCAGCTACGAAAGCATCATCCAAAATAATAAATTAACGCTCATCTATCATGTTTTTAAAAGTAAACATACAGCCTACTTATATGACGCAACATGTTATGTAAGATGTTATATCGATTCACTAGTTATTAGGTAGGTACCTTTTTTTAATCATTGACAAGATCTCACCTGATGGTAAGTGATGATACAGTCTAAGATGGTAGCGGGCTAACTTGGTACGGAACCTTTTACGAACGAAAAATTAAAAAAAAATCTTCAGTAGGTATAAAGTGAGGCCAATATTAAAATTTCATAAAGTTCCTTCGCCAACTAAAGCTCGCACATTCTTATATAAGCGCCTTCCTGCTTTATATTATTAAGTTCCGTAGGATAAATCTCTGTTCTTTAGATCGTTTGCATAATAACCTCTATGTACCTACCTCCCAACATAATATGGCTATATATTATTAACTAGCTTATGCTTTTAAAATTACCAATTTTAATAATTAAGTTGTTTTAAAATTACTGTGTGATTTAGATAGTTCAGGATAAGAGTACCTATGCTTTGTACCAATGTACATGCTTGAGATGCAAGCTCTATCCTTGCCTGTCGAAATCAATTCAATGGTTAAGGTGTGTAAAGGTAAAAGGAAACAGGCGGATATAGATTTAATTTTGCATTTATTCCTGTGTTTATTGTCTGTGTTAAATTTTTTCTCTTTTTATGACGATCACAATAATTTCGTCCTCGGAAATCGTAACCGGAAGTTCAAGTCCCCGTAAGTTTCTAATCAACTTTTGAAAAGGGTTATAAAAGAAAGAGAAATCATCAGCATCACAAAAGTTATAATTACATAATACAATATGCATAGCTATTATGCGGGATTATTTGAAAACTCTATCTCTTCGCGATGAAAATAAAACGCCAAGCAAGCAATAAAGCAATAATCCTCAAGACAAGTGCTCAACAAAAGATTAGCCGTTGTCCGGAACAGTATGAGAATTAAGTCGAGCGGATACTGAGTTGTGTAATGATTTAATGAAAGAAAGTACTCAACCGAAGCAAACCAGAAAGTAACGCGTAAGATTTAAGATGGTAAGATTTGTTTAACGAGCTTGTTATCCTTGCGGCCATCTTTCTTTGTCCGGATTATAAAAGTTCAAAGCTTCAAACCTCTACGCGGGGAAATCATAAAGACGTTGAAAGTAAAATAATTGAAATTCGTTGTAAAAGTTTTCGTCAAAAAGTTGTAACTTGTAACAGGTATAATGCAAGTCATATTACTATAAAATTATTTTAACCAAAATAAATTGATACTTACCTTTATTACTGATACCTAATTATCATTACCAATTACCAAGCGCTTTACTCTACGACTGATCGTTATCCCATTATTAAGTGCGGCTAAATTGGGTGTTCTGACACTTTTTGTATTGAAAATCTGCCAAAATATCAAAACGCTCAGATAAGAATTTTTACGTTGGTGAGATCGGCCCTTCCTTACTAGCTAATCAAACCAGCAACTAACTGTCAACCGTAAAAATTTTTGAACTGTGATATTTATTAACAAATAACATTTGATCCACTAGTTTAATCGATAAACGTAATGGTCATCAACATCCCATTTAAAACTTATAGCGGACGTGTATTTTACTTATTTTGGAAAATGCTTTTAATGAAATCGGTAAAAGGTAATTTATTTTTAACATCCCAATTATAATAGCAGTATATTTGCCTCACATAGGAACTCTACACATAATTTACACCTATGTTGTGTATATGGCAATTGCAGAGGGAAGGTTTATTGAACCGTTATTAAAATACACGTGCGCTATCGTAAAAACATTATTTGCAGTGATTATAGCTTCACCGGCTCTAGCAGTGCTTTTAATGTTAAGTGAAACTTTGTAAAATACCGGACGTTGCTGTATTCAAAGTGGCAGAGTACTGGTGATTATATTACCGGAGTAATCTGTCTTCAAAGTCTTAGCTAACTGCATACAAACAATGTGCTTCCGCTCTGCAGTGCTCGGAACATCCCTAATTAGTTTTGAGTTTTAAAAATTTGTTTCGAAGTTATTTATGTTTGTTGAGGAGATATTATTATCTACTGAATACCTATCTAGATTGGTAATGGATTTTGAAGGATTTTAAGATAACATCGGTACTAATTAACGTATGTACAATGTACATTTATCTATAATTCTCTGAATATTACATAATATCAGCTGTTTAGATTTCTTTTATTGTTGTCGTTGCAGGATTTCCTCTGAAAGATTTTTCGGCTGATTTTCTGACATTTTGTTTTTTTCGTCTCTTCCATACACCTATTGTGTTTAGTACTTGCAGCTGCTTTTCTCTATACTAACTAGAAATGTATTATTTCAAATGGCCACTTTGGGTTGAACAAACCAGGGTTCTTTAAGTTTTTCCAGAAATTGTTACTCAACCTTAGCCATGGAGGTTGCCAATACTGACTTATGCAAAAAAACAAGCAAAGTAGTTTAGTTTACTTGTTTTTTAGTTGGCAAACTTCACTTTAACGGTAACTTAACTTTAACCGGCGGCCGTGTAACTGACTGTAAGTACAGGTACATATTATGCAGACCTCGTGACATTTCAGAGTCTTGTCTCCTATTTATAGAGTTGGAGTCTGTTTGGTACTGTCTGAAGCGAACAAATGATTGTGGTCCGCAGGTAGCAGCGGTGGCGGTGGCGGGCGGCGCGCGACGGCGGCGGCGCGGCGGCGGAGCGCGGTGGCGAGATGAGCGCGCCACTCTCCGCGGCCGAGGCGCTCTCCTGCCTGCTGTGGCAGCCCTACGACTGCCGCTCGCCGCCGCTCGCGCGCTCGTGCACCGATGGAGCCCTCGCCGTGTACCTCGCGCCGGCGGGGGGCGCGGCGCGCGCGCTCCAGTCGCCCACCGGCGGTCGACATGCGTGCGCGTCGTATCGCGCGATCACTCCCCGCCCCGAGATGCGGCTGCCCGTGCCGGCGCCCGCCCCGCTGCGCAAATCGGACTCGGTCTCGGTGCGAGTCCCGGGCGAGCCGAGTCGCGCGAATGTGTGCAATGTGAACATAGTGCAGGTGCAAGATGCGCCCGGCCCCATCGCGAACAGTGCGGTGCAGACGGAGAGAGAGCGGAGTGTAGCGAGTGCGGAGTGCCAGACGGAGGAGCCGGCGCGGCGGCGGAGACCGCGGCGGGCGCGCGCGCCTCGCCCGCCCGCCCTGCTGGAGAGCGTCCCGCCGCCGCCCTACAGCACCCTGCCGCCGCCCGTGGCGGTGCCTCTGCCGGTGCCGGTGCCCGTGCCGCCGCCGGCGCCGATCGTCTCCCCGCATCCACCGGCGCATCGGTTTCCCTTCCAACCTATACCTCTCAGGTGAGACCGCAATGCCGCTGCGCGCGTACCTGTGTTTAATATTGTCATCCATCTACTCAATCGAGCATTGTCTATGGTTGGACTGGCAAGCTTTGTCTATGCTGTGGGCGCTCTTATTTGCTAAAATAGGTCTTGCAGTATTTAGCCACAACTCTACCAATTAGTGCCAAAAATCATACCAAAAATCTAAAAACTTTATGTACTTATCGGACAATGATAATCTTAAAAGTGACTTTGAAAGTTTTGTAATCGTTCACTTCTGTTTCACTCGAGCGCCTACACAAAAACAAAAGCCGTTTTAGATACGAGTAGAGGCAATAACAATAGAACATAAACGTTCCGCCATTTATGGAACGATTGGCATTAAATAGAAACGCTTGTTCGGTTTGTTTTGTCGGTCATGTTAACATGTGGATTTGGAGAAAGGCAAACGATACATACATGTGTCGGTACGATCTTTACATAAAAAGATAATTCATCAAAAGTAGCGGTGCGGGTTACGAAAATGAATATGTTACGGGAAGTTTACGGTAAATGTAAATTGAAAATTATTAATAATTTTAGATTATTATCAATAATTACCAAGATTAATGGTAAAAGTGATTAATTATTCACTCGCTTTGGTCAGTTGCAAATCCTAATAATGACATTACTCATCAGATCCGGTTCGAAGGACCAATATTAAAGGCCCCTTCACCACACCTCTTCTCTTTCAGAACACTTCCCTCACCCCTTCCAATGGCATTCAGATTCTTGGTGTTCGCATTTCAAAGTGCAATTCCGGGATGGAATTGGACTTCATTTGTGTTAATAAGAAGTGTTAATTAAGAATGGGTAAAAACTGACTACATACATCTTCTATTACCTAAATACGTGATAATATTGTGGTATTCATATAAAAAGACCAGCTTACAACGTACTTCACATATTATGGTGTAAGTGTTTTTTCGGTACAATGTGAAAACTTTAGCATGCAATTCCGTAGCATCTTTTGTTTTCAATGTTTATTTCAATACATGTTTCTTTTTTCTTGCGTTATCATTAGGTACATCTCATTATAACATACAATAACATCGCAATTTAGGAGTTGTAATTTCATAACACAGTTTAAATTATGTATAAAGCGTCACGAACGTCATATTATTATTATTCGTGGACAAAATGTTATACCGACGAATTCCACTTTCATTATGAATTCCACTTGCAAACAGAAAGTCACTGTGAAAACGGGAGCAAAATCCACGCTGACCTTGGCTATGAAAGCTGCCAGATACTTTTCCATTCAAATTGTGTCCAATGTTGGTCTAACATAAGCACCTAATTTGTGATGTAGGTATGATACGTTGTAATCCCTTAAAATCATCTAAATACGTGCGTATTACGATTTAAATTAAAATTAAGAGCATTTTATTGCTGTGACGTGATTCTGTCGGTTGTTTTGGGTGTTATGTAACTTATTTGACACATAAACATTACTCACTAACCAAGCTTAGGTAGGCACTTATTTAGCTTTTAGTCGCGGTTCCGAGCACGTAAGTTTGGATTTACTAAACGTATTTTAATTAAACATGATTGTCCAAGAAACATTTGTAATATATAATAAACTATTAAGTTTTACCATTATATAAGTTGGACTTAGTCATATAGTTATAGTAGTCATAGTCATAGTCATAGTCATAGTCGCCACTGGTTGGACAAGTTCCCTAAAAGTTTTTAGGGTTTTTACAGTTGTACCCATTTTGTGAAATTTCGTTTCATAAATAAATACAACTCGACACAATTTTTTCCCTCAATCTTGGACTAGTTTTTGTTCTTGGATCAATTTTGTCCTAAGCTAATTTATACGCCACAGTTTACCGGTTGTAATAGCTGTAAGTCGACCTCGCTTTACTATTGTAATATACTTACTTAAAAAACAAGGCCATTCACCACATGCCCCTTTATAAATATTAAAATATATTATTTTGTAACGCGAGATTTGTCGATTGTGTAATGGTATATCATTATTCATTACATACCTATTACGCATAATAAGCGGCTACCGACTTCGATTTGCTCCAATTGTCTCATATTTTGACATCTCCTAATAGTGTCATTAAAGTTACTGAGACATAAAAAACTGACAAGTGTGTGTCTGACTTACCCGTCAGTGGTTTCGTACCTTGGAAAACTTCTTGTAACTTGGAAAATTTTAACGTCAGCTTATTTATTATTATTCGACCGCCTCAAACATGAATCTCTTTTCTTTGGGACCACATATCTATT
Organism: Hipparchia semele; assembly: GCA_933228805.2. Classification (NCBI taxonomy): domain Eukaryota; kingdom Metazoa; phylum Arthropoda; class Insecta; order Lepidoptera; family Nymphalidae; genus Hipparchia; species Hipparchia semele. Next base: position 7,282,093 of record OW121721.1, on the reverse strand, counting down.
TTTCTTTATAACGTTATTAATATTATTAAACTCTACAAAACCTGCGATAGTTACATAGTTAGATATATCAATGTATTTTACACATTATTGTTAAATCTAATAAAAGTGCTAGTTGCTTAGTTAGACATATCGATATATTTTTCCAAATAATTACATACCACTATTTAATCTAATAGGTCTAATATTTTGCTTTAAAAATATGGATACGTTAGTATATAATAATTTAATGAATATACCAACTTAAGGGTAAATGATGTTAAAAATCTATTATAGAATACGCAATTGAAGATTTATCATGCGACAAAACACTTGACGAGAATCATTTAGTGTACAAGTGTACACAGCCAGGTAGATAGCTCTTGTAACATTATTCTAAGGAATTCTAAAAACAATTTGAAACCATTTTACTCTTTTGCTCAATTATTATAACCTACTTGTAACAGTGAAGTGGGGTATACTGTATGAATAATATATTCTTTCTGCGTGTAGACAATTCTGGAATGTAAAATAATTAGATTGAGAAACTACGAGTATTATAATTTTTATGTGGATATTACGATTATCATTTTTTATTCGATGACAAGATAGTCCTTGACTGCGATCTCACCTGATGTGACGATGCGGTCTAAGATCGTAGCGGTCTAACTTGGAAGGGGTATGGCAGTGTAGATTCAACCCATACTACTAACCCTAATCGATTTATACACGCCATCGTGCCGGAACGCTGAATTGCTTGCCGGCACGTCTTTTACGGTAGGGAGGTAACTAGCCACGGCCAAAGCCTCCCACCAGAAAAAAAAAGACGTGTGGCATTCGGGGACTGCCGCGGTAAAGCTATTGCATAGCATTTTCTATCAAAAAATGCGCCATCTAGCGGCTCACCGTAGAGGAGTCCCGTGTCAGGTTATTTTCGTTACGGAATTTCTGGATTCGGTCTCCACGCTGGCCCGCGATAGAAGCTATGCAATAGCTTAATAATAATTATAATTTTTTTGTGAATATTACGATTATCATGCGGTGATAATATTCCAAAGTGGAGAAATTCATCGTTTTAAAGAATCACGCAGTCTCATGTTAGCAAAATGTTAATGTTAGTTCGACAAACAAAAAGAGAATAGGCTCACTATACTTTAATAGTGTTTATGATAAAACAGGTTCGTAGTGATAATACAGCAAGCGGTTTGTGGTCGCGACTGGTTTAGACCGCGTGGTGGAAAGCGGCACTTTAAACATTTTAACATTTTATACACATTTTGATCTCGTTTTTATAATTGCGAATATCTGACAGCTCGTAAAAGCTAACTTCCGGATTTGATTATTATTGCATTGAAATAAAACGAGTTTTTCCATCGTAGTCTTAACTATATTCTTGTAATAAATTTACATTCTGGGAGAGTGCAAGAAGACTTCTTTTATGTAAGAGTTACATATTATGTCTAGTGATATAAAGGCTCATTTTTTGCGTACAGATAAGCAAGTAGGTATAATTCTTGAAGTTCTTGACTCTATTCTACGGAAATATGATTTGTACAGTCAATTAGAAAAGGCTAGTTGAACCTGTAAGTGTTAGTGTAAAAGCAAAATACATATTCTGATTTAGAAACTGTGCAAATCCTTAAATAATATTATAAACGCGAAAGTCTGTATGTTTGTTGATTTGCCCTTCAATAACGCAGCAACAGAGCAAGTGATTGATGTAATTTTTTGCATGGTGGATTATAGTTCAGGGCTTGACTGACTTTTATCTCGGAAAAAACATTCCATGCGGACGAAATCGCAGGTAAAAGCTAGTAATAAATAAAAGTTATATATTGCGCAATTCTTATCTACTGCATCAGGTGCTAGAAAGTAACGTTGTTATTATATAGATAGGTAGGTACTTAGACCCAAGCGAAACCAAACCCGGAACATCTTGTTTCCGAGGCGGCGGACTGCGGCGTTGCGTAAGAAAAAGCCGTAAAAATGCTACAAAATATCTGAACAGATGGGACTGCATGTCTCAAAGTAGAACATTTTTATTTAAGACTATTTTTTGTCCGCATGGAGTCAGATCTCTTATTAAATTCTACAGGAATAGCGATTTAGCGTTCCGGCACGATGGCGTGTAAAAATCGGTTAGGGGGTATGGATTGAATCTACACAGTCATACCCAGGCTGTCTTGTCATCGAATAAAAAAAAACAATGAAAAGAGGAATACTGCCTCATACAGCAGTCGAAGTTTAAAGCAAAGAAGAGCATTTTTCATTTTCTATTTCGGCTTCGCTGCCAACAATATTGAATTGGCATCTCCAAACGTGATCTCACAATCGGCGCGTGAGAACCGCGCGACGCCATAGCCTGTACAAGTTTTTACTCTCGACTGTTTCGAGTATCGAGCCGCGAGTCGAGGCAGATGTGGAAAGTAGCGCGACCTTTTTACTATAGAAACGCCAACACAAGTCTGATTACTTATTTTCGACACTTCATCGATGCCTGACAGCCAACTTGCAAACTTTACTGTCCAATAACTACCTGTCCCCCAATATTTTTTGAAATATTTCGAAAAATCACAAACTCATCCACGATAACCCTTCATCCATCATAATACCATCATGATAGCCATCATGACAAGACAGCCCTTGACTACGATCTCATCTGATGGTAATTGACGATGCAGTCTAAGACGGTAGCACGGACGGTAATTTGGTAAGGAACCCTTAAAACAATTATGTCCTTAGCTAAAAGTTTTTTCAAAGAACTTGGCTTGATTAATATTCTTGTGGAGTGGAAAGTAGCGTGACCTTTATACCCGGCAACAGATGTCAAGTATTAGCAAAAGTCCTATATTTCTAGGCGATGAATGTTTTTTTTTGCGAATTTTCATTAAAATTTTCATCACTTTTACGATGAAATACCTACCCAATATATTTCTTAATCCTATTAAACGGACGGATAACAAGATATTTTGAATTTATCAACTTTATTAAACTTTCATCGTTTATTATGTACACAACAAGTTGCTAAATAAATAGAAAAGGTACTCTCCATAAAGGAGTATAGTCATTCCATCAAGGTAGAAAAGCATAGTTTAACCCCGAAGAAAACACTGCTTAGGTACATTACTTGTAACACCATCATGTTTTTTATCCAATAATGTGATTTTATTATTTCTGCCAATAAATTAAAAATGTAAGTAGCACTTAGCGACTTAAATTGTAGGTACCTTCTGTATCTAAGGTACTACAATTTAAGTCACTTTAGAAAAAATAGAAAAAAGTCGTGGTATTCTAGAGATATTTCTATATAGGACGCCGCAGCGGCGAAGCTGAAGCAATGCAGTGACACCTCCAATATACAGCTCAATATAGGATTCGATTGTTAAACAAGTACACAGTGTAGTGTGCTTGTTTCTTGTCCCACTAATGACGTCCGTGTGGGTTGCTCTTGTGACACGGTATAGTCGCATGTGTGCCGCGCGCCGCACGTAATACGTTGTATGTCAACTTTTACTGCACACGCGCCGCCGCCGATCGAGCAAAGGTACTTCGCCATGAATCTGCAGATGTACCAAAAATAGCTGTATCTTTTCTGTAGTACACGTGATTTAACAATTACTATACGATACCCGCGACTTAGTCCGCGTGGATTAAGGTTTTGTAATTCCTCCGGGAACTCTTTAATTTTCCGAGATAAAATGTAGACTAGTATGTGTTAATTCTGGGTATAATATAAGTTATCCAATTCCAAGTTTCAGCCAAATCGGTTCATTCGTTGTAGTGTGATGAAGTTACAAACATACACACCCACACATACAAACTTTCGCCTTTATAATATTAGTGTGAGTGCGATGTGATGTGATCTGTTTATCATAATCTATCGTACTAATTTTGAGTAAATGCCAGGGTGTTCGTTTGTTGGTTTGACCTTCAATCACGCACCAACGAAGCAACGGGTCGACGTGCTTTCTTGCATGGGTATAGTTGAAGACTAGGAGAGTGACATAATATTTTTTTCAACACACTTGCTCATAAAGGGGCTCCCGGTTCACCGCAACTAGGCACACAATGGCACCTCTAACTCAAACTGTGACTTTTGATTACTATTATTCACAATGTGAGTTAAAGAAATTTTTTTTTAAATTTTATTGGGTGAGTTGCTGTGTTCTTAAAAAAGTTTCTATTACAAAAAAGATCTTGTTCAATAATTTATAAAAATATCGTGTTAAATTAATGTACCTGAGCAAGCAATCACTTCATACAACTCCGTATTTAAATAGATAATTTCAACATGTACGTGTTTAATAAATAAAACTGTCAGTAACTTTTGTTTTTTTTTGTAATAAAGAAAACTCGAAATCCCCATTTTGTACGTGGCTATAAGAGAAATGCCAAAAAAAAAGAAACCTCATTCTTTAGTCTATGGCCATTAAAGGTTTCGGAAAACTGATTAAATCAAATAAACACCTGAATAGGCTGTATGGTCGTCGATCTTTGCCTGCCCTCAAGAGCATCTCAAGAGGGCGAACAAAAGAACAACATTAATTTTTCCCGCCATTGCGAAAAAATTTTCACAACTCGTTTTCACTGTTTTGTACCATAATGTACTATTTTAGTGTTATTTTCTTCACAAGTGTGTTGAAAAACGTCGTATGATACACGTGTATATTGATGATTACCGTCCTCGGCTACCTTAAGACCCTCACCTGACGGCTCGGGTCTCAATAGCGCCTCAGCGGTAATCACCAACTTTGACACTTGTACCATAATGTACTATTTCAACACACTTGCTCATAAAGTGGCTACCGGTTCACCGCAATTAGGCACACAATGACACCTTTAACTCAAACTGTGACTTTTGATTACTATTATTCACAATGTGAGTTATAGAATTTTTTTTTAAATTTTATTGGTTGAGTTGCTTTGTTCTTAAAAAAGTTTCTATTATAGTATAGATATAGTGATATCAATGTATGTATGTATGGATGGGTGGACGGATGGATGTTTGTTACTCTTTCACGTAAAAACTACTGAACTGATTTGGCTGAAATTTGACATTGAGATAGATTATAGTGTGGAATAACACATAGGCTACTTTATTTCCACACACGCAAAACCTTAATCCACTCGAACGAAGTTGCGGGCATCAACTAGTAAACTTTATTTTAATTTCGAAACGGAAGGAATATTTTGGAATTGTAAATGAAAATTGTATGAATTTTTCGAAACTGTGTTGGTCATGACAGGTGAAGCTACGCAGGAGGAAGATCCGTCGACAGAAATCACAAAATGTAGTTGAAGGAATACAAACTCAAGAGTCTAGATTCTAGAACATAATAAACGAACATTGCAACAAAGCGAACTCATACGTGGCGCAAGACGAGTGAGTAGGTGAGTAGACCTCGCAACGCTTTGTCGGTCAATATCATAGCTAGGGAGTTGGTGGCAATTTCAGTGTATGATTAACTCGTTGATGAGCTTGAAAGATAATAGAGTTGAAGCTTGCAAACAAGGTAGATTAAGTGGCTAGGCCAGGTGATTCGAAAAATAAATATTTAAAAGGGTTTAAAAATAAAAATGCTTCTATGCAATGTTCCAGTGTGACGATCGCAATCAACTCTAATTATTGGCCGAAACCCTCTTGCTATTGGCGAAAACGCACTGTTGCGGTAAGAATTCCATGAATTTAGCCAATCGCAACAATTGAGATTGTAGCAATGACTGACGCAGTTTTTCTGCAATGGCTATTCACCGCGGAAATGCAGCCTTTATTACACTATTCCAAGTGGGCATGAATAATATAATAATTAGATTAGTTTAGCTATTGAACGAACCCTCCATAAATATTTTAGATAAAAAAATAATAATAATTAATTACTCATTGCCGTCAGCGCGCATTAGTGGAAAAGCGCCAGATTTGTACAAACTATGTACACAAAAACACGGGATATTGAGATGCCAGAAATTAATTTTACTAACAAGGCTTCAACACCAATATGACTGTTGACTTCTGGCACCTGAGCTAAAGATTAAAATTTTTCTGCCGTCAACTCTCCATTTATCATCGCTTTGCGAAACTTTCAAGTACAATCAAAAACAAGTATATCTTCACATACTAGTGTGAAGAAACTGAACATCTGTACAAATTCAACGTCGTATTGAATCCTCCATGTTTTACCGGCAGGGTTATTACGTATCTCGCGACAGGTTCGCGACAGGCGTAAATTGCGCAATCGTTGCTGTCAAACGTCACTTCTGCTGTCAAACGTCACTTCTCAAACGTCAAATTTCAGTAGTGACAGCAGTAGCAACACGACAGCAATCACTACGCGATCGGTTGCAAAATGTCACTAAAATTCGTATTACGCAAGCCAATCGCACGTCTATTGCTCGCCTATTCTGCCGTCATAAGGAAAAAAGACGCATCTGTCATTTTTTTCGAAATAGAGTTAGACACATATTTGGCATCAAAACAAAAAAACGCAGCTACCAGTATTTTTAAATTTTGTTTAAACTTATCACTGTGATATGTTTAAAGAAAATTTAAAATTCTGGTAAGTACTGGTAGATGCGTTTTTTTGTTTTGATGCCGAATATGTGCCTAACTCAATTTCGAAAAAAATTACAGATGCGTCTTTTTTCCTTATGACGGCAGTATTGCAAAATGTACTTTTCTTCTTTAGAGATGCTTGATGGAGAAGAAAGGAAGTCAAATACTTCGAGAGGGTTTTACCACAGACCACAACACAAAACAAATAAAAAATATAACAATTCAACCGCTGAAGATGATAAAAACTGTGTATTTTGTTTACATCTATTGCCGTCCTATCGCGAGTGGCGCTAGTATCGACCCGTGAGCAATAGACGTGCGATTGGCTTACGTAATACGATTTTTAGTGACATTTTGCGACCGATCGTTGTCGCGTCGCTATTGCTGTTGCTGTTGCAAATTTTTACGTAATCAGGGTGCGGACCTCAAAAACAAGTAGTTTATCAGTCTCATAGCCCTGAGAAGCGGACTGAAAATTATTTTTACAAAACCGACTTCAAACGACACTACAAAGTATATCAATTGTGCCTATACAATTTGAAGAGTTCCCTCGATTTCTCTAGGATTCCATCATGAGATCCTGACCTGATGACAATGGAACCACCTGGGAAGTACAACCTTTCAAACAAAAAAAAAGAATTTTCCTAATCGGTCGGCGTCTGCGATTAATCGGGGAACATACATAAAACAACCAACGAATTGAGAACCTCCTCCTCTTTTGGAAGTCCGTTAATAAGTCTTATCCGAGCGTGATATTTTAGCACTTTCAATACAAAAACTGTCAAAATTCCCAATTTATTCCTCGGTTGGTGAAATCGTTGGTGAAAATGTCATCCCGCGTCGTTGAAATCGACAAACTGTCGAGTTAACGTAACTTGTACGATCAATCGAAAATTACCCTTGAGCCTGTATACAATTTTTTAAAGAATAATAAAAGTACTTTAGATGGGAGAGTGTTATTTATTCATTCATCATTTATACTTTAATTGCACGCCATATAAAACAGTACAAAGAACGGAAACAAAAAGCATAACAATGTACCATAAGATTCGGCCTACACCTTAATAGGTTTTTAAAAGCGAAATTTTATCTAGTGGATTCTGTTGGTAAGAAAGGTTTCACTGCAGAGCCTGCGTGATTATGTAAACCGGATGTAGATATATACTCGTAACATTATCTGTGACAAGTCATCTCATTACTCTGTAACGTTCTTACAAAATAAAATGTATTGCCATCCGAATAGAGCTCATTAAATACGATTTAGTCGTTTTTGGTGTGCAAATCCCCGGTTTATTTATTTGGACCTGTTCGTCATTCCATGTGCTTCTATTTCGAAGACTCCACACTTCCTTGAATGTTAAGTGTACAAATATACTCGCACCTCGGCCGCTTGGCTCTTTGCCAACATCCTAATGGCTGAAACTAGCGCCAAAGCCACCAGAAAATCTTCTATAACGGAAACTAAACTTGTATCCGAAGTGGATTGGTGTGGATGCTATTAATTTTAATAATCATTTTTGTTTAAATTGGTTTTTCTTCTTGCGTCGATTCCTCAGTTCTGAGGATCTCTCTATCGGAAGGAGTATGGATGGTATTGCAGAAGGGTGTGTGAACGACTTCTCTTATGTGGTCAGACCAAGGTCTCAGGTTTCGTCCGTGGGTCTCTTTCCTCCAATCTTGCCAGTGCCCATGAGTTTCTCGATGCTACACGCCTTTTGCCGAAATTTCGTATGTGACCGAAGTAGTCAAGCATCCGCTGCAGACAGATGTTGAATAGCCGCATCTTTATTTTCAGTTTGTTTAAAATCAATACGTTGGTCTTATGTTCCGTCCAAGAAATATTGAGCATCTACCTCTAGCAACACATTTACAATGCAATGATCCTTTTCTGATCGGCGGATTTAAAGGTCCAAGTGTCTGCTTCGTATAAGACTGTGAAGAATGCATACGTGCAGACTAGATGATCTAGATGTGTACATTGCAAAATGTCCTTTGTCTCTCAAGATTTTGAATATTTTAGACATGGCGCTTTTCGCCATCTTAATACAATTCAGGACTTCTGCTTCTCAACCACTTTTGGTACTGCTAAATGAGCCAAGATAAACAAAATTATCTACTACTTCCATTTACTTATTTTTTTTTTTACTTAAATTTAATTAATCGCTATAAAAATAAACTCGGCTTTGAAGTGTTTCGTTAACGCCTCTATTAATATGAGCGATAGATCCGGATGTTATAAATCGTTGTACGCGCGGCGCCTTAAAATAGCGTAGGTATCTACCTACCTGTTTAGTTTATTAATAAAATCTGTGGCAATATCTGTAAGATTTCGCCTACGCTCTAAAACCTCATTTTTACCAACGATGGAACAAAGACGTAAGGTATGCGTTTGGGGCGAGTGCGTTTCTTTGTTAGTGTTCCACCTAAGTGTAATGCCGGACCGATCTTAATGAGATTTCTTATTCATTAAGCACGCATCACTTTTGGGCAAGATTTTACGGCTATAGACCATAAGAAGGCACAGCGTTTTTGATTTTGTAATAGTAGATATGTTACTATTTTTCTGAAGGACTTGATAGGGTTCTTTGCATTACGCAAGTTTTGTTGTTGTTGGTTCTTTTCTGCCGGATTGGTCAATCAAAGGGTACGCTTCCCTCAGTGGACTTTGACATGGGCTTATTCAAGGGCTGGATCAATAAATTCTTGAAAAGCTGGCAACGCATTCGTGCTTCTGGTTCTCGAATGAGTTGGCTTATGAGAGGCGGTAATCATTTTGATCAGATGATCCGCTTGCATTAATAGCGAAAAAACTATTTTTTAACTGACTTCCAAAAAAGGAGGAGGTTCTCAATTCATCAAAATCTTTTTATTTAATTATTTATTATGTATGTTTCCCGATTACTCGAAGACGCCTGGACCGATTTGGAAAATTCTTCTTTGTTTGAAACGGTATACCTACTTCCCAGGTGGTTCCATTGTCATCGGTTCAGGATCTGATGATGAGATCCTGGAGCAATCGAGCGAAATCTTCTTTTATAGGCACACTTGATATACTTTGTAGTGGCGCTTGAAGTCGGTTTTGTAAAAAGAATTTTTACGTTTATATTATTTATTATTGTTAAAATTGAAGTTAATGACATAATTGAATTTGTTTCCCATGGTGTTATAAATTGGAGCGCAAGAATGCCCGTAATTCCAAGCCAATTATGACTCATTGATCCTCGAGGCATCGGCAATCCGATTTGTGAATGTTGCCTGGGTGTTCGCCACACCAACACGGCCTGCGTCGATATCTTGTAACTAGAGACTGATTTATTTTATGGCGCATTTTTTTTAGCCAACTTCCCCAGCAGGAGAATGCTGATTGTAGCTTGAAAGTTTTAATAGATCTACTTAAATAAATAAGGTGTGGTTAGATTAGTCTTAGTTTTAGGGATAACACTCGTTGGGTGATACTGGTTGCACAAAAAATTGGTTTTACGATCTCCCTGGCACAGTGGTGAGCGCTGTGGTCTTGTAACTGTTGGGTATAGGTTGAATGTACACTGTCATACCTCTTCCAAATTAGCCCGCTACCATCTTAGACTGCATCGTCACTTAACATCAGATGAGATAGTAGTCAAGGAGTGTCATCGAATAAAAAAAAAAGGTTTTTCTTCATCTTAAACCGTTTCCCAGCGTTGTATACACACTTATGCGCTAGATATTATAGGCAGAGAGCCTACATTAATATTGGCTGCCGTGATCAAAATTCGCTTGGGAAGACATCATATTTCCTACATCATGTTCTCCTGACCGAATTTTCGTTCATCATATGGGAAAATAGAGTTTGCAGTTTGAATCAAAGCTCATGTCTTTGTGTAATTCGAAGCCAATTTACGAGTTACGAGTACGACTCGCTGGTTCACGAGGCATTAGAAATTCAATTATCCAGCATTGTCTAACGTTCGGGAATACAAACATCTAACATCTCTTTACTTTGAAACACTGTTGATATTACGAGTAGATCAAAATATACATATACGTACAAGTACATGTACAACTTTAAAAAGCTGGAGGATAGAATCTTTAAGCATGTATGATAATAAATTTTTTTTATAAGACATTTTATTTTAGATCCCTCCGAGTATTCGGTCGACCGTGGAAATTATCTTTTTTTAAGTTTTTCTGTAATTAGATACAATATTTACATCTGAATCGATTGAGGTTTTAAAAACGTTCTCCATACAAACTTTATCGCCCCTTTTTACCAATTTATAATAGGGTATTTTATAAGCCACAAGCTGACTAAATTTCCAAAATGTTTTTGAAACGGCTTTGCGTGCGACGTCGCCCGCGTGTAGTTTGGTTTTCAAAATCCCATAGGAAGTTTGGAATAAAAAATAGCCTATGCCACTTTACAGGTCCTGAAACCCATACAAGAAATAACGTCGATCGGTAACTATGCGTTTGAAAAAACTAGGTAAGTAGAGGTTTAAAAAAAAAACGATAAAAATGATTTGAATACAGGTAGGTACACATTTTAATTACAGATTTATCAAATTAACGCTGCCGATATCACTATAATTACACTAATGGCTTATCATAGGTAACTATATTATTTCATTACCACTAATGGAGTATTAAAGCTATTATTAGCAGGCACAGCCATTGCATACGGTACATGTACTTAGGTATATAAACTCGATCAACCGTGATGTTTAATATGAATTGATGCAATTTGTAGTTATCATGTTCCATCTGAACGTATATATGGCACGATGCATTACGGATGCCATTACAATACTATTTAAACCTACGATTATGTGCGTTATACAGTATTATTATACGTAATTTCTGGTCTCAATCCGACCCTTTCCCGTCAAAGAGGATTCGAAAATACAAAAAACCTTATAAATATACATAAGCAACATACAACATTAGATTTTCGAGTTTTTTTAGTAATTAATTAGTTTTTTTTTTAATTCGATGACAAGATAGCCCTTGACTGTGATCTCACCTGATGGTAAGTGACGATGCAGTCTAAGATGGTAGCGGGCTAACTTGGAAGGGGTATAGCAGTGTAAATTCAACCCATACCCCTAATCGGTTTCTACACGCCATCGTGCCGGAACGCTAAATCGCTTGGCGGCACGTCTTTGACGGTAGGGTGGTAACTAGCCACGGCCAAAGCCTCCCACCAGACCAGACCAGAGACAATTTAGAAATTATAAATTTCTTAATTGCCCCCGCCGGGAATCGAACCCTAGTTTAGTCTTTTCTATACCTAAGTTAGTCATAGTGGGGAAGTTAGTCGACTCATTCCCACTAGTACAACTGATAAATTCTACAGTACCGATTACACACACAGTTGTAAGTTACGAAGAACTCCATTAAATATTCTTTAGGGCCTCGAAATTGTAGAGCCTTGGGCGGCGAAAGTCTTCAGTGATGAAATTTCAATGACCAAGGTAAAGTGCGTTTAGGCTGCCAGTTAAAACTCTTAAATTAGTTTTAACTTAACTCCAAAATGTCTCCAACTATAAGCATTTATGATAACATTTATTTAATTTAAGAACTTTATCATTTTAAATCTCGCTTCGGGAATAGAGCTTGACCGATTAGAGCAAAACTATTTTTACTACAAGGCTGTTTAAATCTGCACAGCTTCTTACCTACGTTTGATGGAAATCTGTTAAGCCGTTTCGACCAGGCTTTGGTGATAGAGTTTCCTGTGGGTGTAGCATCGACTTCAAAGGCTATAATTATGTTCAGATTTGTTGCAAATTATATAGCATGAAGTAATACTTAAAGTTTTACTTGAAATTACAAGAAATTGATTCAGTAAAATTCTGGTTGCCCAGCTTACCTTACATAGCTTTACGTACGTTACTTTAAGTTACAAGCTTTATTTATTACTAGCTGTTGCCTGCGACTTCATCCGCGTCAATTTCTGTTATTATGATCGCGATTAACATGTTTTTAAAAGAATATATTTTAAATACGGATAATTTTCCCCGTTTTTGCAACATTTTTCACTGATGCTTCGCTCCTATTGGTCGCAGCGTGATGTTATATAGCTTAAAGCCTTCCTCGATTAATGGACTATCCAACACAAAAAGAATTTTTCAATTCGAATCAGTAGTTCCTGAGATTAGCGCGTTCAAACAAACAAACTCTTCAGCTTTATAATATTAGTATAGACTAGTTAGTATAGATACCTACGTAATTTTGTAATCCGAATGCTAATGTCAAAATTCCTCAGATGCATAAGAGGTGTTTAATATGCGTAAAGACACCGCACCGTTTTGTAAATTATTCAAGCATAGTATGAAATTCATTGGACAAGGAACATTATATCCCAAAACGTCTATCAAATTTATTATGCTATGCTCACACGTACACGTTAATTTTGGGGAATGGGAATGTGTAATAAATGTTTTGACTTCGTTAATGCGAAGCTCACGAAAGCATTATTAGGAGTAGTGTAATGTAAAAATTTAAGTGACATTAACAGAATTTAAGTCAATTAGTATCTGCTATAATTTCGGGTTCACAATCTACTATAATTTCAGGTTTAGCAAAAAATCGATCCAAATAAAGAAACGGTGATGTCCATGTTTTACCTAGTTAGGGTTATTTCGCATTAACTGTCTACATATAATTAATTACCCAATTTTTTTTTTCGTTTGAATAATACCATATTCCCAAACACTGATTAGTAACTTTTTTGTCTATCGGTCTGTTTATCCAGGTTAATTTCGAATCGACTGAACCGATTTTGATGAGACTCATAGACAGGTAGAAGAACATACAAAATCAAATTCTTCCCACAGGAAGAATTACTAATTGTTATGATTTTGGTAACATTCTATGATAAGAACACTAACAATTAAAAAAAATATATATCATTGTCAACCATTGCTGGCAAGAGGTTTTGCTCCTAGTATTTAGTCTTTCGGTCTTTACTCTGTGCTTGTACCTACATATTAAGGACTTACTGTAGAAAATTAAATTGTGAGGGATAATTTCGAGCAGATACTCATAACTACGTTTTATTTAAGTTCTAATGTTGTGCTGAACTCTTTCATTCTTAGGCCCTTATCTACGTCATTACGATCATTGTCTTTCCTACATGTAGCATTTTAATAAAGTAGGGTCATGTGTTCAACAATGAAACAGAAAAAATTCAAAGTCTCATGCACCTTTTGTTTTGACAGATAGAAGTCTAATTTTTTACAGGTGTGTAGGTAATTTTATTCGGCATCGGATTTCATCTACAATTTTTTTAATTAATATGTAATCAATCGACAAAAAATTATAAACTGAAAAATGGGAAATGTTTCATTGTGTCCACAGTGGTGGTACACAATGAAACACCACAAATTCAACAATGAAACATTAATAGTATTGTCTCGACTTTTGTGTAATTTATGGAGTAGGTGAATAAAAAAAAATGCTTGAGTTAATAATGACAAAAGGATTTATTTTTAATTAACTTTAATCAGGTTACCAGTACTATTACTGGTATTATAAAAAAAATTAATGTTAATAAGATTAATTTGTGAATTTGTAGCCACAAAAATTATTAATTTGCCCGGAAAGTACATGATACTATGTATGTACAATTATACGGTACACAATAAAACAAAATGATACACATTGAAATAGTGTTTCATTGTGTTACTGTGCAACTGTTTCATTGTGGACTACCTAAGGTTTTTTTTACTAATCTCAATTTTTTACCCACTAAATTGTAACACTTTAAGATATAATTTATTGCACATTAATCTACGAAATGTGTGTAATGCTAATTAATCTTGAAATTTATGAAATTTTCAACCATACTTTAGTAAAAAATCTATAAAGAATGCTAAAAATATTTACTTTTTGTCGAAAAAAAACAAAAGTGCTCCGTAAACACATCTTCTCGCACGCGGCGTCGATGCAAATTGGGCTAGGTCGGGGGGTTCACGCAGTGTTGCCACACGCCAGATCGAGAAATCTGGATAGAACGGTCGAAAAATCTGTACAAAATCTGTATGAACGTAAAACGCTAAAATCTGTATAAAATCTGTAAAACTGTAATAAAATCTGTACAAAATCTGTTCAAGAAAACAATATTAAATATTTTTTGTACATATTTTTATTCATTTTAACAATCATTTTTTTATCAACTTGGAGTTTATAACAGGGTTCATCATTAAGAAGTTGTTTCGTTAAAAGAAGTCCCTCAATCGTTTCAGTGCCTAAATGGTTTCTTGTTTTTGTTTTAATTAAATTTACTGCGGCAAATATTCTTTCCACCGCGGCACTGGAATGAGGGAGACTTAGTAAAGCAGTAACAAATTGCAGAAGAGTTGGATATAATAATCATTATATCCACATCACAGGGAAAAAAATGTTGAAGGCTATAAATAAAAACTAAATTATTATACACTAAAAAGAGATACATTTTCAATCATTTCATCATAGATTATGTGAGGAAGCGAAAATGACGAAAATCTGTATAAAAGTTATGCTAAATCTGTAATCTGTATTGGTGATGAAAAATCTGTATAGATACAGATAAATCTGTATATATGGCAACACTGGGTTCACGAGAGTGTCCTAACGCAATATAATGCACGAAATGGCAACGCAGAATTTTAGAAATATCACAGTGTTTTATTGTGTACCACTGTTTCATTGTTGGACATCTGACCCTAAGTGCTGTTCATGAAATACTCCCTGTGGTAATGAGTGGTAATAGTGTGCGGCACGCACGAGAAAATGTTTCTTTCATTGCGACATGTAAACATAAACATCTATATGTTGTGTCGATGTCGTTGGACCGTGGCATGCAATATGGATATAACGTGAAAATAAAAAAGATTATTATCAATCAATTACATAAACGTAAACATCAATTATGCCTATAAAATTTGAAGAGTTCCCTCGATTTCTCCAGGATTCCATCATCAGATCCTGACCTGATGACAATTGGATCATCTGGGACCCTTTCAAACAAAAAAAAAAAAGAATTTTCCTAATCGGTCCAGGCGTCTTCGAGTACCTAATCGGGGAATATACATAAAAAATATGTATAAAATAACCTCCTCCTTTTTGGAAGTCGGTTAAAAAAGATTCCAATGAATTGAGAACCTCCTCCTTGTTTTGAAGTCAGCTAAAAAAGGACTTTCATTTGGTCTGCATTACCCGCTAAGTAAACAAAATAGATGGATGGAAGTAAAATATTTTAATGTGGTTTTTCTTAAATATTAAGAAGACATACTCGGAGTATTTGCTATTTTAGGCCAGGGCTGCAGATAAGGCGAGACCGAAGTGACGACGACGCGATATTGGCTGTCAGCATTGCAGTTACGATAAATTAAAAAAAAAAAATCTTTTTACTCTTTCATTAGACTTTTAGTTTTCTTAAATAAGTATTATATGAGTTTGTTATAATGGAATCGTCCCTGGCCTTGCATTACTAACAGAAAAATGAACTAATGTTAAAAAAAAATTAATTGTTCTCAGCAGTAATTACTTCGATCATAGAAAAATAAGAGTAATTACGACAAGAGATGAACAGATGACAATCATTTTACAATCAAGTAAATAAAAAAACTGTACTTACATATGAAATTACATCGTTATGAGTTATGATTGTCGGTAATTACAGCAGCAGCACAACACACCTACTAGTATTTTATCTACTGTTTCTATATGAGAATATATGGAAACAGTTGGCCTTTCTAATGAGACCGATATTTATTATCATTTCAACCAATTACTTGGACTACATTTAGAAATAGTGTAATCCTATACCGAACAATGCAATGCTAAGATTGTGTAATATTAGCGAGTGAATAGATTCGATGTGTTTACAACGTAACACACTGCTAGCACTTTACTTTTGGTATTATTCAGCCAACAAAATAGGTGTTGCACAACATTTTACACTTTCCTTTGTTATCTAAGTAAGGTTCTTTTTAAAACCTTACGAGGTTGACATGGATTCCGACTGGATTACTAATGGGAACTAAGAATGTGAGGTCGTTTTATGAGATACTAGCTGTTGCCCGCGACTTCGTCCGCGTGAATTTAGTTTTTAAAAACCCGCGGGAACTCTTGGATTTTCCGGGATAAAAAGTATAGCCTATGCCACTCTCCAGATCCTCAACTAAACCCGCCGTAAAAAATCACGTCGATCCGTAGCTCTGTTGCAGCGTTATTGAAGGACAACACGACAAATCAACAAACAAACACACTTTCGCATATATTAATAAGGACTTCTTCTATATTATAAAATAAAAAAAAATAAAAAAAAAAATATTTACTTAGTAAATGTGTATTCAAAACGTAATGAGATTAATAGGAAGCCTCGTAACAGACAATATGTTTTTTGTACTGAGGTTCATAGTAGATTACCAAGCCATAAGAGTTGTTAGCGAATAGATGGACTGCATGGCAAAAACTTGTAGAAACGCTGAACTAAAATCACAAGAGAAAGCGAAAACGACTGAGTTTTAAATGAGGTCATTTAAAATAGTTTTTCCTTTAACAAAGGAGTTGCATCGTAATTTTTGAAATATTATAATTCTTATATTTGGCGTTTATTAATTAACTAGCTTTAACCCGCGGCTTCGCTCACGTTAGGTTCGATTTTTTAACCCCCTATTTAACCCTCTTGGGGTTGAAATTTTCCAAAATCCTTTCTTAGCGGATGTCTACGTCCTAACAGCTACCTGTATACCAAATTTCAGCTCGATCGGTCCAGTGGTTAGAGCTGTGCGTTGATAGATCAGCCAGTCAGTCAGTCAGTCAGTCACCTTTGTCTTTTATATATTTAGATTAGTATAATCTGTTTTCAAAACCGGAGGTAGAGTCTTGTTTTGTTAATAAAGGCCATAATTTGGCCTTCATGAAACTTATATTTTTTATTTTAATTGACTTGCAAGCTTTTGTTTGAGACTTCTTCCGCGTGGAGTGAGGTTTTCTAAAAACCCGCGGGAACCCGCTGTTTTTCCGGAATAAGTAGGAAATTACATCGAAATTAAAAAAAAAAAAAAGACTTGTGGCACTCGGGGACTGCCGCGGTAAAGCTATTGCATAGCATTTTTTATCAACGCCATCTAGCGGCTTACCGTAGAGGAGCCCCGTGTCAGGTTGTTTTCGTTACGGAATTTCTGGATTCGGTCTCCACGCTGGCCCGCGATAGAAGCTATGCAATAGCTTAAAAATCATGTGGATCTGTTCCTTTGCTCTGTTGCTGCCGATTGAAGGACAAACTAGAAAATAAACACTTTCACATTTATAATATTAGTAGACAGTGGATACCATTCGCTCTATAGCTAGATATACTAAATTTTAAAAATCCTCCTAATATTATTATATATGAATGGATGGATGGATGGAATTTGTTACCTACTCAATCACGCCGCAACGACTGAACCGATTTGGCTGGGCACAGAGATAGATTATAGTCTGGAACAACACATAGACTACTTTTATCCCGGAAAATAAGAGAGTTACCGCGGGAATTAAAAAACCTCAGTCCGCACGCGTACGAAGTCGCGGGCATTAGCTAGTTGATGTCATAATATTAAAAATCAGTAATTACGTCACGGTTTCTGACCTTAACGTAAAATATTCATGAATTAAGATCCTAGCAGTATCAAGTATGTGACGAAATGCATCTTTATAGCAAAGTTGACAATGTTCAATATACCATACTGGAGAGAATCCGGCTGATATTTAGATTTCTGACCTCGTTGCAACCGAGCAAGTCGACCGAGCGCGCTTTGTATCGAACTTAACCTCTATTCAAATATATTTCTTATCAATATCGTCGTAAATACCAAAATCCTATGTTACGTTGAAATGAAATACGCCCAATACCACCGCACCTTGCACCGATTACAATTTGACGTGTGCAATTTGTACCTATTGCGAAATGCATATTTCGTTTTTGCACTTGCAATTCTAATAGGCGATTGTTTGGACACATTACATTGTGCTTTTAATAGATTTACTAATTCAGACAACTATAGCCGTGTCACAGCTAGTAGTAAAACGTGATGTTATTTAGAAAAAAATAAAAGATAGACAGGTAATTAAAGCACATAGATCTAAGAATCAAGAGGTGTTCTAAAAGTGCTGGATGGTGACCCGAAAACACATTTTGCGCGGATTGGCAAATTTCAGGCACTTTTATGGAGAATTTTCAGGCATGCAGGTATCCGAAATCGTAACCACTAGGCTAGCTGGAACTCTGAAACAGACATTTACGAGAAGAAAAATGTTGACAAAAAGAAAAAAAAAAACACAATTTTATGATATTTTAGTAGGTAGACAGACACTCACCGAAGTTTATTTTGAAATTGCAAATGAAGTCAAAGAGAATTTAACACATAACGGCACATTGAAAAGTAAGCTCTGCACGTCTATTTGTATGAGCCCCGCTCTCGCGGCTCGCCCCGCTATTGAGTCGTCGCAAATAAATCGTAAACGGTACACAGCTTCATAAAGCGAGACGAGTTCAAAAGACATTATTCAGTATCGGATCGACCGAGCACGGCTTTAAACACGATAGAACACAGCGTAAATAAAGCGTTTGTATATTCAACCGATTAAGAAGAGGGAACTCCGTGGAAAAAAGATTTTTCTACTTCTTTTTTTTAACGCATTGGCAGTACATAATTTAAAATCTAAGAGCTCTGCCACACGTCACGTTGCGGTCCATGACGCTGGAGCATCCTATAGAGAAAAAGTAGTGGTATGCCACATGACGCGCTATGGTTGCATCCCAAGGATGTGACGTACTCGCGTAAAACGGCACGGCAATTTTTGTCATCGGAACATAGCCATACATTTACCGTCTCATGAATTCCTGTGGAATGATTTAAAATCCTGTGGTACGATTAAAAATGATTGCAACAGTGTAAGGATTGCAATCGCCTCTGATAGGCCGATACCCAATCGCTATTAGCTAAAATGCATTGCTGCAGAAAGAATGCGATAAATTCGATCAGTCACCACTATTGACACTGTAGCAATGATTGCTGCAACTTTTACAGAATCGACACACTGGTGCGAATCAAATCCGGTTTTATGTATAGTTATTGCAATTCAAGAGGGGGCGTGAGCTTTACTTGTGGTTACGTCCGTCGTGTACATGCACATTGCGTAAATGTGCGTGTCTGTCAGGAGCTCAAGTGGAAGCGGTCAGGCGCGAGCAAGCTATCGCTCACACTTATATAGATACTACACACACAACCATGAGCTACGTGCCCTCGTAAATTGCAAGAACTATATCTAACTACCTATTTAACTTTAAAATTGTCACTTGCGATGCCGCGACAACAGTGTGGCGTTACTCTAACGCAAGTATTGTAGACCCTATTGTATAAAGTTGTATATAGACAGTACATGCCATTGGGTGTAGCCTACAGCTGTTTAAATCAAATCAAAGTGAACAAGGAAGCGCAGGAGCAGTCCAGACAATATAATTTATGTCTTCACTGCCAATTGTACTTTAGTGGCCATTGTTTACAAATGTAAGGGATATACTCACACTGGACCAGTTCAGTCGTGAAGATAACTCAGTATTGAATATTGATCAGCGCGTGATGTATTGAATACGTCAGTAGGTTTGTAGTAAGCATGTATAGTAATTATTGTATGGAGATAAATTATTTAGGTACTTAGTACGTATAGTTAAAACTATGTTTCTACTTATTAAGTAAATAAGAAGCACGTGGATTTCGCGAACTGAAAAAACTATACATATTAAATAAAAATGTGAAAAAAAAAAAATCCACGACCAACTGAATTTAATCTTAAAAAATTCCATACCATAACCGGTAGCCACTTCTGTACTAATAAATTAATAATAAAATAATTATTACCATTGCTTTACTGAAATATGATGATATTAATGTCTTAATTCAGACTAAAACGCGTTCGATTGGGATCTAATTGGGATAGATGATAGCATTTTTTGTACCTATTAATAAGCTCTCCGCGAGATTTTTCTGTAAACGTACATATTATATTAAAAAAAGATCCAAAATACGTAACAAAAACAATAATAATATCGACATTTTGACGACAACCGATACGTAATTTTGAAACTATGGTAAACATGCTATTTTCATATAACTTTAGTATGAAGAGCACTTCTACTAAAATCTCAAACTCTAATAGAGTGGACTCTGCTTAACCTTTTACTACTGTCCATAGAAAAAATACACACAAAAAAAAAAACAAAGGTTGATTCTTCACGTTTGCCGGTTTACAAATTCGGTTCGTTTCGAAATGTTCGGTTTATGGAATAATCTAGCCAGCACAGTCATTGCTATTGTTGGTCATACAGTTTGGAATGTATGGACGTTATGGTCGTAACAAAGCACAATAGACGGGAATACGGCTGTATGGATGCATTAGACGATAATTGTGATTTGCCCTTCGGAAGCATGTATTACGAGGAATATTGATGTTAGCTAAGTTAAGCATACATTTACCTACAGAGCACAGCAAATTTTATTGATTTATCATTTAGTGCCGATTTTGACAACGTTTAGTGACGCTTAAACGAGGAATAAATTGGGAGTTTAACAGTTTTTGTATTAAAAATCTGCCAAAGTATCGCGCTCGGATAAGACATATTTTACGTTGGTGAAATCGGCCCTTAGTGTAGGAGCTATTTAGAAACTTAAAAGTAACTTCATATCACCATCTAAAGCTGTATGCACGTAAAATGAACATTAACTTGAAAAGCTTTACTAGAGCTTTGATTATCAAAATCATATGAAGGTAATATGTTTGTCTAATATTGTGGTCGAAGATGTCAACGCGCGTTGTATCCCGCATTAGAACATATTCCCGTTCCCAGGGAACCTGCGTCAATACATTAAGTGTTTTGCCATCATCTCGATTAATCCCCGCTGGCTCGATAGAGACAGGAAATCAATGGCAAGAGCTCTTTCTATTTTATTAATAGAACCATATGAAAATAGCCTACCAGCGCTTCTGTGGCTCCCCTTGCCTGGTCCTCCAGATAGGTACTTGTAATAATAATAATTATGCCGGCAACAAACCACGCATTCACACAGCAACCCTCTACGGGCCGCTGCGCTTGATTTATCACCATAATATCATGTACAGGGGGCGAATTATCTAATAGCAATGATGGGGAACACAAATTATCACTATTGTTTCCTTACTAGCATGAACAATAAACTAATTTATTTTAGTGAATACTTTCCCAGGCCACATTTTATTCTCACCAAACTGTTAAATGAAATATTTGCATTTTACTATTTACCCATTCAAATATAATAGCAACGTCTGAGTGATGGGTAGGCAAGTGACATAACTTTTCTGTAATTTAATTTATTGACAGTTCAATTTCAGTTCCGATGGTATAATTGTAACAAAATGTTCTATTCCTGTTAAATATACTTTGACCATAACTTAGCTATAACGGAACTAAGCCGTCAACTTAGGCAACCCGGCCTCAGGAACGTGACTGATAGGCACAGGACAAAGCACAGCCTAAACCGGTCAATGTGTCATCTGTACGTCCAAGCGATAAGGTCAGGAAGTTAAGGTTCAAAGTCAAATATTGCTAAAATGTCTCTCCTGATCTCTGACCTAACCAACCTAAAACAACGTTTTTTGAAGGTAAAATTTAACGTTAACCGTAACCTAACCCTAACCGCCTGATATGCAATCCACCCTTAGAGATTTGATATGGAGAAATTATTCATTGAGCTGGTACCTCGATGTATACTGAGGGATATTTTGACTGTATCACCCTATTTCATAGATAAGGGGGTAAAAATATATAAGTAGTAAAGTTTTGTATTTTAAAACTAAAATCTACGTAGCTCTAGTCTATCTAATCTCTGAAATTAAGTTGAGAAGGATTCTTTTTTATATTCCTTTTTTAAAATATTTGCTCCATTTTCATTATTATTTTAAAGAAGTTGTTAAGAGCAGGATGAGCAGTCAAGTAATTATCGGCTCATTTAAGGATGAATATTCCATAAAATTCCTGCATGGATTGCTATTCAAACCGCGGGAGCTTGAAATTAATTAACTTTCGTGGATTTAAAATGTTCAAGTGTATTCAAGTTAAGAATTCAATTAACGAGTCGGTTTCAATGAAAAATTACGGTGGTTCCGTCGTGATCGGAATCTACAATATTCAATTTTAAAGTAGAAACTTCTCTACAATTACAATTCGGCTGCCTTTCTAAATCGCTGATTTAGTAAATGATCAATTTAGACAACGGTCAAATGAAGCTTGTTTAACAGATTTTACTTTCTAGCACTCAATAAAAAGGTTTAAATTAAAACCTGTATAATCTATAGGTACTAAAATTGGGTTCCATATCCGTTAAACTTATTGTTTTTATAGCCTACTAGCTGATGCCCGCGACTTCATTCGGATGGATTGAAGTTGTTTAATTACCGCGGGAACTCTTATTTTCCGGGATAAAAAGTAGCATGTGTGTTATTCCAGACTATAATCTATCTCTGTGCTTTTCAGCCAAATGGGTTCAGTCGTTGCATGGTGATTGCGTAACAAACATCCATCCTTCCATCCATCCATCCAAACATATAAACATTTGCATTTATAATATTAGTAGGATGTCATTCGGACCATAACAACAAAAGGATTTAACCTCATCCATCAAAATCAGCTCAGTAGTTTAGACACTACGGTGGAACATATTACGTAAATACAAAAATAGATACCTACATATAAAATCATAACCCTTCCTTTTGCCGTAGTCGGGTAAAAGGAAATATGTAGGAAGTTTGAATTGGAAATGAACAAAACCAATAGTGAATGGACCAAATAGCAAAGCTAGAGTAGAGTAGGCTATAAAACGTGTACTATTTCGAATTCCTATCAAGTACTGGACTTTATCTCTGTAAGGCATGTGAGGGGACGATTTTCGTACCGTCTACGTGTGTTTGCTACATAAAATCCCCTATACTATATTTCATCTTACGATTATATCAATGGGACCTAATGGGGTGGACAGCTATTTGCTTTCATCTCGTCATTTGCTTTCATACGAGTTACGCGTAATTGAGTTCATTAGGATACAATTTTCTCACCTAAGTAAGACAATACACTGTATCTTCAGATTTTTATTTTTTTATTCGATGACAAGACAGCCCTTGACTGCGATCTCACCTGATGGTAAGTGACGATGCAGTCTAAGATGGTAGCGGGCTAACTTGGAAGGGGTATAGCAGCGTAAATTCAACCCATACCCCTAATCGGTTTCTACACGCCATCGTGCCGGAACGCTAAATCGCTTGGCGGCACGTCTTTGACGGTAGGGTGGTAACTAGCCACGGCCAAAGCCTCCCACCAGACCAGACCAGAAACAATTTCTAAAAGTTCATTAGGATACAACTTTCTCACCTAAGTAAGACAATACACTGTATCTTCAGATACAGTGTTTTATCGTCGTAGCGATAAATGAGTTCGTCGCACATGTTTACATTGTTTTTGCAGGTGTCGATATTCAGAATCTAGATAAGTACTTAAAATTCACTCAAGGTATCTTTAGGTTAGTTTTTGACCATATTGATTAATTATTTACTAATTATTTAACTAACTTATATAAAACTAACGTTTTATGCGATGGTTTTTATTCAATTACTTTTTCACTAATCCCTATATTTTTCCTCTCATTCTTGGTGTTGCCTGCGTTCTGTCCACCATTTTCCTGACATTTATACTCGTAACATATTAGATGAAGAATGAAACTAAAGGCGTGCTTATTAGAGAATCATCAGATTCTATTCAAATAGAGCTCGAATGTAATCGATAGTTAAGTAAAGTTTTGCGGTCCTCTGTATGGTTTCCTTTGTTATGTCGGGAGTGCTCCGAGCTTTCAGCTTTTGGGGGCAATTTGTTATTATTGCTTTTGTTCGGGCAAACAGCTGAGTGTCTTGCTTGATTTACCGATGGACTGAAAATTTATGTAAACACAGGAACAATTTGAACTTTGCCGATATTGTACGGCATCAAAATCAGACATTCTAATTTTAAACGTTGAGAGATTACTTAGGATATGGGAGAAAATGTTAGTATCAAGTAATTTAAGAAAAATTAAATCGATTTCAATATACCGAAACAAAGAGGTATTTTTATACATATATAAAAAAAGGGAAAATATTTTGCAGTGTCAATAATATTACATACATTACAAGCGTGTCGAATTGATAATCTCCTTTTTTAAAGTCAGTTGATTGCATTAATTTTGTTGTTTCGGTATATCGAAGTTGATTTAAAAGCTAATGTTACTCGCGACAGTCGATCGTGTTTTTCATCAGATCAACCTATATTTAATTCTTCTTTTGGCGTGTCAGTGATCTATTGCACATATATAGGTATTTGAAACAGATCGATCACTTCCCTCATTTCCTGAACTATGGTTCACCCTCGTGATATTTTTCCGGCTTTGGTGAGATCAAACATTGTCACGGCACGAAGGGTACGAATTTCGGGGATCGGAAATACATTACAGTAAATACCATCATTGGAACTTGAATCTACTTTTCTAAAAAAAAAAGAAAAATCGGTCTTAAACAGTGATCGATCTACCTCTCAAAGGCTAGATATCACTTTTATGCACTTACAAATCTTACATACAATACATGCTTGAGAGCGTTTATTTTCCTAATTTAACACCTTGATACTTATTACTTACCAAATAATTATTTAATTACTTACTTCATCACCACATTACATAATACGTATGAAAAGTTCTAATGAACGACCTCGTGTTATCAGAATTTTTCAAAACCATCATTTTTCTTTGCGAAGATATATGTAAGTTGTATCATATATCTGTAACAAAATTATATGCACTCAGGTATATCCTTGGTTTTGAAACAGATATTCTGCTTTAAATCCTTTAAATATACTTGATGCAAAGCTTCATGTACCCACCCAATACAATCGCTCCCAACAACTTAGGCAAGCCATGCGTTTCGTGCAATATAGAAAGTAGCTCGCCTTTGCCACTCTTCATTCAGCCACGCCGAACTGGTTACGAGGTACCACTTGCTCGAGACGCACACACACACACACACCAAGCATCAGATACATACTATCAAAGCTCGCACCCACACAAGCAATTCTGTGAGACTTACGGGCATTACTTATACGCAGGTCAGCCCGGCGCATCGCTTTTTTTTTTTGAAAACAGGTTTTCGGTATAACAAAGAGTGAGTCAGAGTGTTTTGTAAGAATTACAGACCTGCTTTTTGCTCCATTTTGGATGTAACTCACTGGGTCGTTGAATTGATCTTTCATATTGTAGCCGCAACTGTTATATAGGTATTTTAGTGACTTTATTGCTGCAGGGACATTTATTTTGAACCTTCGTAGGTAGTTTGTGATTTATTGTCTTCCTTGCTCACAGTTGCATCATAGAAATCATTTCTCTTTTATTCATCTGTATTTATTGGTTTATAAAAAAAAAACTTGCAACTTCTGAATTAATCGCAGCTTTCGGGTTAGAAAAAAATAACGTTGTATTTTTATTGTCTATGGGTGTAGGCTTGGTGTAGGTCGGTAGATATAGGTACTGTATCACTGAAATTTTATTAATCGCCAATTCCATTACATATAGCAAACACACGAGGTATTGGTAAACCTCGAGCACCGCTGAGATTTATGAATTCAATAACTCGACAGTTTGTCCATTGCCGTACCTTCATATTATACGTTGTGATTTATTGTATTGAACACGTGTTCGTAGGTAGTCGGGTGTTGGTTTGACAAGGGATGCTCTACCTGCTTTTGAATTGCCCTGTGTCTCTATAGAGATATCGAACATATTTTTTTAATTCGATAACAATACAGTCCTTGACTGCGATCTCACCTGATAGTAAGTGACGATGCACTTCTATTGCATTCATGCAGTCTAAGGTGGTAGCAGGCTAACTTAGAAGGGGTATGGCAGTGTACATTCATTCCTTACCCGAAAAGCCTTACCCCTAATCGGTTTCTGCACGCCATCGTGCCAAAACATACTCAGACACCTACTTAATTATTTTAGTAGATAAATAGGCATTTCTGATTACACATGAGTGACACGTTTGTTGAAGTCGGGCATCGGTTTCATCGTTTCTATTCCGTCCGACTTCAACAAACCTGTACAAACTAAAATGATTTTTATACTTTGTAGTGGCGTTTAAAGTTAGTTTTTTTGAAAAGAATTTTTATTTTATCTACATTTTTTAGACATCGTTCGTAGGCATAGTGTTTTTGCTTCGTAACTATAAGCTATTTTTGCCGCTTTAATAAGTTGCGTAGGCGTGCTTGTCTCGCAGAGAACATCGAGCAAAGTCAAGGTAAAAGGCAAGAAGTGTATTTCAAAAGGCGTTCATGTTTAAAGGCCTCTTTGAAATTCTTATTTGCACCCTGTTAAATTCCTTGATGATGAAATATACTAATATTCTAAATGTGAAAGTGGATATTTTTGTTTGTTGGTTTCTCCTTCAATGATGAAGCAACGGAGCAATGAGTCAAATGAGAATGAGAACCTCCTCCTTTTTTGGAAGTCGGTTAAAAATTCCTGGGAACCCTCTGATTTTGCGGGATAAAAAGTAGCCTATATAACTCTCCAAGTCCTGAACTATACCCAAATGTTCGTTTGTTTCTGTGGGATTGGCGAAAGTGAGTTTCTTTGTTGGTTACAAAGAAACACATTTTCGCATTTATAATAATACTAGCGGACGCCCGCGACTTCGTCCGCGTCAATTTCTATTATTATGATCGCGATTAAGAAGTTTTTAAAAGATTTTAAATATGGATAATTTTCCCCGTTTTTGCGACATTTTTCACCGATGCTTCGCTTTTTGTTTGACTGATGTAATGACGTGGAAACTGATGCATTTTATCTCGCGTGCCGAAACTAATACAAAAGAAACGCGAGTTTCGGAACGCGACATTAAACTCCTCCAACTATGTATTCTGTGCTCCAACGCACACACGCACATTGTTTTGATAGATATGATCTTTGACGTTAGGAACACACCTACATTGCTTAGACAACAGTGAGTGCTTGTAATTTAATATGAACTTTATACCATAGCAATAAAGCTCAAATTGACTACGTTTTAGTTTCAAATCATTTGTATGGGAAAAAGAAAAGGGCTATTTTTAGGGTTTTTCAAGCAATAATTCTAATTTTTCTCGCCGTAAAAACCATCCTTGAACTTCAACGAACATTTTAAAAAAAGATTTGGCCAAATTGGTCCAGGCGTTGTTGAGTTATGCGCTTACCAACACATTTTGCGATTCATTTTTATATTATAGATTCGTAAGCATGCTAAAGCTGCCGTATGTAAAATGTCTTATCACTAATAGTTAAGTAATGTAGGTATTACTTATAGGTTCATGGTGCAATAGGACATTGACAGTCATTGTGGCGACGCGGCATAAGCCAAATTAATCTCAGAAGTCGTGTTCGTCGCATCGAAATGTCGCCTTTGTCGTTTGATTAATACAGGCAAAGTCGAAACTAGAACTGTAGAGGCAACAATAACAGTATTCAAAAGGAAATTTCGCATTGAAGTTGGGAACGCTAGCTTGATTAGTTCTTGTTCGTGGTATGACCTATATAACTCTGTTAATTACACTTTGAAAACTATTGCATCCGCCCCATTTTACGATGCATGTCTAAAGGCTTCCCTATATTGAGGTATTTCTATTTCATGATGCTTTTCGGGCTATTTTTACCCAAAAGTCAAAAGCAAGGGCTACGATTTTAGCAGTCTATGTATAAGGTATGTATGTATGTATGTGACTACACTGACATGAAAAATACTGAGCCGATTTTGACGAAAGAGATGATGGTTCGGTTGACGTAGGCTACATTTTAGAAGAACAAAATCAATAAGACGTATGTTACATCAAATTTTCCCTAGTAGAATTACAGTTTTATAAATCTTTTATCCTTGTTATTGTATGCTATTTAATAAAAACAGTATTAAGCATAATATTAAATGCACTTCATTTAGTAGACAGAAGTAAAGCTTATCTCTATAATACAAATTTCTTCCAGTTTGCTTCTAAAGTAAGGTGAAATTATGGATTGGTTGATTTATGTTTTGAAGTTAACCATGTTGCTTTTCAGTTTTTACATGAAGAAATAACGCAAACTAGAATTTTAAGCCAAAGACTCTAGGTTAGCAATGTATAATTGTATAGCTAACAGATAATAATAAAAAAGAAATCTTTGTCCAATTCATTGTATCACTATTCACCCTCGAATCCCTCAAATTTATTGTAAAATCTCACCAGTCTACCTGCTATTCATGAACATTCAGTTGCGTAGGTACAATATCTAAATGTAAGAGATTTTTTTTGTTTTTTTTTCTGCTCGTATTGAAAAGATTGCCTCCATTGTATTTAGAGGGCGCTGTCAGAAAGAAATATTGAAGCGTAACCTGCTGTTGACAAAAATAGTAATGTATAATCTCAACTGCGTGGAATTGTGCCAAAATTATTGGCTTTATTCTTGCGTTGAACATTCAGGATAATTTTTAAAGAATAGTTTTATTATAATTTTTTCATTCTAAAAGATTGGTTTTTTAAATCTTAAATGGAAGGTTTGTTCAATTAGTAATATTATGTATTAATAAAGTAAAATTCTTTTCTAAATTCTGAAATTTCAAAACCATTTTTTTTTTTATATAGGCCAACAGTAAACGTAGCGGATTCCACCATAACATACAACATTATAGCATGTGCCTTATTTTCTGTAAAAGTGACATATACTGAGATATTCAAGAAAAATTGTTTTTGAAGGAAGGCCTTTGACTCTATGTTAAAAAATCATAAACGCATTTGGATTGCTGGGGATTTTTAAAATTTTGTGTAGGACAACAATGTTAAGATTCATATCAAAATCCAGCGTTCCGGGTATTATTCCCAAGCACAATTCCAATTTCACTTATCTATGTAGGTACATTGTTGCAAGTTACAACTATGAAACATCGCCGTTGTACAAAAATTCAATATTACGAAGTATGCCCATATTTTGTAAAGCAATATTTACAAAACTCGATCTTCCAGGACATGTTGGAAAAGTAATAAAGCATGTTCCGACGTCAAGTTTTTGTCCTGCTCATACCACCTGCTAAAAATTAAGGTACAAAGGGGACGGGGCACAACATGTCTCGTGGGAAACGATGGTAACAAGGTTTCTGTCCTTCCACTCTATAGCCTTTCATTAGCCTTTGTTCTCTGGATGCGAGAAACTTTTACTGTTGGAAAAAATATCCAATAGAGGCACTGAAATTTTTAATACTCACTTTGCAAGCAAAATCGATTCCCGATGGGCTCACATTTTTTTACGAAAAAATCTTAGGATTCTATACCATTCTATTTAGGGTCAACCTACCTACTGATAAACCTGCAATCTACTTACGCATCAGATTCCCCAAATGTAAATCGCTATTTGAATAATCTAATGCCCATCTATTCCGATAAAAATGAATATTCAAGTTCGACATTATTTTTGGCTGAAAATTAGTGCGAACTTCAAGTACGTCGTTATGAATAAAATGTCGAAAATTCCGATCGATCCTACTTAAGTTAAAAATGTTAGAAGGTCAAGGTCAATGAAAATCAAAGTATCGAAATCGTATAATATACCTATTTAAGTACAAATAAAGTGTTATAAAAAAATGTTAATTTTTAATCACAATGCAGCAGGTCTATAATCATTAATCATCGTAACATACGCTTATAATATGTAGTGCACATAATAATTTACAAGAAAAAAGCTATATTTTCTCAATAAGCAGTTTATTATAGGAATGTTGAGAGTATTGCTAAAGACATAATTAAAACTAGATGCCCCGGTGTCTCCACAGCAAAGGGAATCTTGTAACTCTCGATGAGGGAGGTATACTTGGGTCATAACATTTTTATTGTTATGCTTAATTAATTTATATTCTCTACATCAATCTTAATAAATAAGCGCGTTCTAACCTAGACCTCATCAATGCTTTCCATCATTGATTATAATATTATCGTCAAGTGCAAACCTATCTCATTAAAAAAAAAATTGTTCGCACAATTAAATATTATGTAATACGTACGGTATTAGACATGCAAAAAAAGTCTTTATACTGACTTAATAATGATAATATAACAAGAAACGCATCTCTTCTATGATGTAAATGGTTTTTAGAGTATTTCGTAACACAATAGCTTGCGTCTACTGAGCGTAACGACTTCGAAGTTCGAGTTACATAGACACTCTCTTATCAACGTTGTCTAGCAATAACGCTTTTATCACTGCTGTATTATTACGTACGACGATCACAATATTGTCTTCATCTCATTCTTCATAAGCTTTTTATTTTCCATTGTTGGACATAGATTTCTTCGTATGCAATCTTTCAGTTGAGTCTCCTCCATGTTTACATAAGCTATTTAATTAATAAATAACTGATTCCAAATCGGTTAAAAATACCTATCCTTAGAGAAAATATCCAGATAAATACTTATATGGAAAATATCAATTTGTTATTTGACTTTTCCGAAACCTTTAAAATTAAATCGCATTATATTGGGGAAAAACAGGTCAAACTCCATCAAAAGCTACATTACATTACAATTTACAATAGAATAGCGCCTAGAGAGTAGAGAGTGACTATATAAAAGCTCGTTACAGACGTTGTGCAATCGACCGTGCATAAAGAGCAAACGCAGACGACCGATTTTTATGCGCAAATATCTGAGGTTAAACGTTGAAAAGCGGTGTTCAAATTTGCATTAATGTGTAGTATTATATAAGACTACACATTAACACGACGGAGACGGAGGCAAGGATAGAATATATATTCTATCCTTGCCTCCATCAAAAATAGGAGATCGAGTTATCTATTACTTATAACTTTTCCGACCAGGGAACCAGGTAAGTTCCAAAAGGTGACATTTATCTACCAAGGTTATAAAATGCACTTCGTTCCTAAAATACTAATAAACCATGAATAAGATATTATGTTTCACCATCACGTAAACATCTAGGCAATCCAGCTTCTCGACAGTACAGATCTAGTGTGACTGCCAAGACAAAGGGCTAACGACTAAGCCTTTTGACTGCACAATAGTGTAGTGGATGAAGTGTAGTGCTAGTGCTATTCCTAAAACATAAGAACGTGAGATCCGCGATAAGAACAAAGTGTCGCACCTAGTGTGTGTTGTATTTGGGGTAAAAAAGGAGGTCCAGCTACCTATAAACTTTACTCTACTGTATTTGTACTAAAGTTACGATCTAGCCACTAATCCAACATTAATATTAGAAATGCAAAAGTGTGTTTGTTTGTTTGTTGGTTTGCTTTGTTTGCAGAGCTACAGATTGTGGTGATTTTTCGAATGGGTATAGTTAAGTAGGTACCTACCTCGACACACCTATATATTCCGGAATATCAAAAAGTTCCTATAGGATTTTTATTCATGCGGACATAGTGCTAGTTTTACGTAAAAAAACCTCTGATTTTAGGACCATTTTAAGTGGGCATAGTAAAATGTATCGCACAAGATAGACAATAGTCGATCTGACAGATCGACTATATCGATCTGACAGACCGACTATATCGATCTGTCGGATCGACTATTGTCTATCTTGTGCGAAAGATATAAGCTAGCAAAGTGTCCGCTTGATGCCCGCATCCGATGTTGTACAGTCGTCAGTCAACGAACTCTTTACACTGTATTTATGCCGGAGCGATCATTACGCGCTTAATTCGTTTTACTTACATTTGTAATTACGCGCACAGTAAACTGCCTACACCAAATTAACATTTTAACGCGAGCTATTTACTGCTGTATTTTTACAACCAAATTAAACAACTGTTTGTGATAAACAACAAAGACGGACTGTATCATTGTTTTTTTTACGTTCCACAATTTTAAATTTTAAATGTTACTGACTCTGTATGATGTTTGTGTATTACCCATAGCTGTTTAAAAATATTAAATTAAAAAAAATCTAAAACCCGACTGCGTGAAAATTGAATTGAAAGGGGAAGAACAAGGCCTACTTAAACAGTCGGGGCCCGAATTGGAAAGATTTGAACCGATCTAGATTTTTCATGGGTCCCGACTGTTTAAGTAGGACTTGTTTTTTCCCTAACAGTTTGTATTTTCGCGCAGTCGGGTTTTTGAGTTTTTAATATTTTTATTTTATTTTGGACTAGCTTTAACCCGCGGCTTCGCTCACGTTATGTTCGGTTTTTTAAACCCCTATTTTACCTCCTTCGGGGTTGAATTTTGAAAAATCCTTTCTTAGCGGATGACTACGTCCTAATAGCTACCTGTGTGCCAAATTTCAGCTCGATCGGTCCAATGGTTAAAGCTGTGCGTTGATAGATCAGTCAGTCAGTCAGTCAGTCAGTCAGTCAGTCAGTCAGTCAGTCAGTCAGTCAGTCAGTCAGTCAGTCAGTCAGTCAGTCAGTCAGTCACCTTTGCCTTTTATATATTTAGAAGACGCGCGCTTTATTTAATAATGAGATTTATTTTTAACACAGATAAACCAAGTCTTTGAACACCAGTAAACTGTGGGCGACATCTCGATTTTAAAATCGTTCCGTTTAGTATCTGGTCCGATACGGTATCGCAAATAGCATAGAAGCGTTTGGTGGCGTGAGACCTACACCGTGAGAAAGCGCCAAAGAATGCCGACTGAACAATTCAGAACCATTACTTAAAAGTAAGAGCATTCAATCACGTTAAGTTGTATCCGTCAAAGGTGGTTTTTCTCGTCAATTTACCGAAATTGCCGTCTTCTTGGGAATCGCTCTGATCGAATATAAATAGCTGCTCTGAAAACTTCAACCATTGTTTTTTGAACTCTCGTCGAATTAGGTCCTTCAATTTAGAGTTCGGTACAAAAAAATGAGTTTTTGCCCTGGACCTCATCCGCGTAAAGTTGGAGCCCTTTCTTTGCCTAGGCAAAAATCAGTCTCTAATTCTAGGATAGAATTAGAATAGAAAAAAATTCAAATAAACTTTTATAAAGTGCTTTTGAATCGTCAAGTAAATCTATCACTATCTAACAATCACTTAGTTCTATATTCATGCAAAAAATCAAGTTACTCTTATAATGATTGTAAGGTATAGTATTTGCAATTCACGAGGGCGCGTGGCTCATGGTTGAGTGTGTCGTATCTGTATAAGTGTGAGCGAGAGCTTGCTCGTGCCTGATCGCTCCCACATAGGCTACTGGCAGGCACGCACACTTGTACACGACGTAACCACAAGTAAAACTCACGCGCCCTCGTGAATTGCAAGAACTATAGTACAATAGGTAATGGTAATATTGAAATCAAACAACTAATTTCAATGTTATCATTACCTATTCAGCATTCGCAGTTGATATAACAATAACCGAATTACAAAGGCAATTATGAGGAGCGGATATTTCGCGTAATAGATGGAAAATCGCAAAATTAGCGCCGGTGAAATTACCTCACCGCAGGCATAACGAGTCTCGAAATAGGTACAAGCTTACAATTTGAGGCTGTATTTATTTAACTGCAAATATTGCTCTGAACAGCTTTATGTATTTAGAACTCATACTAGTGCTTTTTAATAAGCGGAATCTTACTTCCTATATCCGACTATCCTTTTAATATTATAAATGCGAAATTTGGATGGATGGATGGATGAATGTTTGTTACTCAATCATACTGCAATGACTGAACCGATTTGGCTGAAAGGCACATATGCAGATCGATTATAGTCTCTCTTTCTCCCTTCCTAACCCTCTTCAGCTCCCTGTTCAGACTTTAGACTTTTCTGAGATACGTGTGTTTTATTTAAGGAATTAAATATCACTTGCATTAACGGTGAAGGAAAACCTTAAGGACACCTGCTTGCCTGAGAGTTCTCCACGATGTTCTCAAAGGTGTGTGAAGTCTTCCAATCTACACTTGGCATGGACTATGATCCAAAGCCTCGTCTTTCGAAACGGGAACTATGCTCAGTAGCGGGGTAGTTAGATAATAATTTTCTCCCGATCGAATCCGGTCACGGCGGCCAATGTTCATAGAGATTAGCCACCTGCGCAGAAGATATTATAATGCACGAATGTGCAAACACAGGTGCACTCTCTATTCCTTCACTCTCATTGTCCGACGGGAAGGAAAATCCAACACGACCGCAGAGAGATCAGGCGCAGGACCGACGGCTTTAAGTGCTCTCCGAGGCACAGGGGTGTTTCACCGTCAACTTCCCAACTCTGGGCCTCCGGGCTGAAAATTTCTTGACAGAAAAACTTAATACATTTTTTGGCCCGACCCGGGAATTGAACCCGGGACCTTGTCATCTGCAGTCGAACTTGTTAACCGCTAGACCAACGAGGAAGTTAGGTAATATATTAGGTATCATAACATAATTTTAATTTGTTATTCTTTGTTGCAGGTACTGTATCAAGTTTCATAATAAAGCGGTAAGAGAAAATCCTGCTTCGAAATAATAAAGAGTTCTGTTTACATTGAATACAATAGTGTTGTTGTTAGCGTAGATTTTCCCAGCAGCGCTCGAAGGCCGTTAAAAGGTCGTAATGTAGCGGTCTGACTTAGTTTTCTTCGTAGTGAGAAGTTTTTATAAGATGAATTTCCGCGTCTAGCTCTAGTTACAAATGCATATATTGTCTGTTTGTAATATCAAAATAACAGCCTTTAACTAAATATATGTTTACGTAAATACGGTACTTATAACATATGTAAAAAAACGTTTTAAACATTTTTGTTTTAGATAATAATTTATCAAACCAGCTTTTACTGTTTTCTGCTTCGAAGCGTTATACTTCGATGCATAATATGGTAGGCAGGAAAATAATGTTGTTCGCAGGAAGTATTGCTCTAATTAACCGTCTATCTGAGGATTAGGTAAATGAATATAAATAGTCTCTAGCTAATAATAGTGACTAATGAAGCTTTATTTGTGCGTTTTCTTATTTGTTCCATATAACATATATTTTTTTATATATGAATAATGGGCAAACGTGCTGGCGGGTCACCTGATGTAAAGTGGTTACCGCCGCCCATGAACACTTGTAGCATCAGAGGCACCACCAATGCGTTGCCGGCTTTTCAGGAATCTATTGGTAGATGATATATACCAATACGAGTAGATTCCTGAAAATCTCACCCCTTGAATAACCCCATATTGTAACCAAGCGACTAATTAATTAATATTACTCCCTTCGACGAAGGGAGTAATATTAATTAATTAGTCTCGAAAATGATGAAATGTAGAGTTTTTAACGATCATTTGAATTAGTCTAAGGGCCTATAATTACACGGTTTATCATCACTGCGTTAAACGAGAAGTTTTGATAGATTTTGTATAGAAAAACTTTAATCATTGTTTATTACTTAGCGAAGAACTGCTGAGATTGTTTTTCTTTTATCAAGGAACATGATAGTAGGTATTACATAACTAAGGTATTACAATAAGATATAAGGTTAATTAATACATTTCACATATTTTTGCATTATTTAAAGTTAAATTAAACTAATTACTTAATATTATCACAAGAATAATATAATGTATTTAGTTGCATTACCGTATATAAGATGAAGTAACTTAAAAGGTACAGAATAATTCATCTACAAAGATTGTTACTGTAGAAGAACATTAGCATATATACTAATAATCCACGGATCTTGTGCGTAATAATTATTATCAATTAACATTAACAGCTGTTAGGCTGTAACTTAGTTATTATAGCATTGTTTATACGAGGAAATATACGACGTAAGGTGTTCTTTAAGTAAAGAGATGCTGATAAACTCTTAATGATAGAAGTTTACTTTTTACTTTACCTATCTTTTATTTACCTACTTTACCTACTATAAAACATTTCTATGACATAAACTTACACATAATTAGGTATATTATGTATAGTTAATACGTACCTTCTCCAGAAACTAAGAATAAGGTACCATATCCGCTAATAATGATGTAATTTCCATAATTTATTGATACAAATAAGTTACAAACTAGCAAATTGCTTGATTACTTACATATTACGCTTAGGATTGCCCTAATGGAGTAAATGTGTGCAATTTGCTGGACATATATGGATTCAATTTCTACGAAATATTTTTCCTAAGTGCAGAAGGGAAGTGGTGCAAGGTATGATGTAGGCTTCGATCAATCATATTAAATACTAGATCTATGTAAGAAAGACTTTGTAAATAGGTTACACTTAATGACTAAAATGAAATCATTTTGGCATGATGGTGTGTCAAAACCAATTAGATTGCCTTACCCCTTCTAAGTTAGCTCGCTACTATCTTAAACTGCATCTTCAGTTATCATCAGTTGAGATCGCTGTCAAAGGCGTTATCATCAGGTGGGACTTTGTCAGAGTTACCTGGCAAATCCCACATCAGAATTAGCCGGAAGGGTGTGCGATATGGTCGATTATATGAAACTATGCGTTTGAATGGGGTTGGCGTGTCAGTTGTTAAAAAAACCCCCAAAAAAATGTAGATTAAAAAAAGGTTATCTTAAAGTTAAACAAAATATCAGAATACTCACGGAATTTCTACATAGACGAAGACAAAGTAATGGGTAATAGTTAGTTACCACAATTTAAGAAACTTCATAATTCATGCCGGAAACATTTAATATAATTATGTATGCTGTATATTATAAATATTCTAGTTGGTAGTTGGTAAGTATAATTAATCTTTTTCTTACAAGTTTTATGTCGCGTGCCACTAATGGTAAAATAACTAGTGGTTCGCCCCAAACTGAGACCTCGCGATATCCCATAATTCCCAAAAGTTTTAATTATAATTATATTGTAATAATTAACTTTTAACATTAGACGCAATAAAAAAAATAATAGTTGACATAAAACTGTTTTACTGACACAGCGCCATCTATTAGCAAGCTATTAGCTTCACTATAATGCTAATAGATGGCGCATTAAAATTAAATAATTTCGTTTCTTTATAACATTTATCTAATTTTAGTATTTGTTGTTCAAGTACAGGATATAACTGAATTTTCAACCAAGTTTCACGTTCTAATATTCAGTAATTCAGAAGTTATAGGGCTCTGACAGACATTTATACGGACACACTTCTCTGTCTAGTAGGCAAGCGCCCTAGTTGACTCAGAGAACTCGCTTCGCTCGTTCAAATATGTAATGCACACATTTATACATACTATTTATATATTCGTTAAAATTAAACAACATAGTAAGTATATTATGGAAGTAAATATAAGTTTTAACATCGTTACTTTCGTTTTTACATGAAATATTATGATAAGTAATATGTTTTCCCATTTCTTAACCTACGCAAAGAATTTAAATGATTTCGGAAGAGCCAAAACACGTGTAAAGTATTTTTATTCAAATAATTGTTACTTCCATATTTTATTCCCAAAACTGTTGTTTGGTTGAAGTTTAACTTGACTAGTTTTATTATTTTGCTTATTAGTTATTATCAAATACGAGTTTATTAAAACTAATACTATTTGTTAAATCATTCCTGAATCGTTCATCCGATTGCGATAAAAGTTGGAACAGTGGCAAATTGGCTTGCATTTTGTTTCTGATGCTTTTCATCCCGGAAAAGAGAATTTCTTCTGAAAGGTTTATGTATTATAGATGCATATTATAAGAATTCTGCGTGTATATATTATGTATGTATTATACATGCATATTATAAGAATTCTGCGTGCTTTTCTCTACTTTGGATGAAACGGTAGAGAAAACTTGAGGTTTTTATAATCAAGTCAACATTGCATTTGTAAGTTGCCTGCGTACTTACATCCTTATCAGATATATTATTATACGTCATAGTTTACTTTTTTCCTGGCAAAACAAGTGAGTGTTAAAAAAAAATTCGTGAGAAAAAAGTCGCAGGCTATATCTAGTTAAAGTATTAAAATGTCTATTATGTTATTCATAACACACGAAGCCATTCGAAACACAATTTAAAGCAAACGTGAGAGTATCTTACGCAACTTGGAACGCCACATAGCACTTGCCATCACAAAAAGAAAGCTTAAGAGAATCCTCTCCCTAGCAAGCTCCATATAAACGAAGTTTGATTCACACATGAATATTCCAACCAATCAAACACCAGTAAATTTTGGAGATATTATGTTCTTGATACTAATGTAAGTATTCCGTGTCTATGGTTTTACAGTTCTATAAAAAAAATGTTGTTTATGTTGATCTTTGTGCCTTTAATTTAAAATATCCACAGTGGAAATAATATCCACAATGGATTTTCTTATA
Source organism: Hipparchia semele (assembly GCA_933228805.2). NCBI lineage: Eukaryota > Metazoa > Arthropoda > Insecta > Lepidoptera > Nymphalidae > Hipparchia > Hipparchia semele. The sequence continues at coordinate 7,243,276 of OW121721.1, read as the reverse complement.
GGAATATACTGTTCCTTTCCCCTGTCGCCATGCTTTAGCATAGGGAGAAGATAATTTTATCCCTTGTCAGTGGATTAAATCTAGGGATAAAACTTTTATCTCCTCCCCATGCTAACCCTGCAGGTAGTCGTACCCACTCCTAACACAAGCTTTCCGCTTATTTGGAGGGGACAGGAGGATATTAGTCAACTTCAGCTTGGCTAATATTCTTATATAGAAAAAAAAGAATACAAATATTGTTAGTATGTATGGGATGCGCTTGGGGTCGCCCAAGAGTGACTTCTCTTAAAGCCACCTTCACAATGAGATGCGGTAGGGAAGCGCAGTCACGTACAAGTTGACGGTTTTATCCCACTTTCAAGTTTTCATCGCGTGAATAATAAATAATAAAATACATTTCAGTTCAACTCAACTCAACTTTGCCATTCTCTCTGAATTTAGACTGTGAAGATAACTCTTTTACACGGAGTTGCGAACTGACAAACGGAAGCCCTATTGTGTATATTTATCTCGCATACATTTTTTGTATTACACTCCCAACAGAAAACAAAGTTATTTCGAATTTTTTGTCGTATTGTTTGATGCAGTACCAGCTGTTAAAATACTTTTAATTTAATAAAATCGTAACAATTTAATATTGTTTCGTAAATAATAACCAATAACCAACATTGCAAGATTGTTCATTTTGCTATGTATGTACCTAGGTATGTAGTTCAAATTCTAAAATGAGAATGCATCGATGTGTACCTTGTGTGTAGCCACAACTCACCCTGTAATATTATCAATTTAGTAGTAATAATGCATCATTACTATTAATGAAACAACATACCTACTGAATTTTTCTTGAGATTACATCACAAAGTTTCCTGAACGCTGCCCAGCCGAGTTCAATCCGAGTTCAATTTTCGGAGGTCTCAAAAAATAATGGATCTACACTCGAGAATTTATACACAACATCTAAAATTTCGACAACCGAATTCTCATCGAATAGTGGATGGACCGGGTGATTATTGGGTGGGTTATAGTAAGTAATGGCATGAAAACCCGGCATCCATGTCATTAAAGCAAATAAGGCCTACGTAGGGATTCGAAACGCGCGCCCCGAGGGATTCGGACCAAATTACGTTCCCATGTACTTACCTGAGCTGAGACCGCTTGTGACGCAAACATATTCGATATCCTACGAGTGGTTGATATTGATCTGGAGTCTCGACTCAGTGTTATATGCAGAGAAAGTCCTTCCGTGGGTAAACTATGTTATGAAATACGAGAGCCGAGTGAATACAAAACTTTTCCATTTTGCCAGCATAATATATAAAGACAACTGTAACTTGGGAATAAGATACGCTTATATCATCCGAGTTCCTGTTAAACTTTTCGGTTATCCATTGTTTGAGTTTTGAATAATTGTTAACTTAAACCTTAAAACTTGATTCCTGCCTACGTATTATAAACGCGCTGCCTGAATTTTAGTGTCTATATTAATACCTACATAAACTTTTTTCCGGAGAGCACGTAAAAGTACCTTCTTTCCTCTACATGCAGTTTTGTCGAAATGCCGTCTCATAAGACTATGAATATGAGGAATACATACCTAGTGCATAAATAATATGTTTCGCTCAGCTAGTAACCAAACCACCAAGTCTTTATAAAACGCATACAAAACGTCAATACGTGCGTATTGTATGTTAGCTTGTATTGTAAGCATTTTTTTTTAAACAGAAGCCAAGCTGAAGTTGACTATCGATAATTTCAAATGTTTTTTTTTTTAAGGACCTCTACATATCCATGCAAAAAACCACGACGATCTGAAGCTCTTCAGTAAATTAACACAATTTCATTGCATTCGTAGTATTAGTAAGAATTCACTATATCATAGTTGAGCATACTTTAGCATCGGAGATCGTAGTTTATTTCATAACTGTCAAGGTAAAAGTTTAAAAAGCCCACGAGAGAAGGTTTTATATATTCATTTTAGAATATTAGCTCTCTCTTGGGCCCCTCTACGCTGCATTTGCAGCTATCTTCCTCGACGCTATCCCTTGAGACTACATACTCTTAGCTAACGATTAACACGTGCTCGGTTTAATTCCAACTTCCAACTTGTGTATTAGTTCTTGAACTCACGGTCCTATCGCATCGATGGCATTCCGCAAGGGCTTTTGCGGTACAAATAAGATGCATTTACGACTTCGAAACTGTTATTTTTCTGATCTGGTGTGTAATCTAGTAGGCCAATGAATTCACGTGGGTAGTAAGTCTTTTTGCGCATCAGTTTCTATAGAATTTATTTCCTTTAAGAGGAAAAAAATTTAAGACCGTAACCCTACTATAAATTGAAAATTGGAGATAATTATGTAACATCCGTCATATTGAATTTGTTTCGATTAATAACGAATCGACTGACACACCATTCATCAAAATCGGCTCAATAGTTTAGGCGCTTCGGCGGAGCAACCGTGTAATAGACACATACATATAAATAGGCTACTAAAATCATAACCCTACCCCCTAGTGGGGAAAAACGGAGGTGTCAGTCACCGTAACTCACTTGTTTACAGCCGTAATGGCAAATATTCCCTCGCAGTAACGATCTCACACGCTACCTATACCTATACGACAAGGCCGGTGAATATTTTACACGTCAACGTAAACGGCTGAAGCACCAAATCCGAGCGTTTGCGTAAGGCGTCTCGGTAAATCCCGTGGGATCCAATTTTCGCAGTCGGTTCCTTCGTGCCTACCTAAGCTTGCAGATACACGTTTTATCTCCCGCATTTTGATTCACTTTGGCCGCAATAAAAGAACTGAGATTTTGGCTTTATCCACTGTAGCACTAGTTTGGCAGGTCGTAGCGGTTTTATTTACCACTTGATTACGGTAGAATTTGGCGCTTGGGACGACGTGGTGGCTTTAATGCGACTGTGCTCGTTTTTGCTCGGATAATTTTGTTTAAAACACAGAAATTGTATTGGGAGACTAGACAACAAGCAGTAATAGTTTAGTGGTTAAGTTTAGGTTAATTAAGATTAGTTCTCCTCGTGGTGTCCATGGTTCGATCCAAGCCACGCCTAGAGCTCTGACTTTTGGGAATTATGTTTGTTTTCAGCAATTAACTTAATATCTGATTTAATGGTGAAGGAAACCATTGTAGGGGAACCTGCCAGAGAATCCTCGATAATGTTTTCTAAGCTGTGTGAAGTTTGCCAATCCGCACTTGGCCATTGTGATCGATTGTGAAGTGTGTGATTGTGAAGGCCTAAAGTTCTCATTGACGAGAAGGGAGCCTCTCTAGAGACGAGGCCTGCACCTCTATAGAGCCGGTGATTAAACAATGAATCTGGACAACTAAAATGAAAATTCTAGACCCATTTAATCGGAAAAGTTATTCAGAAATTGAACAAATAAATAATTTTGCCGAAAAAGGTCGTTTCGAAACTGCTTCGGGTTACAGTATTCACGCTCGGTGACAAAAAATGTAATATAAAACAACTCGTTCGTGTGTAGAGTTATTTGAAAAAGTTTTAATGGCTACTGAATTTCGTAGCAGCTTTGTATCGTTTGTGCTGTTAGGTAGGTATAACTGTTACGCCCGGTACGTATATTATTAGGAGTAAAGGCCTAATGGGTCGGGGGTCCGAAGTTCGAATCCCAACTTTTAACTTTTTGAAATTAAGTATATTTTAAGCAAATAAATACCACTTTCTTGCAGAAAAATATAATGTTCTTATGAGTGCGTGTAATGGTAAATCTTCAGATGCAGACTTTATTTTTCCAGCAGTAGATGAAGTTTTAACTATCCGAAAAAAAAAACAGGCAAATATTTCATCATATTTCCACACGCCTTTGATAAATTATGGTCAACTTTTAATGAGGGAAACGTACTTATTCCATGTATCAATGCCCAAAGTATAAACAGCAAACCTCCAGTAAGAGTTAGAAGAAGTAGAAGACAAGGTTACAAGAATATGAAGAAGAACAAAGGTCTCTCTGTTTTTCGATACTATCTATGCTAAACTAAGTTATCATTACCTAGTTACCGAGCTATTACCCGTGACTTCTTCCGCATGAAATTAGTTTTTAATAATCCCTCGGGAAACGTAACCATGTCACTCTCCAAGTCTTCAAGTATGCCCTTTTTTTTATTATTCTATGACAAGATAGCCCTTGACTGCGATCTCACCTGATGGTAAGTGACGATGCAGTCTAAGATGGTAGCGGGCTAACTTGGAAGGGGTATAGCAGTGTAAATTCAACCCATACCCCAAAACGGTTTCTACACGCCATCGTGCCGGAACGCTAAATCGCTTGGCGGCACGTTTTTGACGGTAGGGTGGTAACTAGCCACGGCCAAAGCCTCCCACCAGACTAGACCAGAGACAATTTAGAAATAATAAATTACTAAATTGCCCCCGCCGGGAATCGAACCCGAGACCTCCCAGTTAAAAGACCACAGTGCTCACCACTGCGCCAGGGAGGTCGCCCCAAAAAATCAAGTCAATCCGTAGTTCTGTTGCATCGGGATTGAAGAACAAACCAAGAAACAAACACACTTTCGCATTAATAATAACAGTACCTAAGGATTATAATAACATCGGAAACCTCGGAAACAACCTTCATTGTTAACACTGAATCAAATTACCGTCTTATTTATGTACCTATCTGATTTTTAAGCTATTGCATAGCTTCTATCGCGGGCCTTGAGCGTGGAGACCGAATCCAGAAGTTCCGTAACGAAAATAACCTGACACGGGACTCCTCTCACCGCTAGATGGCGTTGATAAAAAATGCTATGCAATAGCTTTACCGCGGCAGTCCCCGAGTGCCACGCGTCTTTTTTGTACAAGTAACACCCAATTTTCCTGTTTTATTGTTACGATGAGCTACATTATTTTATTATAGTTGTAACGTGGTTATAGGCTATAAAATGTTATTATCGCCTTAACCGCGGGTGGTTTTCATTTTGGGAGGAATTAATGAAAAAAAGATTTAAATAATAATGTAATGTGATTTTGATTTTGTGTTCAAATCAGATGTTCCTCATAAGCTTGATTTCAAATCTATTACAATTTGTTTTCTTTTGATTTAGCTTCCTATTGATTAGTATTTATCTTTTATCAGAAATTAAACTAATGCTTAAATAAAATTAATTAACAAACAGTTTATGGGTTTCTTGTCATGGCTGTCTTTATTATATAAGTATTAGTAAGGAGGTGTATTCAAATCAAGAATTCGGGTTTTTTTTTATTTATGAGCCTGAGGCTGAAAATAATTTTACCTTCTAATAACTTTCCTTTTCCTTCTGATAAAGAGACTTATGTAAAAGTCATCATAAACTTGTATAATGAAAAGTTACGCAACAGCGGCTCTTCAAATACAAACAGCATGGTATCGTTCGGATCAGCTGCATACAGTTTCCGGCATGCGGTGTGAATCCGTTATGAACGCAAACATTACCGTGATTATGGACCGCGACTATAATTATGTATGTATTCTAACAAAACATTTTTTGTATATAAAATATATTATACAGTTGTTTTTGAGGCTCTATTATTATTATTACAGTATTGACTATAGTATAATCTCAAAGACTATATAGTCAATACTCTAATTGTAAATATATTACACATATGTGTACTTATTGACTATATAGTCAATAAGTATATGTATAATATACATATACGTAATTTCATATCTTGTATCCTTTATAGACGACTAGTTTTTGCCCGCGTCTTTGCTCACATAAAATTTGATTTTTTAAATCCCTATTTTACCCACTTGGTGTTAGAATTTGCAAAACTCCTTAACGATGCCTATGTCATAAAAGCTATCTGTATGCCAAATAGACCGATCCATCAAGTGATTTAAGCTGTGCGTTGATAGATAGTCAGTCAATCACCTTTTCCTTTTATATACCTATGTACTAGCTACTTATTGAAAGTATTTTTTTTAAATTTTATTCATCTTTATGCAAATTTTTAACATCTAAATTAATAAATTAATTAGTTTTTGTACTAGCTATATTTTGCGGGGAGGTCTGCTATACCTATCTACCAACGAATTGAGCCTACGCTAAATGTATGCACGTACAGTCGGCAGCAGCTGTTTCATCAGCGGCCATTGTTGGTACACATTGCCCCATATTGAATAACACGTTATGAGCTTACATTTATTGGTTAGCTTTTACTATAATCCCTCTGATTGTGTAAATACTCGGATCGGATTACATTCGTTGATTGTGCTCTGTTGATTTTAATATGGAATGGAGAAATTGTGGTCGTAATGAAAGCATGCATCTGCGTAATATGTTTTTGTTTGTTTTATGTGGTTATTGCACTTTATTGGAGGAAGATTTTATTTGTTACCAGCGGCCAGTCTGTCTTTACTTTGATCAGGTTAATATTATTCCTATTGGCTTTATCTAAATATTTTTAGTGAAGAATCATTTTATTGCTACAAGCTTTTATTTAACTTGCAATGTATGTATGTATGTTTGCTTGGGTTACATCGCGCAAGAACCACTTTCCGTTTTCCAATCCCATTGAGCAGAAATTTTACATGTATATGTAAATCGGATGACAATGCAATAGGTATTATTGTGATATGAAAGTGCACTGATCATGGAACAGGAAGATAGCTATAGAAACTCTATTATAAAGTGACGTAGGTACCCTAATCGAGTTTAGGCTCGTTTGATTCGTCTTAACAAAAAGTCGTCTTCATTTTTGGTGCTAAATGATATCCAGGATCTGATAATAATAGAGCTGGAAGTTGATTATGGGAACTCTGTAATAATAGGACGTACCTCATGGAGTTTAGGTTTTGAGGTAATCTGGGCCTAAATGATATTCAGGGTCTGATGATGTAGCCCTGGAAATTGTCTATGGGAACTTTGTAATAAAACGACCCAACCCCATCGACTTTCTTTAACTTTTGAGTTACTTATTAATAACGCCTAAAAGCTTGATTATCCTAATCCTAATCCTAATCCTAATATATCCTACTAATATTATAAATGTGAAAGTGTGGATGTTTGGATGTTTGGATGTTTGTTACTCAATCACGCAAAAACGGCTGAACGGATTTGGATGAAATTTGGCATGCATGTAGCCTTTGACATGGAAAAGAACATAGGCTACCTTTTATCCCGATTCCTTAAGTAGTTCCCCAGGGAAAATTGAAAATTGTTTACGAGCTAAGCCGCAGGCAGACAGCTTTGAAATTTGGTATGCATGTAGCCTTTGGCATGGAAAAGAACATAGGCTACGTTTTATCCCGATTCCTTAAGAAGTTCCCGAGGGAAAATTGAAAATTATTTAAGAGCTAAGCCGCGGGCAGACAGCTTTGAAATTTGGTATGCATGTCACTTATGCTATGGAAAAGGACATGTACTTTCTATACCGATCTCAAATAGTTCCCGTGGTAAGATATAAAAATTGTTAACGAGCGAAGCTTTAGACCCAATTCTGAAGTCTACGCAGACAAAGTCGCGGACAGATAAGCTACTACTACTAATTTTAATGCCGATCTCTCAAATTTTTTCCGTGGGAAAAGCATAAATAATTGCTGCACACCAATAATCCTACTAATCCTGCTAATATTATAAATGTGAAAGTGTGGATGTTTGGATTTTTGGATGTTTGGATGTTTGTTACTCAATCACGCAAAAACGGCTGAACGGATTTGGATGAAATTTGGCATGCATGTAGCCTTTGACATGGAAAAGAACATAGGCTACCTTTTATCCCGATTCCTTAAGTAGTTCCCGAGGGAAAATTGAAAATTGTTTACGAGCTAAGCCGCAAGCAGACAGCTTTGAAATTTGGTATGCATGTAGCCTTTGACATGGAAAAGAACATAGGCTACGTTTTATCCCGAGGGAAAATGAAAATTATTTAAGAGCTAAGCCGCGGGCAGACAGCTTTGAAATTTGGTATGCATGTCACCTATGCTATGGAAAAGGACATGTACTTTCTATACCGATCTCAGATAGTTCCCGTGGTAAGATATAAAAATTGTTAACGAGCGAAGCTTTAGACCCAATTCTGAAGTCCACGCAGACAAAGTCGCGGACAGAAGCTACTACTACTACTAATTTTAATCTCGATCTCTCAAATTTTTTCCGTGGGAAAAGCATAAATAATTGCTGCACACCAATAATTTGTTAATCCTACTTAATATTATAAATGTGAAAGTGTGGATGTTTGGATGTTTGGATGTTTGGATGTTTAGATGTTTGGATGTTTGGATGTTTGGATGTTTGTTACTCAATCACGCAAAAACGGCTGAACGGATTTGGATGAAATTTGGCATGCATATAGCCTTTGACATGGAAAAGAACATAGGCTAACTTTTATCCCGATTCCTTAAGTAGTTCCCGAGGGAAGATTGAAAATTGTTTACGAGCTAAGCCGCAGGCAGACAGCTTTGAAATTTGGTATGCATGTAGCCTTTGACATGGAAAAGAACATAAGCTACCTTTTATCCCGATTCCTCAAGTAGTTCCCGAGGGAAAATTGAAAATTGTTTAAGAGCTAAGCCGCGGGCAGACAGCTATGAAATTTGGCATGCATATAGCCTTTGACATGGAAAAGAACATAGGCTAACTTTTATCCCGATTCCTTAAGTAGTTCCCGAGGGAAGATTGAAAATTGTTTACGAGCTAAGCCGCAGGCAGACAGCTTTGAAATTTGGTATGCATGTAGCCTTTGACATGGAAAAGAACATAAGCTACCTTTTATCCCGATTCCTCAAGTAGTTCCCGAGGGAAAATTGAAAATTGTTTAAGAGCTAAGCCGCGGGCAGACAGCTATGAAATTTGGGATGCATGTCACCTATGCTATGGAAAAGGACATGTACTTTCTATACCGATCTCAAATAGTTCCCGTGGTAAGATTAAAAATTGTTAACGAGCGAAGCTTTAGACCCAATTCTGAAGTCCACGCAGACAAAGTCACGGACAGAAGCTACTACTACTACTAATTTTAATCCCGATCTCCGAAATTTTTTCCGTGGGAAAAGCATAAATAATTGCTGCATACCAATAATTTGTTAATAATAATATTATAAATGCGAAAATTTGTATATTTGTTACTCAGTCACGTCGCAACGACTGAACCGATTTGGCTTAAATTTGGCACAAAGATAGATTATGGTCTAGAATAGGACATAGGCTACTTTTTATCCCGGGAAATAAGAGTGTTCCCGCGGGAATAAAAAACCTTAATCCACGCGGACGAAGTCGCGGGTATCAGCTAGTAATATTATAAATGTGAAAGTGTGGATGTTTGTTACTCAATCACGCCGCAACGACTGAACCGATTTGGCTGAAATTTGGCACAGAGATAGATTATAGTCTGGAATAGAACATAGGCTACTTTTCATCCCGGAAAATTAAAGAGTTCCCGCGGGAATAAAAAACCCTCAATCCACGCGAACGAAGTCGCGGGCATCAGCTAGTTAAAAATAATTTTTAATGTACGCTTTTTAAAGATTATGTAAGGTAGCTAATTGATTTAATTCTAAGTTTTTTATTATATTGTATAATAATACTTAAATGGTTTGTTTTATTCTGCTTTTTGATAAAATCATTTCACTGCACCAAATTACATAACGCACGCCAGTCCAAATTCAAATTTAAATTCAAATTCAAACTCATTTATTGCTTTGGGTTTACATTATCCATGCATGTATATCATTTAAACGTGAATGTGTATCTGTTACATTTTCACGGTTCAACCGTTAAAACGATCTTCACGAAATTTGGCAAAGAGATAGTTTTGTCAAATTTCGTGAAGAATTGCATTGAAAAAATCGAAAAGTTCCCACAGGATTTAATCCATGCTGTCGAGATCGCGGGCATTAGGTATAGCTCATAATAAAATTTTAATTACCTTATAATAATCTTGTAATCGTTTATATTGCATAAAATAAAACATAATATTATGTATACCTAAGTATAAACATGAAATAATAATTATGTGATCAACGAATTTTCAAGTGAAGTTCGATCGATATGTTATATGAGCTAGATACTTCAATAGAAGAGAAATTGTATATTTATAGTACCTACTCTACAATCTACATCGATGTTTCTATACCTAAGGGCGAGAACACGCCAGAGATGCCTCACTGCGATACCTCGCGGTTGCGGTTTAGCTCGCTACCTCGATGCCACCTCCATGTAAAACAAATGTATGCAAACAGACGAGCGCGAACATGCCGACGGATACCTCACTGCGATACATCGCGGTTCACATCGATGTTTACCTCGATGCCTACGCGAAAACAAAATATTTTGTTTTTACATCGCGGTCGACTGCAAGCATCGATGTGCTCTGGCTTGTGATTGGTCGAATCGGTTCACCTTCTCAAGGACTCCCGCCGTCGTTTACTTTAGGCCTTGAATACATTTTAATTTAATAAAATAAATACAATGTAGGTATAGCGTTTCAAATATTAATTATATGATGTATTATTTTATGAAATTTTTATAAATTATGGTTTTCAAAGCTCTATAAGGTTTGTGCCAATAAACTTAGAATAAGAATGATTATAATAGACTTAGGTACTTGTCTAGAAAATTATTCTTTAAAATAAATATTATATTATATTTGCACAACTCTTTTATAACTAAACTACTCGTAAAATTGGTACATATTATTATAATATTATTATTCATTATGGTTCATTTTTTATTTTAATTAAATAATGGAAAAGGAGGCGCTAATAGATTTAATTTTTAATATTCCTGCCCTGTGGGATAAGCGGAACAAAAACCACCACAACAGATTTACGACCTCCCTGGCGCAGTGGTCTTATGACTGGGAGGACTCGGATTCGATTCCCGGCGGGGGCAATTTAGGAATTTATAATTTCTAAATTGTCTCTGGTCCAGACCAGGCCAGCCTGGTGGGAGGCTTTGGCCGTGGCAAGTTACCACCCTAACGTCAAAGACGTGCCGCCAAGCGATTTAGCGTTCCGGCACGATGGCGTATAGAAACCGATTAGGGTTGAATTTACACTGCTATACCCCTTCCAAGTTAGCCCGCTACCATCTTAGACTGCATCGTCACTTACCATCAAGTGAGATGGCAGTCAAGGGCTATCTTGTCATCGAATAAAAAAATATATATTTTAGCCAAGGAATGGAATAATATTACTTTAGCGTTTAGTGAGCATTTGAACTAAGCATCCAGGTGCGACTGAACCGGCATGTTCGCACCGACATCCATGTAAAACATCCAGATATCGACATCGAGGTATCGAGCAGCGACCGCGACTGCGAGGCATCTTTGCTATGTTTCCACCCTTACTTGTAATAACACCACTGATATCTTTCGTAAGATCTTCAAAATTAATTTCACAAAGTTTAATTAAGTTTTATCATAACTTGCCTTACGCTATCGCTTCGTTTGCATCGCTTTTTGATTGTGTATAAAAAGCTGATATCACATAATACAGCGTAAATCTTTATAATGTAATAGATTTTTACCGTGTTCGCGTGGAATATTTCATTTTTTACTGTTGATCTATACAAACTGGCAAGTAGGCAAGTAGGAATAATTTCTTATTTGTTTTGTCTAGTGACAGAAGGGCTCTTACACAAAAAATCAGCCTGGCTGGTAAACGCAGCCAGTAATTAGATAAGACGTGAAAAGTTTAATTGCAATATTTTAATGACAAAAGAAATACTAACATTACCTAAACGTACCAGGTATTCAATTTTTTAGCAATCTTAATATATAAAAGGCAAAGGTGACTGACTGACTGACTGATCTATCAACGCACTGCTCTAACCACTGGACCGATCGAGCTGAAATTTGGCATACAGGTAGCTATGATGACGTAGTCATCCGCTAAGGAAGGATTTTTCAAAATTCAACCCCGAAGGAGGTAAAATAGGAGTTTAAAAAAATAAACCTAACGTGAGGGAAGCCGTGGGTGAAAGCTAGCTTATAATAAATAGTGAATTAGTCAAAGAAAACGCTGGATTTTCTTGAAAAAACCTTTGAAAATAAATCGATAACGATAAATAAAAAGAGTGACTCAATGAGTTTAACGAACTTTGACGAAAAAAAGAAATGATAATGAAGAATTAATTTAATGAAAAAAAAAAAAAATTAAAACAATTAGTTTTAGTGCAGTGTAATTCAAATTCGCCGTGCAGCAGCGGGAGCAGCGGTTATAAGGTGGTTTAGTAATATTAGCGTAGTGAAAGGCAACGAGCCGACGCGCCTAGCTCCGTGGTTCTAGAATCTAGCATCATCTATATTTAAATCTTACGTATTTCATTACGGAGTTTTAATATTATAAAACTTCTATTTGTGCTCGGGCATTTGCATTAGCCCAAGAGATTTTCATTATATGGGTTTCATTCATTCATTGTAAGTTCTGAAACCCGTAATATTTTTACATTTAATTCCTACCCTAACACAGTGGATCTACGGGGAAATACGAATTTCTGGTGGGCGAAGCCGGTTGTTCCACGGGGCATTGGTCAAAATAATAAAAAAAATTTAATGTGGCGTTTCAAGCACAATTTCTATCCCTATCAAACATAATGTGCGAGATGATTGCCATTTTGAGAAATCCTTATTCTTACTAATATTTTAAATGCGAAAGTGTATTTGTTTGTTGGTTTGTCCTTCAATCACGCCGCAACAAAGCAATTTTTGCATGGGTATAGTTGAGGACCGGGAGAGTGATATAGGCTTTTTATCCCGGAAAATTAAAGAGTTCCCGTGGGATTTTAAGAACAATATCCATGCGAGCGAAGTCGCGGGCATTAACTAGTAGTAAATGTTTGTTTGTTGGTTTGTGCTTCAATTACGCAGCAACGGAGCAATGGAAAGATTCTTTGTTTTGTGTAGATTTTGTCCAAGTTAGCCCCGCTACCATCTTAGATTTCATCGTCACTTACCATCAGGTGGCATTGCTATCGAAATGTTTTGTTATAAATAAAAAAGTAAAAAAACATGATTTAGAGTTGAAGACCTTCAGAGTGAAATGAGGCCGCTAAAATCGAAACAGATTTTTATACATATAATTCCACGCGGACGAATTTATGTTGTTACCTATATATATTTCAATCAATACTTTTATTTATTGTAGAGTTATTTATTTATTTAGATAAAATAGAAACAGATCAGAGAGATTTCTATTACTACATCCTATAATATTACGTCCATTTAAATAGAAATTCAATAAGTAAGCATGCTGTAAATGTTACTGGTACAGCAACTTGTGTAATCAAGGAGCAATCATGCAAAACGTAAAGCAAAAAGCGTGAAATCGAATATTTTTAGAGATTGATAAAATTTATCGGAAAAGTCAAACGGATTTGTGAGATTTGTCTGGAGGTACCAAACTCGAGCTCCCTCAGTATCTGAGGACTAAAGTTTTCGCACAAATCGTATTGCCAGTGATGACTTGTGGATTCGAAACATAGTAGCTGCTGACTAATGGGCCTCTTAAGGCTTAGGGTCATTCACCGGGCGATGGAGAGAGCCTGTGTTACCGACATCGTTCATCGAGTCGCGGAGATGATGAAATGATAAGCGATAAGTGGGCCGCATAGTCCGAAGAATCAATAGTCGGTAGGTATGAAGCGATTGATTGAGTGACTGAAATGAAATATTCTATATACATTATAGAATATTTCATTTCAGTCACTCAATCATTCGCCAAGGAAGGAAAACAACATAACATTACATAAGAATTAAATGAAAACAGAGCACAATAGGCGGCCTTATCGCTAAGAAGTGATCTAAAAGGTACTGGAACGGTGACCTCGCTCGGCGTAAAGTGTAGCATTGACAGAGTTTACTATGTAGACTAACGACATCACACCAGGGGAGCTGCTGGATAGATACAGGCGGCACAAGACCGAGACTTGTGGACGTCCTTACATGAGACATTTCCAGCAGTGGTAGAAATTTCAAGTTGGTACTTAATGCTGTAGTGCAATGTATCTATATAAAAAATATAGATACAGATATTAACCTACTGAGTATAAAAATAAGCTGTTGAGAGCTTGTAAAAGTAGTTTCGGTACTTTGTTTTGTTCTCGAAGCTTAGGCAGAGAACAAAATAATCCTTGGATAGTTTCGGGTGATTTGTTAGTTCTAACCGCCTCCATACAATACGTTGTTCTTTTGTAACTCGCTTCGTAACTCAAAAAGTATTTCGACGAACATAGCAATAGGGGTAGGCTAGGAACTTTTTGCGGGAAGTACGAGCCAAGTTTCCCTCTGTACCTTGTCTAAAGTGTTGGATAGACAAAACGCGAAATGGAAGCGATTTTACATCTAAGCGATGTTGCATGACGCGTTGCGGCGGCACTGCAGTAGTTCTGTGGCGTCGCTGCGGCATCCTACATTAACTAAAATGACGCACCAACTGAATGTCATTCGACAACTCTGTAATTTGTGGCACTGTAACGTGCCCTATCATCACCGTGTCTTCGCTCTAATACAGCTCATAGATACTGAACTGCGACGAATTGTAGGATGGAGTTCTTACTTCCTATTACAGAGTGCACGTAAGAGCCCTGCTATACAGTGTTTGTAGTGTACATCTTCCATAGCGTTACTATGCATGAGATTTCTGTTTGGGCTCTTTAATTAGGCGGCAGCATTTTTCAATTTGTTATCAAAATTTTGTTTTACTTAAAACTTAGTCAAGTGTCCCACAATGTGATACGGAAAACCCTTTACAAATGGATTAGGCAATTTATTTTAATGTTATACTAAAATCTTGCTTTTGTCCCCAAGTTCCACGCAAAAAGGATCATGCGCCTTTCGTTCAATGTGACGTTATGACATGCTGCCTTATTCGCCGCTGCTCAGTGTTTGTCCAAACCTTTATAAAAAAGCACGGTCCTTTTGGGTGGCTTCCCAGATACGATAAAATTTACATGCTCCGCTTTCAGCCTATATTTTATTTTGAAGGGTGAAATAAGACGATATTACCTAAAGCGAATATTCAATTAGAGATTCCTTTCAGATTCGTGCAATAGAAAGGAAGCTAGTCGAACGTTTTTTTTCGCTGAATGCTCTTCGTGTTTTGCTTCGAGCAACTTCGTTGTGTTCGTTTTGCATTGATGTTCAAAGCTTACACATAAATTAGATTCCTCAGGATTCCTCACAGCTCATAATTGTAAGAAATTGCTTAAACTTTATAGAATCTATATACCTACCTACCTACGGATTTAGTGGTAAAAAATATCATGCTATGATTAGCTAACTTTGATTTATCCACACATGCAAAAAAAAAATACAAAAAGCTAAATTACTTTAACTAAGTAAGAAAGTTTAACCCATTTTAACCGAGCCTTCTATTTATCTTAAATTATATGCCCACACAAAAATAAAACGTTTCAAAATTACCCTAGAACAGTGTAATTACCCAGAAAGAGGGCATTACTGGAGCTGGTATTTAATTAAAACCATTTTAATTCAACGAAAGCACTTATAGCGATGTAATCTTAACCTAAATTTAAGGCACTCATAGCAGTTCGACGTCGTTTTTGATGTATTTGGTCGTGAACCCGTTAAATCTTTTATCAGCAGTTACGCTCGGCATGTAAAAGAGCCTCGTTTATATTTCATATTTCATCTAACCCAGTTAAACATTTGCTCTTATACTACAAATTTCCTCCAAAAATGATTTTGAAATCTTTAAGTATTTATTAAAACTTCCTCAAGGCTTTTAACATATCAGCGGAACGAGAGAGATAGATGCATATTCAAATATCTGCGACAGTAGGTACAGGCAGTTTCGCTATCGTTTCGTTTCTGTCAAAACAGATGCGTAACTGCCTTGTTCCGTGCGGGAAATGTGTTAAGCGGAAAGGCATAAGTTTGTTCGTTTTCAAAACATTATTATGAAAATTGGTTTTTGTGTTGTTGCACGGCGATGGCCAGAGTAGTAACACAGAGTGACGATGGGGAAATTCCGAATGACCAAAAATAGTGCACATTTTTGGTCATTCGGAATTTATCATTGTCACTGTCTTCCAGCTTACCATGCAATTGCGGTAAATTAAGATTCAGATAAAATAAGACAGTAAAATCAGTTGTGGGGTTGCTATTCGAGCATCTTAGGACCTCAGCATCTACATTCGGTTCTGCGACTCCACTAAACGTCGCAGTGCTGTGTGTATTAAGGTTAAAATAAATAAATATTTTGAAGCGTCATAAGTTATAAAGAGGTCACATTGTAACCACCTGCAAATACAAATATGTAGGTCATATAGCAGGTGTTATATCGATGTCAAATCGGTAGCACAAAACACTCGCATGTCGAATAACTGAGCCAAAAAATAACATCAAAGTTATGATGAATTTCAAATATCTGTACTGCGAATAGTGAAAACGAAATAACACCTTGTACCTATACTTGGTCACGGAATTTCCCCTTCCCATTTTACCCGATTGCGGGAAAGTATAAAGAAAGGGTTACGATTTTAGCCGTCTTATTTACGTATAGTGCATCGTAGCGCCTAAATTACTAAGCCGATTTTGATGAATGAGCTGTCAATCGATTCGTTATTATAGTCCGGGTGATATATGCTACATTGTATACGAACAAAATCAGTATGATGGATGTTACATGCAATTTACAGATACGTAGCAGACAGGTTACGGTTTTTAAAGTTTTATCCTTGTTCTTAAAATATACTTTTAAATCACGTCTCCCTATTTACACTTTATACATCCCTCTACAGATTTATTTAAGTAGCGCTTTCCGCCTGAGTGCAGAGACGTTAGTGAGAAAATAAACACAGTCTTAGGAGAAGGTTCTTAGAAACTGTAATAATAATGGAAGACGCAATGACAGTTAGGGAGTTGATGGAAATATTTTTTATACAGTTTTACTAAAGTCAAGAAACGTTAAAACCCATACTATACTATACTTTACTTATACTTTTTACTTTATATTTTCAATGCGAAAGTATGTCATCCCTTTTGCAAAACGGTTCTTTATAGTAGGTCGCATGATGGGTCGAGATAAATGAAAACAAACGAATAATACCAATACAATTACATTCATTGCAATTAATTAAATTATTAAAATACACAATAGCAGCTTTTATAAAAACTGCATCATTTTTGTATTGGAAAAATATATCATAATATAACAACGTACGATTAAAATAAAGAGAAGCTTAAAAAATATCCTCGGTCTTTGTGATGGAAAATATATTATACTTAACTATATATTATAGTGCGCACTATCCTAAAAATGCGAAAGTTTGGATGTATGTTTGTTATTCAATCACGCTGCAGAGCCTAAACCGATTTGGCTGAAATTTGGCACAGAGATAGACTATAAACTGGAATAGAATATAGGCTACTTTTTATCCCGGAAAATAAGAGAGTTCCCGCGAGAATCCAAAAAAACCTCAATCCACACGAACGAAGTCGCGGGCATCATCTAGTTAAAAATAAAGCGAAAAAAAAAATATCCTCGATCTTTATGATGGATAACTAGCGACACACTTTATTTACCCTTATTTAATTTATTAGAAGCAGATGTGTCTCAACAAAGTTAACGTTCGCTCTGAATTTTATTTTTATCCTTTGATGTCTAACGGAGCATCTATTTACTCTACGTTTGTTCGTTGAAACTTAATAAAAGTTCAGCCTGGCAATTATTTATCAGTAGCTATTTATTTTATTCGCATATATCTAAGTTGAGAGTGCCTTTTGTGATACAATTCAACATCATCGTCAAGAGCACTCATTAACGTCTTACTACTGAGCGCAGGTCTCCTCACAGAAAAGGGTTACATATATGCCATATCTAGTTGTTCATTGAATTTTATTGTATTAGTAATAAGGAGTTTAAAATTTATATAAGGTTTTTTGAAATAAATTCTTACTAATATTATTGTAATACAATTCAGAGTCATCATCATAAATAACTCGTTAATCTCTTACTACTGAACGCAGATTTCCTCTTAGAAAAGGATTATATGCCATAGTAGTTCATTGAATTTTATTGTATTAGTAATAAGAAGTTAAACTTTTTAAACCTAAGGTTTTTTGAAAGAAATCCTTACTAATATTATAAATGTGAAAGTTTGGATTTATGTATGAACTGAACAGATTTGGCTGTTTGGCACAGAGATAGATTATAGTCTGGAATAATACATAGGCTACTTTTTATCCGGGAAAATAAGAGATTTCCTGCGGGAATTAAAAAACCTTAATCCACGCGAACGATGTCGCGGGCATCAACTAGTTACTATGTTTATATATTATAACCCAAATACGTACAAACATTTAAACTCACAACCACCATAAACTATATCGTGGCTGAGTAAAAATATAACATACGAGCAAAGCATACGAGTAAGAACACGGTTCGTTGAATACTTTATGACACAATAACGCAAATAGAAGCATATTTTTCCCTTTATATTACACATGACACATGAAATAGGTGTATTAAAGTGACGGTGATTTATCCTAATGACATCTCCGAACTAGGGAGTTACAGTAAATCGTGAAGTGGATCCAGTAGTATAAATATTATGGTATGGCGCAAACATAGAACGTCGCGTGCCACCGCGCAAACAAATTATCGCCAACGTTCAAAGTCGACATAATATCTCAGCCCTCGTCATTTATTTGATCTATTCGACGTTGGCTCAGAAATTATTCAGATTAATCGTCGAATGTGTGTAACTTATGTGACTGCATGCTAATATGTAGTACCTACCTAAATCACCTTCTACCTTCAAACTCGCCGCATTGCCACGTTGTATGGCGATTGACAATCTTTGGACCAAGTAAGCCCCTGATCGTGAATCGCAACCCCTTTCCCTTAAATGACGGCCGATTTTGCGCAAAAGTACGATATGTATTGATTATAAATATATGATATATCTGTCTTTTTTTTATAATATTTATTTATTCAGGCAAACCAAGCGGATTACAATTTTTTTTAAATTAAAACTGAATCATCATTGTTCATTACAGTCTTATTTTAATCTTACAGGGCTACACAGCATGATCAAGGTTTCAAAAAGAAAATATACACATATTATCTACCTAATTATTATACCGAAGCGAAAGATATTATTTATAGCCAATATAATTTAATTGCGAATTTTATTATCGTTTACAGTAATGAATTCTATCAAAATGTTAATTAATTATCTCTATGATGGGCACATTAATTGAAATGACAGTGAAAATTAAAACATTGCCAATAAATAATAATTAAACTAGTTTTGATTTATTTGTCCTGATATTGAATATCAATCGTTCATCAAGCTCCATTAAGTATTGAGTGTTCATACGCCAAATAAACAGCTCGTACAAATTATTGGTAAAATTGGTTTTCTATTTGTCTGCATTTATAGGACCAATTTTACACGAAAATCCAAAATGTATTTGAATATTTGGAAAAGCCGATAATTATAAAAATCTTAGTTAAAATTTTTTTTTCGGAAGTGTTTTTTTTTCTGCGGTAATCTATTCTATCTCACTTTTCTTTAATACGTAGCTCTGTTGTGGCGTGACTGAAAGATAAACAAACACTTTCGCATCTAATTATATAAATAAAAAACAACTGTAATATAGTATGAGAGATCATCACAAGCGAATGGCTTGACTGATTTAGCAAATTTTTTTTTGTTATCAGGACTAGGTTTGTATTAAAGAAAATTTTGGAAAATCCACCGAAAAAGTCGTAAATTTTGATGCTCTTTTTGTATAACAATCTCAATAAGCACTTCTCAGTTTCTTCATTAGTAAATTGAACCCGTGTGAAGTCGAGGTGGGTCACTATAGTTTATAACATTAGGTAGGCTATAGGTACTTATATGTAAGTGTATACTGAGATCATAATAGCATTTTGGGATGCGAGACCGCAGCCAGAGTGGGGTGACGTGGCACATATAATAGAGAACCCAACCGAACTACTATACCTATTATATGTATTAAATTCAATTAAATAGGTACTCATATTCGGTACAATTACTAAGGAGTCGCTCGTATAGCTCGTAAGTCGTGTTAAATATGTCGTATTACTCAAATAAACACTTAAATTATTAATCGGTTAAATGCGAGTCGGACACGCATACGAAACGTTCCGTATCAAACGCCGAAAAAAACACCTTTCTTGTAGGGGAGCCTTTAATTAGGAGTGTCGTCGCGATCGAGACCGCGACAGTTACGTCTCTTACATATTTTATCTCTGTAAAATCTAAAATTCGAGTGTTGGGACTTTTCGAAGTGATACAAAGATATATAGTGATAGGACGTAGCAGTGATAACGTTATTTTGTGTTAAATTTGCCATCAAGGGTGCATAATTCTGCTATTTCTCTTCTATGGCAAGATCAAAATACGAAACCTGTAGGTAGGTACCGATAACTTGATGTTGCCGTTTTGCACATATCTACCCACAATCAGACTGACTCGGGCGGCGGCGCAGTGAGTTTATTGTTATCTAGCGCACCATAATTTTGATCTTTGCGACACGCATCGTAGCGAGTCCCGATTGCCGTTTCGTTCGAACGCCATCTAGCGTAGATTACTTTGCTGAAAATCCTAGCTTATAGTATTCATTACAAGCCATTAACATGGTGAAGTGCGCAGGATGTGGGAAGTTTTTGTCGACCGTCGGAGCGGCAAGCTGTAGCCAGTGCCCTAGCCTTTTCCACAAGGCATGTGTGGGGCTCTCGGAACGTGCTCAATTGCCGAAAAAATGGAAATGTCCAGAATGTAAGGCGAAAGTCCCTAAAGTAGGAAATATCGATACGCCGATAAAAAGTACGTCTCCCACTGAGGGCGATACCTCAAATATTTCAGAGGGCGATACCTCAAATATTTCAGAGGGCGATCTCACAGAAAAGCCATCATTAGAGAAGATTTCACCCAATGATAATGTTTTAGACACGGCTCAATCATTAAACTTAGGACTTGAGATACGTCTCTTCCGGGAGGAGCTTCAACAACTGCGCAAGGAACTCAAACATTTCCGTGCGGATATGAGCGATATTCGGGACGCTATAGCGGACTGCAACCAACGTATGGACGACTTTGATGGTAGACTGCTTAACCTTGAGGATCAAGTCAAAAACACGAACAGTCACGACTGCACGGAAACTGTAAAATTGAACGAGATAATTTCGCAACTTAAAGAAGAGCTAAACGATCGGGATCAGGACCTACTCCAAGCGGACATTGAAATCTCTAATCTGCCAGAAGTCAGCGGGGAAAACCCACATCATACTGTTACCGTTATAGCGGCTAAACTAGGACTAGACCTCGAGGAAAAGGACATCATCTTCGCCGAAAGAGTCGGCAAGAAGAGCGAAAGCGATTCGCAAGGGGCGCCGGTAGCTGGTCGAGGTCGGCGACTGGTGGTGCGACTATCGCGGCGGAATCTGCGTGATGATTTTCTTCGTAGTGCTCGGACCCGCCGGGGTGCGACGACTGAGGGTCTTGGTCTCGAATCGCCTGCTAGGCGGTTCTACGTCAATGAAAGGCTAACGAAGAGAAATAAACAACTTTTTTATCTCGTGCGAGAAAGAGCTAAACAAATGAAGTGGAGGTACACATGGACCAAGCGTGGAAAAATATATGCACGCCAAGGAGACGGCAAGGCAGCGCACCAAATAAAGTCAGAATGCGACCTGGAACGGGTTTTTGGCAGCATCTCGGTTGGCTCGAACGAGAAATAAGAAAAATCACTTTACAATTTTTATCATTTGCTTTGTTTTTTTGTCAGTTAATAATAATTTCTATCACTATGTATAACAACGGTTTTTTTAAATATAAATACTATTTGAAAACACTAGATCTTAAGAATTATATATTACGTTTAAGCCATTTTTACTTTTATACTCCCACAGCTCTTACGAAATTCTACAGTAAAATATATACAGTAAATATTGAATTGGCACGAATTGTGAATACTGTCATTATATCAGGCTTGTCAAGTACTTCTGCACAGTATATGCACCGGTTTATCAGTGTACTCTATAAATATATAACCATAGTAATAATTACATGGAATTCACAATTGTTTAGCAATAGGTTTTGGTTGCGAGTAGGTAAAAGGTTGCTGCCTCAAGTATGTGTCTTACAGGGTATTTCGCTGACTCGCCTGCTCGTGGCTACTTGTCTTATATTATCCTATATATGTATTTTAGACCTCCTTTTAGTCTTGTTGCATATCTATTATACTTATATATCACACTCTCCAGGAACACCGCCACTAAACTTTAGTAAACATGCAATTACAAATTTCTACATAACATCAATAAATGTCAAAAAAAGATAATTCAAAGTTCTTTAAAATTGGATTATTTAATGCTGGATCTCTAAGGACTAGACATGAAGAATTCATGGTGGCGATGGACGAATTAGCTGTAGAAATAATTGCAATTAATGAAACCTGGATTCGTGAAGGAGAAGAACACCTCGCCCCAGTAGTACCTGGCTACCGGCTTCGCCATGTGCCGCGCCCTACAGACGTACGTGGCGGCCGAGGAGGTGGGGTGGGTTTCTATGTGAAAAAAGGACTTAAAATTAAAATATGCGATCATCCCAATCCTAACTCGGTGGAGCAAATGTGGTTAGAGACTAAATCAAACGGTAAACGAATTGTCATTGGCACGGCCTACAGACCTCCTTGGCAGGATGTTAATTTGTTTTTAGATGCACTTACGCAATCAGCCGCATACTTTTCTGACTGCGATAACATGGTTCTTTTGGGTGATTTCAATATAAATTTGTTAAATCAGACAGACACTAAAACTAAACTATTTATTGAATTCCTTAATTGCATTAATTTAAGTCAGCTGGTAACCGAACCCACTCACTACACCGATCATAGTAAAACTCTTATTGATTTATTCTGTACAGATGCGAAAACACGCGAAGTCTCTGTAAATTACATTCCCGAGCTTGGAATGCATTCTGTAGTTACTGCGACGTTAAATTTAAAAAAAGATAAAATTAAACCTCGGTGGATATTGAATAGGTCTCTGAATGATATAGATTTACAATTATTTAACCAACACCTTAATGATATACCATGGATGGATATTAATGTTGCTAATGATGTCAATGATATGGTTTTCTCGTTCAACAAGTATATACTAAACATCTTTGATCTTCATGCTCCGTGTAGGAAAGCACTTATTAAAGAAAAGCTATATCCATGGATTACCTTTACCATAAAATCAATGACAAAATTGCGGAATGCGAGTCATAAAAGATACAAATCGACAAATAAAGATTCACATAAAGTGTACTACAAGGAACTCAAAAAAATTGTTTTTGAGGCTATGGAAGCAGAAAAACGCGCATATTATAAATATTATATAAATTCTTATAGTAAAAGCTCAGGAGACTTGTGGAAACATCTAAAAAAAGTTTTGGTAACAGATAAAAAGAAAGATCAAGAGCTTCCTACATCTCTTAGTTCCCCCGAAATTATTAATAGACATTTTTTAGAGATCCCATACAAAACCACGACAAAATTATCAACATACACTTATTTCGAATTCCACCGATTCGGTGCTGACACTTTTAATCTTAAAGTAACTAACCAGGACGAAATTCTAAAAATTATTAAAGGACTAAAGTCAAATGCAATAGGCGTAGATAAAATCTCACTAGAAATGTTAGCATTAACACTCCCTCAAAGTCTGGCAACAATAACTAAGATAGTTAATACATCTATTTTAACCTCGAAATTCCCTGAATCATGGAAAACTGCTATTGTTAAGCCTCTACCCAAAATTGATAATCCAATTGCATTAAAAGACCTCAGGCCTATAAGTATTCTGCCGTGTATGTCAAAAGTCTTGGAAAAGGTGATCTGTGCACAAATGACTAAGTACATCGAGGAAAAAAATATTTTACCGGCTCATCAATCTGGTTTTCGTAAAAGTCATAGTACGACCACTGCCATCATGGACGTAGTAGACGACATACTTACGGCACAAGATCAGGGCATGGGGACTATTCTAGTTCTACTTGACTTCTCAAAGGCATTCGATTCCATTAATACTTCTTTACTCTTATCTAAGTTATCTTATTATGGGTTTACTAATAGAACAGTCAATTGGTTCGACAGCTATTTTAAAAATAGGGAACAGTTTGTCCAAATAAATAAAAATGATGGTATCACGATAACCTCTTCATCCTTGCCAGTTCGGAGGGGAGTTCCTCAAGGATCAATCTTGAGCCCTATGCTGTTTGCAATATACACTGCGGACATGATCCGCTGTATCAAGCATTGTAGATATCACCTATACGCGGACGACGTCCAACTATATTACTCCTTTCGGCCCTCGGATACAATGGAAGCGATAACAAAAATCAGTCAGGACCTTGAAAACATTGCAAGTTGGTCCGAGCTAAATTCTCTGATTCTTAATCCCTCAAAAACAAAATTAATGATCCTAGGGACAAAAGGAGTTGTAGCTAAAATTGAAAGTTATAATCCCTCTGTTAAAATAGGGGATAACACTGTGGATAGAGTGTGTGAAGCAAGGAATCTAGGCGTGATCTTTGACTCTAACCTACATTTCGAATCGCATATCAGAAATATTGTTAAAGGTTGTTTTTATAGGTTAAAGGTAATTTATAAAATGCGCCCCTACCTTGGTACTGACGTTAGGATACGTTTATGTGAAGCTTTGATCCTATCAAAATTAAATTATGCGGATACAGTATACGGGCCATGTGTTTTGGTCAGATCAGCCAAATTAGTACAGAGGGTTCAGAACGCCTGTGCCCGATATTGTTTCTCCATAGCGCCTCGAACTCACGTTACTCCATACATTAATAATGCAAACATGCTCAATATGGAATCTAGGCGTAAGTTACATTTAGCGACCATGCTGTTTGGGATCATCGCTACAGGCAAGCCGACTTATTTGCATGCTAAAATAGTCTGGAGGCAGGAATACAGTAAGCGGATCCCCGCACCTAGAATTGCCATGGCAAAACATACATCAGCTGCATTTCGAGGTACATTTAAACATTCAGCCTGTAAGATCTGGAATGATCTCCCACCACCCGCCCGCAAGCTAAAATCAGTAATATCTTTTAGAAAGTCTATAAAGCAATACTATCTAGACAAGCAAAAAGCATTGCGGTGAGAGATAATTCCAAGTCTTACAGGCACGACATTGGGCTGCTGTGCGTGCTTTCAAGCTATATCCCACACAGACACACTACATGTTTATATTATTATTTAAGTATATACTTTAGCTATTTATTTTGTTATTTACTTATAGTATAATATCTAAGTATATAATTATGTAATCATTTATCAGTCCCTATTACTACTGCATCTCGGTCGGATCACGGCGTCACTAAAGGCTATGCCTGAAAATCAGCGCTGTAGCCATAATACTGCAGCATTATGCTGAGGCAGTAGCCTTTTCAGCTCTAACATGCATGTTTTGTTTTTTTTTAATTTCTCTAGGTATAAAAACATATCTAAGGACATAGATTAATGCTGAGATTTATGGAGTGTACTCTGGCTCGGCTCGGACTTGGGTTAGAGTTGAAACGAGTCACGAAAATGTGCTCTGACATAAATCTGTCTCGTTTTGGCTCTGTCCTGGGTCTGGGCGGAGTGGGGGTACAGTCTATAGATCTCTAAAATTATTATTGTTGTTATTGTTATTATTATTGTTGTATATTAGTTGGTATTACTCAAACTCTGTACCTAATTTGAATTTTTTTGTGTGAGCTGAATAAATGTTTATTTATTTATTTATTTATTTTAATTTTTAAGTAATTTTAGTTATAGCGGCAATACACATTCTCTGAAAATTTCAACTCTCTACCTGTTACGGATCATAAGATACAGCCCGCTGACAGACAGACGGACGGATGGACAGCGGAGGCTTAGTAATAGGGTCGCGTTGGTTATCCTTCAGGTACGGAACCTTAAAAAGTGCTTGAATGGGCGACTCGCAGCAGAAAGCGCAGTAGGTGGACTATCGACATCGGACGAGTCGCAGGTAGCTGCTGGTTACAGGCGGCGCAAGACCGACGACAAGAGGCGTGTGGAAGACTCTACGCGACCTATTTCACGCAGTTAACGTCTGCCAGTACAGGTAGCCGATGGATAAAGGCGGCACAAGACCGTGACGTGTGGAAGTACCTACAAGAACCTTTTGACGACCTCCCTGGCGCAGTGATGAGCGCTGTTGTCTTATAACTGGGAGGTCTCGGTTTCGATTCCCGGCGGGGGCTCTGGTCTCTGGTCTGGTCTGGTGGGAGGCTTTGGCCGTGGCTAGTTACTCGTACCACCCTACCGTCAAAGACGTGCCGCCAAGCAATTTAGCGTTCCGGCACGATGGCGTGTAGAAACCGATTAGGGGTATGGGTTGACTTTACACTGCTATACCCCTTCCAAGTTAGCCCGCTACCATCTTAGACTACATCGTCACTTACCATCAGGTGAGATCGCAGTAAAGGGCTATCTTGTTATCGATAACAAGTAACAATAATAAAGTAACAAGTAACAATATAAAAAAACCTGTGTCCAGCCGCTGTGAACGTGTGTCAGTTGACGAAGAAGAAATAATAAATAAACTTCACCTGACGCAGTGAAAAAGAAAAAACCGATTCAATGTAAAGTGGAAAAATAAAGTCAGCCGAAACTAATCTAGCCACACGACGAGCTCCGAAATGGTGCGGGTTTTTTAATCAGACATTCCATAATACTTTTTTTTAATACCGCCTCCGAGCGGAATGCTTCCTCTTAATTTTTTTACCCGCTTGAATTTATGGTCCTTTATTCGCTGGGGTCTAACAGGTACCTTATGTTATAAACAAAAAATGGAGTTTAATTTTAATTTAATTTTTTATCTATCAAACGCTTGTTTACTGTAACGATGTCATTGTATGTTGCTCCGCTGTGTGATTGAAGGAAAAACCAACAAACAGCCTACTTTAGCAATTATAATATTAGTAAGGATTTCGTGGAAAAAAAGATCTGGAGCAACGGGTGGTTGAAGTGCTCCAGGCACCCAGGTGAAGGGTGGAATTGCGTTCGGTGGCGTCCGGTGCGGTTGTAAAAGTTAGAGGTTGGAATAAGATCAAACAGCTCTTCAAAACACTTATAGTTAAAATCACTACTTTTGCCAGAGAATAGAGAAGCTAAGGCAAAAACAGAGTTGACTTTTAAAGTAAGAAGGTCCTACTGTACGTAAAAAAGATCATAACGTCGCATAAGTTACCTTGTCACGGACACGCTTCGCTTCGAAATATTTAATAGCTTCTCTATAATCTTTCGGCAGTACAAAGGCTTATCTTGGAGCACGCTTCATTGCCTTTATTGCTATGCTTAAATGATCTGGCAATGATCGTCCAAATCGTCTGTACGCGACCCATTGTTCACGGTTACGTTAGACTTGATAATCTATTCACTACGAAGGTCTAATCTTACGTTTCAGAACTAACACACGAGTAAGTCCTTGTTCGTGCAGTGGTATAAGTGTAAACTACAATGCATGCCCTGTGACTTCATCTCATCAAGTATGATGCTGCTTGCCCAACGTCCATGAATATTTCTGCTATTGATAAGCGTGTGAAGCTTTCGAACAATGCGTGTTGCCAGTGATGATATCTCACTCATTTGCTTCAAGATGTTTTATCTCGCAAAAGTAGTGATTTTAACTAGAATGTACAAAAAATTGCCATTTCATGTTCTATGAAATCTACATAATTTTCAAAAACTAAGATTTGACCGCTTTTGAATGGGTAGATATCAAATACAAATAATTTAGCCAGGGAAGTTAAGATTCACTTACTTTATTTCATTCATTTAGCTTTTAAAATAACTTTCATTTTAGAACCCTATAGAATCTAACGCGGTATATTTTGCTCCCGAATGAAAATGAAATGCAAAAATTCTTTCCTTTAAATAACATAATAAATCAGAGTAACCATCTAGATAGATAGTCTGCATCCCGGATTTAAACATAGCCCACTTTTTGTCCCAGAAAATAAAATACTTCCCGGGAAATAAATTACTCTGTCAACGCAACTGGAACTGGACAATACTGGTTTAATTGATAAAATAAAAACAAATTCCCTTTGTGTAGACTGTAGAGCTTTCTTTAACTTGTAATGGCGGAGAGAGTAAAACTCTCTGTTCGTTTTACTGGGAAGTGATTTAGTAGAAAAGCTATAATAGAGATGAACTTTAGTGCCTATTTATACAAAGGTTTTCTCAAGTATGTTTCTATGTTGCTTTATCCTCTAAGCATGCAGTAACGAAACAATTTTTTCGCATGAATATAGTTTAAGACCTAGAAATGGGAGTAATTTTTATCCCGAATGTACAATGATGTTCAGGAAATTTTCTAACTCCCATATATATTTAGCATGAAGAAAAATCCCCAGGAACATCCCAATGAAAAAGAAAGAAAATAAATCATCCCTTCAGTTTCAAACTATTATTTTAATAATCCGTATTCGAGCAACTTTATACAGCAGAATTTTAACTAAGTTCAAGCTGTTGACTAATTTTAATCCGGGAACGTGGCGACTAACGACCGGGTATTTTTGGTTAAAGTTATTTCGACGACACTAAAAAGATAATTATATTGGGACGTTCCCGCTCTTGTAATTTATGGGATGTCAGGCTTTATCGACAAAGTAAAATATTTTTTATATTTATCTACGGGATGTAAAATTTTATTTACTCGTAACACATTGAGTGGTTCACGTTATTTTTATTACTTGTAAAGTTTCATTTGGCTGTTATATTGTATGTGTTCATTTAGATACTCAGGATCACTCAGCAGGCGATGGAGAGAGCTATGGTCGGAGTGCGAGATCAAATCAGAAATGAGGAGATCCGTGGGAGAACCAAAGTCACCGACATAGCTCAGCGAGTTGCGAAGCTGAATTGGGATTGGGCGGAGCACATAGTTCGAAGAGCTGATAGTCGATGGGGTTCCAAGTTGTGGAGTGGCGATCCCGCAACGGGAAGGAAGTTGTAGGAAAAATGGCCGCTGGAGTCGTAAGGGCCTTGAGTGGACACCGCGTCTCGGCAAACGGTGTGTAGGGCGCCCCCAGGCTAGATGGACCTATGACATCCAGAAAGTGGCAGGCATCGGATGCGAAAAGCCGAGTAGGTATAGGCAACGTTGGCGCTACTTGAAAGAGGCCTGTGTCCAACAGTTGATGCATTCGGGCTGATGATGTTGTTGGTGATGATAATTGGTTTTAATAGCATGCCCTTTTTAATTTTTAATTAAAATTTATTTAAGGAACGAATGAATGCTACATTTAGAAATGTATTTATGACATAATGGAAACCCTCACTGAGTTGTTATTACTGGAGCAACGACTTAAAATGTTTTCAACTTATTTAAGTTCATCTGTTGTGCTCTTTGTAACTCAATAAGTCGGCGCTGATCCTGATTTTACTTCACACATATATACCTACTTGTGTTTGTCCCCCTCCGGGTCTAATGTATAGTGCCGTACTCCTTCCAAAATAGGCCGCTACCATCTTAGACTGCATCGTCACTTACCATCAAGTGAGGTCGCAGTCAAGGACTATCTTGTCATCGAATAAAAAAAAATCCCTGCGTAGTGACGAGTGGCCTAGTTTCCCCTCAGATCAACATAAGCGAAAAAATGTCCTCCCGATCGAATTTCGAATCTAGCCAACTCGAATGTCTAGATTTTCTAGCTCAATGCGAGAGACGGAACAATGAGATAATGTTCAACTTAACTTGAACTTAGCCAATTGAACAGGAAAGTGATGGCTCTTGTGATAAAGTACCTGGAATTACTCATCCAATTTTATAAAGCTTTGTTTGTTTGCGCTTTTAATTATCATTACCTATGAATGAATATAAAGTAGGTAATTTTTTTTATTTTCATGATAAGATACTCACCTGATGATAAGTGAAAATGCATAATGCAGTCTAAGATGGTAGCGGGCTAGCTTGGAAGAAGCAGTTTTAACTAAATACCTACTCCTAACCCCTTTTTCTATAAATACAGACTACCGCTCGACTGCGATCTCACCTGATTTAAGTGAAGATGCAGCCTAAGATGGTGCGCGCTTGCCTAGAAGATGTGTATGTTAGTTGGAAAAACGGAGGCTGGAAGGGCATTCCTTTTTGCGGCGGGTCATAACTACCCAAGATCAAATCCTCTCACCAGATAGATAGTACCTAAAATCTACATATTGTCTCGGCTAGTTACTTTGACAGATAGGTAATCTATCTATAATTATATAAAAAGGCTTGTCCTGACTGACTGACTGACTGACTGACTGACTGACTGACTGACTGACTGACGATCAACGCACAGCCTAAACCACTGAAGTTAGAAACTAGAAATTTTGACAGTAGGTTCCTTTTATGACGTAGGCGAGCACTAAGAAAGGATTTTTCGAAATTCGCCCCCCAAGGGGGTAAAAAGGGGGGTTAAAGTTTGTATGAAACTCCGTCATTTTTCGAGTTATACTCATGAAATTCGGTATTTAGGCTTTAAATTGAAAACAAAAAAGTACGTGTTTCACAGTTTTTAAAAATTCTACCCCCTAAGGGGTTAAATAGGGGTTGAATGTTTGTATAATAGTCCTTCGTTCTTCAAGTTATTTTTCAAGTTACGTTTATGAAACTTGATATTTTGGCTCTTGATTAAAAATAAAGATTTACGTATTTTACATTTTTTTTAAATTCTCCCCTCAAGGGGGTAAAAAGGGGGGTTAAAGTTTGTATGAAACTCCGTCATTTTTCAAGCTATACCCATAAAATTCGGTATTTAGGCTTTAAATTGAAAACAAAAAAGTAAGTGTTTCACACTTTTAAAAAATTCTACCCCCTAAGGGGTTAAATAGGGGTTGAATGTTTGTATGATAGTCCTTCGTTCTTCAAGTTATTTTTCAAGTTATGTTTATGAAACTTGATATTTTGGCTCTTGATCAAAAATAAAGAATTACGTATTTTACATATTTCGAAAATTCTCCCCCCAAGGGGGTAAAAAGGGGGGTTAAAGTTTGTATGAAACTCCGTTATTTTTCAAGCTATACCCATAAAATTCGGTACTTAGGCTTTAAATTGAAAACAAAAAAGTAGGTGTTTCACAGTTTTTAAAAATTCTACCCCCTAAGGGATTAAATAGGGGTTGAATGTTTGTATGATAGTCCTTCGTTCTTCAAGTTATTTTTCAAGTTATGTTTATGAAACTTGATATTTTGGCTCTTGATCAAAAATAAAGAATTACGTATTTTACATTTTTTGAAAATTCTCTCCCCAAGGGGGTAAAAAGGGGAGTTTCAATATTCATAGTTAAGACAGGACAACGTCTGTCGGGTCCGCTAGTAAGTATTAAATACGGTAATGCTCTACGTGAATAGTATTTATTACATAGTTTGTAATCGAATTTTCGGTGGCGGATCGAACGATTTGCCTGAAATTAAATGAGGGATTTTACGTTCGAAAGGTTCCATCTAGTTCACGGATTGAATTTTGTGGTCTAGAAATCAATCAGTCATGCTTTTAACGTTTTGAATCTCATTATGAGCTCCAAGCAAAAATATGTATATAAATAAGTTTGAAGCCTCAAGAGCCTAATGATTAAATGTGCGGACTGAAAACTGAAAGGTCGAAGGTTCAAACCCCACTGCAATGTTGTCGTACCCATTCCTAACACAAGCTTTACATTTATTTAGGGAATAAGTTCATCATTGCTAATAGGAATAATTCTTCGATAGAAAAAAATGTGCCGGGGATCGAATCTGCGATCCCCCGAAATAGGAGACCGCAGTTCTAACCCCAAGGCCTTTTTTCATCTCTTTTGTTTCTTTTTTTTAATTTATTGTTCAAGATCTATACAACAATACATTTTTTAATTATTTTATCTGCCATCCTCCAAGATATTTTGCGTTTATGTTCTTCTTCTAACTTCGCTTCGCTATTTCGCTTCTTCGCTCTTATATTAAAAAACTTAGCCTGATTTTTTTTTAATTAGAATTAGAATAGTTTTTTTATTTATATAAACTTTTACAAAGTGCTTTCGAATCGTCAAATGAATCCTATGACTGGTTCGGAATGCCGTACCAACCGAGAAGAATCCACTATGCCCGTTGTCATCAACGTTCCAAAATTTTTAAGGACTATAGCCTTAGCTAACTAAATTGATAGAAAGCGTCGATTAACTTATTAATTGACGCGTTCTATCAATTTTGTTTTCACGTATCTTTGGGGAATATCTAAATCTGAAAACGACATTGAGTAAGGGATTATATTTAGGGGCTACCTACTTAGGGGATGATTTAAGTAACGTTGATGAAAAGGGCATAGGTAATTCCTCTCGGGCGACGACACGG
Organism: Hipparchia semele; assembly: GCA_933228805.2. NCBI lineage: Eukaryota > Metazoa > Arthropoda > Insecta > Lepidoptera > Nymphalidae > Hipparchia > Hipparchia semele. Next base: position 7,210,922 of record OW121721.1, on the reverse strand, counting down.
TCATCAGAAGTGCTCCAATCCTACCGGAAGCTGTACAATCAAATACAATGAGAAAATTTTCAACTAATTATTTTGAACCGCCTCTCGTGTTACAGACGCGAAGTTGTGCTCATTAAACATTGTCGAGCTGAACACTAATTAGTTTGCGCTTTAATTTTGCAATACAGACAAGTGCTGCTTTTACTTATTATCTTTTTAAAAATATAAGACATGAAATATAAAATATAAGACAATGTTTGACGACCTCCCTGGCGCAGTGGTGAGCGCTGTGGTCTTATAACTAGAGGTCTCGGGTTCGATTCCCGGCGGGGGCAATTTAGTAATTTATTATTTCTAAATTGTCTCTGGTCTGGTCTGGTGGGAGGATTTGGCCGTGGCTAGTTACCACCCTACCGTCAAAAACGTGCCGCCAAGCGATTTAGCGTTCCGGCACGATGGCGTGTAGAAATCGATTAGGGGATGGGTTGAATTTACACTGCTATACCCCTTCCAAGTTAGCCCGCTACCATCTTAGACTGCATCGTCACTTACCATCAGGTGAGATCGCAGTCAAGGGCTATCTTGTCATAGAATAAAAAAAAAAAAAGACAAAGGCCTAGAGTCTAGTATTATAAATGCGAAAGTGTCTTTTGTTGGTTGTTCTTCATACTCAACATACGACATACTTCAACGGACCGATATGTTTTTTTTTTTGCATGGGTAAAGTTGAGGACTTGGTCAGTGTGGTTGACTACAGACCAAACCCTTGTCTTTCTGAGAGGAGATGCAATGAGATGCAGATCTGTAATGGGCAGACGATAGTTTGACGCGCGAAGATAGTTGACGCGCGTTTTAGAAACGTGCGTCGATCGCGCTTTTTTATCCTACATAGCATTTTGTTGTCCTTTGTATCGCTACAAACGTGCGTCAACGGCGCGTTTAAAAAACGTGGTGTGCAAAGGCCCTGAGATACTACTAGTTACTTAATTAATTTTGAAAATTAATTTAAACTTTATCAAAACTGGGTCATTGATCGTTTCAACTAAGAGGAAGGTATTATTGTGCAAAACGAGGAAGAAAGACATTATAACTTAATTAATCGAGAACAGGAGACCTGCATACATTATAAGTTAGCACTTCGTTAACTGGATACAAAGTAATTAACTGTGAAGTCGTTTCTTACAAGTTAAAGTTCCTCCGGGGAAGGGAGAAATTTATAACTGCTACGGCTTTATACAAGGGGAAAAATACTTCTAATGAAGTTGACTCTCTGCGCATTAAGGTACTTGTTAGCTGCGATGTTATAGCAGCGGTACAGATACCTTAGCAAACCTCAATAGCCCAACGGTTAAATGTGCGGACTGAAAATTGATAGGTCGCAGGTTCGAACCCCACTCTTTGCACTATTGTCGTACCCACTCCTAACACAAGCTTTCCGCTTATTTGGAGGGAAGAGGAGAATACAAGTCAAGTTCAGCTTGGCTAATATTCTTTATAAAATAACAATTTAAAAAAATGTGTTTATAGCAATTAAACTGCATAATGCAGATGTTGCAGGACCTTCTCAACCTTGTTTCTGCTTCACTGTTTTTGTTTTGAAGACCTCCCTGGCATAGTGGCAGGTCTCGGGTTCGATTCCCGGCGAAAGTAATTTGGGAATTTATAATTTTTGAATTATATCTGGTCTGGTCTGGTGGGAGGCTTTGGCCGTGTCTAGTTACCACCCTACTGTCAAAGACGTGCCGCCAAGCGATTTAGCATTCCGGCACAATGGCGTGTAGAAACAGATTAGGGGTATGGGTTGAATGTACACTGCCATACACCTTCCAAGTTAGCCCGTTACCATCTTAGACTGCATCAAGCGAGATCGCAGGCATAGGCTATCTCAAATAAAAAAAACGAAACTCCTCATAAACCTTTTTATGAGTAGATGTAGATACATCGTAGACTCTACAAAGCAATGTGATCCAGCAAATGGTTACTACTCCAGTTACTTAGCCTAATGTAGTGTCATTAACCCCTAAGGCTGATTTTCAGTTACCCTCATTCCGTGTGTGAACTTAGAGAACTGGTGCCTACAATGATTTTATTATATAGGTTAGGAGGATATTAGTCTTCAGCTTGGCTAATATTCTTTAAAAAAAATAATCGATTAACCGGTTGCAGCTTGAAAAGGAAACAGACAGAGATTTTCTATCCCTGTTTTGAATCAAACAACAAGTAGAAACTTATGTCTGATTCTAAGTAGAGATATAAAATATAAAACATTAAAGAAAAAATAATTTCTCTTAAATATTAAAAGTTTATCGGAAATAAATTGCAGTCTCCATTCAATTCTAAAAGCCTTAATAGCGATCTTTAATTGATTTGCACTCAGTCTCCATTCATGCTGGAATCTCTTCGAGATGGAAAATACTAAGTACTTTTTGAATAAATAAATTTTAATAATATAATAGGATCTGCTATAAAATGATTGTTTGACCTATTTATAGTTATAAATATAATAATTGATATCGTCGTTTCGGACAGACGCTCTACATAAAATCCTACTAATAATATTATAAATGTAATTAATGCGAAAGCCGCAACGACTGAACCGATTTGGTTGCAATTTAGCACAGAGATAGATTGAAGTTTGAAATAACACATAGGCTACTTTTTATTTCAAAAAACGAATCCTACTTATTAATATTATAAATGTAAAAGTGTGGATGTTTGGATGTTTGTTACTCAATCACGTCGCAACAACTGAACCGATTCTGCTGTTTGGCACAGAAGTAGATCATAGTCTGGAATAAAATATTTTTATCCCGGAAAATGAGCGAGTTTCCGCGGGAATTAAAAAACGTCATTCCACGCGAACAAAGTCGCGGGCATCAACTAGTATGCAATAAAACGAAAATTGTCAAAATGATAGTTATTATATGTACCTACCTAAATTGAGGTATATTGACACTTCACCGTCGATAAGGTAACAAAGATTTCTTTTATACATATTATAATTAATCTATGTAAGGCTTGTGTAAGGTAAATAAAGTTTATTCGCAATAGGTAGGTACTATCAGTAAATGGATGTAGCAATAGTGCGGTTGCGTTCAATATAAATCGGCCCGTAGTTGGTATATGTGTCAGGGCGATACGACGAGGCTGTTCAGAACTAATACAATATTGTGTATATTATCTTTATTATGTACATGTAATACTTGATTTTATGTAGGTGAGTAGTATCTAGATAACAGTCCATTAAATGTCATAGAGATGAGTTGATTTCTTCTTAGGGACTAATTGCACTTATTCGGTTCGATTCAGCTTTGGCCTTAACAAACTGCTGTGGAATTGTCTAAATTGTGGGATTCCTACAATGTAAAGATTGCAATCACCTCTGATTGGCTAGTACTTTGTTAAAATACATCGATGCAGCATGAACGTCGTAAATTCAGCCAATCAGAGGCAATTGCGAAGGTCACACTGTAGCAATCGTTTTTAGACACTACCACAGATGTTGTTTTCTATGGAGACGCGTACGTATCCATTCATCTTTAAACAGGCATAAAATGAAAATTAAGTGTATTTAGTATAGAAATTCTTGCGCATGCTAACGACAATGTTCAGCGCTGTTCCGCCGTGTTCATCACCGCATGACCAAAATTGTATTGCGGAACGCGATTGTAGCTGAATAAGTGTAATAACTCCCTTTTTATTGGAGTAAAGCGCAAGGCCCACCAGTGCAACGGAGTGACATTAATAACACTGAGACTCAGCCTTAATAACTTTGATATACCTACTGTTTAGTTACACTTATTTAATTTCCCCATATTCAAAACTGAGTTATCTCGCAATTAGCATATATTTTGTCTTCTATAAACCATCGAAATGGTGGTTCGCATATTTTGATGAACATTCTAAGCACTATGTAGATACAAAGGCTGACTGGAGTTATATGGCTGATGGCAAATTGGCAGTGAAATCCATTAAACAAGACGCAGGCGTGGTCGGGACGATTTATCTATGAACCTTGGCGTAATTTAACGTATTTGGCGCTCATGTATGTGACAGACGACGTTCATTGTCGATGACACGCGATCCATACTTCATAGTAGTATTACCAGCTTTTGCTTGCGTTTTCGTTCGCGTGGGGTTAGGTTTCCAAACATCCCGCGAGAACCCCCTATTTTAAAGGTAAAATGTAGATGTCACTACATATGATTTACCTTTTACCGTTAAATATAAAAATGAAAAGTGCTTCAATTCAATTTGAAAATAATTTATTTCATGTAGGCCAACTTTTAGCTCTTATGACACGTCATGACTCTACCACCGGTTCGGAATGCAGATTCTGCTGAAAAGAGCTTCAAGTCCTCAACTAAACCCATTCATAAAATCAAAATCAAATCGGTCCGCTGCTCCGCTGCAGCGTGATTGAAGGATAAACCAACAAACAAATACTCTTTTGAATTTTTATTTTGCCCGCGGTTTCATCTCTGTTTTGCCATGACAAAAGAAAGCCTATGGTATATCACTTTTTAAGCCCTCACCTATACCCCTGTAAAAATCATGTCGATCCGTTGCTTTGTTACTACATGATTGAACGATTGGTTTGTCACCAACAAACAAGCTAGTGGGGTTAGTCGATTAAATCATCCAGAAATTCTATTGCACCTATAAATTCTTTTTGTTGGTGAGGTAGGTAGATTGTGGAAAATACACTTCATTCCGTTTTTGCAGCTTGCCAAAATATTATTAATATAATTCATTATATACTTATTACAGTTGCTACTTGATTATTAACCAAGTAGCAACTATATATTATTTACTGCGAAATTGGTCCCTTGTTATTTGTGCTACATATTAATGATCTCCCTGACATATTTAAAGACGAATAATAGGCGAATAATATTTTGCCGATGACATTTCAATTAAGAAAACTTGCAGCAATGACATTATTAATTCTTAAATTGACATTAACAATACAATAACAATTGTAGTGGATTGGCTTAGTGACAATAACTTGCGTATTAATTGATTAAACATATACAATACTAGCTGATGCCGTAACTTCATCTGCGTTGATATCGTTTACAAAAATCCCGCGGGAATTCTTTGATTTTCCAGGAAAAAAGTAGGCTATTTCACTCTCCAGATCCTCAACTATACCCAAAAAGAAATAGATAGGTATGTAAAATGACGTCAATTGATTATGCCTATATAAAATTACTTTTATTCGTTTCAATTTGAATTTTAGCCAGACTAACGAACAGCAATTTATTGATCACACTATAATCATACTAATTTTATAAATATAATGGCGAAAGTTTGTATGTGTGTGAGTGTGTGTATGTGCGCACGCGCGTGTGTGTGTGCCTGTGTGTGTGTTTTGTTACTCCTTCACGCCACAACGAATGAACCGATTTGGTTTTTTGGAATGGAGATAGCTCATACCTACCCAGAATTAACACATAGACTACATTTTAAATCCGGTAAATCTACCTCAATTTACCTATGTCCACTTCTTCTGTATATTTATTGATGTCTCCAATAACTGTGGTAGTTGTAAAGAAAATAATTGGCACATTACGAGTACGTGCAAATTAAATGGAGCGGCTGAAAGTAATCGGAGGCGCAAATCCAGGCCACGTGCACTCAGGACCGGTCGGAGCGCTTCCGTAAGAAGCACCAGCTATACCGGTTCGTACAATTTCCTTACACTCGACTCGAGTTCGTTTACATTACACCCGTACGAATAAGTATTTCCGACTTGCAAATTTCACGTAACTGTTCGTTTAGCTGGTACAAATCTTTCAAATCAAAAACGAACAAATAGCTCATATTTATTTATCTGTGCAAAATATATTCGTACAAAATAATGTGTTCGAAATCTCTAAAGTAAATTGATACATCTCAATCTAGTTTTATCCTTTTCCGCAGGGAGAGTTATGAAAGGATAACAACCAAACTGAGACCTGATCAATTCAGTTTAGCTTAACGATTGTGTTTAAACTAGGTTTAAACAAAGAAAATAAAGCTAAATAAGTAAAAAAAAACACTTTTAGCGTTAATAACGTTATTATTTATTAATTTATCGTAGGTCTTCTCAGTCGTTTCGCTCATGAAAGGGAGAGGGCAGAATGACTTCTTTTTGCGGCAGCGATCGGCGTTTTCGCGTATAAAAGGCGTCGAAACTATACAGAAAAAACCTACCTAAATAAACTACCTACTTAAATAAACTTTACGTTAATACTGACCTCCTAATAAGAGAGCAAAGCCTGAAAAACTCTAAGTAATTTATTTATTAATCGAACCCATTACGAAAAGTAACGGTTGTTTAGAAACAAAGCGAGAAAAGCGCTTTCTAGTCCATAATACCTATTAGATACTAGCTCTGAACGAGTAGTTTCTCATTAAATTTAATCAGTGTAACAAGAAGGACCTACAAGTCCAAAAACCTAAATGCTTTGTGGCCGCCGCCCGGTCTTGTCGGCTTTTTCTTAAGTGCCTGGAGTAAGCCTGGAGTGCAAGAATTCTAATAGAATCTTGTTAACGATCTCGACATGCCATCACAATCACGACTTTTTATTTAAACAAAAGAACATTAGAGGCAGCAAGTATGAAACTTATTATGTATCATGTTTATTAAATCAATGATAAATGTTAACAGGTTTAGCTAAGTAATTTATCTTAATTTAATTTTTACTAATTTGAATTTTTCTTAATAATCTTCAAAAGCAAGCGATTCCTGATTTGTTTTGATATCATTGACATTGATGTCATTCACTAATAGTAATAAAATAAGCTTGCTTTTGTCTGCAACTTTGTCCGTACTCCGTATGGAGTTAGGTTTTTAAAAATTCCGCGGATTTTAGGATGTAGATATGGTGTACTATGTCACTCTCCAACTCGTCAGCCAAAAAACATGTTGATTTGTTGCTGCGTGATTAAAGGACAAACCAACAAACAAACACACTTCCGCATTTTATAATGTCAGATTGATGACTCATGTTATATCGTATTTATTTTTTCTTTTTAAAGAATTGTTACTGATCTACCTACTTGATTATATAAAGTAGGTATGTTAGCGAGCACTAAACATAAGGAAGCAGAAACTATTTCTTAAGTTAACCTCATCAATCTCAGTAAAGGCAGCACAGTCAATTACACCGTAACAAATCTATACAATCAGTTGACTTGGAAAGTAAAAGCTAGGAGTACTTATTTGGATAAGTATTGTGTTTTCCATCTGCCCCCTTTACTCAGAATTGTTTGTTTCTTAGTTAAGTTAGTTTCTAGTTTAACCTAGTTTTTAAAGTATTAATTTAATTTCGTAAAAAAGAATCCAAACTGTGATTAAATTATATGTTTATGATCCTAATGCCCTGTAATAACCCGCCTGGCAATAGACGTCCGATTTTGTTTCCGATTGTCTGATCAGGCAACCGGATCGTATTTACTCGATACACATCCGATTTTTCCGTCAGGCTTTTTCTGAACTCAGTCGTTCCCGAGCTATCATCCCGAGTGCTTGCGTTTGGAGCAAAGCAGAAGAAAAGAAGATGGATGACGAGTTAATAGAAATAGAAATATTTTTTATTCAAATAAACTTTTACAAGTTCTTTTGAATCGTCAATGAATCTACCACTGGTTCGGAATGCCGTTCCTGCCGAGAAGAGCCAGCAATAAACTCGGCGGTCGCTCTTTTCAAAAAAAATTTTTTTTACAATAGGTAACAAAACTATGCTATGTATACAGTGTTTCCACAATATAGTTTCAAAAATGCAAAACAATCCAATGCATGTTAAGACAGGCAGGCAAAAGCAGACCCATTCCCGTTGGTGGCACCCGTTCACGAGCATGACGCAGGATTCAGCCATTGCTTCGCTCAACCATATTTGAGGGAACGTAACAACCCGCACCACACGACACCACCACAGAAATTTTAAAGAGAGGAAAGAGAAAGAAGAAAAAACGTCGCTATTGGATTCATCCAATCAATTTGACAAGACTTACTGAGAGTCATTTCTATTTAAAACATCCAAAATAATTCATAATAATAATAATTTTATTATGAATATTTAGACCTTGCCCACGAGATTACCGCCATGTGGAATGTTGATTCAACTGGATTCAACGATTGTAGTGCCGATGGTCGTTTCGGTCAATGGTCTCATAGCGAAAAGTTTCGATCAACATCTTAAGAAACTTTCGCTTAATACTTGGATCAAGAGCAGGGTACAGAAGGCGGTACTCCTTGAGACGGCACGCATTGTGAGGAGGTTCCTCACTCTGGAGCCCTGACCACTGGCTGCTTGGGCCCCTATCCCGCAGCAAGTGGGACCCATTTATTTTATTGTTTTTAATGATGTTTTTATATTTATATTTGTATAATGTATATTTGTAATCATTTTTAAAAATAATAAGATAAATGTGTTTAAAAATAAATGATAGACATAATTTTATTATTATGAATTATTTTATTTTATTATTATTTTTTTTTTCATAATTTTCGCCCATTATTCGAACCACAACGATGCGTCCACACAATGTCAGCGCTAGATTTTTTGAACCCTAAAAAATCCCAATAAGCAAAATTCCGCCCTAAATTTGGGGCTAAAAGCCCTAAGTTGGGAACCCTGACTGGCAAAATCGGAAGGAGTAACCGGATGTCTATTTTGTCTCATACTAGAAGTATGTAGACCGCACCTTCAGACAATCGGACCGACAGTAAAATCGGAAACGCCTCGCGCCCGTTTCCGACTCGGACGTCCGATCCGGCCACCGGATCGGACGTGTATTGACTGTTCATACAAAGTAATGGCTTCAACGCCTTCCGGTAGCCTGATCAGGCTACCGGATCAGACAATCGGATGAAAAAACCTGACGTGTATTGCCTGGCTAAGAATTTTATATTTTCTCTAAATATAAAATAATATTCCTTATTTAAGTATGTCTTCACTAGTGTTCTTGATATATCAAGGAATGATGAAATACAAGCTCTCCAAATCCTCAACTACAACCATGCAAAAATTGCGTCGTCACCGTCGTCGTTATAGCTCTGTTTCAGCGTGATTGAAGGACAAACCAACAAACTAACTAACAAAAACACATTCGCATTTACAATATTAGTTAATGTCTAACTCCACGAGGGTTAGGCAAATGTTAGTAAAATTATACGAGTATAATATAGCAACTTACGACCTGTATTAAAATCTTACCTATTTAATTAATTACATATTTTTGTATGTAAATTTTAAATTAGATTGTACATAGTATTTATAGGTGCACATAATATAAAGCTTTTTGTTCGCATATGGAAATCACAGTTTAAGGGGTCAATACATACAGGTCACGCGACTCTACTTGATCCCCGTTCTCATGTCTCAGGCACACCCAATCCATTGAACAACCTCTGATCCTAAATAAACATAAATAAATATTCACAAGCATTCATTCGGGAATATGTATTTGTATTGATGTTCGCTTGAACTCCGACTTTATTCAGTAAGTAAAGCGAAGTTACGCAGGACTACGCAGGAAATTAATAATGATTCATAGCATAGGTACTTTTCATATTCATGAATCATCGCTTTCATGAATAAATATATTTAATGTGTATACTGCAAGTGAATAAATAAATGAAGCAATGGTAGCCTGTAGCCTAGTGGTTAAGCCTGCGGTCTCATATTCAGGGGGTCGCAAGGTCGCGGGTTGGATCCTCTGAATCACAATTCTGACTTTTCTGAGTTATGTGCATCGATGTATATGGATGTGTCTCTAGAGGAAAAAAACGCGCTCAAAAAGACAACAGAATTTGCAAAATTCTCTGGTCTTAAAAGAACTTAAAAGAAGTTTAAAAATAATGTACTAATGTTGCTTCATTCCATTTTTTTTTTTGGTTAATAGGGAGTGGCTACTCCTCGAACGCGATTGGTTGACACTCGCTTCAAAGCGAACCGCGGGGAACGCTTGGTGTTCATTGAAGTAAAATTCAAGCGCATTTTCGTAGACACAAGTAAATGAGACAGGCATATCCATATACATCGATGGCATATGCTTCAACATACACGCACGCACGCACGCACATACGCACACACACACATATATACAAACTTTCGCCTTTATAATATTATCGGAAAAAAGGCCGCTTTTAAAATTTTGTTCGGATAAATTACACTCGTTTAGGTGAAAATTTTAAAATAAGCGGAAGTGTCAAAAGTAACGGCACACGAGTGAAGCGACGACGCGGCGCGAAAAATTCATTTGTCACACGACGAAACTCGACCTAGTTTTGTACGCTTTTGCGGGGCTGTTATTTCATTTACGCAAATTATGATATTTGTAGCTATGATTCGGTAAACCTCTTTATGCCTTTACATATTCACGCGCGTGATGTGGGTCAGGTCATACCTAAGGCCGGCAAGAAAATTGGAGTGCTTTTCAGCTTGGTAGTATTATAGACATATTTATATAGACGTGCCTACTGCCTACTTACTAGCGTACACCCTCATCTTTATCAATATCTAGAGTGTTTTAGGTAAGGATTTTATCTATCTTCCGTATAACAGTATTCATAAGAATACTAGCTTTTGCCCGCGACTCCGTGCGTGTGATGTTAGGTTTATAAAATCCCGCGATAACCCACTGTTTTTCCGGGATAAAAATTCAAAATATAATACAAAACCCTTACAAAAAATCATGTACCTAGATGCGTTGCTCCTTTGGTGCGTAATTAAAAGACAAACAAACACACTTTCGCATGCATAATATTCTCACGAAGTTACGGGCGCTTTACTTGTGATTACGTCGTGTACATGCACATAGTATATAGTACATGCACATATGGGAATGGGTCTGCTTTGTGTCTACCCATGTTAACATGTGTTAGGTTGTGGTAGGTGTGCATTTTTGAAACTTCTGTGTGAAAAACAAATTTTCTTTGAAAAGAGCAACTGCTGAGTTTCTTGCCGAATCTGCATTCCGAACCGGTGGTAGATTTATGACGTTTCATAGGAGCTACAAGTTGGCCTACATGAAATAAATAAATTTTGATTTTGATAGCATAAGGGTGCGTGCCTGACACGAGCCTAGGTGGGAGCGGTCAGGCGCGAGCAAGCTCTCGCTCACACTTATACGGCACACACACAACCGTTTAAGCCACATAAAATGAAAATGAAGCCCTCGTAAAATGAAAGAACTGTATTAATACATAGTAAGTATATAACACGTGAAACAAAGGTTAAATGAGCATCTCAATTTAAAAAATATAGTTGGCTGCCTAGTCCGTAAAACCGGCGGAATAATTAGAGCGTGACATGCACAATCCAGAGCGATGTTAGAGCGAAAATGAAATGCGAAAATTCTTTTTACTTTAGGATATAAATTCAATGTTCATGTCAGAATAAAATATTGATGAATTTTGACGTAAAATGTGTACCGGGCCGTTCGATCACTTTGATTTGAGTTGAGCACTTTCGTATAGCATAGACTAAGCCACTAAGGCTGAAATCTATAGATCGCACTCTCACTCCGCTCAGACTCTCTTCTTCTTCTTTATCAACTAATGGACGTCCACTGCTGGACATAAGTCTCCTGCATGGACCTCCACAAGCTTCGGTCTTGCGCCGCCTGAATCCAGCGGCTCCCTGCGACTCGTTTGATGTCGTCTGTCCACCTAATGGGGGGTCTGCCAACACTGCGCTTCCCGGTGCGGGGTCGCCACTCCAGCAGCTTGGGACCCCGTCGACTATCAGCTCTTCGAACTATGTGCCCCGCCCATTTCCACTTCAGTTTCGCCACTCGCAGAGCTATGTCGGTGACTTTGGTTCTCCTACGGATCTCCTCATTTCTGATTTGATCTCGCAGGGATACTCCGAGCATAGCTCTCTCCATCGCCCGCTGAGTGATCCTGAGCCTTCTTATGAGGCCCATAGTTAGCGACCATGTTTCGGATCCGTAAGTCATCACTGGCATGTGACATATTATGTGGCAATATGTGTGTCTCGTTTTGTTCGCTAAGTAAGATAGGCGATAGCATTAAAAATATTTATTTATTTTCGTATTTAGCTAAATTATAGCTTGAGGAGGGCAGTACTACGAGATACACATTTATTATGGAAATTGATATGTATTGTTTTTTTAATACATACTCAAGTCCAATATGTGATTTAGTGTTAGTCAAATTTTGTATATTTTTTATCTTTTTTATTTATGTGTGCTGAGCTGAATAAATGTTTATTTATTTTAAGCATTGCATAGCTTCTATCGCGGGCCTTGAGCGTGGAGACCGAATCCAGAAATTCCGTAACGAAAATGACCTGAAACGGGACTCCTCTCACCGTTAGATGGCGTTGATAAAAAATGCTATGCAATAGCTTTACCGCGGCAGTCCACGTTTATTTATTTATATAGTACACTGACTGATCTATACTAGGCGTAGGTACCTATGTACTACACTGATCCATAAATACAAGATTTGTGCAATGTGCAATGATTTCTCCAGTGAAAATTCGCTTGACACGTCGTTAAAGATCATTAAGGCTTACAATGAAGCAGATTTGGTAAATAACCTGTTTACGTAATTGCCATACCGTTTATTCCGTGCACACTTGACCCAGAATTGAAGTTTTTCTATGTACATACTTATTTTGTAACAGTGTTTTTTTTTAACCTGGCTATTTGCGTGTGCAACCTCGATAAGTTTTGTGATGCTGTTCTTGCAATTCACGAAGGTGCGTGGCTCATGGTTGTGTGTGTGTCGTATCTGTATAAGTGTGAGCGAATACTTGCTCTCGCCTGAGCGCTCCCACCTATGCTTTACACAATGTGCATGTGCACGACGTAACCACAAGTAAAGCTCACGCGCCCTCGTGAATTGCAAGAACTGCTATGCTATGTGGTAAGCAGATGTCAGAGTGCCTTAAAAAAAATTGTTGATTCCACGTTATTTCATTTTATCTGTTGTTCATCGAACTATAATTGCTTAGAACGAAAATTTCTAACAGAGTTCCAATCCTCGCGTAGGCTCAAAACAACTAATGAATGTGTGAGTAATTTTCTAGTATCTACTGGCACTGATTTACGTTTTTGATGGTTATTGTGATGAATTATAACACCCTTTCATAGCAGAGTACGTCATTTCTTAATAATTTTTGTGAGCTCTTCGTACTAATGCGACTAGAGAAAAAATAAAGAGAACCGTCATGGGATCGCCTTTTTTATTTAGCGGGCAATACAAAAGCGCAATAAATAGCTTTATTTCACTGTTTGGCCACAACGCAGTAGGTATATATGTAATTTATCATTTATTCCAGTCGCCCAGTCATCATTCACGCATTATTATAAATACGCCTTTCGTTTACTCATACATCAGTGCACATATTATCGCATCGCGCTCAAATTACTATAATTAGGTTATTAGTTAAATAGGGGCCGATAAACTTAAAAATCTACTTCAAGCAGTTTTATTACTGTCCGGTCCTGGACCGTACACCACGTTGGTTCTCTTTTTGAACAGACTCTACATTGCGTAGTCAGAGCGTCAATTATTGCGCTTCTAAGCGTTATAATTCGATGTTGTTGTTATAAAATCAGAACTAAGATTAGACACATTGTTTGAAAAAAAAAAGACGTGTGGCACTCGGGGACTGCCGCGGTAAAGCTATTTTTATCATTTTTATCACCACTCACCGCTCACCGCTAGATGGCGTTGATAAAAAATGCGCCATCTAGCGGCTCACCGTAGAGGAGTCCCATGTCAGGTTATTTTCATTACGGAATTTCTGGATTCGGTCTCCACGCTGGCCCGCGATAGAAGCTATGCAATAGCTTAAAAAAAAAAACAGGATTTTTGAGACAAAACAGTGATGCAGCAAACGAACGATACGTAGACCAGAGTCACTTCTCTACTGCTGTATCGTTTTGCTGTACAAAATCACAATAGGTTAAACAACTTCGCATGTACGCGATTTTAATTTACTTACGCCACAGAATTTCTGTTTTAATTTCGTTTGGCACAATCGTTGCAGTCTTTGTTAAAAAATTCACTGTTCAAATACAAGTGAAAAGAGGTGGATCGAAAAGTTTTTCCACAATAGTCACGATTATGTCGATGTTTATTGTCACTTCCTTTGTATACTTGATTTATGTTAAGTGTCAATTTTAATTTCAAAATATGTAACAATAAAAAACTGGCGTTTAATAGCGACTTGGTACAAATCGGTAGGTATAAATGATTTACTAAAGATTTGCTAAGAATTCTTTGAATTGAAAAGAATATTTTTTTTAAATAAGAACCTATTTAGAAGAAAACAAATGAAAAATTGTTATGAAAGAAACCTAACTCCGCGCAGAAAAAGTCGTTGACAAAAATCATGTAGTAAGTACTAAATGGTTACATATTTTTTATTTTCCTAATGTTAAGGTATAATTAGTTAATAAGGAATACACTTTTATTATCAGAATAGGTAATTCCGCTATTCCTTGGGTCAAAATGATTATTATGATCATATATGTTATTACATATATGATGAACAAGCCTATTCAGTACAAAGTTAATCATTATTCAAATGATCCTATTAAATTGCTTTACGTGTTACATTATAATATTGTTTACGTGCAATTCGTTGAATAACGCAAACAATCCGGCGTCGATAAGCAAGGTGTAAATTAGTAGTGTTAAGCTTATTACACATTCGTAACATTATTGTAACTTAAATATTTTGACGAGATCTCTGAAAATTACTGCAAACTAGCTGATGCTCGTGCCTTCGTCCTCGTCGATTTAGTTTTTAAAATCACTGAACAAAAATCACTTGGATCAATAGCTCTTTATATATAAATTTTTTATACATATAAAAGATGTGAACGCTGCCTAATAGTTACATATCTGTTACGCGAAATATTTATAGAGAACAATAAAGGTTAAAAGCTAAATTCGCAACATAAATAAAGCCAGCCAAATGTACCGTTAACTTTACGACTGCCTACTCCTGTTTTATTGGTAATATTGCACGTTATAACGACATGTTTTTACTTTTGTTTCAGGTAAGAACGATTATGGAGTGACATTCTCATAACTACAAGGTTTCATTCTCATGAGGTACAGTTGTCCAAAGGATTCAAAAATAATATGTACGATCGCGGACAGAAAATGTTTACCACCTTAAGATTCATAATTACATGCACACGTCTATGCCTGACAGTCGATATGCTTTCGATATTCTATGGTGTTATAGACCTTACTGCACGCAATGTGATATAGAATCTACTTTGAAAACTGATAAACATTTTCTGTCCGCGACCATACATAAGGTTACAGGTACCCATTATTAAAATTACTAAAATACACTTTCCCAATTGCTTCAACGGTTTGGAAAAGAGCAAATTAGCACTCTATTAGATTTTGGGAAAATTTAAAAATCACTTGAAGGATATAACTAACAAAAATCACAAAGGTAGAAAATCCATTTCCTTTAGCAATAAGTAGGTATATATATCTTAAGTAGGTATATAAATAAGTTAGATTTTTATCAAATACATACTGTATTCGATAACTTAGTTAGTTATAATTCTCGTACTATGAGCTTCTGTGAGAAAGGTTTCGATCATTACGTAGTGCTGCGAAGTGAGTAGAGTCCTTCGTATTATTAATTTCATTAATTTCTGGCTATATCTAAGTTGATAGAGTTGCTAATGCTTTCCAAATTTTTCTACTTATACCAATGACCTTGTGTATAGAACGTCATTGACTTATATTTATATTACATTAGATTAGATAACTATTTATATAGGAACTTATTCTGTCCACCTTCGCGAACCCAAATGAATATTAATACGTGATTAATACGCACAAAAGCCAGAAGAAATAAAAATATACATTCTCCTTTCTTACGGTGGTGTACATTGACATAATAATACTGTAACTGTAATATCACAACAAATATTTATCAAATCTCTTGGTCTCTAGTTCACTTACATTTACAAAATAAACAATATTTTATCGGATCTGTCGTTTTTATCAATTCAAACATAAACATTGTGACACCAATTCTATAATATTTTTGCATATCGCCATATCGGTGTTTATTTTAAAAATCGGTTTTGGCATAAAAACTTTTCGATAACATAATATAGAAAGTTATTTTTTTTCTACGGAATATCAGCTGACAGTATCAGTTTTCCGGTCCGAATAGATAAAAGCACAAAAAGCGCTGTGTTTGCTTATCCTATTTATCAAGTTTAGCAATTTCAACGCTAGTTCGTGTAAATAGATAACATTTTTTCGAGTTTCGTAAACAGCTTTGATGACCTCACTGGCGTAGTGGTTTGCATAGTGACCTCAAACGTGGTAGGTTTTGGGTTCGATTTCAGACGGAAAATTAGGAGTGTATGGCAATGGTCTAGTTTATTGGGAACATAATAAATTTAATATCCCTGGGTGGAAGTCAGTATCGTTTCATTTTCAGTATCATTATGTAGTTTGTAGAAAAATGTTAATGGTGTAAGATGCAACATCGGCCACGTCGTAAAATGCGTGAGGTGAGGTCTCCTCGTTCTAATTTCTCCGATGCGTCTGATGCTGCCTAATCTAGCTGCTAACGTCACACGGGTTTTAATATTGAAATTTGCTCGTCATATTAAAACGTAAATTTTCTAACTAGTAAGGACAAGTAAAGTCGAGTTTCCATACAAACATAGTTCTGCTGGAAATGAGAAACTAATAATTAGGAACCTACATGTCGATGTCGGACTGATGTCAAACTTTGTAGAAGTAATAGAATGAAATATATCGAGGTTTGAAATTGGGTTGTTTTGTGAATAAAATACAGCAAGCTTTTTTGCGTTTTTGCTCGACATTCTAAACTCTCTGCTCTATTTTTCTGTGTTATTGAAGTGAGGAGAGATTATTGGAAATATTTTTTCTAAATTGAAGTGCACCTAGAGACTCTAATGCTGAGATCTATAGAGCATGCTCTAACTCAGCTCGGACTTAAGTTAGAGTTAAAACGAGACACAAATATCCTCTGACATAAATCTGTCTCGTTTTAATTCTATCTTGAGACTGAGCAGAGTGAGAGATCGATCTATAAATCTCAGCATTTTCAGGTCTACGATAATCTTAATGCATAATGCACATTCCGAACAGCGAGTTTCAATCTAAATCATCTATTGCAGTAGATTGAGACTTCCTCACCTTGTACAAGTACGGACCAACCTTGTTCTGCATTTGTACAACGTATAATGCATTCAGTGCTCAGTGCTCTATTAAGTATGTCCTGATATGGGGGCGTAAGGACGACCATGGATTGTCGAAATATATTACGGTTACAGATCAAGGTCTAAAACCATTTATTTTACTGTTTTGAACTGAAATTGAAAGAGGTCGGTCATTGTTAACTGTTTCCAAAGTAGACTCTACATCTAGAAAATGCCGTTGGGAACAATAAAGGCCTAATTTGCGAAGCTATTCCGATGATGTAATTATTAAGCAAAGAGATAGTTTGCTTTACTTGAGACGGACATCAGAATTGTTATCTAGTGAGATTTCTCGAGAGCATTTTTATCAAGGATTCTTGATGATGAAATTTTTTTGACGACTTCTCTAATACAGCGCTCACCGTAGAAGTCATCAAAAAAATTCGTCTAAAGTAGAAGGTCTCGGGTTCTATTCAGCTGATTTGGGAATTTATAATTTTTTTGTTTTTCAGTTTAGTTACCAAACTGTCGATGAATTCGAGCAATCAAACGAACAAAAAGCAACTAGCATACGCCTTCCAATTTAGCTACCTACCATCTTAGGCTAACATTTTAGGCCACGAGAAAATTTTGTCGTCTACCCATTTACTCGTGAATTGCTTTTTTTCTCGTGGCGCGCATGCTAGTGTTACAGGAGAGATCGCAGTCAAGAGATATCAGATAAACGAATAAAAAATTACAAAGAATTCCCACGGAGATTATAAAAAAAAACAAAATATAGGTAAGTACGTCGCATCGGATAGTCCATAATATAAAAGGTCAGAATAGGTAGGTATCTACTTAGTCGATGGATTGAAATATCGACAATTGAAAACAACAATAGCAGAATGGATGTACCTACACCCGAAATTAATTTATTACTAGGCCGTTAAACCGCGAGCCTTTTGTTCTGAGTCCATTGATATGGGCTTCATAAATTCATACATTCACAAAAGCCGAAACTCACGCATGTTATTTTACCCACGGAATTAATATTAAAAACTTTATCCAAGCCAGAGGTTCAGAGTTAATTAGACCCACTCGGTAAATGTCGTATTGTTGTTCAACGAAGTGGATTTTGTCAATCGACTGTCGAGTATTGATAAGCAAATTGAACACACACAAAAATAATACGTAAGCTGAATTGCATAAGGCTTGAAATCGTGATTTGGAATAAAATGTACAACGCTGCTCGAAAGTGCTTGACTGCATTCGAACGTCATTACAAAGGATGGACGGAGTTCAATTCTACACGCAAATATCAATCGTATCGTATGATACTAAGGATTATAATTGTGAACAAGTATTTATTGAGTGATTTTGTACGGAAGAGGTGTACGATAGCCGGTCAAAGCAACGCAATGTTGTCCGGAATTACGCTTGTAGCTAGCCGTGATTGCGAATCTGTTCATTGGCGTGACACAGAACATCTCATTACAGTTTCGGTACACCACCATATCACTTTCGTAATGAAGTCTGACAGTCTTATTACCGACTGGACTTATACTGAGTGCTCTGACTCAGCTCAGACTTAAGATAGAGGTTAAAACGAGACACAAATATGCTCTGACATAAATCTGTCTCGTTTTAACTCGGTCTTGAGTCTGAGCTGAGTGACAGTCCGGTCTACAGATTTCAGCCTTAAAGTATTTTGAGGTGCAATGCCAATAGTGATGGTGGAAAGCCACATGGTGATTTTAGCCTGTGTATGTAGTAAACAGCAACGGAGCCACAGATCGACGCGATTTTTTCACACGGGTACAGATGAGGAGTTGGAGAGTGACATAGCTAGTAGCTGGCTTTATCCCTGAAAAAGATGAGGTGCCCGTGGATTTTTTAAAAACATAACTCGATGTGGTTGAAGTCGCGGGCAAAAGCTAGTTCTTTTATAAAAAAAAACCGGTCAAGTGCGAGTCATATTCGCACACTAAGGGTTCCATACATTGTGAGGATTATATTAATTACTAGATGAGCAGCTTAGTGGTGATTTTTTGTAAAAAGTAGGTATATCACTGGAAACGTGATGACACTGAAACTTTTGAAAATACGCTATGAAGATCTGCAACTTTTTATTGAGTTGAACTAGGAACTTGAAATTTTTACAGCATTGGCATTATTGACATTTGTATTCAAAATCAGTTTAGTACTTCAATCAGTTTCTGCATGAGAAAAACAACGGAGTGATCCTATAAGGGTGCCGGGTATTTTCGTAACATTAAAAAGAAAAGATTTTTCGGTTTTCCTTAAATGATGGATGACTTTACCACTTAGCCTATTCGTCTACAAGTAAAAACAGTTGTGATACAGTGTAGCAACGAAGCCAGTCACGATCGTTACAACACTCAGCTTGCAATACCGCGTGCTAAACCACATTCGGAAATGGACCTCTTTTGTTCTAACTTCTAACACTGCGAAGATTGAGCAACTCTGATGGTCCCATCTAGTCCGTTTAACCTTCGACCCGCTTCTTGCAACGATCATTAAATCTAACTAGCTGATGCCCGCGAGTACGCGTGGATCTAGTTTAAAAATCACGCGCAAAGTCGTTGATTTTCCGGGATAAAAAAGTAGCCTATCACAATCCAGGTCCTCAAACATACAAAATGCAAAAAATTACGTCGATCCGTGGCGCTGTTACGGCGTAATTAGAATAGAATAGAATAATTTTTCATTCAAATAAACTTTTCAACGTGCGACCGACGCGACGGTTCAATCACAAGGCGTTGCTCTGTTGTCAACTTTTTTTTTAAAATATTCTTTATTTAAATAAAAAAAAAAATTAAGCATAAACCTGGGACCTAGGAGTAGGTAGTTACGCAGATTCGCTAATTATTGTCTGGTCTTTTGTCTGCGTCGTGTTCCCCATTACCGAGGGCCGTGATCCCTTCCACCAAGGACTCTTTTGTAGATGATGCCGCACCATGCGCCTCGGTTTTTTGCGACATGCAAGGCTTCGTGGACCTGACTATAGAGAGTGGTGTGGATTTGGTCTGACCAACGCATCGGGCTACGTCCCCGAGGTCTCTTTCCGTCCACTTTGCCAGTAATCACAATCTTTTCCAGATTGTGCCCCAAATTTTAAAAAATGAGGACTATTACTTAATAGTCCTCATTTCCAATGGTAATTTAAAGCCTTTATGTTAAAAAAAACACGTGGAAACAAACGCGACTATATACTAAGGGTTATGACTGCCTACTATGTTAGTAAACTTTTTATCGACCGCCCATAAAATGGTTGACACTCGTAAAAACGTATAAAGTCCGAAACGTTATAAAGTTTACGTCCGTGTGTTGCGTAAATTCAGCGGAGCCGAAAAAAGTGTTTCATAAAACCGAACCGAGAGGATTACGTTTTAAACCTCGGAACGATCTGAAATTCGATAGGTATAAAATACCAATAAAGTACAATAAATAAATAGAACATGAGGCTCACGAAGTTACGAGCGCTTTACTTGTGGTTATGTCGTGTACGTGCACATTGCGTATAGTGTGTGTGCCTGTCTCCTGACAGGCACACACACTAGGCTCCTGCCTAGGTGGGAGCGGTGAGGCGCGAGCAAGCTCTCCCTCTTACTTATTATAAATTATACACACACAACCATGAACCGCGTACCCTCGTGAATTGAAAGAACTATATTTACGCGTGGACATAATTTTGACAGTGTAATGGTATGTACACTGTCGGAATATGCCCGATAATTCTGTAAACCTAGAAAAATATTACGTCGTTCCTGTTTATCTGTTGTTCCGCTGCGGAGTAATTGAAGGACAAACCAGCATAAAATTTCGCATTTATTATTTAGTAGTAATTTAAACACACTCCAAACCCTTACTTTAATCCGCTTTCATACTTTCATTAGAGGATAATTTGAGAAAAACGGCTCATTAAGCTTGAAATCTTGAAGTTTTGTATGTTTTTTGTCTCTGTAATTTGAATCCTTATTGCTTAAATAGCCTTAAACAAGCCGCAAGGTCGATTTTTAATTAACATACTTATGATAATTTTTGTTAGGTACCTTTTCTAGGTCAAAGTTAGATTGTTAAACAGACGTAACATTAGAGTTCCGAATTAGACTCATCAATGATTTTATTACGAAGATTTTTTATTTCTGATGATACTGACTGCTGTTAAGTGATGGGAATTACATACAGTTGCAAGATCTCTCGAAACTGCAAATAGAGCATTAATTTTCAGGAAAATAATTAAGATAAATGCTATAATTACAGCTATCAAAAATATTATAATTAAGTACTAAGATTCATGATGATTTACTATGGTAATGTTGTACCTACCATTATCATAATAAATCATCAAATGTTGATGTAATGCCAGCCTTTCACATCCAACCCATAATCTAATCGATAATAAGTTTATTTATGACTACGTGCGACTTCGTCCGCGTCAATTTCTGTTATTATGATCGCGATTAAGAAGTTTTTAAAAGAATATATTTTAAATATGGATAATTTTCCCCGTTTTTGCAACATTTTTCAGTGATGCTTCGCTCCTATTGGTCGCAGCCTAAAACCTTCCTCGATAAATGGACTATCCAACACAAAAAGAAATTTCACGAAAACGAAACACGAAAAGAAAGATTTTTCAAATCGAACCAGTATTTCCTGAGATTAACGCGTTCAAACAAACAAACTCTTCAGTTTTATATACTTACTCGTATTAGTATAGATATTCCTACTATAAGTGTAAAAAGTTGAAATGACGAGGCGCAAATTTTGATACTTAAAAACTTCACAGCTCTATTTTTATGGAATAATTTATGAGAAGAAACGCCATTTGCCCTTTTCATAATTGCTTATTCAATTAAGATTTTTTTTAATTAAAATATTACAATAAAACTTATAGCTAAACTAATCTAATTACTATAGGTGCAAATCATACCCGCGTGAAATGATGCCAGGAATACTGGCTGATTTCCGCGCTGGACAGCCAGGCTGATCCGTTGTGCGAAAAATGAGCCAGCCCTTCTGTCACCAGATGTGGCAATTAACCACGGTGAAATGTCTCGTAAAATTTTTTTTGCAGTTAGACTCCATGGCCCCAGGGTCTCCACAGCAAAGGAACAAATATGTAACTTGCAGGATTCAGCCATTTCAGCTGCGGCTCCCGGTCTTGATGATGTTCATAAAGACTAAGACTTAATTTTGATCTCCTCAGATTTATAGGCAAAAGTGCAAGACAACTCATTTTTTACCTATTACAAAACAGCTACCTACCAAGATACTTAAATAGCGCTTGTGCCGCATGAAACCTTGTTCGGAACAATTTACAAAGTTCATGTATTTCGCCGGAACGATGCCAAAAGCAATAAGTTTAAGTACGGACGCAGGGCGGTGTACAGCAACTTATATTCGGATTGAAATACATGTTATTTTTCTCTCCCGTCGCGTCTACGAATACCTTTACGGATCCTATTATCTTATTTGGACAAAACCTTATGACCTTGGAGTCCATCAACGAGGACTGGGAGGTTTGGGCGAAATTCAAGTAAATAACTGGAGTCAGCCATACTGCCCTCGTAATTGAAAACACAGTAACTTAAAGGTAACTTCTATTTAACTTACTGTGTTTACAATTACGAGGGCAGCATAATAGTGCATCGACCGGCTCGACGAAGTAAGAGTAAGGTACGAGTAGCAGGCAAGTAGAGCAAGAGCTTGGTTTTTGAAAAAAAAAAAAAATTGAGACTAGCTGAACTCGAAGACTTACCAGAATCTTCCGTAGGTTTGGATTAGATGTACCTACTACATACTAAGTACAGAATTTTAAATATTGGATAGAAGGAAGGCGTGACTTTGCGTAGTCCATGATTTACATTCAACTTATTTTCATATAAAGAACAAATGAATAGTGGAACGTGCAGAAAGTGTATTTTAGAGGGTTCTGTTTAGTTTGCGTGCTGATGGTGCTTATCGCTTGCTTGGTTGCTTGCTTTCTAAATATTTATTATCTAAAAAATTATAATAAAAATAGCTAACAGCGGGAGGAGGTGCATAGTAGGTATATGCTGCACATTGTACCACACTTATGTAATTTTGTCATTTGGCGGATTATAGTCAAATAAGTTCGTTGTTCCTTGTGCATAAAATTTAGACATAATTTCTAAAGCGTTTTAAATCCATTCCCACACACCATGCTCTACATCCGTAATCAAATGAACTATATTTATCATGAGAATTCATTTGGTCATTATTTCCTTGTCTGATCGTTGTCCAAGTATATGACACCTGTATTGTGCAAAGCATCTATTATCTGTAATGGACTCTATAGAGGACAACAAAAAACAGTGTAGGTAGTGCCCACTTTATATTATTATAAAAGCAAGGTCGCTTAGTTCTCACGCTGTAAGTTTTAAAACAAGTCCTCACTCATGTGCATGGAAAATTGCGCCTCGCCTTGCAAAACCATGTAATTTCTATACGTCGACACTTTTTAAGCATTTTTATTGCTGCTGGATGCCAAACAGAACAGCTGTTTTAATGCCGCCATCTTTTTGAGATATTTCATAGTACCATGTAGAAATTGAGGTCGTTGGTGCCATCATGCCATTTAATTGATTGTAGCTGAATACGTTAAAAAATGTTGTATTGAATTAAGTCATTGGAATTAAGTTTTTAATGGAATTATATAAGACAGCTAATACAATAGCAATGATCATTCTAGTGATGATAATATTTTGTTTCTAACATTTTTACGGGAGGATATACACGTGTGAACAGTAGGTAACCTAAGTACGAACATTTTAACTTTCGAATAGTAAAGGTGAAGTTAACGTCAGCAAGCAATTTCGTATGAAAATGACAGGAGCTCTTGCTCCCTGTCATAAAATTCGAAAAGTGGAAAGTTAAAATGTTGGTGCTTATGGTACTGAAAGTTAAACTCTCGGCGCTTTTTGACAACCTCGCCTGCGGCTTGGGTGTTTCTTCAGTAAATAGGTAATACTATTTTTATGCTTGCACCTCGACTAATTTTCAACTTACCGCACGTACAGTATGAGAAAATAAATTGACTTGTTTTTGTACTGGTAGGCACTTAAAGCCACAGAGTAATTAATCCTTCGAGACATGACATACTGACAAAAAATATAAATGTACATAATACGACCTTTATGTTTTTCTCACGGATTGCACAAAAAACAGGGAAAAAATCAAGATCACTGTCAATGCTTAGTAATCATTTATTCTGTGACCATAACAAAGGTCGAAACTGGAAATATAATAGTTTTTTTGTGAAGCGATGGCCTAGGAGGAAGAGCACGTGTTTCAATGAGTCATTGGTAGAGTATACCTACCTATCTAGACTAGCTAGCGTCTGAGGTTTGATAAAAAAGTCGGTCTAATGTAAATCGGCATCGTATACAAAAGTTCCGTATCCGTACCACTATAATAGGTAGATACATTAATAACTACCGGTTTAAAACGAATTCCATGTCAATCTCTAGTTTCTCAACTGCATCCATGAAAAAATCACATACGTATATGTACTTATGTATAAATTATCATTACACCATGGACCATAATTCAAATTCAAATTCAAAATTAATTTATTTCATGTAGGCTAACTTGTAGCTCTTATGACACGTCATAAATCTACCACCGGTTCGGAATGCAGACTCTGCTGAGAAGAGCCAAACTCAGCAAAAGAAATTTTTTTTTTTCTACAAAGCTATGCTATGTATACAGTGCTTCCACAATAAAGCTACGTAGGTACCAATCCAACGCATGTCAAGACGGGCAGCCAAAGCAGACCCATTCCAGTTGGTGGCACCCGTTCACGAGCATGACGCATGATCCAGCCATTGCTTCGCTCAACCATATTTGAGGGAACGTAACAACCCGCACCACACGACACCACCACAGAAATTTTTAAATCGAGCATGACATACTTAGGCTAATGATAAAATATAATACATACTGATATGTTACCTAAACTACACGTCCAATATCCTGTCTGAAAGCGTGGCAGCGACGACAATAATGGCATCGTGTCGTACTTGACCTTGCACTTTTATAAGGCTGCCGTGAAATATGCCAGCATCTGGCATACCGAGTCTGTACTGTAACTACCTAAGTCTATATTATACGGCGAACTATACAGTAAAGAATTTTTAAATTTTGAATTTTGCTGGTGGAGACCCGTTACACTATTCTTGTACTCACTCCTAGAAGTCCTAGACCAACTTAACGCTTATTTGGAGGGGAGAGGCAATATTAATCAAGTTTATTATGGCTAATATTCTTTAAAAAAAAGACGTGTGGCACTCGGGGACTGCCGCGGTAAAGCTATTGCATAGCATTTTTATCAACGCCATCTAGCGGCTCACCGTAGAGGAGTCCCGTGTCATGTTATTTTCGTTACGGAATTTCTGGATTCGGTCTCCACGCTGGCCCGCGATAGAAGCTATGCAATAGCTTAAAAATCTCTAAATGTTAATAAACTGATCTTGACAAAATTGCACACACAGACAAGGCTTGTATCCCAGAGAAAGTCAAAAGTTACTCTTAGGCTGAAATCTATATACTGCACTCTCACTCAGCTCAGACTCAAGACAGAGTTAAAACGAGACAGATTTATATCAGAGCATATGTATGTCTCGTTTTAACCTCTATCTTGAGTCTGAGCTAAGTCAGAGCACGCTCTATAGATCTCAGCATTAATCGAGGAATCGAAGAGTTCGCAAATTTTTATTGAATCAAACTGGAAGATGTGGCGATCATCACCTAGTACAGAAATAAAAATATACCAGCGAGGATACGAGTAAAATTAGTTTCAGATGATGGGCCAATATTGCGCAGAGGTTGTATGGGAAATTGATGTACGATGCTCGCGGGCTGACAGTTATAGAATAGGCGGCTATTTATCTTTTGCGGCATGCTCTTTGTAACCCTCGAATCTTGGAAGATTGATGTTCGAGAGAATTTTACTAAGAGGTAAGAGGTTGTATTTGAACATTCCTATTATGCTATTACCTACGTAGTATTCTCAATAGTAACAAGTTACTATAACGTAGATCATAGGTATCATTACTAATCCTTACTATCCTTACTTATATAATAACTAGTTGATGCCCGCGACTTCGTCCGCGTGGTTTAGTTTTTAAAATCTCGCGGGAAGAGATAAAAAGTAGCCTATGTCACTCTATCGGTCCTCAACTACATATACTCATGCAAAAAATCACGTCTGATTTCCTGCGTGATTAAAGAACCAATCGATAAGCAAACAAACACGCTTTCGCATACATTTATTATTTACTAGCTTTTTCCCACGGCTTCGCTCACGTTAAATTCGATTTTTCTAACTCCTATTTTATCCCCTTAGGGGTTGAATTTTCAAAAATCCTTTCTTAGCGGATGCCTACGTCATAATAGCTATCTGTATGCTAAATTTCAGCCCGATCCGTCCAGTGGTTTGATCTGTGCGTTGATAGATCAGTCAGTCAGTCACCTTTGCCTTTTATATATTTAGATTAGTAAGGATTTATGATGCACTGGTACACTACTTTGATATAATTTAGCAAAAATCTTCATAAGTATTGAGTCTAATCTGAAAAGATCGATGAATCCTCTAACATATCTTCGCTATTGGAATTAAAATTGGAATGATGCGGCTTTGACCTGGTTTAAATTGATACATCATATTAAACAGTCTTTGTTCTTGAGTCGCATGGCCACTGGCGAATAATAAATAAAATTAATCAAGCGGTATAAAACTCGCATTACATTGAATTAACTGCGTTGTATTGCCAATATTAATTTATATTTTACTAGCTTTTGCCCGCGGCTTCGCTCACGTTAAGTTCGATTTTTCAAACCTCTATTTTGTCCCCTTAGGGATTGAAGTTTCAAAAATCCTTTCTTAGCGGATGTCTACGTCATAAAAGCTATCTGTATGCCAAATTTCAGCCTGATCTGTCCAGTGGTTTAAGCTGTGCGTTGATAGATCAGTCAGTCAGTCGCCTTTGCCTTTTATATATTTAGATTAGTAAGGGTTTATGATGCACTGGTACACTACTTTGATATAATTCAGCAAAAATCTTCATAAGTATTGAGTCTAATCTGAAAAGATCGATGAATCCTCTAACATATATCGCTATTGGAATTAAAATTGGAATGATGCGGCTTTGACCTGGTTTAAATTGATACATCATATTAAACAGTCTTTGTTCTTGAGTCGCATGGCCACTGGCGTATAATAAATAAAATTAATCAAGCGGTATAAAACTCGCATTACATTAAATTAACTGCGTTGTATTGCCAATATTAATTTATATTTTATTTATATTTATAGTTTAGTTCAGATGCAGCTTCTGTTTTCCTCCTTCCGCGCGGCCGGCCGTTGGGTTGAAGGGATATGATTTGAGCAATCTATGTATGTGTGTATTTACCACCATAGCGCCTAAATTATTGAGCCGATTTTGATGAATGTGTTCATCGATTCGTTATTCTGCCGTCGTTAATATCGTTAACTACCAATACGCGGGAATCCAAAAAGCCAAAAGCTATAAAGAAATGACGCCATTTGATTACTAACAAACGACATTTTTCATGTTGCTATATCAAAAACTATAGCAGTAAGGAGAATAACGATTAGATGCATCAATAGAGTTTTTAAGCTATTGCATAGCTTCTATCGCGGGCCTTGAGCGTGGAGACCGAATCCAGAAATTCCGTAACAAAAATAACCTGACACGGGACTCCTCTCACCGCTAGATGGCGTTGATAAAAAATGCTATGCCGCGGCAGACCCCGAGTGCCACACGTCTTTTTTTTAAAGTACCTAAGATAGCATAAAAAATCATATTTGGCAAATGTTGGTTAACGACGTTATAGCTTGAGGAGGGCAGCATTTTATACGTACATTTCATTTCACGAGGGCTCGTGGCTCATGGTTGTGATCGTATCTGTATAAGTGTGAGCGAGAGCTAGCTCGCGCCTGGCCGTTCCCACCTAGGCTCCTGACAGGCACGCATACTTACGCAATGTGCATATATACGATGTAGCCACAAGTAAACGTAACTTAATAGATAAACCTACCATACATCCAATTTTCCGTAGTCGAGTTACAGTTTTTAAACTTTTTATTATAGAACTCTCCTCGTTCGATAGACCGCGAGTTTTTTTTTAAAGGCGTAGTTTTGAAACATGCTGCCGGGAAGTGGCGTCCCCGTTTCACTCCCGTGCAGTGTCCGACGTCCGACGTCCGCACCGCAGGATGTCATGCTTGGACGGACGGCGAATTATCGGAATACGAGGTTCTTTTTTATTTTCACGGCTGACGCTCGCGATTGTCTTTTTATCAGACAAAAGCATTATGTAACGGAGTTTAGTTGAACAGGTAGGTATTATAATAG
The DNA here is from genome assembly GCA_933228805.2 of Hipparchia semele. Classification (NCBI taxonomy): domain Eukaryota; kingdom Metazoa; phylum Arthropoda; class Insecta; order Lepidoptera; family Nymphalidae; genus Hipparchia; species Hipparchia semele. Next base: position 7,182,354 of record OW121721.1, on the reverse strand, counting down.
CTGTTAACAATAAAAACGCGGCCTCCTTCACATTTTTGTGTAGATCCGATACCGAAGTTAACATCTTACGAACAAAAGGTATAATTAGATCTACTTGTAGACCTAGTGTTGCAAATTGTCAAATTCTGTAATTACTTTAGGCCTTTAGCACATCTCTACTGCGGATATTTCTTCTTCATTGAACGATAGACGTCCACTAGGATATACCTACCTAAATCGTTTGATTACCTACATAAGTCACACAATATCTTCATTGAAAGGCATTAAAAATAATATTAAAATTCGCATAAATTACTCACGCACTGAGAACTTCTTTGATTCTGTATTTTTCACAATTTCCAAAACGATGTAGTATTTACTAAACTACCCCAGTAACTAAGTCTATATTCTGTTCATTAATAAAAGGTGTTCCTATTTAGAATGTTATCTCATAACGATCTGCTTTAATGTCGCGCATCGTTGCAGAGTTGTTTGAATTCATCCCAGTTCCATTTACCGTTATTCAGTTTCTCTACCGAGCGCTGCATACAACCGTTTTAAATGACTATTGTTTTGTAACGTGCTCTTAATAAACACGTGGTATACTATTGAAACGTTTATACATGTATTTTTTTAACAAAAGAGCAGACAGGTCACCTGATGTTAAGTGATTATCGATGCCCATAAACATTTGCACTAAAGGCATCACGAATGCTTTGGTTTTTCAGGAATTCATTGCTCCGAATCTTGAATAACGTGTTGAAGTTTAGATAGTGGAAACACTGAAACCGAGTCGAAGAGAGTTGGTTCCACAATTCCACAGGATGTATTATTATTGTAGTTTTGTTACCATCATTTAACCTTCACAGCGCAATGGTTAAGGCACGGACTGAACAACCGGAAGGTCGACAGTTCAAAACCCACCCTTTACACTATTGTCGTGCCCACTTCTAATACAAGCTGTACCCTTTCGTGTAGGGGATAGAGTCACGTTCAACATAGCTAACATATCTACTTTATTAAAAAAAAGAAAACATGCACTACTCCATTAGTTTAAACTTTTGGTTTATCAGGCGAATTAATTAAATAATATACTTTCTTATTAACCGCAATTAGACAAATAATAATATTTATACTGTTGTAATAATACTTTCTCTGTAAGCAAGAAAACACGCAGATATTATCTCAAAGCTCATAATAATATGTTATGACGTAGATACGAAACTTTTTCACTTAGGATACGTAATTTATCACACCGAGTATAAAATTACGTAACGAAGCCTACTTAATGCACGTTGGTGGATTAAATTATGTTTGTTTTTAGAATATCTTCTATAGTAGGTACTAACACTCTTTCGTCCCTCATTAGTGTGGCCTAATTACCCAGAATTCAATTTTAAAAATTAATTATAAGCAAACAGCTTTCTTTAGAAATTGCTTTATTCTGTTACTAAATTTCGCTTCGACTAGAAAAGTGAGATTTCACTGTAATATTAAAATAAGATAAAATTTTATAGCGTTGAAAACTTATTACGATGTGTTAAGTATCAACTGATGCCCATGTCTTCGTGTGAATGTATTTTAAATTATGTCTAAAAACTTTTTCTCTACCAACTTCTTTCCAATCCTCTTTCACCACTTTAGAGATCAAAAAATCTATTTCTTCAGGAATATTTTCTTAAAATTGGTTCAGTGTGCATACGTTATCCCGTATAAGTTAGCCTACTATTTTGTCATCAAATAAAAAAAATCTTGTCATAGAGTACCTATAGACAAAGCGTAACAGAAGGTGGCGGGATTTAGAAAATTTTTGGAAAAGAAGTTCAGCAGTCAACGTAAAGAGGTCAATGAGTTATTATTAGTTATTAATTAGTTAAACTAGAAACAAGGTTTTCCAGATAGGTACGCAGAAGTAATTCTGAAAGAATATTTCAAGTCCTCTAAATCCGGATAAAACACCACAAAACGGTTAAATAATTACCCGGGGCGGGTTTATAATCCGTAGGATTGCTGAGAGGCTCGAACGTCAATACCTCGAATGATTAATAGTCTCCCGATAATCCCTTAGCTCGGAGCCGTCGTTTTTCAGAACAATCGCCCGCAATGCTCTAAATTCGCTAGCACAGGTTTTTGGGAGAGGTTCCTCATATTAAAACGCCTGTAATAGTTTAATTTCTGAAACTAAGGGTATATTTGGTTCAAATATTAGAATAGATAAAATATTATCATATGTAATAATTACATATGATACATTACATACAATAATTATAACGCTTAGGTAAGTAATTTGATAAATTATGATCAAATATTTTATTTAAAAGTTTTAGTATTATGATTTTATTAATATCAATCTGTTATTGTTTTGATATTATCATGTTGATGCTAAAATAATTACGTTGATGTTCAAAATGTAAAAAGAATTTAATCTATTTCCATTGTTTATCAAATCAAACCCTCATGGAATGAATTAATCACAGTGATTAATCTATTTCCTACATCGACATAATTTTCGTCTTCCATTTGTAAGATTGCGATAATTAATTTCATTTTTATAAGTTTAACATCCAATCGGATCACTTAATCCAAGTCTTTGTCTACTAATCATCTTGAGCGCGAACACTTATCAGTGGCCGCTTCAACTTCGAGTTGTCTTTCGTCAGAATCCTCGATTCTGTCCCTCGTCTTACGAAATCTTAATTTGCCGGATGATCCATCTTTATTTGAGTCGAGGACTGTTACTGTTTCTATGTCAACGAATTTAATTACGGGACCCTTTGATGAATACCCTCCATACCTACATTACGGCCTTACGATTCAAGTTCATTAAGAGGAGGCCTTATATTACCACAAACTCAACCAATATCGATATTGATTTGATCTGTAGATGGAGGCTCTATTCACTTCTCTCTCTCTTTCCCCTGGTATATTCCCTATTTGGGGTCGGCCCTCCCGATACTAAATCGCCACTCTTGTGATCTTGATTCATCGTTAATCGCTGGCTTTAGGCCCAGCGTCGTCATGTTTTTGCAAATGGTTCTAGTCCAGGTAGTTGGTGGGCGACCTTTGCTTCTCTTGCCCTCGTCTATATTCATCTCGTTATGTGATATTCATCCCTACGCATTACATGACCATACCACTGTAATTGGCCTTCCGGCTTCCTGTATCTTATGATGAATTGCTGCAAATTTAAAGGTGCCTCGGATATACTCATTCCGAATTATGTAGGCTCTATTCATCCCAAGTGAAATAAGTTTACTGTTATAACAAACTGTAGTGAATTTTCCTGAAGGATCGATCGAACAAATAATTTTCGAAGAAGAAAAAAAAAACAAGTTCCATAATTAAATTGACTTAGGCCGTGACAAGGGTATTGGGCTCATAATTCGACGGGATTTTTTTCATCGCCCCAAAGCGGTAGGTAGATGGGGCAAATTGAATTGAAAGCGGGTATTCTGGCATCGGCTCACGACACTTATACAAAAGCGTTTGGGAGAAATAAATTCATTTCGGAAGGTAAGACATTCTGTCTGGTTCAATTATTGTAACCTGGAATTGAATTAAGTTTATTCCAATTGAAATTCTCTGAAACTGTTTGCTGCAGTATACGGTTAACTCAGCAAAATAAACTCTGCGGCTTATTCGGTAGGAAGATAGTAGATACTACGATAACATTATAGTTGATTTCTATTCTGATCGACTTATAGCAGCTCTAAATCATATTCCTCATTGCTAAGGGTCTGTACCATTTATCATTTTGAGTGTGTTTAATAGTGCTGCGGAGACCCCTACTTATCATCATCAGCTAGCCATAAACGGCTCAATACTAAGCGCAAATCTCCTCACAAAGCGAGTTAAAAGGGCAGTGTCCACCACGCTGGCTCAATACAAATTGGGAGATTTTACACATCTTTGACGACATCAAGCGGGATCATCATCATCTTCATTTTCATCATCAGGGAGTCGCTGAATTCAGACGGCGCAAGACCTAGGCCTTTGGAAATCTATGCAAGAGACCTTTGTCCAGCCGTGGACGTCTATCGGTTGACAAAGAAAAAAAGAAAAGTAAGACACACCTTTGAGGACAATATGGTTTGTATCGATCAACGACGGCCAACTTGACGTGGACAGGTAGTAACTCCGAAAATTCAGAGGCGCGTGCGGTATCGAACGCGTTCCCTAGAATAGGAGACGCCAGTCCTAATGGCGGTTAAACGTAAGTAATCTATAGGGTCATCATGGAATGCTCAATCAAACACACCAAGAGTGGTATCTGACACATTTTCGCGCGAAACGTATTAGATAAAGGAAGGAGAATCCCTCAATTTGCCGGCGTTTATGGGCCCCGTCCCTTCCATCTACGAGTATATTTTTTGCCCTGATGTTGATAAGAGCTATACGGCCTTAAGAGATACCATTTTATAGTTTCGAACAATCTTCCAAAGTATAGTAAACGAGTTATGTCATACTAGCTACTACCAGAAATCGTCCGCGTGGACTTGGAATATTTTTTATATCCCCTATCCTTCATCATGCATGCACGCTAGCTATTTCCGTACCGAATATTATCAAAATCGGTTCAGTGTTCTAGGTGCAAAAATTCACGAACAGAGACTAGTAAATATTACGGCACTAATGGCATATCGAGAGTTCAGTTAGACAGCTTCAGCCAATAGTCAATCAACCGCAAACATAATTACAAAATATGGAAATCGTTACATCCAAGTTACATCCCTTGGGGAGATTTTGCTTATTTAACTTATATTCCAATCATAGGCACCTTTGATCGTAAAGCTTGTATGTAATTGGTTTTACATATCCATCTATAGTTCCAAAGTCCATATAAGTTAGTAGAAGTTTTTATCTTCTGAGAATTCTTTCGGTGAAACGTTTGAGGTGAAACTAATTTCTGAACATAGTGTGCCTATTATGTAACATGCTTATTATGAACTAGCTGCTGCCCGCGACTTTATCTGCATGGATTTAGTTTTAGAGACCACCCTCGACCACAGACTCACCGCTTCGCATTGTTAGCCCGCGCTATTCTTTCTTTTTGCTCGGCTTCTAAGAGCCGTACAGAGATTTTGAATAGCCTATAACCTTCCCCAATAATTGGGCTATCAGATACAAAAAGAATTTTTCAAATCTGACTGGTAGTTCCAGAGATTTGTGCGTTCAAATAAACAAACTCTTGCACTTTTTTTTGTTTTGTTTTTATAAAGAATATTAGCCAACCTGAAGTAGACTAATATTCTCCTATTCCCTCCAAATAAGCGAAAAGCTTGTGTTAGGAGTGGGTACGACAATAGTGCAACGGGTGGGATTCGAACCTGCGACCTTACAGTTTTCAGTTCACACCTTCAACCGTTGGGCTATTGAGGCTTTTACTTTTACTTTATTATATTAGTATAGATAAATTGTTAGCTTTAGCATTTTAGCAAATTTTGGTTATATCATAATGTTGAGCCTAATTAAATACTCAGAATATTCTGGTTGAAGGGCATTGCTTCCAAAAACAAAGTCATAATTTTATACTTGTAATATTATGTTTTTAGGTTGGAATTTTTAATTAAGTATATTTTAATTTAGCTGTTTTTTCGTTGATAAAATATATGAGGTATTCATGCGTAATACCTAAACATGAAAATATTAAGATTTTCCGAGATATAAAGTAGCCTAGATTACTCATTGTATAATCTTCAAAAGTAATATCGTTTTAGATACTTGTAATATGTATCATGTTATTAAGATGGAATTTTTAATCAAAATATTTCAGGTTAGCTGCTTGTCGTTGATAAAATTATATTTGAGATATTCGTTCATTTTAATGAAAATCTTAAGATTTTCCAAGATATAATGAAGCCTGGATTACTCCTTATAATATACATGGTCTTCAAAGTATCGTCTTGAACCCAATTCAGCTATTTAGAAGCTGTGGACAATATGTAGCTAGACAGGCAACTAGATACATAAAAATAAATCTTTTTGGCTTACGGTTAAGTAAGTTAAGTAGGTCCTTTACTCGTATTAATAAACTTAATAAGTGGCAGATTTTCTTCTGTGATCGCTGGTGGCAGTTATTTCAAAATCACTCACCGATAAATAATTATTTATTTTTAAGTAGGTACAATACCTGTTTATACATATGGTTGAGTGCTTTGGATGGTATCATCCCTTCTTCAGTTGTCTCTGTTAGCATAGGGATGAGCGGAAAATACTAACTGCTCTATCCTTACGTACTAATATTATAAAAGCGATATTGTATTTGTTTATTGGTTTGGCTTTCATCGCAGCAATGAAGCAACGGATCGACGTGATTATTTGCATAGTTGAGTGACATAGGTTCCTTTTCATCCCAGAAGCGGGATGTAACTCTACGCGGACGAAATCACGGCCTAGGAAAAAGCTAATATAGTTTATAATGTTAGTTGGACGGATCGCAGCCGAGAGTCCAATGGAAACATTATAAGCACTGAATAAATTATACAAACAAGCACTTACAATGTGTCACATCTGGCCCGTTTCAAATCATCAGCTGCGGTCCAATGAAAAAAAAGACAACCCATTTTAATGGTTAGTAACCCTCGGGATGGGGCCAGACAAAACACGGTCCATGTCTCTATTTTAGGGCTCCGTGCCCAAAGAATGACAAAAGGGACCCTATTCCTCTGCTGTCCGTCTGTCCGTCTGTCAGCGGGCTATATCTCATGACCTGTGTTACGAGTATAAGTAGATATAAGTTCTTGCAATTCACGAGAGTACTTGGCTCATGATTGTGTGTGTGAAGTATCTGTATAAGTGTGAGCGAGAGCTTACTCGCCCTGATCGCTCCCACCCAGGCTCCTGACAAGCACGCACACTTACGCAATGTGTGCATTTAGGTACACGACGTAACCACAAGTAAAGCTCATGCGTGACCGTGTATTTCTATCGCTATAACCACAAATAATAAAAAACTTAAAAATTAATGAGGGTCTCCATAATCTTTTGTTTTTGCTCGATCTTAATAATAGCTGGTGTTAAATAAGTCTGTGTACCGTGTTTTGTACGATGGTATGGAACCCTTCCTATGGGAGTCCGACTCGCACTTGGCCATTTTTTTGTAAATCTTCGCTCGACAAATATTTTTACCTGCTCCGAGATAAACATTAGTGAGCCCGTGGGGAACATAGACGAAAGAATAGAATAAACTGAGATTGGATGAAAATGTATTGATATACCTACTATTTAATGCCCGCGCCTTCGCTCCTTTGGGGATAGAATTACATAGAATCCCTCCTTGCACCTGTAGAGTACCTACTAACGTAGGTACTATTTCCTATTTCAAACGCCACTACAAAGTATATCAATTGTTCTTATAAAAGGAGGTGGGTTGATAAGGCCCAAAATCCGCCCCTCATACACTCGAAAAAAAAAGTTCCAGATTTCGACAAATTGTAAATGTATTTATATACTTGAAGATATAAACTTTATTTTAATATAAAGTTTAGGTGATTAAAAAAATAGTAAGTTACAGAAAATATTACCCAAAAAGAGAGTGTTTCTTTTACTTTTCTTACATTTTCATACATTTTAGTCGTTTTTTAAGCTTTGATTTAATATTTTAGAATGAGGCGCTCCATGAACCAAAATAAATTAATACTCATATAAAAGCTTATAAAAAGGAGCATCATTATCAGTTACGTTTACCATGGTTCAAGGAGCGCCTCATTCTAAAATATTAAATCAAAGCTTAAAAAACGACTAAAATGTATGAAAATGTAAGAAAAGTAAAAGAAACACTCTCTTTTTGGGTAATATTTTCTGTAACTTACTATTTTTTTTATCACCTAAACTTTATATTAAAATAAAGTTTATATCTTCAAGTATATAAATACATTTACAATTTGTCGAAATCTGGAACTTTTTTTTTCGAGTGTATGAGGGGCGGATTTTGTTGCCTTATCAACCCACCTCCTTTGAAGAGTTCCCTCGATCTGTCCAGGATCCTATCATCAGATCTTGACCTGATGACAATGAGACCACCTGGAAAGTATACCCTTTAAAATAAAAAAGGAATTTTCCAAATCGGTTCAGGCATCTTTTAGTAATCGGGGAACAAACATTCCGAACAAAAAAAGGTTCCGACGAATTAAGAACCTCCTCCTTTTTTGGAAGTCGGTTAAAAAGTAGCCAGTCTCCCTTAATAAACGAAAATACAATATGCAATAAAAAGGTAGGTTAAAAATTAAGAAAGTTTTTAGTAAAGTAACATAAATGAAGTGAAGTAAATTAGCCAGTACCTAGTATGAAAAAGAGGAAATTCAAATCAATTTATAAACAAAGTCCTGTATCAATGCAGATTGTGTCGTATAAAAATTCAAAGGCATTTCACCCTGTTTCCTATGGAAATCGCTCCGAATGAATAAAGTATCAGGCCCAGATACAGAAATACACAAAATGTTTTATGCAATACAGAGCTTATATTAGGTGGTTTACCAACACAGAACACTAATTTAATTTTGTGTTTTCAATGTTTTTAAAGTTTTCTGATTATATTCTTCTCTGCGTTGTATTCTTTATTGTTTAGTATTATGACTCCTTTCCATTATTCATATGCTAAGGGTAGGAGATTTTACAAGATCCCAGATGCTTCCGCTTAAGTTCTACCAGAGAACTTCGAGAAGTCGTAAGCGTTGGCATCCTTACATGGTTGAAATCCAACCTACTCGCACGAAACGCTTTACGAGTTAGGTAGTTCAACGTTTCTGAAACGAACCGCGAAGGTGTGAAACGCACTTCTGGCATCTGTATTTCCTGACATGTAATTTGAATATCTTCAAGGCAAGAGCGAATAGGAATTTTCTAGGCAAGTGCGCTCCAACTTAGACCTCATGAGCTTTCTATCCATTTCTATCATTGATTGTCGTCAAGCGTAAGCCTCATCTCGTAATAAAGTAAAAAAATACCCTCATCTAACAGAACAAGCCTTCAACTTTCAGGTTCTTATCAGATGTTAGGTATGGTAACCGGGACTGACAGTTTAACGTGCTCTCCGAAGCACGAAACTTTTTATTTCAACGTTCATTTACGAACCGGTAGTTGAAATCCCTGACTTGACGTCAGCGTATAACTTGAGTAACTTCAAGACAAGAAGATAAATTCATATACACATCTAAGCAAACGCGGTCTACCTTTCCTTTTGAAATTTGAAGAAAAAACATTGCTTTGGCATTAGATACTTTAAAATTGCTCGGTTTCATACTTATGAAGGTTGTATGTACTACTTATGTTCCAATTACTGAGTAGTGAAACTTGTGAGCAGTTGTCAACTTGTCAAGTTCCCACGGTATAAGCTGTTTATCTTGAAGGACATAAACGCAACAGACTGTCTGGAGACTGTCTCTGACATTCACGTTGTTGTTTGCACGTGCTAGCTTTCTTACTTGCACATGTGCTTTATATCTCGTGTTTTGCTCATTAAAAAAAAACAAATATATAAATAGCCCTACGAAATTCAGTTTGATCAACACAATTTTATACTGCTACGTTTACATGCTTGCCGAAGCTTGGCGAGCGTCCACAAGCTCCAAGCCTTTACAAACGCCCGACATTAGCCTGGATCGGCGACAAGCTCACGCAAGCCAAGCCAAACGGGGTATTTACACGCTTGTGTTGTGGACAAGCGTCCACAAACACAAGCGTCCACAAACACTAGGTGTGTTGTTCAAAAGTGTGATAGTGGTTTATATTCCTCGTCATGGTTAGCTTTAATTCATAAGAGTTGGCATACAACTGCGATTGTTCTTCTTAGAGCACCTCTCCCCTGGAATAAAGAGAAGAGGAATATATTAACCAATACAATTGCAGACATTTCATGTCTCCGCTCCGCTTTGCTTCGGTTAACATGGTAATATTAATTTCATACATTTCAACCCCGTAATGTACCTATGCATCTTGTGGCAGCAAAGTGTGTAGAGAAGTGAGATTTAGGTTGACATGCGGCTCGCACCGCTTGAGTTGATAGGTACCCACCAGTAACAACTTCTACGTACTGTTCTCTCACTCCGCTCCGCTGCAGTGGACAAGCACCCTAAAGAGAGCAAGGGGACCCGCGTCAATAAAGACATTATTGTCTTCGGCTACATTATCGTGCGAAAATTCGTGTCGCGTTGTCGCGATAAAACTATCGTGTTGGTTAAACGCCATGTTCTTGTCTTCATTGGCAGTCGACTTGTTGTACATTACCGACAGTGCCGCGATAAGGATTTGTGTTCGCCCGATCACATCGCCATTCAACGAACTACTCGGCCACACTTGTCGCGATAGTGCAAATATTCGCCGAATCCCGATAATCCCGATAAATTGACGCCTCAATAGCCCAACGGTTGAAGGTTCAAGGAACTCAAGGCTGGGGGGTCGCAGGTACGAATCCCACCCGTTGCACTATTGTCTTACCCACTCCTAGCACAAGCTTTCCGCTTATTTGGAGGGGATAGAAGGGTATTAGTCAACTTCAGCCTGTTTAACATTCTTTAAAAAAACATGTAGCCGTAGTATTAGGAAACGAACTTCATGATTAGCAAACATGGCAGTTGGTAACTCTAAAACGCACGTTGCAAAGATTTTGCACTTCATCTAAACATCCTGTTGGCTGTTGCTAACTGTATGCCATGTGCCGGCCCACGCATATTCTGACAGATGAGATGAACCAGGTGTTCTTATCCCCCAAACAAAATATTTCACACCGTTCAGTGAGTTTTGCTATTTAGTTTTTAATGTTTTTACCCGAATGCGTTTAAAAAAAACCGGCCAAGTGCGAGTTGCACTCGCGCTCGAAGGGTTCCGTAGCATCGTAACAGCGATTGTTAAGGTCGAGGAAAAACGCCCTTTATTTTTTATTTTATTTTTATTATTTGTTGTTATAGCGGCAATAGATATATACACATTCTGTGAAAATTTTAAGTATCTACCTATTACATACGTTCATGAGATACAGCCCGCTGACAGACAGACCGACGGAGGCTTAGTAATAGGGTTCCGTTGGTTACCTAAATGGTAAATTAGCCAATAGGAATGATTATGATTTTAGCAGTCTATGTATGTCTCTATTTACGTATGTTCCACTGTAGCATCGAAACTACTGAGCCGATTTTGATAATCGATCGCTAAAGTTCCGGTGACATAGGCACAACAACACAAGAACCAAAACGAACATTTTATACGAATATGAGGAATATTTAATTGAATTTTCCGTGTGTAGTCCGGTTACAATTTTAAAACTTTTTTTTTTGTTTTTTATCCATCCAATGCATTAGCATTATAAAGTGATAAAATCACTGTACTTAAATAAAAATTCGCATTCGCCTCGTAATAGACAAAGTATGCTAAAATTTCAGCCGTACGCGTAGAGGCGCTTTTGTGGGAAAATGAATGGGTAGCATAAAGTTTGAATAACCAATCCACTCGACACAAATTGTACTAACTACCCTCTATAGCTTAAGAGCTGGTAAACATAATCTCTGCTAGTTATTATTAATAATTTTTAGAGTTATTCTGTTTATTTGTTGCGGGCATTAAATAAAACAACTGGACAGATTTAGATGGATATAATCTATTATCTTATGGATAGAAAATAAAAAATATTAATAATATTTGCCTGTGACCTTTAACAGCCTGTGGTCTTAGGACATGAAAATATCGTAGGTACTCTGATTTTCCTCAGTCATAATATAATTTTGTCAATATTAGTTTCGCGGTTGAATCTTGATTTGTTACCTATAACAGCTAGATAGCTGGATTTTCCGTACTATTTATTTATACAGCCTGATATGCAATGTTAGCTGTGGAATGGTCATAGCTCATACCCAGGAAAATTAAAGAGTTCTGCGGGAATTAAAAACCTTAATCCACGATGAAGTCCCGGGTATGGTCAAGGGCGCAACCTTATACTTAATAAGTATATTGATTAAGTTACTTAAATATATTTGATACTGGCTCTTAAAATACAAGCGCATTCCGCAATCCCTAAATTGCCAATTTTGACGTGTGTCAACTAACACGCGTCACGGCTTTGTGACGGCGTGACGGCACACAGAGGCCCTGTTATTTAGTTTCCCATTGTGATTTTTTGGGGTAGCTGTAGGTACATGGATAAAAAATATTATACACTTCATTGTTAGTACTCTCTGATCATCAAATAACGTAAAATTCATGTTTTCCGTTTTTGTGTGACTATTTAGTTTTAAGTACTTAAACCTTTTTAAGAGTTACACAATTGTGCTGTGAGCAGTTACGACAAATGAGACCGGTGGGTTCAGTCCGTTTGACCTTTGAGCGACGCTATTGGAACTTCTAAATGTAACCTGGTAATCTTGGTAGATTTATATATGAAAGGATCTAGAAGCTCACTGCATTATTATCAAAAGAAAACCCCTACCATTTTGATTTGATTTTGATTAATTGATGGCATAGAGTCACAGCTCTGTGGACTGTGATTGCCAGACAAGGAAAACTCAAGAAGAACAAATGTGTAATGAATGCTACAACGTATATACCTATCGCTCGCGATGTATGGTACAGTGCAAACCACGTGTTCTTTTTATCCATAAAGATACCAAGGACCCTACGGTAATACCTAAGGAATACTATGTTTATGGTTGTACAACCAACTGTGTGTGTAAAAACTGTGTTTGCTACCATACACAGTTCTTCAGGCTTGGTATATAAACCAACAAATAAAGTAAAATAATTTTATTTTTCCTTGAACCTACCCTAAGTAACGCCTGCCTTTTATCCAATGGTTGTCAGTCAGTCAGGATACCTACTTGGGTACAGAAATTCACCCACGGCAAGATTTGAGCGGTAACATGGCCATATGTTAGAATTATGTTCAACAAAGCGCGCGCGTCACCCGTTACAACGTACCTAAGCTATCATTTTTCACACCCTAATCCGAAGACGGGACTCGTCAAAGGGAGCGCTTATCGAGGGTTCCAATTTATTTCCTCGGGATTTGCGACTGATATTGTCATAGACGTGTCACCCTGCTTTCCCAACAAATGTATGTAAGTATGTAACGTTTTATTTGGTCGTATAGTGATATACAATTTCGCTGTATATCAAAATTATGTCAAAATTCATCTAGTGCAAGTGGCACCAACGCATCTGTGCAGTTGGACAAAAGTGGAACTAAAGCCGCTATTTTAAAATGTCATTCCGCTGTCCAAGTGTCTTAAATCTTAATAGTCTTTCTGTCAGTTCTTTCTAGTGCGAGCGCCGTACAATTTTTATGAAAATGCAGTACCGATTTTCTTGTAGCAATAGTAAACTCTCCACTAGTAACCTCATCAATTGTAGAGATAAGTTGGTGGATCTTGTATTAGATTGTGTCCTTTTAGAATTAGGTCTTTGGGTTGTATGGTCTAAGGGTCTTTCTTAAAATCTCGTGGGAAACTTTTTTTTCGAGATAAAATGTAGCCTATGTCACTTTACAAATTCTTAATTAAGCCCATGCATAAAAATCGACTTCCACAACTATTTCAATTAAAACAAAAATAGACATAATTTGTACAATTAAACTGTTACATACATTTCGAATTCCTTATGGGCATTTACACAAAACCCAGGAACAGGAAATGTTGAAAGACTGATCAATTTGCAATGCGTGAACGCACAATTTGAAGCAAACCATTATTACAAAGTTCCAGCGATCTGCTAAGATAATAACGAAAGCGATGTGAAAGCGCTAGACAACTCTTATCCGTACAACAATACTGCATGAATACAGCGCTTAGTTCGCTTTCGAGCATTTTCTTGTACTCGAAGATGTTGTATGATGTTTGTTGACAACATTCACATACAATATTTTATGCACGAGCTATTGACGGAACGGATTTCAAGGTTCATCGCCTGCTGTGTTTATGAACGGCATGGAAAATGCATTAGACGATTTATTCAAGGCTGCATTTAAAACACATCATTACCGAGAATCTATTATGTTTTAGTTATTTTTAATGTGTTTATTTTATAACATGTAAAAATAGATAAATAGACGTAATACTTACACATTTATGGTTTTGTATACTCAATAGTCCAACGGTTAAGGGAGCGGACCAAAAATTAAAAGGTTGACGGATGATTTCCCCATTTTACGTTTATTTGGAGGGGATAGGGGATTATTAGCCAGCATGACGAATATTCTTTTTAGAATAGAATAGAATAGAATAGAAATATTTTTTATTCAAATAAACTTTTTACAAGCACTTTTGAATCGTCAATGAATCTACCACTGGTTCGGAATGCCTTTCCTGCCGAGAAGAGCCAGCAAGAAACTCGGCGGTTGCTCTTTTCAAAAAAATAATTTTTTTTACAATTGTTATTGAAACTATGCTATGTATTCAGTGCTTCCACGATGAATTTTCCTGAGTACAATACAAGTAAAGATAAATACAATACAAATACAAATAAATACAATTCAATACATGTCAACACAGGCAGGCAAAAGCAGACCCATTCCCGTTGGTGGCACCCGTTCACGAGCATGACGCATGATCCAGCCATTGCTTCGCTCAACCATATTTGAGGGAACGTAACAACCCGCAACACACGACACCCCCACTTTACAAAAGTTGTTATTCTGTGCTAATATTAAATCTTCAAAAATGTACGAAATATAGGCGTAAGTACCACGAATTTCACAAATAAAATAAGTAGGTACCGTATTTTACAGCGTATTGATTTACGAATCACGTACCTAGTGTATTATAAAAATATACACTTTAAATTAGGTAATCTATCATAATATACTTTGTTGCTATTTTTCCGTGTCTTAATTTTCAACGAGATTAAAAAGTAAGTATTTACGACCCATAGAGTACAAGGCTGGTACGTGTTTCGCCTAATAAATGAGTAGTTATCTACTTCGCCGCTTCCCCTACCGAACTTTGTATAGTGAAATTATAACTATTTTTTTTTAATTACGACTTTATAAATTTCAATTCTTTTGTTGAGTGATGAAAATTTCTTGCAAGTGAAATAAATGATGTAAAAGAGCAATAAAGGAAGTAAATAGACTCCTTCCGTTGGCCGATAAGCGATATATCAGTGATTATGTGTTTTATTGGCTTTAAGGCTAGGGGAGCGTGGCAGGTTGGTCTGGTCACGAAGGGAATCTATTGAGCCATCTTCCTTTCTTTTTTTTTGTCTTGATCTTTTTTCCACTCCTATAGGCAAGCGGTTACTTTGTTTAGGCCTGCACATACGTCGATACCTCCTACGTAAGTTGTGGTATCCAACAAAATTGGCATTTTAGGTTTTGTGCACTATATCATTTGTTTTTATCTATTTTATGTGTTCGTTTTAAAAAAAATTAAAAACAGCATTTTTTTAAAATACTTTCAAGACTTATAAAGTTGCATTGTTATTATAAAATGATGGCCTAAACTTCTAAAGCATTGTATTGACCTTTACAACAATTTTATTAACGCGACACGTAAGCGTTCTGGGGATGCAACAACTTACGTAGGAGGTATCGACATAGAACAATCCGATAGAATAGAATAGAATAATTTTTTATTCAAATAAACTTTTACAAAGTGCTTTCGAATCGTCAAATGAATCTAGGTACCACTGGTTCGGAATGCCGATAGATAGCACAATGGTATTGAATGTCTGAATGAAGTTGAACACCTGTCCAATCCTTAAGTGAATCTTGAAATTCGGCTTAATCAGTTGATTCCTCTGGTGCATTTTATTTTCATAGATTTCTCAGTTCTCACAAATAATATAGAAATATGAAATTAAACATTTATGTTATTATTCGTTACATATCTGCTGTAAGTTTCTGAGGAGTTGGGTGCTATCAGACTACTTGATGCTGCAGTATCAGCTCAAGGCAACTTTGCTTTGAAAGTAATCCGAAGTAAAATTACATCGAATTTCAAATCTAGTGAAAGTGTGTAAATCCCTTTAATCAAGTAGGAAATGAGCTAATGATCTTGAAACGCCTGAGCAGATTTTCACAAATTATAGCTAAGATCCACCTTGATCTCGTCAGCTTTCAAACAGAGAAAACCGCATCAAAATCGGTCCATACGTTAGGGAGCTACAGCAGACAGACACACAGATACAGAGATTCACAGATACACACGTCGAACTTATAACACCCTTCTTTTTTTCGTCGGGGACCAAAAAGTAGGTAAGTATATTATGTAATAATATTAAAACACATGGGTATTAAAGTGGCTAATAAATTGTGAAAGCATGGCGGTAATAATGACGCGTGCGCAGTGTGGTAATATACACATAAATCTAATAATTAACCCTCCTACCCTTATTAACTACATAAATTTTACGGTCTGCGGCGCATATGTTAAAACTTTATAGGTGCTTAAGCTCGGCTCACACTTGGATGCTGATAAGAACGCAATGAAAACCATACTAGGATTGGAGCGTTCGCACTCGCCATAGAATAGAATAGAATAGAATAGAAAATTCTTTATTGCTAGACGAAGTTTACAATAATATTTTAGAGATAACTAATGAACACAGGTGCCCAAAGGCGGTCATATCGCCATCTATTAAAAGTAAAGTGATGATTTAGGATGATTTCTATAGAAAGTTACCGATTTTGATTTTTCGTTTTGTTTTTAAATCACCCCTGTATTAAGGAGAACAAAACAAAAAAAAAATACTCGAATCGGTCTAGACGTTTTTGAGTTTTAACCAGATCATCCAACAACAATTGATTTTTGTATATATATATATATATATTTATATATATACAAAAATATGGATCATTGTGCATAACTAATGACCTTATTTAATAAATTTTCATTTCATTTCATTTTATTTCATTTCATTTCATATATATTTAGACATGTTTATACATATGCATTATTCAGTAAAATACATATCACTGCTGAAAATAAATATACATAACTTACTTAAAATATACACAACGATTAAATAAACTACATTACATACATGAACGCGAAACGAGGTTGCAAAGTAAGCTTTAAGTTAGAATCCTCTAAATCTGGATATGCCTTAATATTAAGCTATAAACTTCAGAACAATATCCAGGCCTTAAGCTGTTCAGGATTTGCATAATGCCTCTTGTATTGAATCATATTGGATAAAGTTAGCATGGTATATTATTAGTATACCTATTTTCTGCTCTATTAAAATATTAGGTACGGTTTAACGACCTCCCTGGCGCAGTGGTAAGCGCTCTGGTCTTATAAGTGGGAGGTCTCGGGTTCGATTTCCGGCGGGGGCAATTTGAGATTTTGTAATTTCTAAATTGTCTCTAGTCTTGTCGTGTCTCGGCTTTTGCCGTGGCTAGTTACCACCTTACCGTCAAAGACGTACCGCCAAAGGCGTACCGCCAAGCGATTTAGCGTTCCGGCACGATGGCGTGTAGATATGGGTTGAATCTACACTGCCATGCCCGTTCCAAGTTAGCCCGCTACGAGATCACAGTCAAGAACTATCTTGTCAACGAAAAAAAAGTAAAATATATTAAAATAATATGTAAGTGTTAATCTTATAGCTAAACTAATCTAATTACTATATAAATCATGCCCGCGTGGAATGATGCCAAGAATACTGGCTGCATTAGTTAAGCGTTGGACAGCCAGGCTGATCCGTTGCGCAAAAAATGAGCCAGCTCATATGAGGCAATTAAACGTGGTGAAATTTGCACTTAGACTAATGTTAGTTGAACGTACTACGTACTTAAAATATGATAGTAAAAAAAAGTTTCAAAGTAAAACCCCTTCTTCTCATCACATCAGAAGAATAATTTATATTTTGCCCTTAGACCAGACTAACAATCATTTCGGACCATCGGACTATTAGTCTACGCGTATACAATCAGTTTCCCGTCATTCTGACATCAATCATTGACTGAACTGACGCCAGAATGAGCGTCTAACCTCCGTCTTAAACATTATCATTTAAAACAAAGTCGCGGGCATACTGTTGTGTTTCTATAAATGTGATATCATGCGGTGAATATGGGGTACTTAGCTACTTACTTAATGGATCGCGTGTCCAAATACATTAAGAGAATAAAAAGTGAGTCATCCCTTTTTATTTACTCTCCTTAACAGATTCAATCGACGCAACAGATGGTGTATGCCGTGTATGAGGGTCAACGAAATCATTTTTGTATATGCCGGTATAGTGTCACAAAAATATTTTTGAAAAAATTGTCTCTTCTATTGATTTCCATTGATTTCTCATCGGTTTATTAATGCTAAGATCTATAGAGCGAGCTCTGATTCAGCTCAGGCTCAAGATAGAGGTTAAAACGAGATAGAAATATGATCTAACATAAATCTATCTCGTTTTAACTCTGTCTTGAGTCTGAGCGGAGTGAGAGTGTGGTCTATAGATTTCAGCCTAACAGAGTCTACCGTAAGATAGATATCCCATACAAACGGAAAGTAAATAATTTTTTTCTAATTAAGAACTACATTATACGGACCTTGGCCTCTAGCCGGGATTAACGCTAAGAAGAAGATTGATGTCAAACTTTGCGAGCACTTATAATGGAGTTGTGATAAAAATTCTTTTCAAAAAACCGACATCAAAGACCATTACAAAGAATTGAAATAATTTTAGTTTGTACACGTTTGTTAAAGTCGGGTGGCTTAAATAAAAACGATGAAACCGATACGCGATGCTCCACATTGTGAAATTTTTCCCAAAATCGGACATCCCTTTTTTAAGATACTAATCGAAACTTTAAGCTTTTTTTAATGCTAGAGTAGAACACCCAGAAGTTAATTCTGTTTAGAACCGGAGTTATAATTTTTTAAAATTTTTTTTATGGTTACCAGAAAAAAACTAAGAAATGCTGTAACTTTCTACGTAACGAAAGTTTTCAAGTTTCAATTATAGCATGTTATAATATCAATTAAGTGCTATTTTTGGAAACATATAATTAATTTCTAAGTGAACAATAAAGGAAGATATGCTTTTTTAAAACTAATTTTGAAATTAATTTTTTTCTCATCTTTGTATAGATATTAGCATCTAATTTTCACATATTGTATTTATTAGTCCTATGTTAACCCGCCTGTATAATATCAGATACGTAACACTTAGGACCTCGGAGTAATATTTTTTTTTAGAAAATTCTGTATTTTCAGAAAAAGGCGAAATAAAAGAATTGCATATGATATTTATACAATTATTTATAGGGCAAAGTGGCATTATATACAGGGCATTTTATAAGCTAAACAAAATAATTTTAGTATTAATAATAAAGTAATTATTCTTAATTTTGTGATTTTTACATTTTATTTTTTTTTCTCATAAACCATTTACGATTAGCAGTAGATATCTGTCTGAAAACATACCTCGTAACTGTATTGTTACTAGTAAAAAAAATCACACAGAAATCTATGAGGACATTGGAGATATGAGATTTTACAATTTCTATGCTATAAGCTACAAATTCTAATAAGCTGTTTGACTTGTATGCAGAAAAACAATATAATTATTCCCCCGCGTTTATTGAATATGTAAGAAATTATTCTAAATTGTTTAGAAATGTATGCATACAAGCAAAGTCACTTCACATAAAACAAAAAATTGTCAATTCTGATAATAAAATTAAAACAGCATGGGACATCATTAGCGATGAAACGAATAAACATAAGGTGCATAATAATAATAAATTGGAGCTTAAAATTGATAATCATGTAATTAACTCCGATATAGAAGTTGTAAATACATTTGAGAACTTTTTCAAAAATATTCCAATTACCACAACCAGTTCTCTAAATTCCTCGCCGGCAGAAGCCTATCGTCTTCTAAGAAGCAATGTCTCTGAGTGCAATAAGTTATTTAGGTTTGAACACGTTGGCGGCGCGGGGACGGCTAGAAACTAGATTGTTTGGTTTCGATGTGGACTGTATAATTTTCGCGGGGTTTGCTCAAATCCGACTGGGTTGGGTTTGGGCCGCGGAGTTATGGGAGTGTCTATAGGAAAAGGGTAAAGGCACTGACCTGAATCCTTAGGAGCGGCGCCGCGATACTTCAGCGAGCCGCGCGTACATTCATGGATACTTTTCGATGCTTCACTCTTCCTTTCTCACTTCTTCGACTGACGAAAACCAAGAAGGCAAGTTTGTTGGCAAGTCCAGATCAACACTGAATCACTAGGAGCGGCGCGGCGATGCACCAGCTTTAGCGGCGCGTTTACGTTAATTGACGGTCATCGATGCACTGACACTTCTTCAGGCCAGGGGGGGTCGGTATTAGGTAGGAAATTTTGACAGGATGGTCGGATTCGAGCGGTTAAACGAAAACTATTCGCGCTTCGGCGCGACCATGTCCCCGGGCTTGAAGGGCTACCTTCAAAGAAACTACGACGCGGAGAGTTTAAACGAAATTATTTATTGACTTAAGTATAATAAGCTAACCTAACTAAATAAGAATCCTAACCTAAGCAGATGAGTTGAAGTTAAACTAATTACTGTTTAGGTAAGGGACAAAGACGCACTACAGGACGTAGATAGGTACCTGTAGCAGTACGAACGCGGACAACACGCGTGACACCATTCGATCCAGGAAAAACTTCCTCGACTAGCCCTAACGGCCAGTGAAGAGGCGGTGCATTATCGACGGTAATTATTACCACATCTCCCTTAGCGATCGGATTGGTTGGCGTGTTCCATTTGTTTCGAGTCTGTAGCGTATGTAAATAATCAGCCTTCCATCGTTTCCAGAATGACTGAACAAGTTTATCAATAAGTTCTTGACGCGAGAGCAAATGTAACGGACCATCTTCTATCTCCCTAGCCGGAAGATATTTTAAGGGGGTGAGAGTGAGAAAATGAGCCGGTGTCAACGCGAGAGGTTCCGATGGATCATTAGATAGCGTGCGGCACAATGGACGGGAGTTCATTACTGCCTCGATCTGAGCAAGCACAGTATTGAACTCTTCCAAGGAAAGAATTTGGTCGCCTATCACGCGATATAGATGAGTTTTGAGGCTCTTAATGTTGGCCTCCCAATTACCGCCAAAATGGCAAGCAGTTGGAACATTAAGTGACCACTCGATGCGATTTTCGGCTAGTATGTGACCAAATTCAGACCTGAAGTGTTTGGACGCTAAAAATTCGTGCAATTCCGAAAGCGTGCGCTTGGCGCAAACATAATTTGACGCATTGTCGGAATGAACGCGAGCGACAAAACCGCGGCGGGATAAAAAACGCTTAAACGCCCCGAGGAAACTATCTGTACTTAAGTCGCTGGCAACTTCTATGTGTACAGCGCGAGTGGTTAAGCACACGAAAAGACAAACGTATGCCTTCATTGATCGAATTCCACGACCGCGAGAAACAGTCACCTTAAAAGGCCCTGCGTAATCAGTGCCAGTGTGTATAAACGGTTTCACGGCCGGCGTAACTCGACAGGAGCGGTGATCTGCCATTTCTGGAAAGTTTGGTTTAGCGCGGAGTCTAAAGCAGGGTAGACATTTGTGTACCCGGCTTCGAATTAAATTACGAGCGGAAAGAATCCAATACCTCTGACGGAGTATGGACATCAATAAATCTGGACCTGCATGACAATTGACTTTATGATGATAGTCAACTAAAAGATTTAATATATGATCCTTTCGAGGAAGTATAATCGGATGTTTTGTATCGAAACTTATATCGGCGTTTCTCAGACGACCTCCGACTCTAATGATGCCGTCCTGAAGGAAAGGTTTGAGACGTTGAAACATTGGACTACAACGTTTACCTGCTTGTAAATTAACAATCTCGTTCGCGAAGTGAAAGCGCTGAAGTTCACGCAATATTAAACTTTCAGCGTAATCCAGATCCGATGCAATCACCGTATCACGACGCGGTAGTAGCTTAGCGAAGCGGCAAACGAAAACCACACAACGTATGAATTTCGACCATGACGAAAAGCGATCAGCTAGCGAAATTATTAAATTTCTTTCACTGCTTTCTGCAGTGAGCAAAACGTGTTTCTTTTCCTCTGGAGGCTGTGACACGGTGGAAGGATTGAAAGCGGTAACAGGCCAAAGATTTGAATCTAACTCAAGCCATTTAGGACCAGAGAACCAAAGCGGGTGATCAGTTATTTGTGCGGGGGTAAGACCTCGCGACAAACAATCAGCGGGATTTTCCGTGCCTTGCACATGGAAAAAAGTTTGAGCGGGAAATTCATTTTGAATTTTGGTGACCCGATTGGCCACAAAAGTGTCCCAACGATGAGGTGAGGAGTATACCCAACACAACGCCACCGTTGAGTCTGAAAAGGCGAGAACTCGGTCAATAACAAGGCGGTTATGGCAGGCTTCAATGACCTTGGTCATTAAGCTGCTCAGCAACAGAATGGCACAAAGCTCCAACCTCGCAAGCGTTATAGTCTTGCGAGGCGAGACTTTGGATTTAGCTGTTATTAAAAAGACTGCGTTTTTGCGAATACCTCTGCTGTCTTTCACGTGGAAGTAAATTACTCCTCCGTAAGCCTTTTCGCTCGCATCTGCAAACCCCACGATCGTAATGATATCGCCGGTCGAGATGCCTACGTGCCGTGGAATTTTCAATTCGCTGAGCAAAGGTAGTTCTCTTTTGAAACAAGACCACTGATCAGCAATGTGACCAGGGGGCACATCGTCCCAATCACATTCACACAACCAGAGTTGTTTAATGAGAAGCTTTGCATATAAGACGACGGGAGCAACGAAACCCATGACGTCCCATATCCTAGCGACACATGACAAAATGGTACGTTTTGTACAAGATTCAGCGGGAACACTAATTTTGAGACCGAAATAGTCTGTTGCGGGAGACCAACATAGGCCGAGCACCTTATGTGGCTCAGAGTCCTCAAACTCTTTAATCGCGGAAAGTCGATGCGACAGCGGAATCGAATTTAACACCTTTTGTGAGTTGCTTGTCCATTTCACCAGGTCGAACTGACCAGCTTTCATCAGAGCAATCACTTCGGCAGCGGTGGAGATAGCATCGTCTTCATTGTCAATGCTATAGACAAAGTCATCCATGTATAGCCCTATATCTAAAGTTTCTTTAGCGCGCGGGTAAGAAGCACCTTCGTCTGAAAGAAGCTGCTTCACTGTACGAAAAGCATGAAATGGACTTGACTTAAGCCCGAAACAAACGCGGTTAAATTCATAGACCCTTAAGGGTTCTTGAGGAGAAAAGCGGTATAAAATGCGTTGGAATCTGCGATCACATGGACGAACTCCAATACAAAGAAACATCTGACGAATGTCAGCTGAAAGAGCGGTACGATATAAGCGAAAATTAACAATAATATTGAATAGATTCCCTTGTAGATTCTGACCGCCATACAGAAGGTCATTGAGGGAAACTTGAGTGGTTGTCTTGGAACTGGCGTCCAGGACAACGCGCAACTTAGAAGTCAACTTGTCATCTCGTATGACCCCATGGTGCGAAATCGTATACGAGGGCAAGCTCTGCGTTGCCTCCGTGTCCGGGGGTGCGGGAGAGATATAACCTTTGTCTAGGTATTCGGTAATGACGTTGTCGTAGGCCTCCTTAAGCTTAGGTGACGCTAACATTTTACGCTCTAAGCAAAGGAAGCGAGTTTTAGCCTTTTTAAAAGAATCGCCTAACGACAATACATCACCCTTAAATGGAAGTGCGACTACATATCGTCCGTCTGCCTCACGGGTAGTCGTGCTGCTATAAATTTCTTCACACGCCGTGTCATCTGGACTTAATTGTTTCGGTGCGTTCACCTCTTCTATTTGCCAGAATTTTCGCACAGCATCATCTAGCGGATCTGTAGCACAACAATATGATACCGTGGCGAAGCTGTTAACACGTACAGGAGCAGAACCAACGATAACATAGCCCAACACCGTTTCTAGGGCTAGCGGTGAGGTACAATTCGATTGACCTTGAACCTTGCGAGATAATAGGAGATGCGGAAAGATTGAAGCTCCAATCAGCAGATCAATGTCTCCTGGAGTGGAGTAAGTGTCGTCAGCCAAAGGTAAGTTATTGAAATTTATCAAACTCGAAATATCTATCGGGACTGTGGGCAAGAGTTCCGTTACCTTGTCTACCACGAGCGAGTCCATGTTAAAACAAACGCTGAGATCAAACCTAGAGAAAAATCTAATAGAAACTGCGCCTTGGATCGGTTTGGTTGTACCTCCAATCCCTTTAACTACAGAACAGTTTGGATTCTGGTTTGTCTTTAAACCTAAGCGTTGACATAAATCCCGACTGACGAAGTTACTCTGTGAAGCACTGTCCAATAATGCGCGCGCAGAGTACTCCTTGCCTTTGGCGTCGAAAACTATAACGCGTGCGGTAGCGAGCAGCACCGTAGTCGGTGCACGAGAAACATTACAACTCGATAAGGAACAAAGCGATACTTCCTTGGAGTGCGCGGGTGAACCTGAAGGTTTCGAGTTACTAGTGCCGGTAGTGCTGATAGAAGCAGGAGGCTGCTCAACAACACCGGGCATCTTCTGCGAAGAAGCATCACTAGAAGCCGCACTCGAAGTTGCGGAATTTGCGGTTGCGGAATGCCTGTGGAGCATACTATGATGAGGTAACGAGCACCAGCGGCACCTTGACTTGCTAGAACAAGTGGCCAACCGGTGGTTTCCAGTGCAATTTATACAAAGATTATTCGCCTTAACAAACTTGAAACGATCTTCAACGGACATCTTATGAAAGGCGGAACAATTATATAAATGTTCGTGTTGTGAGTTACAAAGAGAACACAAAGACTGTGCAGACGTAGTCGCGGTACTAGTATAGGTATGCGTCGGCTTGGGTGGTTTGTGAGGCTTAGATGCCGTATCCACCTTCCGCTCAGCACTTTTCGGAACTTCTTGTTTCCCGGAAGTGCGTTGCAGTACCTTAATATGTTCGCGAATGAAAGCAACGAAATCGTCATACAAGGGTATCTCACAACTATGTTTATTCAACTCGAACAGGCGAACAGTCTCCGGATCTAACTTCTTTTGAGCGAGGTATAAAAATATGAAGTCAGCCAGATTACTCAAATTTAAATTTTTAAGCGCGGCGATCGACGATGCAAAAGTGTCCAAAAAATTTTCAAGGTTGGTCGGAGTCGCGTTTGACATCGCCTTAATGTTATAAATTTGATCCATATACGACGTAGCCAAATAGCGTTTATCTTCAAATTTATCTACTAACGTTTTAAAAATTAATTCGTAGTTTTCTGCGCACGGTGTAATACCGGCACAAGCTAATTTCGCCTTTCCCGACAGCTTACCTAAGAGATAATAAAGTTTTTCGGCATCCGTAAGGGACTTATTTTCGTGTATAACAGTTTTAAAGTTAGCGTAGAAGAGACTCCACGATTTTAAATCGTATCCATCGAAAGACACTAATTGAATCGGGGGCAAATAAGGTTTAAGTCTTCGCGGCTCATTCTCATTCTCAACCTTATTATCATCGGCGTACTGCGAGACTAAGCGCTTGATACGACCGTATAGGCGTTCGAACGATAACAAACATTTGAACTCCGGCTTCGCTTTCGGGTTCAGTGCTAATAAACGATTATTATAATCCTCCACTATTTTACTGAATTCAGAGCGTAACGTATCGACATTACTACTTGCGTCGAGAAATTCTTCCCGGACCGACGGGTTAACGCCTATGTTTTTCGATAAATCGAATGTTTCTTGTAGATACTCAAATATCGAATTGCGTCTCTGTTCTAATAGAATTAATTGTATATCTGCGGTATCTTCAGTCTTCGTCATTTTGAATATAAACTAGATTCAAAAATGTCGAGACTAAGTTCCTAATACACGAATGAAACTTCGATTCGGCGTATAAGTATTTAAAGTTATGAATTTCAGCAAAAAGTGAAAGGGAGCGAGCGGGCGGTCACGGCCGCGATGAAGGTCACGCACACCGCTGTAATCTAAGATACAAGTACTTGCAACTATGCACCGATGGCCAAGCGAATACGTTTATGACGCGTAGGTAATTACACAAAATAATTACTTAAAATAACTACTAATAAACTAATATTTCGATTAATATCTATACTGGGATAGATCGGGATGCGATATACGATTAGGATTACGATAAATAAGTAACGTATGACCTATCTATCACCTATATGAGCTATATGTAGGTACCTAGTTAATACCTAAATGAACCCTATTTCCTAAGCAATGCGGGACGAACGATAATAATTCGCTTAGGGAACAAGATTTTAGGACGCGGGAAAACAATTACCTACTTGGAAATTGTAAAACTATCGAGAAAATTAGCGGTAAAATCCGGTTCGATTGGAACCAAAAAAAAATGGCGGCGCGGGGACGGCTAGAAACTAGATTGTTTGGTTTCGATGTGGACTGTATAATTTTCGCGGGGTTTGCTCAAATCCGACTGGGTTGGGTTTGGGCCGCGGAGTTATGGGAGTGTCTATAGGAAAAGGGTAAAGGCACTGACCTGAATCCTTAGGAGCGGCGCCGCGATACTTCAGCGAGCCGCGCGTACATTCATGGATACTTTTCGATGCTTCACTCTTCCTTTCTCACTTCTTCGACTGACGAAAACCAAGAAGGCAAGTTTGTTGGCAAGTCCAGATCAACACTGAATCACTAGGAGCGGCGCGGCGATGCACCAGCTTTAGCGGCGCGTTTACGTTAATTGACGGTCATCGATGCACTGACACTTCTTCAGGCCAGGGGGGGTCGGTATTAGGTAGGAAATTTTGACAGGATGGTCGGATTCGAGCGGTTAAACGAAAACTATTCGCGCTTCGGCGCGACCACACGTTACCCCATATGACATAGTCAAAACATTTAAATCTTTACAAAATAAGAAAACAGCAGATCTATGGGGGATATCAGTTAAAATAATTCATAATGTAATTGATATTATTGCGCCGTATCTTGCTTTAATTTTTAATAAATCAGTAGATTCTGGATCTTTTCCAGATCTTATGAAATGTAGTAAGCTAATACCGCTTTTTAAATCGGGCAGCAAAAGTGACCCGAATAACTACAGGCCAATTTCAATTTTGCCAACTCTCAGCAAGATATTCGAAAAAATAATGCTCAATCAACTGCTTTTACACTTTAATTTAAATAAACTCCTACACACTGAGCAGTATGGTTTTACAAAGGGTCGATCAACAACCGATGCAGCCGCAAGGCTATTACAACACATATTCGATGCGTGGGAGAACTCACAGAATGCCATTGGTATTTTCTGTGATTTGTCAAAGGCATTCGACTGCGTTGATCACGAGACTCTTTTGCTTAAACTGAGCCACTATGGCATTAAAGATTTTGCACTTAGTCTCATTGCGTCTTATCTCAGCAACCGAGTCCAAAGAGTATGTGTCAATGATGTAAAATCATCCGGATCAGCCTCAGTAATGGGTGTACCCCAGGGTTCTATTCTAGGTCCATTCATGTTTTTGGTCTACATAAATGATTTACCACATTTTGTCCAAAATACTTGCGATATTGTACTATTTGCTGATGATACGTCTTTAATTTTTAAAGTCGATAGGATGAAAGACAATTTTGACGATGTAAATAATGCATTATCTCAAGTTTCTGAATGGTTTACGGCAAATAATCTCCTTTTAAATGCTAAAAAAACAAAGTGTGTTGAGTTTTTATTACCTAACACGAGAACTGTCAGTAAAAATTTAAAAATAAATAATGAACCTTTGAAAACTGAGGACTCCACAGTGTTTTTGGGGTTAACCCTGGATTCAAAGCTACAATGGGGCACCCATATAGCAACGCTTGCTGGCAAACTTAGCTCTGCTGCTTACGCTGTTAGGAAGATTCGACAGTTGACTGACATAGAAACTGCAAAAATTGTTTATTTTGCATATTTCCATAGTATTATGTCATACGGAATCTTACTATGGGGTAAGGCAGCCGATATTGGAAAAATTTTTGTTTTGCAGAAGAGGGCAATCCGCGCAATCTATAATTTGAGGCCGCGGGATTCCCTTCGAGAAAGATTTAAAGAGATAGGCATTCTTACAGTAGCTTCGCAATATATTTATAACAACATAATGTTTGTCAGACAAAACATTTTGAGTTACAAAAAAAAGAGTGATTTGTCCGATAGACCAAGTAGAAATCCAAATAGGCTCATGTTTCCTGGGCTGCGCCTCAAGAGGGTCCAAAAGACATTTGTGAGAATGGGCGTGACGTTTTACAATAAAATTCCACAGTCAATCTTAGACTTGCCTCTACACAAGTTTAAGAAATCAATTAAATCTGCTCTAATGAAAAAAGCATATTATACAATTGAAGACTATGTAAATGATAAAAAAGCGTGGATATAATTCGCTCCAGTGATTCATAAGACAGTAATAACTATCCTGTGTAACATGATTTTATTGTATTCTGTTCCACGGTGTTTCCACTTTATTTGTCTCAGTCATGTCTTAAAATGAGTAGTTTAATATTAGTATTCAATTCGATGCCTTAACATGGGTAGCCTAAGTATGTCATGCTCTCTTTAAAGTTTCTGTGGTGGTGTCGTGTGGTGCGGGTTGTTACGTTCCCTCAAATATGGTTGAGCGAAGCAATGGCTGGATCATGCGTCATGCTCGTGAACGGGTGCCACCAACGGGAATGGGTCTGCTTTTGCCTGCCTGTGTTAACATGTATTGAATTGTATTTATTTGTATTTGTATTGTATTTATTTTTACTTGTATTGTACTCAGGAAAATTCATCGTGGAAGCACTGAATACATAGCATAGTTTCAATAACAATTGTAAATTTTTATTTTTTTGAAAAGAGCAACCGCCGAGTTTCTTGCTGGCTCTTCTCGGCAGGAAAGTCATTCCGAACCAGTGGTAGATTCATTGACGATTCAAAAGTGCTTGTAAAAGTTTATTTGAATAAAAAATATTTCTATTTCTATTTCTATTTCTATTTCTATGATATTAGGGTTGTCACAAAGATCTTAATTACAAATTTACGAGAGAAAATTCTAAAAAAGTGGCTGAAAGAAAGAATTTTTATCCGACTGTAAAAACGGAGGGTTATGTTTTTCAGGGATTATTATTGAGTTGCATAAAATGAAATTTTTAAAATTCAATAACTCCGAGGTCCTAAGTGTTACGTATCTGATATTATACAAGCGGGTTAACATAACACTAATAAATACAATATGTGAAAATTAGATGCTAATATCTATACAAAGATGAGAAAAAAATTAATTTCAAAATTAGTTTTAAAAAAGCATATCTTCCTTTATTGTTCACTTAGAAATTAATTATATGTTTCCAAAAATAGCACTTAATTGATATTATAACATGCTATAATTGAAACTTGAAAACTTTCGTTACGTAGAAAGTTACAGCATTTCTTAGTTTTTTTCTGGTAACCATAAAAAAATTTTTAAAAAATTATAACTCCGGTTCTAAACAGAATTAACTTCTGGGTGTTCTACTCTAGCATTAAAAAAAGCTTAAAGTTTCGATTAGTATCATAAAAAAGGGATGTCCGATTTTGGGAAAAATTTCACAATGTGTGCTCGCCCGACTTCAATAAACGTATCTCTCATGTGTCACTAGAAGGTGAGCGTCGCGCATCGTTTTCATCGTTTCTAGTTAAGCCCATAAAAAACAGATGTCGGCCCAATTGATAACTTCCTCCTTTTTGGAAGTCAAGTCTTGATATCAATCTGAAATGCAAATTCTAAATTAAAGCAAAAATTACGTTCGTATGGAAACTCGAGTTTATTTGAGCTATATGACAGTAGGTTAGTAACTTGTATTAAAGAAAAATAAATGTCCTCGTATATTTCACGCAATACTTTCGAAAATTTGTTTGCGGCTATCAAACTGCCATTAAATGTTTGAAGGGCTTAGGCATGACGTATGAAAAATAATGAAAAAACATGAAAAAGACGACGGCAAACGAAATGAATGTTGTTGTAAGAACTCATTTATCAAAACGTCCGAAGACCAACTATTGCTCCGAGTGCCGCTTTATACCGAACTTATCTAAAGGATATATTTGTACTTTCACTAGGGTTCCGTAACGCTATAAGATAATCCTTACTAATGTTATTGTTAAAAGTCAAATTCAAAGGCGCCTTTTGTCAATCTACCCATAATGTCTCTCTTGTCAAACTCTCGTTAGCATATTGCATTGTGTCCGTATAAATTGTTATTATAAATCAATAAATAATTAAACATTTAGTGCACAGTAATTCTCTTTAATTTATCAATTATAAATGCGAAAGTGTGTTTGTTTCTTGGTTTATCCTTCAATCACGTTGCAACGGAGCAACGCATCGATGTTATTTTTTGCATGGGTATAATTCAATAGACCTGGAGAGTGATATAAGCTACTTTTTATTTCGAATAAACTCAGTTCCTGTGTGATTTCTAAAACCTAACTTCACGCAAATGAAATCGCGGGCGAAAGATAGTAGAGTACTAAGAATCTTTCATTATTCAGAAATCTAATATTATATTTCAGGAAACTCGTACTCGTATAATAATAAGTTAAGGATTTCCTTACAAGTTAGGTAGGTCTATATCCTATTTTTCAGTAAATTTATGCTTCATATTTCCTCAAGTGAAGCAGATCTTTTTATATTGATCAGGTATAGAACCTACCTACGCCGTCATTTTGGGCCTTTCAGATACTTACCGAAATGAATAAGTACCGTATTAACTTAGATGAATATTTCCAAATCAATGTAGTTTATTCACATGAAAGTCTCAATTAAGGGACGGGATGAAGCGGGTGCTTATTTGGCGGCAACCAACAAAAAGTGTAAAATCAGTATAATTATGGTAAAATTAATGTAAATTACCTTGACCGTGATCTTAAATTAAAAGGCACTCATTACTTATTACAAGGGAGAAATATCCAAAAGCTTCATGTTTTTAATATTCTACTGAACCCTGTACAGAGGAGAGTGCACTCCAGCCCGACGAACTTAAGCCATTCGATCCGTTTCATGCTAGAGAATACGTATTTGTTTTTGACAGACTGAGCTCTATTTAAGATCCTACTCTATTTTAAAAGGCTTTACTTAAGTGAATTTTAAAATTCATTTGCTCGAAGTTTTTCAGATTTATTTTTTAACGGACTGGCGAACTTCAGCCCGCTGTAATGGCACGAATACGAAATAATCAGAAGTCAATGTAACTGGCCACATCATTGCTTATTTTATGGACATGGCCTGAGGCCAGGCTGGAAAATTCTCTGCAATATCAAGTCAGTTCAATAATTTTAAGCTATTGCATAGCTTCTATCGCGGGCCTTGAGCGTGGAGACCGAATCCAGAAATTCCGTAACGAATATAACCTGACACGGGACTCCTCTCACCGCTAGATGGCGTTGATAAAAAATGCTATGCAATAGCTTTACCGCGGCAGTCCCCGAGTGCCACACGTCTTTTTTAATATTTATTATTATAACAGATACTTCATTATAAAGCCGAATAGGTATGAAATCAAACGTGACCCGAACAATGGATCGTTCTTTTTGTGTATTAGTAATCTTACTAACCAATTAACATTATAAGGGTCCCCGTTCGAAAGGGGTCAGATGATGCAGGTCAATAAACTCGGGTGCATTCAGCCGTGAGTCCGGCGAATCACTCTAGTCCACTCTATAGCCGATACCCGCGTCTTTGTCCGTATGGATTTAGGTGTGTAAAATCCCTTTGGAAATCTTTGATTAAGTAATTTATGAATTAATCAAATGAAGGAACTCTTAGTCCAGATAGATAGAGACAGACACGCATTGTTTGGGTTATGCTACCGTTCTTATCACATGAATCGATTTTGATTTTGGTTTTTATGTTTGAAAGGTGAATTAGTCGGGAGTCTTAACTATATTTTATGAAAATCGGTCCAAGATGGCCGCCGCCACAAAATGGCGGATCACATATTTTTATTTTAACGATTACTGACTGTCGGGAGGTGTTTTAAATTTTTAATTTACACTTGTTAGTGAAATAATAAGATTATTATTTTAGAAACACTTTAATACTGTAATAGGTCTAAGACGAGAAGCGCATTTTCCTCTTATTCCGAACATTAATACTTAATTGTAAAAGCAGTTCAGCGATCTTGACGACGTAAAAAGAAATAAAAAACGGAAACTGAGACAGAAGAAAAGCATTAAAACTGAACCTTGTCCAAAAGGATAGGTACCTACGAGTGCTATAATTAGCTGCGAGCTTAAAGAAAAAGTACAGAATGGTATTTTAAATTAGAACGTCTGAAATAAAAATTCATTTCCCAAAACTTTTTGTACGAGTAAGTATTTGCTATAATCCGCCAAATTGAACTGTTTGGATTTGGCAGATTATAGCAAAAAAGTTTGCAGTTTGTTTCTTGTGTCTTTGTTAGTATATAGAACACGGATATAGAGTCATATACGTATACAACGTGTATTGAAACTCCGAAATAATACTAATGAGGAGGTGAATGTGCTCATAAAACTGAACAACTTTCCCCAAGGAACATAGGTCGAAATGTGAAAAAAAAAAATTGGACCTCCCATACAAAATTGACGATCAGCTGATTGATTTACTATGGGATGGGAGGTTCTCAAACCTCCTCTTTTTTTTGAAGTCGGTTAAAAATAAAATGAAGTTACTCCTTTTTCCAGATCAGGCAGAGGTGCAGCGTATGCATGTTCAGAAGGGGAAGGCAACGCCCCCAAGTCATGTTGTGGGCGGCCTCCGCTGAGGCTATGTGTCCTTTTCCTGGGCGTCGTGGGCGCCTGCCTCGTGGCCGCTGGGGCCGTGCTGGGAGCCCTGAGGCCGCATCCTCGAGCACCCCTCACATTACTGCTACTTATGATAGGTAAACGGTTTTTTAGGACAACCTCATTTTTTGTAAAAATCTATTTTCCAAGATTGCGCTTTCTTAAGCTTTTTGGATGACCTTATATTATAACTAGTGATCAAGGAGCTCAGTACACAATCCTTACAATTTAACATAACAATCAAATTTAATGTCCTCCCGATCATATTTTGGCTACAATAGAGACTAGCCCTATACGCAGGAATATTATTTATAACGTACAAGATAGCTCTTTTTTTTATTCGATGACAAGATAGTTCTTTGACTGCAATCTCACCTGATGGTAAGTGATGATGCAGTCTGAGATGGTAGCGGGCTAACTTGGAAGGGGTATGGCAGTGTACTCATTCACGCCATCGTGCCGGAACGCTAAATCGCTAGGCAGCACGTGTTTGACGGTAGGACGATAGTATGACAATCCAAACCGACCACAGAAAGTTTGACCTCTTGTCTACACTGCTAATTCTCAAATCCGGGTTACTTCTGAGAATTACCTAGAATACTAACTCTTTATTAACTCGATCCGGGATTCGAACCAGGACCTGATGCCTGATGATCTGCAGCGAATAAGCTAGCAATTAGATTAATTAAGCAGTTTAATCCCTTACAACTAGTACATCGAGGGCTTCTTGAAGAATTTTAGTTTTAACCCTTTCCCTGTCCTTTGAATCACATGTGAGCATGATTATTGTTTAACTATTGTGTCTGTTGTCTGGACAGGGAACCTGTTAAGATACGGAATAAATAAATATGTACATTAAATGGTATTACAACTTACGACATAGGTTGTAAATTAAACCTACTCCCATTAGTCGCATTTTATGCAAAACTTGAAAGTTTTTTATTATTCAAGCTGGTAGAAATACGATAAGGCGTTATTTCTATCATGATTACGCTATAAATAGAATCTCAGGTCACTTTCCAACTCGGCTTACAGCTAAGCTTACTGTTACTTAATATTATAGGATTCTGGAATTTTCGCGCTCAGAAAGTAACCTGTCAATGTCATTGAAGGGAAGCTTTCCCAAATCGTGTCAGAGATGAGCGCCGATAATGGTAAATGCTCTTATATTCAGGCATCGTTAACTTTGAATTGTACGCAAATCTTATTTAAAGGAAAGCTGATTAAGTTTCTCAAGGAAAAGTGCGACCCAGAAAAATATTTAAACTATTTATTGTAATCAAATAAGTCAATATAAAATCTAATTTTACTATGATACGTAATAAGGTAGATAAGTTTTATTAATATCTTAAATTAATATGTTTGGAATTACTTTTTTATCTGGCCTCTTATTTTTAAACTGAAAAAGTTATTGTTGTTTGTAAGTTACTGAAAAATCGAAAAGGATGGTAGTTTTGTATAAAAATCTCAATTTGTTTGTTAGTAAAGTGCATCCGCGCAAAGCCGCGGCAAGTCGTTAGTAAAAAAAAACATTATAGATACCTATGTACCTATACTTATTGTAATATGTATTTTCAAAAAGGCGTCCGTTCAAAGACAAACAGGAAAAAAATGTGTTAAAGATAAATTCATTTTATAAAACTTTCGCTGCCGCGTCGAGACTCGAGGCGAGGTGAAAACTGTAAATCGAGTGAATTTTTTCACTGACAAAGTCTTTGATCGTTCAACAGATCGCTTCACGTTTCACGCTGGCACTGCTTTTTTCTTCTTTATAATCGATCAAAGTTACACTGTTCGATAGGTACTTATTTAGGCGAACTAAACTAGTTGAACTAGGTATGCATATGCGAGAAATATTTTCCATTTTCCGTGGACGTCCACCGCTGGACATAGGTGTTTTAGATAGATTTTCGTATGCCATGGCCTTGCCTTGCTTATAGATATCTAACGGATCCCTGCGACTAGTCTAATGTCGTTGGTCCGATGATAGTCACGAGATAGTTCCTTTAATTTCCCTTTTTAATTTTCCGGAATAAAACTTAGTAAACCATGTCTGTCTCTTGGATAGAGCTCGCTTGGATAGAGAGCTATCATATATCAAGATCGATTCAACGTTTGAGTCGTGAAAAATTAACGGAAAGGTTTAGTTGTGTATTTTTTTATTCGATGAAAAAGTAAGCCAATCTGCGACCTCACTTGGTGGTAAGTGATAATGCAGTCTTAGATGGAAGCGGGCTAGCAGTTAAATCGTAAGAATTTTGCTATAAGTCACCCCTCATATAAGTAAGGATCTCTGTAAGACGACGCAATTCTGTTTCCATATTGGCAATTTCTAAATGAGAGTAAATTAAAATGGGAAACACAGCTGCCATTTTCTCGACAGTTGTTCACAGTTGAGGCCTCGCTCACGTTCTAATATTAATAAATTAGACTCAGAAGCGTTGCCGCTAACAAATGGCCGTAATTAACCATGAAACAATCCGGCGAACCTCATTGGATATTCGCCCTGCATATGACAATAACAACCCCGGCCCGAAATCTCATTACATCATTCACAAAGTCGCGTCCGCCCTTCATCGGTCGAAGTTTTCAATTAAACTTCGAATGAGTTTTGGAGCTGAATTAATTGGATTTTCATTAGCGTTAGGGACAAATGATGTTGTTACTGGCAAGCGATCTATTGTTGTGTCGCGGGAGCAATTTGTACGCGTCACTCAGCTGAGCCTGTGAACTTCACACATCAACATCGAGTGACGTCAACCAAATATTCGTGATCCAGCTATGTACAATTTGCTCCCTTGAAAAAGGAACGATGAAATTTTGTTTAGATAATAAAGATAGGTATGGAGTTAATAGCAGGAAAAATTAAACAGCAATTTTTGTTTGCGATGGTATATTTTCCCGTAAGGTTTTTGTGCTATATAATTCTAATATTTTGTAACTAGCCTTTTCCCGCGAATTTGTCCACGTGGAGTTGAGTTTTTAAAATTCCGCGGGCGCTTTGTTTTTACGGAATAAAAGGTAGCCTAAGTCACTCTCCGAATCTCTAACTAAGAATACCCATGAAAAAATAATTACATGAATCCTCCGTCCACATCGTCGTCGTCTGTTATTGCGTTATTGAAGGACAAACCAACGAACAAACATACTTTGGCATTTTTAGCAAGCCTCTATAGTACATACGATTACGTACATAGTATCATCGCGTTAGTACGACGAGCTCACAGAAAATTATTAAAAATGACGTACTGTGCTGTGAAAGGGTGTGTGTTCATCACAATAACCGTCAAAAACATAATTATCTCTACCAGTACAGAAAATAATTACATGGCACTCACACAATCATTGCTCTATAGCAGCTAAGAGTGGATCCAATATAAACCTTTATGAAGGTAGTTCCGCTTTTCGCTATGAACAATAACACAGGTGCTGCTATTAGCGCGGGCTGCGAGAGATCAAAGCCCGGACGCGTTGTTCGTGATCACAGCTCGAAAAATAATTATCCAAATAACTAGTCGCTGGCTGCTTTGTGCGTGAAATTCGTTAACGGCGTGTTGTATCAACACTAATACGCGTGTCGTTAAACGAACTGTATTTTTTTTATTTTATTTAAAGAGAGCTACGAGCGAAGGGGCTATGAACCCTTGTGTTGAGGTTTTTGTGTCGACTTTTTTATTGGAAGTTTAAAATATTTATAAAATATAAATAGTCTTTAGTTTGAAAAGTTGATAGACGTTGAGGTCCCAACCCCAAGGTACTCGCAGCGTAGGAAGACCCCGCTAAGGAGACGGACGATATTATGGGGTCACTTACACAAGAAGTGTTTCTCGAAATGAAGAAATAGTTTGCGATTATCCTATGCGAACACTTTCCATACAATTTTCGCTCGCAATTATACATACATTACATTATTAAGTGAATGTTCTTTTGTTAGCTTTTTTTTACTTATGCACCTTAACTAACTTTTTAAGATTCCTCAAGAATCCTAGGTTTTCCGGGGAGATTTAGCCAATGTCTGTACTGTTGGACAGGAAGGACAAACTGAGAAATACACTTTCGCATTTATAATAAGGGTGCAGATGCGGACTGAAAACTGAAAGGTCTTAGATTCGCGTAGGAAGACCCATTGTAGACGTACAGTAGGTACGACATGACATACGAGACGAATACGACAATAGTCATACCCACTCCTGAGTCCTGACACAAGCTTTCCGCTTACATAGAGGGGAGGAAAATATAAGTCAAGTTCTGCTTGGCTAAAATTCTTTTAAATTAAAAAAAATTTAAAAAATAATTCCAGGCATAGGTGTGGTGCTAGTGACCGCAGCGGGGTTGGCGTGGCGGCTGGGCGCGCGCGACGCGCCCTGCGCCCTGCTGGGGCTGCGGCGGGCGTCGTGCCGGCGGCTGGTGCCGCGCCTGCCGCCCTCGTACGCGCGCCCGCACCACCCCTACGCCGCCATGCTGTACCCGGAGTTCCACTATAGGCCTCCGCCACCCACCTACCAAGCTTCTATGCAAGAATACAGACTCAGGTGAGAGTTCATCACCATTCTTTTTTTTATTCGATGACAAGATAGCCCTCGACTGCCCCTCTCTTGTGTCTAGAGATATCGATCATTTTTTTAATTCGATGACAAGACAGTCCTTGACTGCGATCTCACCTGATGGTAAGTGACGATGCAGTCTAAGATGGTAGCGTGCTAACTTGGCAGGGAGTGGCAGTGTACATTCAACCCATACCCCTATGACCATTCACAACTCATCAACAACTCCTTACTTAGTGCAGGTCTTTTCTCAAAGCGTTGTAGGGCATAGTCCACTACGCTGGCCTAATGCAAATTAGCAGACTTCATACAGCTTTGAGAGCATTATGTAGAACTCTGAGTGCATTTGATATTTAATTGCCTCCGAGAAGCCAGAGGTGATTTTTTCTTTGATTTCTAGGTCGACAACTATATTCATTACCCATGCACAAAATCACGACAATCCATAGCTCTCTTGCATCGTGATTGAAGGAAAAATCAACAAATAAACACACTTTCACATTTACTTTTACAATATTAACGAGTAGGGTTTTGATAGGAGTTTTAAAGCTTTATAATCCTAAGAATAACTGGTAGACGGTAGTAGTACCTGTCCTTTCTTTATGTCCTAAACAATTTTTCTATCGCTTGAAGTTTTAACACTACTTACAGAAGCTTTTATTTTTTTTAAGTTACAAACTTAAACAAACTTTACGATCGCTTGTTGAAAAGCTCAAATCAAATTCCCAACAATCGTTTCCAATGTAACTTTCAGCTTCGCCAAAGCTGCAACTTTAGAAGGCTGAGAACTTAAACTGCAGAAGTAGAAAGTTTCGAAGCATTTATCGGCCCCGTTTGTTTCCAGGTTACTTCTCCTCGACAGAAGTGCGCCAGCGGTGTCGCCGCCTCCCACTTACAGATCCAATTCAGCAAGTCTAGTCAGGTAAAATATATTTATGATATTTCACGACGTCCCCGGCGCAGTGGTGAGCGCTGTGGTCTTATAACTGAGACGTCTCGGGTTCGATTCCCGGCGGGGGCAATTTGGGAATTTATGATTTCTGAATTGTCTCTGGTCTGGTCTGGTGGGAGGCTTTGCAGTGGCTAGTTATCAACCTACCGTCAAAGACGTGCCGCCAAGCGATTTAGTGTTCCGGCATGATGGCGTGTAGAAACAGATTAGGGGTACGAGTACACTGCCATACCCCTTTCATGTTAGCCATCTACCATCTTTGACTGCATGGTCACTTACCATCAGGTGACATCGCAGTGACTTCCCTTTACTTTCTTTACCCTAATGAAAGTTTTTTCTGCGCTTACCACCCGAATAGGAGACCGCAGACCTAGGATAGTGAGGTATCACTTTTTTTTAGAGTCGTTAGGATAGCATCACTGCTGCACTAGGCTATCAATTTATTTGTATAGATGTTAATAATAATCGTTTGTCATATTCACAGAGGATCCACGGGAGCAGCGTGGTGTGGCTCCGAGTACAGCGGGCCACCGTCCTATCGGGCACCTCGCGCCAACCCCCCCGTAACAGTCACCGACACGCTCCCGACCCTCACGTCCCTAGAACTCAAATACAACGACGACACGATAGAGCACCTCCCTAAACCCACAGAGCAAGAGAAAGATCCGGACGAACACCTCGTCACAATAGTTCACACAGAGGCTCAGCCCGTCATCGTTACGGTGTCAGGGTCAACAGCGCTCAACGAGACACACATGCAACCGCCTTCCGAAATCGACATACTGGCACATTTATAACAAACCAGTGGACTTCTAGGTGTAGAAGACATGAGGATTGTATCTGTGAGCGGTTTGTGCAGTGATATTTTGAGTGCTATTTTGTGACAAGTGAAGTTTGGTGCCCCATTATTAGGTATATGGAATATAAGTGATCGTAACACAAGATAGATGTTAAAATGGTATTAGATTGTATCACTGACCCTAGTGCGCTGGACTGACTGTGTCATTTAAAATTACAGTTGCTGTGAGATCGTCTAAAAACGATTGTTACAATTTAACGATCAAATTGGCCGATTTTTTCTCTCTATTTGTCAAAATGCATTGTTGCAGCTAGAACGCCATAAATTCAACCAATCATACTAAAATTGATTGATTGATGCAGCCTTTCATCTATTAACCAGCTGATTCTTGTGTCCATTAAAAGCTATGACCCGACGATACGTTTACGATAAGTTGGTGGTCATGGCTCGACAGTCGACATAAAGGTTCTAGGAACTAATTCTATTTCCCAAAAAAAAAAAATTAATTAATATCCGTATTAGTTCTGTGGGCTTTTAATCTCGCTTTTGTAAGTAATTATAATTACTTACAAAAGCGAGATTAAAAGCTGATGCAATTGGAATTCCAATTGCATCAGTTTGTCGTCGTCTACAGACTGCCCAGCGTACTGACAGGTCAGCGGGTCGTATACAAGTATTTCAAAGTATAATATGGAGATTTGTATTATACTTTCATATATTTGCATACCATTGTTTGACAATTGAAGTGGATTTAAGTACCTTATTATCATATAAATAAGTTTTATATTATAATGTAAATAAAAAGCACTGACGTATATTTGATTTGCTTGAATAAGTTAAAAGCGTGCCGTGTATATAGGTGATACAAAATGGACCGTTTATTAAACCAAAACTTTCACCATAATGTACAACGTATTAAAATGTTAATAATAAATAATGTAGTGCCAATGGTTGTTTAATATTTACGTATTTGTAAGCTTCTCATTTTCATTTTGAAATTGTGCCTTCTAATCCTTATACTTTGCCTAAACCTCGCAAGTAAACTTGTTAGCCTTATTTATGAATTATTGATGCTTATCTATTTAAATAGAAAGTTGTCTGACGGAATCTCGTACCATATAGGTAGGGAATTGGTGGCAATTTTGGTATATATGACTAACCCGTCAATGAAATTTATATAATAGAGCATTGAAACTTATGAACAAGATAAGAAATTTAAAAAGAAAAGCTGTCGTAATAGTACATTGTTACCTTAGGGATGAAAGTAACTTATTTAGTCCCGAGACGGGGTTTGGCGCCCGAGCGTAGCGAGGGGGCCTATAGTTCGAGGGACTAAATAAGTCTTTATCCCGAGGTAAACACTGTGCTTTTCATTACGAATATAAGGAAAGTCAAAATAAAAATAGAAATTATCTGAATCAGATGAACTCATTGTGTCAATAAAAATCACTGTTAAACAGAAGCCTAAACAAAACTCTACAACTCGAAAAACAAATGAAGATCGGATTGCCGCTTGCCACTTTCCCGCCTTTTTTTTTTCTTTGGCCTAGCCGGCGGGCTATGCATTTAGCTTTTTAATAGTCAAGTATTGTCTATGATTGTCTATGAATGTCTATGAATCAGTTGTCTTTACTTTATGAATAAAGTCTATCTTTCTTCTTGTCTATGGATGCACTCGGGTACATGTCGTGTTTCATTTGAATTCCAATAAAAATGTGACAACTAGTTTTTTTTAATTATTTGACAGCTGTCAGTTGAAAACGATTCTCCCTAGGGCTGAAAAGTATTACTTTCAACCCGCTTCTCAGGCAACTTCAGACCTACTTTCCGTGTATGAGTAATGAAAATTAATTTTTCGTGCCCGGTAAGTTTTTAAATTGATTTGAAAATAAATTATGATGCAGAAAAAATTGAAAATAGATTATAATTAATTAATCTTTAACTTAGATATGAACTGAATCTCTAATACTGTTACCTGAATCGCTACATGCCAGATACAGATCTGGTATCTATATAATCTGAATCTCTATAGATTCAGATTACGTTATGTATTTTTCTCAATTGTTAGGTGTTCTGTTCACTTATTGAATAATGAGTAGGTATCGATGAATTTTTAAAGTACGCAAGTGAGAAAATAGTAAGGTTCATTTATGAAAACTGTTCGAGATTTTTGGAGTTTTTTCAAGGAGCATTTATGGAAAGACTTGCAAATTGTTTAGTTTACATGAAAAATAATATGAACTTTTGGCACGCATGCTTACACAATGATTATATTTGTCTGTCATCAACTCCCTACCTAACTCGTAAAACCATCATTATTTATTTGCTCGGTTTATTATAGTCGTATTAAATGACTAGGCTAGAGCTAATTACTCCTTTTGTTTATTTATAATCTTTCTTTATGAAATAGTATTAAAATCGATATAGTTTTAAAGTAGGTAATGGATATTGCGATAAAATATTATATTGTAAATACGAATAATATGAGTTACGGAAAGAAGGCATGCAGAGCAATAAATATTTACCGATATACCTACTCAATATCTTTTCGATTGGATCGGCTGTCACGTATAGTATTATTAGATTTAGGTATTATCTATGGAACGAAAATTTCTCTATTGGACTCTTTTCAAAATGATAAGGGCCACTACGCCAACTAAGTACGGATTGGTTGACTTCACACAATATTGAGAACATTATGGAGAATTCTAAAGCATGCAAAATCCTATTATAATATTATAAATGCGAAAGTTTGGATGTATGGATGTTTGTTACTCAATCACACCGCAACGACTGAACCGCTTTGGCTGAAATTTTGCACAGAGATAGATCATAGTCTGGAACACATAGGCTACTTTTATCCCGCAATATAATAGGATTCCCGCGGGAATCCAAAAAAACCTCAATCTACGCGTACGAAGTCGCGGGCATAAACTAGTCAACCATATTTTACTTTCAACCTTAATTATTTATTAAAGTAAGAAATCCTTCGATTTTTTTGGTGGATTTTAACTTTAGTGGTTTTTAATTCAATTCGCTAATTTGACAGATTTATCTAAGCGCCAACAAATTGTATATGTTGTCGCTTTAATCTTATCTGCATGCTAATTGTTGGAAAGCAAATTATAAAAATAATATTCAACAGAAATATCTTTTAACCGCCTATCGTGATCTTGCACTAAGCATACACAAATGGAACAAAATAAAAAGTTTTTTTTTGTTACGAGAAAACATTTCTTTTGTCATTTAAATATATGGATACGTGACTCAAGCCGGCTTCTTATGTAAATTGAATATAAGGAATATCTTCAGTGCAGATATACCTAAGTCTAAGTTTATTGTATCATACCTGCTATTACTTTAAAAAATGTTACAATACTATTGTAATTAATAATATAATGTACATAATGTTATTTGTAATATAAGAATAAATAAATCTTTAGTGAAATAAAGCCGTGTTTGTTTAGGACCTTTCCCCATTAAAGCTTCACGCTACAGTTACTTTATATTCTATGTCAGTACTTAAATAAAGGTAGTGTTTTATCGAGCAACAAATTAACTGTAATATGGAAGCGACAAAAAATAAAATTGAGTACCTAAATGAATAGGTGGGCGACTAATGCCTGGAATCTAAAAAATAGAAATATGGATACCTAAATCGGCCTTAATAACATAATCCTTACTTACTTACTATATTTTGCCTCAATAGCCCAACGGTTAAAGGTGCGGACTGAAAACTGTAAGGTCGCAGGTTCGAATCTCACCCGTTGCACTATTGTCGTACCCACTCCTAACACAAGCTTTCCGCTTATTTGGAGGGGTAGGAGGGAAAAAAGAAAAAAAAATATGTATGCGAAAGTGTGTTTGTTTGTTGGTTTGTCCTTCAATCACGCTGCAACAAAGCTACGGATCGACGTGATTTTCCGTATGGATATCGTTGAGGACATAGAGATTTAGATTTACATAGGCTT
Organism: Hipparchia semele; assembly: GCA_933228805.2. Taxonomy (NCBI): domain Eukaryota; kingdom Metazoa; phylum Arthropoda; class Insecta; order Lepidoptera; family Nymphalidae; genus Hipparchia; species Hipparchia semele. Next base: position 7,139,392 of record OW121721.1, on the reverse strand, counting down.
TTTATTCCGGAAATTTTAAAAAACCAATCCAGACGAAGTCGCGGGCATCAGCTAATTGAAAATTATGAAACAAAATGAACTAGAGCGTAGAAACAGCCGAGAGTAGGTACAAATTGGACCATTCACATTTCCAAATGAAAATCGAAGCTCGACTGGTCGGGAACAATAGCTTTGTAATTATATTGCAAAACAATTTCAACTGCAGTGGGGTACTTAATTGTAGGGACGGTAGAATGAAAATCGCGCTGGCTTAATGACGCCTCGAGCAGCCCAAACAATTCCCGATCGGAACAAAATCCTCACGATCTGCCCAAGGTAGGCAACCTCTGTCGGTGTTCTACAAGATATATTTCGGAGAGTGTGCCCAAGAACTAGTATTTAGTTCCTCCATCACCTTTCTACCACCGAACTGCGAGGCATCGTACAAATCTGCACCGCTACGTGGTTGAAATTCCACGATCTTGCACTAAGCGCTTTGCTTCCTCGTTCCTAATACGCACCGCAAAAATTTGGAATGCCCGTGCGGCTTCTGTTTTTTCAACTAACTATAATGTGGGTGTCTAAATCAAGAGTGAATAGGCATCTTCTAGGCAAGCGCGCACCATCTTAGGCTGTATCTTCACTTACCATCGAAACCCTACAAACGTATACGGTATGCCCTAATCGCATTATCAAGGGGCGCAACATGTCTTGCTTCGTTCCATTTTTGTTCCTTTGGGATCTAACTTATTAATGTGGTATTAATGATATTATAAGTAGGTATTCTTTTATTTATTCAATTTGTGATTCAATTCAATTGCAATTCCATTTGCCCCACTTATTTTGTTCTATTGTCTTTTTTATTTTGTTTTGTCATATAGGTAGGTAGTATAGTATATCTTTTCATTATGTTTTCAATAGACAACGTTTTTAATTATTATTATCTTATAGATTACCTACTTAGTTTAAACAAAAAAAATGTTTTTGTAGGAAACTATGAAAACTTTGATTACGATAGAATAGAAAAGTTTTTTATTGAAATAAACTTGTATAAAATCGTCGAGTGAATCTACCACTGGTTCGGAATGCCGTTACATATAGAATATTTACGTAATACTTACGCATCGTAAAACAATTTCAGTATTGGAGTTTTAGACGCAGTGAAATGAAAATCGCGATGGCTTAATAAAATTCACGGCAGCTACTGATAACGTTTCCGAGCGGATGTAATAAAGAGAAAGACAAAAAATAAATTTATATTCATTGTTTTCTTGTTTTCCTAATATTACATCATAAAACCTTTATAGCTTTTACCTTCTAAGTAAATGAATCAAATTATTACCAGTTTCCAAAATTTCAAATAGGTAATTGTATTATAGCCTAACAGAAAAAAAAAAAAAGATACCGGCCGAATTGATAACCTCCTCCTTTTTGGAAGTCGGTTAAAAAGGAGGAGGTTCTCAATTCGTCGGGATCTTTTTTTTTATGTACTTAAATACATAATATGTTCCCCGATTACTCGAAGACGCCTGGACCGATTTGGAAAATTCTTTTTTTGTTTGAAAGGGTATACTGCCCAGGTCAGAATCTGATGATGGGATCCTGGAGAAATCGAGGGAACTCTTCAAATTTTATAGGCACACTTTATACTTTGTAGTGCCTTTTGAAGTCGGTTTTGTAAAAAGAATTTTTACGTTTAATTTATCGCAATAACGTATTAAATTAGTTTCGATTTTATAGCAGATCAAAACTTAAACCTATCTACTCATGAAGATTCACAAACACAAAATTTTTTTTCCTCCGAGTATCTACTACATAATAACGTATGTCATCTAGTAGGTAAAAGTTTTACGTTGATTCCCGAAAGTATACGATTTAGGATTCGGTCGTTGCTTTATTACGCCGTGTTGACTGATGCTTCCAACTAGATGCATAATGGCTGATGAGTAACGATCTCATCGTGACACCCGCTATTTATAACTTAAAGCTCAGAAACACACTCACTGAAAAAGGCAGAACTAAATTCCGGCGCTCAAAAGTTATGCAGCTTGTTCATAAAACGTGGAAAATGTGAATTGTGGTAAAAGCGTTCGAGTTCTCTTTGTTTAATTACTTTCTTTGCGATGTTCCTATTACCTTTTTCATAGGAATCGTTTATTTCTATGCATGCAGTATATTTTTCATCATGTTTGTTTAGTTCGGATATGTTTTCCTCGAAATTGGTGATTTTGGTAGATATACTTATTATACTGTACATATTGATACTTGAAAGGGTTCACAACCGTCAGCAATGAGGAATATGTGTCATATTCCTCATTGCTGACGGTTGTGAAAGAGAGTGTGGATGCATGGGTGGATATTCTGAAGCTTTCTAGCTGGCGAAAATATTATTAGGCGTCCGAAAAATATCCATAATCTTACCAGATGTAAAATAATATTTTTCGAATATATATGACGTTATATTAAGGTTACAATGTCCCTTATACTCTATATACCAAGGAACATTCCACACATTTTTTTTTTAATTTCTAAGTCTATCGGTTTACACAGCTTTCTCCAACAAAGCTTTCGAGTAGCCTACTTAATTTTTCTGTACACGAAAAGCTCAGAAATTGTGTGTGAAAATCGCTTACTATGTAATACGTATGAATATAAGTATAAGTATTTGCCACTAATAAGGTATTAGTTAATGCGTCTTAGGGCGAAACAAATGCACAGTGGAATCACCAAAAACAAAATATTCCAAAGATAACATTGAAACATTTAAAATTTTATTCCGCAAAGCAAAGGCATTTTGCATAAATGTACGTAATAGAATTATGATATTAAATATTTTAGTTGCAATTCTGCATATGAAAAGTTAGTGCCGGGAGCTGCATTCATTTTACTTAATAAGAGCCTCGTGGAGTCCGAAATATCTACCTCGGAAATGGAAACTAATTTCAACATTTTAACAAGTAGGTGGGTAGAATATGATGGTGCTCTATTCAGTATACGTATATAAATCCCCGTTTTCACCAAGGTTCCCTAATTTTAGCACATGCTATCTAAGTTCAGCAAAAACGTGCCGCCAAGCGATTTAGCGTTCCGGCACGATGGTGTGTAGAAACCGATTAGGGGTATGGGTTGAATTTACACTGCTATACCCCTTCCAAGTTAGCCCGCTACCATCTTAGACTGCATCGTCACTTACCATCAGGTGAGATCGCAGTCAAGGGCTATCTTGTCATCAAAAAAAAAAAAAAAGCTTAGTGGTTAGAAATTACGATTGTGATCTCCTATTCTGGGGGTTATTATTTTGACGGTAGGGTGGTAACTAGCCACGGCCAAAGCCTCCCCTCAGACCAGACCAGAGACAATTCAGAAATTACTTATAAATTTCCAAATTACCCCCGCCGGGAATCGAACCCGAGACCTCCTAAATACAAGACCACAGCGCTTACCACTGTGACAGGGAAGTTTTCAAAGTCAAGTCAAGTGTAGGTATTTTATAGTAAGTAACAAAGAAATCGTCTTTTTAAATACTGTTAGGTACTTAGGTACTTGACTTGAATGTCGAGTTAGCCCTTAAAAGGGATATAGGCACGGTGTCGGATAATAGTACATTATGGTACAAGTGTAAAAGTTGGTGATTACCGCTGAGGCGCTATTGAGACCCGAGCCGTTAGGTGAGGGTCTTAAGGTAGCCGAGGACGGTAATCATCAATATACACGTGTATCATACGACGTTTTTCAACACACTTGTGAAGAAAATAATACTAAAATAGTACATTATGGTACAAAACAGTGAAAACGAGTTGTGAAAATTTTTTCGCAATGGCGGGAAAAATTAATGTCGTTTTTTTGTTCGCCCTCTTGAGATACTCTTGAGGCCAGACAAAGATCGACGACCATACAGCCTATTCAGGTGTTTATTTGATTTAATCAGTTTTCCGGAATGCGTGCGCACTTTTAATGGCCATAGACTAAAAGAATGAGGTTTCTTTTTTTTGGCTTTTCTCTTATAGCCACGTACAAAATGGGGAATTTCCAGTTTTCTTTATTACAGAAAAAACAAAAGTTATATTTGAGTGACAGTTTTATTTATTAAACACGTATAAGTTGAAATTATCTATTTAAATACGAAGTTGTATGAAATGAGCAAGCAATAGGTATCTTGGCAATAGGTAGGATTTTTTTTGTAATATAAACTTTTTTAAGAACAAAGCAACACAACCAATAAAATTAAAAAAAAAATAATTCTATAACTCACATTGTGAATAATAGTAATAAAAAGTCACAGTTTGAGTTAAAGGTGTCATTGTGTGCCTAATTGCGGTGAACCGGGAGCCATTTTATGAGCAAGTGTGTTGAAAAAATATTATTAAGTAAATTGTACCCAATAGTAAATAACTCAATTTGTTTGCAACTTTGGCTTCCTATTAGATAAAATAAAGATAAATAATATTAATATGTCGCATGCTACCGCTTCGCTATATTACATCCCAGGGGCGTACCAGAGGGGAATTCGAGCGCAATCTATGCAAATCCAATACAAACCCTATTTCGTGCAGCAATCTTGGTGTTCTGATATCTTAGCGTATCGGTAGGTAAATAGGTATATTTACCTTATTGTATAAAAAAGTCACAATTGTACATTTAACATTGTAACATTTATTTCATAGGCCAACTTGTGACACTTATGACAGGTCCGAGGTCGTGACTCTACCACCGGTTCGGAAATTGATTCTGCTGAGAAGAGCCGGCAAGAAACTCAGCAGTTACTCTTTTTAAAACTTATCTATCTTGTGGACAGCAGAAACAAAGCCGATGTTTTCCAAGCAGAATCAACGATGTAGTCTTTACTTGTTAATTCAAATTCAAATTCAAAATTTATTTATTTCATGTAGGCTACCTTGTAGCACTTATGACACGTCATAAATCTACCACCGGTTCGGAATGCAGATTCTGCTGAGAAGAACCGGCAAGAAATTCAGCAGTTGCTCTTTTCAAAAAATAAAATAATTTTACAATAAGTAACCAAACTAAGCTAAGTATACAGTGCTTCCACAGTGAAGCTTCAAAAATGCAATACATATAATCCAACACATGGGAAGACAAAGCAGACCCATTCCCGTTGGTGGCACCCGTTCACGAGCACGACGCATGATTACCTACAATAACTATTAATAATAATTAATCAACAGTTCCACAGCATGAGGATTGAGAAGTTGAAACCCAAAACTTTTATGGGAGCATCTCGCAAAGTTTTTGTATCGATTAAAAAAAATCACGCATTTTAAGAAATCACGGAGATATCGATATACATAGGTAGAAAAACTTTTCCTCTTTTTCAAAAGTCGGTTAAAAAAGTAGCTTATGCTACTCCCGATAACATCAGCTATACACCAGTGAAAGTCCAGGCAAAATCGGTCCAGCCGTTCCCGAGATTAGCGGCAACAAACAAACAGACAGACACAAAAATTCATTTAGTAAAAAGCTGTTATTTTGACAACCAGACAGTTCAATTTTATTTATTTGTATAGATAACAATCCTCTTATGTATCTACCTATACTTACGTATATATACTTCAATACAATCATTCCACATTCGTTTTTATTTCTCAAGAATTTTATTTTTCTGAGGCGATCGAGGTATTCGCTCTCCTGAAAAATACAGAAATAGGAATTTACCTACTTACCAGTAGCAGTAAAAATAAAATTTTATTGTGTTGCAGCAGTTTTATTTTCAAAACTAGCTGTGCCCGCGACTTCGTTCGCGTGGAATAGTGACTTTTCGGGGCGCGGCTCTCAGCGCGCTTTATATAGCCACGGACGCTCAGGCGCGAGGCGTGTAGTACGTACTCTGTACTTTAAATTGACATAACTTTTTTATTTATGAACCGATTGACATGAAATAAACACTAAATGTTAAGTGAAGCTTACTACAATATATTAGTGAAAACCGTATCTAAATCGAATAAGCCGTTTCTGATATTAGCGTGCACAAACACACAGACAAACAGACAAAAAAATAATAATTACAATTTCGGGTTCGGCATCGATATAATAACAACCCCTGCTACTTTTTTTTATATATTTCCATTGTACAGACACCACTTTTCTACAATTTTATTATATGTATAGATAAGTTGATATAGGTACAGTACTGTTTGTTATGAATTATTTGTCGAAATAAACATTTTGGCTGAAACGGAATCCGGTTCAGCCAAAATGCTATTTATAAATCTAGTTGCTGGAACAAAGACACAAGAGGCCATGAGAACTTGCAACCACCCACTTTTTAGTTATAAAATAAAAAGTAGCAAAATAATAATTGTTTTTCTGTTCACATGTTAGCCTACTAAAGAAGTGTGTTAAATTAGCATAGTTTGACGCCAGCCACGAGCATCGTGCTCGAGTATAATGAGAACTTACACCCTTTACAGACTCCGCTGCGCTTGCAGGCGGGCGTTCAGGCACGTAGGTATGTAACTGATTGTTTAAGGTGGCCACACTCGTTTAGTTCAATTAGATTTGCTAGAGGATATTCATTTTGATGTGTGTTCTCAGTGATGACTTCTGAATCAGAAAAAATAATATGTTACTATGGGCCTCGTAAGAAGACTCAGGCTCATCCAACGGGCGATGGAGAGAGAGATCTTTGGGGGATAAAATCAGAACCGATATTCGTTAGGGATCCTAACCAAAGGTGCTAGAATGGTGACCCGCACCGGAAAACGAAGTGTTGAAGGAACAGCAATCTGGTATGACGAAATGCGGCTTAGATAGTTTTTAGCAACTTTCCATTGTTTTCCATAGCCATTGGAAAAACAAATAGAGAATATGGCTGTGACACTGCGTGCCACCGAACTCTGCACCATCAGCAATTTACGCCGTCGTATTATCATTATCATATATTATCATTAAATATACAATCCACTTATATCATATATCAATCAGTAGGGATAACATCCTACATTTTGGTCCTTCGAGCCGGATAACACCCTCCAATGGCAGCTGGTAGTGGCAGTGGCCTTCACTTGAGACATTGAGATGTTTTCAAAGAATGATGACTTGAGACAAAGCAGAATATTATGAGGGAAAGGCTTTTAAACAATTTTTTATAATATACTTAGGTAAATAATAGGAAGGTTGTTAGGTATCTAGTTTACCTTGTGCTAAGAGTGCTAAGCGTGGACACGATAATATAAAACAGCTGAGATTCGAACCGTCAACCGTTCGGTTTTCAGCCTTTTCCTACGGAGGCGCAGGTAATACTTTTAAAACGTCAAAATTTCTCAGTTGAACAAAGCTATCCTAGCCTAAAGCTATTTCTAGGTAAGTCGGCAAATTAGCGGTAAAATATCCCTAAAACATTTTATTTATGTAGCAGGTATTTAATTATATTATGTTGCGGTAGCCGACCAACCACGGCGGAGTAATTTTTGTTCAACATTTCAGTCCGGATCGTAATTTGCGGCCGCTAAGTTTTCCTCTGGGAACTATGCCATCTCCCCGAAATGGATGCAAAATGAGTTAACCCCGGCCTCGGGAAGTATCCTACTGGTTATACTGCAATGCGTTGTTGCTTTTTAAGGGTAACTTGCCTAAAATATCTGACGGTGAAATCTCCAAGATTTATTGATACATCGAAGAATTCTGAATTCACCCGTAGTTGTAGTTGTAGACATTGGTCTAAAATGAAAAATCTACGTAACCTAAGTTATCTGATAGATGATGGTTATTGAACCATCATCCATCAGATAAATAGGTTCCGTAGCTTATGTAAGATAGGTAGTTAGGTACATATTGGAAGTTGTAAGCGTGATCATCACTCAAGAAACTGCAACCGTTAAAAATAGTTGGACGGTAAAATGGCTAGCAATTTTAATAGTCTTTAAAACTTACACAAGTACTTAGGTATCTACTTACCTAGCCGTTGAGCTATTTTTTTTCTTAGTGTAAAAGATAATCTCACAAAACGACTGTGACGTGGGGTTTAGGTGGTGAAGAACAAAAACCCGCCAGTCAACATAAGAATTTATTTTAGCAGTACAGCAGGGTCGTGAGCCGAGAGGCCCGTCATTAATTCACTTCACTAACCGTAGGGGGCGAGTACTCCCCTGGATTTGCCACTGTGTCAATCCAGCTGGTAGCGGCGCGATGGTAGGCCAGGAGCTCGATGAATGTGCTGCAGGTTGCTCGGTGATCACGGCGTTAGCGACGTGCCAGGAGAGGGCACGGCGCGCGGAGAATACGGTGGCACGCAGAAGTGGCGTGACCGTACGCACGTGATGCACCCAAGGCCCGGAACAAGGGACCCAGGACCAAGGTCGAGTTCAGGACCCAATCAAAAAAACCTGGAACGCACATTCCAGCTTGTGAGCGAAGCGTTCCCTTCTATCCATCTGGTTGTGACACGGCAGCAAGCAACGAAGAAGTACTGCACAAGATGGCGGTGCGTAGGTATGTCACAATCAGACGGAATTTACAAAGAAGGAAAGAGTGAAGTTATTACATTTTTAATATACTCAACAACAAAGAAAAAATGATATTAAAGTGCAGAAGGCAATGACAAGTATCTACTATTTTTATTAAAACAAAAGTTGAGCAAACACTAGTGAAATACAATGGATGTAATTAGGTACATACTATGTAATAAACAAAATTAAGTTTAATTTAGCGATAGGATAGTAACCAAAAGATCTGCTACGAAAATTGTTCAGAGCTTACCCGTTTTACCGGGTTTTTTTTCGAGTTGAATTATCCCAAATGAGGAATTGAAGTTACGCCAACGGCACAAACTTAAGGAAGACGAGAAGCGTGTGTCTGCTCTTAAGTCGATTCCCAGACTGCCGGCCGCGGCGCGGCGCGCGCGCAGGCGTTGCGCCACCCGAGAATTCCCGAAGACAGCCGAATCGAAGGCCGAACCGTCAGCGGCGAAATCCCGTTGATTTCGAGCGTAGATTTATGATTTGTTTTTTATAAGATAGCTAAAAACCATGTAAATTGCTTTACAATGTTACATATCCCCCTCGCCTCGCGAAGAATTTTATCCCTATAAGATAAAATTCGTTAAGCTACGAAATACGTTAGTACTACTCACTCTCATAATCACCTGTCATACACATACATACATCACGCAATCATTATAAGCAACAGTAAATTAACTTTAGAATTACTGACGCATCCTAATACACTGAGTTAATGGTTATCCAGAACCAATAACTCTCGTACAAACTTAGCCATAAGATGGTAAATAATACGAGGGACAGCAATTTAACCAAATATATAAGTTGTACGGTAAGTTAAATTTAATATAATAATAAGAATTAATTATCTGAATAATGATATGAATTTAAATTAAATTGATATTATATAAATATATTGCAATATTAGAAATTTATGTTAAATATTATAGTGAGAAGATACTGGTTTAAGATCTTTGATATGCCAAGTGCCTAATTTGTCTCCTGACATATTCTCCAAAATATAAATAAGTGGCGAACGTTTTTCAATAACGCGACACTTCACATATTTAGGCGCTAACTTTTTGCTAAAGAATTTATCTTTATCAGATAAGACATAAGTTTTCTTAAAGACAATGTCTCCTACTTCAAATTCAAAAGGTTTCCTACGTAAATTATAGTTCAACGTATTTTTTGCATGAGCATGATATAATGTTTTTTGAACTTCATTAAATATATTAGCAAGATGGCCTAGATTTTCGCAATAAATGTCCCTAGGTATAAAAATAAATTCATCACCTATGTCGGAGTTTAAGTAATGGGAACCGCAAGTTACAAGTTCTCTCCCGTGAACAAGGAAATTCGGAGTATACCCAGTAGACTCGTTCACAGAACTGTTCATAGCGAACTGAATTTTCGGCAGTTTTGTGTCCCAAGATCTGTGATCCTTTTCTATAAATGTAGCTATGCTAGTAATAACAGTTTTATTATACCGCTCCACAGTATTAACTTGGGGAGTGTATTTAGGTGTAAAGTATATATTAGGTATTTTGTATTTTTTAAAGAACGTATCCAGGTCTTTACTGCAGAAGTAAGTGCCATTATCTAGGACAATAGTCTGAGGAATTCCATGAACCAGGAACAAATTATCCTCTAGCACTCGAATTACAGATTCCGTATTAGCGCGTCGTAATGGAAACAACATAGAATATTTTGAAAAACAACAGACCACTACTAAAAGATAACTATTCTGCTTTCGACTAGTTGGCAAGGGACCTACAAAATCTATAGAGATCATTTGAAAAGGACGTGAGACTTCCTTCGGTCTACCCATCTGTCCCATAGTACCATGAGTAGGGGTTTTATAAGATAGGCAGGTATCACAGTTAGAAATGAAGTTTACTACATCAGCGTGCATACCGGGCCAATAATAACGAAGCGATAGGCGCTTGTAAGTTTTAAATATGCCGAAGTGACCAGCTGTAGGCTCGGAATGACACTCTGTAAGAATCAGTTCACGATTTTCCTTAGGAATTACCTCCTTCCATTCAAACTCTTTGAGTAAAGCGCATTTAGACTGCATGAAGCGATACAAACGATTATTTTTAACGATGTAATTTGGAAATGAAGTTGGTGAGTTTTGACAACCATGGTAAATGTTTAAGTACCACTGATCAGAACTACAACTAGCACTAGATGATATATCACCCGAGTCTATAGCTGCCACAGGACATGCGCGAGAAAGAGCGTCGGGAATAATATTGTCAGCACCACGACGATGTTTAATTTCAAAGTTAAAGCAAGATAAGCGAATGCCCCAGCGAGCTAAACGTCCGGTAGGATTGTTAAGGTTGAGAAACCATTTGAGTGCAGAATGGTCAGTGTACACTGTAAACTTAAGACCATTGTCGATATAGCATCGCCAATGTTCCAGAGCTACTAAGACTGCAAGTGCCTCTCTTTCAGTGATACTATAGTTTCTTTCAGGAGCCGTCAATGACCTACTCATATACGCGATAGGGTGTTCAGTACCATTAATCGTTTGAGTTAACAACGCACCTATCCCGCAGTCACTAGCGTCGGTATGGACTTCGAACGGTAGATTGTAGTCAGGACAAGCCAAAATTGGAGCAGAAATTAGGCATTCCTTAAGTTTGTTAAAAGATTCATCAGCTTCTTTAGACCAGATAAAAGGTTTAGCTTTTTTACCTGCAGACGTCAATCGATTCAGTGGTCCTGCGATAGTACTGAAGTTAGGCACAAATCTTCGGTACCAGGAAGCTGTACCTAGGAATCTCTTAACCTCCTTTTTATTCGTGGGAGTTGGGAAATTAAGGATCGCGTCGACTTTTCCAGGATCAACGTGTAATCCTTCGGCGTTGACAATATAACCTAAGTATTTGAGTTCGTTTCTAAAGAAAACCGATTTTGATAAATTAATAGTTAAGTTAGCCATTTGTAATTTTTTATAAACTTTCATTAAAAGTGAGATATGAGTATTGAAATCTGGTGAAACAATTATTATATCGTCCACAAAAACAAATACGGAATTTTCAAACTCGGGGCCGTAAAACAAAAGATCGACTAAGCGTTGTTGCGTGGCAGGAGCGTTCGTTAACCCAAAAGGCATGGTAACAAAACGGAAGGTACCCCGACCAGGAACATAAAAAGCAGTTTTGTCTCGATCTTCAGCCGCAATAGGTATTTGCCAGAATGCCTTAGATAAATCAATACTTGACAAATATTTAGCATTTTTGAGATTGTCTAATATTTCAGATACATAAGGTAATTTATAAGCATCTTTCCTAGTAACAGAATTCAATTTCCGACTATCGAGACAAAATCTAAGCTTACCGTCTTTTTTTGGAGTCAAAAGGACTGGTGAAGACCAAGGACTCTCACAGGCTTCCACAACACCTAACTTTAGCATTTCATCTAATTCCTCACATAGAATACGCTGCTTATCAGGTGACATTCTATAGTATCGTTGTCTGATTGGCGGGGCATCTCCTGTGTCTATGTGATGAGTGATGATATGAGTAACACCTAGACCTTTGTTTTCTGATGAAATATCCTCATACTGTTTTATAATATTATCAGCCAATTGTTTTTCAGAACTAGACAAATTACTATAGCTTTGAATGAAAGATTGATGTGAAGCATCAGCCTTAAGGTTGTTATCATCATTGCTAGTAGTGGTAATGACACTGCTGACATATTTAGGACAAAGATGAAACTTTCGCCAAAAATCAACGCCTAGAATAAGATTGGGTTTGATTTCGGGTATCACAAATGCTTTTAAAATATGAAATTGACCTTCGAATTCAACAGGCAAGTTAATGTATCCAATAGATTGTAAACGTTGACCGCCAACCGCAATAACAGAAATACAGTCTTCATTAATCAAAGGTAGACCTAAATTGCCAAGTTTATCTTGAATACCATTACCTAGTATGGTAACACTAGAGCCAGAGTCTAAGAGACCTAAAAGTTTAAAACCATTCACCTGAATCGATGCATGAGGCCTAATATCATGATTGTAGTTTTTGTCGAGAATTGTGTGGATTTTATAAGTTTTAAAATATAAATTAATAGTGTTAAGCCAATCTGTCCATTCTTTTGAGTTAAATTTTGGTTTCACACAATTCTCGATGATCAGTTTTCTGACTTAGCCTGCTTATTCTTCGCACATTCAGGACAATCAGGAGACTTCACATTCTTACAGCCACAAACAAAACAAAATATTTCACTACGATCAGCTGTGCATTGTCTAGTACTATGCGCATCAGTACGACATCGAATACAATATCGAGGACGTTTGGTAGTAACAGGGGTAGTGACAGCATGCACGTAAGGACTATCTGAATTTGTGTTTTTATTGCTAGTATGTTGAGAATATTGTGGTTTATTGGAATTAGATTTATTGTAGTCATTAGTTGTATTTTTAAATTTATAGTTATAATTAAATTTTTGTGAAAAATTAGGATTCTGCTTGCTGCTTGAGCTACCAGCATAAGCTAAATCAGGAGCTAAAGTATCAGCTTTAGCTTTAGGTGGTTCTTTAAAATTTGAAAGGCGAGATTGAATGTCCTCGTAATTTCGGCATAAATTTTTTAACTCCTCTATAGACTTTATTGATGAAACTGATGATAAAGTGCTGGCGTAACATGGCCGAATATTATGTAGCAGAATTTCTAATTTCTCATCTTCGGGAGGTTCTTTCGATAGTCGCGAAAAAAGACCAGACATAATCGATAGATAAATAAGAATATTTTCTTTCTCACCCTGAGTACGGGATCTGATTTCTTTGGCAAGTAAATAATCATAATCCGGTCGACTGAAATCTCGCTTTAAAAGACACGCAAGCTCATCCCAACTACTAACGGTATCTCGGACACTACGATACCAATGAATCGCGTCGCCTTGAAAAATTTCCGTAGCATTCTTTAAGACTTTCTCAGATTTAATATTCTTAGCGAGACAAAATTCATTAATACGTTGTAGAAATGTTCTAACACAGGTTTTTCCATCAAACTTTATTTTGGAGAATAAATTTGAATTGTTGCCTTCACAAGTGACATTAACATTAAGAGGTGTAGCGGAGACACTGGATGTAGAAGAAGACTCGCTACTAGAGGTTGCTAAGGGATCTGTCGCTGCTTCTAGAAGTTTGTTGAGTGTGGTTCTGTATTCTTTATAAAGAACAACGCACTCGTCATAATCCTTCTGAAGTTTACCAGTACATGTTATCCGGTGAAGCCGGTGATAAATGTGATTCAACAGGTTTTGTGATCGCAAGAGTGCACTCTTATCAGCAGGTGCAGAAATTGTAGTGTTAACTTTATCAAGTGCTTCCTGCACGCCGTGAAGGTCAGCTGAAGGCTCAAAAGGGCTCGTTAAGATATCCTCAGAGGGATATGCGGGACCACATCTTGTAATCTGTTTTCTTAACTCCTGCACAGTAGACGCTGGAGTTTCACCTCTAATAGCGACCTCGTATTCCAGTTCACCTTTTTGCAATGACATGAATTTTATCTCGCAAGACATTTTAAAATAATGAACAAATTATTATTCCAAAAAAAAACGAAACTTAATGAATAAGTGTTTAACGAAAGAGAAAAACCAAATACTCCGTCTGTTACAAATTAAAAGAATAATTAACGTTTCGGTTGATTTTCTTTAAAAGCGTGAAATGATAAAGCGAAATAAATGAATAAAATAAAGTAAATGATTGATTGAATGATTGCAACAAAATAAAAAAAAATCTATTAAAATAAAATCAATAAGCAAGTAATAATTATTGCAACTAATGTGTACGAGTACGGTTGTGTAAAATAAATTCACAAAAAAAATTTTTTTTTTTTTTTTGCTAACGGTACATAATTTTTATTTTATTTTTAAGACCAATGCTAAACGCAGATAACAAAAACAATTTCCAAGCCAAAATAATACCAAATAAAATTATTCTATAATAGGGTGTAGCCTAGATCAATATAGGTTGACCTATCATTAACAAAAAAAATACAAAATAACCGTCTTTTAATAAAAAGTTCCAGTTAGTAAAACAGTAGGTACGCAACTCGAACACCTTAGTTGCTGGCAACCAAAAAAAAAATAATTAACGTTTTACAACTAAAAAACAAGCACACACACCAACTTGCATACCACTACGGACTAGGAAGCAAAATAATGACCATGAGATAATAATACTACCGCGTTGAGGCGCCAATGTGACGTGGGGTTTAGGTGGTGAAGAACAAAAACCCGCCAGTCAACATAAGAATTTATTTTAGCAGTACAGCAGGGTCGTGAGCCGAGAGGCCCGTCATTAATTCACTTCACTAACCGTAGGGGGCGAGTACTCCCCTGGATTTGCCACTGTGTCAATCCAGCTGGTAGCGGCGCGATGGTAGGCCAGGAGCTCGATGAATGTGCTGCAGGTTGCTCGGTGATCACGGCGTTAGCGACGTGCCAGGAGAGGGCACGGCGCGCGGAGAATACGGTGGCACGCAGAAGTGGCGTGACCGTACGCACGTGATGCACCCAAGGCCCGGAACAAGGGACCCAGGACCAAGGTCGAGTTCAGGACCCAATCAAAAAAACCTGGAACGCACATTCATCGAGCTCCTGGCCTACCATCGCGCCGCTACCAGCTGGATTGACACAGTGGCAAATCCAGGGGAGTACTCGCCCCCTACGGTTAGTGAAGTGAATTAATGACGGGCCTCTCGGCTCACGACCCTACTATACCTACTGCTGAATAAATTCTTATGTTGACTGGCGGGTTTTTGTTCTTCACCACCTAAACCCCACGTCACACGACTTAAAAATAGATTTATAGCCGTGAACTCAATTTTCTATTCGAGATAGTTTTTGGTTTTAAATCGTAACTACCTAATAGGTACTTACCATAAACTTGAGAACTTAGCAATTAGTTACCTACCTAATTAGGTTCAATTGTACGTTATTGGGTAGGTACTTAACTTCGATCACAGAAGATCAGTGTGATCGAAGGTACTTACCTAACTACGTAAACATCGTATTCTACGGCGTCAATTTGATTCTGTCAAACTAAATTTATGGCGAAACTTTGGGATTTTAGCCTTGCAATGAATCAATCGGGATCCAATCGGGATTACATTTCAGCTTGTCGATTCGAAGCGACGATGAAATTAAGTACGCTGACGAATGCAGCTGAATCGCCTATTCAGTCCCCCGGATTAAGTACGAACATCCCTAGAGTGGCTACCAAAAGTCCCGGTGTGTCTTCCAAGGGTTCGCCTCACTCTCGGGTTAGGCGGGTGGTTAAAAAAAAGAAGGTATATTAGTAAGTTTTTGATTTTTTGCTTAGTCACTTATTATTGTCACTTCATTTCCTTCAAACTTATTTTGTTTTTTATTATTTGAACACCCGCTTGTTTATGTTTATTTTTATAATACTATCATGACATTTTATGTCAAATGTCAATGTCATAATTATGTCATCAAAGATATAGGTAATCCTATGTACCCTTTCATGGAAGCAGTTAGTATGTACGCTATTGTATAAAAATGACCATGGAAGTAGGAAATAGAATATGTTTGCCATGGAATAAGTATATCCCAGTATATCCAATATGTCTCATGTTGATGATAGGTTACTTTGCTATTTTTTTTTTTGTTAAATGTGATTAGTGAACTCACTTGTTGTTGCTGGTGGGTATTATGATCGGTATTATTTTTAGTTAGAATATTTATATTTGATATTTTTATTTTATAATTTTATATACCTAATATATATTATTAGTATTTTGTATACAAATAATACCTATGTCATTTCAAGATGCAAGCCTAGACGACACTTTTCTTTCCCTTTCATCCTCTGATGGATTGAATAGTACTAACACTAGTTTCTACAGTATCCCTTCTCTTAATGAAACATTAGATTCGCACTTCTCAGATGTACTGAAAAACTTCAACGTCATCCACATTAATGCTCAGAGTATTCCTGCACATTACCCAGATTTGCTCTCATCCTTTAATAACAAAAATATACATGCTATTTTAGTCTCTGAATCATGGCTTAAGCCATGTTTGTCCTCCACATCGTATGCTCTCCCAGGCTTTCAATTAATTAGGAATGATCGTACCACTCGGGTTGGAGGTGGTGTTGCCATTTATCTGCGTTCTCATTTATTATTTTCTAACTTGAGTGTGTCAATTGATCAAGGTATCCCAGGAGTAGAACATTTAATAATAGAGGTTGTTTTTGCTGGTACGAAATTATTGCTAGGCGTGTTCTATAACCCTAGCCTTACAATTGACTACTATTCTACATTTGAAAGCCTTCTGGACAAATATATACCGCTGTATCGACATTCCATTATTATGGGCGATTTTAACACTTGCCTTTTAAAAAATGATTCTCACTCCGCTCAACTTAAATCAATAGTTAAAGCAGCAAATTTACATTGTCTCCCTCTTTCTGCCACTCACTTTCTTCCAAATTGTTCTCCATCTCTTCTGGATCTTATTTTTGTTTCTTCCATTGATTATGTCGCTAAGCATGGTCAATGTACTGCTGATGCTTTTTCAAATCACGATTTGATTTATTTATCATATAAATTGCGTCCCCCCAAAGCTAAATCAAGAACTCTTCTGCTTCGTAATTTTAGTGGTATGGACTTAGATAGTTTGAGAAATGATGCAGCGACGATTGACTGGACTGTTACTTTCACTGCAGCTAGCGTTGATGAGAGGGTAGGAAATTTTAATTCTATTTTAATTCAACTTTACGACACTCATGCCCCGATTCGGCCGGTCCGACTTAAGCATCTTCCTGCTCCTTGGCTTACTCCGGAGATCAAAAAATTGCAGCATAAAAGAAACATTGCTAAAGCTAAATATAAATTGAATAACACAGAAATTAATAGAGAAAAATACAAAATTATTCGGAATCATTGCAACAGGTTGTGTAGGGATCAACAACGACGCCATATCCATAAATCTATACTCGAAGAAGATGATTCTGGACGAGTATGGAAATTTCTTAAATCTCTTGGAGTTGGGAAAGCACGTACAAATAATAACTCTCTTAAAATTGACTTAAATCAGCTTAATCAGCATTTTTCTTCTTCTTGCGCTATTGATGACGCTATTAAATCACGGACTAAAAATCAAATTTCAGCTTTACCCACTTCTAATGATCCTGCTTTTATTTTTAGTCAAGTCACTGACAGTGATGTTAAGAAAAGCATTCTTGAGGTCAATTCTGATGCCATTGGTACTGATTGCATTAGTCGGAAAATGATCATTCCCATAATAGATATCCTGACCCCTGTTATAAAATCCATCTTTAATTTCTCCCTTTCCTCTGGAAATTTTCCCACTTCCTGGAAAGAAGCTCAAATTACTCCTATACCGAAAAAATCAAATCCCTCCGGCCTATCTGACTATCGTCCTATTTCCATACTTCCATTTCTATCGAAAGTTTTTGAGCGTATAATTCATCGACAATTGACCCTTTTCCTATCCCGGTGGAGTCTTTTTAATCCTTTCCAATCCGGTTTCCGTACTGGTCATAGCACGACTACTGCATTAGTCAAGATTACTGAAGATATTCGACATGGTATGGACAACCAGTGTGTTACGGTGTTGACCTTACTTGACTTTAGTAACGCCTTCAATAATGTGGATTTTGACATTTTGTTAGCTACACTTGCTTCTCTTAACATATCTCCTGCAGTGATTGATTGGTTTCATAGTTACTTGTTTGGTCGCCGGCAACGGACGCGTGTCGACGATTCATTTTCCGACTGGTGCGCGATAAATGCCGGTGTACCGCAAGGTGGCGTGTTGTCTCCTCTCCTTTTTTCAATTTTCATAAGTTCTATTACTTCCAGATTATCTTCTCGCTACCACCTGTATGCTGATGATCTCCAAATCTATGTTCAGGCTAAATTAGTTGATTTGGCTGAAACCATTGGCTTACTAAATAATGACCTCAGTTCAATTTTAGAGTGGAGTAAGTCATATGGCCTTAAAGTGAATCCACTAAAAACTCAGGCTATTATAATAGGCAGTCAAAAATTGGTCACTCGAATTGATGTGCCCAATTTACCTGGTATCGTTTTTGATGGGACATCTGTGCCCTATAGTGACACTGTGAAAAATTTGGGCATCATTTTTGACAGATTCCTATCTTGGGCTCCACAGGTAAGTGAGGTGAGTAGGAAGATGTTTGCTTCGGTTGGGTCTCTTCGTAGGCTCAGCAATTTCTTACCCATACCAACTAAAATTGCGCTTGCACAATCACTCTTATTACCAATTCTCGATTATGCGGACTCGAGTTATGTCAATTTAAATGAAGAGTTGCTTAATAAACTTGAGCGCATTCAGAATCTTTGTATACGGTTCATATTTGGGCTCCGAAAATATGACCATGTTTCCGAATTTCGCGAAAAACTCAAGTGGCTACCTATTCGCCTTCGCAGGAATACTCACATTCTTTCTCTTTTATACAATGTTCTATTCAATCCCGCATCCCCTCCTTACCTTAAAGAGCGGTTTGAGTTCCTCGGGGACTCTCACTGTCGCTCCCTTCGTTCTGATAACAATCTTATTTTAAAAATTCCTTCACATAATACTTCCTTCTATTCTAAGTCCTTTACTGTTGAGGCTGCTCGTCTCTGGAACTCCTTACCACTTCATATTCGGCGTGCGCAATCTCATGCCATTTTTAAAAGGCTCGTCAAAGCACACTTCTTTCC
Organism: Hipparchia semele; assembly: GCA_933228805.2. Classification (NCBI taxonomy): domain Eukaryota; kingdom Metazoa; phylum Arthropoda; class Insecta; order Lepidoptera; family Nymphalidae; genus Hipparchia; species Hipparchia semele. Next base: position 7,120,215 of record OW121721.1, on the reverse strand, counting down.
TCCTTGAACATTCTCTTTATTTCTAATAAATTAATCCTTTAATGCTACTAGCCCATCCAGGCTTAGTCTTATTCTTTGTTTGCTCCGGATCTTGTATACAGTGTATTTTATTCCATGTTTGTATATGTAGGTATATATATGTATGTATTATATGTATGTCTTTATTATTATTGTATTATATGTATGTAATTAATTATTATATATTATATTATTGTATTTATATATGTGTAGGTTTTATGTATTATCAGGTTTTTTTTTTTATTCAGTTATGTGTAGTGTGTGCACCCTCATTTTCTATCCTGTCATCATATCCACCTTGCATCATGGTTGCCTGGAAGAGATCGCTCCTTAGCGATAAGGCCGCCATTTGTGCCATCATTTATTTTAACTTAAGTTATGTTACTGTACTTATATATGTTTCTGTATTTATGTGGTGTACAATAAAGTGTATTCATTTCATTTCATTTCATTTCATTTCAAGTACCTACATATTTGATAATTCCGTTTGAGAGTGAGCTGTTTTCAAAACTTTCTTAATAATTTTATGAAATAAATTATTTGGTCGATTGCAGAAAACCTGCATCAATCATTGCTAGTACCTATTGGTGATTGGTGTATGCTATTATAAATATATGGAAATTTTGCTGCAATTCTAGGCAACAGCGATAGTGTTGTCCATTCGGAGATGATTGGGAGCCTATGATATAGTCGTTCGGAACAAGTTTTTCGCTTGCTTTGTGAGTATATAACTCATCCCTGGACCGCAATCATTTTTAGTCAATCCGCGTTAGCTAACTGACTGGATGAATGACACTAACTATAAGGGGTCCCATATTTTACTACAGAACCCTAAAAATATACAACTCGTATAGAAACATGCTTCACTGTATTTCCCATTTGGTTGTATTTTTATAACGTTTTTATTATACAGATACACGTTCGCATATAAAAATTGTCTAATTAGACTAGATAGTCTAATGAAATTTATTAGATCTACGCAAATTCAGGGAGAATTTAGGAAATGAAAATGCGATACACAATATTATATAGGTACATAAATTCATTTATTTTATTAAGTTTTAATAAAATTTATTTTATACGTAAAATAATAATCAGTTAACCACAATAGTTTATTTAGGACTTTCGTTACGTAATAAATATTAAGGCTAGCACACATCTGCATGATGAAGCATCATAAAAATAACGATGTGCGTCATTCGTTTTTCTATTTAGAGTTGGGTATTCATATACGTATCTACCTAAATCTTTTGAAAAAAAAAAAACAAATTAGGTAGGTCTGCGCGTTCAAAAAATGAAAAGAAATGCGTAGACGTGATTTTCTATTTCTTTCTTGCTTAGTAAGACACATACTAAACGCTCAAAAATTACTAATAAGTATCGCACTTTTCTCTTAGAAGTTTCGATTAGGAGCTTGTTACTTTTACAGATACCCAGTCCCGTACAGTTGGTAAATGACACACTTTACCATATCGTTAAGTGAGACTTGTGTGAACACATATTTATTAAAAAATTGCAATGAAAATTCATCCGTATTGTTGGCTCATTTGTGCTAGCCTGATACTTATACCGGTAAGTTATTCCATAAAGTTAAAAAAGTAGGTATAAAGAATTTAAACAATTGTCTAACATTTATACACTGATAAAATTTATGCACAATGCTGTTTGCATGCTTAAAAAAATATAAATAAATCGATTAATATTTATATTACACGGAGTATTTAAATATCTTTAAACAGTTGTATTGGTATTTTTTTAAATTGGAAATTAGCTAGATATTATTTAAAACAGAAATGTAATTAATGTACTAAAAATTGCACATTTCCTTCGCGCTTGTTGCAAACAACAAACATTAAAATATACCTAACTAAAGTCGTATTTTTAATCAGACGACAGAAATAAACTGACAGAAACATATGCCATTTTGGGAAACAATGATGCCATACTTAAAAAAATAGTGATATAGTTGATTTTCATCATGGTGAATGAGTCAATGCACTACCCTTGAAAATCTCACAAAGGTTTATCCTAGCTGGGAATCAAAATCCAGACCTATTATGAACATGTAGTCAGTCACTAAACACTAGATTAAAAAGCCAGTCCTTAACATTAGTCGAACTGAGCGATTCATATCAATCCTTTTACTACAACACTATTTCTTTTTTCTGAAAAAAAAAAAAGAAAAAAAAAAATGGTAATCGATACGTCAGTTTACTTCCTCCGATTAAAATACGACTATACAACGTGGTCAACATATTATCTTAACTGTTCAAATCTCCCCGTTAGATTTTTTTATGCATACTTGTAAAACAAAGTTTCCAACATAATTGTACAGTAGAAAATCTACCTTTACAGTTTCGGCGCTACAGGCAATTTATAATCTGCTATGGAATAGTAGTATTTTCAATTTCTACCATAATGGTAGAAAATGGCAGTCATTTCAATGGACAGAGTGCTTACTTTTTTAACTAGTTAATAATCGGTTTAATTGTAAATTAAAATAAACAATGATATCACAATCTTGTGAAAGGATCCGTGAATTCGAAAGCCGCCGAATGAACAAAATGATGGCAATCCTGTCGTAGAATAATGTTGCGTATTTATCTACCTGTGAACAATAATATTGTTAAAATTAGAGGATACAAAGAATTTATATATTTCAGAATTAGCTAGTTAAAACAACAGGAAAAGCTTTGTCTTTAAAAATGATGATAAAAAATTTTCATCTGAAGTTTTTTTTTAGAAATTTTCATTCTCAGTTGCTGTGACAACACAAGCTTTTTGACTTGGACGAACAATAGTATGTTACATTTTTACTAAACAACTGAGATATAAAAGATAATAACTAAAAGATGAGAACATTACTTTTAGTCTATGTCTGTGTCTGTGTGTTACTCCTTTACGCCATAACGCATGAACCGATTTGGCTGAAATTTGGAGTGGAGATAGCTTATTCCCAGGACTAAAAGATAGGCTACTTTTTATCCCGGAAAATTAAAGAGTTCCCGCGGGAAACAAAAAACCTTTATCCACGCGGACGAAGTCGCGGGCATCATCTAGTGTTCCATAAAAATAAACATTACAACAAAATGAACCTCACTTTTTCTTTGTCGTCGATTCTTTCGCAGTCTTCTCCGCCTCGCGTCGCTTGGCCGCCTCTTCTCTCTGCTGCCGGATGATGGCGAGGCGCGCGAGGTCTGCTCTAGCCTGGTCAGTTTTACCCTCCGCATGCGCTTTCTGGTAAGCTGCAGCTGCCCGTTGCCTTTCGATTTCTTCTCGCTCACGCCTAACCAATATAATAAATTTATATTTTTTTTTCGGGGAGCCAACGTATCAAATAGCGGAAGCTCCCCGACCTTCCCTCATACCAAAAGGGGCGAATAAAAATAAAAAACCTGTGAAAAAATTAATTAAAAAAAAAAAAAATACAATATAATAAGTCATAGGCATAAGATTATGCTATGCAGAAACCAATATAATAAACTCTCTATAATGAACGCTTCTACAATAGCAAACTCTCTATAAAGTTAACAGAACGTGAGCATATTTGGTTTATCTTTATGCTCATACAATGTTATTCTCTTTTTAAAAAAACAGCTACTATCTATAAACAAAACATGTCACTGTTAAGATTTAGGAAATGTTTAATGTAATGACAGGTAATTAATCTGCTTACTAGTGACAATAACAACTGCTGAGGGATTCCACTAGCATGAATACTTCGTTAAATCAAAATTGACTACAAAATAACCGGTCAAGTGCACTCGCACTTGACCGCGCTACTTCATTACTTTTGACGTCATACTCGCGCACTGAGGGTTCCGAAACTATTGACCAATGTATTAATTAGGTACCTACTAATGACCTTCTAAACGTCAAAAAGAATCAAACGAGTCGAAACTCGATGGGGTTACGTCGTTTCATTACAGAGTTCCCATAAACGCCTTTCGGCTTCATCATCAGAACCTGCATATCATTTAGGACTAGAGAACTTGTCAAGACGAATTAAAAAGTTGGACTCGATGGGGTTGTGTAGTTTTCTCACAGAGTCCCCAATCTCCATCTTTCATCACATTATTTGTCTCGTTGGTCTAGTGGATGTTCTACTGCAGATGACAAGGTTCCATTATATCTGTACCGTACCTCAGAGAGCATATAAAGACGTCGGCTTTACACCTAATCTCTCTCTCTGATTTCCGTATCATTGAACTATGAATTGCCTATTACTACTATATTATTTTGGGGTTGACACAGTATTTTGATAATACAAAATTATAAAAACAATTTAATTTATTCATTATGTTTATCTTACCTATAAAAAATGTGAGTAAGAGATACAAACTTTGGAATTAAAGTGACCTAACTCAAAAATTGCAATTTGTGGGAAATGAGCAAGACTTCAAAAAAGTAGTGTTGAGTAAAATTTAATGTATCTCTGCCAATAAAACTATTAAAAAAGTTAATCATCTTAATACTTAATCATCTTATACGTATGGATTGGTAATACATATTATATTAAATGTTAAATACATTTTACAACAACAGAAGTTACAGGAATTTTGAGTTAAATCACTTTAATTCTAAAGGTGATATATAAACATAGCAAAGTTTGACATTGAGCCACACAGTGATTTGAAAATATTGCCTCAGCATAATATCAGTTTAATAACATTTCTTTGACTGCAATTGGCACCAATAGGCATTCAACATTTTATCCTAAAAATATATAATGTCTCAAGGTAAACACAGAATGTATATGAGCTTGTGACACAATCCTAAAAGTTGTAGGTTCTCTGGGTTGTGTGGAGGTACAGATATATGTATGGATTCTTCATAATCAATATTATCCATACTCAAGGAACCAAATATCAACAACAAAAAATTGACATTGTGCTGCATTTACTTCTGAATATATTATCTCTTCTAGCAGCAATCCAACATGCAGTGCACACTCTAGTAATAGTCTGGTATTCTGGTAACCTGAAATAAAAATAATTATTGTTAAAATAATATAAGTAACTGGTAAATTGGCAAGCTAAGATTAAACTCTTAACAAATCCTACATCAAACCTTTCAACGAGACAAGTCAGGACATGTGAACTTGTCATCATACTAAAGTCTCCTATAAGTGTGGGGAGTGCACTTGCAATTAGCTGGCAGCAAAAATAGAATGTGCTTCTATTTTTTCTATTGTCAAATGATTATTTAACTGGCCTGTCCAAAAAATTATAATGCACGCCAGTTTTGCAAGTTACTTAACAAATGCCTTTGCATAAATAAGGCTTATCTCTGATTATATTATGATATATTGTTGTACAACACATAAATTATCTATACTTCTATATAATATTGACATGAAGAATACCTATTTAAATAAACTTGTTGAAGGAATTATTATAATGGTATGGGACAAAATTTAGGTTAGCATTATTACTAATTAAAACAGTAACAATAACAAGCTAGTTTTAACTCGGTCTTAAGTCTGAGACTGTCTTCTATAGATAGATAACTGCATGAATTTGGGAGTTGTAGTTTGAGTTTCCCTTTCTAATGCTTCTTTGCGAGAGATTAAAATAAATAAGTAGGTACTCACCGACATTGGTGATGACGTATTATCCATTGGCGATGGAGTATTGTCCATTTTGATAATGGGTTTAATTCACAAAGTTAGGTATATGCATGTCTCTGTCTCGAATACGAAGTTCACCTCCATACAAAGTTAAAAGAAAACACTGATTCAGTACTAATATTGTAAAATGTAATGTAACTATCCCACATATAAAACAAGAAATCAAATGTTATTTGTCTCCAAGAGAATATAAACCATTTAGTATGCTTATTTGTGCAAACTACTATTGAACTTTTGTTTGTTTGAATTGGCCAAAGAGAATGTAATCACTCCGTTTTACTTTGAAAGTTTGAATTTTGAACCAACTTTGAACACCGTAGACAGCTGTCTACGCCTCTATGAAATCTATGCTATGATTAATACCGACTGGACTGGCTGTCTCTGCAGGTACCTACCTACCTAGACCTACCAATGATTAGATACCTACCTTAATAGTGATGAATCAATTTGAAGCACCACATTTGACATACGAGTGTCTCTGGAACTAATAATATTGCAAATGGTGCACCGACCGCCATAATTTTATTAACTAATATAAATAGTGAATAAATAAAAATGAATAAGTAATGTTGGAGAAATAAATTAAAAGTAATTGCATTTATCAATGCAGTGTCGCTAACTTTGTTATACCTATACAAAAGTTAGCAACAAATCAATACTTTCAACTTGAAATTTTATAATTTTTGAGTAGGATTTTATTTTGATTTTAGTAGTAGTGAGTAATATTTTATTTATTAGAATGACACTTAAATCTGTAACATAAAAAGTAAAATCAAAGTTTGTGGGTAGGGAATGCGTGTATGTACTACTGTACTAATAGTACTAGAACTTACTAAATGACATACAGCACAGCACAGACAGCAGCCTGTCCACTGTTAATCATTGATTAATTCTAGAGGTCAGTGTAAAAAAGTTGTAATAATAATCTGTAGTAGAAAAAAAAATTCTATTAGTGTTCTGTGAATCTGTAGTTGTGACAAGTGACATGTGGACGTGACGCGTTAAAAAGTTAAGCTTTGAACAAACTAACGGACACGTAAGCCGCGGCTGGATAGTAAATTCCATTGAACTTTAGACACTATATCGGGCGTAGTCGCGAACGTAACCTTTGGCGATCCTTGAGCGTTCGGATGTCCGATAGAAATATGGGCCTGCTGATCTCAAACGACTGTGCACACTTATCAGTCGCAGCTATAGTCGCGGCTTGCGGACGCATCCGATAGTTTGCTTTAGCTTTAGCTTTGCAATTAATTTAAAAGCCATAGTAAGTTATCGCTTTTTTTTTTGTTTTTTTGACTGTTTTAGGTAATATTATATGGTTTAGAGGTATCAAAATCTCCGTAATTTGCAAGATTTTAATACTGGTGTTTGTAAAATATAACGGGACTTACTATGAAACTAAGAATTAGGTGTGGAAAGAAACGATTTTTGGAAGATGTCCCTTAATTTGTTTTAATAGTGAGAAAGCCGTGGTTTTAAAGCTGTAACTTTTCACTGAGTTAAGCTATAAGCTTGATATTCTTAAAACACTACGAGACCATTGAACTTTATATTCAGTAAAAATTTCGACTTAGTATCATAAGCCGTTTTCGAGAAAAACGGTGGTGACACACTGACAGACAGACGGACAACCAAGTGATCCTATAAGGGTTCCGAAGTTTTTTTTCGGAACCCTAAAAATGAACAATTAACTTGTGGTATTTAAGATTCAGAGACACAAGGGATACAAATGGAAATTACAGTAGAATCCTGATTATCCGAACATCAATTATCCAAACTCATTCGTAATCGCTCAAAAGATGTGATTCATTCAATGATCAACAATCGAGACGTCAAAGATCAGTAACAAGTTTTTTCTTTATCTTTCGTTTTAGCTCGTTTTATATATATCGTATTATCTAGATGATGCATGTAAAACCCATTACATAATAAAAATTTATTAAAATTTAAACATTGTTTGATTTGCTTTGAAATCGATTATCCGGATTTTCGATCATATGGAATACTCCTGGTTTTATTTGATCACGATAATCGGGATTCTACTGTACTACATAATGAATGTAACATTTTTATTTACCTTGAAAGCTGAGGTTTTTCTCCTTCTCCGATGGTATTTAAATTGGACAACTTTTTATTCTTCTTAACTAATCGGTTAGGATTTTCTACTTCAATGAGGCCAGATACACCCTTTGCTTTGGTTGGATGCTGAAAATTAATAAAATTACAAAATGTAGTACATCTTCTTCATCTCCCGGGAATTTTCTCCGCAAGTAGGTGTTAATCGCCTGTTTTGTGTTATTATTGTATGTACAGTACATAATTTTATATTGTGTTATTTTTACTGTTGTTTTATTGGTTGTATTTTTAAATAAAAAATATATTTTTTTGTGAACTACTACTAATATTTTTTATTGCCTATAAAATCTACCAAAACTTAGATTGTGGGATGTATAGGAGAATTTGGAGTTTCACTGTATATAGGGAATTTATACATAGTTACATAAACATTATTTTGTTATTAATAATCATTATTATTTAGTATTTAGTGACTAATGACAGTGTAGAGTAAAAGCTGTCTTAAAGAATACAATAAAAAAGTATCTTCAATCAATAAAGACTAAGATATGTCATTGGATTACTTCTTAGTATATATTTTATAAGTTTAGGTTAAATTAAAACTGCTCATTAGCCAAATTGTTTGGCTTGATGGTAATTTTAGTAGTGTATATTAATGAAAAAAAATATTGTATTTTTGGTAAAATTTCCTTCCTGTCAATTCTATGGTTTTGTCAATACAATTAAAAATCCATTTTGATTCCACATGCAATGTAATGATGATGTAAAATTAACTTACATCTTCATCAGATTCACTGTCGTCACTGTCATCAGATCCAGATTTATTTCCTTCAGATTCTTCACTTGAGCTCTCGTCTCCATGTTCCTTTCTCCATCTGGAATGAAAAGTAAATTACATAAATGAACTAACTTTTAACTAGATGATGCCTGCGACTTCGTTCGTGTGGATTGAGGTTTCTTAATTGCCACGGGAACTCTCTTATTTTCCGGGATAAAAAATAGCCTATGTGTTATTCCAGACTATAATCTATCTCTGTGCTATATTTCAGTAGTTGCAGCGTGATTAACTCAGAAACATATGCAAACTTTCGCATTTATAATATTATAAATATAAATAGAATATAATAACTGATGCATACAAGTTTCTTTGAGTTAATCTTTAAAAATCGTGGGGAATTTGAGTTTCCAAGTGAATGAGAATTATCTCTGTGCCAAATTTTAAGATCAGTTAACAGTCAAGCTGTGAAAGGTTGACAGAGTTACTTTACATTGATAATATTAGTATGGATTTGCTTTTGCTTGTGTAGAAGTCTAATATGAGAAGTATGGAATTAGGTTATGTGAAACCTCTATTTTAAATAAGAATTACAAGTCTGAATTCTTGACTCATAGGTTGAACTACAATGATATAAAATAAACTGACAGTAGTAAACTTTAAGAACTACATTTTTGGTAGTAAACTCTAGAGGAGCACAAGGTTTCTTTTGTTTAATTATTTGCTACAACCACTTACTTTTTTTTAAGTTCTTCCTGTTTCCTTTGCTCTTCCAATTCTTCAGGACTGGTGAACTTACGATTACGTCCCTTGTGGTTGGTATACTTCCCTGTAACACGAAATATTATGATTAAGAAGGTTAAAACCCCAGCACATTCTCAATAACATTGTACGACATTGAAACATGATGAAACACAAAAGAAATGACTTACCACGTGGCATGGTAGTGGTTTTTTGTAGTTTTATTAAATTACTGTATAAATAGCCCGAATTTAACTGTAGAACCGAAAGTGGGGTGGTTTTTTTTTTCAGTAAATATTAATCGACGAATTTAGCTTTGACGTCTTCTCTTCGGGCAACGACACGAATTTTCACAGATTATAGAAGAACAAAGGGTTACCAACTAATCAATAAAATTACCCCTAAAAAATAACTATGAACACGTCAGGCTCTTGTTCATAGTTATTAGGGACCTAAGGATAGGCAATTTATTAGACCCACCAACCAATCACAACTTATAAGAATATGAATAAGTACGGTGGGATGGATTGTACAATAGTAAATGCAACTTTTTTACGTCACCAGTAAATAAAATTGATCATGTTTCAAAGTCTTTGGCTTAGCTTAGCTTAGCCTGACAGATCACACCTGAAAACATGAGTCCTGACCCAAAGCACAATTCGCAATTCTCGCCCTAAAACGGGCTCAAAAGTTTTTAGTTGGCAGCACTAAAAGAAAAAAAATCAAGCATAGATTAAAGAGCAAACCGAATATATATTTTTTTATTAGCTTTAAAGCTCTAGATTCTTGATTTTTTGAGCGTAAAGAGTACCGTAAGGTCGGGTTACTTTAGCTCTAAGGGGTAACTTTGGCTCAAAAGAAAAAAAAGATTAAAATTCCCACCTCTTTGCAGCCATCGCAGTTATCGATTTAGTTTAAGCTGGAATTGTTAGAAGACATAACTGGCACTCGTTTTGTTTGGTTGCCCGAACTATTTCAAGGTAAAAAGGCGCCATTTGTGTTTCGAACTTATCGCATGTATGAACGTGTTTTGTGTAGGTCTGCGAACTTTATATTGTAACGGAGTTTTTAAGGTAAGTATTGTTTAATATTACATTAGATAGGTTCAGAAATTTATTTAAGACTAGAATGATGCTATAAACAATTGCTTTTTTACAAGTTTAGATAGCAAAATTTTAAATACTAAGTATGGGTATACTTTGACTCATAAATTCGGGTAACATTAGCTCAAGATCAAGTGGAACTTACGACAATATCCTAGGCAAGTGACTGCTGCAGTAAGTGAAGAGGGAGCCCTTGTGAGCTGTATGAAAAGAGGAAAACTATTGGCGGTAGCCAGTCTGCAAAGACGAGCAGCTTTATAGTTGGGACTATATTTTCTGCAAGATAGACCACCCAAATTTGAAAAAAAAGGCTGTTTCTCAGGTAGAGTTAGATTGCCAAGTACCAATGAAACAAAAGAGTGTTCCTTAAAATCATATTTGGTTTTAGAATTAAGCATATATTGATTAGTAAGATAAATGAGCCTTAATACGATGAGTCTCCATAATAGAGAAGCTGTAAGATTATTTTGTAGACATATATGCCTATTTATTGCAACATTTCAAAGTTTTTACTTTAGATAGGAATTAAAACTTAGTAATTTAATAATAAATAAAAAGAGTTTTTGAGCTTTTGTTAAATTTCAGTAACAAGGCTGTTGGAATGTTTATTTTTTTAATTAATTTAAGAATTAAAGAATTTTATATATCAAAACGTGTATTATTTTATTATCTTTCATTTTAAAGGTTTATTTTGGTCTTTTGCTTGGTTCTGTATAGATTCTGCGCCAAAAAAATTGGCGAGCTAAAGTAACCCTCTTCAAGGAATAACTTTGACTCAAATAAAAAAGAATAAAAAAAAACTGAACTGTTATATTTTTGATATAAAATAATTTATTAATGATTAGCTCCTATCCTTATTTACCAAATAAAGCCATAATAACCCTTAGGCGCCAATCACAGTCCTTACACCAGAGGGATTTCTAATCATACACGGAAAAAAAGCCAAAGTAACCCGCCCTTACGGTATTTGTTTTTTTTTTTTTGACGTAAAAAAGCAAAAGAATTACTATAAGAAGCATGAAATCATAGACGTCAAAAAGCAGTACGCTAGCTTAGTGTTCGTCTAACAATTCGAATTTTATACTATTAGGTACCTACCTAACGCCATAGGTAGTTAGGTATTTTTTTTCTGTAGTCTGCGCCGCAAGTTCTGCGCTGATTCCTTAAAAGGTTCAAAAGAGCTAGAACCCATACCCGTAAATATATAAAAAAAAATGTATACATACTCTGTTCCCGCCCATATTATTGTTACTGGTCTGTGGCTCCCGCCAACAACGACGACGCGCGATGGTTTGAATTGTGATTTGTGAATCAAAAGTGATCAAAAGTCCCACACCACCACACTCTCCACACTTGAAAATGAATTTCTATTTTTTAAAGATATACATAATTTGATTAGTCTTATTTTTTTTATAAATTAGAAGTAGGTAAGTTTATAAAAATAATTTCAAAATTAATTGAACAATAAAAAAAATCACATCATTCAGCATGCATCAAACATAAGTACTTAGCTGTAGTACTTAGTTTAGAGTTACCACGACATTAGTTAATGCCGAATGTAAGGAATTTGTGTGTGAAATTTTACCCGACTAGGTGTAGTAGTTCGAAGAGCTGATGGTCGATGGAGTCCCAAGGTGGTGATCCCGCACCGGGAAGTGCAGGGTTGACAGATCCCTCACTAGATGGACCGACGACATCAAACGAGTCACAGTGAGCCGCTGGATTCTGACGGCACCAGACTTAGGCCTGTGGAAATCCATGCAAGAGACCTTTGTCCAGTTATGGACGTCTATCGGTTGATAATGAAGAAGAAGAACAAACAAATAGCTAGGTAATATCAAACTCACAAAAAACGCTAAAACCCTACCTAAAGCCGTCTCCAACCGCCCCTATAACGGCCCCTGTCCTCACATCTAAACCTATTTAACCACAACACGTCAGACAAACCACCATCTGTACGTGAGGGTAACTATCAAATATATCTAAGTATTATTTAATTAATTACACTCATCTAAACCTACGGGTAATATATATTCGATTAGGGCGTGATTGCTATCACCACCCGTCAATCAAATACCACGACCTAGACGCGGGAGCATCCAATAGCCGTATGAGTCTCTGGAAGAGACTGAATTAATAACGTCTAAAGCGCTGTATTTATACTAACGGCGCGGCACCAGACCGGCGCCTACGTCGTCAACAAAGTCAAACTACCTACTACTAATTTTATCAAACCACCTTCAATACCTACATTAAAGTTGTATATCTTTCTATTTCAATATATCGCTAACACGGCCGTCCTGCATGGTGACCGCCCCGGGCACCCCACGAGTCTCATCAATCATTCTACACTCATCGGAATATTACATCATGCGACCTTGAAGCTCAATGAACATGACCATACCACTCAAGAGAACTAGCCATTTGCACTTCTTAACATTACCCCTCCTTAACTGTACCAAGTTGGTGAAGAATGTCCATCATGCGACCCTGGAGCTCATTCAACATGACCATCCCACCTAAGGGAACTCGCCAAACTTAGGAGACAGATGTGTCATTATTGAAAACCACTTGCACTTAAAGAACATTTCGCTCACTTAAGTGTTCCAAGTTCGTTCTTAAGCTCAGGCGCTCGCAATCCAATGTGACGTTCTTCATTCAAATTCATTTATTCAAAATTTAAACTATGCAACATAAGATGTTAATGTCCATGATGCAATATTCCCCATCAACCCTCTTTCTTATCCCTGCTCGGTCTAACCTGACTTTATCTAACGATCCAAATAAGTAATTTCTTACGTTTTAATTTGACTGATTTTAAACTGACAAAAACTTTATTTAGACAATAATAATTGAACTGTGAACGCGGCCATACCACTTCTGATATCAACACAAAAAAAAAAAACGTTGAAACCCTACCTAAAGCCGTCTCCAACCGCCCCTATAACGGCCCCTGTCCTCACATCTAAACCTATTTAAGCACAACACGTCAGACAAACCACCATCTGTACGTGAGGGTAACTATCAAATATATCTAAGTATTATTTAATTAATTACACTCATCTAAACCTACGGGTAATATATATTCGATTAGGGCGTGATTGCTATCACCACCCGTCAATCAAATACCACGACCTAGACGCGGGAGCATCCAATAGCCGTATGAGTCTCTGGAAGAGACTGAATTAATAACGTCTAAAGCGCTGTATTTATACTAACGGCGCGGCACCAGACCGGCGCCTACGTCGTCAACAAAGTCAAACTACCTACTACTAATTTTATCAAACCACCTTCAATACCTACATTAAAGTTGTATATCTTTCTATTTCAATATATCGCTAACAGTAACTACCTACATAAAGGCATGTTCGGAGTTTTATTTAAGTAAAAAGAGTTGAGATGTGTTTATATATCTATCTAGTCTGAAGACCTAGTTCCCCGAACACGTTTAGATAATAAAAATTGGAGCTTGCAAATACATTAGGTAAATGTAAGTGTGGACTACGAATAGGTTTTAGTCAGATTGCCCGACTTATGTAGTCAGAACAGACGATCAGATATTTTGATGTTCCTACAAGAGACCCATGTCCAGCTGTGGAGTGGACGTCTCTCTGTTCACAAAGAAGTTTGTCTGTGTGTGTGTGACAAACAAACACACACATACACACAGGGGCACACGAACAGACAGACAGACGGACAACAAAGTGTGTCCTCGTGGGTTCCATTTTAATCAAACCGACTTCAAAAAAGGGGGTGCATTGTCATTAAAGTAAGGTGATGGGGGCAAAGTGCGCCATACTTTTTTCATAGTTGACTTTGGTGCAATATTACTTGTGCTTAAGTTCACGAGTGACACTAAATCATGGTACCATAAGGATCTGTGATGTTTTGCAACAACAACTAATGTCGTGTCATTGGAATCTGACGGCAAATTAATGAATTTTAGCATAAAATTTGAAAACAGTCTGACCCGGCGCACTTTGCCGACAAATCGGGGAAGTGCGCCTTATATTAATAAAACGCAATAATAAAGCATCAGAATAAAAACAGTCCTATATTATTTTAAGAAAACAAGCAACAAAACGCATGCCATTTTGTTTTTTTTCATAGCCACACTCTAAAAGAATCTATGTATTTAAAACCGAACTTCGGCTAAATGCGCCATACAATCTTAAGTCAGAGGCTATGAACCTTTTTTCTAAATATTGATAATCGAGTGTCAAGTATATTTTTTCTTTTATTTACGATGGGAATACTATGATTTGGAACTACTTATTTGGTATCAGTATTATAAAGGGACTGAAATAAGTTAAGTGGTCCGTTTTACCTTCCTTTCCCCTATTAGACAAAACCACCAATGCCTACAAAATTTAAATTAAAAAAAATTGTCGCGATCTTAAACTTGTGTAAATGTATTTCACTAATAAACGTATATCGTCGGCTTAATTATCAAACTTCGTAACTCCAAAATTTCCGAATTTTTTTGTTTTGATGCCATCTAGCGTAAAAATCCGTAAAGAAAACGATGGAATCACTCGTATCTCCTACTTGATTTTAGTTTTCTTGCTATTTACAAAAAATTAAAATACTTAAAAAAATAAAAAAGTTTTTTCTTCCTCCTGTAAAGTTTGACCAAACGGAGATACGAAGTTTGATAATTAGGCCGACGATATGCAAATTACATCTTAATTGGTTTAAGATAACTGCTTTACAATTCATTTGCAAGATTTCACCCGAACATACAAACAAACAAGTATACAAACATTGCAAGTTAAATAAATGCTTGTAAAAAAGACGCATTTTAAAAAGTTTGTAACCTCTGGATTGCGGCGAAGTGCGCCATATAAAAAGTCAGTATGGCGCGCTTCCCCAACTATATAAATTTGAGGTTAAAATATTTAACTTGCGAGAAATATATATATTTTACTAGATAGAAGTGAAATAAAGTCAGAATCTTAAAGCAAAATATTTAAATTGTGCACTTACCTCACTCGTATATCGGTAAAAACTCGATTTCTTGAGATTTACGACGATGATCACGCCATAGTCATCTCTCCTCACCACTTTGAATAAGTATCAGTCAAAATAAAATGGCGCGTATCTCAAACTCACATGACTAGAGCCATCTATGAGTTTCACCAAGAACTATGATTTAGTTTGTAGCATCGATATAAGGTGTCACTACTAGTATCAAATCGGTAGTTTTCGAGATATTTGTGGTAGGTGCACTTGCCCGCTAGGCGCACTTTGCCACCTTCACCGTATGTCACGGAATTATAACCTCTATGTTCTTCTCGAATATTTGATGGTTTTTTCTGTATGGTTGTATATGTCGTGAGGAAAATGTGAGTGTTCTTATCTATTGGTCAAAGCATTAATGATTGATACACATCGTGAATTCCGAATGTTTGTCGTCTCATATTGTGCGAGGTTAATGACATTTGGTAACTCACGACAAAAGCCTTAAGTATATCGGTCTGATATTGGTTAAATAACCGTAATGGTAGGTTTACCTACGTGTGTCACTCCTTCAGCTTGAATTTTTTTTATGACGTCTATATTTAACCGTTTTTCAAAAAAAGAGGAGGTTCTCAATTCGTCGGAATCTTTTTTTTATGTATGTTCGCCGATTATTCGAAGACGCCTGGACCGATTTGGAAAATTCTTTTTTGTTTGAAAGGGTATCCCTTCCCAGGTGGTTCCATTGGCATCAGGTCAGGATCTGATGATGGGATCCTGGAGAAATCGAGGGAACTCTACAAATAGGCATAATATAGATAATAGATTTCTTTCTAAGGTTTTCTTCCTTGGAAGAAGCCTTTAATCTACATCCTTACACCTGGGGTGCCAAGTTACTATAACTGACGAATATAACCATACATACTCACAGGATACTGTATTAAAATTAAAAAGATTCAAGCTTCACATTTTCAAATAAAGTGTCATTTTAAAAAAAGCAACAAAAACATAGTAAACGGATTTAAGGATTACTTGAACTTTTGTTTAAAAATAGGACTATAATACATTCCTGATAATAAAGTCCCTCGTACGCACTGAGTGGAAATAATTTCTTGCGACTACGAGAACCAAAAGTCAAGTGTTTATATTTAATTCAAAACTTAAGTTTAGGGCCCACTGGAAAACTACGCCGCGCAAATTTATTTTATCGGATTTTATTTTTATTTGATTCACTAGGAATAATTGAGTTTTCAAATTTGTTTTTCTATAATCTATACTAATATATAAAGCTGAAGAGTTTTTTTGTTTGAACACGCTAATCTCAGGAACTACTGGTTTGAATTGAAAAATTCTTTTTGTGTTGGATAGTCCATTTATCGAGGATGGCTTTAGGCTATATAACATCACGCTGCGACCAATAGGAGCAAAACATCAGTGAAAAATTGCGATCATAATAACAGAAATTGACGCGGACGAAGTCGCGGACAACAGCTAGTATACAATAATTTTTATTTGTATAAAACTCAATATTATTAAGTACATCAAAAACATGAATCGTCACCGTTATAAAGTTTATTATCCTCTATATATTATTATCTGTTACAGCAAGCAATCGGTCACCTCGATGGTCGAAAAGGTTATTATCAAGTCAAGGTTACTTATTCCGTAGATTACTATGTGAGGCACATTCGTGACCCGAAAACCTAATGTTTTGACGATTTGTTCCTTATGTGCGTCACAAAAAAACAATCATTGCAAATCTCTAAAAGATTCTACTAACATAGTTTTTGCATACGATAAAAACGCATTTAGACGCCGTCAATAAATTCGAAAGTGGCTTAATTTTCCCAATCGGAACGATACGTTCCTCTTTTCTCTCCAGTGCAATGGTAGGAAAAAAACAATCTTTCAGATATCAGTCCATATTAATTTAATTTGTTTAATTTATTAGAATAATTCAATAGAATTCCCGTCGCATAGAGTTCACTGATGACCGGACTGCTGGAAGTTACTTCTGCCATTAAGTTTGGCCATTCAGCGGGGTAACGCAGCCAGCGTTCTGGGCACATTTCCTCGTTCCACTGGTTTAGATGATATTTTTTATATTGAGAATTTGGTTTTAATTTAGAATTTATTTAATATTAATTTTTCTTTATTTTAAGGTCTTGTTTTGCTAATGAATAAATTATTAACATTATAAATGAAAAAATGTGTTTGTTTGTTTGTTGGTTTGTCCTCGTTCACGCAGCAACGGAGCAATGGATTCACGTAATTTTTTGCATGGATAAAGGATAAGATCTGTAAAGTGGAATAGGTTTAGCCTTGTAAGGGGTTCCCGCGGGTTTTTTAAATATCTAACTCGCCTTCGTGACACGTGCAATAATAGCTAGTGTCTAATACACCTAGGTATAGTTACCTAAAAAAAAAATACAATAAATAAAAGAGAAAAGTTCCCAGATAAAGTAACGGGTAAAAGCCATATGTTAGAACATAGTATCGAATGTACTACTAGGTATTCTGTGCTAACGGTTAGGTTGTACCATTGCTTGTTTAAGATTACGTCATAATGAAATATGATAAGAATTTCATAGATTAAAACAAAGATTTATCTCCAATTCATTCATTGTCGTATTGAATTGATTACATAGTATTATATTACTATTATGTGCAGATACTTTGATGTAAAAAGGTTACCTTTAACTAAAACCGTGTATGTAAATTAATGTACGGACGTCGTAACTGCTCAAAGGTGGTATAAAAAATAAGATCAAGATGAGTTTAATTCACAGAGACGAAAAACTTAATTAGGAAATGAATAAGAGGAAATCATTGTACCAGAAAAAAAGTGCATTAATAATTCAATAATTAGTATGTACACTGGAATTTTTATTTTTCGCTACAATTGTGTTGTGAGTTATCAATTTGACAAAGTTATTTTCAGATGTAAATTTATAATTTAATGTAGGTACTTACTTGAATAAATTTATTGTAACCTGATACTGCGCCGGGCTTTTAAACCTTCTCGGCTGATAAAGGGATGGCTTAGCTTGTTTCGCTGATGCAAATTAAATTAATTAATTTGGTACTTAAAGCTGAGAAGAAATAAATCTAAATATTTATGTTTGCAGTATTCGCGCAATCTACAGCTTTGGCCGGTCAGAAATTATTTATTTATACAACTTTATTGCATGAAAAAAATTAGTCACGGATGGGTCGTATTTTCTATTATACCTACATGCGAAAGTGATTTTTTTGTTGGCTTGTCTTTCAATCTACTGCAACTAAATCAAAAATGACTATATAAAGTACATAGTTTTTTCTTCAAAACAATGATTTTGTTCGCCACTTTTACTGGTTTTCAGCAGCTCTACACGGAGAACCAACTTCGAACCAGATACAAGTTATATAAAATGTTATGATTAATTTATAAAGGTACGTTATAAACTATAATAGCACCTCCGAAATGCTAACTTCACCGAAGACTAACCCATTTAGGTTAGTCTTTGATAAAGTTTAGTTGTCGTTGCCGAAATTCTTTCAAGAAAGCATTATGTTTCTAAATGATAACTCCATGGAAAAAAGTACCGTAACAATCGTACAAGAATAATAAAGTAAACAGTATATATTTTGGCATTCGATAAGTGGATGAAAAATTACCGATAATGATTATAAAAATCTCCTGGTGAGTGAGTAAAGCTTTTAATGATGCCTTGATAAAAGTCACATGGATGTAAATGAGATAACGGCATGGTAAGGGGAAAAAAATGATTGCAAAAGTTTATTTAGATAGCGTGATAAGTTACGGTCTTTTACATTTCCGATCGAAAAGGTATTTATTTAGGTGCTTACGCAAGAAATTAGCCTCTTGGTCACATGTTGGTAAAGATAGCTGTTGTTCACGATTATCTGCAGTGCTGTACGAATTTTTCGTCTGAAATCTACTTATTTATTTTTTACTGTTGTTTAAATAAGATATGTAGATAAAATATACAATTTTTTTATTTATACTTTTGGGTTGGCTTTTTAAGATTCGTCAGTAGAAATAATGCTTTAGGATTTTCGGTATAGGCCGGTAGAAAGAATTTAATTCTAAATAATATTATGATGGCAATGGATTTTGATTGTGCTATCACATCCCAATTTATTTCTCTAATGTAGTGTAGGTTTGAGTAAAATCCCTTTGTGTTTTTAATATACCTGCCCATTGTATGTTGAAACTTCATCATTTACTAACAAATAAAATATAGGCGATTTAAGTGGAGCTTGCTCAAAAATAATCTTAACTATGACGTGAAATTGTTTTCTTTTTTATAAGAGAATAAATATAGGTATCATTATATCAATTACTACTTTGAAACGCATAACAGCTGTTTATGTGCAATAAAAAGTGTTAAATAACCCTGTAATCTTGTCCTGCGAGTAAAAAAATTCACCCTTAATGGCGATCCTGCTACGTACTACTAATATTAGCTACAAAGCCGCGGTAATAAAGGTACGATGAGTATAAGAGGCGTAGGATCTTGGTCGCGCGTTCATACATAGTTAAAAGCCTCCTTGAAGCAAGGACACAGCCCCTAGCCATTTTTAAACCAACGCGCACGCGGGAAAGTTTCTTAGCGGTTCTTTTAAAAATTTATTGCGAATTTTTCAAAAGGACTCTTTTTAAATTTTTTCGTATCATTGGTGTAAGTGCAAAGGTCAGCATTGTGTCGTGGAAATTAAGGTAAGGTATATTCGTTTTTTTAAATTTAACACTCGCTATTTCGGAAAAATTATAATTTACTTAAAATATAAGTGAGAACCCGTTGAAGTCTTTTGCTTGTACGCAAAATAGGATAATATCCCGTCTAAACTCGAAGCACTATTGCAAACATCATAATAGTTGGAAAAAAACATACAATAACTATTAAATAATTCTAGTAAGTAATTTAAAAGTTATTTCAATGAACTAGATTTTAATTGTGTAATTGCAATAACGTCTGCAGTCATCTCAGAAAAAACCTACTCTACCTGAAATTATGATATAATGTAATTGTATCTACTTTGCTAAAGATGTTTACCAAAGCCAATTTAACTATATCACTAGTTAAATTAACTTCAACAAAATGTTAAAAGAGTATTAATGAACTTAATAACACCTTAACTCTGGGTAATTTTTCTATTGGTTCTGACTAGCAGATAAGTGATAATATAATAAGAAAACCTGTAATCAACTCATTCCGTATCGTAATTATAACAGAGCGTAAACGCGTATATAGTTTCATGTATTAATTCCCTATCAATTATTTTTAATTTCTTACATAAAGTAGACATTTCCAATAATTTGAAGTTAGTACCAATACAGTTCATAAGTTTCAGTTGAGGGAAGGTCTTTTATGTAGGACAGGACGTATCCAATATTTTAAAATTTAGTTTGTAAGTAGATTTTATTCCAAACGAAATAAGGAGTTTACCTGTGATACGTTTTAATTAATAAGGAAAACGTATGTGTGTGAAAACTATAAGTTTTAACAGGTGTCTTGTGATGTTGGAAATTATAACTATCACCAGGATGTCATTTGAGAATTTTGAAAAATAAAAAGCATGTAAAATATACTATATAAAACTATACATAATATGCATATACTAAGTACCAATTAGCTATAAAGCTAAACAATATATAGCTTGTTCTAGAAGATCGTATGGCAATAATTGAACACATGAGATTCGAACCTATAACTTATATTATTCCACTCCAAACACTGAGCCATCGATTTTATAAAACCTTACTCCTGCTCATGTCTTACCTCGTGTATCCATGAATTTGTACGAACTTTTCACCATGAAGCGTTAATGATATTCTGTAGGTCTACTCTTATATCTTATTCCACATAAATTCGCTTTGTCGTTAACAAAATAAAGGAGTTTTCCCACTGCATTGTCGATGGTGATAGTTACACGGATAGCAATGTAAGCGGCTCATGTTAATTCAATTGCCATTGCTCCGAGCTTGTTACCGAGATAAATCGCTTGTCCACAACTTTAAAGGGGGCATTCTTTGCATGCTGTCTTTTCTTAACAATATAGGTAGATAGCTTTTTTCTTTTATTAAATTTACATCGCTAGTAGATCGAGATTTGTGTAAGGAATTGTTCAAAATAAACTGGATACTGAATCAATTTATATTTCGTTAAATTTTAATTTAACGATGTAGTTTTCTCCTTGGCTGTGTTATTTATAGTAAAAGTTAATTTTTAGTAAAAATGCCTACAAAAACAAGACATTTTTATATAATTCCAATGTGATTCCAGTACGTATTTTATTTTGTTTTATTTATTAAGAAACTAGATGATGCCCGCGTCTTCATCCGCGTGAATTGAGGTTTTTTGATCCCACGAGAACTCTTTAATTTTCCGGGATAAAAAGTAGCTTATGTGTTATTCCAAATTATAATCTATCTCTGGGCTAAATTTCAGCAAAATCGGTTCGGTCGTTGCGGCGTGATTGATAATACGAGAATAGGAGAAAATAAAGTTACCCAATTCCCTATTTGTGATATTTGTAGTTTAGTGGCTCAGGTAGATACCTAAGCCGCTAAAGTATAAAAATCACAAATAGGTATATTTAAGGTTGATAGAGAAAAACAATACAATAAATTAGACATACTAAAATAATACCTCAAAATGAAAATAATTTAATGAAAAACGAAAACAAAACAATGTTACAAAATATAAGTTTTTTTATATTATCCAGTGTTAACCAATTGAGAAATTTGTTAATTGGATTTTAGAGCCTTTTATGGCTATCTGGATTAACATTTTTATGGTTCGCGATCTTTTCACGATAGGTACTTGAGTTAAAACTAAATGTGAGGTTCTAATTACAGATACAATTCAATACCTTATTGTGATTTGAATTTTGACTCGTAACTTACTTTTTTGTATATAATAATATAAAAAAATATTTTAAAAAAACCGACTTCAAACGCCACTTAAAAGTATAAAATAATTTTAGTTTGTACACGTATGTTGAAGTCGGGCCAGCGTCGCGCATCGGTTTCATCATTTCTATTTAGGCCGGTCCGTCTCACGGGCTAATTCAACAAGTATACCGGCCTAATAGTATTTACGATTTAATAATTTTAGTTTGTACACGTATATTGAAGTCGGACGGGCTTAAAATATAGAAACGATGATACCATTGCGCAACGCTGGCCCGACTTCAACATACGTGTACAAACTAAAATTATTTTATACTTTTAAGTGGCGTTTGAAGTCGGTTTTTTTAAAATATTTTTTTATATTATTATTTTAAGCTTTTTAGTGTAGCTTCATGGGACCAATTCACTAGACCATTTGTTTTGCTCCTTAAAAAAAGTATTGAAATATATTATTCCAAATAGAAATTTAGCATATGTATGTATGCTATGAAGTTTGCATGGTTAAAATCCTACACACACTCTGATCACGAGCGATTTGCTCTTATTCAATGAGGAGTTCCATCCTATATCTCCGAAAATATTCATCAGATCTTCACCAAACTTAAATGGAACCAACCTGACGATATGCCCTTTTAAATAAAAAAAAAATTATTGAAATCGGTTCAGATTTGACAGAGTTATAGAGTAACATCGTCAAAAATTCGGTTAGAAAAAAAATTATATTGAAATGCCGAATAGAAAAGCATTATGTATGTATGCTATGAAGAATGCATGGTTAAAATCCTACACATACTCTGATCACGAGCGATTTGCTCTTATTTATTGAGGAGTTCCGTCCTCCATCTCCGAAGATATTCATCAGATCTTCACCAAACTTAAATGGGACCAACCTGACGATATACCCTTTCAAATAAAAAAAAAATTATTAAAATCGGTTCAGATTTGACGGAGTTATGGAGTAACATCGCCAAAAAAAAAAAAAAAAAATAAAAAAAAAAAAAAAAAAAAAAAAAAAAAAAAAAAACATACGCGTCGAATTGAGAACCTCCTCTTTTTTTTGAAGTCGGTTAAAAATATTTACAATATATATGTATATACGACAACGAACACGAGTAAAAAGAAATTATTTTATTTATCTACTATGAAACCGAATTTCTTCACTTTTTAATTTTCCAAAATATTCCTTTAATAATAATGTATGAGTTAGTACATATACTTATTTTGCGAGATTTTTTGAAAAAACTATACGCGGAGGAGGTCGGATGAAATAAAATTTAAAATTATTATTTAATAATTATTTAAAACATCTTCAATCTCTCTAATAAGACTTTGTACATACTGAGTATCAAGAAAATTAAGTTAGGTAAACCATAATCATAACAATTTGATAGATACCCACAACACAATAGGACATTTTTTATTGCATTTGAATACAATATATTATTTTCTTTGTTGTAAAAGCTCCTAAGCGTAACGATCTGATAGCCTAACTACATAGTCTGAAATTAATTAAGTTGGTACCTATAGGTACATAGATCATAATTTTAAATAACTGAATCTGGATACGTGTGAAGTGCTACCGTACGAAGGTATAGTCTATTTTTACTTTTTTTTTTAATATTTTTAGCGAGCAAACGAGCAGGCGGGTCACCTGATGTTAAGTGATTACCGCCGCCCATGAACACTTGTAGCACCAGAGGCACCACCAATGCGTTGCCGGCCTTACTTACCGCCGCCCATGAACACTTGTAGCACCAGAGGCACCACCAATGCGTTGCCGGCCTTACTTAGCTGTTTTAAAACGTAAATAATCCGCAGGTTTTGCAGAAACGCGTAACCGACGAAAGTATCGGGCGCTAACGACGTATAATTGACCGGCCATGTACGGTTTTTCACTTGTTTTCATTGTCAGGGTGCGGTAAGAGAGTCTTCTGTACTGTGCTTAGTATGGCGCCTACGCGTTTCAGCGAGAAAACGCTTGTTTTGTGTTTTGAGGCATTATAAACTAAAATGTTGTCTGGGAGGCTTTGGCCGTGGCTAGTTACCACCCTACAGTCAAAGACATGCCGCCAAGCGATTTCGCGCTCCAGCACGATGGCGTGTAGAAACCGATTAGGGGTACCTATGGGTTGAAGTACACTGCCATACCCGTTCCAAGTTAGCCCACTACCATCGTAGACTGTATCGTCACATACCATCAGGTGAGTTCGCAGTCAAGGACTATCTTGTCATTGAATAAAAAAAATAGATTGTAATAAAACGTGCTAAGGTGCATCTACATTTTCAAGGACGCAAGAGTGGTAATATTGAAATTATCCACGTTTTTTTCACCATGAAATAAAGAATATACCCAGGGAGTTGTCATATTAATAGAGCAGCATATATCCCTCCACTGATATTAAAAATGGGCTCTACCTAGGCTCTACCTGACTGATGTGATAATTCATTAAATAAATAATCAGTTCTGTTTATCGCAATGCTTTTTGTCGATTTTGCTGTATAATTGCTAGCACGATCATATTATATACGGTGCCTATTTTAACAAGATGATACTTACTTATAAATATCCATACTAACATACAGTTTAAAAATGCGAAAATATCTAAGTTTGTATGTCTGTTACAGAAGTCTGATTGTATGTATCTTAAAGAAAGGTTATAAGTTTGCTGCTCTACGATCTAACTCATTGGTTGAACCTATCATTAAATCCCACCACAATTTTGTATTTGCGGTTACTATTCCATCTCCGTTGTCAATTATTTGGGCATTGACTGCAAAAAGCAAGTTAATATTTTATAAAGATTTTGCTCTGAATAAGTCATTCAAATATTACTCAGCTTTTGTTTTTTCTTACCGCATAATTGGAGGTTCGGTTTCACTGTTTGTAATTACGCGTAGGTAATAAAATTAATAAGATGGTAATGTTTGCTCAACGGTAGATAATTATAACGAGATGCGAGTTTAAGTTGTAATAAAAATTGATTGATAGTTGAACCGTTTATCGTATCTTATTTTGTTTTTATTACTTACCTACTAGGATAAGCCCGCGTGGAGGTAGGTTTTTATAAATATCGCAGAATCTCTATGTTTTACCGGGATAAAAAGTAGCCTATGTTACTCTCCAAGTCTTCAACTATGGCTATTGAATTTTTAAAGCCGAAGCTATTTTTTTACCTCATAAAACAGATAAGAATTAGAATGTAATGTCAACTGTCAATTGGAATTAAAATATGATAATAATTTATTAGATCTTAAAAGCGATCTAGATTTAGGAAATCCTGTAAGATCCCTTCAGTAGGTTAAAATGAAATTAAGTAAATAAGAAACCACTTGTTAAGTAAATAATTAAAGATGAATTCCATATGGTTTAGTGAATACAAAGTCCCATACGTGCCATTCCATTTTAGGAGCTACGACTAAGATTGACAGATCAAATAGAATTTGCAAGTTCACGATTTATGTAAGATAACATTGTTCGATTCAAACTGAGGTCCTTATGTAGATACCCTTGCGTTTCCTTATAGGTAGATGCAAGAAGTTTAGAGCCCTTATTCTTAACCATTTTATAATAATATGTTGTCGCTTCATTGTCCACTAACCTAGGCTTAGTTTTACGAATAAGTACCTATAAGCTAAGCCTAGCAATCCAATGATTAAGAAATAGCGTCAGTGTATTATATACCACTAGCTGATACCCGCGACTTCGTCCGCGTACATTTAGTTTTTTATCATCCCGCGGGAACTCTTTGATTTTCCGGGATAAAAAATAGCCTATGTCACTCTCCAGGTTCTCAACTACACACATGTAAAAAATTACGTCGATCCGAAGCTCTGTTGCAGCGGGATTGAAGGACAAACCAACAAACCAACAAACACACTTTCGCATTTATAATATTAGTAGGGATTGCTCTTGACTCTAGTATATCCATATACATATTAATGTATTCAACCTATAATATACACCTATAAGGTGTAATATTTGAGACAGGATTATTTTTTTGTAGATATAAGTAGGGTACATATTTATTTTTATTGCGGGTTAGGTAATTTTATTAAGAAATTGCTATATTTTTCTTAATATATTTTATTTATCGCATGTATTGCTGTTACTGTAATAAATATCCTCATTAGTCATTATATTCTAAATACATTCAGTTCAGTTACGGTTTTAAATCAAAATTAATCACAATCTGCAAAACTCTGTACATCTACTTACAAAATAAAGAAGTCAGACTTTCCGTGACATAATTAAAACCAAAAGCTTATTTTGAGATGGGTCGTATTAAAATTAGCGATATAATGCGGTATAGGTACATAAACATAAGCTGCCTCTCAATCAGAGATTGAAGAGTCGCCCAGCTTAGCGCTTCGCGAGTTATAATAAATAGAATGGAATAATTTGCTTAAGTAAAAAGAAGAAACGGTCAATTGAGCAACGAGTAAGTTATGAAAATTAAATGCATAGAAAGGGAGCCTGAGAGTCCACACACATCGTAGGTTCTTTAGGTTATTTGTAGGACTAATATGCAAAATTAAGCAAGCTATCTAGTGGGCAGTGGCGGAATTATTTTGCCGCCAGTAGGCTATTCAATTTTGCCTCCCCTACCGATCTCTACATTATTTTGTGTCAGTTCCAAGATTATTATGACTGCACAAGAAATAGTTTTTGGGGTACCAACATTAGGTAATTAAATACTTTTTTTAAATTTTACCGCCCTAAGCACTAGCCTATTCAGCCTCCTGGTAAACTGCCCGTGGGAACTTTTTTTTATAAAACTTAAAATAATGTATTTTTCATATCCTCAAATATCCTCACCACAAAACTCGTCGATCCGTTGCCCCGTTGCAGTGATTCAAGAACAAACAAACGCACTTTCGCATTTATAAAGTTAGTAAAGGTAACCAAATTCAAAATTATTTATTTATCAATCCACATTTCTACTAGCTTTTGCAGTTTTGCTAACGGCTTTAGTCCGCGTGGAGATAGGTTTTTTAAAAATAGGTAACGCGATAAACCCTTTTATTTTTCCGAGATAAAAAATAGTCTTTGTCGTTCTCTGTTGTTGCGTGATTGAAGGACAATCAAAAACACAAACACACCTTCGAATTTACAATAGGTAAGTATCGGAAGGATTTCGTATTCATCGATGTATTGGATTTAACTCAATATTATAATATATATACTAGTTATTAAACTTCTTTATTGAATTAAGCAGCAGTACAAAAGCAAAAATTATGGTAATGAATTGGAAGTCAAGTTTGCAGTATATCAGATATTATCATAGAAAAAATATGGAACCATGCAAACCGCTTTTTCGCAAGATACGCTGCAGGTATGAGACCGCCAGAGGAACTTTTTATTCCCGGCTATTTTTATGGTCTGAACGTAATAAAAGGTATAAGAATATAAGATAGATATTATAGTGTCTCGTCAACATTGAATACAGACAAACCAGTTGAATTGCGAGGTATCTAGATGCGTTGAACTTAGGGTTGCGATAATAAAGTATAACGATTTTAATGGAATGAGTATCCAGGGCAAGATAAAAACACGTTACTGGTTATTTAACTTGGGTACTTTTACGTCATGTCTGTGTTAATATCCTTATCCTTGCTAATATTATAAATGCGAAAGTGTGCTTGTTTGATGGTTTGTCCTTCAATAACGCCACAACAAAGCAACGGATCGACGTGATTTTTTGCGTGGGTATAGTTGAGGACCGGGAGAGTGGCATATATACATACAGGTACATCTAAATATATAAAAGGCAAAGTTGACTATTGACTGACTGACTGACTGATCAATCAACGCAGAGCTCAAACTACTGGACGGATCAGGCTGAAATTTTGCATGTAGATAGCTATTATAACGTAGGTGTCCGCTAAGAAAGGATTTTTGAAAATTCAATCTCTAAAGGGATAAAATAGGGGCCTGGAAAAAACGAACTTAACGTGAGCGAAGCCGCGGGGAAAAGCTAGTTATACATATATTTGTGAAACATTCATAGTTAAAGATTTGGATTATCCTGCTTGGCGACCCTGCTGAACCTCGGCGTGAACGGTACCATCGAACAATGATACAATGGGTAAATAGTGGTGATAGTTCATTCATCAATGTGCTACACTGACACGTCCTCTCTTATCAATGATCTCTATAGTTAGGTATACTAGCGCCACCCCCCTAAATATATTTAAGTTAAATTTTCTATACTTGTCCCTTTCTTGTTCACTCTGAATTAATCTTACCAAAAAGTGACAGCATCACATTTAACTAAACATGATTAAGCAGAGTGCGGTGCAAGAAGTCCTTAATCTATGATGAACACTGGATTGGCTGACCCTATACAAGTGACATCTTAATTATGGATCAATTTGAAGCGCCACATTTGACATACGAGTGTCTCTGGAACTAATAATAATTATTAGTTCCAGAGAAAATTATAATTTTGCTGATTTTGGCTTGAGTTTCTAATTCGTAATTCGTGAGTGTATAGTTATACCTAGCTTTACAAAATTTATATTCAACAAATTTTGGAACAATGGTCAGCAATTCCATCTCAGGATTATCATAAACAATAAAACTTTCTAAAAATTCAGTTTCATTATAAAAATGATTATATCAAAACGAATGGTATTAGCAATACATTACAACCAAAGCTCACAAATTCAAAACGCAACCAGCTGGAGTTCGCATGCAATCCTAATCCACTTTAAATCTTATTTTTGGGAAATAAATTAATTACATTCGCTGAGTTACTTAGGGAGTAGGGACCGCTTTTACCGTCAAGTTTGTAAGCTTAGGCTTACGAATATATAAAGTCGAAGTGCGTAGGATTTCATAATTAGGTACTTACTGACTTTTCAAAAATTAATCTCATACATTATGAACTTAGTAGGTATAACATATACATTACACACGTTGTTAAAATTTTTCTGTTTATTTGTCACTTTGTTCCAACTACTCTTTGATTTTTATGCAATTTTCACAGGTGCAGGATTATGTAAGGAGTACCTAATATGTAATAGGCATTTTATTCATTAAAAATTTCTGCGGTTTCATAATATCAGAGCCAATTTATGGTTTTTAAGCTATTTTCAAGGTGTAAACGTTGAACTGATTTGTCGGAATTTGCCACTGAAATAGTCTGCACCTTGGAGACGGACACAGGGAAAATCACAATTCCATAGTGGTTTTAAAAAACCTTAAGTCGCGGTCTGCCTAATACTGAGCTTCAATGTTATTCCTTGCAGGTATCGATTTAACAAAGTATAAAGTATTCAAGATTCTAACGGCAGGTTAATCCGTTATAATAAGATCAGCACCTACATACAGCGTATAAATTAAAGATATATACATACAATTTGTATAGAACGGTGGGTAAGTACCTGGCATATTTGGCAACTTAGCCAAGTAGGTCCGCACCAAGTTCAATGCCAAGAATCCGCTATTTCTTCCCAAATGACATCAATAAAGTTAATATTCTCCACGTGTAACGTGTGAAAGCTTATTACAAACTTTAATGGGTTTAACAGCAATGAATTGTGATGTTAAAACTTGAGGTATCTTCTTAGTCTTACATAGTATAACTATCGAAGGATTCTATCCTCGTATTAATATGATTCAGGTGTTTTGTTACTGTTGAAACTTTCTTATTAACTAAATTAATTTAATTTACTTATTATTTAATTTAATATTTATTAAATTCAATAATAAGTAAAAGAAGGCAAGACGCCCTTCGCGATTTGAATTATGCAGTCTAGTGTAGGTAAGTTTTCAATTTTACGTTATCTACCATTTAGAATGGTATTGGAAAGAGACGGAGAATTTTTCCATACATTTTCTATCCAATCTAATTGACAGATTTACACATAGCTAACTTGAAAACTAACACAAGACTATCAGAGGCCTTGGTGTAACTTACCTACTAATAGAGTGAGGCCCGACTCACACTTGGCCGATTTTTAGGATTCCGAAAAAACATCGGAACCCTTATTTAACAAAATTAAAAAAAGCGATTTGCGTCAGTACT
The DNA here is from genome assembly GCA_933228805.2 of Hipparchia semele. Lineage (NCBI taxonomy): Eukaryota > Metazoa > Arthropoda > Insecta > Lepidoptera > Nymphalidae > Hipparchia > Hipparchia semele. The sequence goes on along the minus strand of OW121721.1, from coordinate 7,089,965 downwards.
AATTATATAGAGCAAGTTCCAGAGCGTATATATGACTACGATTCAAATTGGATAGGGCCTCAATGCCTTCCCATCTATTTTCAGGAATATACAAAAATTTTAGATATTTTTGAAAAATTTGCAGCTATTCAGATTTTTTTCTTACCTACTACTATCGACCGGCTAGACAGCGGTAAACGGGTAAATATTTACTACAAATATGCAAAAATATGATAGGTAATGTTTGCTCTAGCATTCATTCATTTCGTTTATTACTCTTTACAAAACATAATTTGTCAATTACTTAAACAAATAAATGCTGATCAGATATACTTAGAGAAAGAACTAAAACTTTATGGATAATGCGTGAATTACAGAGACAAGTTTTAAATTTAAATCATATGTGTACATATGTTGTTTTACTAATATTATAAGTGCGATTCTGTTTGTTCGTTAGTTTACCAATCGCAGTGACTTGATTTTTTGCATGAGTATCAATTTTTGAGGACCTAGCTCTCTCTACAAAATGTTTCTGTGGGATTTTTAAATTACCTACCAAATCCTGGACAATGCCGCGGGCAAAAGCTAGTAATAAAACAATATGTCAATGTCAATACTGAAAATTCTAATTATATCGATTTCAAAAAATGCATTATGACGAATAGCCAAAATAAAAATCCTATTATTCTATTAATTAATATTAAAAATACGAAAGTTTGAATGTATGAATGGATGGATGGATGTTTGTTACTCAATCTCGCCGCAAAGACTGAACCGATTTGGCTAAAATTTGGCACAGAGATAGATTATACTTTTTATCCCAGAAAATAAGTGTGTTCCCGCGGGAATCCAAAAAAAACCTTCATCCACCCGAACGAAATTGCGGGCATCAACTAGTAAAATATAAAAATGACGTTGTTTGTTCACATGAAGCTTTGATTTAGGCTCAATGACTATCCACAGTCAAGACAATGAATCATTGTAATCAGAGCATATTCGCCAGTCCATACAAATCACGAACCCCGTCGCGTCCCCATAAATAGGCATTTGGCGCCTGCACCCAGTGCACGTTCAATGACCTCAGTTTTAATCCAGAAATCATAATTATGATCGTTATCATCGAACACGTACTGTGTTGATGTTTTGTGTACAACGCAAAGGTTTTTTGTCTCTGCCAGCTATGTATCTAATTAGGCAGTTAAATAACAATCAACGCTGCCGCTTTGTTCTACATTCAAATGGAATTTTATTCTTCTATTCTCTTTTTTGCTGTATGACGACTCAAGTGTTAACACTTCCCGCGATTAAGTGGATTCTTAGTATGCTACAAAAAATATCTATGTTATTATAATAATTAATGTATTTGGCTCATAGTAGCTCGAATTTGATAATAATATTTTTTAATAAATGCACATTTTTATAGTTTACGGCAAAAAAAAGATAATACAATATATTTTGTAATATATATTATAATCATATTATAAGACTTTGTTAATGTGATAGATTCATGTCCACTTTTGGCCGTTTGTCAGTTGAGGCGACGACAAGGAAACATTTTATAACTTTTAAATTTTTTTATTATTTATTTATTTATTACAACAAAAATGATGCGAGAATAGATTAGAACGATGATTCCGCAGAAGTATGAATTGTTACATTGCTATAGGAATTGCAAATATATTGACAGAAGAAGCATGTACAGAATTTACTGATTGACATACCTACAGGATGACATGAACGTGACTCTTGACATCATTGAGGTTGCTTTTTTGCAGATTTTGAATACTCTAGCAACATAACATCTCATTGGGTAACAAAAGATATTAATTTACGCAAAAATACAAAAAGACGTAACTACATCGATTTAAATCGAAACTGTATTTGGTGAATAATGAAATTATTATTTATTGTGGGTTCAACAGACCATTTAATTTTAAGAGTTGAAATTACAAGGGTTTTACTAATAAAAATATTGTAAAACAACCTCTTGAATGGCGTTTAACCACAATAAAATGATAAAATGCAGTTTATAATTATATTTTCGTGCAAAACTCTGATTTCTTAGTTTGTTTATAAATTTTATTTTGATAGAATTTTTAATATTCTTAAAATAAACGTGGACGCCAGATTTTTTTGTACATATAAGTAGGTTAGAAGATATTATTACAAGAAGTGGACAAAGATTTAGCTTATCTCTTAGTAGTTTTTCCACTTTTCCTCAAAAGTGCGTAAGGTGAAATTACCTATAAAGGGTATATATAGGTCTAAAATGTACATCACTATTTATACTACATATAATACCTACTATGTAATATTCTTAATAAATAATAAACTACATAAACATAAAAATATATTAATATTATAATCTATATATATAAATAAAATAGAAGTGTCTGTTTGTACAATAATATCGAAATAACAGCTTTTTACAAAATGTATCGAAGAAATAAGGAAACCCTCTGCGAACTCGTATTTTATCTTTCTATCCCTTTTTAATTAATTCTTTCAACGTAATAGAGCGGAAGATTATTAAGCAGGATCTAAGTTATCTAAATTATATTAATTTGATACCCTCATAGGCTTGCTTAAATATACGCGATTCCGTTAATTGTGAGCAATATAGCATTGAGTCATCATTAAGATACTAAAATTATTATACTGATAGGATCAATTCATCATCGCCAATTAAGTATGATCCGTTATAAAAATGACTGACAGTTATAACTACCTTACTAACATACCTGTGAACTCAGTTTGGATGTGTTTAATTGGACTGGAAAATGGTTGCCTCCGAATTTTTAATAGCATACTTAATAGGTATGGAAAGTAATAGGTAAGTAACTTTAGGAACGGGAACTGTCCTTCTAAAACATGTCAACTGGCAACCCTTGTATTTTTGCTCATCTATGTTTGAATAATGTGCAACGGGTATGATTCGAACCTGCCACCTTTCAGTTTTCAGTCCGCACGTTTAACCTTTGGGCTATTGAGGCTTATTAATCGACATTGGTTTAAATGACATTGAACTGAATCCACAGTTTATTGCATCTGCGTAATTAAAACTAAACAATAAGAAAGTTTTACTACTTATATCGGTTGCAACACGACCAGTTCAGAATCGCCGGATAGTGGATAACATCTAAGATACCAACCGTAACGTTAACTACGATCATTGTCCGATGTATTTAGTGCTAATTTGAAGATTTTTATTTTTGGTTTTAGGCCGCGCTTACAACCAAAGCAATACTACCACTTTTATAAGTGATCTGTCTAGAAACACTTTTTCATATAAAAATAAAATTGTATAATATGTATTCTTGTTATATTTTATGTGATAGGCAGATACGTGTCACTGGATACAGGTGGCGCAAGACCGAGACCTGTTGAAGTCCATGCAGACACGAAGGGTTCGGTACCATCGTACAAGATTTAACACTATAATATAATTGAACGAGCGAAGCGAGTTCTCTGAGTCAACTAGGGCGCTTGCCTACTAGACAGAGAAGTGTGTCCGTCTAAATGTCTGTCAGAGCCCTATAACTTCTGAATTACTGAATATTAGAACGTGAAACTTGGTTGAAAATTCAGTTATATCCTGTACTTGAACAACAAATACTAAAATTAGATAAATGTTATAAAGAAACGAAATTATTTAATTTTAATGCGCCATCTATTAGCATTATTGTAAAGCTAATAGCTTCACTATAATGCTAATAGATGGCGCTGTGTCAGTAAAACAGTTTTATGTCAACTATTATTTTTTTTATTGCGTCTAATGTTAAAAGTTAATTATTACAATATATAATTAAAACTTTTGGGAATTATGGGATATCGCGAGGTCTCAGTTCGGGGCGAACCACTAGTTATATGTATACTATCTACGTATTACAATCATGAGATACAGCCCGCTGACAGATGGACTGATAGCAGTCTTAGTAACGGTTCCATGGCACTGGCACTCTTTGGATACGGAACCCTAAAAAGGAATCTATATAAAACAGTTATTGCCTAACGCCTTTACCTTCTGTTTTTTATAGTAAACTAGCTGATGCCCGCGACTTCGTCCGCGTGGATTTAGTTTTTTAATTCCCGCGGGAACTCTTTGATTTTTCGGGATAAAAAGTAGCCTATGTCACTCTCCGGCCCGTAAATTACCCCTATGCAAAAAATCACAGCAAGCCGTTGCTCTGTTGCTGCGTGATTGAAGGACAAACCAACAAACCAACAAACCAACAAACCAACAAACACACTTTCGCATTTATAATATTAGTAGGGATTGAAACCTTTTAGTTGAACGAGATTCTTTGATTAGCAACAATTGACTCGTAAATGTATACTGTATAAGTCATTGGCAGCAATTATCTCATTAACACGTTCCATCAAAACATCAGCTCCGTTATACATACATAAATATTATTTATATGCCTACTTCATATCACGGTAGAGTTGGTACAGCTTGTTATAATAGCTACGAACGTATATCTCAGGTAGGTACAGGAAGACCATTTTTATGAGTTACATCCTGGTTATATCAATATTTTGAGACACGACCATCGAGAGAAGCGAAACCGCAGAGATTTGGCCTTACGGTAGTAACTAATAGGTACTAGGTCTGTTTATGGTATAGTTCTTATAATTCACGAGGGCATGTGGCTCATGGTTGTGTGTGTGTGTCGTATAAGTGGGAGCGAGAGCTTGCTTGCGCCTGACTGCTCCCACTTAGGCTCCTGAAAGGCACTCACACTTACGCAATGTCTATATATACGACGTAACAACAAGTAAAGCTCACGCGCTCTCGTGAATTGCAAGAATTATACAGGAAGTTTCACTGTTGTTTTTCATGTTATACAACGGACAAGTACTTCAGGCTTCAGCGGTTACACCTTTACGAATTCACAAAGATGTCCTGAAGTCCTTAAACATATTTTGAACAAATGAGGTACAGTTTTCACGCGGCCGTTCACTCAGTTTGCAGAGAATTCAATAAATAAGTCGTTACTAAATAGAAACACTAATAGCATAAATATTATTATTACTGTGAGAATCGCTAGACACTTTTAATTGTGCGTGGGCGGTAAAAGGGAATGTAATAAAAAGTCATCTGGTAACACCGTCGCTGCAACTTTTTACCTTTTTTAAATGTGGCAATAACTTCTTTATTTATTGAACGTAAATGGTAAAATCTCTATGAGTTTGTTTTTCAACCAAGCTAAAGAAGCACTTTAGTGATAATGCGGTCCTTATGATTTAGCAGAATTATGTCTGGTGTACCTATAATAGCTTCTTCTTCAATTTTTATTACTTACACTTATTATATAATATTATACATAAATTTTACTTGGAGTCTGATCTGAGACACAAAAAAAAACATCAAAACAATACGGACACGACAGGAAAATAAAAGGATTTTTTCAATCGTATCAAGAGATTTGTTTCTTTTATCTTTTACCTTTTTAGGGTTCTGCATCCAAATTGCACAAAGGAACCCTTATAGCGATTAGTACTTAGTGCCTATACCTAGGGAAATAAGTTTTTTAACCGACGAAAAAAAAGGAAGAGGTTCTCAATTCGTCGTGTATATTTTTTTTTGGAAAATATTAATTTTAGTTCCTTCCGAACAAACTTAGTGATGCGATCCCAAACAAACTCGTAAGGTGCTCGTTTTTTAGGCGTTCGAATAATTTATTAATTTATTGTAAGACTTGTACTTGGTCAGTTTTATTTACTGTGGGTATGTTCCACTTATTTTGTATTTTCCTTCGAATCGAACTTTTCTGACTATAAACCTGGAATGTAACGGCGCCTGAATATCATCATCAGGCATGCTTTATGAAGTCATCGGTCATAATAACTGACATGGCTGCATGGAAATCGTGATCAGTCGCGGAAATTACGGTATCCCATGAATATGAGGTGTCAAGGTACGAAGTATGAAATGCAAGGAAAATGTACGCGTATTTTTATATTTCTGCACGCTTACCGATAGGTACCTAATATTACTGCAACGTTTGAATTTTATGCTGAGATCTATAGAGCGTGCTCTGACTCAGCTTAGACTCAAGATAGAGGTTAAAACGAGACACAAATATGTTCTGATATAAATCTGTCTCGTTTTAACTCTGTCTGCAGTCGGTTGGTTGGTATATTAGAGTATAGGTATTGTAATACAAGGGCGGGAAGTGCACGCGAACGAAGTTGCGGGCATCAACTACTAATATTATAAATGCCAAAGTTTGGATGGATGGATGGATGGATGGATGGATGGATGGATGAATGGATGTTTGTTACTCAATCACTCCGCAACGGCTGAACCGATTTGGCTGAAAGGCACAGATTATTGTCTGGAATAAAACATAGGCTACTCTTTATACCGGAAAATAAGAGAGTTCCCGCGGGAAATAAAAAACCTTAATCCACCCGAAGGAAGTCGAAGGCGACTTAATAATACTTAACTGACAATGAATGAATTGTATCTCGTAATAAAAAAATGCGAACAAATCGTAATAATTGACATCCGGTCTAAAGCAATAAGTTTCATCATTTATTTGTTTTATTATGCATATTGCATCTATTACTACTTCTTTTATATAATTTGCGGCAATTAAAGCCTTCAATTATATTAGTATTTGATGCGATCACGGATTACCTATGTAGTTATACCTATTCGTAAATAATAAAAAAATAGTTACCATAGAGTTAGACCTAGGTGGTTATACATATTATATTTTTTAGGATAGCTACGTTGTCTTTACGAGTTATTCAATAAAATATCTGAGATTCGCTAAAAGAGCAACTAAAACTTTTGTTTTTAGAAAGAAATTAAATATCCAAATATCAAATAGGCAAATACCTAAATTTTTGTTTGTTCTTTAAAAGAATATTAGCCAAGCTGAACTTGACCTATATTCTCCTCTCCCCTTCAAATAAGCGAAAATCTAGGAGTGGATACGACAATAGTCCAACGGGTGAGGCTCGAACCTGCGACCTTTCAGTTTTCAGTCCAAACCTTCAACCTTCATTCATCATTTTCACCTGTGCGTGAAGGGTGACATTCAATACACACATACGTACATATACACATTGTTGTGTACATACATGTACCCTGAAATATATGTATCCCCTTTTTCAGGCAGTCTTATAAAAAGCTGTTATTTTCACATTACAAACAGACACTTCAGTTTTATTTGTTTGTGTAGAAGATTATACCAATAATTAATATCATATTATATTACTACTAAAAAATATAAGTACCTGTTGATGTTTATCATCCGTCTATTTCGATCGTGGTTGAAAATAACTGAGGATCATGATTCATGACGCAAAAGTAGGTACCTACTGTTGCTTGCTTCTATATAATGTTATGTATAGCAGTTATGCATTTACATAACTAATTGATCAATTACGCAAAATATGCTTCAGGTATTTTTTATACGCGCGTTCTCGAGTAACCTTGACCGTGAACGTGTAAGTTGAGTAATGAGTAATTTCGAACAGTTATCTTATGTAAATAAAGTATCTTTTTTTAATTAATTTTTGTTTCAATATTAATGAACATTACCCTACCTAGGCCTATATTATGATACCTTCTCTACTAAATGGTTGCTCGATATGTCTATCCTTTAATTACATTAATTACTTCGTCTTCTTCTTCTTTATCAACCGATAGACGTCCACTAATGGACAATTGTCTCATAAATGGCCTTCCACAGGCCTCGGTCTTGCACCGCCTGAATCCAGCGGCTCTGCGCTTCTGCGCTTCCCGGTGCGGGGTCGCCACTCCAACACCTTGGGACCCCAACGACAATCAGCTCTTCGAACTATATTCCCCGCCCATTTCCACTTCAGTTTCGCGACTCGCTGAGCTATGTCAGTTTGCATTAAGCACATATATTTACTGTATTTACAGTTTTTTTTAACTTTACTTTTAAAGCTGACTATTTAGTTACTTACAGAAGCTTCTTGTTCTTCTAAAACAATAAGTGGAATTTGCTTGGTCGAACTCTATAGTCTGTGGATATCACCGCTCTCTAGACCCTAGCACCTGGATCGTGAGACTTTCAAGAAAAGTAAGCCACCACCAAAAATAAGCCACCATAGTTACTTAAAATAACCTCAAGGTCGCGCACCAAAAGATGGTACACTTTTCACAGTGTCTTGCACTCTCGGTTATCTCATCTAGGAATCTAAAGAGCTCATTGTTCAAGAACATAATTACCTGACCAAGAATTTAATAACAAGAACTTAATGACTAATTTTATAGCTAGACGTAGGTACCTATCTCCTGAATTAAACTCGGGTACATCCGTGTGAAAATCATACCATTATTGATTAAGTTTTGGAAATTGTTAGTAGTTAACTACTTACTTACTTTTAGAAGTTAATAATACCCACATTTATATGTCTACAAGTGTACTGAAATAAAAAATTTAAAATACCCCCGACATGTTACTACCCAGTTTTCTGCTTCATCATCAGATGCTTCTTCTCGATCCTTGATCATCATCTATCTAGCACCTGCTCATTGAGACCATTCTAATGAGCCCAAAGACACTCTATCTGCTGTAAGTTGCTGAAGAGTTGGGTATCCCACAGACTACTTGATGCTGAAGCATCAGCTCAAGTTTACCATGCCTTGGAAATAAACCCAAGTATCAGTAAAATAAATATGAAATCAATCGCGCCAGTGAAAGTTTGTAAGGCCCTTTTTAATCAAGTATTAAATGAGCTGATAATCTTCAAACGCCTGAGCAGATCTTCATAAATTATAGCTAAGATCCACTTCGATTACATAAGCTTTCAAAAAAAAAGCCACATCAAAATCGGTCCATTAGAAGCTGCGAGGGAACAGACAGACACACAGATACACAAGTCAAACTTACAACACCCCGCTTTTTCCGTCAGGAATTGCAAAAAATTAATAACGTTCACTTATTAGCGTTTCTTGCAAGTTGCAAATGAGAAATGGAGCAAATTAGGTTTTAAACCATTATAATTAGCGGCGTTCAGTAGTCCTCTAGGGCGGGAACAGGCTTTACCAACGAGTTTAACAAGAATATCTCATTACCTCGTAGATACCGTGGCAACATCAATGGTCAGTTGTTACCAGTCTGTAGCCTGTAACTAAAGTTTGTAATCTTAACCTAACAACTTTGTTTAAAGATGCGAGAGCGCCCTTGCATTATTCTGCAACCCAATTATTATGTTTTGCTTGGTACTTTTCTTCACCTTCACAAATAAGTAAGTAAGCAACAAATTACTATTATTTTCACAGACAACTATTTCGATACTATTTACTTACCATAAACATAGTATTACCATACAAACGAAGTTTGATTGTAATATTAATCAATCAAACACAGAAATATTGTAGAAAGAATAAAATCTGTCTGAGGTTTGTCATATTTCCATTAAAAAAATCTTACACGAGTTTCTTGAACGATCGTATAAATCTTGAAAACATTCTGAAAAATCTCAATTAAATTGAGTGGATTTGAATTATAATTTACGTAACTATGTCTTTGTTAATCTGTGAAAAAAGCAATACAATTCCTTTACAAAAGAAAGTTACGCGGTCTAAAAAGCGTTTTGTTTTTAAGGTGAATAATTATTTAGGTCGCTGTTACGATTCTTTAAGAACTCTGTTAGGAAGGACCTCTCTTTAAATAGAGATATAAAAAAACTGTTTAGGTAACTAGTTTTCACAGATACTATTTAGGTAAGGTAAGGTAAGGGTAAGGTACGGAACTTTCGGTATGCGAGTAGAAGTTATTAAAGCCTCACAGGACGCAAAGTTGACTAAGAGGAGTTTTTGTATGCCGACAAAGATCCCGTTTGATATTTTTATATTTGCGTCTAGCTGGTTTTAATCAAACAGAGCCCAAGAATGCAGTTCACACCACAGCTGGAAAGGGAATCTTGAACCTGTTTCACCTGCACCCTTCACCAAGTCGCTATAAAGTATCCTCTCGAGGCTTGACTTATGCAATTTTACTCTCGCTCTCCCTCGGGCCTTATTAACGAGCCCATGCGTCACAAAAAGCAATAAATATGTATCGAACTCAGCTCGATCTTATATTTATTTTCATTTTAAAGACCTGACAAATGAATTACGAGATCGAAACCGTATTTGTATTAAGAAATAAGAAAACAACGTACATGAATTATGTTAAAAGTGCCGTGTGTTATTGAACAATAAATATTTTCAAATTGTTGAGAAAGATTGTAATAATTTGAATTTACTTTGAGATGTAGTTAGGTATTGGATTTATATTTGACCCTCGTTAACGTAGGTGCAAATGGTAAATGAAATTAGAAATCACAAAACTTAATAAATAAAGGAAGGGAAAAAGGCATCTATGCCAATTATAATATGTAAAATTTATAGGTAGTAGCGCCCATCAAAACTAATAAATATTTTGTACCTACACACTTTTTCAGAGGCAGGAAAATAATGTCATACTTATAATAATGCCAAATACTTCGTAAAAGTTGGAGTTGCAGAAGTATAATATTATTATGTATATATGGTATAATAATATGTAAGTGCTATGCTTTGTACCTACCATACTCATATTTCACGGACAAGTTAAGTAGGTTTAACAGTTTGAAATTGCTGGAAATTAGAATTGTACAATTTTATTTATTGTTACAAACGAATAATTTGATACATAATAATCTTCTAAGTATAATTCACATGCTCTCCCTGACCAAACGACTCCGATGTCCGACGATATTAATTTTGAATAAAGCTCGCTGCATACATAACGTGCACGGGACGTGGACGGGACGTGGACGGGACGTGGCCCGGACGTGGTTAGTAAACACGGACGGGAATTTTTAATGCATACGCAACGTGGCAATAACTCAGAACTAACGTGCTAGTGATGTGAACAAGGAAAGATGGATTTTTCTAAGATTGTAGCGAGCTAACTTGGAAGGGGTATAGCAGTGTAAATACAACCCATATCCCTAATCGGTTTTTACACGCCATCGTGTCGAAACGTTAAATCGCTTGGCGGCATGTCTTTGACGGTAGGGTGGTAACTAGCCACGGCCAAAGCCTCCCACCAGGCCAGACCAGAGACAATTTAGAAATTATAAATTCCTAAATTGCCCCCGCCGGGAATCGAACCCGAGACCTCTCAGTTATAAGACCACAGCGCTCACCACTGCGCCAGGGAGGTCGTCAAAGGTTGATACTATATACCTATTGATTTGAGCATAAAAAGTTCAACTGTAATTATTATTACATATTAAAATATAAGTAGAGATACCAATGCAATAAATTAATAAAATAAATCTGACCGTTTTCAGTGAGTGATAGTTCGACTGCAATTTTACGCCACAGATAATTTTTATATTTGGTGTCTAAATACTTTCAATGATCGTACACACTCAATTAGTTTTTCCATTCGTCCATTTTGCTTCGTAGGTAAATACACAAACATCACTACTTAGCTCTCCGGAGCGAACGGGGCGACTGTGCATACGCAGCGGAATCACGCACGGGACGGGGCACGTACGGGACGGGACGTGCTAAACATCGTCGCCGACGATATTTTTCCCGTTCCGCGCGTGGCACGTTCCCGTCCCGTCCGTGCTCCGTGACGTATGCACAGTCGCTTACATTTTCTATGAAACGATGTTTCCAAAACTCCACGTCCCGTCCCGTCCCGTCCCGTGCACGTTATGTATGCAGCGGCCTTTAAATGCCAGCTACTCATATTACTCATTTGTCATAAGTCACATTTCGTTTGTTCCTTGGACAAAATCTGATTTTGATAACTGATAACATATTTATATTAATTTGCGACCGTTATTCCTTATACCCACATACAAAACAGATAGTATCTAAGGCTCACTTAATTCCGTTAATCGCATTTGTTCATACTCAAGCACGGTAAAGTGACAAATTAGAGCCTGGAGGTGAAGTGAGGTGTTGAGTATGAAGTAATAGGTATAAACCATTTTGCTTGTAATGCCGATGGGAATATTCAAAAATAGAATTTTTTTTCCTAAAGTTTTAGTTGTCATTTTTAGGGCAAAATATCTATATATATAAAAGGCAAAGGTGACTGACTGACTGACTGACTGACTGACTGACTGACTGACTGACTGACTGATCTATCAACGCACAGCTCTAACCACTGGACCGATCGAGCTGAAATTTGGTATACAGGTAGCTGTTAGGACGTAAACATCCGCTAAGAAAGGATTTTGGAAATTTTCAACCCCAAGAGGGTTAAATAGGGGGTTAAAAAATCGAACCTAACGTGAGCGAAGCCGCGGGTTAAAGCTAGTTTTGGAATAAAACTATAATGGGGTGAACTTTTATTTGAATTTTTATGATGACAAGTTACCCCTATTCTACGATCTCCCCTGATGGTAAGTGACGCTATAGACGATGGTAGCGGGTTGCTTAGCGGTACAGAAATATAAACTCCCAAATTGCCCCCGCCGGGGATTAAACTCAAGATCTCTCACTTCTTGAGGGGGGAGGGAGGGAGGCCGGTGTGGGTCTATCGTGGAGTCTATAATCAAGTCGATTAGATAACTGAAGATACTATTAATATATTATTAGATGGCTGAAATCCCTAAATCGGTTGGGAAAAGAACTGATAAACGGCACAGAATTACATCTATCTGAATATCTCGATCAAACCGGCCTTCGAATGAAAAAAAATTCATTAAAATCGATAAGTATATCTATTCCTTTGAGCACTACGATGGCACAGACATACAGACAAACTAAGTGGTTAAAGTTATAATATAAAATAATATTATGTATAAATATAAATATTTATTTATAAATGCAGGACTCGAATTGTATCATCGCTTGGGCAAATTGTAATAATTACCCTGGCCAAGTGTCTTTTAATTTTTAGGGTTCCGTAGCTCATAGTGGAAAACAGAATATTTATAGGGTCACAATAAAATGACAATATTGTACTTTTGTTCGCCTGTAATTTCATAAAGTTTATAATCTGTTTGTCCGTATGTTACGGGCGCTTTACTTGTGGTTACTTCGTGTACATGCCCATTGCTTAAGTGTGCGTGCCTGTCAGGAGCCTAGGTGGGAGGGTTCAGGCGCGAGCAAGCTCTCATTCACACTTGTACAGATACGACACATACACTACCATGAGCCGCCCATGAGCCCTCGTGAAATAACTATACTTTTGCTTTCTAAGGAAACGAAACCACGAAACCCTCGGTGCGCGATTCTGTCTCGCTCTTGACCTTTTTTTTCACAGCATCAGCCTGTAATTATTTTATTATTCGCGTGGCAATGAACTAGGTGCGTTGTCGATTTGTTCTTATGAAGACAGACTGGTTGTTCACATGTGACCTTTAGAAAAATACCTGAGGAATTACTGAGAACTCGATGACTTGGTGCAGATGGACCCTTAATAGGCCTATTCGATTCTTAAAGCCATTTTTCTTTTTGAGTTTTGTTCTTTTTAAAGTCTTTCTGGTTAATCAAACTGTCATATTGTGAGCGTTAAAGTTATTGAATAGAGTAATTTTCAATTAGTATACGCGTTTCAAATCTATCAAATATTAGAGGGCCATTAATAATAATTTCCCATTGCGAGAATCTCACAATTAATTTTCAGAGTAAGAATAGTATAAAGAAAGAATAATACGAGTATAAAGAAGTAATACCTGGGGTACTGATTTTAAAAATTCTTTTTAAAAAGTAGTTTTAATATTCTCTTGGGTTAAAGGGAAAATTAAGTCGCAGGCAGTTGCTAGAAAGTGGAAATAATAATATCACGAACTAAGTGATGTATTGTTTCCGAATCACGTTTTGTATTAAAACATATATGTTGGCCATAAATATTAAATACTTATAAGTACATTGTTTACATTAAGTTTAAAATAATTTACCAAAACACTTTTACTTACGAGTAGGTACATCATACGTAGGTACGGCAATGATTCATTCAGTGCGTTTTAGTAAATTATTTATTATTAAGTACGTGAACATAACTCCTATCGTAATTATGACATAATTTGTTATAACACGTTTGCATACCTAAGCAAAGTTTTATTTGAATTAAATCGAAAGAACTTATAGGTTTGAAACTTCAGTTTGCAACTCTTATAAATTATGAATTATTACATGATCTATAATATATCTGATTTATATTAATACTAGGGACCCACCCCGACTTCGTCCGGGTTGAATTAGATATTTTATGATTTATTTTACGTATAAATTTTATTTTCCGGTTCAAAAAAGAGAGACGGAACCAGCATTGTGTGAATCTGACTCGCAGTTGGCCTTTTTTGTTTTATTTGTTGAACAAATATTGTCACGACCAAAAGATAATTTTAAAATAACAATTATATATCTTCGAATGAAGCGTACTCATATAATATCGATCGAACTTCACTTTGCAAGTTCGTTTGATCATATATAATACACCCTTTTAAAACCCATGTTTTAAAAGGGTGTATTATTGATAATTGATAATACACCACTTTTACCAATCAAGTCGTGAAATGTCGATTACATTCAGATTACATTCATGACTCATGAATGCGTTTGGAAAATTATTTATTATTCGGTAACACCTACAAGGTGAGTCGAGGTTGTTGACATTGTAACAACAAACGATCTTGAATTCTTGACCTATGACTTTCATACACTAAGCACTAGCCCGCACTGCGAATAAAATCCGCGCGATTTTTTTTTTCGCAATTCTGTAACACTTGCAATCATATGCAGATACGCGCACTTGCGATTTGAAAACCGCGTGAAAGTATCAAACTAGTTTTTTTACCGCGGGAAAAAAAATTCACGCGGATTTTTCTCGCGATTCGGGCTAGCTCTTAGACCTAGCGTGCACTTATATTTGTAGTATTTACGTGTTTTTTTTTTGCACTGAGATACTTACTCATATCTACGATATTCTCTCTGATTGATAGTTGCCTTAGAAGTGACGATGCCATATTTCAGCGGTGTTATTTCACTACGGAGGTCTGCTACCTTCCTAAATCCTAATATTTTCATTGCTTAGAATTTTTAGGGTCAGATTTCAGACTTTGGTATCGTGCTAATGTAGTTATTTTAAATTTTGGTCTCTTGCAGTTTTCAGCTGAAACTCCAGTCAATGATGACGCAATAGAGGTGCACCAAACCACTACAATGAAAATGAAGATTCCCGTAAGAAGATCTTGTATAACACTGATTGTACTGTCTGCGTTCGTAGAAGCAATAACAGCAAACGAAAATGGTACGTGACTCTGGGCCAGAGAATTAAATTGCCTCGTCCAAATGCTAACACTAACAGGATGGTTTTGATAACTCCTACTAACTTCACTCACAAATAATGTCAATAGCTGGTAGGTGAGATAACAAAGTTGTGAGTTATGTAAGTTAGTAAAAGCTGTCAAAGTCATTGGAATGATTTTGATCATGAAAATATATCTCGATCAATCCAAATTATCTAAATTATAATATAACGAATTTGAAGTCACCCCGAGGCCAAGCCCCGAGGCGGTTAGCGTGCAACTGTACAAACGAAGTTTGATTTTTATTTAAGGATTTGTGTGTAAATTTCTTAGCTCGTGTAATATTTGAAACTATACGAGTATTTTTACGAAAACTGACTTTCAAAAATCAAACGTCTTTTATATAGAGTGCACTAGGGAGATAGGTACTCCTCTTACATTATTACATTTTTAAGCATTTTATGGTATAGTTCTTACAATTCACGAGGGGGCGTGAGCTTTACTTGTGGTTACTTCGTGTACATGCGCATTGCCTAGGAAAGTGTGCGTGCCTGTCAGGAGCCTAGATGGGAGCAGTCAGGCGCGAGCAAGCTCTCGCTCACGCTTTTACATATACGACACGCACACAACCATGAGCCACGCGCCCTCGTGAGTTGTAAGAACTATACCTATCGAAATACTCTGCCCTTAAATTATTATTTACTAGCGGACCCGACAGACGTTGTCCTGTCTTAAGTTTTTTACATCCTCTTTGACGAAATTGGCAGCACGCATTCTGTCAATGTTATGTCAAACGCCATAAGATTTCATCAAAAAAGTTTGAATTGTAAAAGCGGTTACATTAGAAATAATTTAATATGGTGGTTAATATTTCTCAAATTTTCTAATTTTCCGCGCAATTTTCTTAATTTTTTCTTTCATAAGAACCTTCTCCTAAGAATAACAAACACAATAAAAAAAGAATTAGCGAAATCGGTCCAGCCGTTCACGCGTGATGCGATTACCAAGGAAATAGGGATTCATTTTTATATATATAGATTTATTAATAAAATGATTATTAAGATGATGATTTTTTTCATTACAGAAACTTCAACCGTAGCGGGTCGAAAAGGTAGGGTCAGTGGACGAATAATAAAACTATACTCTGGATATAAGCCTGATCCTGTGATATGTATTGAAGAAGGATTTAAAGCTGATCCTGTACATTGTTCCGTATTCTATCGATGTTTGAAGTCATCTAGTGGGAAATTCACAGTTTTCAAAGTGAGTTGATTCTTACAGGTTTACCGATCATGATGTAGGGCTATTTTGAAACGATTCTAAACGTGTAGAACCTTTATATGTGAGTAAAGCTAGATTGTTATTTGTGAGGTATTATCATAATATAAAAAAACTGCTTTAACTCTCCCACTCACACTTCCGTTCCCTCTTTGGATCTACTAATAAATATATATCAATAGTCTTGATGAATTCAGACTTTTGATATGTTCATTAGTAGAGCCTTTCAAACATTATTATAAAGTTTCAGGAGTTTCGGAATAAAGAAAAAAATTTGACCAGTAATTTATTATTTCTACTTGATTTCATTGAATGAATACATATCTATGTTAGTATATCAACGTTTGATATTTATAATTTCAGTTCCAATGTGGACCGGGTACTGTTTATGATCCCGAAACAGAAGTATGCAATCACCCTAGCAGTACGAAGCGATCTGAGTGTGGCGGCATAAAATCGCACGTTGAACAAGACAATGAAAATGATATAGACCAGCACGAACTGCCATCGCCTATAAGTACAATTGTACCTGTATATACTAGTGCTGCAAATAATAACGCAAGATATACTACTAAAGTTCCTCAATTGAGCAGTTCAGATCAATTTAAACCGTCTACAGAAAATGACTACATAAATTCTTTTACAAGTTCCTCATCTCCTTACCAATTAGGATTGACGACAAAAGAAGTCCAAGATATCAATCATAACCTTTTGAGTTATCCTTGGACAGATTATAAGAATACAACTCAACAGAGAATTACTTCATCAACAACTATCTTAGAAAAAGCGCAACCCTGTATTTCTGACGGATTTATGGGAGATACTGAAGACTGTAAAAAATTCTATCGATGTGTCAGTAACTTACGAGGAGGTTTTATACGATATGAATTTGTATGTAGTGAACTAACTGTTTGGGATGACCACATGCAAAGCTGTAACCATCCTTGGGCCGTTCGAAGCAGACGTTGTGGTCGATTTGGCATAAATAGCGAAATGTCTTATGTATCAAACGATATGGCTACAGAACTGACGGAAGGAAATTACGGCGTAAAATTTTCTGAAACCCCAAATCAAGGAAGTAGTGAGATAAGTAAACCAATAGTACCTACAGCCAATTATGGAGATAGATTAAGTAGTGCATCAGAAAAAAATCAGATGAGTTACGGACCTTCCTTAGTTGATTACACAACAACGCCAAACCATGACAAGAGTACAGGAACGGAAGGAAATATTCACAGTGATGATGTACATAATAATTATAATTTTGGTCAAAAGACAACTATACAAGCTATATATTCTACAAATAAACTAGCAGAAAATAGTGACGCACAATTTGCTGAAACTGGAAGAAATTTCATTTGTACGCAGAGTGGGTTTTTTGGTGATTTTATAAACTGCAAAAAGTTTTATAGATGTGTTGACAATGGTAAAGGAAGCTTTACGAAATATGAGTTTACATGTAGTCAGGGTACAGTTTGGGATAAGAAACTGGAAGCGTGTAATTATGCTTGGGCTGTTAAAGAATGTGGTGGTGCATCAGCAGTTGAAAGTTTAACAACAGTTGATACTTTTACGTTAAGTACAAACACTATTCCTACAATATTGAGTGAAAACGTTGACAATGGTTATATAAATCATTCAAACCAAGAAATTGAACCTTCCACTACTATTACAGTTAGTACACCTGTGTCTTTAATATCATCAACTACAGCATCAAAACTAATAGAAAAAGAATGTACGGAAACGGGTTTTGTTGGAGATAAAAATGATTGTAAAAAATTTTACCGATGTGTAGAAAACGGAAGAGGTTTATTTACAAAATTTGAATATATATGTGGTGATGGAACTTTATGGGATCAAAATATTGAAGCATGTAATCATGCGTGGGCAGTTCATTCTTGTAATTCAGCTACACCAAACAGTACATTGCATACAACTCGGATAACTACCGCTAAAACTCTCACAACATCATTTTTAATTCAGTCTACAACCCCAGCAAAAGTTCAAGAGAATAATGACTATAATGTTGCTTATGGACCTCAGCTAGACACGGCATCATCAACTCCTGACGTAGATTTACAAAAAACAACGCTAGCACCAATAATAAATCAAAAATATAACTGTGAGTCTACAGGGTTTATTGGTGATTCTAATGATTGTAAAAAGTTTTATAGGTGTGTCAGCAATGGACAGAGTGGCTTTATCAAATATGAATTTTCTTGTGGTGAAGGCACTGTCTGGGATCCTGAAATCGAAGCTTGCAATCACGCCTGGGCAGTCAAAAATTGTGGAAGTAGTATTGCCTTAAAAGACGAAGTAACTTCCAGCTCTATAACTTATTCATCAACAAAAGCTAGTGATGCTACAGTTACCACTAGTATTTCGTCTATACAAACTTCAACACAACCAGAAGAAATTAGTGATTCAGGCTACGGTCAACAGCAAATTGTTTCAACAAAGAGACCTTATTTGGAAACGACGACATTAAAGCAATCTTATGACCAATCAAATAATTGTCATGTGTCTGGATTTATTGGTGACATGAATAATTGTAATAAATTTTACAGATGTGTAGATAATGGAAACGGTGGTTTCATTCGATATGAGTTTTCGTGTGGAGAAGGTACTGTTTGGGATCCCGAAATTGAAGCTTGCAACCATGTATGGGCAGTAAAACATTGTGGAGGACCTTCTAAAGAAAACCATTTGACAAGTTCTACTCCAAATGTTAATCAATCAAATAATGAGTATGTAACACAAAATTATGTAGATATTCATAACAATGCAGATAATTTTACGGAAACTACGACGTCAACTGTTTCTACGGTTACGACGATAACTGTAACGAGTAGTAGTAACGAGTGTGAATCGAGTGGATTTATGGGGGATAATAGTGATTGTCAGAAATTTTATAGATGCGTTGACAATGGTAACGGAGGTTTTGTCAAACACGAATTTATGTGTGGCGAAGGAACAGTTTGGGATAGTAAGATTGAAGCATGCAATCACAAATGGGCAGTGGAAAAATGTGGAGGTAATTCACACAGTGAATCGATAAAATCTACGACACATTCATCACAACCTACCAGCCCAGTAACAGAATCAATAACTACATCGTCTCTTTCAGTAACTTATACTATGCCTACAATGTCAACTCACCCAGTAAATATTGTACCTTCTAATGAAGATAGTGGATGTAGTTCAGAAGGATATTTTGCAAATCCTAATGATTGCAAGAAATTTTATCGTTGTGTTACCGAAGGTAATGATGGCTACACTAAATATGAGTTTTCTTGTGCAGAAGGTACAGCTTGGGATACAAACACGCAATCGTGCAACTACATCTCTAAAGTTGAGACTTGTAGTTCAAATCAACATCAAATAAACCTACCAGAAACAAAACCAGTGCATGATAAACCAGTTACGGAATCAGATAAAAGTACAACATCAGCATCTACAACATCAACATCTACAACGTCAGCATCTACAGCACCAGCATATACATCATCAACATCTACAACCTCAAAGTCTACAATGTCAGCGTCTATAACGTCAGAATCTACAACGTCAGCGCCTACAACTTCAGCAAATGCAACAACACTTACAACTGTGAGACAAAACACTTGTAAAGAAGAGGGTTATTTTGGTGATACAAATGATTGCAAAAACTTTTATAGATGTGTTTATGAAAATGACAGAGTGCTTAAAAAGTACGATTTTACTTGTGGAGATGGTACAATTTGGGATCAAGACCTGGTTACCTGTAATCATCCACATGATGTTAAAAACCCCTCGTGCAAATCTGTACCTGAAAGCACTTCATCTGTCAGTACTACTTCAACAACAACAGATTACAATGAGACAAATTCATCTCTTACTACGAATAAGCCGTCGAGCACAACAATTGAGGCTGCTTCTAATAAGAATGATACAAATTCAAACTGTAGCAACAGTACAACTGAAAATCCTAACAATACAAACGTGACTTGTCCAAAAGCTGGATATTATGCTGATTTACGTAACTGTAAAAAATTCTATAGATGTGTTGATTGGGAAAATAATGGCAAAAAGTTTTCAGTATATCATTTTGAATGTGCTGATGGAACTATATGGGATCCAGCACTTGAAACCTGTAACCACGAAGATTCTGTATATCCACCTCGTAATTGTAATGGTACACAAAATGAAAATACAACAGAAACATCTTCAACTACAGAACAAACTACTACAACTACTAATAAAGCCGAATCAACCAATACTTCACCTGAACCTACAAAAACTTCAGCGCAGACTACAACTACTAGTAAACATCCATCAACTCAAACTACACAGTCATCAACAACTGAGAAGTCAACATCTCAACCATCAACTACACAGATATCTACGACTAACAAGTCAACAACACAGTCATCAACAACTGAAGATTCAACAACACAGTCATCAACGACTGAAGAATCAACAACACAGTCATCAACTACTCAAGAGTCAACAACACAGTCATCAACTACTCAAGAGTCAACAACACAGTCATCAACTACTCAAGAGTCAACAACACAGTCAACAACAACTACAGAATCAACAACACAGTCATCATCAAGTGCAGAGTCAACAACACAGACATCAACAACACAGTCATCAACAGGGGAAGAATCAACAACACAATCATCAACAACTGAAGAGTCAACAACACAGACATCAACAACACAGTTATCAACAACTGATGAACCAACAACACAGTCATCAACAACTGATGAATCAACAACACACTCATCAACAACTGAAGAGCCAACAACACACTCATCTACAACTGAAGAATCAACAACACAGTCATCAACAACAAATGAACAGACTACATTGGAATCACAATTCCATTCAACAACAACCGAAACAGACAAGGAAAAAACAACTACAACTCAAATGACGACGTCTACATTAGATCAAACTTCAACCACTGAACCATCTACAACAGCAACGGATGCTTCATCGACAACGGAACATAACGAGGAATCTACTACAGCAACATCAACAAATGAAAAATGTCCTGACACCGCTGCTGATCAGTCTTTATTTGTCTGTCCTACATCGTTTAAAAGACATCCTAAATATTGCAATTTATTCTATCAATGTACTGAAGATAATGACAGTCATGAAATAAAAATAGCAGTATTCAATTGTCCGAACAATACTGTATATGACGAAAGTAAAATCCAATGTGTGGAAGAAAAGAAAAGCAGTAAAAAGTGTGATGGAAAAATATCGCAAAAACACAAAGTGGAAGGTCTAGGCGCTACTCAAATTGACCTGGTAATTTATTCTCATTTCTATTTTTACTAGGTATGAGATATTTTGTTTTGTTGCAATGAAATAATTTCTATTTTTATTGTTTCAGTTTGTAGTCACCAAGGGAAGAATGGCATGTGAATATTCTGGGCATTTTTCATTTGAAAAAAATACGGAGTGTTCATCATCTTTACTTAAATGTGAATAAACAAAATCAGGACATTTGCGAGGTTTTGTTTATAGATGTCCAGATGGTTTTGTCTATTGGAATATTAGTAGAAGATGTGAACCGTTAAAAAAAGTAAGAGATTGCAAGCGTTCATCTTATCAATGGGAAAAAAGATATGACATACCATTGGAAAGGTTTAACATTGCATCTTAGAATTTTTACATCAATTTGTACATTATATGTACAATAAAAAAGTGTTCCGCGAAAACTTGTAGATAGTTGCTTAAAATAGCAATGTAGCCTCATCCTTAAAAGTACGTTAACTCAATGTCGATTTAATAATTCTAGTCCGCTATCAATTTTAAAATGTATGTTTGATTTTATTATTTGTAAAAGTGCTGCCATAATATTAAGGAAGTAATAAAATCACTTTGTCATTTGTGAACATAATATTGTACTATGAGTTATGACATTATTTTGATCACGACTGATTAGAATAAGATCCAAAATAAATAATTTATTAAAATTTATTTCATTTTATTAAAACTACTGTATTATAAGTGACTACATCAATAAAAAATAATAATTACCAAAACTTACAATAAAATAACTTCAACGTTGTTACACGTTGATAAACTTCCTTTACAAAATAAAGACAATTCGTTAATAATGAAATCTGTCAAAGATTCGTCATTAGTATGGTGAAAAACGTTGCTGAATATTGTTCCAATAAATGCATGACAACCAATTTCCGTAGCAATTAAGTTACCTCTTAAATCAATTATCAATTTTGTGTTTTCATTTCTACTGCTGTATTTAGTTTTCGTTTGGATAATTGACTCTTTAACTACTGGATCAGTTTCAGATATGGTTTCGTTATTCAAATAGCTGTTTGCCTGTTCAGACAATGCGGCATCTTTAGTGAAGTTCTTTAAGTTTTGCGTATTTGATGTTAAGTTGGACTGAAAGAAAAATTCTAAAAATTTTGGAAGAATATTTTGTGCAGCCGATAGGTCACTTGTCTTAGTACTATTAATTGTGGCTTTGATTGGTTTTATTAAACTATCAGATTTTTTTTTATTCTCCTTAATAGGTTCGTTTTTAGTCAAAACTTTATGTTTTTTGTTTTCTTTAAGTTGTGAAGAACAATCCTGATCAAACGAAATTAAGTTTGCATTTCTTTTATCTTTGAAAGAAGTTATTGTGGCAGGAACATTTTCTGCTTCGACAAGACTGTCAGAAAAATTATTTTCATTCAAATTTTCCCCATTTTCTAAGTCCATTATAATATCACGAATATTATTCAATTTCTTCTTTGATTTTTTAAAGATCTTCCTTTTTGGAATAGGAATCAATCTGTTATTTGACTGAAAACTTACTAGAATATCATTTAGCTTATCTAAATAAGCTGAGTTTGGTGAATTTGGAGTTAATATTAATGGATTAAACGCTACTCCTCCCTTATCCCAAATAGATATGCATTGAACTAAGAAACCGATAAACTGATACGGAACAAGTCGCCAATATTTTTTCAGTGGAGAATTATCCATATATTCATTAAGAGAAATATATTTTATAGTGGGATTCTTGTAATGTTTACTTTTAATTGTTATTATATTTTTATCACTCCACAAAAAATTTAAAGCCATCTCATTTTTTTGCTCATCACTTATATCATTAACTGTATCATTTAAGACAACGATGAAATTGTATTTGAAGTTAGTATATTTTTTTGCGATTGTGTGGATGTGTGGTATATAATCATTACTTTTAAAGTCTTCATAATTTGCTACAAAAACGTGCATGTATATATTAGGTTCACTGGATTGTTCATTAGATTTACTTTGTATTGCGTCCTTTGAAGTATTAAGTTTTGATGGACTATGCGTCCTAGGGACCACGGCCATAGCAATGAAGCTATTATAAATTAAAAATACCATGAATGCAAACATTCCGAGAGCAATCCACCAATATGCTAGTAGAGATGATATATCATCTGAAAATAGAAAAAAAAATCAGGATAATGCTACTGTAATATAACTGGATCAAGGTTTTTTAATTCCTGCGATAACTTTTTGATTTTGTGCTTAAAATGTAGCTTATTTATTAATCCTGGGTATGCAAATATCAGCCAAATCGGTTCATTCGTTGTGGCGTAAAAGAGCGATAAACACACACCCACACTCACACACAGACACACACACATACAAACTTTCGCCTTTAAAATATTAGTGTGAGTGTGATTATCTATAGGAACATAGTTGATGGCTAAATAAAACTACACCCTAAGCTCGTGTGTAAGTCATAAGTGGATATTAAGTGATTGATAAAAAATTGATAAAATAATTCGATTTTGATGAATGAGGTGTCAATCGATTCTATATTATAGTTCGGGTGACATAGGCTACATTTTAAATGAACTTATTCAATGTGCCGGATGTTACGTCCAATTCAGCGTAGTTTTTCCTGTAAGTAATATTTTTTTCATTTTTTATAAAGAATATCAACCAAGCTGAACTTGACTGATGTTCTCCTCTTCCCTCCAAATAAGTGAAAACTTGTCTTAGGAGTGGGTACGACAAAGATGCAACGGGTGGGGATTGAACCTGAAACTTTTAAGTTTTCAGCCCGCACCTATATCTAACCGTTGGGCTATTGAGGCTTAATATTGAGCTTATTTGACACTAGATGATGCCCGCGATTTCGTTGGCGTGGATTGAGGTTTTTTATTCCCGCTGGAACTCTCTTATTTCCAGGAATATAAAGTATTCCTCTAGTAAACTCCTATTCCAGACTATAATCTAGCTCTGTGCCAAATTTCAGATAAATCGGTTCAGTCGTTGCGACGTGATTGAGTAACAAACATACAAACTTTCGCATTTATAATATTATAAATTATAAATAATAATAATAGGATTATAATATATAATAGGATAAACCCTAAGAATTGTTACCTGGCCAACTGGAGATGATAGCAGCAGCACCTGCCGCATGGGTCCTAGCTCGTCCTGAACAAACAGAATGGCGAAACCGCCTGTGGAACTTTGGCCCGGAGTCCTGTATACGCAACTCTTCATCGGAATACTCTTCGCATAGAAGCGGATGCTGTTCTTGATGCGATTCAGTCATTACTACCCATCAGTTCAATCTAAAAAGCAGTCATGGATATAAAATTTGCTATTAGATAAAAAAATTACATCAAACGAGCTTGTCCTCGGGGTTTCCACTGCGAGCGGAGCGAACTCCGTAAGGACTCCGTTTAACTCGCAGAGTAAAACTGTATGCAAGCACTTCCACCAACAAGGAGTCTAGCGGAAAGGACTGAGCGAGCAAAAAGAGTCAAAATGAGCTTGCTCAGAAAGGCAAGTTAACCTACTTTGTCTTCAAAGAGTCCGTTCCGCTGACGTATCCCGCTTATTACCCTTTTGCGGTGGAAACCGGGCTTAAGAGAGGTGTTACCAAGTCACTCTAGTAAAATAATCTCGATGAAAATTGCAATTAGCTACCTAAAAAATTTAAGTCAGGCGAATCTGTCACAAAAATTTATGTCAAATTTTACAACCCAAATGATCTAAAAGTGATCAAAAAGGCCATTATCATTAAATGTAAACAAAATGTCAGTATTTCAGTAAATGTGGACAAAACCTTTTTTGATCACTGGAAATTCGCACTGCTTGAGACTTTTGTATTTAAGGTAGGTATTCGTACTGAGGAAGACGACATCTCGAGGCGTCCCGAGCGCTGCCCAAAAAAGTTGGATTAAAATAATTAATTTATAGTACTGAAATCTCCTACTCACCTGAATACAAATTGCATAATTTTTAAAGAAGTTTCTTCACTACTATAAAAAAGTTTAATTTCATTACCATGAGTTTCACTTTGAGTACCCAATGAATTTTGTCTGAAATATTAATGATTTATTAACAATATTTCGCTAACACACTTTTACAGCATATGCCAATCGTTGTTCTTAGATCAAATTTATCTTTAATTTGTGAGGTTGGCACGTTTATAGGTTCCGCTTTAATTTTGTTGAATCAACAAGCGTTGGTCTCACGTACTGACTTTACTATTACGTCATTAAAATTTTTTCAGTTTAGCACATACTTTCTCGTACTACTTAGATTAGTTGCCCCGTGGTTAAACTTGCTAACTTAAAACGCTTTGTATGCCAACGTATCTACTACATACCTATTATTATCTATACTGTGGTTAAACCGTGTTACCTGATAAGCCTATAGATACTAACACGTAAAGAAAAATTTAAAGTTGCTGTAAAAATTACTTAAGTTAATTTTAAGTATTTTTGACTATTTCCCCTCCAAATAAACGGAAAACTTGTGTTAGGAGTGAATGACGTGAACGTCGACCTTTCATGCTGAGATATACAGGGTGTCCCACGGCTATGCCACATGGAGGGGAAGTACCTTAAATATTGTAGATGGAACATTTTACTGAAAGAAGACTTCATTTTAATTTAAAAAACAATTTAAACTGCATTCATAGATTTTTAAATAATTGCCTGGTTGAACCGGGACTCGAACCCGCTATACGAGAAAAAAAATTAACCTGTATCTTTATCATACCGATCGGAAGGCTTCATCGTAAGGATTATTTTTTTGTTAAATAACATAGCATGAGAAATAAAAGGAAGACCATGAATTTTAGCCTTTGATGTAAAATTTTGTTCAGAAAAATGAAAAGCTGACATTGGCGTATCGACATACAACTGACATGAACTTTACTAATGAGTACCCACTTGAGAAGTACGCATCATTTCCCGATCCTTACTATCCTTACTAATCCTTACTTATATTACCTATAAATGCGAAAGTGTGTTTGTTTGTTGATTTATTGGTTTGTCCTTCAATCCCGCTGCAACAGAGCTACGAATTGCAGCGGGACTGAAGGACAAACCAATAAATCAACAAACAAACACACTTTCGCATTTATAGGTAATATAAGTAAGGATTAGTAAGGATAGTAGGGATCGGGAAATGATGCGTACTTCTCAAGTGGGTACTCATTAGTAATAGTTCATGTCAGTTGTATGTCGATACGCCAATGTCAGCTTTTCATTTTTCTGAACAAAATTTTACATCAAAGGCTAAAATTCATGGTCTTCCTTTTATTTCTCATGCTATGTTATTTAACAAAAAATAATCCTTACGATGAAGCCTTCCGATCGGTATGATAAAGATACAGGTTAATTTTTTTTCTCGTATAGCGGGTTCGAGTCCCGGTTCAACCAGGCAATTATTTAAAAATCTATGAATGCAGTTTAAATTGTTTTTTAAATTAAAATGAAGTCTTCTTTCAGTAAAATGTTCCATCTACAATATTTAAGGTACTTCCCCTCCATGTGGCATAGCCGTGGGACGCCCTGTATAGAGCGTATTCTAACTTAGCTCAGACTCAAGATAAGAGTTAAAACGAGACACAAATATGCTCCGACATAAATCTGTCTCGTTTTAACTCTGTCTTGAGTCTAAGCAGAGTGAGAGTGCGGTCTATAGATTTCAGTCTCAATTTTCAGGTTAGGCTTAGGCCTGGCTTAGGCTTTTCTGTTAATTAGCGTTTCATTTTATGTTATTAGATCGACCGTCTTGTGACCACAAGAGTAAGCTTGTGACTATGTATAGCTATGAAGTCTATAAAGTACAAAACCAAAAAGATTTTAATCAGATATAATTTATATTATTTTTGCAAAGTTATTTTTTAATGTCACGTAATTTGAAAACAGAATTTCAAAATTTACTGTCACTTTCCAACAAAAGTTCATTTCATTTCTCAACAAAATAAAGTTTTTAAACAGAATAACGTTATCAACGAAAAGGTAAATATATAACATATTATTTACTATTTCAATGAATATGTGAAGTTTTTATTATTGGTGTTAATATCGTTATTATACATTAATATACCTATGTACGCAAAAGTACATACTTTTGCCCGCGACTTTGTCCGCGCAGAGGTAGGTTTTAAAAATTTCGGGGAGAACCTCTGTTTTTTCGGGATAAAAAATAGCTCTTCAAGTCCTCACCTTGAGCGTGTAAAAAATCAAGTCGATTCCATTGACTTATATTTTACCATCAATGGTCGATTAATCGATCAAGGAATTCCTTGTTGCGTGATTGAAGGAAAACCAACAAACAAACACAGTTATCTCATTTTTAATATGTATTAGTAAGGATTATACTCTTCCATTGCTCTTTCATAAGTATTTATTTTAAAAGAGTGCTATTACAGCGTATAATGGAGCATTCTCCACAAGTAAAACGTGATGAACAGTATCCGCTACTCAAAGTGGAGTCGGGCGGTGGGGATACTGTGAGGACTAATATTCCTCCAAAGACAGAGTCATCGGGATGGCACGTCACTTGTACACCCAAGCAATCCTGGTGCAGTCGTTGGCCAGGTAAGTATAGATCCACCAACTTCTCTGTTAATTTGATGGAGTTTAAAATAGCCACATATGAAATTAATAGAGTAAACTTACTGCATTTTCATAACACTGTATAGCATTCGCATTAGAAAGAACTGGCAGCAGTAACCACGAACTCTTGGACAGCGGAATGACATTTAAAAAAAAGACTTTTATTCCAATTTTGTCCCCCTGAACAGATAAGTTGGTGTCAAAAAAAGGTTGGTTAAGAAGGAATAATGAAGGAGGACATATACTCTATGTGGTGCAGCATGGTGCGGCATAGATAACAGACTTATTTAATTTACTACACTTGTTAGGTACTCATTCCATATTTTACGATTGTGATATTTAGGGTGCAACTGCAAGTAAGTCCTTCGTGGCAACGGACAAGAGTTCGTCTAAATTGTCACCCACATCATCATTGTTTATTGGCTATTCCGCACCATGCTACACCGCACGGACTATAAGTAGTTAACAATATAAATTGACATGTGAATCATTATTAAAAAGAATCCTTTTGTTGCAGAACTTGTCTCGGCTTGCTGGATGACTATGATTATGTTTGCGATTTCCTTTCTCATATTCTACGCTCTAGGTATGAGTGCTTATAGAAGACAACCGGTTGTTATCGTCAGATGTAATGAATCGAAGCCCGCTAGTGACGTTTACTACCACCACGTTATAGCTCGAGATGCTTATGTACCATTTTCGCTTTTTTCTGAATACATTTCATACATGGCGAAACAATACCCATTCTTACATTTCAATGTATATTTTCTAATTGATGATTCTTGGCAGAACTCTATTCAAGGTTCCAGACATTTAAGATTCATGAAAAGATTAGTGCCGCAAATGACAGCTCCGTACAGTACAATTTTCGGACCAAATCATAAAAGGGAAATAAAAGACTTCCAGAGAAGATATGAAAATGTTAACATAAGTGTGATGTATCTCAGCAAGTATATGGCAATGACTCCTTTAAGATACAAGTGGCGAATTATCCCACCAAATTACTTATCATTCTATGCTAGGATTTATGCAATTTGGCAAAATGGTGGAATTGGATTTGATCTTGTTACTTTCAACAATCAATTCAGTCAAAATAAAGTGATTGATCGTAGACTTGATGCAATCCTTAAACAACACAATGATGGTATTAAATCGGAAAAATATGCCGATACATTTAACTCTTTGGATAATCAAGAGCAAAATCAAGAACAAAATGAATTATTTTCAATGTTTTTCAATATGATTAATCAAATCCTTAATGAAACTTGTTCATTTTTTGGAGCAGATAACCCTGATATAAAAGTTATTAACAATACGCCTGTCATAAGAACTCATAGGAGCAAACGCGATGTTACGGCCAATAATACGAATGCATCATTAAACATTGAAGTAAAGAATCAAACAACTAATAATTATAATTCAACTGTGACAAAGTTCACTTCGGAAGAAACAGACCAGTACAAAATGAATACATCTAAAGAAAACAATAGTACTAATGAGTGGAATGTTCTTGATACCATCAAGAATCTCATAAAAGCCCCCGAAGTTATGGATCCGTTCAATATACCAAATATTTCAAATTTTTATGTTGATATGCCACAAGTTTTACTTTTTTACGATATTTCTGGATTTACAGAGGATATTGGTCCTTCCTATTCCTCTTTCAAACGACCTGCTTTAAAACATGCAACGAAAATGCAGAACAAATCAAAATATTTATCTTTAACTCCAGAAGGGCATTTTGTGGCAGCTTCTTCACGTCATCACCCTTTTTTAGCTCAATTGTTCTCTTCTGGCTGTCAGAGATTCAGCCCACAATTTGCAATAAAAGATACTCTTTTAAGCCAGTGTTCAGGATTTTTAAGAGATGATATTTATTGTGAAAACATTCGTGTGATTTACAATGTTGTGTAAGACTGTTATTTAATTTTTATTTTTAAATTACGTATTACTATACCATTTTCTTAGTTTTAATTTCTAAATTGTGTAAGGTTGTGCTATGTTTGAGAAATAAAATGTTTATAATAATATTATTATTATTATGGCTTCATTCATTTGCATTTTGTCTACTGAGACCTGGAACTGAATTGATCTTTATCACGTACCTACCGTTCCACTGTACGAATCCTGCAATTTGAGGTTATGTCATAACTCATAATATAATCATTGGCTTTTGGCTTAAGTTTGGCTTAGACCATTCAACCTGGTTGAATGGTTTATTGGTGTCAATCATTACAAATCTTGTGTTGTTGATGTTGTTGATGTTTGGGCTTATTTATATCTCAGTGATCATTAATAAAACGTAGGTAGTGTCTAATCATACTCTTTGATCACCATGGTCTGTGCACGAAGTGATTTAAACTCAGTGGCAGTTGGCACAAACGGAGTGATTATTTTCTCTTGGGTTGGCAGTTGACACTGGTCACCCAACTCCAAGAGAATAGAAACCATTTTGTTTATAATTACTTCGGAGTGATTACATTCTCTTGGATTACTTCTGTACCCATTTGAGTACCTAGTTATATTATGGGTTATTTTTATATAAATTTTCTCGTTTAAAACCGTCGATGTATACATTTTACCATAACTTGTTATGTACTTTATAGCTACAAAGTACATAATCCATCAATGCTTCGGACAATTATAATTGATGATCTTTTATCATGACTACTACTTTCATGTTTCAAAAAGTTTAAAATGAAACTACCTTTCAGCGTGATTTTAGGTCCAGTTCTCAAACCACATTTTAAAAGCACAAAGTTATTTTGCAAAAATCCAACATTTTATATTTGTATTCCATACACCTACGTCTACAGTACTCTAGGTTTGGTAAGTTTTATTTATTTATCTATCACACCTCCTTCTCTCTCTCTGTCTCTACGTCGTGATTCTCATTACCTACTGAAGATTCTGAGAAGACTGCCATGCCTGTCGAGGATGCAATGATGTAAGCAGGCTGAATGGAAGTATGGCAGTGAAGTAAGTAAGTGATGAACTGGGACTGACGGTCTTTCTCTACATTCTTCAGAGGAACATACCTACATTCTTTCTGAGAAACGAAGGATACCCATCTTTCGTTAAACCGAATAAAACTACCAAAGTCGGTCACCTATATCTAGATACCAAATTGGTTCAATAATTAAGCATTATTGATAGAGCAACTAAGCTACACTATTATGAAAAGATCCGACCGTAGGATGCCTTTCCACTGGAGCGGAGAGAAACGTAGCGATACAGAGCTAGAAAAATAAAATAATCAATATTTCACAAAATTCATGTCTCCGCTCAGCTCGGCTTCAATTGAGAGGAGATTAGTTTCATACATTTCATATACAGAGTTGGGTAGATATGATCCTATAAAGCGAGGAGGGAGCGTGTTTACAAGCGAGGTTGCAGAGTGAGGATACACCAAGCAAGGCGATGCCACGAAATTCGAAAGAGAGGATATTTTCCTACTTAATGTAAATGACTACTGCCGATTATACTCCACTCACTTTCTTTGTTTAGTAGCTCCATTTTAGTGGACAGAGACTGATCAGCTACACTTCTCCGCTCTTCCTCTCCGCTCCGCTTCAGTGGCATCCTAGGTAAGTGGGCTAAAGTCCCTATATACCATGAGTAATAGAAAACCTTGCTCGTGTTTTAAATTGAATAGCGTTCTTTATGAATTCTTTAGTTAAGGTATTTTGGAGAGTTTTTATTTGTAGTTTGTCAACATACACCATTTAAAGAAACATTTGGGTGAAATACCAAGCGCAGACGAGAATAAATTGGATCGAAACGCAATGCTGGTGCATGATTTGAAGATAATTGCAACTTCTTTGGGCTTGATTCAATATGTATGCCTTTTGGTCGGATGTCTTACAGTAAGAATAATTCATTTCACTAATCATTTTATTTTTCTATTAAACAATTAATTCATCTTTAACTTTACAGAAATCTTTTTTAGTATTTAATTTTTGCGGCAACTTCCAATTACTCCAAACTGCCTCTCATTTGACTTTTACATTTTAATGATTTCATCATCTCAATAAATGTAATGCCAATGCCAATGGGTCTTCTCTCAGAATGAGAAAGGTTTAGGCGTAAGGCCAGAGTCCGTGCGTGTCCGTGAATGCGTGAATTCATATCCCATACTCCCCGAAAAGGAGAGCGTAGCCACTAGGGTATTACTACTAGACTTTGTCATCTTATATGGCCTGATTTAGGATAATGGTAGAACCAACCCTTGGACAAGGTTCGGAGGCCCCCTTAGACGCCCAAGCCAGGGGTGGACAAAATTCGTCACTGTTAAAGACATGTTTCTGTATTACTCTACATAAAGATCGATATGAGTATCATCACATTATTATGGAGATAAGTTCTCTAACTTAAGCTCTATCTGTAGGTACATGGTAGGTACCTACTGTATCCAATCTCTGTCCCCTTATTCTGAACAATTTTTTTATTCGTTGACAAGATAGTCCTTGACTGCGATCTCTACTAATGGTAACTGACGATGTAGTCTAAGATGGTAGCGGGCTAACTTGGAAAGGGCACAGTGTAATTTCAACCCCAAATCGGTTTTTACTCGCCATAGTGCCGGAACGCTAAATCGCTTGGCGGCACGTCTTTCACGGTAGGGTGGTAACTAGCCACGGCTAGAGCCTCCCACCAGACAATAAAAGTGTTCCTCCTATATCACATATTAAATTTTTCAGGAAAACCCCTCCCTATTCTTGCCACATCTAGCCGGACAGATGGTCGTCATTTCTGTAAGACTGTTCAACGCCATCCTGTTGGTAGCCAACATCAATCTGAAGACGTTGGGCCGGCTGCAGCACAAGTTGACCGCGATTGTGCTGATGACTTTTAACTGGCTTCAAGAGTTTTGTGTATTTAGACACTACCTATGTGTTTGTGACCTTTAAATCGTGTAATTAACCGATTTAGTGCCGATTTCACCAAAGTCGAGTGACGTTTAACCCAGGTATAAATTGGGCGCTCTGACAGTTTTTGTATTAAAAATATGTACTTACTATCAAAATATTAAAATTAAAAACGCTCGGATAAGATTTATTTTACCTTGGTGTAATCGGCCCTATGATTATAATAATTAAAATTTGTAAATCTACTTCGTATTCCTCATTATTGCTGTAGGACGTGACTCCTGTCGATTAATTACATTTTGAAAGAGGTTGTCTTAAGATAATAGGAAAGTCGCTAACTATGGGCCTCATAAGAAGGCTCAGGATCACTCAGCGGGCGATGGAGAGAGCTATGCTCGGAATATCCCTGCGAGATCAAATCAGAAATGAGGAGATCCGTAGGAGAACCAAAGTCACCGACATAGCTCTGCGAGTGGCGAAACTGAAGTGGAAATGGGCGGGGCACATAGTTCGAAGAGCTGATGGTCGATGGGGTCCCAAGGTGCTGGAGTGGCGACCCCGCACTGGGAAGCGCAGTGTTGGCAGACCCCGCACTAGGTGGACAGACGACATCAAACGAGTCGCAGGGAGCCGCTGGATTCAGGCGGCGCAAGACCGAGGCTTGTGGAGGGCCATGCAGGAGACTTATGTCCAGCAGTGGACGTCCATTAGTTGATAAAGAAGGAGAAGAATAGGAAATTCATTGAACACTCAGATCTTTCGGCAGCAATTGACGATTTTTTTTTTCAAAGATTAGCTATGCTGAAAATTTAGTAATATTTCCTTTTACCCTCCAAATATGTGTAAAGCTCGTGTTAGGAGTGGGTACGACAACACAACGCAAGTGCAACGGGCGGGAATTGAACTGTCGACGTTTCAGTTTTCAGTCTTCACCTTTAACTTTTGGGCTACTGAGGCTCTGGAAATAGGTTTTAGTTTTTCATGGGCTAAAATCTGGATTCCATCTTTGTTAACTGACTGACTGTCTTGTTGTATCCATCGATTAGATATTTAAACTAGGTAAATATCTTATCCATGATCGTACATACCACAAACATATAAGAGTATATATGTTTGTGGTACATACTTCATACTTTTTGATTGGCATAATATGCTTTGATTACAGAAAAAAACACGACGTAGGTGTTTAATATGGAAGTAGGACTGCTTTAGTACTACTTGCATGGTATAATGATTAAAATATATATACCTTGCTGACTGTCAAAAATGAATTACCTACTAACGTCAACATAATCAACAACGATGGTAATATTACGCGAGATTACCGTAACTTATTAATATTTACTGTTAGATGTCTACATTCCCGAGCAGACAGCAATTCGAATAAGACTCATGGAACTCTAAATCCTCACATATTATATTCCAGCTGTTTTTCGATACAATACCTACCATTTATTTATATCGAATGCAGTATGGACTCTGATAGCAACAAGTTCTTCCTAGAAAGCATTCGAATCAAACATGAAAATGCGGTAAGTACCTACGCTGATATAGGTAGGTTGATATTATATTTTCCTACTAGTTGCTCCGTGATTGAAGAACCAACCAACAAATACATTTTCGCATTTATAATAATAGGTACCTACTAGCTTTTGCCGCACCTTCGCTCTCTTTAAGTTAAATTTTTCAAACCCCTAACCCCTTAGGGATTGATTTTCAAAAATCCTTTCTTACCGATTGCCTACGTCATAATAGTATGCCAATATGCCATAACAGTATACTATATCTGTATGCCTTTCAGCCAGATCCGTCTAGTTTTTTTTTTATCCGAGATAGGCTTGCGCTTGACGACAATCAATACTGGATAGCACTGATGAGATCTAGGTTGGAGCGCGCTTGCCTAGAAAATGCCTAGTGGCTTGAACTGTGCGTTGATAGATCAGTCGGTCACCTTTTCTTGTAATAGGTTAGCACAGAGTAAGGATAGTGAAATAAGTTAGGATGGATATGAAGTTTAATATAGTTATTATACATAATATATTATGTATCTACTTGCCTTAAATAAACTTTTTTCCCTTGTGAGGCAGAAGTCTTCTTTTCAGTGGGGTTTTTAGTGGGGGTCAAGATTTAACACGATTGATCGTATTCGTATACTGTGACATTAGCGTCAAAGTAAAATGCACCTTAAATGTATATAGTTAAAGTCATAAATTCAGTTTAGTTTGGAGAGTATCCGTATACGTAAAAGTATAAGAATGCATACACGAAATTGAGCTCTAATTCAATGTAATTATGGTTCATTTTACTTTGACGCTAATGCGTATATGAATACGATCAATCGAATTAAATCTCATACTAACCCCACAGATTAACTCAGTGAACGTCGAGAGCTCGGAAAGTGTTCGTGTGAAGCTGCGCGCACTGTTGGTGGGTCTGTTGGGAGTGTCGATGTCAGCTTGCGCCTTCGCTTCGCAACCCGTGGAGTTGGAGCTTGACGATGACGATGTGACGCAGAGGCTCAATAATGTTAGCTTTGCTAGACGGTAAGGTCCCGTAACCCACGACGGAAAAAGATGGGTGTTATAAGTTTGACTTGTGTATCTGTTTATATCTGTCGTAGCAATAAAAAAAAAGACGTGTGGCACTCGGGGACTGCCGCGGTAAAGCTATTACATAGCATTTTTTATCAACGCCATCTAGCGGTGAGAGGCGTCCCGTGTCAGGTTATTTTCGTTACGGAATTTCTGGATTCGGTCTCCACGCTCAAGGCCCGCGATAGAAGCTATGCAATAGCTTAAAAAAATTAAGTAGTTAAGTGTAGAGAGTGCAATGTTCAGTGTGGTGTGAAGTAGGTAAGTAAGTAGGTACATAATTAATGAGTTTATTTACTTATCTGACAAAAATTATGATTTGGTGTATTGCCTTTAATAGGTTTATGCCAATGCTGTGTAATTTTCAGATTAACGAAACCGACCATACGCCTCGTGATGGGGTACGGCAAATTGAGCGCTTTTGTGACGGGCTCTACTTCTCTCTTACTGCTCATAGCCGTCATGTCCAAGGTAATAAATACCTAAGCATTAGAAAATATATAGAATCTAATGCGAGTGATTATAGGTTAATATTAGCTGATTCCCACTACTTCGTCCGTGTGGAAAAAGTTTAGGTACTTGCTACTGTCCGCGAAAAGTTATGCCCTCTATCTCTGATAATATTTAGTAGATCTTCACCAAAATTGGACACAATATTTCTAATAGTACACAATTTGTAATAAAAATGAATTATCAAATTCGGTTAAGATTTGACGAAGTTATGGAGCAAAGTCAACAAAAACTGTCATCCCCTATCCCGGACAAACCTTTTTGTTTATCAGGATAAAAAGTATTCTATATATTGACCCGTAGTAGGTATTAAAACCTACTGCAATTGTACGCGTGCGCAAACATATCCACTCCATTAGAATAGAATAGTTTTTTTTATTCAAATAAACTTTTGCTAAGTACTTTCGACTCGTCAAATGAATCTACTACTGATTCGGAATGTAGTTCCAACCGAAAAGAACCAGCAAGAAACTCGGCGGTTGCTCTTTAAAAAATCGGACCATTGACATCGGGACATTGTGGAACCTATAACCAACAGCAATCATGGTGGAACCGCGGCGCTCGTTGGCTCGCGGCGCCAGCGTTGCTCGTGGCCGCGCTGGAGACAGCGTCGGACGCCAGCGATGCGCTGCTGGCGGCTGTGCTACGCGGTTCGGCCGAACCTGTCCTCGTAGCTGCTCAGACCGTTGCAGCTTGCTTCCTCATCACCGTTGAAATTCTTGTCTGGTAGGTTGAGATTCTTGAACTAAGTAAATATTAATCTTTAATCTAGTAAGTATTAGTTGCATTGGGATTGTTTTTTTTTTGCTTACATTTACTTCATCGTAGGGAACAGTAAAGATTTCATCAAAATCGGGTCAATACTTTTTAAGATTTATGGATACTTTTCTCTTTTCAATCATTTTTTATTTCTTTAGTTAGTTAGCTAGTTAATTTTTTTTTTTAATTACAGCTATACACTCACCCTTTCTCTATTGCGTGCACAATTTCGCACTTCACTAGCGAAAAATAAAAGATTAATTTTCGATCACTTTTCAGGTACTTCATAGCAAAATTCTTTGAATACAACCCACCGCCATTGCCTACAGATTTGAAGGACAGTTCAAATAAAGATCCTATTATACCACTACCTCAATGATTTTCCATAAATTCGTAACAAATAAGTCTTTCTTTTTGAAACTCTGTATTTTTATACAATTATATCACAGTATAATAAACTAACAACTAATAATAAAATTGTAAGTACTTTTATTGTAGTTATTTTGTATTTTTTTAGTTTAAAAAAAGAGCTCTCTATTTTATAAGATCCAGATTTTTTATATGAATGGAAAACCTACAATTTCTAGCGCTCATTCATGATCAATGATCATGAACATAGCTTCCTTAGTTTCATCATGCTGCTCTGATAAGAATAAAAAAATAATCATTTAAAAGAAAAACCATGGCTTTTAATATAAATATTTAATTTAATTGATTACTTACTACATATGTTATATTAAAATTTTAAAGCCCATAACAAAAATCAATAATATGATAACGTGCATAATATAACAATAGTAAGGTGCAAGGCACTGTATTACATTCATTTTGGTATATATTCTTATAAAATACAGGTACTAAAAGTAGATATAAATAGACATACAAATATATTGATTAAAAATACTCATATCACAGTATTTTCGAATTACAGATTCAAAATTTTCACTGGTAATGTCAAAAATGGACACGGCACCTGCTATGGCAAATTGGAAGCACATACGCAATAACATTTCAACCCACATACCTTTGTCATTAGATACATATATAATGTAAAGGAATAAAGTTAACTATTCAATTGATAAGTTGACTCTTTATTGAATATGTGCGTCCAATTATTGCTAGGGTGACGATCGCAATCACCTTTGTTTGGCTGAATTTATGGCGTTCTTGCTGCAACAATGAATTTTAACCACTAGCACAAAAAATAGCGACTCTTGCACACCACTTGCTTGCACAGCATACAATGTTATTCACCTACAAGTTGCCTCTTATCCCTTCGTACTATATGATATAGTATATGTATAAAAAGAGGTGGATATGTTACAAACGTGCGGTCAACGAAGTGCGTAAAGGCATTTGTCGTAAATCATCGTGCTATTTTACAATGAAATACTCAATTAAACTCTTCGTCGTTCGGAACAATTTTTTTGCTTGTTTTGTGAATATATAGCTCATCCCTAGTAGATTATCATAGTCCGTACTACGTCGTTACATACTACACTTCGCGCCCATTGAGTCGGCCCGTCATCAGAGCAAAATGACGGCGAATACTTGTAGCTTTCCACCTATGCGGAGTGTACCTGGCCAGCCACTGGCGAGAAAGAGTCAATTAGAGATGACTGCGAACGGCACACTGATGCAATCAATATAGACAATAACACAGCTGATAACCTAGTACAAAGTATGTGAGCACAGTGCCTTCCGGTGCGTACGAATTTTCTCGATAAAAGTTTTTGAACGACCGGTCAAAGAAAGTATCGTAGATGCATCGGATAAAAAAGTCTGTGCTAGCTCTTAGTAAGTACAATAACTCTAATAGGATTTTTTTCTTAGAATGTTAAAGAGTTTATTAAAATAATTTTAAATGGGAACGCATTGAGTCGCAACAGCATTTTTCATAAGAACAATATCGTCCAGCATATTTTTTCATATGCTGAATATTTATGATAATTAATACTTACCTATCGATAATATAATTATGGTAAATCGTAGTACAATATTCTAGACATTTTTAGCATATAAAAAAAGTGTATTCATAAAAGTGCCATCCAAAGACTTTGGCTTTTAGTACATTTGTGATATGTTTTGATAGGTACTATTACTATTTTGGTACAATTAATACAGACATTATATCTCTACTTTATATTTCGCTAATAAGTAATTAATAGTTTCTGCTTTTCATAAAAAGCTCAAAAATAAGTGCGCTTAAAAACTTGTGTATTTCAATATCAACATTAAGCTATCAACATAGTATCAATAGGAATTTTAAATCACCATTTTTACTTTCCGTCTTGCTCACGTGAATGTTAAACTGAGCAGGACAGAAATAGAAAATGGCGGCTTCTCATTTATATTATTTATGTTGATAACAATATGGGTCTTTTGAATTACACAAATAAGATTCCGTTACATTTAGTGCATACAACGCTTTTTTTGTTTGGAAACTCTTGCCGTCTTTTGTCCATTTCACGATCGACCCAGGATAAAAGCTGATCTTTCAAGTGTAAAATTGTTTCTTGGCGTACGACGCCATTTTGGAAAAATTCCGCGAGTACAACAACTATACCGTTATCCGTCTCCCGACTTGGATCACCGAAAGGTCTTTGGTGTTTTAGGTAATTAAACACGAATTTCACCATTTGCACGATTAAGTCCTCATCCGGACTCAACAATCTAAGCCTTGCTATATCTTCCGGCACCATGATTGAGAGTACGTTGAAAGCTACAGTCATTAAATTTGCGTAGATATCTTGGCTGAGATTCTCTAACAACAAAGCTACATTATCAGCACCGGAGGCGCTAACTCTCACTAGTAATGAACCAATTCTAATAATTTCGCCTGGATGAATGCCTACTAACATACCTCTCGGTTCTTCTTCCCTATCGACGTAACCTGTCACCGCTGTAGTGGGTGCATTGCTCGTATTCACTGACGCTGGACCTAGAGTAGAGAATAATTGCGCCCTACCCTCTCTGCCTAAGCCATTCAAATCCGATGGATTAAACTTGTGCATGGAGTTCAAATTGACTTGGCCGTCAGCCGTCATTGATATCCTGAGCTTGTGCTGGTTCAAATCTTTATTTATTTTGAGGACGTCCGCGAAGTACTGGTCTTTGTTCAGGATGTTCTTGATCCCTCGAATTACTTCCGTGTTACCTTGAACGGAACCTTGGATTCTTCGAGATTCGGCGCTGATTTTGTCGAACATTTTTCTGCAAAAAAAAAAAGACAAATTGATATAAGTACATTATATTTTACACCGAGGGAAAAAAGTATGAGCAGTGATTAATTCTTTTTCATCACAATAAAAAAGTGGAGAGAGAGATGTGGCAGAAGAGTTGAGATAGAGATACTAACACATGCCTGTAACTGTTTGACACTATATCATAAGAGAAATATATTAGGGACTAGCTGTGCCCGCGACTTCGTTCGCGTGGAATAGTGACTTTTCGGGCAGCATATTTTGAATTACATATAACGTCGACGCTCAGGCGCGAGGCGTGTAGTACGTACTCTGTACATTAAAAATGTTCGCCGTGATTCTTCAAATTGACATAACTTTTTTATTTATGAACCGATTGACATGAAATAAACACTAAATGTTAAGTGAAGCTTACTACAATATATTAGTGAAAACCGTATCTAAATCGAATAAGCCGTTTCTGATATTAGCGTGCATAAACACACAGACAAACAGACAAACAGACAAAAAAAAAATTAATTACAATTTCGGGTTCGGCATCGATATAATAACATCCCCTGCTATTTTTTTTTATATATTTCCATTGTACAAACACCACTTTTCTACAATTTTATTATATGTATATAGATATAGAATAGATAGAGATACTAACCTGTGCCGGTTACTTCTAAGAGTAGAGCGATACTCGTTGATGGTGGTAGCTTGCGCGTCTTCGATGATGTTCTGCGCTGTACGATTTGACACTACAGCGTGACAGAAGAATAGGGTCGCTGCTGAGAATTGGAACAGTTCTAGCGTCGTTGGCGCTTCTCCGTGCTTGCGATACTGTATTGAAACATATTTTTAAAAGAAGTACGCCCGAATATACTAGTGTCTTTATTTTATTTATTTATTTACATAAGGTTTACGAAAACTACTTATAGGTAGCATCAGGAAAACCACCCGGGTTTGTAATATATGGTGACAAAGAGTTAAATCTAGGTATGTTGACTACAGAACATGAATGCCAGTTGAATATATTGTTTACTAGATGATGCCCGCGACTTCGTCCGCGTGAATTTAGATTTTAAAATCCCGCGGGAACTCTTTGATTTTCCGGGATAAAATGTAGCCTATGTTTTAATCCAAGGTATAATCTATTTCCGTTTTAAATTTCAGCCAAATCGGTCCAGTAGTTTTTGCGTGAAAGAGTAACAAACATACAAACTTTCGGCTTTATAATATTAGTGTGATAAGTGAATTAAAAAGTAGTATTTCAGTTTTTCCTTAATATTACGAGGACACATCAGTGGGTAATTCATTAACTAGGCGAGGAACTTGAAAAAAAATAAAATTCAAAATTATTTATTTCATTGGCCATACCTTCGCCAACCTCTGTAGCTCTTATGACAAGTCACTAGTTCAGAAAGCAGAATCTGCTGAGAAGAGCTAGTAAGAAACTCAGCAGTTGCTCTTTTCATCCATATCTACATACTGTACCCGGTTATGGTAGAAACTTGGGCTGTATCAAGATTGCTGCAAGTTGAAGTGCTTGTACGAAATCTACTAAATCAATACTACACTTACCTTAAGTATGATGTGAATCAAACTGTTAAGAACTCCTGCGGCCCCGGTGGCTAGGTTTGCATGTCGGAGAAGTTCAACCGATACTGTCAGCACTTGCCCCGCCTTAAAATAACATTTAGAGTATAGTTATTGCAATTCACGAGGGCGCGTGAGCTTTACTTGTGGTTACGTCGTGCACATGCACATTGCGTAAGTGTGCGTGCCTGTCAGGAGCCTAGGTGGAAGTGGTCAGGCGCGAGCAAGCTCTCGCTCACACTTATACAGATACGACACACACCATGAGCCACGCGCCCTTTTGAATTGTAAGAACTATACCAATGTGATAAAATAACAATAGGGTATTTTACTATTAGTGAGAAATAATCTAAAAATATATACATATATAAATGATATACACTGGACAGCAAATAAACCGAGCCACCCGCTACCTTGGCACTCTGATTCGATTTTCTCAAAAAATATAAAACTTACAAATATCAAAGTTATACCTACAGAAAGTGTGTTTCTTGATGATGAAAATGAATGGAAATTCATTAGGATTAATCAATTAATTAAGTGTTTATTGAGGATTTTACAAAGAAGAGTCGTTTTCCAGTCGTGTTAATCGTTCGTAATCATTAAATGAAAATTAAAATAAAGTCAGAAACAAAGAAAAAATTAAAGAAAAAGTTTTTGGTCAGTATTCAGTATTCCCTCCCCTTGCTCGGATAACTGCCAGCATCGTCGTATTCATTGACCTCACGAGCCTGACGAGGAATTCTTGAGGGATTGCATTCCACTCCTCTTCAATTGCGATTCGGGGCTCTGGAAGCCTCATTGGAGCAGGTACACGGGCTCGAACCCGACGTTTCAGTTCATCGCATAAGTGTTCTATCGGATTCTAGTCCAGGCTTGGAGCTGGCTACTCCATTGTACGAATGCCGACGTCGCGTAGATACTGGGCCACCACATGAGCAACATGAGGCCGTGCATTATCAAGCATCAACTGTATATTCTGCCCGATATAATCTGCGTAAGGTACCACATGGTCTGCCAGGATTCAGTAATGTAGCGATAAGAAGTCAATCCACGTGTACGG
This sequence comes from Hipparchia semele, assembly GCA_933228805.2. Taxonomy (NCBI): domain Eukaryota; kingdom Metazoa; phylum Arthropoda; class Insecta; order Lepidoptera; family Nymphalidae; genus Hipparchia; species Hipparchia semele. Next base: position 7,047,011 of record OW121721.1, on the reverse strand, counting down.
CCCGTCAGTTCGATGAAAACTAACGCTGTACATGCGGTTAGCGAGATGCCGCCCCAAACCATTACAGATCCTCCTCCATAAGCATCAGTTTGCTCGATGCAACACTGAGAATAACGTTCTCCAGAGAGACGATATACTCTCTGACGTCGATCACTTCCATGTAAACTCACCCTGGAGGGTGACGCTCACGTTTATGGAGTAAGATCTGTAACGGTTTGGGCCGGCATCTCGCTAACCGCATGTACAGCGTTAGTTTTCATCGAACTGACGGGCCGTACAAGTGGATTGACTTCTTATCGCTACATTACTGAAATCCTGGCAGACCATGTGGTACCTTACGCAGAATATATCGGGCAGAATATACAGTTGATGCTTGATAATGCACGGTCTCATGTTGCTCATGTGGTGGCCCAGTATCTACGCGACGTCGGCATTCGTACAATGGACTAGCCAGCTCCAAGCCTGGACTAGAATCCGATAGAACACTTATGCGATGAACTGAAACGTCGGGTTCGAGCCCGGGTACCTGGTCCAGTAAGGCTTCCAGAGCCCCGAATCGCAATTGAAGAGGAGTGGAATGCAATCCCTCAAGAATTCCTCGTCAGGCTCGTGAGGTCAATGAATACGAGGATGCTGGTAGTTATCCGAGCAAGAGGAGGGAATACTGAATACTGACCAAAAACTTTTTCTTTAATTTTTCTTTGTTTCTGACTTATCTTTAATTTTCATTTAATGATTACGAACGATTAACACGACTGGAAAACGACTCTTCTTTGTAAAATCCTCAATAAACACTTAATTAATTGATTAATCCTAATGAATTTCCATTCATTTTCATCATCAAGAAACACACTTTCTGTAGGTATAACTTTGATATCTGTAAGTTTTATATTTTTTGAGAAAATCGAATCAGAGTGCCAAGGTAGCGGGTGGCTCGGTTTATTTGCTGTCCAGTGTAGTTTCAGTGAAACTTTCAGTTCTCAAAATTATAAAATAAATTTTTAGGATCAGAAATATCCTATTAGAATACCAAATAACAATGTTTTGTGCTTACCTTGGTCATATTGGTGCCAGCGGCTGCGGACTTGGACAGCAAGCCGCTGGCCGCGCCAGCGGCGAGCCCAACGCTGGACGCCGCTATGTTGAGCCAACTGCCGCGCGCATCCGCGTCCGTTGGACTTATGCTCTGCAATATAAAGTATGGACTTTAACCTGAGGCCCTAACAAGTTGGTAATGGTATTCAGCTCTGCGAATCTGATATCAATTACGACACGTTGGTCGGAATCCAACTCAGCTTGGTGTTTGGGAAACTCCTTGTCATCTGGTACAAAATACGTCTACGAACTATGCGCCTCGCCTATGTTCTAATTTCTAGTGGAGTATATCTAAAGTTATTCTATGGATTGTTTCATTTCTAAAAACCAAGCATAGCTCCCTCCGTCCTCATCTGGCTTGTTATAAATAACAATCGTGTCTCAGAGCTATATGTCGTCTCTCACAACACATTTCTGAACATTGCAGACCATTGTAATGAGCCCAAACACAGTATATCTGCTGTAGATTGCCAAGGAGTTGGGTAGCTAGACTACCTGATGCTGTGTGGCGGTCCCGACGTCTCTATGTGATGTACGACGTCGTGCTTCATCGGTTGCTTCAGAGACATCGGCCGTAGAACGTCTGGGTATTTCTTCAAGATTTCGTAATAAACTTGATCTGAGCTGACGACGCGGATTGATTCGCCGGTTGTTGGCTTCGTTTCGTCGTCGATTAGCCTTTTTTTGTGAAGGTCCACCAGAAGTTTGTAGTGTTGTAAGAAGTCTGCTCCCAGGATGGATGTTTTCACGTCAGCGATGATGAAGGTCCATGAGAAACATCGACGTAGACCCAAGTCTAGCTTGACTGTCTTCTCGCCATAGGTGCGAATTGGTGTATTGTTTGCAGCGAAGAGCTTGTAGGAACTTGCAGTCTTCGTTTTCAACTTTGTTGTTGCAGCCCAAACAGGTATGTCTGCGCCAGTGTCCACGAGGAACCGTTCTTTGCTGGCTCGATCGTGAACGCAAAGGCGTTTGCTGTTGCTGGGGACACCGACGTCCGCCACCGTCGGTGTCGAAGCTAGTTTTCCGCTGGCTTGCTTCGTTTTGCACACGGAGAGACGCACTTTCTGGCCTTGCTTCCGAACCTGTAGTGGTAGTAGCACTCCCACGTTGTATCGCCAGGCTTCGGTTGCGGTCGATGTGGTCGAGACTGCGAGCGGCTGCGTGCGCGGAAGGGTCGGCCACTAGCTCGTAATTGCTTGATTTCGAGTGCGAGCTTCTCGATTTTTGCCAGGATTATTTCCTTTGATAATGCTGCCATGGTGCCAGTGCTCCCCGAGTACTCCATTGTTGCGTCGGCCATAGTCTTGTTTCCGTCGGGAGGTCACGTCGGGGTCACCACTGTGGCGGTCCCGACGTCTCTATGTGATGTACGACGTCGTGCTTCATCGGTTGCTTCAGAGACATCGGCCGTAGAACGTCTGGGTATTCCATTCCATATTCCAGATTATATCGTGACTTTTATTTAGAACACGCCTAGCTACAAGGATCCGCCACAGCTGCAACATCAGCCTGCCTTGGAATTAATCCGAAGTAACAGTACACGAAATTTCAAATCAATCACACCAGTGAAAGCGTGTAAAACCATTTAATCAAGTTGGAAATGAGCTAATGATCTTCTAAGGCTTAGATATCTTCACAAATAGCTATGATTCACTTCGATCACGTCAGTTTTCAAGCAGAGAAAACCGCATCAAAATCGGTCCATTCGTTAGAATAGACAGACACACAGTTACACGTAAAACGCCTCTTTTCGTCGGGGTTTAAAAAAGTATTCTAATCAATCATACCATTTAGCAAGAAATTAAGAACTTCAACTGTACTTACAGAACAAGATTGTCCAATCATCCCAACAACCTTGCAGGGCAGTTAACAATGCCAGAAGCGATACGCCGCTTAAAGAGACGGCATATATTGGATAATATAGCTTCATAAGACGCATGGAGTTTCACTGGGGAAGTTATCTCCGCACGACATTAACTCCCACAACACATCTGCTCATAGTCCACCAACTGATCACATAAACACAGAAAAAAAAAATCATACCTGTTCATGAACACGTCTATCGTGCAAGTGCAGAGAGGACCGCACTAGGCCGTATATCCCCGTAGCGACAGTGGCAACGGTCGCCCCGATGAGCACAGCGGGTCCTATAGGCGTGAAGGCGGCCACCCCCAGCACCCCCACCGCGCCTATCGACGCCACAGTGCTGGCCGTGTCCACCGAACTCAGCACCCTCGCTGTGAGGCCTAGTGCTGCTGACGGTGTGACTGTTAGCTTGACTGCAAACGTGTCCTCTCCCTGGGAAAAAGAAAGGTATAAGGGGCCGTTCAAGTATTACGTAAGCAGATTTATTACAATTATTTACCCCCCCATCCCCCTTGTCAGCAAAAGTAAGCAAAGCTCTTACCCCCACCTTCCATGCTTACGTAAACATTTTTCAATTATAAATGTATTTTTTCTTATATTATAATTGTAATGTTATAATTTTTAAAATTCCGAAGTGTGGCGTTTGACAATGTGAGGGTTGCCATTCGTGTAAAAAAGTAAATAACTACCGATGACGTAATCATCATCTAGACTCCCCTACCCCCATGTCATCCAAAATAAGCAAAACAAAGACCCCCCCCCCCCACCCCCGCATAGTGCTTACGTAATACTTGAACGGCCCCTAATGCGATTCATATAAGAATAGGACTGTCAACCAGCCATTTTATATTTCTGTCCTGCTCATATCAGGTTTACGCTGAGTGAGATAGAAACAGAAAATGGCGGCTTCTCATTCCTATTGATATTTGAATGGCATTATATCAAAAACGCTTTTTTTTATTCGATAACAAGATATTCCTTGACTGCAATCTCACCTGATGGTAAGTGACGATACAGTCTAAGATTGTAGCAGGCTAACCTGGAAGGGGTATGGCAGTGTACATTCAACCCATAACCCTGATCGGTTTCTACACGCCATCGTGCCGGAACGCTAAATCGCTTGGCGGCACGTCTTTGACGGTAGGGTGGTAACTAGCCACGGCAAGGCCAAACAAAGCCTCCCACCAGACCAAATCAGATATAATTCAGAAATTATAAATTCCCAAATTGCCTCAGCCGGGTATTGAACCTGAGACTTGCCAGTTATCCCTCCCAGTCCGACCAATAAAAAGTTGGAGGAAGCCAATACAACCAAAGCAAGGAAGTCCTTGCAAGAGACCTTTCTCCAGATGTCTATCGGTTCATATAGAAGAAGATATTACCTCTATTATGACACCCTGATATTCTCCATCTAGTGGAGCAATAATAACACACTTGGGCAAAGTATTGTTGGTCAAGTAGGAATCCCAGTCCTGGTAAACTCTAGCGTTTTCGTCTATGTAGATTTTACATGTTTTAGCTGAAACAAACAAAAATTGTACATTACATAATATTTTGGAGCTACAATAGCTCAACTATTACATTTTTCAAAAATTCAAAATTATTTATTTTATAAAGGCCAACCTTATATGATACAACAAGTCAAATCACAAGTTTTTGTGATTTTTTTTGTAAATTAAATAGAAAATAGCACGTAATTTCTTTTTAATAAAGAATATTAGCCAAGCTGAATTTGACTTATATTCTCCTGTCCCCTCTAAAGTAGGAGTGGGTACGACAATAGTGCATCAGGTAGGGCACGAACCTGCAAACTATCAGTTTTCAGTCCGCAACTTTAACCATTGGGCTATTGAGGCTTCTAACATTAAATTATTAAAACATACTGTCCATTAATATCTAAGGTAATTTGGTGTTTACGTGGTTGATGTCACAGTTATTAATATTTTGTGTAGAAACCTGTTACAACTAAGACTGTGACGTTGTTTGTGAACCCAAATAAATAAATAAATTAAAAGAAGTTTTTTTTAGTTTTTTAACATACCTCCAACTGTAGTGGGAATACATTTCCTCACTCGAAACACAGCTGTACACCAAATGTCAGTGTCAGTCCGCTGGTGCAAGTCTAACCAGTGATTGGACGGTTCAAGCTTGTAGAATTTCACAGGTTTTGGCTTTGCGCAAACAATTAATAGCACAGACATGTAAATGTCTTCATCATTTTGTGAATATTTACCTGGAACACAATAACTTATTTTTACAACAACATTTTTTGATGACTTCCCTGGCGCAGTGGTGAGTGCAGTGGTCTTATAATTGGGAGGTCTCAGTTTCGATTCCGACTTTGATGCATCTCATTTGATGGTCCAGGTGACATGGGGTACATCGTATTAATATTATAAATGTGAAAGTTTGGATGTATGTACTAATGGATGTTTGTTACTCAACCACGCTGCAACAACTGAACCAATTTGGCTGTTTGGCACAGAGATACATTATAGTCTGGAATAACACATAGCTACTTTTTATTATATTTACCGAAAAATAAGAGTTCCCACGGGAATCAAAAAACCTCAATCCAAGCGTACAAAATTGTGGGCATCAGCTAGTTTCATATTTATAAACCAAATCAATAGCATAGCATAATTTTTCATTCAAATAAATTTTATGAAGTGCTTTCGAAATATAATGTTTGCTTTCGTAGATGGGTTACAGGTTAAAGTTTTTCTGGTTAAGACTTTAGTGCTAGTTAATTTATTTAAGTAAATAGCTATCCTCACTTTGTTCGCATAATTTGGCATAAACATTCATGACTCGTTCTTTTTGCCTTGAAGTGTATCCTTCTAGTTGAGCATTCTCCAAAGAGGCATCAAACATATCTCCTTCAGTGCTCGGACTTCCAAATAATGCAAATGCTATATTTTGTAACAAATATTTTCGATTGCTGAGCTCATACCTGAAAAAAAAGATAAAGTAAATCACTTAAGATAAGATATAATTAGTTAATACTACTTGAATAATAATTGTTAAAGTGCTGCTGAAAATTCTATAGCATTTCATTTTATTAAACTGATACATCATTTAATGGTATGGTTAGAGGCATTATTTTTTTTCTGTCTGAGTGTCTGAGGTACCACTGTACCCAGTGGCGTGCACAGGATGTACTACAGGGTAGGCAGATGATACAAAATGGAAAAAATCTTCGGTGCGAATTTAAAAAAACTTAAGGTTAGGCATTGTACAAATTATAAAAAGCCTAAAAGCCCTTAAGTTTTTATAACTCGTACTGGCGATTTTCTCCATTTTATATCATTTTTCCGGATTATGCCTACCCTCTGTGCAAGCCACTGACTGTACCTACCTTCTTGTTTTTAGTCAGAAAATAAAAAATTGGACTTATATAAATTATTATAACGTACCCTTATTGCAAAAACCGATTATCTGCACCAAAATTTGAGCGAAAAGTTTTTGAGTTATAAGCATTTGAAACTTTAACGACTTAAAAATTAGTTATAATGATGTCCATTTTTAAACAATAATAATTTTTATAAACAAGAAACTATTCAAGAAATGTTAAGTAGGTTAATAATTGAAAAAAACTTACTATTTTTTCAACAAAAAGAAGAAAATAACCGGTAAGGAGCTCACTTAGTTAGTTTTTCCTGAATGTAGAAAAACTACCAAATTTTCAAATTTACCGTTCTGGTAGCTCTAATGGCATTTTTTATTTAATCACTTGTTTTGAATAGTAATAATCATCAAGACAAAAATCGTTTTAGTTCAACTTTAGCCAGTACAGGTGTAAAATAAATATCTTTAGTCGCTTTTGCCTGAAGGTAAAGTAGATTTCATTTAACTTTGTACGTACTAACTGCAGCGCCCTATGGTTTTACCCGAGGAGTTCCCGTTCCCGTGGGAAATGGGCAAGCCTACATTATTTCTTATAATCTCAGCTATCTTTAAAAGAAAGTTTCGTTGAAATCGGTCCAGCCGTTCTAGAGATTAGCTCATTTAAATTATTTCGTTTTATTATATTAGAATAACTAGCTGTGCCTTGCGGTTTCACCTACATTTGTCCCGTTCCCGTAGGAATTTAGGGAAACACTATAACTGTAAACTTTCCTCTCGAATCCCTCTATCTACTGATGAAAACTGAATTAAAATCCGTTGCGTAGTTTAAAAGATCTACGCGTACATAAAGAGGGCCAGACAGCGGGAATCGATTTTGTTTTATATTATGTAAAGATAACATATACAGCAGAGCTAAGTTTGCCCGCAAGCGTTGCTATATGGGTGCCCCATTGTAGCTTTGAATCCAGGGTTAATCCCAAGAACACTTTGGAGTCCTCAGTTTTCAAAGGTTCATTATTTATCTTTAAATTTTTACTGACAGTTCTCGGGTTAGGTAATAAAAACTCAACACACTTTGTTTTTTTAGTATTTAAAAGTAGATTATTTGCCGTAAACCATTCAGAAACTTGAGATAATGCATTATTTACATCGTCAAAATTGTCTTTTATCCTATCGACTTTAAAATTCAAAGACGTATCATCAGCAAATAGTACAATATCGCAAGTATTGTGGACAAAATGTGGTAAATCATTTATGTAGACCAAAAACATGAATGGACCTAGAATAGAACCCTGGGGTACACCCATTACTGAGGCTGATCCGGATGATTTTACATCATTGACACATACTCTTTGGACTCGTTCACTGAGATAAGACGCAATGAGACTAAGTGCAAAATCTTTAATGCCATAGTGGCTCAGTTTAAGCAAAAGTGTCTCGTGATCAACGCAGTCGAATGCCTTTGACGACAAATCACAGAAAATACCAATGGCACTCTGTGAGTTCTCCCATGCATCGAATATGTGTTGTAACAGCCTTGCGGCTGCATCGGTTGTTGATCGACCCTTTGTAAAACCATACTGCTCAGTGTGTAGGATTTTATTTAAATTAAAGTGTAAAAGCAGTTGGTTGAGCATTATTTTTCCGAATATCTTGCTGAGAGTTGGCAAAATTGAAATTGGCCTGTAGTTATTCGGGTCACTCTTGCTTCCCGATTTAAAAAGCGGTATTAGCTTACTACATTTCATAAGGTCTGGAAAAGATCCAGAATCTACTGATTTATTAAAAATTAAAGCAAGATATGGCGCAATAATATCAATTATGTTATGAATTATTTTAACTGATATCCCCCATAGATCTGCTGTTTTCTTATTTTGTAAAGATTTAAATGTTTTGACTATTTCATATGGGGTAACGTGTTCAAACCTAAATAACTTATTGCACTCAGAGACATTGCTCCTTAGAAGACGATAGACTTCTGCTGGCGAGGAATTCAGAGAACTGGTTGTAGTAATTGGAATATTTTTGAAAAAGTTCTCAAATGTATTTACAATTACTGTATCGGAGTTAATTACATGATTATCACTTTTAAGCTCCAATTTATTATTATTATGTACCTTATGTTTACTCATTTCATCGCCGATGATGTCCCATGCTGTTTTAATTTTATTATCAGAATTGGCAATTTTTTGTTTTATGTGAAGTGACTTTGCTTGTATGCACACATTTTCAAACAATTTAGAATAGTTTCTTACATATTCAATAAACGCGGGGGAATAATTATATTTTTTTCTGCATATAAGTCAAACAGCTTATTTCTACTTTTATAGATTCCGGCAGTTGGCCAGGTACTAAACTTAAGATCTTTAGACAGTCTTTTCTCTATCACCTTAAAGATAGAGTTATATTGTGAGCTTAACAAATCAAAAAACTTTTGATTTGTGAAGATGTTCAAAAACCCTCGTAGCCCAGTTATACAGTAAAAGTGAACTTAAGTTCTTTTACCTGCAATAATTTTAACAAAATATTGAGTTCATTATTCTGCAAAAAGCAACTAATGTTGTTTAGTTCGTTTTTCTTTTTAGATACATCAGCAATTTCTAGTATATTAATAAAAGCTGAAACCTGTTAACGCAGGTTAACATGTATTAACAGAATAATATTGACATAATGATAAATCAAGCAACTACATCTGAAAAGTATTATAATACAATACATTGTTTTTGTGGTATAGATTTATAAATCTAAATTATTTAAATGAGTTTAGTTCTTTTTTTAAGAAGGTAATTAAATCATACCTGTAGGTAGTTGCTTTTAACTCTAGCTATCTCCGTAAAAAAGCGTCGTAGCAGATAATGGGTCTTACCTACAGCTTCGCCGTGAGTTGAGGAGTCGATTGATATATTTAACCTAATTTTGGTACAAAAATGCAGATAATCGGTTTTTGCAATAAGGGTACGATAACTTATAAGCAGGAGAGTAACATCTAGTCTCTACTAGATACTTTAACATAAAGTCCATCATGTTTCATTCATCCCAAATTACATGCCTACGAAAAGTTAGTGGGAGATGTTAGGTTGTGCCTGTTAGTATTTAAATAGGGAGAAATTGAACTCTAGGTAGAAGAATATAAGTATTTAATTCTAGTCTATTGTAGTATATATTTTGCAGCAATGCAGCAGATACAAAGAAAATTGTTGTACAACAAAAGGAGGCACACGATTTATAATTGATTTTTTAATTGATGGATTCCCTTCAGGACAAATTTCAAGAAATAGATATTCTTACAGTAACTCCTCAACACAAAGTATGTACAATATTGATTGCCAAATAAGTAAAAACAATAAAAATAACCAAAACATTGGTAACATAACGACTTTGGCTCCCTTTCAGGGGAGTCTGGGGTTCAAACCCAGGCATGCATCTTTTTGGAGTTACATGTAATTACTTAAAATGTTAAGCAATTAAATATCACTTGCTTCAAAGGTGAAAAAAAAAAACATTGTGAGGAAACCTTTATGCCAGAGAGATCTTCATAATGTTCTCTTTTTTTAATTTAAAATAAGTATAGACTAGCATTTGACTGCGATCTCACCTGATGGTAAGTAAAAATGCAGCCTAAGATGGTGCACGCTTGCCTAGAATAGATGCCTATTCCCTCAGGATTTAAAGTAAGGTTCTCAAAGATGTAAGTATGAAGTCTGCCAGTCCGGCCGGTGATGCGTTGAGATGAATGAATGAGTACTTATTCTACTTACTTGACCCAATCATATTCCGGCAGATTTTCAAAATATTCCTGTTGGATTTGTACCGGTGATAGTAACAGTGGTTCAGTTCCGTTGTTTCCATCTTGCATGACTTGTTCCAGCTCTAATTGTGATGGTTCTAGAGCTAAGTGATTGATATCACTGTTTTTAACACTTTCGGTCATCTTTTCAACTTGCACTAATAGTTGTACTTGTAACCGAATATAAAACAAAAACAATCTGTTTCACACTATATAGTTTCACAGTCTGATTTTAGAGTGTCTGTGAAGTATAAAATATTATGTAGTTGTTAACAAATACGCTAGAAATAATATGCGCCCTTTTTACTTTTCAGTTTCGCAGTAGTTTGACAATGGAATATTTTCATTTTCGATGAGTGTCAAGTGGACTGTGGACTATGGTGTGTCATTAAACAAAGCAGTAGGTACCTACCTGCCTAAGCACCAGCGTTGTTCCTGACAAATTTAGCGTTGCCGTATTCTTAGTCTAAAATTGCCGTATTTTTAGAGAAAATTAAGAAAATTGCCGTATTGTACAAAATATAATTATTCAATTATTCAAGTTAAAATTTCAAAAAAAAAAAAAAAACATGAAATACATGTTGTTTACAAATATTGCACTAATTTTCAATTAAAACTTAAAAAATATTCGTAAATTAGCTTTCACTGATAGATCGTACCAGAAACCACGAACACTAGGTACTGGATCGTACATAAAGCAAAACAAAGCATTAATATAAACATTAAATGACAGAACCACAATAGTTTACCTATTATAATATATCATGTAGTGCACAGTAACAATTATTCCGGGGATTCCCCATATATAATTCATATATCCTAGAACATACCCGAGTAAAGTTGAAGAACCTACTAAAATGAAGAACTAAAGATTTTAGACATTACTTTCTCAGGGTTAAGGTTGAATCTATTTGAATACCTACTGTTAACGTTCGACGTTTTTGATCGTGGCGCTTCTACTTTATCTGTGGCGAAAGTACTCGTTGATCGTAGACAGAGAAGGTTGATCAGTGATCTATGTTTCACAAGTTGGTGCGTTCCATTATACGAAATATTTTTTTTGTTTACTTTAGTCAATTGCCGTATATTTCAATACGGTAATCAAGTAGCTGCCGTATACCGTATTTTTGTTGCCCAAGAGATCTGCCTGCCTGAATGCCGTATATTACGGCAATTGCCGTATCAAGAACAACGCTGGTAAGCACAGACTCAATTAGAGATGTAAATAAATACTTACGTACTCGAATACTCAGATTGTAGGACTCGGATATACGGTATTCGAATACTGGTTCCGAGTACATGGTATTTGATTCAAATACCAAATAATTTGAATCCCTAAGTCGGGTAGGTACTCAAATCAAACTATCAAGAGTTTAAAATCTATTTTTTATTGAGAAGTAAGTTACGCCGAGAGCAACAAAACTGAACTTGTATTTCCTTCGGCCGGCCGCCGGAAGAAATAAACGGAAGTGATTAACTGATTTCTCGAATGTTGTGTTTATGTGTGTCGACTGTCGATTCCGATTGTTGTGATATAGGACTGCAAGGTGTGCAATTACCTATTTTATTAAACTGGAGAACAAGACGGTAGAGTGCAAGCAGTGTAAAAATTTTTTTACTAATTTTGGAACAATAAATAATTTGCTAAAGCATTTTAAAACAATTCATCTTTTAATTTATTACTACTGTGAAAGTGAATCGAGTTCTATTAAGTATTCGAATACTCATACAAGTATTCGAGTACTGACTCGATTCTTTTTTGAACGAGTACCAGAATACTCGAGTACCAAAAAAAGGTTACTCGGTACATTACTAGACTCAACAGAGTAAATAATGTACATAGGTAAAAATAATTTTTATGAGGAAAGGATGATGCAACATTGGGCTATATCACAAACATATGTGGTCTATATATAGCACAAACATATTATATGTTTGTGATATATAGCAAGAAAGCAAGAAAAGGTTAGAATTGTTTTGCTATAATCCGCTAACAGATCTATCCAATATTTATGATAGGTACTAATCAAAATTAAGGTAATCAAAAAAAGCAAGAACCCAGAACCGAAAAAATTACGAATGAAGCCAGAATAACTATCTATACAAATAAATAAAGTTGAAATGTCTGTTTGTAATATCAAAATAACAGTTGTACTAAATGCATAAGTACCTATGTATTTTAAGTAAATACGGAACTTTTTTTTTTTTTTTTATTCGATGACAAGATAGCCCTTGACTGCGATCTCACCTGATGGTAAGTGACGATGCAGTCTAAGATGGTAGCGGGCTAACTTGGAAGGGGTATAGCAGTGTAAATTTAACCCATACCCCAAATCGGTTTCTACACGCCATCGTGCCGGAACGCTAAATCGCTTGGCGGCACGTCTTTGACGGTAGGGTGGTAACTAGCCACGGCCAAAGCCTCCCACCAGACCAGACCAGATACAATTTAGAAATTATAAATTCCTAAATTGCCACCGCCGGGAATCGAACCCGAGACCTCCCAGTTATAAGACCACAGCGCTCACCACTGCGCCAGGGAGGTCGTCAAAAAAATAAAAAAACAATTTTTAACTAAATAATAAAATAAAAAAACAATTTTTAAATAATCTGTCTGTCTGTCTGTTTGTTTGTTGCCGCTAATCTTGGGAACGGCTGGACTGATTTTGACGGGACTTTCACGGGTAGATAGCTAATGTTATCGGGAGTACTGTAGTATTAGGATTACTTTTTTAATCGACTTTCGGAAAAGGAGGAGAAGGAGTTATGTCTTTCTACCTATGTATATCAATATCTCCGTGATTTAAAAACCGGTTTGCGTATGGTTTGCGTGAATCTTTTTTTTAATCGATACAAAAACTTTGCGAGATGCTCCCCTAAAAACTTTAGGTTCCAACTCCTCAATTCTGATATTGCAGTGGGTAACTATTGCGGTGCCCAACTAAACCGTGGGGAATTAGGAATTACTTACTGTCGATTGTGAATTGAAAAAGCGGACGAAGTCGCGGGCTTCCGCTAGTTATAAATACCTTAAGCTGTCAAGACTGCACACATGCTGCACACTTATCAGTAGCGGCTGTCTGGTATAGTGTATCACATGGAAGTAGGACATTATAATATCTATGCGGCTGACAGCCGCGGCTTACGGACACATCCGATAGGAGTGATTACATTCTCTTGGCTAGTTAGTATGTTTACAGCTTAATGCAACGCAAAACGCGCAAAGTTGTCTGAATTTGCCGCCAAAATCTCGATAGTAAAATAGAGAGGATGTGGTGGTTTTTCTTAAAATACTAAACTCTATTTACTTACCTAGGTACTTACCTGTTTTCTCACAAGTCTATTGAAACTCGTGACCCTTGCCTGTGGTTCAGGCTGACGTAGGTGAACTTTTCCTACTCTTCTCCACAATTCCACAATTTCTCCACAATTTTATGTATCTACTATTGATGATAAATGATTGATGATTGACCTACCTGATAGATACCATAACTTTTTTTTATAATCGGTGCAGTTAGGTAGGTAAAAATATTACCTAAATAATGTAAATACGTAGTTACAGCTACTTACATTTTCATTAAAATTTGTCAAAAAGTAGCGAAATTTAATTATTCGCTGCCTAGTGATAGACGACCTTGTATCGAAAGGTAAATTATGATTTAACTGTCATTGTTTGCTGATAAAATGAGATACGAAGTTTACGTTTCGAAAACAATGTAGGTATGTATTTCCATTACAGTCATTCGTATGCGCGCGTTTCAAACCTACTACGAGTATCATTTCAGCTGGTATAGTCTGATACTTACGTAAAACCCTGTGTGTATTTGCTCTATAGTGATAGTATCATAGTAGGTACCTATCTGGGTACATAAAACATAGTTTTTAGTGTTATCTAAATTGTTCATGTTATAAGGGCATTCGTTTATTGATACGGACCGGGCGATCCTTATATCCACAGGTATTCGATAACAGTACTCGGAAGTGTAGCGATGTGATCGAAAATTAATTTTATATTGTACTTAGGTAAATTATATCAGTACCACACAAAAATTAACAATAAAATGTGTTTAAGGTAGGAGTTAAAAAAATATTTTGTGAACGATAATAAATTACGTTAAAGGTTGTAAGTATTACTAAAATGCGTTATGTATGTACTGCGTTAAAGCGGCTTTTGTCTTTAAATACATTTTTTATACTTTTGTTCATATGCTTGGTTTTACTAGTCGTTTATAAGCCTGAAATTAATTTACATGCCATCTACAAAAGTGATAATAATATGGACTATGTGCGATACGAAAACTACGGACTAACTGATCCGGAATATCATAAAACGATAATCGATATATACTATGAGAAACGTGAGGTGAGCCCTTAAAATATATTTTATTGTGTATTTTAAAGAAGTGGGAAATTATTTCTGGAATTCAGTATTTTTCCGACTTTATGATTAATGATCATCAACTGCGCCAAATAAAATAATGGCTGTTTAGGGTTACTGGTAGAGATCTCTCCTAGAGTATACTCTAATGTTTTCTTGTCGCAAGCCTTTTCTCTTTCTTTTCATTAAGTATAAATTACGTATATTCGTACATTGTTTAGTATAAAATAAATAAATAAAATAACACCCGTAATCGTTCGGGCTGGTTCCGGACGTTGTCTCTATCTATCTCTATCATATTTTGAGCTCGTTTTCTAAGGTCTTATACCATTGCGCTTTACGACTTGCTTGATCTCATCCAACCATCCAAGTTTTACCCAAAGGATATAATATATCATAACCAGTAGTAGGTTCATTTGACGATTCGAAAGCACTTCGCAAAAGTTTATTTGAATAAAAAATTATTCTATTCTATTCTATATACGACCTATGATACCTATATTCCACCCTGATCACCTAGGTGAGGTATCTATTTTGCGATCCTTACTCTGTACCTACCTCTACGCTTAATGTTCTTAGCCCAATGTAATCATAATTTAATTATACGAGCTTAATAAATAGCAGTTAATTCAAAATCACAGTCACTTCAATTTTGTTTGTTTAACAAAATTTGATAAATCATCATTAATCTACGTTAAGGACATCGAATTGTAACGCATAGAAAGTAAGTTTCTAACAAAAATCCGCTCCAAACGTACCTACCTAGGCTCAAAACAAGAAATGAATGTGTGAGTGCTATGTAATTATTTTCTGTACTGGTACTTTTAATTAGGTACGTTTTTAATGGCAATTGTGATGAATTATGATATCCTGTTAACAGCGCAGTACGTCATTTTTTAATGAACTACCTCCTACCTTGGTAGAAAAAATACTTAAATAATAAAAATATTAAACGAAAACTAAAAGATTACTTTTTAACATAATTAGATGGTTGATTGGTGTTTATCATTTACTTATTGCGTACGTAGGTACCTACTTGCATAATTTCTAAACTCATCTTCATTAGATACTAATATTTATTAACCTGTTTCTTAACTTCTTCTAAGGTAATGAAAAGTAATTAACAAATGTGTAATTGTGTAATACCTATATTGTTTTTTATATTGTAATTGCTACGTTGCAGAGTGGCATCGAGGACAAACCGTAAAAGTGTATCGTAAATGGTGATATCACTACATAATATAAAACAAAGTCGCTTTTTCTGTCCCCATATCCCTATGTACGCCTAAATCTTTAAAAGTACGCAACGGATTTTGATGCGGTTTTTTTTAAAAGATAGAGTGATTAAAGAGGAAGGTTTATATGTATAATATCATCCATTAACAGTGAATGACATAGGCTATATATTTATACCCGTGCGAAGCCGGAGCGGGCCGCTAGTAGGTAATAAAAAAAATCTGTGAGCTCGTCGTACTAATGCGACGATACTGCTTAGTCGGCCTTTAAAGGCTTACTAAAAATGGTTTATCATCGCGTTGAACATTCCGTTTCTTGCATTATAGTTTGATGGTTGTGGGTATTATTAAATACCTAATCAATGTAACTTATCGCGCCTATTTACTTCGGTAAGTGGGTTTTACAGAGCTAATGCCGCTATCAATTTAAGAAACCTGAAATAAGGTCATGGATTTTGAGAAAATCCTGCGAGTTCAGGAGGATAGGAAAGTACTGTTACGATCGACTAGATGAGGTCCGCGGCTTTGTCCGTAAGGAATTATGTTTTTACAAATCTCGTAGGAACACTTGATTTACCGGGATAAAAGTAGCCTATGTCCATCTCCTAGATGCTATATTATCTATGCTATATAGTTATCTGTGTGCCTTTTATCAAGATCTCGTTGAGCGCGGTTAGACTTCCTTGTCCTTTATATAATTTTTTCTATTTTTTGAAGCAGCTCTTTACCTAATGTTTCCGGGATAACATATAGCCTAGGTAACTCTTGGTATCTTCTACAGTTTATGAAAATCTTGTCAAAATTGGTTCAGCCGTTCCGAGGATTAGCATTTAGTTCTAACAAATAAATAGATAGACAGACAGACAAAAATTTTAAGAACTTGTGTTTTGTATTTGAGTTATGGTATCGTGTAACTATTATCATTAAAATTGAAATTAACTTAATAATAACCGGCAGTCATTTCGACATCGCAGACGGGCAATTCGATTTCAGTAATTTGTATAGATTGTTCAGTAATTTGTATAGATTGTTCAGTAATTTGTATAGGTTGTTCAGTAATTTGTATAGATTGTTTCAGTAATTTGTATAGATTGTTTCAGAAATGGAGAACATCAAATTTGGGATCAATTTTGTTTCTTAACGATTCACGTGAAGCGAGCAAACACTTTGAGACAAGACAGGGACGAACTTTTCTTATTTTGATCTGGAAGTATTGGAAATGGCTGGAAAATCGACACGTCCATGGTTTCAGTAATAAAAGGTTAGTATGAGAATGTAATTAATTATCATTGTATTCTACTAACTGATGCCCGCAGCTTTGGACGCGTGGTTTGTGATTTTTTAACTCTCTTGTTTTCCGGGATAAAAGGTAGCCTATGTGTTATTCCAAGCTATAATCTATCTGTGTGCCTTTCAGCTAAAATGTGACGTTGCGGCGTGATTGAGTAACAAATATACATCCATACAAAACGTTCGCATTTATAATATTAGTAGGATTTTTCCTTAACTTATAATATAATGTAAACAAAAGGCAGAAAACGTTTCGAAGAAACGCGTAGCCGACAAACGCAGATAGCTGGGTGCTTACGACGTTCTTAAATTTGGTTTTTCGCTTGTAGCACGGTTATAGTTCTTGCAATTCATGAGGGCGCGTGAGCTTCACTTTTGGTTACGTTGTGTACATTCTCATTGCGTAAGTGTGCGTGTCTGTCGGGAGCCTAAGTGGGAGCGGTAAGGCGCGAGCAAGCTCTCGCTCTCACTTATATAGATACGACACACACACAACCATGAGCCACGCGCTCTCGTGAAATGAAAGAAAAGAACTATACTACGATACGAGTGACCTCCTCTATAGGTAACCTCTCGATGGGATCGTGACGTTCTACCGGACACCATCCTGTTTTTCGTACATATTACATTTTAGTACTGAGTAATTTTGTATAAAAAGTGATTCACCATCAATCTAATGATCTCATTACGAATTAAACTACTTGCCTAATCGTGATCTCCGATGTATTCTTAATCCTTGTTGTAGCGCAGGAAAAACGGTATGAAGTCATAATCGTTATACCTACTACTCGTACCTACATTTAGCTTAAAAATAAAATAGAAATAAAATTTCTGAGAGTGATTAATCTCTACTTCTAAAATTTTTTTATTATCACATTAGCACAGTCAAGTCAGTCAATTAGTCAAATACCCAATTGTTGACCTGCAGAGTGACAAGTTTTTGTCGAAAATCGATCGGTTCCCACAGGATTCTGAAAACTAAGCTAATAGTGAAATAATACAGGAGAAAGAAAAGTTTAGAGTTATCTATACATATATATAAAATTCAAAGTCCTGACTGACTGACTGACTGACTGAGATATCAACGCACAGCCTAAACTACTGAAGTGAGAAACTTGAAATTTTTACAGTTGGTTCCTTTTATGACGTAGGCGCACACTAAGAAAGGATTATTGGAAATTCCACCCCTAAGGGGTTTAAATAGGGGATGAAAGTTTATATGAAACTCCGTCATTTTTAAAGCTGTTTCCATCAAAGTTGGTATTAGAGCTTTCAGTTAAAAATAAAGAAGTACGTGTGTCACAGTTTTTGAAAATTCCACCCCAAAATCTAATTCCACGCGGACGAAGTCGCGGGGGCAAAAGCTAGTTTTACTATAATCCGCCAACAAAATAACTCTAACCTTTTCTTGCTAATCATGGACTTCCGCAAAGTAACGCCTGATTCTATCCAATAAATACAGGAGACTCAATATCTAAATGACCAAGGGGTCAGACTGAAACCGAAAGGTCGACAGTTCAAACCACACCCTTCACACTATTGCCTTGTTCACCTCTAATACAAGTTTTACTTTTTAATTTGGAGGGGAAAGGGTAATATTTGTTAGAAATGTCCGGTACGAAACCTCTGTAATATTATCGTATTTATTGCTCTGTTCTTTTTAGCATCATATTTTATCAGCAGATGATATTGCGGTATCTAATAAACCATCTGTGCTAATGTGATAATAGAACTGATAAAATGGGTAACATGGGTACAATCTATAAATTAATACCTTTTAGGTACCTACTACTAATTTGAAAGGACCTAGCTCGGTCAGAAGGAACGAAAGATATTTTGTAAATACGGTTTAGTTTACAAAACGTTCTACTATTGTACCTATTGGTTTAGTTCAAAATAATGAACGTTGTTTATTCTGCGAGCATTTTAAGATTGACAATAAGTCATAGTTGGTCTGAAAAAGTTGGTAACGCCTGCTTCTATTTCTATCTATATCTATAAGTACTTATAATAAAACTGTAACGGGACGAATTCTGTACTTTATTATCGATACTGAACCCAAAAAAAATTTTTTTGAATTATTTGTCTGTCTGTCTGTTTGTTTGTCTGTGCGCGCATCACGCGAAAACTACTGAACGGATTTCAATGAAATTCGGTATACTGGTTGCTGATACTCCGAATCAATATATAGGATACTTTTTATCCTGATAAGCAATAAGGTTAATTCGGAATAACGGATGAAAGTTTTTGTTGATTTTACTCCATAACTTCGTCAAATCTAAACCGAATTTGATAATTCTTTTTTATTATAAATTGTGTACTATTAGAAATATTTTGTCTAATTTTGGTGAAGATCTACTAAATATTATCGTAGATAGAGGACATTACTTCTCGCGGATAGTAGCAAATCACCTTAAACTTTTTCCACGCGGACGAAGTTGAGGGGATCAGCTAGTCTAATATAAAAATATTAGGTACCTATTTATAGCAGTAATATCCGTAGGTACAAAAGACCGTAGCTGTACGACGCTCTTTATCGTGATTTTATTTTCTTTTAGAGAAAACGATCCATTGAGCGATTGCAGTGTCAAGAACTGTAAATTCACAGGGAATGATGAAGAGTTATCTGCAGCCGATGCAGTGGTCGTCCACATACAAAAGGGCGTATTTCCAAACGTTACGTCACGAAATTTAAACCAAAGATGGATATTTTTGAGCGATGAGTCTCCAGTCAACTCGTTTTCAATGGCGAAAACTAGACCCGAACTATCCCAGTTGGCTGGTGTTTTTAATTGGTCTATGACTTACAGGTAATTTTTTATTAAAAAAAATATTATGATTATATGTAAATTTTTTCTTTTCCTGTCAAAACTAGGTTTGAAGCATTATCGGACTAATTTTACACAGCGTTTTGTAGGTATAACTATGGCTTAGTATAGATTTCTTTGTAGACTTGTTCTTTCATACAATCTTTAAACAATAGATATATACATAGTAAGAGTTATGGTAAGCCGTGCGATTGTGAGCAGAAAACATAGGTATAATATGAATATGATTTTCTTACAGAACCGCATGAAAAGGTAAAACATTGGAAACATTTTGAATTCAACTTATGTTAGGTATTTGTTCGTACAATACTCTAGTATCAAGTTTTTAGTACAGCATAATTATTATTAAATTACACAGCATTTTTTACACACAATATAGTAAAACGCACATCGGACTAACTGATGCGTATGTGGATTGTCATTTGTCGTACCCATTTCTAGCACAAGCTTTACGCTTATTTGGGAAAGGGGAAGGAGAATATTAGAGCAAGTTCAGTATGGTTAATAGTCATTTAAAAAAATCTCATCGACAAGACAAGCTAGTTGTGTAAAAAAATTGTTACCAACACACTCGACCCACCCTTGCTACAATATTATAACCGTTACAACGATGTCTTTTACTGAAACTAAAGACTTGACCCCTGATGTAGTTGACACTTTTTTATGTCTTTCTTTATAAGACTCTCGCTCGTACACGACATTCCCAATAACACGATAAGCGCGTCAATGAGCTCTAAGAACTTTCACGAAGACTGTGAAGAGCTGTCTTAAGAGATAAGACAGTCTTTAAATTACCTTGTACAGACTCTCGGCGCCGTGTGCCATATCGCGTCGGTCGCATCTTGCAATACGGGGGTTGTTTACAAAGATTGCTTTTGATAATATCTGTACATTTGCTCTTGTTTATTTACAAAGAAGAAGCAAAACTTGTCTCAGATTTATGTGATAAAAAAAATGTTATTTCTTTGTATTGGTAGCAAATTAGACTTTTTGGATTAGATGGAAAAATCAAATATATCAATCAAATATTCAAAATATTCTAGACTTTAGAGCCGCTGGATTCAGGCGGCGCAAGACCGAGGCTTGTGGAGGTCCATGCAGGAGACTTATGTCCAGCAGTGGACGTCCATTAGTTGATGAAGAAGACTTTAGAATCTAGAGTATTAGACTATTACTCAAAGTTTAAGTCAAAATGTGCCAAAAGGTCAAAGCAGTTCAATGGGCGACGATCAAACCAAGCATTTCGTCTTTCCACTGACTATCGAAGCACCAAACCTATTGTTCCGAATGCCTTTCTTAGAACATTACTATCCATATTTTTCGGTTGTAATAAATTGTAATAAATCCTCAATCTCGTCGACCAGTAAAGCCTTCTTGTTCTTGTAATATAATTTATTAGGAAATATTATTTTTCAGAAGCGATTCCGACGTGCCCGCGCCATACGGCCGAACGATACCGTTACTAAGACCAATATTGAGTAAAGTAACAGAGGATTCTCTGTCTACGCTGGTTCCGTATTGGGATGAGAAAAATTGGGATGCATTGGTAGCAATTCTTATATCGAATTGCGGAGTTTCCAGGAGGATGGAGTATTTGCATGAGTTGGAAGATCATATGGCTGTTGATGTTTATGGGAAATGCTCGTCAAATAACAAGCAGAGGTAAGAGTTATGCCAAACGGGGTTTCATGACGCCTCAGCGCTGTGATTTTTCTCGGATTGTACAGTACGGCATTACAAGTGACAATTTCACTAATAGGTACAAGGAAAGCTTCTTGACAACAAGCGATTTGGCAGCGTTAAGCTTTGGTCTGGTGATCATGACGCACAACGCTGCGGTATGCGCCGCAACGCAGCGTCACGACGCAGCATTTAGCGTCCCTGCGGTGGTGGTGGTCAGGTGATTTTGCCGCAGCTACCAAGGTAGACGTGAACATGAACAATTTTGACCCGTGACCCACACCGCACACCGCAGCGTTGAAGCGAGAATGACGCCGCGCTGTGCGGGAGTACACCTCCCCACTTCACCGCGCTTGCCCCTCGCCGCTGACGCATACTGCGACGGAACAAGAGAACAGTCTCGACGTTTTTCATATGATTGAGTGTCCGGCAACGAATACCGCATACCGCAGCGTTGTGCGTCGCGATCACCAGACCAAAGCTTACTCCCGCACAGCGCGGCGTCATTCTCGCTTCAACGCTGCGGTGTGCGGTGTGGGTCACGGGTCAAAATTGTTCATGTTCACGTCTACCTTGGTAGCTGCGGCAAAATCAACTGACCACCACCACCGCAGGGACGCTAAATGCTGCGTCGTGACGCTGCGTTGCGGCGCATACCGCAGCGTTGTGCGTCATGATCACCAGACCAAAGCTTACGCGCACCACAGAAGTAACGTAGCGATGCTACAACGTCGCAAGTCGCGGATCCGCAACGGACTTTGTGATATTAATTGAGGAGGGTCTTTTCAAAACGAGATAGGTCCGAAATATGATTTTTTTAAACTGAGTATGAGGTCTTCTTACATATACTAGAATACATAATTTCAAACCTTGAAAAAATGTAAAAAATGGATATGCTGCTTAGAAAATTGGACTTAAAAAAGCGTGTTCTGAACTCTCTTCTCAAAAAAAATTGCCACAGTTCACAGTCGATTGATTTCGTAATAAAAGAGGATATTTCAAAAGGGTGTCTCTTACATATCAGGTTGATCTCTTCAAAAGGGGACATTTTCTTAAACAGATTACAGATTATCAGACAGTACCTATCTTCGATCCGTTTCTTCTACAATCAGTTTTTTCTATTTTCTGAAAAATAAGTTAACATGCACAATGCACATATCCCGTTTTGAAAAGACCCCCTCCTCAATTATAATTGGTATGAAGGGCTTCTCGACGTTGGACGCCGCATGGCACACACAGCGTCTCTACTTGAGAACTAGGATAACTATTGAAATAGAAATAGAAATATTTTTTATTCAAACAAACTTTTACAAATACTTTTGAATCGTCAATGAATCTACCACTGGTTCGGAATGCCGTTCCTGCCGAGAAGATATTATTCATAATTAAATTTGATAATTAGGATCGTATATTGGATATCTACCAGGTATCTTAGAAATTATTCTGACATGGCTGCCATACAGCGATGGTAAGGTCAAATTCTACTTTCAGTAAAATAAAGTTTTCGATTACCTCTTGCTTCGTAGGCCAGATACAAATTAGACACAACTAGACACAAACTAGCCCGACGAGACACGAAAAAGGGATTTGTGGGAAGATTGGAGGAAAACCAAATCGTAAGAGGCCTGATTAGATTACACATAATGTACTTAGAGATAACCTAAAAAAGAAAGGTCTTGTTACCTTTTTGTTACTACTGAAACGTTGACCTCTATTTTTATTTTACCAGTTGATACCCGCGGCTTTGCTCGTATGGGTTAAGTTTTTAAAAATCCCGCAGGATCTCTTTGTTTAAGTTTGTTTTGTGCCTGTTGTACAGTTGGAAATAATAAACGCTCCTGATGAAATAAGTAATGTAAATTATCGTTCTCTAACATATCAAGACGTCAAACTCGATCTGGTTAATTTATTTTTATTCAAATTGCAAGATAATCAAACCCTTTACGACCGTTAAAAGTTTTGTCGTTTGCTACGAGTAATTACTAAGTCCACAGAGTTTTCTGAACATTATTGCCAAGATAAAGGTAGATTAAGATAGATGAAGATAGTTCCATCTTGACCGATATTCTATACCTACTTCTTTAACTAATCTCTGAACTTAGAAGGAAAAGGGTTTTCTTTTGTACACAAAACCCCGAAACAATATTCCGATAAAGGATTGTACATGTAACACTATTTGTTTCAGCTGCCCAGGACATTTCAGAGCCGATTGCAAGTTGATGTCGAAGTATTTATTCTATTTAGTGTTCGAGAATTCGCAATGCGACGAGTATCTGACAGAGAAATCGTTTTTTCACGCGTATAGTAAAGGGGCTATACCTGTTATAATGGGTCCCTCATTACCAGTCTGTGAAGAGCTTCTACCACCAGACTCATTCCTACACGTAGACAATTACGATAGTCCACAAAACCTGGCGAATGAAATGATCAAAATAAGTCAAGATGATAAACTTATTCTTAGCTATCATCGGTGGCGGAATGATTTCGCGATCGCTAACGAACATGGATACTTTGGCTCGAAGTCTTATCATTTGTGCAGGATATGTGAAGCTTTGAATTATAACGATGACGGGGAAAAAGTGTATGATGAACACAGTTTGAGACTCTTTTTAGATCCTAAGTTATTATGTCGAGATTAAAGTAAGATTATAAAAGGAAATGTGATTTTCAGCTGACATCATTTTATGTTTTATAGTTTATAAGACAAGTCTTAAAATATAGGTGCGATGAAAAAAGTATTATTATTTATTAAATTTTATATTTTAACTAGAATAAGCGGGTTTTTATTTTAAAACATCCTTTCTAATTAATTTAAACAAATTAAATGCTTTTTTTAGCTCGTTTCCCGTCAAGTGGATGATTAGATTAGCGTTGTACGAAATACGCAAACATTTTCTTAAATTCTAAGGGCTTTAAAAGTTCTCTCAAGGGATTGTGCGTGAGAAGTATAAATTTTCCTTTCATTGGTGGATAAATAATGTCTGCATTATTATTCAGAAGAAACGCTTATTTGAAATATGGTTTAAGTTTGTTTTGTGCCAATTGTACAGTTTGAAATGCTAAACGTTCCTGATGAATAAGTAATGTAAATTATCGTTCTTTAACATAAGAAATCGTCCAACGCGATCTGGTTAATTTATTTTCATTCAAATTTCAAGATATTCAAAGCCTTTACGATCGTTAAAAGTTTTGTCGTTTGCTAATTATTAAGTCCACAGAGTTTTCTGAACATTATTGCCAAGATAAAGGTAGATTAAGATAGATGAAGATAGTTCCATCTTGAATGATATTATAACAATGATAAAAAATGAAATTATATAAACTCGCTTTAAAGTTAAATTCTATTGCTGCTAACGACTTTCAGAAAACTTTCAGTTTAGAGAGGCGGCATTACACAAGCATCTCACTGGATGTTTGAACGAACATTAATGGTAAAGGTAGTAAGTAAAACTACTTATATAAGACTTATAGAGACACATATACAGACTAGTATAGTAGTAGAGAATAGTAGGTATCTTTTTCAGGCAACTTTAGGGCGAAGGATTCTTGAAATAAATAGGTATGGGTAGCTACGTATAAAAACGAAAAGTGCTCTATTGCAGCAAAATATGACAACAGAAACTTTAATGAGAAGTTCACTAATCCTATTAAGAAGCGTCTAAGTGCTACTTGTTAAGGAAATCGTGCTCGCCTATTAAGTTACTACGTTCGTGTCGGAGTTAATTGTTTTAAGATATAACACGTTATACGCGTCAGTCCATAAAAGGCTTTTAGATCGTTAATTTTAAGCTTAACGTCATCAAAGGATTGTTCTCACGAACTTAAGTTCTCCCTTCATGCTATTTTGTCTCTTCGTAATTTTTGTAATAAGTATTGTTTTTGCTGTTTGTGTCCTCGATTGGATATAATATGTAACAACGATCATTATGAACTCGTAGAGAAGTTTTTAACATACATACTTGGGAAGAAGAACATTGGACACTTTAATCCCGGATAAGTAGAGTTTTCTAAAATTCGCAGCTAGTCTACTGTTATTATATTCCAAAGTCATGCAAATTATTGTGCTGTGAAAAATTTGGTCGTGCTAAGAGCCTGTCGTCACTCGCCAGGCTTAGGCTGCCGTCTTAAAGCTAAATAAAGTGTCGTTACCTACAAAAACACGGGAATCCAAAAAGTGAGAAAATATAAAGAAATGACGCCATTTGATAACGATTAAACGACGTTTTTTATATTGCTATATCAAAATAATAAGAAGAATACCGGTTAGACGGATCGGTAGAAAATTTTTTTCTAAGTAAGATAGCATTAAAAAATCGTATTTGGCCAAATGCTGGTTAAAGAAGACTAGCTTGAGGAGGGCAGAAGGGAGTTATTTACGCGCTTTTGCGAGAAGCGTCTGTCTTGTTTAAATATTAATTAAACTTAAGAAAAATAGAAAATAGAAGTTCAGTGAACCAATTAAGATTTAATAAGTGCTCTGCGCTACAGAGAACTACTCGTTGGCATTACAAATTGCCAGATAAGGAGCTGTTCGCTAATCCGGCTAAGAAGCGCCAGCTTTTAGTACTTACGGAGAAAGGAAAATGATACGAAGAAAGGCGTTAAATCTAGGAATGATGTTACTACTCGTACCTCGTCAGATATATTAAGAACTAGCTGATTCCGACGACTTCGTCCGCGAAAAAGTTTAGAGTGACTTGCTACTATCCGCGAGAAGTTATATTGTCCTCAATCTCTGATAATATTTTTAGTACTTAGATCATTTTTATAATATTATCAAAATATCATGTTTTGTAATTTAATTCAAAACTAATGAATACTTTCAAACAAACTAAAGTCATTTGAGATTACGAGTATTAATAAGTGAACCTTTAGGTTTGTTTTGTATTTTTTTTAAGTTTATTAACGCAAAGATGTTTGAAGGATCATTTTTCTATTTTGTTTGCGGTAGGCTGTGCAGCTGATAGTGAAGATTTAAATCAATATCGAGTATCAAAAAATGGACATTAAAATATCATAATATGCAATGAACATAAATTAAAATGAATTTTACTGGTTTTACTGGTTAAGTATAAGACCGCTCAACCGTAATTAAATTCGGGACAATTATGAAGATCGTCCCTTTATGTCGGTTTAAACGTGGTTTAAACTTTAGTTTGTGGTAAGCAATAAACCAAGCATCGTTAAAATGTTATTACCAGGAATTCCATTCGGTTTTAATTTCCATAGATATTATTGCTTACTAGTAAGTAGATGATTGCAATTATGATTGTGTTGTAAAATTATGAATCTGAATATCCGCTCTTAAATTCATTCTTCACACAACATTAATATTGTATTCGTTTCTTCACACATTAATATTGTTTTTAAGGCTTTTCGTAGTTTCATTTACCATAAGCGATTAAAATTTTAATATGAAAGTAATCATTTTCTAGATGGACCGACGACATTAAAAGAGTCGCAGGGAGCCGCTGGATGAAAGCGGCGCAAGACGGAGGCCTGTGAAAGTCCATCCAAGAGACCTTTGCTCAACAGTGAACGTCTATCGGTTGATGAAGAAGAACAAGAAGAATCACTTTGGAACATTTTATAACTGACACTTCTTTATCAACTAATGGACGTCCACTGCTGGACATAAGTCTCCTGCATGGACCTCCACAAGCCTCTGTCTTGCGCCGCCTGAATCCAGCGGCTCCCTGCGACTCGTTTGATGTCGTCTGGCCACCTACTGGGCATAACTGACACACTACTACATATTTACTTTGTAACAGAGCATAGTTCCTTCCAGAACCTTGTTTCATTCATTTGTATTATTGGATATCATTCATTAAATAAAAATGCGATAAAAAGTTGTTAACCGACTTCCAAGAAAGGAGGAGGTTCTCAATTCGGTCGATACTTTTTTAATAACAAAATTACTGAAGTATTTCTGATAAATTTATTTCTTAAGTTGGAATAAAGCGTAAAACCAAGTTTAAATAACGAAACTTTATACAACCTGGAGGAGAACAATTTGTAAATGGGACCATTTCGAATGAATTACGAACATTACATCCCGCCGTTTTGACGAGAGTTTCCTATCAATATCTTTAAGTGTACGAGAGGTAAAGGTAGACGCAGACTAGATCAATCATTGTATTAAAAAAAATTGGCGCTAAGGAAAAATTAGCTAAGTCACAAAATTCAACTTTTCAGTACGTAAAAAGAAAACACTTATCATATTAATCCTATTAATCCTCCTATCCTATTAATTGCGAAATGCGAAAATTATAAATGCGAAAGTTTGGATGGATATATGGATGTTTGTTACATATGCTCAATCACGCTGCAACGACTAAACCGATTTGGCTGTGGCACAGAGTTAGATTATAGACTGGAATAGCATATGTGCTATTCTCAATTCGGCAACTTTTTATCCCGGAAAATAAGAGAGTTCCCGTGGGACTCCAAAAAAACCTCAATCCACGCGTAGAAAGTCGTGGATATCAGCTAGTATTTTATTTTGCATCCAAAAGAAGAGGTACGTATTATATTTTTTGTATTTAGTGAAAAGTAGAAATGTTCACGTGCTACTCGTCAATTGAAAGAACTATACCTCTACATTACGTCTATATGATCGAATTTTATATAATCTCTATATTACAGGACCGCATAAGTTAGTGGTAACCTTAAGAGGTCATAAGTATTATATACCTACCGGAGTTTTAAGTCGTGCGCATTTGTTGAGGCGTTTTCGAAATTACCGAAGTTGTGAATTCGTAGAGATAGACCTGCTCCCCTTGTTATGAAGGAAAGCAAAGTTTTTGATACCGTTATGACTTTTCGCAGGTTGTTATCGAAGTTTTACGAGAGTGTTTTTGTGAATTGTACTATACAAATAATGATTTCGAGCATAGGTGTGTTTTTATATGATACAACGTTTTCTTAAGGCAGAATATGTAGGAAATTTTGTGCCCGATGGTTTTCCTTAAGAGACTAGGTGAGGCCCACGGCTTTTAATTTCCGCGGGAAGTCGCTTATTTTCCGGGATAAAAATTAGCCTATGTGTTATTCTCGACTATCTATCTCTGTGCTAAATATCAGCCAAATCGGTTCAGTCGTTGTGGCGTGATTGAGTAACAAACATCCATTCATCCATCCATCCATCCAAATGTCTAAACTTTCGAATTTATAATATTAGTAGGATAATATGTCTATCTGTCCATTAAATGCAGTCTTTCCATACACATTTCGCTTAGCGGAAATGTTTGTGTTAACCTTGGATGTTCCATTAGAACATTTGACCAAGAAACATGTTATTTAGCATTTTCTCATTTGTCTCTAGAAAGGGCAATCCTGTCCAAGCAACGCTGGGCAAGTCAGCTAGAGTCAAAGAAGTCTTATTCAAATCTACTTTGGAAAAGAAAATATACACCTATAATAATCTATATTTTCCTGACCATTTATGACTTCCCGCAATTTATGGAACAGCTGTGCTTTTAACAGCTTGGTTGTAAAACCGGCCGTACTACAATAAACCATTCGTTAGGAAATAGGAAACAGCCATAAAACGTTCCATTTATTAAAGCTTTTATAATAACACACTTGTTTGGCAGCAGCAGGTAACGAAAATACGTATGTTTGAAATGCAACGTAACTATTTATTTATTTTTGGGTACCGAAGGGTTGTGTTAGGAGTGGGTACGACAATAGAGCATCGGGTGGGGGTTGAACTGGCTATCTTCGGGTTTTCAGTCCTCGCGTAAAACTGTTGAGCTGTCGAGGCTACTCTTTTGAAAAGGATAAAGCTCTAAACCACAAAAAAGCAACAATCGGAAGCGATCGGAACGATAAGCGACAACCGTATTCTCTTGAATGCCTCTCCTGGGTAACTTATTGACATCCGGAAATGCTTGTATATAGACTAAACAGTACACATATTGCTGTAGAGTTTCTGTAGAATTTAGTTATCGCTAAATCTCATTGTGATAAAACAAAACATAAACATAAATATGCAATGCATTTGGTATATATTATCACATAGAACCTACCAAGATAATAATACAAGCATACATAATGCTCGTTATTTTGCCAAGCAAATGCCCGGCTATGGTAATTTACTTCGTTAATCTGCTGGTCCTAAATCCTATAATATGTCGTAAGGCGTGAATCTAGATAGTGTTGTACATATATCTGCAATGCAAATGGACTCATCTGAATTCAGCACATGGTGTTGAGGATTAGGATGTTAAGAGGGGACTTTTATGTATTAGCTCTGAAGGAGATGAGAATATATTTTTGGTAGGTACTTGGTTATATTAAAAAATAAAACTCATACATAAGGTTTTTGGAAATTGTATTTGTAATAATATTATCGTATTTAATAGATAATAACTTACTCATTTATTTAAAAAAAATCCAGAACATTATTTCCAATAATTATCCATTAAACTTAAATTACGAGTATTCATCGTGAAGCTTATTATCTAAAAGGTGACTGACTGACTGATTGGCCGATTTGTCAACGTACAGCTCAAACCACTGGACGGATCAAGCATACAGATAGCTTTTAGTATATATCGTAAGACGTATCCGTTAAGAAAGAATTTTTGAAAATTCAAGGGGTAAAATAGGGGTTTGAAAAATCAAACTTAACGTGAGTGAAGCCGCGGGCAAAAGCTGGTAAGGTATAAAAGTCATAAATTGTTTCATAGCTTACAAGTTTCCTATTATATTTATAAGTTTACTCATGACCCTAAAACCTAGTTGAAAGCTTAAAATACGACTTATGCCCTATAGATAGGGTGCTGGTGAGCATTTAGGTATATGATTTGCACAAGTTTCACATCGAGGTAGATTGTAGTTTACGTCATTACGAATTGATTTGGTCCAGTCAATTAAGGTCCTACGTCGCTGCGTTTTCGCGTTACAGCCGATTGAAGTTGCTTAAAAAAAAGGGGATATTAAATCATTTGCACATGTATGCCTCTGGGGTCCATGGTCACAAACAGTTTGGAAACGAAGAAAATCGAAGAGGCAGACATTGAGGGCTCTGCATTATTATGGGGCGGAGTTGTAAAAATGTTTAAAAAAAAAGCTCTACTAAGTAATTTGCACACGGTTCTCATTGCGCCCATTCGATTCATTATGACTCCGTGGATACGAAAAAACACTTGGCAGACATTTTGCTCGCTGATTTTTAGGTGTATAACTTCATTGTTGGGCCCAAGCTTGTATGGACCAAATTCATCTCCTTTCATACCTGCGGAGACGTGGTTAACAGGTAGAAGCCGAATATTTTTGACACGTGTTTAAAATTGAATTTTGTACTTCTAGCTTGGCGCGAGCGTCGGGTTGAAAAAAAAAAAAAATTCAAATGGTCTGCCTTTGAAATATCAGAGGCCTGAACGTCTGCCTCATCGAGTTTCTTGGTTTTCATGATAAATTCAAACATCAATCCAAGAGGCAGACATGTGCGCATAATATAGCTCTTTTTTTATTTTTTACATTTTTGAAACGCTGTCAATAGCGAACGCAGAAACAACATGCTGGCAGACTATTTTTCCGTGGTCCTCCTCATTGTTATTAATCGAACAATTTCAATCTGCCAAGTGTGCACTTCATATAGAGTTTTTTAAATCATAAAAAAAACTTAAAAAATTGAAAACTACAAAAGTCAGAGCCCTGGATGTCTGCCTCTACGAATTTTTGTGTTTACAGGATGACTATGATCATCAGCCCCAGAGGCAGACATGTGCATATAATATCACCCACCTTTTTTTTTCAACATTTTTGAAACGCTGTAAATTAACAACGCAGCGCCACCATGGTGGCAGACGAGGTTCTTGATGTTTCTTAGGGTATAATTATCACTATTAATAACGTCTGCCATGTGTGCTGATCATATAGAAATTTTGCTCGCCAGCACTCTATCTATACATTTAATTTTGCAATGTTGTGCAATTTTCTGTGATAAGAAATTTTCTTGTTAAATGAATACAGCCAGTTCTCGAGCTATGTTAAATTGGATTCTTGTTGAACTGCATAATGTCAACTGTTTAACAGACATCCGGCTTTATTGTCTCCGTTTTAACATAAATACTATTAACTTAAAGCTGTAATTCTTCAAGTGTAATTACAATCCTTATGGCAGTAAACTTGTTGAACTTGACCAAAAATTTTTTCGCTATCGAATACATTAAAAAATGGTGTAGTTCGAAGGAATTTCAAATTCTTATGTTTTCGATACATACACATTGTAGATACATACACACTTTTAGCAACGTTGTACAACATTGTTGGTAAAATATTTTTTACTGAAAATTTAATTTTTTCAAGAACTTTATTGCGATAAATAGATTAAGATTTACTTTATATTTGAGAAAATATAAAGTAAATCTAGAGAGATTTAATAGATAATTGTATACAATTTTAAATTATTGTTTTCAAATTCTCTGAAGCAGTTGTTTTAATTTAAAATTAGCGTAAACTTTTAATGTAATACTTTAAGCTAACTGCAATATTCACGTATAGCAGAAACTAAAATTGAAATGCTAATAACTTACTTAGTTTAAACATTATTGTAGAGAATACAAAGTAAGCGTTTTAAAAGTAATTAAAGGCAAAGTCTGGGGAAAATTTCGCTGACTAATTTTAAGAGAGCACTTTAAAATACTTCAGTCTGCATTAACTTTAACGCCTTGTATAGTTTCTAAACTTAATGCTAGCTGCAAGCAAAACCAGTGAATTAATTTTGTAATTTACTCTATCGGTTAATTTTTGAACTAATCGACTCTTCTCGGCAGAATCTGCATTTCGAACCGGTGCGGTGGTAGAGTCATGACGTGTCATAAGAGCTACAAGTTGGCCTACAAGAAATAAATAATTTTGAATTTGAATTTGAATTCATGTGGAGGTGTCTCATACACGAGTCGATTAGTCCAAAAATTAAATTAGATACCTTTCTTCTATTTGACACTTATATGATCAAACGAACTTACCAAGTGAAGTTCGATCTTAATTGTCCCATTTTCGGCGAAGAGATTTATTATTCACTTGTAGTAGTCTTCAGCTACGCTTCAACCGCTCGCACATATTTCAGCTCCATAAGAAAGAAAGAGATAGCATAATCCGTACATCCTGGGCCAGGAAGCCCTACCCTCATTTAGTTCAGAGAATAGAGAATAACAATAATACCTCCAACATTGACATTTTTGGGTATCCATCTACAAAATGGGAAGGGGATGGGAGGGAACTTAAATCTCTTCGCCGAAAATGGGACAATTAAGATCGAACTTCACTTGGTAAGTTCGTTTGATCATATAATTGTCCCATTTTCGGCTCCGAGATTTATTATTCACTTGTAGGATGTTTAGAGAAAAAACAAAAAAAGGAAATGTTGGAGAACAAATAAAAAATACATAAATCAAATCTTGATTGCAGAATTGATCTGTAAACATCAACATAAATCATATTATCAAAACAAAAAAATTAAACCTTAATCTTGTAGAATACAAAAAAAGAAGAAAATAAAAAACCATTACCTAACCAGGTATATCATTAAACAACACATTAACAAAGTTAGAATCATCAATAGTAATTAACGACCTGTTATAAAAATTAGCAATGGTTATTGACTGATCTGACCAGCCAGCAGTTCCTCTAGCATTGACACTGATGCCCGCTCGTTGTGCGGCAGAAGTGGTTACGTGACGAGTACTGTGAGCACTCGCACTATCGTCGTGTCAATGCCACTAGCTGCAAGAATGAGTTTTATTCATCATCCAGTTTGTGGTGAAGCAGAATCATATGGCTTCCCGCTGGTCAGTATAACCTATTATAAATCTATTATTTATAAACACATATCAAAAATTCAAAATATTTTTTTTTTTATTCAGACATTTGAAAACGTTTGCTTTGTTTATGACAAATCTTTTGATCCTGGTCACATCTTCGAGTGATTTTACTGAATTTGTTCAATTCGGCGGCTGCCAATGGAGGTAACTCAACATAAAAGCGTTTTTATGTAATTTTAGACTTAAATGTATAATAAATGCATTTTAAATCCATCACAATGTAGTGGCCGAAAACAGAATACCCACGGCCGAAAACTGAAATTTGGGGCCGATAACTGAAGTTTTAGCGTTTTTCCAGATAAAATAAAAAATAAAAATACTAAAGGTTCAAGCACAAAACAGCTTAAAAAAAAGAAATTTCATTATATAGGCTTTCATCTAACATAACAAGTATAACTATATAAAGATTGTAACATTTTTTCTGATGTCCTAAAGTTGACAGGAGCACTAAAAGGCCGATATCAGGCACATTGACAGACAGTTAAGCACTATATTTGGATTGCAAGTACTATTATTATGAGGAACCCTTCTTTAAGTAATAATCGATTTAACAGAATGTAGAAAGTATTTAACAAACCCAAACAGGTATCATACGGTTGTAAATATTTAGTATACAACTAATGTTTTAAAAGGTTTAGTATACCTATTTTTAATTTATATGTAGTTTGGTACGCTGGTTTGGTATCGCAGTGTACTAGTTCCTATAGTTTAAAGATTGAAATTTACCTACTGGGACTTTATACTATTCGGCAAGGATGCAAGATATTGCAATATTTGCTGAAGAATGTACTCGCTGCCAGGTGAAACTTTGTCGGACAATAACTTGTCGGAAAATAATAGTTTCGTTAAAAATTAGAGGAAAGATTCTGCAAGAGATACATATGTACTTATAATACAGTGCTCATAAGCGGGATGGCCCACTTTGGATAGTACTAAAATGATGGCGCACCTATTAACACAAAGGGTTTAATGTTTTTAAGAAGGAATCGTTTTTAAGATGGTTTACAATAAGGTACTATCATAATCACGGCAATTTATAAATAAACTAATACATCTTTGATTTGTTTTTCAAATTGAATTCAATGTCGTAAACAGAAA
Organism: Hipparchia semele; assembly: GCA_933228805.2. Taxonomy (NCBI): domain Eukaryota; kingdom Metazoa; phylum Arthropoda; class Insecta; order Lepidoptera; family Nymphalidae; genus Hipparchia; species Hipparchia semele. The sequence goes on along the minus strand of OW121721.1, from coordinate 7,012,569 downwards.
AAGAAAAACACAGTTACCAACACCGGAACTTACACATGGAATACAGCTTGATTTAATTATTATACACTGTCTTTAATGTAAAGGGGGAAAAAATATATTTTATTATTATAATATAATTAATTAATTAATTAATTTTTATAATCTTGTTTTATTGTAAAAACGTATTATGAGAATATTCCCTTTCAAAGAAATGCAGAGAGGTATTAATTGCATTTTGTCTTTACTCACGAAGCAATTTTCGGCTTTGCCTATCTTTGCAATAAATCTACAAGGATATGTAATGGAGTGTAATTCCCAGCGAATATTTTTGCAATTAAAGTCAGTAAATTAAATATATATTTCACATTTCTCTCACTAAACCTAAATTTTTCGAGAAATATTATTCAAGATGTGGGTATGGTAGGTACTCTACCAATTTTACTTCTGTAGACAACTGCCATACATAGCGCGTATAGTGTCCTAAGCAAAAAATTAATAAATAAATAAATAAAATATATGGCAATGATTACACGTCTTGTCAGTAAAAAACTAAGCCTGAAGAATGAATACTGCAAGTATTTTAATAATACAATTTATATGATGATTAGTTGATTACGTTCACCATGATTCCAAGAATAACCGATTATTTCTCATAGTAAGAGGAAGAAGCATGGAAATCAGTTTAAATGTGAAGTTTTTTATTTTATTTTTTGATTTTTTAATACCTTGATAATTTTTATCACGTGTCTCATTATTTGAATAAAATCAATTATGAGCAACAAGGCCAAAAATATGTATTGTTTAAACCCATAACAACAGCAAGGGAGGCTGCAATGAGTATCTGTCAAGGGTGGACTTCAAATCGAAAGTAGCACTAAATGCATTTTTGCAGTAGTGCGCATAAGAAATAAAAGTTAAGAGCCTTCTCGTCACTCTCTGGCAATGCATTAAATAATATCACAACCTGAAATAAAATTCCTTTTGATGAAGTTTTAGCGCAAATTCAAGCTTAATGATAATAATACTCAATACTTGCATGGTATTTTGCAACCAATTCCTTACGTTATAGCAGAGGTCGAGAAGTCAAACCAAATAAACATTTTTTTTTTTCTTTGTATGACCAATTCAATTGCAATCCTTGTGCTCCCCATTCTGAAGTGACTTCACACGTTCACAACTATTTTCAATTCAGTTTGTTGTGAAACAAATTGGTTCTTAAAAGTTTCGAACCTACGAAAAACTTTAATCCTAAGAATTATTTTATTAAATGTGTTTCATCAAACTTTAAGTAACTTAAAGGAAAAGATAGGTACATATACCTCGCTCGTGGTGCTGTCGACGCTCGCTGCCGCAAGCGAACGGCGCGCGGAGGTGGCTCGTATCGGAGGCACCTCGGCGCCGGCACACTCGCCTCACTCCGCAGTCTGGCTGACGCGCGCCGCGTGAGCTCAGCAGTGCTGATGACGTGGCGGTGAGGACTTGGAAGTTTCAATAAGTTGCAGAGGAAAGCTTACTGACGATTGCTCAAAATTCCTGAGTGTGTGTTCCAAAGCTCATGTGAAGACTTGATAAAGTCGCCCAATTTTTCACATCAATTGACATCACAAGAAAGTTTGTGGTTTCGATCTCGATCATAGTGAGCTAGTTTTGCTTCTTCATAATCGCTTTATCTTAATTTCGGGTAAACATGATAGAGTTATGAATTATGACAGGGCTTGCGCTTAATTTTCTGCTTTAGGACGGGAGCATCAAAAAAGGGTAAATTTCCAGGAAACTAGCTTTTGGATTAATCCTTATTATAAAGATCCATTTCCAAAGATGGGTTCCCTTCAGTCGGCTTAGTCTGACAATTCAGCTGTTGTCTTCGGATCCAATTACTCTAGCCGCAAACAACGATGATGGGGTCACGACTGTGATTGTGCTTTGGTTTCGAAACGCGCTTTGTTTTCGGCAGAACGCGTCAGACACACTGGAGACCACTAAAAGGATCATTCATCATGCATTTCCTGTTCAACTTGATCGGAAGAGAAAAAAGAACGGTTAATATCTCGTATTAACTCACGTCATATCTTGCTATTGGTCAATATCGCGTATTGACTCGAAGCTTTAAAAAAAACATTTACAGCCTAATATCACGTATTAGATCATGTCATATTTTGTTATTGGTCAATATCCCTTATTGACTCGAAGCTTTATAAAACATTTACCAGATATTTATATTATCACTATTCGTGGTAGGTAGGTATGAAGAAAAATCTTTTAGAAGGTAGTTAATAAGTACAAACCTTCACTAAACAATTCACAGTAATGGCGTTTTATAGTCTTTAACTGTGGTCTTTAAAAGGAAATGTGCAGTCTAATATCCCGTATTAGATCATTGACATAATTAGGTACTATCCGCGTCTTGCGGGTAAGAATAAAAACATTTTTAAGGCACTCGTATGAACGCAAAACTGCACTTCACTAAAAAGTACCGTAAAATAACTCCATTTACACTTCACAATTTACAATAATGATGTTTTCTTCATATTTCTGTATCTTTCAAGCCACTTATGCTCTCTATAGAGTATTTAATTGTCACTGCACTTGAAGAAATATTATTTTAAAAATTAATAAAAACTGCTACTATGTGCGGGGTCGTGCGCGCACGCAAAACGAATGAGGGTAGGGCTTCCTGGCCCAGGATGTACGGATTATGCTATCTCTTTCTTTCTTATGGAGCTGAAATATGTGCGAGCGGTTGAAGCGTAGCTGAAGACTACTACAAGTGAATAATAAATCTCGGAGCCGAAAATGGGACAATTTATATCTATACTATTATAATAAAGAGAGAGCGTGAATTTTGTGAGTTTGTATGTATGTCCGGAGCAAACTTTGGAACCACCGCATCTATTACAATAATTCTTTTACCATTTCAAAGGTACGTTATTCCAGATGGTTATAGGCTATAATTATGTTAATAAATGTATTATGGCTAGATATTATGTGCAAATTTGTTAAAGAAGTCGGTCATTTTTTTGACTCTTAAATGTTTTCAAGGCGTGCGCTGGATCATATACTGTTATTGGATGAAAATGATGTATGGGTGAATTGTTCCTCTTAAAGAGTTCTAAAAAAAAGTCCGCGATAGCATATGTCTATATTCTAAGGATAACTTACAGTAACCATTTCTATCTTTCAAATTTTGATTAAAAATAATGAATTATTTTCGAAGCTTCTTTAACCGATGTGATGTCAATCTATATCTAAATAAATATGTTTATTATCGTAAGTATTTAATTTAGAACATATTTGACCTTTACACTATACAATTTAAATAATTATATTAGGAGTTATCGGAAAATTAATATTTCCGCGCGACAAAATAATAAAATGGTGCTGGCTGGCGCGGCGGGGCACGGTGGCGGGTATCGGTGCGGGATATTCGTGTGGTTCCTGTGGTGATCTTATTGACAATCGTCTCCTAAAAGAAGCTCACAAGAACAAATATTTAATTTTCAACCCGGACGAAGTCGGCGCGGGCTTCTAGTCTTTAATAAAACGCAGTGTTACCTTACATCGGATGGGTAGCAGGAAGCCAAATGAGAGCTGGCTACAAGGGGCGCAAGACCGTAGCAGGTCTATAACTTGATTTTGAATACTACTAACTACTATATTATAATTTTTAACTCTTTGTATTATATTTGTATTTAACCTGGATTCAAAATAACCTATTAACGGGCTTCATTGATATCCTCATTAATATGGATTATAAATGCGAAAGTTTGTTTGTTAGTGTGTCGGTTAGTCCTTCAATCACGCAGCAACTGATATCGACGTGATTTTGTGCATAGGTATAGTTGGCGACCTGGAGTGTGATATACCTAAGCTACTTTTAATAATGGAAAAACTGAGGATTTCCGAGGAATTTTAAATCTCTCTCGAAAAATGAAAAATCGTTAATTAATTGGCATTTACGTAGTCTATTGGCAAGTCTCAACTGAAAATTGCTAGCATTTGATTTACACAGAAAGGAGTGCAATGCACATCCGCAAATTTCAAAAGCCTTTTGAATGGAAACTGGAAATATGTATTTCAAAGAGCTTTATGCTGTACCTGTTGGTTTATTTTGGAAATTGCTAAATGATTCTGCCAAAAGCCAACTACTGGAATAACTAGCCGAGCTATAATAATTCTGTAAGTGATACCTAGGTTATAAAGAAACATTTGTTCTTAGAGAAATAATCAGGCTTTTGTTTCTTTATGTATGTAATAAAGATATGCATAAGACTAGTGTACCGTGTTCTTTAAAATTTTCATTATAAAATACCACCGTTAGGAAATTAAAACGGATGCTAAAAAATTGCAATGTACGACACATAAATCAGTTTTAATGGAGGAAAACAACAACAATAAATGTAATACTTTACGCTGCTAACGGAAAACACGTAAACGCACAGGTAATTTGTCGTACTTTTTTCGCTTTAAAAAGTAAGTAAGTAGATACTTGAAACTTTTACATTTTTTCAAGCTATTGCATAGCTTCTATCGCGGGCCTTGAGCGTGGAGACCGAATCCAGAAATTCCGTAACGAAAATAACCTGACACGGGACTCCTCTCACCGCTAGATGGCGTTGATAAAAAATGCTATGCAATAGCTTTACTGCGGCAGTCCCCGAGTGCCACACGTCTTTTTTTTTTAGTTTTATTCGATGACAAGATAGTCCTTGAGTGCAATCTCACGTAGTTAGTGACGATGCAGTCTAAGATGGTAGTGGGCTAACTTTGAAGGGCAGTGTACATTCAACCCATAGGTACCCCTAATCGGTTTCTACACGCCATTGTACCGGAATGCTAAACCTCTTTGCGCCACGTCTTTAACGGTGGGTGGTCACTAGCTCCGGCCAAAGCCTCCCACTAGCCCAGACCAGAGACAATTTAAAAATTATAAATTCCCAAATTGCCCCCGCTGGGAATCGAACCCCAGACTTGTCAGTTATAAGACTTTAGCGCTGTCCAGTGCGCCAGGCAAGTCGTCAATTTATTTATAATTTAATTAATTTAATAACACGTGAAAAAGAGTTTTCTAAGTCAAGCTTGAATATCATGGCATTAAAGATAAGTAAAGCTTTGTAACTCCTCTTTACTTTAATATTAAGGCCTCAAGTGGCGACGTAAGCGAGGAAATTTCTAACATCCTAAACTCTTATCATCAGAGAGTTCTCTCATAAATTATGGAAAATACGAAAGGACTTACAAGTACAGTGAGGTTGTTTTTTTGGTCACAATCTTTGTGAATAAAAAAATGTAAGGTAAAATATAAGTATTTAAGGTTTTCAGTTACAATATAACCTACCTACAATCAGAATTATAATAATACTGGCAGCCAGTATCAGTAGCAGTAGTACTATAGGTATATAGTTCTAAGTTCTAATCATACAGAAGTCTCAAAATTTTGACTATGAACTAAGAAGAGAAGGCAAGTTAGCTACTTTCTATAAGCTTTTATGACAGTACATATGTATGAATTACATGCATATATTATGTACGTATGTTTAGGTCTTTTGCAAGCTGAATTAAACCCACTTCCCGGTTACCGATTGAGTTGTGCATGTATATGTAAATTAGATGGCAATGCAATATTATTGTGACATAGAGCTGATCTGATGATGGAGACGGAAGATGGTTATACGAACTCTACATTAAAACGACGTAATCCCATCAAGTATGGGCTCGTTTGATTGGTCTTAATAAATACTCTAGTAAAAGCTTGTTTTTTAAAAATATTTTTTAAGCTATTGCATAGCTTCTATCGCGGGCCTTGAGCGTGGAGACCGAATCCAGAAATTCCGTATCGAAAATAACCTGACACGGGACTCCTCTCCCGCTAGATGGCATTGATAAAAAATGCTATGCAATAGCTTTACCGCAGCAGTCCCCGAGTGCTACACGCCTTTTTTTTTAATTTACACTTGTTTCCAAATACGCTGGTATTGTGATAGTATAGTATTTTTTTTAGAAGAAACGATATGCCCTATTGTTATAGGTATGTATTTCTAAGAACTCACTGATTTAATTTCCACAGTAACATAATAAGTCTCTTTCCACCGCACGTTTTACGTATTATAAATAATCTGTGCACGTCTTAGTTTTATTTCCCTAGATCAGAGTTATCGACTTAATATAGCCGCGGGTTGCTGAGCTACGTAACTACGGCGGCCTATAGAATGGTATGCAACTCCCCATCGCGGTTTCTAAGTTGAATACATCACTAAATACAGGCTTTTGTCTACTTCCCTATTCATCATGGAAGCAACTAACTTTAAAGGAGACAAGAAACTCTTAAGTAGCAGCTACGAAACTCAAAGTGACAACCGGAAATACTCTGATACAAACGAGATCCGGAACGTACTCGTATAAAACAGAGGGAGTGAAAGTTTTATATGTGTTTTATAATTATTTGAATTTAGAACAAATTCCTAGGACATATTTGTCTCTGTAATTTTTCTTGTTTACTTCAAATGTAAGACGATAAATATAAACTAGCATTTAAATATCATGTTGTAGTATTATTATATACTAGCTGGTGCCTAGCTTTATAATATTAGTATAGATTTTCAACGGAGAGCAAATTAGGTTAAGCTTTAATTTAATAATAGCACTTTTTAAACATGCTTAATATGAGCAATTTATGAAAATCAATTTGATACTAATAATTAGCGTCAATTATTAATTATTCAATTCAATAAAATGGTTCATAGAATTTGATCCCTTGGTGCCTTGTATTGTATAATTTGGCAAATTATTTAGTTTACCAAATGTTCTACTAATATAGACATGAAATAGGTTGATTACTAGTATTAAATTGACGTGGTGTAGATATAGATAACTATTTGGTTTTTATGTAGCTTTTACCCGACTGCACCAGAAAGGGAATGATGTTTACAGATGTATACGATGTATATGTTTGTAAGTATTAAGTTGCATTTATCGAGTTCCAACATCAAGCTTAATTTTTTGTGAGCGCTATCTCAGAAACTAGTGAAGTGATTTTCATATGATTTGCACCAATGGTCAAAAACTAAAACTGTAAGGAGGTTCAAATGCATAAATCACATCACGAAGTCACACAAGTTATCTAGTTAAGTAAAAAAAATAGAGTAACCTGGATTGTATACACCAGAAAAGCCTCAAATCTTTCCTCGTTAATCGATTTTATTTCATCATAATTCAGTCAATTTACTTAATAAATTATACACCCAATCTTTCCCGCAGATTCAGGGACGTTTTTAATGTGTGATTCAAGCTTTAGTTGATTGATATTGTTAGTTGTTACCCAAACTCAAAATTATTTATTTTATGTAGGCCAACTTGTGGCTTTTATGACAAGTCGAGAATCTACCACCGGTTCGGAATGATGATTCTGCTGAGAAGAACCGGAAAGAAACTCAGCAGTTGCTCTTTTCAAAACAAAAAATGTTACAATATGTAGCTTATCTAGCTTGTGGACAGCTGAAGCAAAGTAGATTGGTTCCAAGCAACTTTGTTATTAAGGAATTCATTAGAATAGAACAGAATAATTTTTTATTCAAATAAACTTTTACAAAGTGCTTTAGAATCGTCAAATGAATCTGCCACTGGTTCGGAATGCCGTTCCAGCCGAGAAGAACCAGCAAGAAACTCCGCGGTTGCTCTTTTAAAAATAAAATACGAGTAATATGTAATAACAATATTATGTTATGTACAATTTACGGGTTAATTATGCTCATGCAAGGTAGAAGGAAAAAGGCCAAGAGGACGTAGCCCTATGCGTTGGTCTGACCAGATCAGCACTGCACTCGGAACATCTTTCGACGCCGCTCTACATAACGCGGAAAATAGGACGAAGTGGAAGAACATCGTGTGGGAGGTGATCCGTGCCAAGGATCGCGACCCTCAGTAATGAGGATGACGATGCGAGGAGGAGGTATGCTCATGCATTGCTGGAGCGAGTTATCTCCACACTTTTTTATCATTTACGTAATCTTCAATTGTATAATATGCTCTCTTTATTAGAATACCCTTAACTATGTAATAACTGTGTTACTATAAAGAGAAGTGAACCAAAAAATATAGGCGTCATCAGAACAGTGCCTATCATCGTTTATTATAATCATTTAACTCTCCGAAACCGGGGGTGGGTTATTTACCCCAGGATCTTCTGCAGCAAAAAGATAATTAATGTTGGGTGGTTTTGGAGAAGGGCACCAGATGTTTACTATTGAATTGCTGCTGTCTACCCATTTTCTTTGCTCAAATTAAATTATATTTTCTACTAGCGGCCCGCTCCGGCTTCGCACGGGTATCTAAATATATAAAAGGCAAAGGTGACTGACTGACTGACTGACTGACTGACTGATCTATCAACGCACAGCTCTAACCACTGGACCGATTGAGCTGTTTGGCATACAGGTAGCTGTTAGGACGTAGACATCCGCTAAGAAAGGATTTTGGAAAATTTCAACCCCAAGAGGGTTAAATAGGGGGTTAAAAAATCGAACCTAACGTGAGCGAAGCCGCGGGTTAAAGCCAGTAAAATATATAGCCTATGTCATTCACTGATAAAATGATTAAAATCAATCAAAACAATTTGATTTATTCATTACTGCCCGTGGCCTGCACGCGTTTTTAGAGTAAAACAATTCTTCTTTCCCTAAACCATGAAGATTTCCTGCTATTTTTTAATATCTAAATTCATACACTACATTCTTACTTATTTACTTTTTACATTTTTACCTATTTATTCTATTTATACAACAATTAATATATTAAAGATTGTCTTTATATACAACGTTCACAGCTTTCTTGTAAAATAAAATGGAAGTGTCTGTTTGTACTATCAAAAGAACAGCTTTTTACTAACTGCATACGAAAGTAAATACGATACTTATACCAAGAAAACAATTTTTAAAATTTTTGTCTGTCTGTCTGTCCGTCTGTTTGTCTGTCTGTCTGTTTGTTACCGCTAATCTCGGGAACGGCTGGACCGATTTTGACGGGACTTCCACAGGTAGATAGCTGATATTATCGGGCAACGTATACTTTTTTAACCGACTTTCGAAAAAGGAGGAGAAGGAGTTGTGTTTTTCTACCTCTGCATATCAATGTCTCCGTGATTTCTTAACCGATTTGCGTGAATCTTTTTTTAATCGACATAAAAACTTTGCGAGATGGTCCCATAAAAAGTTCGGGTTCCAACTCCTCAATCCTGATGCTGCAGGGGTACTGCTCCCCTAAACTGTGGGGATTTAGAAACTGTTGATTATGAATAGTTATTGTAGGGACCAAATAAAGACTACATCGTTAAATTCCAGGACCCAACTCCTCAATCCTGATGCTGAAGGGGTTCTGCCAACCTAAACTGTGGTGATGTAGGAACGCAGACGAAGTCGCGGGCGTCCGCTAGTTAGACAATATATTTTATAGGCGGAACCGCCGCAAGCGCTACGTCCCGCAATTTTTAAATCTGTAATATCTTCGAAAATATTCATTTAAATCATATGCCATTGCCATATGCTGTAAAGGGCCATATCGATCTATATTAAATCAACAATGTATTTAAGGTATTTAATTAGATAAGGATTAATGCTGTATTGGTTAAAATCGCTTCGAAAATTAGCCATTATTTGTCGTAAAAAGTAAATGACAAAAAAACGTTATTGTGGGATATTCATAATAGGTAGACATATACCATCGCGGAGTTTTCTGTAGACATTTTCAATGTGTACAATACTTAGTACATTATTTTGATAAATCTCGTAGGGTTCAGCCTGCGTTTGCAATGTAAGCGGAAAAAAATGTAATTATTTACGACATCACTTTAGAAAACTCAAAAATAACAGTATTTCTCCACTATTTAAAGGATGTTTTTATACATATAAACCTTCCTCTTAAATCACTCTATCTATTAAAAAAAACCGCATCAAAATCCGTTGCGTAGTTTTAAAGATTTAAGCAACCAAGGGGAAATAGGGACAGAAAAAGCGACTTTGTTTTATACTATGTAGTGATATTAGATGATGCCTGCCACTTCGTCCGCGCCGAGATAGATTTTTTAAATACTTTGGGAATTCCTTTACTTCTCTAAATAAACAGTAGCTTATGTCGGTCTCTGCGATGTTAACACTGTGTCAAATTTCGCCAAAATCGGTTAAATCGTTAGAATGTATTTTCGCTAATACGAGTAGGTGTCAACAGATTTTTTTTAAAAAGGAGTCTACGAAAGGAAGGATCTACGAAGTGTAGTCTAAATCACTCACATCCTGTATACCTAATTCTCGACATGCGCATAAACTTTTTTTTATATTTAATTACAAGATAGTCCTTAACTGGGATCTCACTTGATGGTAAGTGATGATGCATTCTAAGATGGTAGCGGGCTAACTTAGAAGGGGTATGGCAGTGTACTCATACCCCTAATCGGTTTCTAACGCCATCGTGCCGGAACGCTAAATTACCTTATCGTAAAAATAGTAGGTATTTTGTAAAATATTATCGAATCATGGACGTTCAAATAGGGGTTTTACGCGGCCTAACTTTATAAACCCAAATTAATTGGTGGCGTCGCTACAGGGTCAATATTTTGTTTTTTATTTTCCATAACCAATTACGAGGCCTTTTCCAAAAACCTGGAGTTGGTAATTAGTGAATTTTCCACTTTAACGTTGTTTCATATTTATTATGGTGAAGCGCTTTTGATAGAATTTTGTTAAATTGACGGGCCGTTATCAAAGAACTTTTAACCAACAAAATTCTGGGTTGGCAGTAAATTAATTATTTTTAGATAAAGTGGTACTTGTCTGTTAAAATCACTGACCTCTGACCTCTGAAGTTTATTACAAGTAAGATGGCTATTGAAGATGTGATAATTAATTGATAATCGCCATTTTGGCGCTGATTGCTAACAAAAGTGAGAGTGAAAGTGCACGGAACTAATGTGAATAGTGATAAATTGAATTGGGTAATGTGGCTAATTCTATTGTACACCATATCTTTAACTAAACCTAAAGGTTTTGTTAAAAACTAAATATCATACTATGTCTTGCATAATGCTCCCTGCGGGAAAAGATAGCACTAGGATAGACCGTTGGTTATCCTTCGGGTACGGAACATTAAAAAAGAATAATAAAATAAGATACTCCACATGAATTGCAAGGAAAATGATAAAAATAAGTAGAAGAGGTACTATACTGAAGTAGAAACTCCGAGATGAAAAGCCGATAATAATAAAAAATAAAAACATTGTATGAAACTAAGCTGTACTGACGAGACTTAGCGAGTTGTTACAGACACTACAACCAGAAACCGAGCAACTAGACACATGAACAACGGAAAATTGCTAAAATCGCAGCTTTTCGTAATTGAATTTTATCGAAGTCGGGCGTGCAATTTTTCATTTGCTGCCGGATAGAAGATATTTCGAACGGTGGGTAGGTATTATCTTTCCCGACCTCGTTAGTGCAAGGAAAACAATAATTCGATTGAGTTCACACGTGCAGAAAGCTTGAAATAAGTAGATAACTAATTAATAACCGACAACTTTTATTAGTTTGTTTTGTTTGTTTCTTTGAAGTATGCTCAAACGTGCTGGTCGATTGCGAAAAAGCTGCATGAATCATTGCTACAGTCTCAATTGTGGTGATTTATTGAATTTAATTATGTACTACCCGTCCACATCAAGTTGGCCGTCGTCGACCGTTACAAAATAACGTCATAGCGTACCGTTGAAAAGAAAATAACACTGCGCAACAAATTTCGAAAAAAATTGAGTACCCATTTCAATTTTTCATGTTTATGTATTTATACACATTGCTTAATAAGAATGCATACTTAGTTTTTCTCTATCACGTCTTGTTTTTTAGGTACATGGTAATAAACAATTTACTAGTACTGAAATTAAAAATTGAATACATATACACATTTTATTATTAAATCATTAATAATTCGAGTAAAATTTATTCTTAATATATTTGCACACATTAAAATATAAAATAGACGATAAAAAGTATTATACTATACACAAAAAATGAAAAATATTTAACTTTTCGCTTTATGTTAGGAAGTATTTTCTTGCGTTAAACGTCAGCAGTCATCTCCTAACATAGATGTATCCTAATTACCTTGAAACCATTCTTTAAGCCTCCTTACATCCTGGGTAAGCCGATCCACTGGTTCAACACCCACAAATTTAAGATTTATGGAATAAAAAGAGAAATGGATATGGAAAAAATGAATTTTTAATGTCATCCAGCAACCAATCTTTTTATATTTTTTTAACAAATAATTCACCAAGAGTTTCACGTTTTCAGCTTTGAGAGTACCTTAACAACCTTCCTGTGCAACCTTCTATCACAGCTTTTAATTATTTCCATGTACATAAATCTTTGTCATTTGGTTTTTTAATCGTAAAGTTTGTTTTACGTTAATGGATGCATTTGTGCCCTTATTTTTATATATTATAATATTGCGTAACTTAATTTCGAAGAAAATAAGTTACGCAATATTTAAATATAAAAAATCCTTCGCTTTTCATCCATTTCCTTCAAAAATTCTTTTTTCTTGAGACTTAAGAATGTGACGTAATCACACGGGCTACCAATACTTGTTTTTTTAATTTCTACGCTGGCGGTGACTGCTTTTTCCAGTATTTATTTTTAAAAATCATACGATTACACTCTTAACCAATTAATTACAAAGGTAACAATGTGAAATGAACATATTTTGTCAATAACGGTAAAGTTAACTTGTATGGGAAAAATGAGGGTATGAAAAAATTTAACGGTGTGTACCTCAAAAACTAGACGTGATAGAAACAAAAGATATCCACTGTCTACATACTATGACTAATAGAAAACTAAAATAGCAATCAGTTTTTCGGGTACCGAAACCGTGTCACGCAGTGTAATTATTGTATTTTTTACTGTAACCACAACTACGACGGAAGTTTTCTTTTCTGGCATAGTTTTTCATAGCAATGATATCTTGAAAGTATAAAGGAATAATTTTTTAGGGTACGTCATTAGTCTAATATTAATTAGACTTTATAGCAAGAAGTAGAAATATTTTTAATAAAAAAAGTTATGCTAAAAAAATCTGTATAAGTACATTGAAAGAAATTAAAGAAAAATTAATCGGAAGGTATTTGAGGAATTCTTTTACGGATTACTTGAGTGAAATCATTCGGGGATAAGGAGCAGTCAATAGCTATTTTAGGAAGCACAATATTGGAAATCTTATTAAAATTTGTGGTAGAGCATAACGGTATTATTATTTTACTGTAATAATGCCCTCTCTTTGAAGTCGCTCGCACTTTTTCATTAGGGTCGGTTTAATTAAAAGACAGTTGTTCCGACACGAATAAAAGAAAAAAGAAAAGGAACTGACAATGCCAATAGGAAAGTTCGAGCGACATTAATATTTGTAGGTCGGTAAGTGTGCATCTTTTTCACTCGAATATGGAAGCGTAATATTGTAGTTAGCTGTGCTGCTGCTTTGAGTATTTAAACAACTGCTGTCTGTGATGGATATATCAAAATAATGTACTACAGTATTGTACTCCTTAAAAAGGTCTACAAAAAAGTCCACGATATGTCTATCTCTTAGGGATAACCCACAATAACCATTTTTTATCCTTTACTTTTTACAAGAAATTATGGCTTATTTACGAAGCGATTTTAAGCAATACAGCATTAATCCTTATCCAATTAAGTACTTTAAATACATTGTGCATTTTATATAGATCAATATGGCCCTTTACAGCATGTAATTTAAATGAATATTTTCTAAGATATTACAGATTTAAAATGCAGTGACATAGCGGTTGTGGCGGTACCGGCCGGTATTTAGTATCAGCATTGCACCCGTGCGAAGCCGGGGCGGGGCGGGTCGCTAGTATGGTTATACCTGAACTTCATAATTTCTCAACTCTATACAAGTCGAGGGTGACTGCTTCAAAATCTGCGCTCAAAATCGAGTTATTTATATGGAAATTATTGACATGCTCTAACACGCGGCATTTCGGTATGTTTGTAACCGAGAGATGTAATATCAAAATTTCCCTTTGACATTGTTTGCAGATTGTAGGATTTTGAATTCCCGAATTCGCTACGCATTTTCAGTTTCAGTAAGACGAGACATGGGCAATGTAGGTAACTTTGTAAGGAATATTTTATTTAACCTGTTTGGTATCTATAAAAGGAAATGGTGAGTAACTGACTGATAGCTATTATAAGGCATCCTAAGAAAGGATTTTTTAAACCTCTATAAGGGTTATATAGGGGGTTGAAAAATCGAATTCAAAGTGAGCAAAGGGCAAAAGCTAGTCTATAATAAGGGTGTAGCGATGATATAGAGATGAACTGGGAGTAAAACGATCATTAATTTAATTAAAAAAAAATGTTGTGTGGGGCGGGGCACCTTTCAGAACGTTGTAGCAACGATATAAAGAGAATGGGAAGAGGATGGATGAGAAAATCTTCTATTACGTCACTCAATAGAAGTCCACTGTTAGACATGGATTTTGCACCACACCCCACAATTCCTCAAACAGTAGTTTCCCATCATCCTTTTTATGTCGTTGGATCACAACTGCAAGCATGCAAGTCTGTATACGAGTAGTTGAAGAAAAGGAAGTAAATAAAGTACCCGGCGCCATCTTTTTTAATTTACCCTTTAGTCCTTTAACTTCGTTAGAAATAAGCCGGGAGTTAAAATGCGAGACGCGAAGATGCATTAGCAGAATTGAGAATATTTCTAACAATAAAATCTTGTACGAGGAGGTCCCTATCATTAAACTTGTGTGATATGATTTTGATTTAATGCTGTAAAACTATTTATTTATTACCTTGCTTGTTGTTATAATATTATTTAAGAGTGAGCGAAGCCGCGGGCAAAGAACCGGTCCGATACATAACGTTTTGCGTTTATCCGTTTGCGTATATTTATATTTATTATAGTAAAATATGATATTTTAGTCATAACCACGTAATCATGGATAAGGCTATCCACAGATTCATGAATGTAAGCTCTCTAAGCCCCTCGTAATTGATATTGTTCTCTGTCGTTACGCAAGCAATATAGTAATTAAGTGATTTAGTTTAGCTGTAATTATAGCCCTAAGATCAAGATCACTTAGTAATAACTTAGCATGATGCTTTGAAATATGAACTAGTTCTATATGCGAAAATGCTTTGCTTCTTGGCACCATTCCACGCGGGTATTACTTGTATAGAAATAAGATTAATTTTGCTATAAGGTTATTGTAACATTTTAATAAATAAAAGTTCATATAAAAGCATACTAGGTATAGTTCTTTGGTCTGTCCCATGCTTAGGGTCACTTAGTAGGCGATGGGGAGAGCTATTCTTGCAGTATCCCTGCGAGATCAAATCACTACTGAAGAGATCCATAGGAGTACCAAAGTTACCCACATAGCTCAGTGAGTCGCGAATAGCGTTGCCAGACGTCCCGTATTTCCCGGGACATCCCGTATTTTAGGCATAGTTTAAAATGTCCCGGCGGGACTGACTCTGTCCCGTATTTGATCCGTACGTCGTTTTTCATTATGAAATCGATCTAAGTATTCACACATGCAACGTTCGTAAAACGTACTCGTCTCGCTACTAACTTGCACTCGCAGCCTGCATCAACCAATGAGAGTGTTAATGTCAGAATGACAATGTTAAAACTGACTTGATCCTCGAAAAAATATAAAAAATGACACTAAATAATTTTGTTTCTTATTTGTCCCGGGTAAAGAAATCCCGTATTTTTTGCCCATTTAACTATTTGTCCCTTATAGGCTGAAAAAAAATCTGGCAACCCTAGTCGGGAAGCTGGAGTAGTATGAAACGGGACACATAGTTTGAAGAGTTAATGGTTGTTGGGGTCTCAAGGTATTTTAGTGGCGATCCTTCACCAGGAAGCGTAGTGTTGGTCTACCAACACTACGCTTCCTGGTGAAGGGTCTACCTCCAAACAGGACCAACAAGTCGCATGAAGCTGCTGGAGACTTTTGTTCAACAGTGGACGTCTATCGGTTGATGATGATAAAGAAGAAGAAGATGTAGACTGATGAACCTCATTATTGTAGAAAAGAACTTAGAAAAAGTATGCATCTGTCCTATATCTACTCGTAGTTATTGCATCATAATATCCAGGAGAGCGAATGTATGTGGATTGTGCAATGCAAATATTCTGCATAATATTATGTTAGTTCTGTTGCTGTTCCATAGTATATTAGTATGAAGTCGTTTCATAATTATGCATACAGTACAGATGCTACTTTGAGAACAGTTAGTGAGGCGAAAACTTAAACTATAATAATAATTAGAGACACAAGGTAAAGGAAATCGACAAAGGAATTAAAAAAAAGCTTTTCAAATCTTTGTTTTCAAACAGATAATATACGCAGGTTAGGAATGGGATATAGTAGATTTAATGTGAATAAATATTGTAAAAAAAAATTGTCTTAAACCAAACTTTACTGTAATCAAGTTTAAGTTATCCTAACCGCTCTCAACATATTATCCTGTATAATAAATTGACATTAATATATATATAGCTACTCGTGCTGATTCACTGACTCACTGACTGACTCATTGATCACCTCTCCTGTAAAATTTTGTATGAAAAAATTTTTTTTCACTCACGGTTGCGTATGGAGGACAAAAATTCATTCGGAACAAAAATATGGAGAGAGCTGATGATTGAGGATTTCGGAGACGGGTGAGGAGCACCGGCCAGGGTATCGAAGATAGGTGGGGGGTGTTCGACCAAATGTCACTCGAAACCTCATCCAATTGGCAAAGAGCCGAAAAAAAACTCCAAAATGGCGGATTCAAGATGGCGGCCATACAAATTTCGTCAGTGTCTATCTCGGAGACTATAAGAGATGGAAGAGTGGTTTCTTGGAAAAAGGTGATCAGGACCCGAAGGTCTACTTGATAAATAGACAAAAATTCAAGATGGCGGAATTTATTTTTTTCCATACAAAATATATGCAAGACTATATGCAGCTCTTTTTCAAAATTTCTGATGGTTTCGTATAGAGGACAAAAATTCATTTGGAGGAAAAATATGGAGAGAGCTGATGGTTGAGGATTTTGGAGACTGGTGAGGAGCACGGCCAGGGTATCGAAGATAGGTGGGGAGTGTTTGAACAAAAGTCACTCGAAACCTCATCCAACTGGCAGTGAGCTGAAAAAAATACCAAAATGGCGGATTCAAGTTGGCGGCCATACAAATTTCGTCGGTATCTATCTCAGAGAGTACAAAAGATGGAAGAGTGGTTTCTTGGAAAAAGGTGATCAGGACCCGATGGTCTACTTGATGAATAGAAAAAAATTCAAGATGGCGGAAATTATTTTTTTCATACAAATTATATGCAAGACTTTGATACGGTTTCTTTTCCAAATTTCTAATGGTTTCGTATAGAGGACAAAAATTCCTTCGGAGGAAAAATATGGAGGGACCTGATGATTGAGGATTTCAGAGACGGGTGAGGAGTACGGTCAGGGTATTGAAGATAGATGGGGGTCCTTCAAACAAAAGTCACTCAAAACCTCATCCAATTAGCAGTGAGTTAAAAAAATCACCAAAATGGCGGATTCGAGATGGCGGCCATACAAATTTAGTAGGTATCAGAAAACACGCGGTTCGCTTTAGCGAGCCGCGCACCCACGCGCCCTACTAGTTTTATAGTATAGGTATAAATAAAAATTTGTTAATAATATCGCGCAAAACGAGAAACAATAATTCATACTAATACATAAAATTACAATATAAAATTATTTAAATTATGATGTAGGTTCATCATAATAAAAAATTCAAATGAACATCGTTAAAATTCGTTGTTCGCAATTTGAACGTACCACACAATAGATGTGTTTAAATACAAAGGCTCAATTTTCAGAATTTTCCATTTATTAAATTTTAAATTATCGGAATACTCAAAGGAGTTTTAACGAGCGTGAACCAGCGCGTATAAAAAGACTTGCGCTATTCAGCGATTTTGGAAATTGGTATGGTAATTTGATTGGGTCACTGATTACCTTAGTTTCAACTATAAAATGTAGGGAGGTACCTATTGTAAATACTAGCTGATGCCCCCAACTTTGTTCCTGGGGGCACTCTTGTCCGAGATTAAAAGTTATACTTACTTTTACGTTTTGTTTTTTTTTTTTTATTTTTTTTTTGAGTGTACGTTTTAAATTCCAACGACCCGATGTAAAATGAGGGATGATGTTATGTTTGACCGCTTTTTCTTCTATAAATAATTATGTCTTCTATACTTATGTCTGTGTGTGTCATCATAGCAGCGCTCATAGTTAATTTTAATGCAGTTTTTTTTTTAATTCGAATTAATTCCATGACTATTGGCTGCTAATAAATTGCTGTGGCTGAGTTGTCCTTTGTTCCCGTCGAAAAAAAAATTTAAAAAAATTAAAAAATCATTTTTCTCATAAATTTTTCAACGGCGAACTGCGAACCATTCAGCTGGTGTGGACAAAAAACAGATATAATATGTCGAGTCGGTTCAATCCCAACCCGCTGAACAGTGCATAATTGTCGTACCCGCTCTTGACACATGCTTTCCACTTATTTGGAGGGCAGAGGAAAATATTAATCAAGTTCAGTTCGGCTAAAATTTTTTAGAAAAAATCCTTTCGAAAACTTAACGCATCGCATTAGCGGTGCCTCCAGTGCTCCAATTGTTTTCATGGGCGCCGATTAACGACCCGCCTGATCGCTTTTTTCTTTTTTTTAAATAAATTGACTGCGATCTTACCTGATGGTAAGTGAAGATGTAGCCTATGATGGTGCGCACTTGCCTGGAAGATGTCTGTTCACTCTTGATTTAAAGACAACCACAAAAATGGAAGCCGGTAGGGCGTTCCGAATTTTTACAGTGCGTCGTTTGCTCGTTATTTCATATCATAAGTAATATAAAAATGAATCAACCAAGGTTTAAAGATAATACCTGTAATTATTGTAGATATTAAGTAACAGAAATAGCCATTGTTCAATTGAGTGCACTCATAACAATGAATTTTGTTTACGACTTAATTGTGCAATGTGCATTTCAATTTGTGCAAATTTCAGGTATTGTTGCTCCGAGCAATGGCTTCAATTAAATGCGGCTGGAGACCTGAAATTCACGTGAAGTTTATTTCGTATAATGCTGTCTGGGCTTTTATAACAGCAGAATATTATCGAAGATAATGAATAAAACCAGGGTGGAATAAAATTAAATAAATCTATACATATAAATGAAGCTCTAGTTTTCCTTGGTCACACCATAACTTGAGAACGACTTCACCGATTTCATTCATCATTTTTTTAAAGTTTTTTAATACTTTGTAGAAGGTACTTACGGAAAGAAAAATTAAGCTTTAAGCACTGCACGAATGGGGCTGTTGGCATCCAGATAGCTATTAATAGGCATCCACTAAGAAAGGATTTTTAAAAATTCATCACCCAAGGGAGTAAAATAGGGGTTTGTAAAGTCGAATTTAACGTGAGCGAAGCACCAGGTAAAACTTATGGTAAACTAGCTGACTAGCTGATACCCGCGACTCGGGAACTTTCTTATTTTCCAGGATAAAAAGTAACCTATGTCCTATTAAAGTCTGCTGAGCTGTAGAATGCAAAAATAACAATTGAGATGAAAAATATTTACTCCAACAATCAATGCTAAAAATGGAAAACCTCGTGAATTCACATCTGAACCGTAACAACAACACAACTGTCGACAATTTATACCTATATTTTAATTTTCATTATTGCATTGACGCTGAGGCCCAACGCGCTCCGTCTGGCTTCAATCGTTCTTTACGAGGAAAAGCATTCGTGTTTACGCAGCTTAGAGCGACTCAATATCATTTTGTAACTGCTGAGAAATATTTGTTCGCAAATAATAGAATGCGATGGCAAGAATCTAGCTACCAAGAGCGAAAACACGAAATACCTACCTAAGTATATCTATCCTATTTAGAATTTGGTCCAATCTAACCATTTTAAAGTTAAATTTAGTTACCAAAATAGATGAGTCAAGCCGTCAGTCCCTTGGGTGACTTTAAATTAGCATAGGCAAATTCGATACTTTGAGCAAAAATCCTTAGAGACTTATCCGGTATCAGATGCTTCGGTCCATAAACATTTACGGGATTCCGCTACACTGTTACGCTTTTAGATTGTCCTTTAGAAGGTATTGAGCCTTATTTAAAAGAACAAGGACGCGTTGGTTACTTCTCAGTAGCTGTTTTCATATAGTGATAGGTAGTGTGAGGATTCTAATGTTGACGCAGCAAAAAATCTAAAATTGTCTTAAAATGGGTGAGTGATAAATGCT
The DNA here is from genome assembly GCA_933228805.2 of Hipparchia semele. Taxonomy (NCBI): domain Eukaryota; kingdom Metazoa; phylum Arthropoda; class Insecta; order Lepidoptera; family Nymphalidae; genus Hipparchia; species Hipparchia semele. The sequence continues at coordinate 6,992,222 of OW121721.1, read as the reverse complement.
TTACCTACTTACGAGTATCTTACTTAATGAAAAGTTAAATACTTACTACAAAATATAATTTTAATATAATATTAATGAGGGATTTGTTAAAATTAATTTAATAATATCTTTCAAGTCGTAAATAATTAACTAGCCGAACTGCATCTACAGGCACAGATAATTATGGAGAAATTTCGCGAATTTCTGTATCTACTCAAGTAATTTTAAAAAGTTCATTTTTGTCTATTAGAAATGTAACTACTTTTGTGGTGGTTATTAGTTTCTGAAAAAAATTCGTAAGTACACGTCACGCTGAATACGCGAAATATGTTCAAGGAGACACTCGCTCTTGTTTTTATTTTCGTTTTCGTTTTCATATATGGATCGGCCACGTCGCTTCATGTGTGACTGGAGCTTTACGGCTGCGAACATTAGGTATGTATGAATAAAATATCAACAAGATATTAAAACGTTATTAGTAGAAACTCGGGCGAAGTTTGGAGACGAGCGAAATCATTGGAGTGATTTACGAAATTACTCGAGAATGTTTTTGAGATTTGAAATACCTGCTGTCTTCGTTTGTTTCTCAACAAGAAACTTTGCAGAACAGTTACGACTTAACACAGATGCTCGGAGAACAATTAAAGCAAAAGTAACTAGTGATTTCAGTACGAAGGGAGTTTCATTCTAAATTATGACGTACTAGCGACCCGCCCCGGCTTCGCACGGGTAGTACAGTGGAGTTTTTTCTGTCGTAAGAGGGATCTAAATTATTTCATTATGCAGATTTAGCATCCAAAATGTGTTTATAAATGAGTGGAGATACAAAAGTGAACGGCAGCAAAAAATGCTATTTCATTACAAAAGTTACATTATAGTACTGTGTGTCATAGAGTTGCCATAATATTTTCAAAGCAACATTGTCCTTCAAAATAGATACCTAGAACCTGCACTTAACTACTCTACAAGATATTGCATATTATGTAAAAAATATTATCTTAGTAAAATATATTTTTTTTTTTCATTTCATTTCAAGCTTCTATCCTACTAATCCTATTTATATTATAAATGCGAAAGTTTGGATGTATGGATGGATGGATGTTTGTTACTCAATTACGCCGCAACGATCAAGTTGAAGTTATTCTTATAACATAAAGAATGAATTTCTTAATAAAGAAAGTTCAATTGCCGACAACACAGTGTATCTACTATGCAATCATTTGTAACATTTTTATAGCTGCACTAGTTGATGCCCGCGACTTCGCTCGCTACACAGCTGCTAATTTTCTTGCGTGCTCTTCTCAGTAGAATCTGCTTTCCGAACCGGTGGTAGAGTCTCGACGTGTCATAAGAGCCACGGATTGGTCTATATGAAATAAATAATTTTGAATCTGAATTTGAACCGTTCACAAAATCTTAAGTTATCGTAAGAGTCGCAACTTATGGACCGATTTTTTTTTTATTTGAATTTTAGTGCGGGTGTTTCAATGTTTCAGTATGAGATTTGCTGCTCCACGTTCCGACTCAATGCCATGAGTAGACAAAATGTATCTGCCACCATCCATTAGGCCTCATTTTATGTAGGAAAGGCAAAATATGGCATAGCTAAGTTTGTTTTTCCCGACCAAGGAATAAATCATAACTCGAGATAAGTGAACGCAACAAGCAGAAAAGGTAGGGCCCCTGGTGGATTTATTACAAGCATTTGTTGTTGCGTAAATGAAGCCACATAAATTACTTCACTGTCTTTTATAGCGAAAACACAATTAATATAAAGTTGTCCTGACGTAGTTAGTAAACTCTATTTTAAAATGAATGTGTCACAGGTCACAGGCTTTTTGCAGAAAGTTACATAAGTTAGGTAGTTAGCAGTGTAAGTTTTTTTGTAATATTGTGTAAGGAAAAGTCATAATAAAACAACATCCGTAACAGCGGTGATAGGTTCTACGCCTAGTGGTTAAGAATTCAGACTCCCTTTCGGAGGATTCTGGGTTCAAATTCAAATTACGAATAGGCCTTTTTAACCCCCGATGCAAAAACGATGGGGTGTTATAAGTGTGCAAAATATAAAATAATAATAATTGTAGTTTGTGCACGTATATTGAATTCGAGCCAGTGTCTCGCATTGGTTTCATCGTTTCTATTTAGGCCCGCCCGACTTCAACATACGTGTACAAACTATAATTATTTTTTACTTTGCAGTGGTGATTGAAGTCGGATTTTTATAAAGTATTTATTTTAAAGAATATCAACAAAGCTGAAGTTGAATAATACCCTCTTATCCCCTCCAAATAAGCAGAAAACTTGTGCTAGGAATGGGTACGAGTGGTGCAATGGTGCAACGGGTGGGGTTTGAACCTGCGACCTTTCCGTTTTCAGTTACCTTTAATAGTTGGGCTATTGAGGCTCATGTGATTCGTAGTCCATACGTCTGAATTTTGCTAACACCACATGAGTGTTAGGTACATCCGCCCCTTGTGTTACCTATTCGTTTATCAAAACCACGGTGATTGGCATTTCAATTAGTGCAAGTTTCAGATATCGTTGTTCGCAGTCGTCGCTCGTCATCGATGTACCACGTCAATTAACTGCGGACGGGATCGAACGTGTCGTTTATCCCGCACAATGCTGTCTGGCTTTTTATCCGCACGAAAATAATGGAGAGAATTAAAAGAAATGGCGAAAGAAAACAGTCCGCCATTTCAGCAATTTATATTGCGGCAGCGCGATAAGTAAATAAGTCCAACTTGATGAACTTATTGTGCGAGAGATAAATACAATGAAATTACATTGCTTTTTATTGTTTTGCTACAGATTTTATGTTTATTTAATATTTATATAATAAGAGAATATCAACTATAATTACTTTTTACAAAAAAAAAAAAAAAATAAGCGGCGATAGAAGCAACTAAAAAAGGAATAATAAAATATACCTACAAACAAAAATGTCGAAATTATTCGAACTAAAAGGCGCGATTATTTTGATGGGAAGTATACAAATCTTTTTAGTCTTACTAACTAAGCTCCTAAACTAAAGTAAGTAACTAATTTTGAGTCGGCGACAAACTTTTTTATAGCATAACTACGAACTGCATTTAAATTATGGCTACGAGGTACCTTTTACAAAAATTTTTTGTAAATCTATGTTTATTTTCGTACTTCATTAAAAATCTACACTTTGATTTTCAATAAGGGGTAACTAAGGTATTATATTGAAAATTGGGGTAATATTAATTTCTTAATAAACGAAGACTATTACAAAAAAAATTTAATGTTAGAGTTACAAGCTATTTTGGTTTTACCCTATCAAGTATCAAGCGAAATGAATATAAGACACCCTTTAGACACGTAACTTTTCAACTTACGTAAGTTATAAAAAATTAAGAGAAACTACTTACAAGAGTGTTTAAATTTGTACAGTCGAAATTTACTCATGTAAGCTACTTACGTGAGTAAAATTTACAGATGCATAGCGGGGTAAGACTTACCTATGAAATAATATGTCCCAGCTTTTGTCTACGACTTCTTATATTCATATATCATATTTTGTCAAATTCTTTGAGTGCTTTTAATAGGAGGGATTTCCTGAAAGCTCATCACAATCACTAATCTTTTTTTCAACTTAAATCCACGCGGATGAAATTGTGGGCATCAACTTATACTTACTTATAATTACCTTAATTTTATCTTCAAGGTGGATTCATTGTCTAAGGGATAAAAAAGCCTCAATTTTCCTAAGAGCGTAGGCTTAAGCGAGTAAAATAAATGGGTTATCTGCAAATTAATGACGTGAAAGGTGAAAGGCTATAAAATAAGGAAAACCTTTTCACTTAAAAAAATTAAGCCATAAGACATTTTTTCCTTGGTTATAAAAAAAAAATAGGAATCATGTTAATGCCCTGTAATCTTTCAGCCACGTCAACTGATTCGGACATATTTTAGTGCACAAGTTTACTCTGGCATAAATGCAATCTATGTTCCCTCACACTTTCAAAATATTCCTCTCGAATGCCGCTTCGGCACTATCGGTGAGAGGATCAAGCGCAAGACCGATTGTTTTACGTGCTCTCCTCTCTCTCTTTGCGTCGTGTTCCTTATTACTGAGGGTCGTGACCCCTTCCACCAATGTCTCTTTTGTAGACGATGTCGCGCCATGTGCCTCGGTTTTTTGCGACATGCAAGGCTTCGTGGAACTTACTATCGAGAGTGGTGCGGATTTGCTCTGACCAACGCATCGGGCTACGTCCCCGAGGTCTCTTTCCGTCCACTTTGTAATCACAATCTTTTCCAGATTGTGTCCCTCCCTTCTGGCAATGTGGCCGAAGTAATCGAGTATCATCTGGAGACAGGTGGTCGAAAGCCTTCTCGTTATTTTCAGTTGTTTCAGTATCGATGCGTTGGTTCTCCTCCATTCTCCTCCAGCACCACATCTCGAAAACGTCGATGCGATGTCGGTCAGCACCCACCGCATTATCATCCCAAGAAAACCACACCACCATTATGACAACGTGCTCTCCTAGGCACGGATATTACACCGCAAACTTTCTAACTCTGGACTGTTACCGAAATTTCGTCAGAATAACTGAGTTCACGACAGAAAAACCAATATAACGAAATAGTTATCATGATAAGGGTAACTTCTAAAAATACCAATTTTAACGACCAAATTTTATCATAACATTATTATTATTAGGTATGTTATGATGTTTACAACATAATATTATTCTGTTATGATTAGGCATGTTTGTAGGCTTGTTATTTTATAACAAGAAAGTCCATTGCGGAAAAGCTGCATAAATCATTGCTACAATTTCAATTATGGTGACTGGCTTTTATGGCGTCATTGCTGCAACAATGTATTTCAGGCCATAACAAAAGATATGGGCCAATTAGTTTTAGACAATCCTGCAACCGGGCTTTTTCTATTCGATGACAAGATAGTCCTTGACTGCGATCTCACCTGATGGTAATTGACGATGCAGTCAATTACCATCAGGTGAGAATGCTAAGATGGTAGCGGACTAACTCGGAAGGATAATGGCAGTGTAGATTCAACCCATACCCCTAATCGGTTTATACACGCCATCGTGCCGGAACGCTAAATCGCTTGGCCGCACGTCTTTGACGGTAGGGTGGTCTGGCTAAAGCCAAGAATTCGTGTATAAATTGTGTTCAAACAACCGTAACGTCGATTCAATAAATTACAATTGTAAAGACCCCTTGTCTACAAAATACGATGACCATTACTATGTAAGTAAATAAGAGCTTTTCTTTGAATGGGTGACCAAACTAGTAAGTACGCGGCAGCTCATCCTTTATTCAATCCTCAGATTGGGTCCTACAAATTGCTGCAGTTTAGAGGGATAAGTGCTGCCATAAGTCACAGAACCGTATTCTTTTGTGTGTAAAGTGAAAAGAGAATATTTCGAATACTTTCATGTCTGTACCCATATATTTTCTATGGGAAAATACTTCAAAGTAAAAATATCAACGAAAGCAAAATAAAATGTTTTATGTGAACGTTATGTGTCCCATATGTATTGATTGGAACATCACGTAATTCTAAATCTAGTTGAGAGCAAAACCGAGGGTCATAAAAAATTACTTTCCGCAACAAAAGTATATTTATAGGTGAGTGTGGTTTAGGTATGTTTCTATAAAGATATCTTTACATATATGTAAACACAACAGTCAACATAGAATAGTTAATTTTTATGACTTTCGTTACAAAAAATTGGTTTAAGAATTTAATTTTTTTTGACGATGTTATCATTTGTCACTGGTAATATTTCTTTTTATTTTTATTTACATGATGACATTTTAATTATTACGAACAAAAGAATTAATGTTTAAAAATAGCTTTATTGAAATTAGTCCAAATTAAGCGATCAAAATGAACCGTTTCATTTTAATAGTAACAGGATGCTAAGAATATCGGGTAAATTCCCAAGAGAGTTATTTAACCCTCATACCCTAGAATATCCCGCGGTTTCCCATGGGCGGTCATAAATCATAATCTCTCGACAGGTTTCACTGTGTTATTCAGTCCGTTATTGTACTCTGTAGGAGAGTAAATTTTGGAGATAAAGTTTTTGTTGAGATGAGTTGAGATTTGAGAAAAGAAAGATGAGACAAGGCAGGAGTGGAAATAGCAAGAGATTTAGACAAAAGACGGGTCTAGTTTACAAATTAATCTAAAGATGTATTTTAAGTTCTATCAGTATTTTTAAAATGCAAAATCTTGAGAATAGTTCATTCAAATAATTATATTATACACTTCAAATTATTGATTTAAATAATTATCTACGAGTATTTCATTTGCTTACATTACCAATTTGTAGTTAAATCTAACCTAAATAAATCTTAAGTGATTTTGTCGAGTTGTGTCTTGTCTAAGTATCCTAAATTACCTACTCACTTGTATTCAAAAAATATTTCTTTCCCATTTTCTGGAAGTTTGTTGAGAGATGCTTGTAACTTGTAAGTCGGTAAGGCAACATCTGGCATGTCCAATACACGGGTAGTAATAATTCTTGTCGCTTTGAGAGTTGACTAGCAAGTAGCAAACCGAAAACTATTTGCCACCATCTGCGTCTTGATCTCATCGCTTTTTAGTCTACTTTAGTCAAATAATATTGTTATAATATCAACAGTTGGATTTCATTATTTTTGAAACGTAAATAGGTAACAAAAGAATGTTAGAAGTATTTGGCTGTAATCCGCCAATAGAAAAAATCTGTATGGTCAAACATGCAGTATACAGATTTTTTCTGTTGGCGGATTACAGCAAAATAATTCTAACATTCTTTTGTTAATCATGAACTTCCGCAAAGTAACGCCTGATTCTATCCAAACGTAAATAGGCTTCAATATCGCGGTAAAATGAAGGTTTCATTCATTGACATACGTTTCATTGTACGAATGATAGATAATGTTGCTTAGTAACAGGTAACTTATCGACACAGACACATCGAGGAAGAGTCATCGAATGAAAAACAATAATTAAAAAAATATTTTCTAGCTTAGCGCTTAGCGGCTTAGCGCTTTTCAAGAATTTACATCATTTATATTAATAAGAGTACACAATGGTGCTAACTTGGCTCTACAGTCTCTGAAATAGATGATTTGATGGATCTTAATGAACTGTTATTCTTTTCACTATAATCCCTGCTGAAAAAGGTAACTGTAAAATTACGAAGCTCACAATTTAGTTTCGCTTATAAATAGAGTACTGGCGAACCAGCACCATTATTTATACAAAAGCCATCTTCACAGGCTCTCAAAAGTAGTCCCGTGCAAGCGACTTGATCATTCTCATAAAAATGTAAAAGTAATATTAAAAGCATAAATGAAAGACTTAAATTGCAGTACTTTAAATATATTTTAGGTTAAAAGCGTTTTTAGACAGCCTTGTGGAACACTGCATTTGATGAAGTACTTAGTCATAGTGAAGTAGGTTATACGGGTCAGGTGGATATTCTGCAATCAGAGAGGTTTATATGAGCACTAAGTTTCAACCCCCGATGGAAAAAGAGGGGTGCTCTGTGTGTCTGTATGTCTGTCTGTTTCGTTGTATCTCCCTAACGAATGGATTTTGACGCAGTTTTTTCTGTTTGAAAACGAATGTGATCGAGATGGATCTTAGCTATAATTTACGAAGATCTGCTCAGGAGTTATCATCAGCTCATTTCCTACTTGATAAAAGTCTAAAAAAAGACTAATCAGGTTATTTAAGATTGTATATAGAAGCGTGCTAGTAGCGTGAGCGTAACCCGCAGAAACTAAGTTTCGCTGAAGTTTTACAGAAGTCTCTGCTTAACGCTCGAATTGCCGATACCTTTGTGGCGACTTAATGAATTGGACTTGTTTAAAGTTCCTTGTATCTGCAACTGATATCGGATCCAGATCGGAACGAGGGGTTCTAATGACGCCTTTGCAAGAACTCTCTCGGGAGCTTTTTATTGCGAGTCGCTTTAATTAAAAACCGCCGGTCGCACGAATCAAACGAGGAAAACGAAGTGGGTAGGTACGTCGCGAATTTGAATTTAAGATTCCAAACCGCTCTATCTAAAACTTTCAAATCATCGTATATAAATTGTCTCTTTGTAGGTCTTTAAGAATTTATTTATAAAACTTATTTGCTGTGACTGTTTTATCTTAAAAATCCCAATTTTTAACCCCGACACAAAAAGGACGGGGTGTTATAAGTTTGACGTGTCTGTGTGTATGTGCGTGCGTGCGTGCATGTGTATGTGTGTGTGTGTCTGTGAACCGATTTTGTTTTTTTTTTGTTTGAAAGGTGAATTAATCGGGACTGTTCTTAGCTAAGTTTGATGAAAATCGGTCCAAGATGGCCGCCGCTACAAAATGGCGGATTACATATTTATTTGGCTCGATACGTGTGAGTCGCTTATAAACTAGACCCGCATTTTCATATAATAGACCCGTCACCGAAAAGTAAACATTACCGTATTGGGGAGTATGATTTTATTATCAAAGAAGCTTTTATTATCAAGATTTTATACTCTCTATACTGCTCTTCTTTGATGTTTCCGTTATAAACTACTGCTATTAGTATCAGTGCAGCCACTTTGTCTTTGAGCACACGACGTTCTTAAATGTATAACATTCCGATCACGTACTGGATGTTCAATTCGAAAGACTTACAAATGAAGATACTGGTTCTCGATAAATGAGTAAGTAGTTTTATCCGAAGATTTTTAAAGTCCACAAAACCGAATTTTTTTATTGGAATAACGTTGCTAAATGGAAAGTTCAGGCGGACGATCATCATCGTACCTACTTATGGATGGATGTTTTGATTTGGCTACTTGGCACAGAGATATATTATAGTCTAGAATAACAAATAGGCTACTTTTTATCCCGGAAAATAAGATAGTTCTCGGGGCAATTATAAAACCTCAATTCACGTGAAAGAAGTCGTGAGCATCAACTAGTGGTTAATTTAATCAGTCGTTTTCTGAATATTGTACATTATTCTTTAAAAAATCTGAGGACTTATTTTCAGTCACATTTATAAAATAAAGGCGAAAGTTTGTTTGTGTGTGTGTGTGTGTTTGGTAGGTACTTCTTCAAGAAGAAAGAAGAAATATTTGGCTGTTTGGTATGGAAATTGCGCATACCCAGGATTAACACACAGGCTACATTTTATCCCTGAAAATTAGAGTTCTCGCGAGAATTAAAAAACCTTAATCCAATCGTCGTGAAATCACGAGGAAAATCACGAGGAGATACCAACTGAGTATTTTTCTGTGAGTTATATAGAGATTTCTGAGAGTAACGATTATCATAAAAAACATGTAAATCTATAAAATCATATAATATCATCATATAATTTATATTTCGCGTGTGTTTTTCACGTGTGTTTTTCACTTGTGTCTAGATATACAAATTGAGATTCACTGAAAGTTTTGGCTAAATGGGATTTCGAATAGACACTTCATAAATATATGAAGCCACGTGTTCCGCAAAGCAAAATTAAGGATTCCAAACTAATTTACTTCAATAATCTGCTAGAGCTGAATCCTCTGTCGTGTGTGGAAGCACAGATAGCGGGCTCTGTATCTGCAATGCTAATGGACCCATCTGTATTCAACACGTACGGCATATACTTGCGGTGGACTAATTTAACACATTTTGACTAAAACTTGTTATAATGCAGTGTTTATATGAACTTTTACTGTTGAGGGGATAGGAATCCTGATTTTAAGCAAAAATGTGTGATGCACATTTTATTATGATTTTTCGTAGTGCTGTTTCAGCACTGAGAAAGAACATCTCGACGGTTGAAAGGCTAATTGATCTAAGCGAAATTTTGTAAAACTTGCAGGAAGACTGATCAAAGTTTTTTTTTTTGAAAAAAAAAAAATCATAAAAAAACTACTATTGGATAGTCTTCTATTTATTTAATACAGTATTTAAACTGTATTGACTAGACTATCCAATAGTTGTTTTTTATGATTTTTTTTCCTGTCTTCCTGCAAGTTTTACAAAATGTCGCTTAGATCAATTAGCCTTTTACCCATCGATTCTTCTTTTGGTTTGGTTATTTTTCTTAGAGTTAGGTATACCCCTGCATGCCATAGCTTTTTCTTAAGTTATGCCAACCAGTGGCACAACTCTATCTTTAAGAGTATGTGAACAAAAAATTGCTTACCTTGTTGCTTTGGTTGGTGTAGACTGTTATTTAGACGATGCAAACTATGTGGCTAAGGAAAATATAATATGAAGCGAGCAGCTTGCCTTCTTGTCTCCCAGAGCTCTCATTACAAACAACGTAACATTAATTATCTTTTTGCCGCAGAAGACAGTGTAGAAATTTATGAATCTCCATTTTCGGTGAAATAAATGTTTGTAATAACTCTGCGGTCGGGCTCACGCCTTTCCCACTTGTTAATTTCTGTTATGATGTTTTATGATATACTGTGATGACTTCCTGGCACATTGGTGAGTGCGCATGGTCTTAAACGTCTTGAGTTCGATGCCCAGCTGAGACAATTTCGATATTTATAATTTCTGAAACATCTGGTTTCTGAAACATTATGGTTTGATTTGGTGGGAGGCTTTGGCCGTGCCTAATTTTCATCCATCCGTTTTGGACCGTTTCATTTATGTAGGTACAATTCACTTATAATTTTTTCAAATTCTCGATGTGACGATGTTTCTCGCGTTAGACCCGCTGTGCAGTCATAAATTTTCAAGATAACCCTTTTATTTTGTGAGCTAATACTTTTGGGGAAAGGTATATATCTCTCTTCATGCTCCAAAAATATCCAAGGTCTATTTTGTGGATAAAAATCGGGAAAATATCTTGGTCAGAACAAAAGGAATAGTTTCTAAATATAAATAGTTTTTAAAGTCGAAATATTTGTACGGTATGTTACCCAGCCGGAAAATACCACGTTGAGATTTTGGCCAATTAATAAGGATATTAGCGTATACCTTACGAATAAATAATAAGTGACCTAATATATTTGAAAACCTCTCTCAAGCAATGATGCCCGCTGTGCTATTATCTTAAATTAAATTAAATTTACCTAAGGTTGATTTCACCAACGTAAAATAAGTCCTTCTTCTTCTTTCCTTTGGTGAATGGCTTTCTCCAGTGCCAAGCCAGCACAATGCACTTCGCCAATGTCAAGAAAATAAGTCCTATTCGAGCATTAATTGTGACAGATTTTCAATACAACAACTGTCAGAACGCCCAATTTGTTCCTCGGTTAAACGGTGGTGAAATCGGCAATTACTATTTTATTCTCAAGAAAAGGTGTCAATTCAGATATCAAGCTAAATTGTGGAACTGTCTATGTACCTTCATAATACCTATTATATACGGTTCCGCGTTTTATTCGTAGGGAAAATTGCGCAGATATTCGCTGCTGCCATTTCTAACTTTTTGTACAAGGGCTTAGTTAGGAACAAGGTATGACGAGGGTGGGTAGTATAATTGACATATTTATTACAACATAGGTATGTACCCAAAGAACCCTTTTTGAATCCCTGCAATCCTACAGGTAATAAATAATTCTAAGCGGTGAAAAGTACCTTTTCTAATTTCTATTTTTATCTGAGCTTACTCTTTATTGACATAATAAAATAATGATAAGGTTCTCCTGGCCGAATCCCTTCAAAGATTAGCCATCTTGCGCCGGAGATGTACACTATAGACACTTATAGACTATGGCATGGTGCAATCGTAAAAAAAATTTGCGCTCGCTTCGCTTCTGAAAGTATCATTTCTGAATTGATATTATTGTAAGTACTAAGTATGAAGACTAGTGCGGTTATCAAACATGAATCTTCGAAGTTGAAGCTAGAATTATTGATCTAAACATATAAAAGGGAAAGGTGACTGACTGACGGAATGGTTTATCAACGCAAAGCACAAATCACAGGACGGATCGGGCTGAAATTTGGCATAGTATAGTTTAATAGAAGTTTGATAAATCGAACTTGACGTGAGCGAAGCCGCGGGCAAAAGCTAGTTGGTCATATAAAATTGGTATTACCTATTAGGTCTACCTATGTATTTAATTATAGTCAGGGCTGGTAAGTAATAACATAAATACCCACGAGTCTATGAGTATAAACTTCTTACTTAAAACATAAGGTATTATTTTTTGCAAAGTTAAGGTTTGTGATGACTTACTTTAATGAAAAAAAAAAGTCTTCTGAAGTTTTTTTTTTTTTTTTTTAATCTATTTTTTTTTTTGGGGTTTTTACCCGCAGGCACGCCAACCCCATCCAAACGTATAAAATATACAATTTACTTATCCTACTTAAAACTAACTTAACTACGAAAACATCCGACAGTCACTGATGGCAAGCAGCGACCAAACCGCACACTCTTCTGGCTAATTTTGATGTGGGGTTTGCCAGATAACTCTGACAAAGCCCCACATCAAACCTGTTCAAATTAAAACTTACCATCAGTGACTGTCGTTCGACCTTATTTTTCTTACACTCTAATAAAATATGTACTACATCGTCCACTGTGCCACAAACCTCACAATTTGGTGAACTTACTTTTTTCATAAGGTGGGCGAACTTATTCAATGGGTAATGGCCCGAACGAAGTCTGCACAACGTTTTGACGTTTGCTCTGCTGATTTTATCCGAATCAAACCATGGTATATGAAGTGGCTCACATTGAATAGACCGATACCAGATGCCTTTCTCTCGTGACCGTAAATCAAAAAATTCTTTCCAATATTTAAAAACTAAAATTTTGAATTTTGGAAGCAGCTCTGCGAAAAAGGGTTTTATTTCAAACGCTGCTCCTTCAGTGCTTGCTACTTTCGCCCATCTGTCAGCCACTTCATTACCATGTAAACCTATGTGCGATGGAACCCATTGCAATTTTAGCTGTACACCACGATGGACTAAATAATGTACCTTTTTCAACACTTCATAGGCTATCGGTACACCTCTGAAAGCAGAGGCGCAACGAGCTAGGTGCTGTAAGGCACCCCTGCTGTCAGAGATAATAACAATTTTATCTTTGTTGAGATTCATAGCATACGTCAAAGCTTGTGAGATTGCAATGAGTTCCAGCGTCATTATTGATACAGTCTGATTAATTTTGAAACAGTCAGCAAAGTTTTCACCTGGATCATAAAAGGCAGCCCCTTGATCAGTACCACTTTTAGAGCCATCCGTAAAAAGCTTATACCAATCAAAATAAAGAGTGTTCAACTCTTGTATTACATTTATCCTAAGAAAATTTACTTCATAGCTTCCTTTAGATTCTTTGACTGAATTCAACTGCACATTTACTATATTTTTAATCTCAATCCGAGATATCCAAACATCTAGGCTGAACATTTCTAAAGGCCTAGCTGAGTGGATAGTTGATTCTTTTACTTTCTTGTATGTTTCAATCAAAAGAGGTTTCCTTCTATTTGCCCAGTACCTATCACTAATAGCACTACTCAAAGATTGTAAAAGGTCAATTGTATTGTTGTTTGATATGGAACAAGACCTCAAAGTAAACTTAAATCCCAGATACAAACGTCTTACAAACAACGGAGGCAGACTGAGTTCACTCTCCATTACATGAATTGGAGAACTTTTAATAAATCCCCCTATGACCCTTAAAGCCTGATTTTGAATTTTATCTAGCTTAGAGAGGTGAGTATTAGCACTATTATCAAAAAGGAAACAAGCAAAATCCATTCTACTCCTAATCAAGGAGATGTATAAGCGCCGCAAATGCTTAGGGTGTACCCCCCATGTGGAACCCGCTAAAACTTTAATCAAAGACAAGAACTTGGAACACTTATCCGAAACTTCATTTATATGTTTTGTCCACCGTAGACTTCTATCCAGCCAGACCCCCAAATACCTTATAGCGTTCGTCGAAGTCAAAGAACGTCCATTTATTGACAAATTGGGAAGAATCCTTCTCGCCCCCCTGCTAAAATAACAAAATTCAGTTTTTGTCTCTGATATTTGTAATCCTAAAGCATCCAACTTTTCAACCATATAATTTAAGGCCAACTGAACCTGTGTTTCACAGTATTTTAAGTTTTTATTACTAATAAAAACAACAAAATCATCCGCATATTGTGATATGTGAGCTTCTGATGTACCACAGATCTCGTACGTTGCAATGTTAAATAATAAAGGAGAAAGTGGGTCACCTTGCGCCAATCCCTTATTAGTATGCCTATAAATTCTTAAATCATTATCTGCTTTAAGAAATAAACGTCGATTACTTAGAAATGACCACAAATATCTGCAAAGTTTTTTCCCTACCCCCAAATCATCCATAATGCTAAGAGCTTTTTCTACTAGGACATCATTGTATGCGTTTTTAATGTCCACGAAGCAAGCCAGAGTAGGAACATTCTCTGTAAATCCCAACTGAGTATAAGATACCAGTCTAGCCAAAGCGTCAATACATGAATGAGCTTTTCTAAAACCAACTGCTGACGGGGATAGTACTTGTTTTTTCTCGACATACCATTCTAAACGTTTTAAAATCATCAAATGAAATATCTTACAAATACATGAAATTAATGATATTGGCCGTAACTTAGTCTCAGGGGTATAATTAGAACTAGATTTAGGGATAGGAAGAACAAGAATGTCCCTCCACTGGCTTGGCACGTATCCAGAACTTAAAATTAAATTAAAAATATAAAGTAAATACTTTTTTCCAGAAATAGGGAGATTATAGATCATGGTATAAGTTATTTCATCGTCACCAGGGGATGTATCTTTTCTCTTGAGACAGTTTTCTAATTCTGTTAAGGTGAAATCTAATTCCAAATGTTCATTGGATGACAAAAATGTTGGAGAGCAGTTAGTCACAGAGTCAGGTGTAAGGGATGTCAGAAGCAGTTTTTGTTTCTCAAGGGGAATTACTGAAGGACTTCTTTTGTACCCTTTGGCCCATCTCATACGACGCCACATTTCTGAACTTGAAGTTTCCTCATCTATGGAATTGTAAAATTTGTGTCGACTGTCGGCCTTAGCCCGATGGATAAGTATTTGAGTTTCTTTAGTAATTTTAGTTAATTTATCTAAATTGGACGGGGTAGGATTGCGGCGAAAAAGGCTGAGAGCCAATCTTCTTTGTGCAACTGACTTAGACAAGGACGGGCTCCAATATTCAAGAGGTTTAAAGTTAACCTCAGGGTCTGTACAAATTTTAATAAACGGGACGCTGACATCAACAGCTTGGTGAAGTATGTCTAAAAGGAAGTTATACATGCTTTGAATGTCGTCATGAAAACGTTGTATATCTAAATTTGAAAAAGAATCTGATAAGAGGTTTCTATACGCTGTCCAATCTATTTTCTTCCAATTTCGTTTTTGAGTGAACGTACGAGCAACTGGAGCGTTCTGACAAATATTAATCAAGAAGTGATCACTACCTAAATTTTCATTGAGCACCCGCCAGTCAAAGCTTACAGCGATATCCATTGAAACAAAACTTATATCAGGAGAAGATTGTTGCAAATTTCCGCTAACCATTTTAACCCGAGTCGCCGACCCATCATTGAGAGCAATAAAGCTGTTTTCTAGAGCAGAGTCTAATATTTGTATCCCTCTAGAGTCACTTTTGTAAGACCAAGTGCTGTGGTGACCATTAAAATCCCCGGCAATAAGTGTTTTGCGACTAAAAGACGAAAACAACTCATCCCAGTCAGAATCATCTGTATGAATAGAGGACGGACAATAAATTGATAATACATTTTCTAACATCTTACAGTTATGCAGTTTTACTCGAAGTACTTCAATACCAGAATTGGTGAGATTAATTGAACCGACGGAGCATCTAACCGACTTATGTACAACAATTGCCACACCTCCATAAGAATCATCTCTGTCTTTTCTGTAAATATGATAGTTTCTTATTGATATATTTATTTCGGGGTTTAACCACGATTCACTAATTAAAGCTAAATGGACTTTTTCTTGTAACAGAAGTGCTTCAAAACTATCGAGTTTTGGTCTAAGGCTTTGCGAGTTCCACTGGAGTATATTAAACTTGCTACCCATAATTATTGTTATAAAAAATCTTTAGTAACCCATCAAATAAATTCGCCCCACTCAAAAAATTTGACAAAAACAACTTACATTCCTCGAAAATTAATTCAAATAATCTCACAATTTTACTTTCCAAAGTATCCTTCGCAAAAATGATTGATCGAATTTTTTGTAGTAGTTCTTTAAAATCAAACTTTCTTTCCGTCGTTTCCTTCTGAGAATTTTGTTTTTCAGTTTTACCCGACAACTCGCCCTTCTCTTTTTTTCCTTCTTTTTCTTTCTGACTTACTTTTGTCTTAGAGGTTTTTTTCTTCTTTGAAAATTCTCTATTAGTCTTTTGAGAAGTAGGTGCCTCTATATCCTCTTCACTCATATCCATAGCCACATTTTTATGTTCGTCAGCAGAAACTAACACATTCCTATAGGAACGCTCATTCATGTCAAAGGTGGTGTCGTTGCTTCGGTTTTCAGAATCTTTGGAATCATCTATTATACTATCCCCCTCTTCTTGTTCTTCAGCCTGTTTTCTATCGTTTAAAATCTGGAGTGCTTTTTTGTAAGTAACATTTTCGCTGCTCATAATCTTCCTGATCTCTTTTTCCTTCTTAAACAAAGGACAGTTTGTATCAAGTACAAAATGTGGGCCTTTGCAATTTAAACATTTAAAATCAGTTTTTACACAGTTTGAGTGCGAAACATCGCCACATTTTGGGCATAAAGGCTTTTTTGTAGGACAGAATTTTAGGATATGACCAAACTTCCAGCACCCAGAGCACCTTGTTACCGGAAAAACAAAGGGTTCAACACTCATCCTGCACCCATAAGCTACCACATAATTTGGTAAAGTAAGACTCTCAAAACAGACTCGGATGGTCTCACAATCTATCCACATTCCCTCATTAGAGAGACGCTTAAGCCGCTTTACTGATAAAATCTTAAACTCAGATTCTAACACGCTCAGTACTTCTTTTTCATCCATACCCAAATCTACGCCCCTTATCATACCATAGGTCACACTCTTTTCATATGTTTTCTGACACCGGTAGTCTAATTTCTGAAACTTTTCACATTTGAGTAATTTTTCTGCTGCGTCATTAGTTGAAAAGTTGATAAGCACTTTAAAAGGAGACTTATATTTTATTTTAATTATACCCTCAATGTTTTCACTTTTCAGTAGCCTGGCCATAGCCATTTGCGATGGTAGCGCAGACAAGGACGTAACACAAATTTCATGTTTTTGTTCAAAGTTTGTTGAAAAAGATTTCTTACTTTCATTAGTCGGAGACTCCTCAGACCCTTTTGAATCGTGATTAGAGAAACGCTTTGGCCTCCTTTTAGTAACAGTCGTAAAACCACCGTCATCACCATCTTCATCATCCTCTCGCTCTTTTCTTTTTTCAACGGTACCCCTGAATGGTACCACGACTGTCTCCATACTGCTTAACACTCGTTCACATTCATTTATAATCTCTGAATCACTATCATCACAAACATTCTCAGAAATAAACACTTCCACCTCCATATATCGCTAAAAAGACGGTAGTTGAACAATAAAATCGAAAGAACTCGCGCACGGATGAATAGCGTGCAGAAGCGCGTACGTTTCCGAAGAAGGCTCGCGCCCGAATGTCTTCTGAAGTTAATAAGGTCACGTTTCTGGGTCGTTTGCGAATTGGATGAGTGTCACAAAAAACGCCTCATCACGTCCCCAGGGTTCTATCTATACGAACAAATAAAAAATATTATTTCGGTCAGACAGATTGACAGAAACTTTAAAAAAATGTTTGGGGTATGCTATCGTTTAAATAATCCTATGATTATGTAGGTAAATACTTTACTGCATATACATTATTTGTTTATATGGACATGTTTAGATATTATCTATATCTACGGTATTTGTGAAAATTCCACTATAAGAACGATGCAAATTTCAAGGAAGTGCTATTAAGAATATTCTAATGTTCATATAAGAATTTCAATATGGGAGTTCAAAGTTTGCCGATGGGACCCTAAAGGGAAGTTCTCTTTGAAGTACTCAAAAGAGCTTGATTAGCACTTTTACCTCACAATTACGAAATTCCGGAGAATTCCCCACGAAGTTCGCTAAAGATGAAGTTTAACTTAATTAACATTAGTGCCGCGCCCCGTAAATCTGATGCACATTTCACTCACAGAACAATTTTACTAATGAGCTCCGTCTGAAGATGTTCATAAACAAATAACTGGGAGCGCAAACGTTTGTTTACTTAAGAGAAATACCTCCTTACTTCCTTACTAATATTATATAAAAATTCTTTTCAAAAAACCGACTTCTTACGCCACTACAAAGTATAAAAATAAAATTTTATTTTGTACACGTTTGAAGTCGGGCGGGCTTATAAAGAAACGATGAAACCGGTACGCGATGCTCGCCCGACTTTAATAAACGTGTCTCTAATGTGCCTGTAGAAGGACTTTTTAGAAGTCGGTTAAAAACTAGATGATAACGACTTCATCCGCGTGTATAAAGGTTTGTTATTCTCGCGAGAACTCTTTTTTTTTCGAGATAACATGTAGCCTACGTGTTAATCCTGGGTATAAGCTATCTCCATTCCGAACTTCAGCCAAACCGGTTCATTCGTTTTGGAGTGAAGGAGTAACAAACATATACACGTAAAAGAACCGTATTTACTGAGCCTTCTTTACATTATTCCTCGGTGATTCGATTCCACTTTAATCATCCGGGTACATTATTATCTACCGGGTAGTGTTGACTTAGTGGCGTGCATAAAGGCATTAAATCTCCAGTACGAGTTATAAAAACTTCTCTCTCTCTCGAGATTCGAGATTTCTGTATAATCTTAGATCATTACGATTATACAAATGTAAAAACCAAACCAAAGTTATTTTATTTTTCGCCAACGCCAGCCAAAGTTAACAAAGGCTTGCCAACTCTTAAGCTCCCGAACTGTATCCCAACTTCAACTAGTTCACTTAAATCTCGCCCTATTAATTTCAGTATAATCAAAACTACGAAAATTGCGGTACCATTGTGCCTTCAGCTCACTCAAATTATTGGACCGCAAAATAAGCTTAATACAAAGAAAAGTTTTGTTTTAGGTTTGTACCTAAAAGTCAAACAAAAGAGTGGATATTTTATGCTTTCGACCCAATTCAGCGAAATGGTGGTCGAAATGATGAAAATATTTTCTGCTTAAATAGATAATATCTTGAACGATTAGGCACGGATTATGGTTGAGTAAATTAATTGACAAAGAAATGATTTTATTTGTGGTCTTTGCAATTTGTACTGATTAGCAACGTCATGGATCAGTAGGGCTAACATGCGCGCCACGAGAAAATTTTGTCTACCCATTTACTCGTCATATCGCATACAAATTCACGAGTAAAAGGGTAGACAAAATTTTCTCGCATGTTGTGGCGCGCATGTTAGGCCTACAGAACAAATTTTTATGCCGAGAACTATAGAGCTCAGACTTAAAATAGAGTAAAAACGAGACACAAATATGCTCTGACACAAATCTGTCTCGTTTTAAATCTGTTGTGAGTTTGAACAGAGAGAGAATGCTTTCTATAGATTTCAAATTTAAAAAAAAAAAGCTGTAGATAAAACGGAAACGAATTTTTGTCTGAAATCTATTTCCGAGAACTTATTCAAATTGGCTTTAGTAGTAAATATCTTTTTTGCATCTTACAGCAGTGAAAGCCTAGTGGTTAGAACTGCGGCCACCCAATCCAGGGGTCGCGGGTTCGACTCCGGGCACCTCTTTTTTTTCTGTGATCGAAGCCGGGCACTCACCTATTTTGTCATTCAGTACATGGACGGGAAAGGGACGCAGAATTTTTGCATCCCTTTCTCCGTTCGTACATAGCGACAGATTTACGTACAGGTATTGTTTTGGAAAGCTACACCTGTATTCTAAGTTCTTCAGTTTATTAAGGCACTAGCTGATTCCCGCGACTTCGTCCGCGTGGAAAAGCTTTAGAGTGACTTGCTACTATCCGCGAGAAGTTATGTCCTCTATCTCCGAAAATATTTAGTTATTTTTTGGGTAACTTGAACCGTTTACACAGCGCAAACAACGCAGCCGGCAGCGCACGCAATGGAAGCCCTCAAATATGGATAATTTACCCCGTTTTTGCAACATTTTTCACTGATGCTTCGCTCATATTGATTGCAGCGTGATATTAAATAGCTTAAAACTTTCCTCGATAAATGGACTATCCAACACAAAAAGAATTTTTCAATTCGAACCAGTAATTCCTGAGATTAGCGCGTTTAAACAAACAAACTCTTCAGCTTTATAATATTAGTATAGATAGTAAAATTAAAAGCACATAACACATTTCGGAGCTATGCATTTAAGCAATTACATCTCATGCTTCAGCGGTAAAGGAAAACATTGTGAGGAAACCTGCATCCTTGAAAGCTCTCCATAGTGTTCTGTAAAGGTGAGTGAAGTCTGCCAAGCATTGAGCCAGCGTGGCGAACGTGGTAGAGAGGAAAAAATGACGTGGACATTACCACGTCATTTAGCAAAATTAATGAGGTAATCAAGCTCTATCGACTCGGTAGAACGTAATTCTCGCATAGTCCTGAGTACTGCATTCTAGATCACACTCGCTCGAGTGTAGAATTCTCAAAGGTGACAATAATTGGCATTCCAAATCGTTGAGTTGCGATTCCGATCTGGAATCAACGATGTCTAGAATGCGTTGATGAAGCGACGGTAATGACTGCTTTAATTATTATTATTATTTTTGCTGTTATAAGAAAATTTCTAGAGAATTTATAAATTTTCAACATATTTTGTTTCAGTTTTTCGCTTTTTAAAAAGTAGAGGGACATTCACATCGTTGGCAGGGCAATAAAATATAGAAAAAATAGCACATAAAATACCGGAGAGAGCGTTGAAAAGACTGTTTGAACAGTTTATTATGCTATTTATTTCAGTCCACCTGGTCAATCGATCATTGCATACCAACTATAAAACAAAGTCCCTCCACCACTGACATCTATATATTTAGATTTATCATTTCATAACCAACCTTTGATGACCTATGATTTCACTTGAAATCTCATAGATTAATTATAGAGGTTGAGGTTGTTGAGGTACGCCATTTGCAAAATTATTATTTCCAGAGACATTCGTATGTCAAATATGACGCTTCAAATTGATCCATAATTTTGATCTATCTATCTATAGATATAAAAATTAATTGGTATTCGTTAATCTGGCTAAAACTCAAAAACGGCTTAACTGATTATATATTATTTTATAATTTTATTCGCTCTAATAAAGGGATAGTTTGAATAGAAAAAAATTGGGAAAATCCAAAAAAACAGCTGAAAAATTGCAAAATTCAAAATTGGTAATTTTGAATAGGAATCACAACTTTGGTTTAGTTTTAAAAGATGGTGCGAGAAAAGCCGCTGGTGAAAGCTAGTTATTATAATAAATAATTAATCAATTCGATGGCAGGAAATGAACACGTTATCTCTCCTAAGCTTAGGATGCCCGTCAACTGAAGTGTAGCGGAAGAGAAATGTAATAGACAAGTATTCGACGTATCAATCGGCCAATCACATTATTGAAATGTTACGTGATCGAATTATCATGTCATCTGTCAATGATCTGATTGGTTTGTTAAGCACTTCCCCGCTTTAGTAGACTGACACCCTTATTATAGCAATTTGGTAAACAGGGAAAAGCCTTATCAGTTTTCCTCTTCAGTGATTGAATAATAAATCACGAAAATAGTTTCTGTGATCCGAAACAATATTTTCTGCCACTCATTGACAGGATCCCTGTTTATTTTCACCCGCGGTTTCGTTCCCGCCATCTATTAAAAGAATACTAAAGTGGTAAAGTCCTTTACAGAATTAACAATTTTGATTTTCAAATCGGTCGAGCCGTTTTCGAGGTTTAGCCAGACTAACGAAGAGCAATTTATTGATTTAAGTAGATCTTCAAATTACGTTATGGACTCCATCGGTAGGATGTGATGAACTTTTCTTAATTTTAGATCTTTTAATAAATCTACTGTTGATTATCAATTTATCATATTATATTAGGGTAACACAATAACAATGTCTGGTGGGACTTGGAGACCGTGACATCTTACCTTTTTTTTCGATGGAGAAATCTTCTTAAAAGATAAAAGAGTCGACGGGACGACGGACGGGATTTTAGTGGGTTAAAACCCCACATAACCCGGTTATGTGGGGTTTTAACCCACTAAAATCCCGTCGTATATTGGAAGGCTCCGAGATCTCTTAAGAACACAACCGGAGCCTTCCTACCCTACCCTACCGTCAAAGATGACGTGCCGAACGATTGAGCGTTTCGTTACGGTACGGGGTGTAGAAACCGTTTAGTGATAGGTATATTGACTGGGATGCCCGAAACTCGTCCGGGCATAAAAATATTAACCGGCACGATCAGGTCCGGGAACGGCGGTGTAATGTGAATGAACCCTAAGTTTCATTAGATTATGTTTCAGTATTCAAATCTACCTCACGAAAAATCTCTATTCAAGCCCGGGTCTATTTTTTCGAGTTGGAAATACGAACTGGATTACAGATATTGTATCTGGCCGGGTATATAAGTGAAAAAAAAAAGTTTTGACACGGTTTGTCCATTATGAGATTGAATGAGAATAGAAAGGCACTCTCATTGAAGAAAACGTAAATAGAAAATTAATCCTACTATCCTACTAATACTAATTATTATTAATTACCATTACAACTTATACTAATTACTAATACTAATATACTAATAATCTAAATATATAAAAGGCAAAGGTGACTGACTGACTGACTGACTGACAGATCTATCAACGCACAGCTGAAACCACTAGATGGATCAGGCTGAAATTTTGCATGTAGATAGCTATTATAACGTAGGTGTCCGCTAAGAAAGGATTTTTGAAAATTCAATCCCTAAAGGGATAAAATAGGGGTTGGAATAATCGAACTTAACGTGAGCGAAGCCGCGGGGTAAAGCTAGTATATTATAAATGCAAAAGTTAGGATGTATGGATGGATGGATGGATTGATGGATAGATGGATGGATGTTTGTTACTCAATAACGTCGCAACGACTGACGTTGAACGCAAGTTGAAAATTGCAATGGGGTCTTAGAAAGTTATACAAAAGCGAACATTCGTAGACCATGTAGTGAGCTCTGTTATCCCGCAAACTTCACTCACAAGTTCAGTATGGTAGCAACATTATTATATTTTGTGCATGAAGTTAGCGGGAAATGTGAAAAAAGGTGCCTTTAGTAATATGACTTCTTAGTTTTCTTGGCTCTGGGCTAAGAGATATTATATCTCTCAGGGTCCTGCGAGCGGATTTTTCTCTTCAGCGGCTGGTTCGCGCAGATATGTCGCGGACGCTCTCCTAATATTTCAGACTCTTCAGAATGGCTCATTGTGACACTGTACTGCTCCCGGATTTGCTCTAGATTTATCATAACGAAACGTGCCGTTCGCGCTGAAGTTGTTTCACGACACGTATCTATAAGTATATTTTAAAGGGCTTGTTTGGTGTTACATTGTTTCTACGTTTTTTTCTACTACTGGAAGAGATTCAGTGTACTCTTTGTACACACACACACAAAGTTTTTTTTCTGGTTTCGCAGATTATTTTATAAGTAAAGATTTTTGTTTTTTCTATTTCATAGTGAATTCAGATCAAAGGCTCCAAAATCTTAAACATTCTCGATAGGTAACCTTTAAAGCAATTTAAACTATATTTCTGTGTCGAGAAAAACATAACGACCTGTACGGCTAGTTCCTGTGAGTCCATTTGCAGAAAAATGTTCTAATACGCTTAAACATCGTTTAAACTTTCTCCTTTGATGGATTAATGACATTTGCCTAGACCTTTGTTCCGGAAACTGGGCAAATGAGATAACATTGTTTGCATTTTCTTTGTCTTTACGCTAACTTCGATAACAAAATGAAGATGACGGAAGGCGCGACTTTTGACTTTCGCAATCCATTTCTTCTTATCAACGTCAAAACTGTTTTTGTTTATTATAATACAAACAGGCTCCGGGCTTGTTGTTAAGCCCTTGAACGTATATTCAGTTTATTTCTGTTCAAATGCTGACTTCTTGTTTGAGTTGGATATGCCAGACCAACGCACTAATATTAATCAGAATTTCATTTAAAGCTGTATTAATCATGCAACAACGAAACAACGGACCGACGGGATTTTTGAATAGCTGGGAGAGATACAGAGACTTTATCACAGCAAAACAAAGGGCTCCCGCGAACTATGTTTATAAACAGACTTGTTGGTCTTATACTGTTTCATTTATCAAGAAGTATGAAATTGGTAGATCTCACAGAGTTTCCCCAGTAAATAGCAGCACTGGTAGCATGGGCAGGAGATAAAAGTTTTATCCCCCGAATTTATCCACTGACAGGGGATAAAATTATCTTTTCCTATGCTAAAGCATGGCGACAGGGGAGAGGAAAAGTATATTCCTATAAGAATATCCATATAATAATTAAATTATATCCAACTGTGGATATAATTTCCACCGTTTTGCTCATGCTCGACAGGTGGATAAAAGAGAGCGAGGGGATAAACATTTTATCCTTTCCCCAGGGATAAAATTTCTCCCGTCCATGCTACCGGTGCTGATCTTAACCCTAATCAAGTTGGCCACCCGTGGTCTAGTGGTTAGCAAGTTCGACTACGGATGATGAAGTCCCGGGTGCGATTCCAAAGTCGGACCAGAAAAATGTATTGGGTTTTTCTGTCAAGAAATTCTCAGTATTAGCCGGAGTTAGGCGTTGGCGGTGAGTTGCCCCCGTACCTCGGAGAGCACGTAAAGCTCTCTCTCCGGTCGCAACTTAGTATATACAGATTTTAGAGAAGAGATTCGATAATAGTAGATTCTTTGAAAACTAATCCTGTGTCTCTCGACATAGGAAACTATTTCTAAGAACAATGTGGAAGAGCACTTTAGTTCAGTGCTTTAAATGTGCTTAAGCGATACCGTTAATTAAAAGTTTAGTAATTAGCGTCGAGTGAACTGTATCGTATTCTAAAAGTTAAGCTTTTACAAAATTTTTTCGTATGTTAAGTTTGTTCGAACACGTTCATTACATTTTTTATTTTTATTTCATTATAATTTATTTTTATTTTTATTATTATTTTTATTTGTTGTTATAGCGGAAACAGAAATGCACATTCTCTGAAAATTTAAACTGTTTATTTAGTACGGATCAAGAGATACAGAAGCTGACAGACAAACGGACAGACGGACGGACGGACAGCGGAGGCCCGTTGGTTACCCTTCGGGTACGGAACCCTAAAAAAGACGAACATAATGTACTATAGACCATTTGTAATTACTTCTCTACATTTACCCCAAACCTTTTTTCATCGTCCATAAACCGATTTACAGCACGCGTGAGAAATACGTACAAACATCTCTTTCAGATTACGTTTTTATAGCGCTTTTTATTTCTTACGTCTGAAAGGCGAAAAATTGCTACACATTTGTCGTCTCATTCTTTCATTATTTTAATTCTCTGACTAATCTATACTTATACTTATTACTTATATTTTAATATTATAAAGCTGAAGAGTTTCGAATTGAAAAATTATTTTTGCAATGTATAGTCCATTTATTGAGGAAAGCTATGACATTACGCTGCGACCAATAGGAGCGAATCATCAGTGAAAAATGTTACAAAAACGGGGAAAATTATCCATATTTGAGGGCTTCCGTTGCGTGCGCTGCCGGCTGCGTAAACGGTTCAAGTTACCCAAAAAATATGAATAAAAGAATTATTACTCTTTAATTCAGTGCTTTAAATGATCTAAAAAAATGTCAGCGACAGTAAACGTCTATTTTTTAACCTTTTTTTATGGTAATCAAATTTGGTCGAAATCTCGGAGGAAAAAAAATTTTGTGCATTATTGCCAATTATTTGCCAAAGAGTTTTATCAACATAACTTAATCGCGATCATAATAATAGAAATTGACGCTGACATACTTGGTAAAAGTTTATTTGAATAAAAAATTATTCTATCCTATTCTACAGGAGTGTGCACTGTGCAGCGCCTGAATATGTCAAAAGACAAGAAACCATATAAATAGTGTAATTTTTATGTGAAAAAAGAATAAAGAAACAAAGAATTTTAAGTTAACCTTTAACTTTCATAACGCATTGGCTCTATTGATTTTTAGCTCCCGAATCCATCAACGACACAAAGGTTTTTCTTCACTGTGTAGTGGACAGTCAGAAATTGATGTATGGGTACAAAAAGCGAATTGACTTTCATTTATGTTAGTATTGTTGGCTATTTTTCGAGCAAATATTTTTTCAGAAAAGGTCTTTGCTAGAATTTTAAACCTAACATCATAGGTCCTTCAATATCTTAATAGTATTAAAGGCTAAGGAGCACTTATTTATGAATAGAAAAAGTTCTTTAAACATCTCAAGAATACCAAATTAGGTATGTTTTTAAATCTACTCCGTACCAAAGCCTCCTTAAGTAAGGTAAAAACTTACTGTATGTACCTACTTTAAAAGGATTACAGCCTTCTTTTTGAGTATTTTTTACGTAGTAATCTGTGTGTGTGTGTGTGTGTGTGTGTGCACGCCACAAAGAATGAACCGATTAGGCTGAAAGGAATGGAGATAGCTCATACCCAAGATTAACACGTAGGCTACATTTTATCACGGAACATTAGAGTTGCCGCGGGAATCAAAAGCCCTTAATCCACGCGGACGAAGTCGCGGGCAACAATTAGTTATATAATACTTTCTAAGACGTGAAAACCTCACATTTAACCCCTTATCTTTGTAGGGACTTATTATTTTTTGCTAAGCTTTTGCCCAGGGCATCGTCTGGAGTTTGATGTTTTAAGAGTCCCGCGGGGACCCTTTGTTTCCCGCGATAAAAAGTTTCCTAAATTATGGTGATCGAGAAACTCATCTATCTACCTGTGTGACATAATTTTTATTTCACTCAGCCTTTGAAACTTTAGTCGAATTCAGAAGGATCCGATCTGATTGGTATACCGAGAAAACATCTAGTATAGTTCTTTCAATTCACGAGGGCGCGTGAGCTTTACTTGTGGTTACGTAGTGTACATGCATATTGCGTGAATGTGCGTACCTGTCAGGAGCCTAGGTGGGAGCGGTGAGAGGTGAGCTAGCTCTCACTCCCACCTATGTAGATAAGACACACACAATCATGAGCCACGCGCCCTCATGAATTGCAAGAACATATTATGTGACTACTGGAAACCTTTAGTAAGAGGAATACAACACATAAAGGGAGGGCTATCTTTATTGTTATAATTATAATAAATTTTAAAGTATATACCTTTGTGTACAGCCATATTTAACCAGGTAAATAAACAGTCAAGGTATTTTCATTTGCCAAACAGTCAAAATGGGTTATTTTCACTACTCTCGAAACAAATTAAGTTCGAGCCCACAAGGTGAAATGGAGAATTTAAAAGCCTAACGGTGTAAGGTAATTAACTAAATATGGTCCGGCCAGCCGGCTTAAATCAGGATAAATCTCGGATAATTTCGTCTATGTTCCCGAAATTACCCATTCCAAATTAACACTGCCCAAAGGACTATAGCGCTACCCTATGTAGGGATTTTAATAAGATGCTTTTTGATCTCATGTGTGTGTATGTACAATAAAAGTATATTCATTAATTCATTCATCTTTATTCATTCACTAGCTGATGCCCGCGACTTCGTTCGCGTGGATTGAGGTTTTTTAATTCCCGCGGGAACTTTGCGTTTAGAGGTTGTGTAATAAAGAGGTTTTCCAACACTTTTTCGGTTACTATTGCTGCCCCTTAACAGTTAATTCTAATATTTATAGGTCTTTCCACTTCAGCATTGTATGTATGTATGTATGTATGTTGGTGATTGACTGACTGACTGACAACGCACAGTCTAAGTCTGTAGAGCTAGGCGATTTGAGATTTGGAAGAAAATAGTCCTTGAGAATTGCATTAACGTGGGTAAAAAAGCAGTTGAAAAATTTATGTGAAACTTTTTTAAAAAGCTCAATTCAAGCGTACAATATTAGAGGCATCAGTTAACTTTATATAATATCCGATGTGCATTTCTTGTAAGTATTATAATTAATTTTGCTATTGACCTCCGCTCTGGCAGGCAACCAATAAACGGATGGTCGACAATATCCCTCCGTGGGAACCAACTAATTACTGGTGACTCTATACTTGTGTTTATTTTTATCGTTTTATAGCCTCTATGCCGTTATATCATTCTCTAACTTGCCATACAATTCGACGCAAATAATAATGACCGAAGAAATTTCCTTAGAAAATTATTTGCAGTGTTATGCAGTTTTATAACTGCAACTTTTTCACAACTTTTCAAGATAAAGTAAACTTTTTACACGTAATACTGAAAAAATACAAATTTCAGAGGAAAATCCGTCGCGGGTTTTTCACTCGTTAAAACTGATTTACTTCTCAAAGCTACTTTGCGGAATGTTCGTTGCAATTCTCTAAGGTAATATTTCCGGGGAAAAGGTACCAACCTGCTGCTATGTTATACCACGACAAAAATTTAGCTTTTTCGTTCGCTATTTTTACATTCTTACTATTTTTATAAATAACTAGCTGATACCCGCGACTTCGTCCGCGTGGATTAAGGTTTTTTATTCCCGCCGGAACACTCTTATTTCCCGGGATAAAAAGTATATCCTATTCCAGACCATGATCTATCTCTGTGCCAAATTTCAGCCAAATCGGTTCAGTCGTTGCGACGTGACTGAGTAACACATGTAACGACTTCGTCTGCGTGGATTTAATTTTTAAAATCCCGCAGGAACTCTTTGTTTTTCCAGGACACAAACATTTTTAAATTAAAGATATTAGTAAGGATTAGTTAGAATAAGGAAGTAAAGATTCCTCATTAATTCCTCTCAACCAATCGCAGGCCCATTACTATTTCTCTCGATGAGAACAGACAGAACAGATTGGCAGACTTCACACACCAATATATATTTTTTTTTAATAAAGAATAATTAGCCAAGCTGAACTTGACTTATATTTTCCTTTCCCCTCCGAATAAGTGAAAAGCTTGTGCTAGGAGTGGGTACGACAATAGGGCCACGGGTGGGGCTCGAACCTGCCACTACAATAGCAACATAAAACCGACATTTTCGCGAGCGAAGCGAGCGCGTAATTTTTTATGATTGCATTACAGCACTTAGTTGTCCATTCTTGACACCTACAATAACAACGTAAAACCGACATTTTCGCGAGCGAAGCGAGCGCGTAATTTTTTATGATTGCATTACGGCACTTAGTTGTTGAACCGACGACCTTGAAATAATTACAGAACAATCTTTACAGTATCTTCTTTCTAATAAAAAAAGAATGAATGAAATCGGAGTAAGCGTTAATGAATTACAACTAAATACACATTTTGACTTTCATCCCCTCTCCCAAGGGAACCGTGCTGAATTTCGGGATAAAAAGTATCCTATATGTTACTTCGAGGTATGTACTTAAATCGTGCCAAGTTTCATTTAAATCCGTCCAGTAGTTTCAGCGTGATGCGCGGCCAAGATACAGACAGACAGATAGACAGACAGACAGACAGACAAAAAAATCAAAAAAAATTTTTTTGGGTTCAGTATCGATAATAAAGCATCCCCCGATTAAAATTTTCAAAATATATTTAATGTACAGAATTCGTCCCGTTACAGTTTTATTATATTATAGATTGGATAAGTTGTTCAAACATAAAATACAGATATAGGTAGTTCTTGCAATTCACGAGGGCGCGTAAGCTTTACTTGTGTGGCGTGGCGTGGCGTGGCGGCACGTTTTTGACAGTAGGGTGGTGGTTAGCTACGGCTAAAGCCTTCCACCAGACCAGACTAGAGAAAATTTAGAAATTAGGTATAAATTCCCAAATTGCCCCCGCCAGTAATCGAACCCGAGACTTCCCAGTTATCAGAACACAGCGTTCACCAAGGAGGTCGTAAAACTAACACTATTTATCTAAATTAATAATTTAGGCAATCGTAAAGAAAAAGAAAATCCTTATCGTTCACACAATATTACAAAAAAGCCAAGCAGAAACATTTCCAGATAACAGCTAGTCTAAACATAAACAAAAAGAGTGATTTATCCAATTCCACCATTGAATGACGTCGTGATGGAAAGCTCAGGTGTCCTATAAACTCGACAATATTGGCCATTAGTGCAGAGCTATTGAGTTTCAACGGCGAATCCATCAGCAACACAAAAAGCTTCCATCAGGGACCCGTCGGCTAATTCAACCTAGAGTTGAAGTGAACAATTAAGCTATTCAAATTGAACAGGTAGGTACTGTAAAATTATATAGATTCCTGAACTATGAAATAAGTTTTTATAATTTCTAAATTGTCTCTGGTCTGGTCTGGTGGGAGGCTTTGGCCGTGGCTAGTTACCATCCTACCGTCAAAGACGTGCCGCCAAGCGATTTAGCGTTCCGGCACGATGGCGTGTAGAAACCGATTAGGGGTATGGGTTGAATATACACTGTTATACCCCTTCCAAGTTAGCCCGCTACCATCTTAGACTACATCGTCACTTACCATCAGGTGAGATCGCAGTCAAGGGCTATCTTGTCATCGATTAAAAAAATAAAGTGGTATTATCTGGATTGCTATTTGTAAGATGGCTCAATTATTGCGGTGTCAAATTAGCATTAAGTCTATTTTTATTTTATTTTATTGCACTTTTTTAAAAGAATATTATCCAAGCTGAAGTTGACTAATATCCCCTCTAAATAAGCGAAAAGGTTGTGCTAGGAGTGGGTACGACAATAGTGTTACCTTACAGTTTTCAGTGCGCACCTTACCGTTGGGTTATTAGATTGTTTGAAGATTATTTTAATTATTATTTTATCTTGATTTGGTCGTCGTTATATTATTTATCATTATAAGGTTTCAAAAATACCATTCTATAGGTAAAGTACCTACAGTACTAATTGCCTTTCTGAAAAAAAAAGTTTGAATTGAATATTATTCTTTTTAAAAGCCATAAATAATATACTATAACTATAATTTAAGTGAATTCTTAAATATGCTACGTTTTCAGGAGTCTAGACAATAACCTTGTTATTTTGTTTTATGTAAATTAGTTTAGTACAACTTTACATAAAATTTATAATATTATGTACAGAATAATAAGCACAAGCTAAATATTGTGTCAGGTAGCAATTAATTGTGGGTTGGAATCCAAACAAATGTTGAACCTTGAAAGTTTATTTTCATTACATGCCTGAGCCTATAACATGATATCTTAACCCTTAAAAACACTCGTCAAAGTTTTTGGAAGATACAAAATAGACAGGTACATGAAAGGTTAGACATAAGATATAGAGTATCTTTCAAAAACTTTGCAGAAGATAGATTCGCACCAAGTGCTCATTCTTCATAGAAAAAATATAAGCTTGGGGGTCTAGTCTTTCTACATTATAATATGTATACGATATAATAACATAAATACGATATAATAAAAAAGGTGGTAGTGGTTCCTACATAATGTTTTATTTCTTAGGACTTAGTTTCATTTTTTGGTGGTGATAAAAATATGACTCCTCAGCCAAAAGATAAGATTTAAGAACGTGAGCGACTTAAAGTTATTAAAATTCACTTTTGCATACTTGTGCAATGTGCATGTGTGTGATAAGTATGTAACACACATCATCGTTTAGATTTTGAAAGGTCTCCGCGACATGGCCATAAACGATATCAATTTGCAAGAATATATTATCGGGTCAAGTTTGACTGGTCCATAAGATAACAAAAATCTGGTCTTAGTTTCATTCAACCTGTAACTACGGGAAGCAGATTTATTTCGTAGCGTACAAATTCCTTTGCACTAGTTAAAACTGATTTACGTCTTCAAGATTTTTCCAGGGTTTTTTTAGAATAAATTGCAAGTCCCGGAGGAGCTATTTCGTTTGAAAGCTTTAATAATTCCAAAGCTCACAAAGTTTTGTTCATTTCCAGCAAGACTGCACAATTTTCTTTGAGATTCATATGTCATAATTATTTCTATGAAAATTTACAAAGTATAACAATTTTATTTTATAAATGTATTCTATACTTTATATGCGCAGTTCAGTCTACGCTATAATTACTTGTCTGCGATTTCCACTGTTTTTATAATTTATAGCGAACTTAGGTACTAGTGGTAAGTTTAAGTGTTAAGGATTTTCCGTGATGGATTAATGACGTCTTAAACAAAGGTTCCTGAACTTGGGGGAACAAGATAACGTTGTTTGCATATTCTTTGGTCTTAACCTAAAGTTTGGTAACAAAATTAGGCTGATGGGAGGCGTGACCCAACCCTCTTGTTACGTGATCCGCTTTTCTTAGGCATTGTGTAGATACAAAATTTAATAGTAGTAGTTCTCAAGAGAAATGTTAACAAATCAGCAATGGTAGGTTCTGGACTTGTTATAAGAGCTAGAATTTGGCGTACATGAAATAAATCATTTTGAATTTGGAATTATTCAGAAACAAAAACACACATAATTTTTAACGCTAAACCTCCTCAATCTTTCGTGATCGGATTTTTTTTTGTAAATCATTTCTGAGAATGATATAGTATTATTTCGTTTTCAAAACAAAGACTTTCAATATTCACTCATCTTATTACTAAAGTACCGCACTCATCCAGAAAGTCGGAAGTTAATTATCCGTAATTATAAATGAATAAAATGAAAAACTTTTGTTTTGTTAAATTTTCTTTGTCATGCTTTGTTAACATCAAGTTTAAAAGCAAGTGACCTATTATATAAGCTTGTTATGCTTCACAAATATAATGAGAACAATGCAAGCAACAACGAAATGCAAATAAAGGAACCTTATGTTCTGGGCAAAGTCCATTGTTACATTGAAATGCGTCGTGCTTAAATACAAGACCACAAAGTTACCTAGTTATTGAAATAGTCTGACTATTTAAATAAATGTTCATTTACTGAGAGTTTGAGTAGATGCTCCGTTACCTATTTTGATTTCGATTGTTATTTTAAACGCAAAAATAATACTACAGTTAAAAATATAACATTAACTAAAACAAATTACAGATCGAACTCCTTTATTATTAGCGCTTCCCGCCTTCTAAATTCAGTCTACAACTCTACAACAAATACTTAACTTTACTACTTTTATGACAATATGAATAGCGTATGTGATACCTACAGAGCAGATGATCCTTACCGAATTATATTACGATGTAGAAAAAAACTTAACATGTATAGAACAACGTTATTCAAGGGGCGCGGCGGACCAACAAATTCCTTAAAAACCGGCAACGCATTGGTGGTGTCTCAGGTGCTATAAATGTTCATGGACGGCGGTAATCACTTAACATGATGTCACTCGCCTGCTAGTTTGCTCTCCAAAAATATTAAAAAAAACCCTGCATGTTAAAAGCAGGCAATTGAACGGAACTCCAATTACGCAAGTATGACTTGCACAGTATGCCGAGCTCCTATATCTATGTCAAGGCCGGTAAAAGAATCCCCATTAAGTTAATTGGGGAAGGGCCTTATCAGTTTTCCGCTTCAGCGGCTGATTAACGATTCACCAGAAGTAACTTTTCAGAAGGACGCGAGATAATATTTATTTCCTGTAATTGGCTGAAATTGAACCGAAAGCAATTTCAGAGCTCAATTTTACGAGAAATTTGGTCTCTTTTTGAGGTTTGATAATATTTTAGGTACACTAACAGTAATTCATAGAGTAAAGGGCAGGCCTCATCTCGATCTAAACTCACTTGTTTAGCTTAGCTCGAGTAGTTGCTGTAGAGAGCCAACCAATGACGATGGTCACTAATATTAGCACAAGTGAAAATTAAAACTACTTGATGCTGCAGCATTAGCTCAAAGTTACCATGTATTGGAAATAGCCTCGGACTATAATAGTACAAATCAAACGCACCAGTGAAAGTTTGTAAGACCCCTTTAATCAAGAAGAAACGAGCTGATGATCTTCAAATGCCGTAAACCATCTCGATCACATTATCATTCAAACAGAAAAAACCGCATCAAAATTGGTTCATTCGTTAAGGAGCTATGAGGGAACAGACAGGGACAGATACACAGACACATATATAAAAAGATACGCATGTCAAAATAATACCCCTCCTTTTACGTCGGGGGTTAAAAATAAAACACAACAGGAAAGTCTTTGACGGTAGGGCCGTATCTAACCACGGCCAAAGCCTCCCACCAGACCAAACCAGAGACAATTCAGAAGAAATTTTTAATTCCCAAATTCGGGAATTCCCAAAAGCGAATCGAACCCAAGACCTCACAGTTATAGGTCCACAGCGCTTACCATTGCGCCAGGGAAGTCGCCAAAAATTAAAAAAAGAAAGGGAGTATGATACCCTTCATTGGAACTTATCTGAATCGGTCAATATCATAGTGACAGCCTTTTCAGAGAAAAAAAAAACATTGAAAATTGGCGTGTCAGTTTCAGCGCTCATGTTAATGAAAGCTGTAATGATTTTTACTCGAATATCGCTTGACAGAGCGGCCGAAATGGATAGCATAATAAACTGCATGACCGGTCTTTCAGCGCTCTTAACCGGTTTTTTTATGGGCCGTTGTTTGTTATTTATGGGACTGCCAATATTGTGCCGGTCTCTGAATTTGTTTTTTCTTTGGTAATGTTTTTTCGGCAAACATACTAGCAATATCTATATCCGTACTGATAAAAATGAGAAAGTAACTCTGGCTGTCTGTTAATTTTTCAAAGTTTAACCGCTGTACCGATGTTGACGAAAGTTGGCACCGAGCTTTTTGGAGAAAGACAGGTCGATACTTTTAAACCTGAAAAATCTCAAAAAAAAACATGATTCGACAAGGACCAAGTAGCAGACATCAGTTTGTAGATATATAAATAAAATGAGTGAATCCTTATAATAATAATACCCGTCTTTTGAACAGTATCACTCTCTTTCAGTTTTTTTTATTTTATTTTAAAGAACGTATTGTCAGGTTGGTTGCATTTAAAGGTGACGATTTGATGAAGAATATCTTCGGAGATGGAGGACGGAAGTCCTCAACAAATAAGAGCAAATCGCTCGCGATCAGAGTATATTGTGTAGAATTTTAAAGCAAAAAACAATAAATAAAATTAATGACGTAGTGAATTAATCCAATAAAGCTACGCTAAAAAGCTTTCAAAAAACCGATTTTTACGTTGTGGCATTTTAAGTCGGTTTTTTTAAATGAATTTTTATCATCCGATTGCGTTGAATTTTGGCCCGGATAGCTTATATTCTGGAGACGAACTAATTTTTTACGAGTATATCAAAATTGCCACCAAATTTCTTACTATACAAGCCCAGTGTTAATTATAATTAACAAAGGGCTTGTATAACCAAAATAATTAATAAGTAATTATTGAAGTTAATCGGATTAAATACAAACTTTAAACTATTAATTATAATCAGTCGTCTGCGACACCTCTCATAAATCTATGGCCAGTTATTCGGTATTTTTGCCTTTTATACAGGCTTTTTTATGGGTTGTTATTTAATATTTATGAAGCTTTGTCAGTGTTATTTCGTTCTCTCAATTTGGTTTTTGTTAACTGTTCTGTGTAAATCGCATTTTGCAATATGTTGGAGATAATAATAATAACAGGTATAAGAGGAATATTGTGAGACAGGTTAAGGTGGTATTTATTGAAAAAAAAAAAGAAAATACTCATTTAGGTTTTTCTACAGTATGATATTTTCATAAAAGTTTTCATAAAAGAAAGCAAAAACAGAATTCAAATACATTAAAACATTTGAAGCCTGTATAGTCATAGGTGTGGACTGAAAACTGAAAGGTCGATGGTTCGATCCTCACCCGTTGCACTATTGTCGTATCCACTCTCAACAGAAGAGGGGAGAAAATGCGGCGTAGCGCGACGCGAGGTTGCGGCCAACTTGACGTGAACGACTAGTACATTGCAAAAACGTTGAATAATACCCTTAGTTTTACCTAGAATTCATATTCCAGAATATAAGAGCAAAATGGAATTCTTAAAAATGGTATTATTTCTAGGGGCGT
Organism: Hipparchia semele; assembly: GCA_933228805.2. NCBI lineage: Eukaryota > Metazoa > Arthropoda > Insecta > Lepidoptera > Nymphalidae > Hipparchia > Hipparchia semele. Next base: position 6,956,117 of record OW121721.1, on the reverse strand, counting down.
AATGCAGTGTTCATGCATCTCTGGTTTGTTGTTCATGAAATAGAAGGAAAAGAGCGCGTCCTAATAAGCTAATGGAATTTGTTCGTTAGTAGAGTACAGTGCACTAGATTCGATGTTATTCCCATACAGTGTTTTCGCAGATTCTTTATGGTGACTTACCATTATGAAAACTTTTGCAATACCTTAATAGGATTCATTTTCAGGCATCAGATACCTTTAGGGTTCTCGCGCATTATACAGACGCGACCACTTGGTAGTAACACACGAAGTTTGGTCGCAATGACTAATGTCGATAACGATCAACTGATCTATAGCCAGTTGATCGTACTTGCTATAGATCAGTTGATCGTTACGGCCAAGTGAGTTATGTGTTGTGACCACTGACTGTGAGGAAAATTTTTAAAGATGAACGTAGAGATATTCCTCAAGACGGCGCAACGCGGCAGTCCTGCGTTGCGTCTTCGGCACCTCTGCGTCCCACATAGAATAATCTATAGTGGCCGGAAACATACAATAAGTACTGTACCAGCCATGTGCCGTACAATCCGAAAAAATCACTGTGACAGCATTCAAACTTCACAATAATGGTAATATAAAATACGAGTAATATGTTCTTTCAATTCACGAAGGCGCGTGGATCATGGTTGTGTGTGTGTCGTATCTGTATCGTGTGACTGAGAGCTTGCTTGCGCCTGATCTCTCCCACCCAGCGATCACAGATATTTTTCTTCTGTGATCGCTGTTCCCACCTAGGCTCCTGACAGGCACGCACACTTACGCGAAATAAGTACTGTACCAGCCATGTGCCGTACAATCCGAAAAAATCACTGTGACAGCATTCAAACTTCACAATAATGGTAATATAAAATACGAGTAATATGTTCTTTCAATTCACGAAGGCGCGTGGATCATGGTTGTGTGTGTGTCGTATCTGTATCGTGTGACTGAGAGCTTGCTTGCGCCTGATCTCTCCCACCCAGCGATCACAGATATTTTTCTTCTGTGATCGCTGTTCCCACCTAGGCTCCTGACAGGCACGCACACTTACGCGATGTGCATGTACACGACGTAACCACAAGTAAAGTTCACACGCCCTCGTGAAATGCAAGAACTTATAACATAATAAATAATCTATCAAGTTCTAATCAAAGCTTTATAAATAAACAATTTAATAATGTATCGTTGATCGTAATTTTATATGAACCTTGTATAGTGAGGTGGCTAAAGAGACTAAAGAACGACGCTTGGGCAGTATCCAAGTAAAGCAGGTGTTTGCAGAGTTGAGGTTTAGTACATTCGCCTCATATTTATTTAAATTTCATCTCCACTATGTAGGATTTTAAAGCGAAATAAAATAGAAAACACTGCGATGTATCCTTGATTTTATTTGCAGTAAAAATTTCGAATTCTGCAGTGAAGTTGGGCGGAATATTTTTATTTATTTTTAAATGCAGTAGGTACTTTTCGGACTCATTTTTTATTTTTATACTTTTGTAAAAATTAATACTGCTGTATGATTTTTGAATTGATTCTGGATACTTTCGTTTTAAATAAATTGGAGTTAAAAATGTTCCCGTACCAATAACATTTAAAAATCTTTTTTTGACGTTATTCAACGTAGTTTAATTATTTATTAAAGTTGAAAGATGTCTACTTTCCTGCCAAGTAACCCTTATGATCGTGATAAGATATATTTGGAAAACTTTGATTAGTTCAAAACTGATTTTATGATAAAGAAAATGAATGAAAATACTTCTAGTTTTAATGATTTAACCAAAGTGAGTTTTGTTTTTAAACATTTGTTAGCTTTGTATCTATTATCTTCGAGACTAGATAATATAATCTAAATATAATTTTTTTAAATATACGATTAAGTTCCTTACCATTAACCATTTTACGCAATGTTCTTTTTTTGTTAAGACGAGAATACAATAGCCAAAAAAACATACAAACCGACTTTGAAGGGTAATAGCACGACATTTATTACATAGTAATATTATAAAATCACAAATACATAAAGAAGCACCTAAAAAAATTATATTTTGTTTATTCAAGTACATAATAAATTTTGTATATTAAGCTTTGAAAGAAAAAAGTGAGGTAATTAATGGACTTTAAGTTTTCTTAGTCCCTTTGTCCGCTTTTAACTCTAAGCTTGTATTATTTATTGAGGATAGCAACCGCTTTAAGTTTACATTTTCAGGAAAAGGAAAAATAATAAATTTTCTTTTTTCTTTTTCTTAGTAAGTTTTATATGGAATTTTTAAGATAACGCTCATTTTATTTTGATTTATTACACCCTTATTGTGTAAATAATTGCAGAGAAAAGAAATCATGGCGATCTTATCAGCTATTAAAAGACAAATGTTTTGATTTGATATCATTTGCTTCGTCCATCACATTTTGTTTTATGACTATGAAAGTTCACAGGCAGATAGTTTTATACATATTTTTGGTCGCTTTAGATAATTTTTTTAATTTCGCCAGTAGGTACATTCATCCTCACGTAGCTATTACGTTTCTTAAAAATCTTAAGATTAAAAGTAACCCATGTTGGTCTCAAGAATAAAAGCTATCCCTTAACCTTTATTGTCCATTTAAATCAATAATTTTTATTTTTTTTACGATGAACCCCTAATTATTTTCAAGATAAAATGTAGAGTAAGAAAAAGTATATAATCGATATCTGTATTACGTGGTTGGCAGTAATTAAATTAATTAATTATAATAATTACTAAAAAATCAACGAAAGCAAATGGTACCTACAAGACCAAACATCATTTTGCTCTAAAATTGTCAATAACAGAATAACATCAATTACAGTCATGTCAGAACAAGAAATTTGCAAAAGTTTCTTGATATTATTATTTTCGCTTGTAGATTGATATGCCAAACAATTTCCATTAAAGCGATTATATTATCGTAAATTGATGTAGAAAATTATGAGAACAGCTTTATCAAATCAAGTCGCAAATTGCTTTTTTGCGAGCCATTGCGTTCCAATGTAATATGACCGATATCGAAAAGGTATGTTACAATTTCATTATTTCAGTCCGCATCTTGGATGTCAGAAACCGTAGCAGTTCAAAGGGATAAGTACAGTCATATGTCATAGGGATGCCGGGAAAAAAACGGGAAATCGGTCTATGAAAGCCCATGAAAGCTATCTTCAACTGTTCCGAATGAAATCTTTTTTACCCGACTATGATTGAAAAATAAATGCGAAAAGAAAATCTTCTAGGCAAGAAAATCATCTCAACTCAATTTCAATTTGACCAGCTTGTACGTCGACATTCAACTTTTATCAAAATTACTTCAATTTGCGGGTTATAAACTCGTCATACTTGAGCGCATCCCACACAAACAAAGTTTGATTCATATTTTCATATGTATTTCAGGTTCTTTATTTTGCATTTCACATGTAGTAGGTAAATATACATTACACATGATACCCTGTAAGGGTATGGCAGACAAATAAAGGCAAGTACATTTAAAAATAAAAATAAAATTAAAGAAAAGTTTAAAAAGAAAGAAATAATATAGTGCGGTCGCAGAACAGAAAGAATTTCGTACATTAACCTGTTACTACCTGTCTATGTCACTCCCGCTTTAAAATAATGCGTCACGCTCGCACAAATGCAATGACCGCCGTCCTCGGGAATTGTAAACCTTTTATTTGCGAACCTAAAGTTTGTTTTTGTTTGCTTGTGAATTGAATTTAGGTAGTCTAGATCATAATGTAGACAAAACTGTACATTATTTCGTTATAACTGTGACAGGCGAGACGTCGTCGGAAAGTAGTTACTCCGATACAGAGAAATCGGACTTTAATTTTTGAATTTTCATTTTTTTATTTCTATGTCATAAGTTAATATAACTCGATTATAATAACTGTTTAAAAATAAATAATTTATTTAATAAGCTACTAATTTTTTTTCTCCTTCAAATATTTTATATAAACCGCACTTAATAGAAAAATGTTTGTGACCACTGTCAGTAGGCAAAGAGGTCATTGTACGAATTTCTTTCTGTTCCGCGACCGTACTATAGCTTACAATATCAGTTTAAAATTCTTACTATGATACTGACCGATCCATTACCGATCAACCTCAGAGCAGTGGTTGGGTCTGCAGTCTCCTATATTCAAAGTTCACAAGCTTTGACTTATGGAGTTCTGTGCGTTTATGCAATTTAATATTATATGCTTCAACTGTGAAGGAAACCATCGTGATTAAAAATGCACGCTTGAGAGTTCTCCATGATGTTTAAGGTGCGCCAAGCCTGCGAATTTGATTTTTTTTTTAAATATATAGACTAGCGCTTGGCTGCGAATACACCTGATGGTAAGTGAAGCCGGAAGGGCATTCCAAATTTCAGCGGTGCGTATCAGGAACGAAGAAGCAAAGCACTTAGTTCGCGTCCTTGGGATTTCAACTACGTAGGGACCAGCTTAGTAGATTATATGGCTTAAAATCTTTTTCTGAGAAGAATCTTTCGCTCAGTTGTGAGCTGTTGATTAATTGATGATGAACCATCCTCAATGATGTAAGCACGCTTTAGAAGTAGGTGACTACTAGTTAGCTATATGGGTAAATATCCGCAATAAATATCCAATAAAACATAGGTTGTCACTTGTCGGACCCTCAAAGTTTTCCTGCAGCGTATGGCATCATCTGGCTGTTCCAATATAACTTGTGACTTTCTTGTTGGAGTCGCATTAAGCAGACAATGTCATATCGAAAACTATTTTGGTACCATCTGTCCCGTTGTCAAACGATTCCCCGTTCTTGGGACCACAATTTTAGTTTGATAGCGTTATAATTGTGCAAAGATCTTATTCCACTTTCAAAGTTTAATCTATGTAAAATTTTAGTGCGATAAGCTCTAATTGAATGTTAAACGAATGTATCTATTTTCGTATTAGAGTTCAAAAATTTTGTGGTTTCTTTTATAATGTATGCAATCTTACTCTTACTTTTATAATATCTTTCCTTATCAAAGGAAGGATTTTTAGTGCAATGTTTGTATGAAAATCAAACAATGATAGCTTTCGATTAATTAAGCTTTTCGATGAAAGGCAAGCGCGCTCTATCTTAGGCTACAATCATCACTTACCATCAGGTGTGATCGCAGTCGTCATTTTTTATATTAAAAAAAAACAGGATATTTTAATAGTTTTCAAATTCGAGGGCACGTCCTTGTTCGTCCTTGTTTAATGTTTAGTCACATAGAATTACAATGATGAAGAGTTATGTACACACTATATGATGACTTTGTTTGCTACTACGATAATCCCACGGGATTTTTTTGATTTTTCTGGATAAAAGTAGCCTATGTCACTCGTTCTCAACAACACCCATGCAAAAAAATCACCTCGATTCGTAGCCTGATTAAAGGACAAATCAACAAACTTTTGTATTTATTATATTAATGTGGATTTAATTTAAAGTATAGTAGAGAGAGCTGATGTTGAAACCGCCAAGGGACTTTTCGCCTTTTAACTAAATTAGTTTATGCAAATTTTATGTCCTCTGTTACTCTAAGCGTAATGTAATTTATTTCTGTTTCTGTATTCAGTTTAATAATGCTTCAAGATTAAAGTAAAACTAAAAATTGGGCCACGAACTTACTCTCACGAAGGGCGCTAGATGGCGCTGTGCTGCAAAATACTTGTAACTTTTCACACTAGAAACTTGAAATTTTCAGAGCATAAAGAGACTTTTATTTTCAGTATAAATTTCAATTTAGTAACTTAAGTCGTTTCTGAGAAAAAGAGCCTTGACACACGGATAGAAAGACGGACGACCGAGTGAGTCTATAAGGGTGCCGTTTTTTTTTTTCGGAACCATAATAATTAAAATACCACCCCAAGAAGCAGATTTGTCCACATCTGAAAATCTGAGTTGAGTTTATGCGTCATTTAGAATTACAACTTTTTTAGTTCTACCTTTTAATTAGGGGTTTTTAATTTATTTATTCGGTAGATTCGGTACGCCGTTTTGTGATAAAAGCCAGCGTTAATATAACGAACACCTCCTCACCATTTTTCACGTCAGCGACTCTGTTAATTGGAACCGGGATTCGTTTTCCCCGGTACTTATTGTTCTTTTTGTTAGGTTTAAAGCATTAAATTAGTATTTTATAGTACGCTTATAGTACGAACTCCTATCTTATTAATTATTATCTAGGTACTACCAAAGAATACATAATAGGACAGATAAAGAAGATTAACAAAATCATTTAAATAAAAAGCGACTCTTGCTATCTTACAATAAAGCGCACAACGCTAAGTTACCTACATTTATACTCAACTATAAGTTGCCTCTCTTTCTATCGCGTAACTTTTATCCCTTCTCACTACAGTAGCCCATTGAGTAAAGCTTTATTTAAAAATAATAATTGAACGATATCCATTACGAACATGAGTGGAATCAGTGTGTGCGTGTGAATCTTATCTATCTTATATGTATCTATTACTACTTATCTTTATGTTTCACTGATATCCTCGTACGAGAAGTGAACAAATTTTGCACGCATTTTCCAGCTTCTGATAAAATATAATAAGTTTAATCAAAAATACCACAACTTTTAGGCGTTTCCCTAAACTGCCTCTCCGGAAACTCGTTTAAATTCGGCAGGCCTCGTATCTCCGACACATGTATGCTAATCTAAGCCATTTGCAAGCGACGTCTCAAGTCCCTAACGGTTAACTTTACTTTCATGATTGTGAAGTATACTAAACGTGATATTGTTTTAAGTGCATAAAACTAATAATTTGATCTCTTAAATATATTACTTGGATCAACGCGAGATAGACCAGTTGGGTTTTTAAACTGCATTAATTAATTAGTGTACAGGATTTTTATTACCAGCGGTAGTCTCAAAATTCAAAATGGCGAAGAAATTCCGCTATTGCGTTTGCCGCCATTTTTAATTTAAGGGAGAATTGTTTTTACTTATTAACTCAGTCAAAGCTGTAAAAGATCGAACTATGGAAAATCCTGAGATATTCCAGTAAAACCTAAGATTTACCAACTTGGTATGATAAAAAACCGAGGTGTTCTTTGATCATCGTTAATTTCAAACTTCTACCAGTATTCACTTGGCATAATTACCTATTACATACCTTACGTTTTATCACAGAGACAGGTAGGTAAATGTTGAACGTAGGCTATTATATAATTGTTATTTTTTAAAAGAACGAAGAAACTAACTTCCAAGTGTGGTTCAATCGATAATAACTTTTTTTGTTAAAAATTAATGTCTAAATAGTCTAATTGACGACATCTTAGAAATATATAAAAGGAAAAGGTGACTGATCTATCAACGCACGCTATCACTGGACGGATCAGGCTGAAAGGCATACAAATTTTATTGCATTGGCATTGGCATTAATTTTTGAAAATTCAACCCTTAAGAGGGTAAAATAGGGGTTTGAAAACTCGAACCTAATGTGAGCAAAGCCGCATCCAAAAGCTGAAACCATAAAAGAATTCCTCAATTACCTCCAGCATTCGGGACAACCCTTGCGCACCCAATTCCCGTTATGAACGTGCATAACTTAAATTAGTGTGCGAACTTGGTTCCTAGAGACATGCCACCCAGTGCGGTGCGGCGCTGCAACGTACCTTGTGATTTTGATGAACAGCAGCGACACCGCAGCTCTAATTAGTTTCACAAAATCACTCCTTTGCGGTGTTGAACCGCACTGTGTGCCTTCGCTCCTATCCGGGCTTAAATCTAAAAGATGGCTTGTATTAGAAAAGTTTCACACAAGTTTTCGACAGTCACTGCTTACTCAAAATACCATTTGTTTCTTGTATCTGCAACTCGTATTGGATTCAGAACAAAATAAAAGTTTTTCATTGTAATATCTTAGAAAAATATACTAAACCCGTATTTGAATAAAAACACGTAACAATCAGTCAATCTGATTGAGAGCTGCTACGATGCAACAGATGAATCAAATCACACTAATATATTGTGTGTGTGTATGTGTGTGTGTGTGTACTCACATACAACAACACAACGTATGAACCGATTTGGCTGAAATTTGGAATGGAGATAGCCTAGGATTAACACATAGGCTACATTTTATCCCGAAAAATAAGAGCGTTCCCGCGGGAATAAAAAAACCTTAATCCACGCGAACGAAGTCGCGAGCATCAACTAGTGTTTCATATATCGTCCACGTCCCACTATAATTGCATTCAACACTCAATACGTATTAATTAACCCTTGAATGGAGACTGATATTGGTTTGTACTGAGGGCGTCGCCCTATAGAATTTCAGTTTCACAGCCCCAGCTTACCTGCAGACATGCAATATCTACAAGTTAAGCCATGGTGGCGGCAGGGGGTTATTGAGGGAGGAATGAAAGCGGATGTAAACCGTTAGCCATGAGTAGTGTTGCCATCTATCATGATTTATCGGGACTGTTGCCGATACTGATCCCTCGGTCTCGATAACCCAGTAAAATATTATTGGCCTTTGCTGTTTTGGCAATTGCCGAAGTCGTGTACAAAACTTAAGGAATATTTATGGTACATGGTAACATGAAGGTTTATGGTACAAAATAATTCAAAAAAATAAATTTCATGAACGTTGTTGGGTTAAATGAAAGTCAGGAAAAATGCACTGAAAACCCAAAGAAAACGTTTACTGCACCCACTTCTACTAAAAGCTTGATGCTTAGTTGGGGAAGAAAAAAGATATTTGTATTGGAATCGTCCCGGTTTTGAGTCTGAAGATACACTAACGTCCATAACGTCACGATTCTTACGAGATCCTTTTCCGTATTTCCTAAACTACGACATCTAAAAAATATAGAATACTTACGTAGAAATTGTAAATAATAATTAACAGGTTGAACTAGGTAATGTGTAATAATTGGTTCAATGTAATGACTACGAGGCCCTAGCTTATAGAGCGCGGTTTGACACGCTTTTGACCAATTTAATTTTTTCTCACCGTGTCCCGATAAGAGCCTAGCTAAAACGGTAACCCTAGCCACGAGGGAAAATATTTACGAGCATTTCCCTAAAACCGAAAATTAAACATCCAATGCGTATTATGTTTGTTCAGTTAATCCTAATTTTTGTGTAAATCAGCAATGGATGTACTGAAAGGCGTGTATTACGCTAAAGCTCTCTCACTAAAGCTGTTGTGTTCCGAGACTGGCAATATCGAGTTGTTCAACAGAAAAGCTTTCAGTGTTTTAACGGATCGCAAGTGAGCTGCACGTATCCACGAGTATAGTGTAAACACGAAAACTACGTAACTGTAAAACAAGAAAGTTTCGTGAATTTTATCTAAGTTAGTTTTTATTTTATGAACTCTACTTTGACGTATTTAACTGTGGTTTCCACTGCTCTAATACGACTGTGCGCGTATTGTAAAGCTAAGGTAATGTTATTTTCGGCTATTCTGTACTCTTTATACTTAGGGACCTACTTATTAATTTACCTACTTATTTGTCATTAAATTCATCGAAGATGCTTCGATAATATTAAAATCCTATCCTGTTAATATTATACCTACATGCGAACGTTTGGATGTATGTATGTTACTCAATCACGCAATAACTAAAACGATATGACTGAAATTTGGTACTGAAATAGATGATACTTAGGAATAACACATAGGCTACCTTTTATTCCGGAAAATAAGAGAGTTCCCGCGGGACTTAAAAGCCTTAATCCACGCGAACGAAGTCGCGGGGGCATCAACTAGTAAAATATAAAATAAATAAAAGCTGTACATCGAACGCCTTTCAGAAAAAGAAAATTAATCAGTGTTCTAGGGAATCTACTGAAACCAGAAGTAACTTTCAGAATTTTTTTTATTCTTATGTCTGTGTAAGATTGGCACAAAAACTTTTGATCCAATTTCATTAAAATTGCCTTTAAATATAAAAATTCTGGTCGCACCAATTTTAATCTTAACGCTTTATTTAGAAAATACCTAAGCGAATCAAAAATTTTACCCTGATGAAATTGCAGGTATTTCTTTAAATAAATAGGACTTTCAAATATTTTACTTGGTGACGAAAGCTAAATTTTAAATGGCTTAATCTAAATTTTATGTTCCTTAGCTTAAATAGGTAAATTGAATGCTGAATGAAATCCTTATTAATTTTTTGAATCCTTATTAATCGTTGTGATTTTTTGCATGAGTAAAGCTAAGGGCGGAGAGTTACGAAGGCCATTTTTATTCCAGGAATTTATTAAAATCTTACTCCACGTGGCCTATAATCTTTCAAATGAACGAATGAATGGTTATTTGCTTGTCACGTATTCGTTGGTGTGTCGTTCATTCGCTTAGGCTTAATATATAGAAATAGTTTGGATTCTGAAGACTATAATATTTTGTGAATGGGTAGCTATTTTTTAACATGAAGAACCCCCGGGAATGAAGTCGCGGGCATTACCAAGTTTGGATATAAATATGGAGCAGGTTAGGTCTGAGGCTAGCTTAAACTTTCATATCTACTGGGAGATTAATCTTTGCTTATAGCACTTTATTTTGGCACAAAGTGCCATTTACTATTATTTATTAGGCAGTATAAAACTGAATCAGGTTTACGTGGCTACACCCTATTTATCTCTAAATCGATTTCAAGTTATAATAGATAACAAGACATTCTGATAATAAATTAATAATCTGATATTTGTTGACGGTCGTCTTTATTGCAAGCGAAGTTTTAATTGATCACGTATTATTCAGACTACAAGTACACTTAGGTATTTGGTTAATAGAGAGCTTTAAACTATCAAGTAACTACAACCGCTAGTTAGCCATTTTTTTTTTCTGCAACATAAGTTTGTTTAAATTGAACTTTTGAGGGATAAAATCCGAAAAGATCACATATCGACGTGATTTTTTCACGAGGTACGTGATCGACATAGCTCTCAGGGCACGCACGTTGAAGTCGTAGTGGGCTGGTCACATTTGTCAGAGGACAGTGGTAAGGTCTTTGAGCGGATACCGCATCTCGGCCAACGGGCCCGCCCTGTTTAGATGGAGCGATGACATCCGGAAAGTGGCAGGCATCGATTGGATGCCAAAGGCCGAGGATAGGCAACGTTGGCGTTACTTAAGAGGCCCATGTCCAACAGTGGATGCACTCTGGTTGATGATAATAGATTGAATTGAGTTATTTTATGTTCATCGTTATTCTCGTCAACCAACAAACGTCCAGCGCTGGACACTAGTCTCCTTTTGGGACTTCCACATGCAGCAGTCTCGCAAGTCATTCTGCCGTATATCTAGCGACAGCCTACGATTTATTTCATGTTATGTTCCCATCTAGTGGCGAGTCTGCCAACACTGCTCTTTTCGGTGCATTCCTCTTCAGTATTCTGGGGCCCTAATAACGTATATCGGTACTTTGACCTATGTGCCCTACCCATTTCACTCCAGCTTCTCAACCCGTTGAGCTACGTCTACATCTCTAGTTCTTCTACGGATTTATTTTATAGATTACCTATTTCTATATCATCTTAGCCCATCGCTGGACCACTTTTGGGCACGGTTATCGTGTCAGAACGTAAAGTTTCTAGGCCATAATCCACCATAGTGGATGCAGATTGGCAGGCTACATTATATATAGACAACCCTCATGGGATAATTATACAATCATAATGATGTGCAATAAGCACAATATCATTATGATTGTATAATTATTATCTCTTTCTTTGTTCTTCAATGGAGAGAAACCAGTTACCTAACACAAACTTTTCACAAAAATTTGGGTAGATCGCGTTATTTTTTTGAGGTAAAAGAAGATTGGACTCTATTTTTGAACCTACTTCGTCATCGTGATACATATATTTTTTATAACATTATTAAAATGTATTTCTCATGCATCTTTACATCAGCTACAAAGCCACTACTTATCGCGTGCGCACTATGTTAATTTGAACAATCGAGGCTTATTTATTTCATCAACATTATATGCTCAAACAATTAAAATTCCACTTTAAATTCATGGCCAGCAGAACGTTCTGTAATTGTTAACGTTTTCAACAAACATAGGTTTCCATGCGTTCACATTCATTAATTAATCAGACCACACAATTTGTTGGCGATTGTACCACCGTTTCCATCAATACGTTGTATATAACCTATCTATATCTATTTTTCAATTGTAGACCCTATCTTTAAGGTCCTAAGAGTCATATATAAACGTGTCTGAATCCTGAATTAAACCATTGTATTCAATTGTATTTGTTCGGCATATAAAGTGTGATTATGGTCAGCGATACTGCAAATGATACGTACACGGTGAAACGTTGGTTGAATAAAATATTAGTAGAAAAGCACTGGAAGAAAATCTCTATTATCTAAATATATAAAAGGAAAAGGTGACTAACTGACTGACTGATAGATTTATGAATGCATAGTTCATACCACTGGACGGACAGATATTAACGTGCACAATAATTAATATAATGCACAGTCTATCCAATATTATTATGATTAGAAGACTATTCAAGTAAAACTATTTAAGATGATAACTTTTTAAATAAAGAATATGCGGCCTATGAAGAATATTACATGGACGTCTCCTTGTCTTAGAAGAAAACGTATTTAAAATAGTTTTATAATTTCTTTACATAATTCGACGGCCGAAAAACTAAACACCATCGCATACAAAATTTGATTGATAAGAGTTCTTTTTGAATTCAAAAACTATGCTATTTTTCCTCTCTCTTTCTAAAACGAAATTTTGTACGGAGAGTGGAGCTATTGAACCGTGACGTCATGCCTCAATAGCGCTCTCTTTTTCTAACTAACTAACTATTTAGAACTTAAAAGCTCTAAATTTTCGAGACTAGTTAAGACATTAAAAAATGAAAAATTACATTGTGTTGTAATATTAAAAACCTTTATTTTAAGTATGTAATAAAAAAAAAGTCAAATATTCAATTAATTTAGATTATCTTTACCAAACATTGTTATACAATATGGAGTGTAGAAAATTTTGACAACCACTTTCTATAACAAAATATTCTGTTATATTTGCAACAAATATTGAATGTGCTGATTGTGCCTACGATAGGATGTTGATTGGAGCGGAAATGTAAATGTAGGACTAGAAATTGCATTTGATATAATCTTGATTTAGCAGTAACGGGAAATATCTATATTGTGAATTTTATGTAACAAAAAAACATTGATATTGTATAACAATTATTTTATTGGAGAAATGGATATCACGAGTCTACGTTATTAAAGGTTTATTTTTGTCTGTGACTTATTGGAGTATTTTTAATATGAACGAACATTGTTCCAATAATTATATTATGATGATATTACTATGTAGGTAATGTAACGCTTCCTTAACGCTTCGGATGTTTTTGTACTTCTCTATAAAATTTTTGACCAAGTGAAAAGGTGTCTAAGCTTGTTTGTCAATCTGTATTATTCGAGGGAGGCGCTCATAGAAACAAATGGGGAGAAAAAAACTTTTTCGATTTTTAATACTTGATACTACCATTGAATTTTTTTTTTTTTTCAAATAATCCACATACTATTTTGTGTTTGACTTAACGATTGATATCAAAGATTGCCGTTTATAGACTTCTTTTCGAACCGGTGCAGTGGTAGAGTCATGACTTGTCAAAGGAGCTACAAGTTGGCCTACATGAAATAAATATTTTTGAATTTGATATCAGTATGCTAACTACATTATAATGTATCCTTAAATGAACAATTAACTTAGACTTTCACTTAAGCCTTCAGACGTGAAAAAAATGTGTATTAAATTTTCTAAAAGGCTTATATTGGCAAAATATCATACAGTCCGGTAGCAAACGGAAGCTATAAAGGAACAATAGATAGAAGAAAAACGGGGAACTTTTTTTGCTAAGCAGCGCTCGTCTGGCGTTTGAAAATAAAAAAACAACCCAATTTGTAGCATGTGCGAGGAGAAAATGTGGCCAAAAAATATACATACTGTACAGACACAAACAGACTTTCCTGACGCTATTTTTTTATTCGATGACTAGATAGTCCTTTACTGCGATCTCACCTGATTGTAAGTGATGATGTGGACTAAGATGGTAACGGGCTAACTTGGAAGGGGTATGACAGTGTGCATTCAACCCATACCCCTAATCTGTTTCTACACACCATCGTGCTGGAACGCTAAATGGCTTGGCGGCACGAGATATTCAATTGGGCAGTCAATATTGAGCAAAACAATCACATAACATCCAAAAAATATAAATCTCTACTTCTCAATTCCTTAAGACCTATTTGAATTATAAAAGCGAAACTATATTTGTTTGTTGGTTTTTTAGTTTGTACTTAAGGAACAACGGATTGACGTGCTATGTGTTAAAGTAATGGTTCTGAAGAAAACATACTTAAGCTACTTTTCTTTTCATTTGGGAAAACAAAGGATTCCCTCGCGATGTTTAAAAAATTAGTCCACGTGGACGTAGTTGCGGGCAAGAGGCAGTATAAACAATTATTAATATAATGATAATATTATAGGTTTAGATAACGACACAATAACATGAACAACCTACTTGTTAGAAAATAATAATTAGAGTATTTGTGTTGAATTAATGTGAAAATAATATTATTTCCACTCGACAATGTAATTTCGGGGGCTTGAAATTAATAAGATATTATTATAATATTTACTTCGAAGGAATGCCAACATCTGGAAGCGGGAATTCATATTTAATTTTTTAATATTCAGCATAAGCTATGCCAATTCATAGCAGTAAGTCTAATAAATATTCGAGGTTAAAATGCGATACAAAAAAGAATAAATTTCGCTCCTCCCTGGCGCAGTGGTGAGCGCTGTGGTCTTATAACTGGGAGGTCTCGGGTTTGATTTCCAGCGGAGGAAAGGGAATTTATAATTCCTGAATGCCTATGGTCCGGTCATGTGGTAGGGTCTGTCCGTGGCTAGTTACCACCCTACCGTCAGAGACGTGCCGGCAAGCGATTTAGCGTTCCGGCACGATGGCGTGTAGAAACCGATTAGGGGTGTATGCAGTGGCGTGCACAGGATGTACTACAGGGTAGGCAGATGATACAAAATGGAAAAAATCTTCGGTGCGAATTTAAAAAAACTTAAGGTTTTTATAACACGTACTGGCGATTTTCCCCATTTTATATCATTTTTCCGCATTATGCCTACCCTGTGTGCACGCCACTGGGTGTATGGGTTGTAAGTACACTGCCATATCACTTCCAAGTTGGTCCGCTACCATCTTAGACTGCATCATCACTTACCATCACGTGAGATCGCAGTCAAGGACTATCTTGTCATCAAATAAAAAAAAAGAGTAAAAGATGCTACATCGATGTGAGTTGATTTTTCGCTCAGCGAATGTGGTTGTTGAGCCCAACATTTTCGTACAATATGCATAATCAAAGTCAATCTCTTGAGCCCAACATACAAATATGCAAAAATAATAAAGTCAATCTCTGAGGATTAAACTTGTTCTTTCCTTGTTCCAGATTGCTGTTGACATTTACGATGGATTGTAACTCACTGCAACACACATTCTTGTTAATTTTGCTCGCTTTATTAATAGGTAAGTAGTATTTTTTTTAAATATTAGCCTTAAAGTTGAACTTGACTATGTCCTTCGAAATAAGCGAAAAGCCTATGTTAAGTGTAGGTACGACTATAGAACAACGTGTGGGGATCCAATTTACGACCTTTCAGTTTTCAGTGCGCATCCTTAACCGTTGATTGCTATTGATGCTTCAAAATATAACTAGGTAATTAAACATAACTATGTACCAATTTTATTTATTATTTTTCTATTCATACTAATATAATATAGTATGCGAAAGTTACTATGTATGTGTTTTTCCTTTTCCTTATCCTTATCAAAAACCGCTGGACCGATTTTGACTTCATTCGAAAAAGAGATAGTCTTGCATTTAGAGGAAGGACAAAGGGACACTTTAACCCAGAATACTAAGGCATTTTAACTTCCCATAGAATTCTCAAAACCTCAATAGTCAACAGCTACTAAGAAATATTGATAAACTTTAAAATGCTAATAGAAATTATTATTTTTAGGGCAAGGAGACGGTAGATGGAAAAAATCTAATAGAGAAATGCTTCAACACGATATAAAGCTATTCAAAAAGATCACGGGTACGTTAATTTCTATTATGTATTAAAAAACATATCATAATATGAAAAAATATTATATTCAAAATTTTTCAAATAGTTCCACAAAAAATAATTCTACATGCAGCATTCTAAAATTTTTTACTAAAAAAGACTAGAAATTCCTATAAAATATTAACCTCAAAATATTTCTGCCTGTCTCATAACATGTATGACACCTACTTCTTGGTCCAAATTTAAGTATTATAATATTTTGTTGTCTGTTTGAAATTGATATAAAAACGTAATAATATTGCTTTTACAGAACGAATCAAAGAAGAACTCGGAGCATATTACGAAGATTTCTCAGAAGACCCATTTGCAGATTATTTTTTTGAAGAGATCGATTATTTGCAAAGTAAAATTGATAGAAATATGAAAAGAAAAGTACGAACAGATAGGCGCAAAGATATTAATTATTATCATATTGATCACTCAAATACTGATAATAATCATAAGCCACATTACACTGAAGAGAAATTGCAAGACGTAAAAGCTTCAGTGAAAAATATAACACTTGTAACAACTGATACAAATTTTGAGTGGCCTAGTTTTGAAGATATTTTAACAGAAATGGGAAAAAGGTACGATTGGAAAAATGATCGATGGATTAAAGTGAAGAATAAAATAAAGGCTAAGGAAAAATACATGCCTGTTAGCTCTAAGAATAATCAAGAACATTTAAAACACAATTTTAAGTATAGAATTGTAAAATTAAATAGGGCTAAAAGCAAAAGAAATATTGTAGTTGCAGTAACAGCTGTTAGATAAAAAAATAATTATGGTAACGTGCTAAGCTTATTACTGCAGGTTCTATATTTTCATAAACTTGAGGGGACCAATCAGATAAAAGTTGATAGTTTATTTTGATGAAATAATCAAATTGTGTGACCCATGTACAAATATGTGGTCATTAAACAATGTAACAAATTAATAACAATGCTAACAGATACACACAAAGCAAGTAAATAATGTCACTCATAATTAAATCTATCAATATATTGATGTCAACTTCAAATGATATTAAATTAGAAGGTATTTTTTTTGTTGTTGTAACTGAAATTGCTACACAATATAATAAATTAGTGTTTCCTTGATATTTTAACCAAATTGTCAAAATCAATAAAGATAAACTGAGCAAATTCTTTTGTATCATTATTAATTATAAATCCCATATTGCATATTTTACACGATTCTCGAATTATTCGAATATTCGAATTTAATATTGCATATCCAACCGGGCAATCACCTGGATATAACACTTAAATCCTACTTCCTACTGATATTATAAATGCAAAAGTTTGTAAGGACGGATGTATGGATGGATGGATGTTTGTTAATCCTTCACGCCACAACGAATGAACCGATTGGGATGTAACACATAGGCTATATTTTATCCCAGAAAATTATAGAGTTCCCGTAGGAATCCCAAATCCTTAATCTACACGTACGAACTCGCTGGCATCAGATAGTAATAATTATGTAGGTATTATTAATTATTACTATCATCCATGACAATATCACCTTTGAACAGTAATCATCCTTTGAAAATAAAATATATGTATTATGTTGATCTCATATAAAATACATACATTATTCTCTTCAAAGTAGTTCATAAGAAGTTTCTTGGCAGAGATCACTCTTAGTGATAAGGTCACCTTTTGTGTACAATGTTCATTGTAGTTACCTGTACCTCTGTAATCATGTACACAATAAAGATGTATATGGTATGTACCTATAATTAATAAACTAGATACATTTTTTCGTAATTCTATACAAAACTAGAATGATAGTTTGTTTTATTTACAAAAAAAAATACCAATCATATCTGGAATTCATTTTACTGAAAAAAATGTATTAATAATTATAATCCTAAAGAATATTTCGATAATATTATTATTATTTAATAGGTACGTAAATGTAAAACCAAATATTTCTTTCGTATTTAGCCCAACGGTTAAAGGTGCGGACTGAAAACTTAAAGGTCGCAGGTTCGATCCCCACCGTTGCACTATTGTCGTACCCACTCCTAACACAAGTTTTCACTTATTTGTAGGGGGGAGAAGAATATCAGTCAAGTTCAGCTTGGCTGATATTCTTTAAAAAAAAGTACTGCTAAGTGCTAACGTTTAATTAAAAATGAATTCAAAAATACTAAAATCAGCACTAAATACGCACTGCAAAAATTTGGAATGCCCTTCCGGCTTCCGTTTTTCCAACTAACTATAATGTGGGTGTCTTTAAATCAAGAGTGAATAGGCATCTTCTAGGCAAGCGCGTACCATCTTAGGCTGCATCTTCACTTACCATCAGTTGAGATCGCAGTCAAGCGCTAGTCTATATAAAAGAAAAAAAAAGGCAAGTGCGCGAGGACAGTGGCGATCAAACTTACATAATATGAGTATTCTGTCGGGAATCTCACCCTAAGTTTGGCACCCTTTTACACAACGGCTACGGTCTAACTGCCATCTCGTTACTAAAGAGCTTCATTGTAATATGGGACCCTCGAAAAGTAGATCGATAACTGCAATGTGTCGCTAAAGTTGTTGTCAAAACAGCTGTTTGAAAGAAACTTACAGTGTAAAAAGATCAACACATTCAAGGCGTCATCCCTGAGAGATGTGGTTTCGATTCCAGCCGGCCCGCAATTTTTGATATTATTACTAAATATTTATTCGTAAATCCTTTTTGTTTTGGTATGCCTAACTAAACTTGTGTGTTAAGAATTTTTGCTGATTTCTAAAAACTGTGCTTTAAATCGATAGCTGATGTACATTGTGATAGACGGACAAGTCTCAGGAAAGCGAAATGTTCCTTTTTACCATTTTGGACCGAACAAATGAAAAATGCAGTCATATTTTTCTTTTCTATTATATGTATAGGTTTAGTGTGTCGTGGATAAAAACCTTATTCAATTTTTAGAAAAGTGATAAATTGGTTATGTAAAAAATATGTCAAAATTCTGTGAGTTTTATACGGAGTGATTACATTCTCTTTGAGTTTTATCTTTTTTTGGCTTAAGTTACTACGAACGATAAATTCACGATAAATTAATATAAAAAAACTGGCAGAGTTTTAAAACAAATAAAATGGATCCCAACTTAACTTATGTCTACCTAAAAAAAAGAAAGGACTTTGGAAGGCAACTTTTGTTTTGCGAAGTTAGTGCCGCATTGTTAGATTCCATTAATCCTGATAAAGATGATCAAAAGCAGTTTTGTTTACGTAACCCAGTAAATCGGGAATCTCAAACTTGTATAAAAATGTCAGAACATTGTGTGAACACAAAAAGAGTAACATCACGCAATCTAGGAGTTGAACATGCTGAAGGAGGATGGCCAAAGGAAATTAATTTTAATGATGAGGAAGCAACTTCTCGATATCGGAGGCGAGTTGAACGAGAAGATTTATATGTTGACGCAGTTATGTCTACATATCCCAAATTCACACATTATATTGATCAAAATAATGCTATTGAAATGTATAACATGTACTTCACAGAAATGGAATGTCAAAATCCAGTGGAAAAATATTCAGTTCACATGAATAAAGTAGCAATTGATGAAGACAAACGTCCAATTGCTGCAATTTGTTGGACATGCGAAGATGATTCAAAGCTTATTGCTGCATATTGTAATAAAAATTATCCAATAAGTGAGAGTTTAAATAAAAACTTAAAATGTTTTGTTTGGGATATTGAGAACTCAAATGAACCTATCGATTGTTTTGACCCTCCATCTGCATGTTGGCAAATAGCTTGCTCTCCTACATATCCCAAAGTAATTTTTAGTGGTCTTGAAGATGGTAGAGTTAGTATCTTCGATATCCGTCAACAGTCAGGACCAGTTGTACTAAGTCCCATGCATTTGGCTCACCGAGACCCAGTTAGTGCACTCATGTTTATACACTCTCGACTTAATACTGAGTTTTTTAGTGGTTCTAGTGATGGAAAATGTATGTGGTGGGATATTAGGAATATGTCCCAACCGACTGATGAACTTATTATGTCTGTTCGAGTTCCTGCTGATGAAAAAGTTAGCCTGGCTAATTCAGAAGGAGTAAGTTCACTACAATTTGACAGAGCTTTTCCGACTAAATTTCTTTGTGGTACTGATACAGGATTGGTAATAAATGTAAATCGTAAAGGTAAATCTCATCAAGAAATAATGAGTACTGTCTTTGAAGCACACAACGGTTCTGTTCGAGCCGTTCACCGTAGTCCTTGTTCATCAAAAATATTTATAACGTGCGGTGATTGGTCTATTCATATTTGGAGTGATGATATACATTCTGCTCCGATCATATGTGGTAGTACACAGCGAAAAAAGATTTCTGACGTAGTGTGGGCTCCTGAAAGAGTTTCTGGTTACATGTCTGTAAGTGATGACGGTAAATTTAGATATTGGGATCTTTTGCGAAAACGTCATGATCCAGTTTTAGTTTTACCTGTTTCCGAATATTCTTTGACAAAATTGAAACCAAATGAAAAGAATCACCTCGTCGCAGTTGGTGATATAAAAGGATCGTTGAATCTCATATCTTTATCTCAAAATTTGGTTTGGTCTGAGGAACGAGATAAGCAATTGATGTTGCAATGTTTTGATCGGGAAGTACGACGAGAGCATATTCTTGAGACCAGAGTGAAAGAAATACGACTAAAACAAAAGGCAGAAGAAGAAGCAGCAGTCGATGTTTGCTCAACTGAGTTTATTGACGAAGAGAGTGTAATGATAAATACTGAACACGAATATTTAAAAATGGTTACAGAAGAATTACGTAAATATGACTCATTAACGGAAAGATCTGAAGAAAGAAAAGACGTAATGCGTATTCGCTGAATTTAATTTTTTTTTCTAATTCCTGCTTGTTATACAATAATAAAATAACTTTATATAGAAATGAATGTTATTTTCTAAGAAAAGTTTTAATTTGTTTTTTATTAAAATAAATTCAATAGAATTGAATAAGTAATTTTAGAGATAAGCTTAAAATTAAATTTTCTTGTTTCTTTTTCTTTGTTTTCCAAGAGTAGGTAATCTCCTTAGTTAAACATACTTAATAAGATTTATACTTTATTTATAAGAAGAAAAACTTAAAAAATATCTTCTATTTGTTTAGAAGTTATTATCACGAGTATTTACTGGTATTTTCTATTTAAACATTAAAAATTTGTTCATAAACTAGTGTTTTTTTACATCTCCACAGCATTGCTCGTTTAATTACAATATTTACTTATCTCAAAATTGTACTTTCTTAAAAATGTAGATATTGTAGGTGTTGTCTTCCCAGCTGATTGCCTTCAAATATTAGGAACTCGTATGTTATGTATTTGGAACATTAAGGACTATCAACGCCTCCGTGCAATAATCCGGTAAAAGAAAAAAATCATTAATTGCTCTCCATTCTACACGACGTTTTACCGAAATGCGAGCCGTTTGGTCGCCATGGTAGTTTTAAAGGTTATATTTAATGAATACTCGGATATCGAAAAACAATTTGATGTAGTAAAAGTTGCTGCCATTTAGAGTTAATGAGTATTAACCAGAACTAAACTTTTGACCTTTTATAACTTGTCGAATTCCACATTAATATAACTAATTCATAACATTCATAATCTCCACTAATTATATCTAACTATTAGTGGAGATTATGAATATAAAGTGGAAGAGTTTGTTCGTTTGAACGTGCTAATCTCTGGAACTATCAGTCGGATTTGAAAAATTCTTTTTGTTTCTGATAGCGTAATTCTTGAGGAAGGTATTGGACGAGGCTATTCAATATCTCGGTACGACTCTTAGAAGCCGAGCAAAAATAAAAAATAGCGCGGGCGAACAATGCGATGCGGTAAGTCCGAACAAGAACCGAACCGAAGGCTATTTATTAATCCGGAAGATCAAAGCGTTCCCACAGGATTATTAAAAACTAAATCCACGCAGACGAAGTCGCAGGCAACAGCTAGTAGTAAGATAAGATTATATCACATCACTAACTTACGAACAGTATCAGGTAAATTATTATTTTGCCCGATCCGGGAATCAAACCGGGGTTCACCTTAAGTCAAACATGATAACCATCCAACGAGACCAACGAGACAGACGATTTTCAATAAGGTCGTGTCAACACCATTACAGTCCAGTGAATACGAAATAAACTACAAGTTACAACATACAGAGAACAGATTGTACCGTGTGAACGCAACACAATTTGCTACATGGAAAGTAGAATCAGCTTATTTGATATCAATATTGGTCCGTATTTTCTGGTGCTTCGAACTCACTTGGTCACTCTGGCAGATGGCGTTTGCGATATACATTTTCCACTGAACTCCAACTCAATAGAAAGCATTTATCTTGATAAAATATTGTCAAAAGGTTTTCAACAGAATAATGTAACGACTAGGTATTCCTACTAATATTATAAAACCGAATGTGTGTTTGTTTGTTGGTTTCCTCTTCAATCACACGGAATGGCGTGATTTTTTGCATGGATATAGTTGAAGACTTGGAGAGTGATATAAGCTGTTTAAAGATTGTAGACTTGATTCATGGTTTATTAATTATATAATTGTGATAATACAATATTACAAGTACGTCCCGTCGTGACCACGGTCTATCAACAATTCCAAATAAAACAATAAAATTACCGTGGTATGTACTCGTATTATAGTATCACAATTATATAAGCTGTTTATCTCAATAAACGAAAGATTCCCAAAATTTTTTTGAAATCTTGCTGCTGTGCAAATACATAAAAACTGAATATCGGTTTGGTAAGTAACTTAATATCGATATCTATCTATCCACAGATACCTATTTTGAACAATTAATATCAATTGCCGTATGGTATGGAAGATCCTTACGAGAAAGATTCTATCGGTTTTGCTGATATTTTTGTTGTATTCGTAATTGTCAAGAGTTCAGGACGAGGTTCGTATGAAAGAAAATTTTTTGAAAATCTTCCGGAAATGAGGAGATTCGGATGGTATTTTTGTATGAATTTTACTTTCATCATTCGTAAATTGCACCCGAGCAAGGCCGGAGCGGATGGCTAGATTGATATAAAGTTACCAGAAAGAAGATAACTGCTATAGACAACAATAACAACAGCAATATTATTGTTGTCTATCGAGCCAAACTGGCGCAGCTCTATAAGGAAACTCGTATAATACATTTGCGATGGATAAGGTATTGTATACATACGTACGCACAACAGCTGTATTATTTTCCCTGCATCCAATTTTGCCAAAAGGCTTTTCAGCAAATGAAACGTCACTGTGACGTACCTACCTACTTAGATTTTTTTACGTTGCCAACTCAAATTCTCGTTTGCATGTCCAAGCGTTCTGAAATCGCCCTTTTTTCAAGAAAGTCCGGAGAACCTAATAAAGTTTTAAGTAATTAATACTAAACTCTTCTCATTCCTGAGAAGAGACCTGAACCATGTAGTGACAGTTTTGGCGATGTTACTCCATAACTCCTTCAAATCTGAACCGTCTTCAATACTTTTTTTTAATTGATAGGGCATACCGTCAGGTCGGTCCCATTTTTTGGTGAAGATTTAAAGAATAACTATTTAATATAAGAATAATAAAAGTGACCTTCCGCTAGCAACAAACGCTAAATATCAACCACGGTATATCGTCGCGTCTGAAGAATTTATTATTATTGCCGATCAACCACAAACATAGGCGAAATTTCTCAGCTACGTACTTAGTACGTACAGCTTTAAAACACTAACGTAATGTCGCCCATAGTATTTCTGCATAAAACTACCAAAATATCTTCTGCCTATCGGACGATGTTAAACAGCGTTATTTCCGAATAGCACTGAATTCCATAATACTCTACCGGATAAGAGGCAAATATTCAGTTAATGGACTTGCAATGCAAACGCATCGCCACTTAATTCAATATTGACTCATTGGATGCGGGCTCGTTTAGGCACTGAAATAAAGCGGCATAGTGCCTACAATACTGTATATAGGTAGTTCATACAGATAATATATCACTGAAATACATAATGTATTTGTTGGTAGAGCACTACCAATTCTATAATTTTATACACACACACACAAATTTTTGTACTTTGAAAAAGGATATTAACCGAACTGAACTTGATCGGAAAGTTTATGTTAGAAGTGGGTACGGCAATAAATAGTACAACGGGTGGAGAGCGAACCTTCGAATTTTCAGTTTTTCAGTCCGCATCCTTAGGAAGCGCTATTGTATTGTAGGCAGGTACGTCATTTTTTATTTATATTTGTTAGTAAGTAAGTTCGCGTTAAGTAAATACCTAACATATTATTTAGATACAAGAGCATGAGAAATAAGTAAATATTACTAAGAGCGCCACCTCGCTAACAAACTGGCCCACTGTTTAGTGAGATAGTACATAGTAAACGTATTTGTTTTAATTATTATGATTAAATAAATAGTTAAAAAAAAACTACGAGCGATACAGCGTAGTCGTCCTTTAGAGGCTTACTAAGAATGGCTTATCACCGAGTCAACTATTGCGTTTCAAACTGAGATAATTCGTTAGGTCTATATTTGTTTTTTACCACCATTTTGCATCAACATCGATTTGCTGAATAAATCTAACTCCGTTTGAACACCGGCATAAATTACAGCAACAATTTATGTAGACTGCATTCGTTAACTTTCAATAACTATGCAAACAAGTCTATTTGTATTAAATTCCCAACCCGGCATTCATATTTGAAACACAATATCGATTTGCTAAAAATAACATTCCTACAGCTGCCAATATTAAGGTCTGTATTTCTGTAACCTAAGCTACTACATATTATAAAATTGTGTAAAATAAAATATTATATGTATTTATTATTACTCTATTTTGTAGGCATAAGGCATGAAAGCAATGGTGAGACCATTGCTTTCATGCAAAAAAACTTTTTCATTAAGACATTCATTTACTTATTGAATTTTACCTATAAATTTATACACATAGTTTAAATTTATTTAATGGTAAATGTAAAAATTGTTTGGGAAACAAGATTTTCGCTTACAAAAAATCGAAAATCGCTCAACGTGCCTGAAGAAGCTATCACTTCAAATATTGTAAAAATTTTGAACTAAAATTGAAATTTTCTTATTGGGTTTTTTTTTGAAAAATATTTTGAGTTTCACGCGAAAGAAAGCCATCAGAGTTTGCTTCAATGCGCTTTAACAGTCTCAAAGAGGTGGAAAGTAGTTTACAGAGTCTCAGTTCCGGCAAACACCTGGCATATTCCGGCCTGCGTAAGTGCCTCTTCACTTTCTGAGCCCCGGTTTAACAATTTCTACGTCTTTTGTTTTCGTTTTACTTTCGCCATGAAAGAAAATTCTTAATATTTATCCTACCAATCGTACTAATATTATAAATGCGAAAGTTTGTGATAATGGATGGAGGTTTGTTACTTACTCCTTCAAGCCACAACGAATGAACCGATTTGGCTGTTTGGAATGAAGATAACACATACCCTAACTAGGATTAACAGGCTACATTTTATCTCAGAAATTAAAAGAATTCTTGTCCTGTTTTGAATCAAAAACCTTAATGGCGTTAAAAGTCGCGGGCATCATCTAGTTTCACATAAACCTAAACGAATTCAAACTGGATCACACCTGGATCATTGGCATTTGTACTAATTCTTTAGTACAATATATTTTAATATCTTCGCATATATTTTGACCCTCACACTCACATACCTACAAAATAAATACATATAAAGCCAAAGAGTTAAAGTAAATTCTCTATCAATCTACTATACTGTATGAATATTTAAAATTGATTAAAACGAACATATTGCCAGGTAAAAATATGGTATAGCAAAAAATACTTTGCTCTAGGTTGCAAAAGCTTTGTAGAATTCCAGCAGAATTCACTATTGAACTAAAACAATACATGCTTTTATCGGTTAACCCCGATCGAATATTAATTTAAGTTTCTAAAACTTTACTGGATTCATTTAATTAAACAATTGAATGTAGAGTTGAAAGCTTTTAGATAGAATAACCGTTGTCCTGCCCTAACTTTCCAGGTATTTTTATACTTGTTCATTCCCCAAAGCTAGTTTTAAAAATTAGAAATTATCATAATTCTAATGGATATAAACTGATTTGAGGTTGAAGTGTATAATTATTGATAAAGATTTAGTGTAAATTGGATACAGTTTAACAGTTTTTACAGTTGGCGTATTTTCGCAGGCTTATTCGACTGTTAAGTATAACGATAGTTCAGCCAGTTTACACTAAACTTTTATGAATTACTAGATAATACCTGCGACTTCGTCCGTTGTGGATAAAGTTTTTTAGATTCCCGCGGCAACTCTTTAATTTTCTAATATTCTTTTTATTTAAAGAAAGTTTATTTAAAAAAATTTATTACTTTTCTAAAAGTCATTTGTATTTTGTATTGTAAGAAAACCGCTTAAGTATGTAAATACTGGTACAATAACTAACTAGGGATAAATTGAAAAGCCTTATAACATGACTTATAAACTTAAATAAGTTTTATAATTTATTCAGGGCCGAGGTCGCTGGGAGCGCGGAAA
Organism: Hipparchia semele; assembly: GCA_933228805.2. NCBI lineage: Eukaryota > Metazoa > Arthropoda > Insecta > Lepidoptera > Nymphalidae > Hipparchia > Hipparchia semele. The sequence continues at coordinate 6,929,411 of OW121721.1, read as the reverse complement.
ACTCGCTACCGGCAAAAAGTCTGCAGCACAAAATTTGCTGATTCGCCGCCTCCAAAATTATTTTAAGCTTTGGCGGTAGCATATCCAATTTTATCTCATCAAAACTTTTTGATACATATAAGTGGTTTAATTTTTTTTTAGCAACCCGACGCCCCAGACTCTGCCTGTGTATAGATTCATTTATTTTTATTGTTACGTACAGAAACAGGTTTAAAAAATATTAATAAAAGTGACATGGACCAAGGGGTGATGAACCAATTAATAATACGTTTCATTGGCTGACCCGTGTTAGTTTTATTTTATTTTATTTTTATTTTATTTATTTGGTCTACTAACGGACACTTACAATACATACATTTAAATTAAAACATTCACACTCCCGTCCCGTACTTCTATTTTATTTATCTGTGTAGATTTATGTTCGTTTTTATGTATTTTTAGAGGATTGCTTAGATTGAATTTAGATCAGGATTCACATGTAAATAGATATCTAATAGCTTTTTGTAACGCAGAAATAAGTGCGAGTCAAGGCGGCCGTCACATCACGGTTGTCACAAGTAAGCCCTGAGTGAGATAAATGACGCACTTTTCGTTACAAGATCTTGTGAGATCAAATTTAATGAGATAGGCAATGTTTATGTACTTTATTATCTAGTTAGGTAGGCACGAAGAAATACCATTACGCAGGTAGGTAGATAGGTACTATTACCTACTTCAATTTCTTATTTTAAAGTGTAAGAATAATAGATGTTATCTTATTCTTCTACTTTATCAACTGACGTCAACTTCTGAACAAAGTTCTCTTGCATAGTCTCTTTCACAGGTCTCGGTCTTGCGTCGCTTTTTTCCACCGGCTCTTTGCGACTCGTCTGATGGCGTAGACCAACTTGTACGCAGCCAGGATTTACATTTTTTTTATTCGATGACAAGATAGTCCTTGACTGCGATCTCACCTGATGGTTAGTGACGATGTAGTCTAAGATGGTAGCGGGCTAATTTGTAAAGGTATATACAGGGTAATAGCTGACATTTTTAATTCAATCCCGCTGCAAATCAATCCCGCTGCAATTCGTAGCTCTGTTGCAGCGGGATTGAAGGACAAACCAATAAATCAACAAACAAACACACTTTCGCATTTATAGGTAATATAAGTAAGGATTAGTAAGGAAATGATGCGTACTTCTCAAGTGGGTACTCATTAGTAATAGTTCATGTCAGTTGTATGTCGATACGCCAATGTCAGCTTTTCATTTTTCTGAACAAAATTTTACATCAAAGGCTAAATAAAATTCATGGTCTTCCTTTTATTTCTCATGCTATGTTATTTAACAAAAAATAATCCTTATGATGAAGCCTTCCGATCGGTATGATAAAGATACAGGTTAATTTTTTTTCTCGTATAGCGGGTTCGAGTCCCGGTTCAACCAGGCAATTATTTAAAAATCTATGAATGCAGTTTAAATTATTTTTTAAATTAAAATGAAGTCTTCTTTCAGTAAAATGATTCATCTACAATATTTAAGGTACTTCCCCTCCATGTGGCATAGCCGTGGGACGCCCTGTAGGTATAGGTAGGAATACTTTGAAGTATCTCTAGCTTGTTAAATAAAGGCATGAAACAATCCAGTGGCTTTTCACCTTGAAAATAAGTAGGTTACGTTAGTTAGGTCGGTATAAATAAAGTAGAACCAAGTCGTGAAACAATACAAGTTAGACAAAATGGTTTTTACTGAAATAAAAGCGATGAATATAAAAATGAAAGAGCTGATAATATTATGAGTTTGAAAAATTGAACCTCCGCCAGAATTAAGCTCGGAGGGAAATTAATGATGCCCTTTGTGTAACCTGACCTTGTTAAAGAACTTATGTAATACAATACGATACGTACCTATCATAATTTACTGCATAGAAAAATATTATTATAGCACTAGTTTTTACCGCGACTTGATCTGTGTGGGAAATCTATAGTCACGTGAGACTCATATCAAAATCAGTGAAGCCGTATCGATATGTTTAATCTTTATTTAAGCCCTGACCTGCCCTGACAAATATAATATGTTTATCTTTATTTTTCAGATAAAAATCCACATATTTTGACGAGTTCCCTAGCGCAGTGGTGTCTTATAACTGGGAGGTCTCAGGTTCGATTCCCGGCGGGGGCAATTAGGGAATTTATAATTTCTAAATTTTTATCCCAACGAATTTCCACGCAGAATTTTTGAGAAACCGAAATCATACTTGGTTTCTCTGGTATGCTACGAAACGACTCCTGTATATTTGTACAGACATAGGACAACAGTAGGTATGTGAGATAAGGCAACTGTCACATTTTGCTTGTCGGAAAATAAGCTTCGAGTGAGATTAATGATGTTCCTTTATGTAACGTGCTCTTCGTCTTGTCTGAAATTATACTTCACGCCCTAATAATTTTGTGAACCTACCTACTAAAAACTAAAAAAATATTTTATATCTGGTTGCGTTCACACTTTCGCACTTATTTTTTTTTTTATTGTGAAATAGGCTTGTGCTTGACAACAGTCAATGATGAAAAGTACTGATGAGTTCTAGATTGGGCCACGCTTGCCTAGAAGATGCCTATTGACTTGCCTTGAAGGTAAGTACTCAAGTTACCGGTGGCAGGAAGCACAGATGCTGGTAGGGCGATCCACACCTTAGCGGTTGGTTTCTGAAACGTATCAAATAGAGAAGTAAGGAAAAATACTTTAAAGCCTACTAATATTATAATCCTACTATATCCTATCTTATTGATATTATAAATGCAAAATTTTAGATGGATGGACGGATGTCTGTTACTCAATCACGCCGACTGAACAGATTTGGCTGAAAGGCACAGAGATAGATTATAATCTGGAATAACACATAGGTTACCTTTAAATCCGGAAAATAAGAGAGTTATCCGCGGGAATTAAAAAACTTCAATCCACGCGAACGAAGTCGCGGGCATCAATTAGTCGCTTCATAGTTTTCTAGTGGATATCTCAGCAAATATATCTCAGAAGAACACATTCAAGAAATAGATATAAGTACGCAGCGTTGCTGCTGAAGTGTTCTACAAGCTTGCTTTTAGCATTCACAAAGTTTTAAGAGTGATATAGTAGTTCTTGTGTTACTTTGACGCTCGCGAATAGCTCCAAACTTTTAGAACATTATTTTATGATAAAATCTTTCATATTAAAGTTTCATAGGCAACTCTTGTTAAGTACTTACTTACCTATATACTTAAAATCCTTGTTTCTCGATGTTTCAAAAAGTTCTTTAAGAAAGAGGAAAAAAAATGTCCCTTTTTGAAAATTATCAGTACATAACCTAGAAGTTCTAGATTTTCTAAATTTCATCTCTAATATACAATTATACACCATCGAGTGGGACCTCGAATGAAATGGTGTACTGCTACTGTACCTACTTCAAATAACTGCCCCAAAGTTATTCCTCAAGATTTATAACTTTTCGCACTCAGCTTTACATTGTACACTATTTTGGTGTTACCAAATGTAATAGCCGCTTACAGCTGGTATTTCTATGGCGGTGCATTTATTTTCGCTGCAAATGGACACTTTTATTTTATTCAAAAAGGCAAGGGAAAATACTGCAGAAATGCAAGAGCTCTACTCTGTACAGCATGATATTTCTAGAATATGTATGTTAGCACTTTCAAAATAATGTAATAGAGATTGTGTGATATTTTTCTTGAGATTTTCATGAGAATTTTCTTTGTTAAATTTTAGAGATTCATGGTTTAAGAGAATATGCGTTAGATTATTAAAAAACCCGCGGGAACCCTGTTTTTATGGCGTATTAATATTATATTCATTTTTTTTTTTTTATTATCTTGAATTTTAGGGGACTTTGAATGCTAAATATTATGTCGATATACGTTGCTCCGTTACTAGAAAAATAAACAAACACATTTTCGCAATTATATCCTACTAATATTATACAAATTAACCAACCCGCTGGAAAGCCTGGAGCACCGCAGAGATGTTAGCTCTCTTTGCGTATTCTATCGGCTATATAATGGGGAGTGTTCTGAAGAGCTATTTGACCTTATTCTACCGTTTCTCTTCTACAACCGCACCGCTCGCCACCGAACACAATTTCACCCTCACCACCTGGGTGCCTGGAGCACTTCGACCATCCGATGTTCCAGATCCTTTTTCCCACGTACTTTGAAACTGTGGAACCAACTTCCTGCGACGGTATTTCCACTGAATTACAACATGGGGTTATTCAAGGGGCGGACCAACAAATTCCTGAAAGGCCGGCAACGCATTGGTGGTGCCTCTGGTGCTACAAGTGTTCATGGGCGGCGGTAATCACTTAACATCAGGTGACCCGCCTGCTCGTTTGCTCGCTAAAAATATAAAAAAAAAAATTATACATTATACAAGTTTGTGAGGATATGGATTGAACTTTACAATAACTTATACGAGTAGGTACATTAGAATAGCACATAAGATAGGTATATCTTATACCGGAAAGTTAAAAATCTAAAACCCTTAAAACCCGCGTGTACGAAGTCGCTGACATCAGCTAGTCAGCAATACGTTTTTACGTAAAACATACGTTGACTCAGCATATTTCTCTATACATGTAATACATGTGACATGAACTGTAGGCTGGCACGGTTCCAGCCGAGTTCGGGACAAACTGCTGGCGTCTCCAGACAAATTACACGTTTCAACTGCTCTTATATACGAACTAAATTAATCTTTATCTTTGACTAGCTTTTACCCACGGCTTCGCTTCCACCGTCTATTAAATACTTTTATGTAATCTTAAGTTTCCTATACAAAATTATCAATTTTGATGTTTTCGATTTTTCATTGTCCTTTTGCGTTTTCCCAATTTTTTTCGTATTTTTAAACCATTTCTAAATAATATTAAAAAATAATATTAAATCGGTCAAGATTTAACGTTTTCTTAACGTAAGAAGATAAAATTTTCAAAGGAGTTTGTAAGGCAACGGAATTCAAGCAGTAAAATCGAAAATATTATATTTGCAGAGACAAATATCTATTACCTTCCAGAGCAGTTCAGTGGAGCGAGGGAATTTATGGGCATGCTGAGAAATTTATCATAATAAATGTGTTTCCTGTCTCTGTAGGAGTACCTATATAGAAAACATAAATACGTAAGTACCTATAATGGAGGTACTCACATTTTTCAAATGTAGAAGTTTTTTCCATTTACATACGTAGATAACATTGATGATTCCATTATTATTAGTCATCGCTGCTGACGTGATTGCGCTCAAATCCCAACAGCATCCTGAACATGTTTGCGAGGAAAATCGCGATTTTCTGTTGGTTTTTTTAACCATTATGTTTTACGAGAAACAATGTATTTCCATTTGAAGTTTCTTATTATTTTTAAGACTTAATTTAAATATTTAATTTATGTAAACATGTACGAAATACTCATTTATTGCTGTTACTACAAAACAATGTGTCTGAAGATATAGTGTATTGTCTTAGAACGGCAGTATTGTTTTGCACACCTACTAGTGTATCAAGTAGTTTTTTGTTTACAAACTTTTCCCGCAAAGGTATTAACATTTCTTCAACCTCTAAGCGGCACTTTTAATGAAGAAAAACCTTAATAGCAACGCTATTTTCATCATTAAACGTCTCATAATAAAGTTCTTACGCGACCTTAGAAATTAACCTCAATTTGCCAGCGAAAAATATATTAACGGAGAAATATTTACGTAAACTTTTATAGCTTTTGATATTATAAGCCCGTACTTCCTAGCATTTCATTAGGTCGGCTTTCATAGTAGTCACCTTGACTTATTTTCGTAGAGTACTTTTGATGTTGACTGTACGGAAATATAAAGCAAGCAAAGTTGAGTGTAGGCTTTTAAACCTTCAAAAGGTTCCCTCGTTTATCACGTCATCTTGAAGAAGTATAAACGTACAGTCCGTGATAAAAGTATTTAATTTAGTTATAAATAGAAAAATTACAAAAAAATAATGAGTTATATTTCCATCGCTCAGCTCTTTTTTTGGCAAAATTATAGTCTGCTAGCTGATGCACACGACTTCGTCTGGGTGGATTTAGTTTTAAAGTCCCGCGGAAACTCTTTGATTTTCCGGGACTTTATGTCACTCTCCAAGTCCTCAACTATAGCCATGCAAAAATCACATCGATCCGTAGCTCTGTAGCAGCGCTATTGAAGGACAAACCAATAAACAAACACACTTTCGCATTTATAATATTAGTAAGGATGGCAATTTTCAGATCTACAAACTCACGCAAAAAATCACGTGATTGAAGAAAAAATCAACAAACAAACGCACTTTCACAATTATCATATTAATAAGGATTTGGAACCCCTAGGTAAAAGGCGTGCGTTAAATCAGTTTATTGCGGATTTGAGCTCCATAAAGTTTTAAAACCTCTCAAATTACAAATGTCTGCGTCAATAAAGTTTTCATGGCTTTATTTTATTGTTGCGCCGTTAGATTTGAATTAGCTATATAATAAATGTTATAAAGCAGGACATATTGTTTAATATGTAAATACAGGGTGTAAGGGACACCCTAATGAAAACTGAAACCAGGAATTCTGTACATTGTGTTAGTCTGCCGTCGAACTTGTTACAAGCTTTTATTTAACTTGTAATGTTCAGGTCAAATCTTGCAAGCTAAATTAGAACCACTTCCGGTTTCCACTGAGCTGACTGACATGTATATTATATGTAAATCGGATGACAATACGATAGGTAGTATTGTAATATGGAGCTCATCTGATGTTGTGCCAGAAGGCGGCTATATAATTTTGTAATTATTTAAAGCCGCCTGCACAAAGTTCAGACATCCTTTGTGGGGATGAGTATACGCTTATATAATTTGATTTGAAAGGAATTACTGGATATCCCACTGCACAATGCGTAAAAACACATTTAATAATTCGGGGTTATTACACAGTTAATGACAAACAAATGACAAAGTTGCATGGAATCAATCGGCTTGGCATCCAGTTACCCACAAGAGACTGTAATAACTTGTTACATTGTAATATTGTAATATTTTGTTATGAAAAGAGCAACTGCTGAGTTTCTTGTCGGCTCTTCTCAGCAGAATCTGCATTCTGAACCGCTGGTAGAGTCTCGACGTGTCATAAGAGCTACGTGTTGGCCTATACATGAAATAAATTTTGAATTCAATAAAACCCCATTGAGAATGGGTCAATTGATTTGTATTGATAAGTACTCAGCCTAGATGTTAAAAGCTTGTTTTAAAAAAAAAAATTATACTTGTCATTAACGTAATATGAGAAGATTGTACCTACTAAGAGTTTAATAAGAACAAATAAAATTACACATAAAATAATGCTCGGCATTCATATTTATATCGTTGGATGGCGATAAATAAAAAGATCTGCAAAGAACTTTATTTCATCTCAGACACTGAGGAAGTTTACAGGTTTAATAAAAGTTCGATCACAACACTCCTTTTAATATCCGTCTCGCTGCAGGATCATAAAATCTTACTTCAAAAATAACTTTGGAAAATGAACGCATAAAGTACACCTTAATACTAAAAGCTTCTAGAAACGCTTCTATCGAGTCCATGAAATATGAAGCCCCAAAAGGCTTAGCCAAAGAATGCCGGACTGAACTTGTAAAATCCAAACTGTTCTCATCCAAAATTGATAACTTTGGGTTTCTGACCTCGCATCCACATTCTTCAAGAGTTAATTGTGATAGAGTGTGGGTGTGTGCTTTTGCTTCCCCTCGACTCCTATGCCTCCAGACTCCATATAATATACTGGCGGACGCCGGCGACTTCATCCGCTTCTTCAATTCACGATCGACAGTTCCTAAATCCCCACAGTTTAGGTGGGCAGAACCCCTGCAGCATCGGGATTGAGGAGTTGGGTCCTGGAATTAACGATGTAGTCTTTACTTGATACCTACAATAACTATTTAAAATCAAAGGTTCCTAAATAAATAAATAAATAAATAAATAAATAAATAAATAAATAAATAAATAAATCCCCACCGTTTAAAAAAGTAGCATAGCCTTCACTTCTCTTTACATCAAACCTTTTAATTCTCCTTTCTGTAACTTTAAATATTTAAGCCTCAATAGTTTCGCAGAGCTTGCATAAACTACAAGTACATAAGCTATCCTTAGATAGTTCACGATAAAGCTTTGATGAGGCTTGAACTTTACACTTTTGTGTATCCGTTTAACAAACCTACTTTGAATAAAAAAAAACAATATACGCAAATTGTTCTAACCTTGCTACGTCAAAAAAGACAGGCACTCATATTTCATTTGCTAGAAACAAAGCTTTGTATCAAAGAGCCCGGACACCTGCGTAATTGAATATTTACCCGCGATGAAAAATATCATTTCAAATCTTTTTGATACCGACGAACAATAGTCGATGCTTTTATTCATGAAATACATTTATTTGAGACACTGACTAATGTTTTTGATAACATGTTACAACTAGCAGATACTACTTATTAAAGAACTCGCGCTGCTGAAGGCTGAGAATTTCTTGAAACCGGGCTCTCGTGTTCCTCTTTCGCAGACTGAAAGACCATTAGAGCAATGAGGTATTCAGTAACCTCATCATCAATCCATTAGCAGCACTTAAATTGGCCATGGGTCTCCTCTAAGTATGAGGTAAGGTTTATTACAGGTCATTAGTCCACCACGCTAGCCAAGACTGGATTAGTGGATGGATACTAACTGGATTAATGTTTTCTTATACCTATCGTTGAAGCAATTTTTATGTTTTAACACAATGTGACTTTTCATTTTTTAATATCTTAACTAGTCTCTAAATAAAGTTTCCTGTTATAAAAAGAGAGTTCTATTGCAGCATGACGTCACGATTTTGTATCTCCATACACTCTGTAAATTTAATAACAATTTACAAATTGTAATTAATAAATATCTACATTTTGACAACAATCAAATACCCAATTAATATAATGTCACTAAAAGCATTGTGCGCATTACGTATACATGAATTCAGTACGTATGTTATGTGAGTAAAACAAATAGGCTTCGCAGCGAAGGCATCGGGTCAACAGGGCGTGGAGCCCCATTCGTCTCAGTCAGCCGCCATACAGGTAGGCTATTTATTGCAGTACGGACAACTTGACAACACATCGTGAAGGTATATTTGGATACAAGACAGCCATTTGTAAACACCTAGAACATTAATTCAATTAAAATCATTTATTTACTAAGATTGAGTGAAAAAAAAGACGTGTGGCACTCGGGGACTGCCGCGGTAAAGCTATTGCATAGCATTTTTTATCAACGCCATCTAGCGGTGAGAGGAGTCCGTGTCCGTGGGGTGTCAGGTTATTTTCGTTACGGAATTTCTGGATTCGGTCTCCACCCTCAAGGCCCGCGATAGAAGTTATGCAATAGCTTAAAACATCTTATTTGCATTATCCTAACTAAAACGAGCATGTTCTGAGCAAATGTCGAAATACACCTTCGTAATTTGCGTCGCCGAAAGTTCGACTTATATAAGACTAGATTGATTTCTATTTCTATTTCTATTTCAGATGCCGGTGGCTTCACTCGCGTGGGTTTAGTTTTTAAAAATCCCGCGAGATCTCATTGATTTTCCGGGTTAAAAAGTAGCCTATGTCACTCTCCCGGCCCTCAACTATATCCATGCAAAAAATCAAGTCGATCCATTGCTTTTTTGCGGAGTGATTGAAGGACAAATCAACAAACAAACATACTTTACATTTATAATACTAGATAATAGGTACCCGCGACTGCGTTCGCGTGAATTGAGGTTTTTATTCCCGCGGGAACGTAAAAAAATTAAATAAACAAAAGCTCTCAAAGGCCAGAGATTATTTTACTCTTTTTAACAACAATAGGTTCGTTATAATCTGCGGGATCATTGTTTTTTAACGCCTTGTATTTATTTAACGATTATTATTTAACTCAACACAATCTTGGGAGCTGGAAGGGATCTCTGTATCAGATAAGCCTTTCTATTGTCGACTTCATTTCACAAATTTTCCAATTGAAGAAAAATAAAACTTTATCTTCCAGGCCAAAATTCGGTTGGAGCTTAGGCCCAACGTCTTATAATGTTAACAAGTTAAAATCAGTTTTTTGCGATTTAATATACGGTTGAAATTAGTAAGTATATTGAAAACAAAACAATAATACCAATAACGGGAGCATACAATTTACCCTTTAGGTCTGTGTATGGCAGTGAATTTTGGTTTCTAGTTACTGTTGTGGTCATAACTTAGATATGAAGATCATTAATATTTGGAAACTATCCGAGTTAAGAACAAAAGGGATATAGGTAGGTACCTGTTAACTGCGATACCCTCAAGCGTGTATACTTTACTATTATAAATTAATAGTCGTTAAATAGTTGCTGATGCTTTAGATTTTAGATACGTGTTTCTAATTATAATAAATGGTTCTAACCTGACGTAACATTTACACCTTTTAACCGCTGCGATTTTTTTCTATTGCTTTTTGGTTTACTTACAATATAATACTGCATAAATACTGTCTAACTCTATAAGTATTATGTAAACGAAAAGTATTTCATAAAACATATTACGTAATTATTATTACCTACTTTGCTAGGTACTCTCAAATAAATTCTCTGCTCTGAATAAATTCGAATTTGTAATATGGATTTAGGTTCGATATGTAATATAAATTTAGAGCTTATAGAATTCTTGAAATATCTGCTTAGGCACCGATAAAACTTGAATTCACAAGCCAAAAGCGCTTAAGTTTCTATGTATCTATTAATGCGATCTATAGAGCGTGCTCAAACTCAGCTCAGACTTAAAATAGAGTTAAAACGAGACACAAATATGCTCTGAAATAAATCTGTCTCGTTTTAACTCTGTCTTGAGTCTGAGCTGAGTGAGAGAGCGGTCTATAGATTTCAGCATTATTGCTGGAAAATAGTGCGCAAGCACAGTGTAAGTATCGTGTTGTTTAATCTTGCGACTAGTGACACTAAAATTGTAGATTTTTGAATATTTGCGTTTGGTTTCAATTCACAAATCCCGCAATTCGTAAAAACATCGACCTATTTGAATTCATGTTTCGTTAGTGGTGGAAATTGGCTAATATATCAATTAACAGACTAATAAATAGCTTCGTCCGTTTTATCGCGAGATACAGCTTTATCATTGTACATAAATCTCGTGCGATTTAATATATTGGCAATAATTCAGCTCTACTAACTCATTTTGACATTATGGGTTATTACATCATACGTATTATGTAATAATATTTTGGTAAAATTTGCTTTCCCAGTTATGTACGTATAACCACTACTACACTACTACAAAAACTACTTTATTTCCGGATTACAGAAAGCTTGTAAGACCCTTTAATGAAGCAGGAAATGAGCTGATGTTTTTCAAATGCCTGAGCAGATCTTCATAAAGTATTGGTAAGATCCATCTCGAACACGATAGCATTCAAACATAAAAACCCGCATCAAAACAGTCCATTCGTTAGGGAGTTAAGAGGGAACAGGTAGTCCCCCAGATACACAAATAGACGCCTCTTTTTCTAACAACAGCTGGTTACCGAATTTCAGTCCCTGCTTGTTAATTTGTACCGCCAGCATTTCCAGGGCACTTCGTTATCGTCGCAACGTCCAACAGATCAAAGCGAAATTTACGCTATCGCTAAAACAAAATAGCTCCATAATCGGACGATTATAGCATTAACAAAGGCAGAAATTTCGTTTTAGATACTACATGATACATTTCAGCTTTCGTGTACAGTGACAGTCGTACTGTTGTACAGTTATTCGGATTTACTTTAAATGTTGGTTAACATTTTAATAAACAACCAGTCAAATGCGAGTCGGACTCACATAAGAAGGGTTCCGTACCAAAAAACGCCGAAAAAACACGTTTCTACTAAAATATTATAAAAATTAAAGGGGCAACAGAAACACACATTTTGTGAGAATTTCAACTGTGTACCTATTACGTATCATGACATACAGCCCTCTGACAGACGGACGGCCGAACAGCGGAGGCTTATAGTAATAGGGGTCCGTTGGTTATCTTTTGTTGTTGGTTTTTCACTAAGTGACTGGTCAGTCAGGGGGTACGAGTCTTGAATCCGAACCTTCTTACCCGGCTGACAGCTGAAGCTACATGCACTTTTTGATTTAGCCCTTTTAAATGGAACTGCCACGCCGATTTGGCTGGTAGATATCGTGGTGGTGTGGTAGATAAAAAAGACGTCATATCCGATGTGTTGATTCGTCATACTTTAGATTGGCACACTAAAAATGATTGCGACAATACCACAGCTGGTCTTTTCCAGTGGGAATATTTTATTGTCTCATATGAACAAACCTTTCGAAAGTATGTAGCCATATTAAGTACTTTATTGGCCAGAAATCTATAACTGGCTTGCAAACATTGCCTAGACCATGGATACGAAAGATCGATTGAAACATGTAGCCGATAATTTAGTTAAGCGCTAGTTTCGTGCCTTTTAGTTGGGCAACAAGCGCCGTCAAAGTTTTAGGTCTGACTGACTGACAAACTGAGGTCAAATTTAGAGGATGAAGAGGTATCGATATTTGATCATGAAATTATACGGTTTTAGATATCACTAACACGTAGGTATATGGTAATAAATAGAATAGAATAATCATTAGCATTAACAGCTGTGGCATACAGCTAAAGCCTCACAATAGAGATTTTTTTTTTTCGTTTTTGTACGGAACCCTAAAAACATAAAAGGGAGTAAAAGCTGACAATGTTAATTTGTTCGGACGCCAAAAATATACACTTTTTTTATATTTTCCACTGCGCTACACGCGCGGCGGATTAACCTTAATTATGCATTCAGTTTCAAATCGTTGAAGGTTTTAGTTGCGAGTTTATTTGTTTCCTAACGCCGCTAAAATGTTAGAACAGAAGCTTTTACCTAGTTCATATCATATTCCGGAATAACATATATCTGTGTGTTATTTTATGTTTTGGCAAATGGTCAAACACTGGATCGTATGTTATGCAAGTGGGAGTGCCTCAAAAGTTAAGTAGGTGTTTTTGACTTTCTATCCTACTTATCCTGTTATTAATATTATAAATGCGAAAGTTTGGATGGATGGATGGATGGATGTTTGTTACTCAATCACGCCCCAACGACTAAAGCAATTTGGCTGAAAAGTCATAAAGATAGTGTTGCCGACGCAGCACCTGGAAAAAACACACACAAAATAGATTAGTAAAATATTATTATTTAAAAATAGTATAAAGTATAAAAAAGTTACAAACTTACCCTTATGTTCATAAATTAATAATATGTAGAATATTTGTGATTAACGCTGGCAATACTAGTTGTCTTTTGTCTTTGCCTTTTTTCTCTGCTAATAATCTTGTTACGCAACGTCGTGTGTCCGCAAATTAATTGTAAATTGTTTCAATAAAGTGCACCTTGCGACCCAGAGACCGTGTTTTCTTCAAAACCAAACGAAATCCACGCCTCGTATCCTCCACTTGCACTATCAGCAACAGATAGATTATAGTCTAGCATAACACATACTTACTTACTTACTATCCCGGAAAATAAGAGAGTTTCCGCAGGAATTGAATAACCTTATTCCACGCGAATGAATTTATTTGTACTTAGTACGGCAGCTATAAAGCTGTTGTTTGCATTAAGGCCAGGTTCAACCTCAACATTTTATGTCGACCACGCCGCACACAGGCAGTTAATGTGAGTTGTAGCTTGCTATCTACTTCACTTAATGGGATGTACTAGAGTACAGCATAGTTGTTTAAAACAAGCTTGTATTTTCTCTATATATCCCGCTTTACAGCCGTTGTAAAATTTTAGGGGCGATACGCGTGATTACAGAACGGAGCGGCACGTGTTTGCGATATTTCAGTGCCGATCAATTTCGCAGCGGGTTTTGGATACGATAGCTAAAACATCAAGCTGGAAAAAAGTTTTAGACAGGACTTAATATAAGGTATTTTTTGACGATGTAGAAAAGAAAATACTTCCTGCGAAAATTTTGTAAAAACTACGAAGTGATTTAAAAACGGTTACGAAGTCAGGAGCATCACCCGCCCCTGATTCTGTAACTCAGTGCTTATCAAAAATGAAAGCCACTGACATATATTTTTTATCCATTGAAGGTTTACTATGAAATAGTAAATGACATTTCTCTTCAAACCTTCAATGGATACAAAATGCCTATCGTCGTTGATAGGCACGTGAGATGCAGAATCAGCCCCCTGGTATTATTTACTACTTTGGATTATAAAATACGTTTTGATTCTTTTTTTTTAAAGAATATTAGCCAAGCTGAAGTTGACTAATATCCTCCTATCCCCTCCAAATAAGTGGAAAGTTTGTGCTAGGAAGTAAGTAGTTTGTAAGTGTTTTTATTAAATAATGAAAGATATAAAGATAAACGGATCATTTATTATTATAAAAGAAAAGATATGTATTTCTATTAAACAAAATGCTGCCGTTTAAGCACGCTTAACAAAGAGCCAAAAGATGAAGCTTTGCATTCATTATTATAGTAATAATGAATATTATGCTCACATTGTACTCAAATCTTAATTTATTCAGAGATTAAATCCAGGTTACTTTTCATTTGCGTTTACGTAATCCCTCGGGTTAACTTATTAATGACAATAGAGTCAGAGGTAGCAGTTATTTATAATGAAAATTATCGTACAGCCTTTTGGTCATATGTACATAGGTACTTAACCTTTAACATTAATTCATTCGTCTCTGATCTCACCCTATCGCCGGCCCATTAGAGAGAGTTCTCCTCTCAATGAAAAGGGTAAATATTCTTAAGCAGCTCTATTTATCGATACTTACTACGTAAGTTGTGGTATCCCATAAAATTGGCTTTAGATTTTGTGCACTATATCATTTGTTTTTATCTATTTTATGTGTTCGTTTAAAAAAAATTAAAAAGACGTGTGGCACTCGGGGACTGCCGCGATAAAGCTATTGTATAGCATTTTCTATCAACGCCATCTAGCAGCAACGCCGCTCGATGGCGTTGATAAAAAATGCGCCATCTAGCGGCTCACCGTAGAGAAGTCCCGTGTCAGGTTATTTTCGTTACGGAATTTCTGGATTCGTCTCCACGCTGGCCCGCGATAGAAGCTATGCAATAGCTTAAAAATTAAAAACAATATTTTTTAACATAGTGTCAAGGCGTATAAAGTCGTATCACTATTAAAATAACGGCCTAAACCATTGTATTGATCTTCACGACAATTAACGCGTCACGTAAGCGTTTTGGGAATACAACAACTTACGTAGGATAGGAGGTATTGGTATATTTTTGGAACTTTGCAATCCAAGAGCGCTTTCCAAATACTTTCGTGGTAAATTGAGTTGAAAGCTTTATAATCTACGAGTATAAATCTGAAGTGTTATCCTACTAATATTACAAATGCGAAAGTTTGTTTGTTTGTCCTTCAATCAATGGAGCAAATAAGTGGCGGTATTTTTTGCATGGGTATAGTTGAAGACTTGTAGAGTGTAATAGACTATTTATTATAATACTAGCTGATGCCCGCGATTCGTTCGCGTGGATTAAGGCCTTTTATTCCCGCGGGAACTCTCTTATTTCACAGGTTAAAAAGTAGCTTATGTGTTATTCCAGACTATAATTTATCTCTGTGCCAAACAACCAAATCGGTTCAGTCGTTGCGACGTGGTTGAGTAACAAACCTCCATACATCCTAACTTTCGCATTTATAATATTATTAATAGGATTATAATAGGAAATAGGATTTTATCGTATTATTTTTACCTGACTGCGGCATGCAAAAGAGGGTAATGTGTTTATTTATAATATTTAATCCTGGAAAAACAGAGGGTTCCCGTGGAATTTTTAAAACCTAACTCCACACGGACAAAGTCGCGGAAAAAAGCTATTGTATAACCGAGTGAAATTTTGCAAATAATGCTGTTCAGACAAAAGGTTTATTGAACTAACTGGATTAGGAATAACCAATGTCAACCGGGCATATATAAGAGCATCAGGGGGCTAAAGTCTGTGACATACAGCGACATTAATTTGCTGTCTGTGTGACATATCTCCCGTCGCCTGCCCTTAATTACAACCCATTACTAATTAATTTCACAATGTGATGGCTTGGAAAGTGAGTCATTTATATCGCATTATACATACGAAGGTTTAATTAATAAAATAACTTAATTATACGGAGGCAGTGACAGTGTATCGATATGTTACGGTCAAAAACCGAAACACTGACGTTGCCAGGTTTGCCTAGGAAAGAAGTCTATTATGCGTGCCGTACCTACGTTATTAGGCAAAACTACACAGACAAATGTACGTCAGTTTACCCCGATTGGATGATGATACACGACACAATCGAGTCAGCTCAAACCAAGCCTCACAAACTTTCACATTTATAATAACACTAGCTGATATCCGCGACTTCGTACGTGTGGATTGAGGTTTTTTTGGAGTCCCGCCGGTCATCTCTTATTTTCCGGGATAAAAGGTAGTCTATGTGCAATTCCAGTCTAAAATCTAAGTCTATGCCAAATTTCCGCCAAATCGGTTTAGTCGTTGCAGCGTGATTGAGTAACAAACATCCATTTATCCATCCAAACTTTCGCATTAATAATATTAATAGGATAATAGGATTAGCAGGATTTTGAACATAATCAATGTACTCGTATGTTGTTTCTGTATTATAAAACTTTTCAGCAAACAGAACTTTTAGACAGCAAGGCTTGTTTACCATACTTGCGTACTTATAACAAAGGTTGGTGAGCACCTAAACAAACAGAAAAACAGGTCCCTACGTTTGCGGTCGAATCTAAAATTTAGTTGTTCCGTTCTTCTTTACTCAGTTAACTTCAAACAGCTGTGATAGGTAGTTTTCGAGGTTTCTTGAAACTCGAAGCTTTGCCAAGTTTTCTTTATTTCCATATTTTATAAAAAAGACTAAGCCTGAAATCTGTGACCCGTTTTACTCTATTTTAAGTCAGAGCACGCTTTATAGATTTCATCATAAAACCTCTAATGGTCCAGAGTTTGAATCCCAGAGACACAGGCTTACAATAAAAGTTTAAGATATTCTTTAACTTTTCTGGGTTAAACTTTACTTTTAACTATAATTAAGCGTTTTAAAAATATAATATACTGTCTGTTCCACTTATCCCTATCAAAAAATCCCCCCTGGCCCACTTGTAAAGGAAATGTCATGGTGGAAAATGTTTAGGTGAACAAGTTCTAGCGAAATGCGGTAGAATTTTTTTTTGGCCGGCACTTAAGCCCAAAATGGATGATGTCCTTTCTTTTAGTTTTAAATGAAACGTCCGACTATCTGCTGCTTATGTAGACACATTGTTGTGGAAAGTGGCTAGCTTATAATCATGGCTGTATTATATTTGTTTTGTATTGTCATTATCTGTTGTGTGTCTGAATAAATAAATAAATAAAGAAATAAAATAGCGTGAGGAAACCTGTAGGTTTGAGGGTTCTTCATAAGTTTCTCAACGGTATGTGAAGTCTGCCAATCCACACTTGGCCATTATTGCAGCCTATTGCCTAGCCTTTCTGATTCTCAGTCGACTCGTCTCCAGTTTAGTTGGCTGCGTTGGATTAAATACTGATGACCAACGGAACGGAAGCGCAGAATTTTGGGACTTCAAAGAATATACATAAAATTGGGACCGGTCATGTCCCTTTTTAACAGCTATGGGATCTTTCACAGTAACATTTCTATCTCCTTATGTGAAAAAAAAAATTGGAACAAAAAATTATTTAATTTTAATTCCTATTTAACTAAACTCAGAATAAAATTAACCTAACTAAAGGTAACATGACCCTTACGCTTCTTAAAATATGAATTCAAATAAAAACCGAGATTAAAAAATATATTTAAAACAAAACATCCCAACTTCTTAGACAGAAATATACCTTCTAAACTAAAAATTATTTGCTCGTGCTTCTGTGTGTATATCAAAAAATATTATACGAGTTATTTTAAAGTTAAAATGTAAACTTTTTCATCACGTTTCTAATTAAATGTAGATGTAGAATTCAAAGGAAACTCGTTACACTAAAATATGTATTTTTCACATCACATTTTTTTCAGAGCGAAGCTGCAAATGTCATCATTACGATAAAGTCCCTCACACTCCGTGAAAAAGCTTGCTTTTTCTGTTTTGTTACTTTGTACAAAGCTTTGAAAGATTTATGCTTCGATGTTTTCATGAAAATATTTATTATTCTAAGCGCGTAAAAGAATTGCCTCACATCACATCACACTAATATTATAAAGGCGAAAGTTTATATGTTTGTGTGTGTATGTGTGTGTCTGTGTGTGTGTGT
The DNA here is from genome assembly GCA_933228805.2 of Hipparchia semele. Classification (NCBI taxonomy): domain Eukaryota; kingdom Metazoa; phylum Arthropoda; class Insecta; order Lepidoptera; family Nymphalidae; genus Hipparchia; species Hipparchia semele. The sequence continues at coordinate 6,911,033 of OW121721.1, read as the reverse complement.
GTATGTGAGCCGATTCGGCTGAAATTTGGAATGGAGATAGCGCATACCCAGGATAAACACATTTTATCCTGGACAATTAAAGAGTTCCCGCGCGAATGTAAAAACCTTAATCCACACTGGTTCATTATTTGTGCAAAAATTTGACACTTTACCACATATAATTCGTATTATAATTAGATTAACTCTAAAAGAAATTCTTATCATATTAATTATTTACATATATCTGGCTGGGTGTTCGTTAGTATGTGTTAGTCTGGCTAAAACTCAAAATCGACTTGGCTGATTTAAATTTTTTTATTCACTCTAATTTATAGGGGTGATTCAAAAGATCGAAAAAATCAAAATTGTGACATGATTTTGACGATGGCATGGGTATTGTTGAAACCTGGAGAATATTATAGGTTACTTTTTCCCGGAAAATCGGAAAGATCTCGCGAAATTTTGAAAACTAAATCCACCAACCATAACTATAATATAATGTATAGTCAAAATTAACGCTGATGAAAATTAGTGCACGTAGTTTGCAGCCTATCTAAAACCTCATTTGTAGCGAATTTCGCAGCGAATGATGCTTTCGCAATTCCAAATACCATCTGCAGGGACAATTGAGTTTGAATTACGCTACCCTGCACTGGTACTTTGCAAGATGTGGTATTTCATGAAGGTCTCCTCATGAATACTCTGCTCTCTATTAATTTCATTTTGTGTATGTTCCTAGGTATATTGTTGTCTATTTAGATAAAACAGAGGGGTACCCTCTTAAAATAAATAAAAACCAACGCTTACAATACTATAATACTATCCTATCCTATTATCCTACTAATATTATAAATGTGAAAGTGTGGATGTTTGGATGTTTGTTACTCAATCACGCCACAATGACTGAACCGATTTGGCTGAAATTTGTCACAGAGATAGTTTATAGTCTGGAATAACACATAGGCTACTTTTTATCCCGGAAAATAAGAACGTTCCCGCGGGAATCAAAAACCTTAATCCACGCGAACGAAGTCGCAGGCATCAACTAGTTAATATTATAAATGCGAAAGTTTGGATGTATGGATGTTTGTTACTCAATCACATAGCAACGACTGAACCGATTTGGCTGAAATTTGGCACAGAGATAGATTATAGTCTGGAATAGCACATAATCTACTTTTTCTACCGGAAAATAAGAGAGTTCCCGCGGGACTGCGGGACTATAAAAAACCTAAGTCTACGCGTACGAAGTTGCGGGTATCAGCTAGTAGTACTATAACAGACGGACATCATTGTATGAAATATCAAAACAATAATAGAATAAGCTTAACCCCCCCCATCCCCCCACATCAATACTTTTAATTATAATACTTTTAATAAAGACACAAATTAGAAATAAATGCTTCTTTAACAGATTTACAAATATGTAAATTACATAGATAAAGAAAGGAATTTCACACAATGCAATATTTTTTGGTATATGAAGCTATTTAGCAGTAATTAAAGACTGAAAATTCAAACATTATTTTAGTCAACAAAAATTATATATCCTTCGAAAAATTCAGGGAAAAAGGCATTTTTTTGGTGGAATAAGCCAGTGAAGATCAGATTAGAACGAAGTAATATTAATTATATTTTGAACTACTGATACGTTGCTAATATATTGAACAATTCTATAGACAGTAGGTTGCATCCGCATCAAAGGTTTCAGTTGGAAGCAAATAGAAGCACTTTGATGTCAGAGCAACACCCACAATACAATACATATTCAATACATTCAATAGATAAAGCCTATTGTTGCGCTATCCAGCAGCTATCAGCGATGTTATACCTACTGTAGCTTCTCGGAAACACATCTAATATGCAACTATATTAATAATATACATGAGTCGATGCTACTGGTATAAGAATAGTAATAATCGAATAGAGGTACAGTATCTAAGGACTGTGGGAAATTTTCTCTATGGTCTGGTCCGGTGAGGGGCTTTGGCCGTGGCTAGTTACCACCCTACCGTCAAAGATGTGCGGCCAAGGGATGGCGAGTAGAAATCGAATGTACACTGCCATATCCCTTCCAAGTTAGCCTGCTACTTCTAAATAACTGCTACTAAATATAATGGAATACTTTTTTAACCGACTTTAAAAAAGGAGGAGGTTCTCAATTCCTCGGAGTCTTTTTTTTATGTGTGTTCTCCGATTATTCGAAGACGCCTGGACCGATTTGGGTAGGGTATACTTCCCACGTGGTCCCATGGTCATCAGGTCAGGATCTGATGATGGGATCCTGAAGCAATCGAGGGAACTCTTCAAATTTTATAGGCACAATAATTAATAATTTGAAGTCGGTTTTATAAAAATGATTTTTTATTAAATAAAGGATTATAATTAAGTAACATTTAATAGAAATTGCAAGAAATATACGAGGACACAAACTTGAGTAGACAATATAAGCCGAGCCACCATAAACTAGTTTTCTCTACTTTCAATGCGGAGGTATACATATAAAGCAAGCTACGAGCGGATACACAGGTACCGCAAACTGTAGTAGGTAGTGTACCTATCACACCACAGTTGTATAAAGCTTTATCTCTATTCGGTTATTTACTCGTGTGGTGCTTGTCTTCCATTAGACTGAGCTTTGAAGTTGAATATTGGAGTATCTACACCTAGAAAAGCAATCGTGCTTGTTGTTACAGTCAAAAGTCAAACAAATCAGCCTTTTTTTTTTGATAAAAACTCTCAAGACTAAAGAAAAATTTCAGGTCACATCAATTCCATGATATTGTTTATGGTCGGAATTTAATTTTATAACTAGCTGAAGAACGCGGCTTTGCTCATGTTAAGTTCAATTTTTCAAACCCCTATTTTAGGGGCTGAATTTTCAAAAATACTTTCTTATCGGATACCCACATCCTAATAGCGATCTGTATGCTCTTCAGCCCGATCTGTCCAGTGGTTTGAGTTGTGTGTTGATAAATGAGTCAGTTAGAGAGTCAGTCACCTTTTCCTTTTATAAATTCAGATAACTCGTCGTTTGGCAGATATCTCTTCCAGGCATCCCATGATAGAACTAAAAAAACCGAATTAAGCCGAAAGCATACGCAACTGTTGAAAAGTCTGGCAAAGTTATCAAAATATTAAAAACTTTAATCTAACCTTAAACTATCCTTTAAAATTTCTGAGAATTTTTTTTCCGCGCAGACATGGCACTTTCCAAATAAATATCTCAACTTTACAAGTAGGTATGTAAGTAAAAATTCTAAGCACCTTTTTTTCTTTCTTTTAAAGAATATTAGCCAAGCTCAACTTGCCTAATATCCTCATTTCCCCTCCAAATAAGTGGAAAGCCTGTGTTAGGAGTGGGTACGACAATAGTGCAACGGGTGGGGATCGAACCTGCGACCTTTAACAGTTGGGCTATAGAGGCTTTGAACGCAGCACTGTACGATAAATGTGAGAGAAGTTCTAATTTTGATATTGCAATGTTGGAAACGTGACTTTTGAACTAGTTAAAAGTTGTCTAAACTACTTACAAAACATTATTAACTTCATTAGAAACTAATCTGCACCTATTGAGTTACTTTAACACAATAACAAACAAGTCACAGACACAAAGGGAGATAATATCCAGTGTTTCGGAGATGACTCCGACACACCGTCGTATATAAATCTTATCCATCGACCCTCGTCAAGAGATGACATTCGCAATCTTTGCACGACCTTCGTTCAGTATTACGAATTGTTGTAACATCCTTCGCGTGAAGGAGACATGGGGGTTAGATAAAAGATGCAAAGAACCGTTTCTTGCTCCATTACATTTGTGTTTGAAAAATTCCTCTAATAACAAGTAAAGATTTAAAAAAAGTCTAGATTTTATTGCTGTTATGATTTCAGAATGAGTATTTCAAATAGATTCAAATTCAAATTCAAAATTTATTTATTTCATGTAGGCTAACTTGTAGCTCTTATGACACGTCATAAATCTACCACCGGTTCGGAAATCAGATTCTGCTGAGAAGAGCCGGTAAGAAACTCAGTAGTTGCTCTTTTCAAAAAAATTTTTTTTTTTACAAAGCTATGCTATGTATACAGTGCTTCCACAATAAAGCTTCAAAAATGCAAAAATGCATATGTAGGTACACCAATCCAACGCATGTCAAGATGGGCAATCAAAGCAGATCCATTCCCGTTGGTGGCACCCGTTCACGAGCGTGACGCATGATCCAGCCATTGCTTCGCTCAACCATATTTGAGATTACATTACACTGTATTTTAGGCCTGGTTATCTGTAATCCTGGACCTAATGATTACAGGATTACAGATAACCAGGCCTAATATAAGCTTCAAATGAAATACAAGCACCCCGATTCCATGCAGTCTTGTCGGTCTTGTCTCGAGACCGCATGAAATGAAGGAAAAGACGGCGAGTAAAGCGTGCTGCTGACTTCGGTCCCGTAAACGAAACAAATGTCGAGTAGGTGAAGTTGAACAAAGGAACGACGAAGTGATTCTTATGGTGCAGCTCATATAAAAAATATTTTGGAACGAAGTTCCTTATCGCGCGTTGTGAAAGGGGGCTAGACGGAAAAAATTCTTACGAAAAGTTGTCACGACACTTTTTGCTATAGTAAGCTATTGTAAGCTGTGCGGCGTCGCATGTTTCTCTGTCTGTCTCTCTCTCTCTCTTATAGAAAGCAAGCCAGATATTTTCATTTCTATTTCGCATTGAACTTCGTTCCATCCGGGTGTCCCTTGACACCTCTCAAGTTTTTTCCTTTTTGAGTTCCTGTAACCATCTGCTTAATCACTAGAGCTTAACTGCTTTCTAAATATCATAATACCATGATAAAGACATAAAAATAAAATGAATAAGTTTAATTAGAGCACTAGTTTCTACTGTATGGTCTCTGTCATGTGGTTATATCACCTAGTAGAGATGTTCCATTTCAACGCTTTTGTGAAGCACTCGAGATAATTGATGCGATGTAGGTACATACGTGCAATATACCGCTATCAGCCACAGTCAAGAGAACGTGCGCTGCCTATTTATTTCTATTCAATTAAATGCATTCCAATATCAATGTCGTTTGATGAGCTAGAATCCTGTTTTATAGTGCGGGATTAAAAAGTGTGTGTATTCTGCCGAACCGCACTTGGCCAGTGCATTTCCACATTTCTCATTCTAAGAGGAGCTCCGTGATTCTGGGAGGATACTAATGGCAGTAGACCGGTTATGTGTTGAGATGATAAAGACTGGTTCCAGAATTTCCGAATAAATAATTTCTTCTTCTTCTTTGTCAATCAATAGAAGTCCATAGCTGGATAAAGATCTCTTGCATGGATTTCCACAGTCTTCGGTCTTGGGCCGCCTGAATCCAGCGGCTCCCTACGACTCGTTTGATGTCGCTGGTCCACTTAGTGGAAGGTCTGCCAACACTGCGCTTCCCGGTGCGGAGTCGCCACTCCAGCACCTTGGGACCCCAACTACTATCCTTATCCTAACTAATCCTTACTAATAATCCTTACTAATTTATAATAATAAATGCGAAAGTATGTTTGTTTGTTGGTTTGTTGGTTGGTTGGTTTATCCTACAATCACGCCACAACAAAACAACGGATTATTTGACTAACGTAGCGTAACGTGATTTTTTGCATGGGTATAGTTAAGGACCGGGAATGTGACATAGGCTACTTTTTATCCCGGAACATTAAAGAGTTCCCGTGGGATTTTAAAAACTAAATCCACGAAACCGCGGGCATCGACTTGTCATAAATAATTTAGCTAATAACAATAAACTTCAATGTGTGTGTTAAATAATTCCTATATTTGAAACTTCTCCAATCAAATTAATGTCGATCTGCGAAAACGGATTAAACAGTAACTTCGCAACTCCAATAACAAACGCAATTAGGAGACTATATTGTTCGAGTTGATCTTTTGTCTGAACAAAAGCATTCTGTTTAAATATTCATTCGGGGGTGGAAATTATAGCACTGTATCTTGATCATTTAAATAATTCGTTCTTATGCATTGAAAATGTGTTTCGTGTAGCCCCACCTGCCTCAACGCGGGCGATTACCGTCGTTACCCACCGCTTTGATACATAATGGATAACAGAATTTCCATTCTACAAATTCCTCTTCGCTTTCTTTTGTTATAGCTGCCTTGTCTGGTGGGAGGCTTCGGCCGTGGCTAGTTACCACACTACCGTCAAAGACGTGCCGCCAAGCGATTCAGTGTTCCGGCACGATGGCAAGTGGAAACCGATTAGGGGTATGGTTGAATCTACACTTCCATACCACTTTCAAGTTAGCTCGCTACCATCTTAGACTGCATAGTCACTTACCGTCAGGTGAGATTGCAGTCAAGGGTTATCTTGTCATCGAATAAAAAAAAAAGAAATAATTAAAAAATTAAACAGCCCAACCTAAAATCGCGGCTGGTCACTACGACGATGTGTCCGGAAAAAACGAACCGCGATGACCGTAGGTTTGTTTCGGGAAAATTAAAATATACAAAATCTCCCCGAATGGAAGTTCGGCTACCACTGCTGCTAGAATACTATATAAGTCTTACCTGAATCATATAATAATAAAATGCTGTCTTAAAAGCTTTTCACATTAAGTCTTAAGTGTTCTTCCATCAGCTACCTGAGTTTTTCATCATAAAGCGTCAGCCTTTTTTTGATGACGGTATTACGGTTTCATTACGCATAAGAACTTGCCTCTCGGCTGAATTGAAGGGATCAAAAAGGGTCCATCACCGTCCATGTAATTACATTGTGCTAATTTTAAAAATTCCATAGGAACTCTTTAAGATCTTGAGATAAATCGTCGGCCCTCCTCACACATTTGACTATGACTTTTACGTTAAATTCCTTGCTAGTTCCGTTCTGTACCTCCTTTTTTAAAAGTTGATTAAAAAGTAGCCTATGTTACACCCGATAACAACAGTTATCTACTAGTGAAAGTCCCATTAAAATCAGTCCAGCCGTCCCCGAGATAAAAATAGATGTAACACTACCATTCGTAATGTCACAAGTTAAAATAGATGGCGCTAGCTGTAGGTTGGCATTTGAAGTTGGTAGGTTGGTTTCGTTAATACCTTCCATAAGACGCTGTTGTATCGAATGCTTTTCATAACAGACACTTCGATATTATTTGTTTCTGTTCTATAGAAACAAATAAAATTAGTAGTTAGCAAGTTCACATAAATCACGTTAGAGCTTGTGTTCGGTCACCTTAGAGCATTTCGAAAGTCGGTCACCCATCGAGTCACCGACTTGGGTCAAAGTTGCGTATACCTACGTAATATACGCTTTTGCCACGAATCAAAGATCAACTGTTACTTATAATAAACAAGAAAAAATTTCTTTAATTAAGAAAAAAATGTTATAAAAGCGAAAGGTGTAGAATTTTTTATTTACTGAAAAATTTTCCAAACGCGCCAGCTTTAGCCTCAAGTGCGGCACAAATGACCTCATTTACTGGGAAAATGAAAAACGTAACCACCTTTACGCTGCTGAAGGGCTTACGTGGGTATGTAAAATGTTCTATGTAACAATTTCTACAGAATCTTAGGCTGTGGGAGTATTTTTCCTTATTTTTTGGTACACGGTACATTATTATTGTAAAGGATATGACGTAAGCACCTTGTTAGAATTCTGTATTAAGGAAACTTTATCATTTTATTTTCTACAAACAGAAATAACTTTCTGTATTTAAGTAAATAGAAAGAATGTATCAAACAAGGTAAATATTACTTGCTTTAACGTTGAAGGAAAATATAGTGAGGAAACCTGCACGTCTGAGAGTTATCCTTACTATTCTTAAAGGTGTGTGAAATCTGATAATCTTCCCTAGAACGTGGTGAACTATGGCCTGGTGAGTTCACTTTCTGATAGGAGACCTATGCCCTTTCGAGGGCCGGCGTTGGATTGAGAAAATAAAGATATATAATCTATAATTCCTTCTAACAAGGAGCCACTCTCTAGAACAACTTGCTACCTACCGAAATTACGCCTATGCCTACACCTTGCCTTGACTCTGGATACAAACAGCGCACGACTGTGGCGTGTGGTAGTCTGTACAGTAGTGTACCAGTAATTTTTACCAGCGGGCACAAAAGTCCTCAAAAAGTACATTTGGCAGCCAAGTTACAAATAGGTGTTTATTTTCTCTAAAAGCTTTTTTCAATCGTGATAGAATTAAATACAAATTTGCTCAGAGAATTCCGACTTCCGTTCCAATCTCGGACTCAGTTGATTTAGACTAATACATAGATTGGTTTTTCCGCAAATAGTCAAGATTAAACAAATTGAATCTCTTTCGCATTGTTTAAATAAATTTTTATTTAAGCAATTTGCTTTATCTAAAATATCTAGTACCATAATCGACGAACGTCGATATTTGAACTCCTAGGGTCCTAGAAAATTATTTATCTCACTGGAATAAATAAAAATTGTTGGAAACTCTACCCAAGTTTCCAACAATTTTCATTTATTAGAGATATTGGGGTGAAATTAAACTGTTTCATAAGTTTTAATGAAAATAAATGATAGAAATATAATACTTTATTATACACTAAATAAATATCAGATTAAATATTTAATAGGTACACTTAAAATATATGAAGGTACAATTTGGCGAGATTATCGCTTGGAAGCGATCTCTACCAAGATATCTAGGATTTTTGTTTGTATGTATTACTTATAGTAATATGTTTTATGTGTGTTGTACGTTGTATTTACTTGTTTCAAAATAAACTTGAAGATAAACGAAGTACCTAAACCATGTTTATTGTTGAGAGGCAAAAGTTTAAACAAGCCTGCAATATCCTGACATGTCGTATGAAACGCTGTGAACTCGATAAGCTTATATAAAGTTTTTACGACGACGTCTGTCCGTGGTGCCAACTTTAATTTCCTGTAGACGTACTCTTAAGTTTATTCTGTTTCTCTTTTGATAATAATTTAGAGCTTTCCATAAATCCTACTTAATATTATAAAAACGAAGGTATGGATGTATGGATGGATGGATGTTTTTTACTCAATCGCACCGTAACGACTGAACCGGTTTGACTGAAAAACACAGAGATAGTTAATAGTCTGGAATAACACATAGGCCACTTTTTATCCTGGAAAATAAGAAAGTTTCCGTGAGAATTAAAAAACCTCAATCCACGAGTACGAAGTCGCGGGCATCAGCTAGTCATTTATATAAAGGCAAAAGAAATACAAAACTATTATGTAGAGAATAGCCTGGCGTGCTTCGATAAAAACTAATGTTATATAAATCAAATTTTCACCGTGTCTGAAAATTTCAACTGCGCAGGAGAAATTATAGTGCACAAGACCGAAAAGAGATCGAAGAGAGATGCGCAGCTTTACGTGACGTACCTACCTAATAATATAAATGCGAAAGTATGTTTGCGTCTTGGTTTATTCTTCAATCACGCATCGACGTAAATTGGTATAGTTGAAAACGTGGAAAGTGACATAGGCTATCTTTTTCCCGGAAAACCAGAGAGTTCCCCCAGGATTTTAAAAACCTACGAAGATACAGACAAGAACTAGTATACTAACTTCAGTTATATTGGAGCTACCCAGTTACGTAATACAATAGTAGGTACATAATATTTTCACTAAAACTTGTCACATGTTTCAGTCTAAGCTAATACGACACATCGTTTCCCAACTTGTTAATACACCCAAACTGACACAGCTCCCAGTTTCAGACCACAGTTTATTGCATTTCACAACACTTAGTTTCACCATCAACTAGAAATAGAGCCCATGTAAGTTTCAGCCGTAATAGAGCTTTGACTATACCTACCTACTTTGAAATAGGTAAAAAGTCTATTTAAGTGTTATACACTAGGTGGACCGACGACATCAAACGAGTCGCAGGGAGTCGCTGGATTCAGGCGGCACAAGACCGAGGTCTGTGGAGGTCCATGCAAGAGACTTATGTCCAGCAGCTGTGGACGTCCATAAGTTGAAGAAGAGAAGTTTTATACAGGCTTCTGATTTTTGAACTTAGGATTTCAATCCATTGGAAACTTTATATAAATTATATATGCTTTTCTGGGCTTCAAAGTAAGTATCTCTGTTTCAAATTTCGCTAAGATTGGACGAAGTATTTGCAATTTTATCATTATAAGTTTTAAATAAAGCATGTGTATATGTAACATATATAATAAACTTTTGTTTATGCATGGAGATACTCCATCTTGAATCTTGATAATAGCTGGCGATCTTGCGTGATGGTTCTGCACTCTTCGTGTGCGAATCCGACTCGCACTTGGCCAGTTTTTATGACTCAAACACCGAACGACTTGAAAAATTTGATTCCTCCATGCCGAACGACGAATGACGACGATCGGTAAAATTTTGAATATTTTGACCACCTTTAAAATTCAAAAAAGGGTCACCTTAATATTATGATACGTGAAATAAATTACTAATAGACTACTGGCCCGGTCCAAAAATGGATGGGTCATAATATGAACCACCAGGTGACCTATATAGGACGATATAAGACAACATAAAATTAATTTATTGTGAAAGTATTTTATGCATAGATAATATTTTTTTACATGCCGTACATTTTCGTTGGTCCAAAGTTTTGTAGGGGAAAAAAAACTCAAGGACCTCAACCCCTACCTGCACTTTTCAATTCTCACCAGCACTCAGTTGGACAGCTTACAAGTGACGGCATAGTGCTGAATCGTATTATTTTATGCTCTTATATCGTCCTATATAGGTCACCTGGTGGTTCATATGACCCATCCATTTTTGGGCCGGGCCAGTAGTCTATAATGACGGTAACCTAGCTTCAAATCTGACAAAAAATCCATTTTCTTTCATTCCTTTCTTTTCATCTCTGTCAGATATTCGTTTTGTAAGCAATAATTTACTTCCAAGCTTTTTGTCATATTAGCTTGTACATCCTATTTCATGGGACATAAATAAACAATCCTTTGTTCGAAAGTAAGTACTGCCACAACAAAAGAGATCAGTTCAAACCCGTTGGGTACGGAACCTTAAAAATTGGATAAACATTTTTGTTGTCAACCCTACGTCATCGAAGTACATAATATTATTATTATGTATACGTATTTTACTAGCATTCCCAAATCCCAGTGTATGCTTTTAATTCACTCACGCTGGCTAATAAATAATGAACTGCTGGCTATAAAATCCTTGAAAAAATGAACCAATAAAAGGCTAAAATATAATAGTACATTATTGCAAAGGCAGGGAAGTAGGCAATTGCAGGTCGAGTATGAGTTTGAAGGCCGAGCCGTAGGCGAGGACTTCACTAAATACGAGACAGGCAATTGCCATTTCCCGCCGAGGCATATATAGTGCTTTTCTCAAAAGAATGCAGGGAAATAAAACACTTTTTATATTATACATCCAAATCCATCCGCCATTTTGGTTTAAATCTGGTGGAGTAGGTACAATCAATCTCCATTTCACTCTCTGAACCGTTGGAACTCATTTTGATTATTATTAAATTTATATTTATTAAGTAGGTATGTAAATAACAAATCAAGACGAATTTTCAGCTTTACCGCCAATTTTTTTTTATTATCTGTGCCGACAGGCAAACGCATTTATGGCTATACAGCCACGTAAACGCAATTTGTACTAAGCAAAGAGACTATGGTATGCCAAGAATGACAAAAGAGATCCGATCAAGGAGTATTTAGTAACCCCAGCACGCCATTTCATACTGTTGTATGAAACGGCATTACATTACAAAGCTCCTGCAATATTTAAAAAAAAAAAACGCTCCGCGAAACAACTGTTTCGCGGCGCGTTGTAATGTTCCAAATTCAAAAAACGCTCTTGCAATGGATTTGATTTTCTTTGTCCGACAATTCGATACTTCGCGTGTTCTTTTTTCGAAAATAATGACAATATTTCCATGCATGTTTGAGAAAAAACATTTATTTTCCACAGTAACATTTAACCAACTTACACGAGAGTTTTCGAACTAACTATGATGTGGGTGTCTTTAAATCAAAAGTGAATAGGCATCTTCTAGCCAGGCGTGTGCCATCTTAGGTTGCATCTTCACTTACTTAGGTGAGATCGCAGTTAAGCGCTAGTCTATACAATTAAAAAAAAGAAAAGTTTATCATTACTTAAGGCCTATTTCAACATCTCCAAGAAAACTAACTGTTACTAACAAACAAAGTTTACAGTGTGATACTTTAGTATTGGAATTATTCGCCTTCTTCGTCCTTCCTCGTTCTTTTATTCGTCTGTTAAAGTTTATATGACGATGGTGAAACAGGCGCTTATTAATGTGTATATTATAAAAGATTTTTGAGTTGAAGCCCTTTATAGTGACTTTGATCCCCGGAAAACAAGGGATTTAAAAGTCTAGATAATTATTATCCTGTCGTTTGAACTAGGTACTATGCACTATGGGAACTCAATATTTTAATACAATATGTATAGGAGCCAACTAGATATTCATATTTCTCATTTATATGTCATTTAAATATTTTTACCTTACAATAACAATAAAAATACGAGTGAACCTACTTATTTTGAAACATGCGAAAGAAATTATTACCTCCGGAAAGACCAATACGTAATGTTGTCGCAGTTTACAGAGAAAGAGGGTGAGATACATTTTCTACCAAAATAGAAATTAAGAAATATTAAACTTTTCCTAAAACAGAACGCACATTAGAGGCAACTGTAAAAGGCGCAAAAGCTGAATGCGCTGAACTCGAGCTCTTTATAAAATGAGTTGATTTACAAAAGCAGTGGGTACTTAACATGACGTCGCCCCAGTTCAACAGGGTTCTATCTAACATTTTGTCAATTTTCGAGATTTTTGGTTACGCTGGTAGAATATTTTTTTGCGCTTCTTTCTGTAAAAAAATCTTTCAAAAATTCTCATTCTGTAATGAGATATTATCAAAACAACTAAGTTCTATCTGCATTTTGCCTGATTTTGAGAGTCACAAGGTTCTAAGTGAAAATTGTATGGCAGATAGAACTTTGTTTTCCAATTATGGGCATTAACTTGTAGTGGTCATACTAATTAAATTTTAAAGTAAACATTATTTATACGTATAAAAATTGAAATTTGATGACTGACCAAGCTATACGAAAAATAACTGCGCAAAAGTACTTGATATTAACAAAATTATTAATATAATATAATTAAAAATTTCGTTATTTTTGTGTCACGATTTATTTGTTTACGAATTTTTGCCCCAATCTTACTATTTAAAGAGCCAATGAGTAAAAATGCTTTTAAAATAGGGCTACTCCAATATCTTTAAAGCATTAAAAAATAAATCGGCCGTATTGTTTCGCCAGATGAAGATGTTAAATGTGCGCGTCAGTTTTGAAAAAATACAATAATCAAGATTTAATGAGGTTAGAATTATATTTTATTGCTATTAAACCATATTTGCTAACGAGTGTATTCATAGTGTAATTAAAAGTATTCATCACCGTCTAATTATAGTAAATTACCGAGTTATAAGCTAAAATTAAATAAAATATGTGTTACATTTGTGTTATTGTAACACATATTTTTGTGTTGCGTATCACATAAAATCTGTAAAGCCTCATTCATAATGGTAATAAAACTGAATTGATGAAAATAATAATGTATTTATGTGTGATTCTAAGTACAGCAAAAGCTCCTTATTCGCGCTTCCTTCATTCGCGTTTTCACTATTTGCGGATAAAAAAAAATGCGATCCAATTCCTATATTCACGGCTGAAAATTTCTTTATTCGCGGATCTAATCGATACATCGGAACATACATAGTAATAAAAAGGATTACAATAGTTATCTAACCTAATATCCTCTGTAAATGCGTCGTCAAATGTTTAGTACATTAGTACATAAAAAGTAAAATAGACTTTATTACAACTATGCCTAAAGTATGTTGTTAAATGATATTGTCGCTGTATTGCTTCGGCCTTTGACAGAAGCCACCTTCGCCGCGGTTGGTGTTGAAGGAGCTTTTAAAAACTGCCAAGCAAAAAAAATTACAAAATTCTATAAACCATTGCCTAAGTCTGAAGATAATAATTAATAAATATGGTCAAAAATTCCAATTAAATTAATTTTTTTTTATATTCACATTCTTCAAAATTCTAATCAATTTTATAAAATATCTGACATTATTAATTACCATTTTGAAACAAACTTTACGCAAAAAATGTGCTTTTTTTGGGTTACATTTGTGTAATGACAACATAAAATGTTGTTGTGTTACTTTTGTGATATAATTGACAATTTTGGTGGCCTTGCCCACTTATTTAAACCTTACTTTTTATTTCTAGTTATACAATTCAGTCGTATTCATACAAAAAATATTATTAATTGGGGTTCTATGTGAAAAAACTAATTTTGGAGAGAGAATTTTGGATGTAACAAGGTTCTAACTGTTTTGAAAATATGATAAGAAAACTATATTATTACATAATTAAAATGAAATAAGAAATTTTAACATATTTTAAATACGGTAAAACTAAAATTATAATGCAATTGTTTATCATTAGAGAAATACAAATTTTTAAACCTTTGATTAGCCATTCCCAAAACCTGTCGTTGATGCACTTAGAACCCTGTTGAACTGGAGCGACGATGAGGCACTTCCACATTAATAATAATTCTTACACAATTACAAAAGTCACTCTGGTCTATCTGACTGTCAGTTTGTTACTTTTATACCTAAAACACTGGACCAATTTTGACATTTGGCAATGAGATAGTTTGGGCTCTGTGAATATCAACGTAATTTTTTGTCTTAAAAATATAAAATGTTTATATGCTAGAAAAGAGTATTCGCAGGAACCGGCGTTCTATATAGTGTTCGTGTATCATTCATTCTATTGAATTGAAACTTGGTACAGAGATAGCTTGCATCCTTGAGACGGAAAAAGGATACTTTTCAACCCAGAAAAGAATTCCTCCAAGGAAGAAAGTCGTGGGTGTCAATTATTGCCGAATGAAAGTGACTGCTGCTGCTTTTGCGGCGCCGATTTGCTATAATCTGCAATCAACACTGGATGAAATAACTAACACCGCACTCCAATTTTCCCCAAAAAACTTCTTTTTTTAAAAAAAAAAGAATATTAGCCAAGCGGAAGTTGACTAATATCCTCCTATCCCCTCCAAATAAGCGGAAAGCTTGTGCTAGGAGTGGGTACGATAATAGTGCAACGGGTAGGATTCGAACCTACAACCTTTAAGTTTTGAGTCCGCACCTTTAACCGTTGGGCTATTGAGGCTTATCCAATTCCTCATTAATAAAAATTTTCCGCTTAACTTCGATTACACAATGATAAGTAAAGATGAAGTCGAAGATATAAATTCCTAATTTAAAAGAGATTTCCCTTGGCTTCGATACGGCATCTCAGCTAAATGCTTTTTCCATTGGCGGCACCGATTTATCACTAAGGTGGAAAGTAAATTGCAAGATAGATAAAAACTTGAGCTCTAAATAAATATCCCGTCTTGCAAAGATTTTTTTTGTTCGACTACTGTTTTTTGCGATTTTGTTATTTAATTTCTCGTATTTTTTATATTATTTTATCTGCTCACATCTCAATTTGTTTTACCTATAAAAATATTCTCAGCTTTCCTGAGCCACGCGTTCCTTCAAATTCTTAGCATTTTTGCTTTCCTTTTTCTGTTTTTTTAAGAGGTTAAGACATTTTGGTATCATACAGATAAGTTTAATAAGTAATCGTGAAGCAATTTACTCGTACTAATTTATCATATGTATCATGGCCCAGAATTGCCAAGTAGATTGCAGATAACAATTTCCATTTTCACAGAAATTACTTGCAACGCTTGGAGCAATTCGAGAAAGCTATTCTAGCCTACAACGAAGCTCTTCGCTGGAATGTATGTCTTTACGTGTTGTAAACTATAATAATTAATTAATGTTTAGAAATGGAAGTTGTCGTTCTAAAACATGAGTCTGTAATAGACTAAAACATTAATAACAACGCACATGTCTGACATTAATTTCTGTTCCATTTATAATTTAGACGCTCTGTTGAACCAGTAGTCATAATAAAAAAATAAATTAAAAAATCAAAAAGTATTTGTTCAGCAACCACACTAGGAGGCCTGTATTATGGAATGATAATATATATATTTATTTATATAATAAAACATAAATACATATAACATAATATAAATAAATAAATATGAACTATTAACTGTTCAGTGCCTTCAGAGCCTGCTTGACAGTTATATTCTTAATCTCATTGAATTTTAATATTTTATTATAAATACGTGCATCTAACTACAGATCCATCCATCTGTAGATGGTACGAAACATCTAGCAAATGCAGTGTTTGTGACTTCGTCTCTGTATTTGGCGCGTTAAGCATTTCAGAATGTTTCATTAGGGTAATTTTTAACAAAAACAGTTGACGAACATTTAGTACTCAAAAAAGCTCAGCTGTTGTTTACCCATTTGTAAGTAGGTAAATTCAGTACATTGAATGTATGAAAAGTGTCTTGGTCCAATTTTGTACCTTAAAGCCATCAATCAGGTATAACTATCTGATAATATAAAATGTACTGCAGAAGTGCTGTAAAGTTCTTGGTTAGATTCGTATTGAAAACTTTGCTTCCAGGATTCCGACGTCCGTTCTCTGCTCGGACGAAGTTTAGCTCGAGCCAAGTCCACTTATTACACCGGAGCATTGGCAGATGCCGCAAGAGCAGCTGGTATAGATTCCTAAGTTATTAAATTAAAAGTTACAGTATTAGGGCGTTTATCAACCGTGACTGTCATCGAGTAACAAGATTATTTCGAACCGAGCTAAAATCTATTAGATGAAAATGAAAAATGAAAAATGAAAAAATGAAAATATTCTTTATTGTACACAAAATAAACACTTACGCTACACATATGAACAATACAGAGTACAATAGGTGACCTTATCGCTAAAAAGCGATCTCTTCCAGGCAACCCATGGTAAGAGAAAGAAATAGGTATATAACAGGGAAGGGAGTTCACTAAAATGCAGATAGTTAACAAAAATATAAAAATAAAAAACAACAAATGCCTAAAACTAGAAGCTGATAATAACAATATTTTACAAAGTATATACAACTACAAATAAATACATAGATGACGATCGGGTATCCACTGTACCGGTTTTTCACTCGCTGTCCTTAGACAGCGCAATAGTGGTAGTGGACATTTTCTTGCATCTTTTGTGTTTCCCGAACTCCTGCTCCTCTTGAATCATTAAAGGCCGAGTTCTAGCGGTAGCACCCAGGTCTTCTCAATGTGTCACTCTTGACAGAGGCATCGTAGCTTCTGTGATGTGAGGTTAGTTTTGAGGTCACACACGTCACTTTACAACCGTTCGACTTTACTGCTTGATCTACTGTATTTCTTCTGCTTAGCAATTCATTTATTAATTTAAACATTACACAAAACGTTTCAAAGATTTTTCTTTACAACGTTCTTTTAGAAAGCCCAACGACATTTGAACCTCATCTTGCCGATTTCTATTCAGAAAACAGGACGACTATTTCTCAAAAAATGAAATGTAAAAAATGCACCTACTTAACTTAATGTTGGCATAACGTTAGCTAAACTTTGTGAGCATGCCTTATACTTTACACCAAACGAATCGAGAAATATTCCTGACAAAGTTCTTTTTGAAAGTTAAATGACATTTAACCCTTCCCGAATTCCATTCAAAACTGGAACTGGAAAAGTTGACTGCTCAGAGCATTAATGGAATAAGAAAAGTGCTCCTTTGAACTTTCATAGTTGTTAGCTAAACTTCGTGGCCAGGCCTTAAAAGGAATTAATCACGAGCGCGCCCTTTACAAACCTAGTTTGATTCTAGTTTCAATATTAACAAAATCAAAATTTTGTAGAGGTGATCTTGTGTCAATTACTTTGTCAGATTTCTGCTACAAAGAAATCTAAGAACCCGTATAAGTTGTAACTAAATAGTTGAACGGAAATATAAACCACAAACGCAGACATTAGTTGGACATAATTACGACATAAAACGATTCTTGGCATGGTGAAATTGCCCCTTAGAAAATTAAATGACGTTTACGCCGAATGCTTCCCGGCGGGGACCATTTGGAAATTTATAATTTCTGAATTCACCCTGTTTTGGTCAGGTGGGAGGCTTTGGCCGTGGCTAGTTACCACCCTGCCGTCAAAAGACTTCCCACCAAGCGATTTAGCGTTACAGTACTGTGATGGTACGCAGCTGGATCGTCTAGTGATATCTAGTGGATTGATTGAGTAAAGAAGAATATTCTAATTATAGGTAAAACACCTCAGGATCGAGAGACATATTGGCTTCTGGCATGAACACTGTTATGTACTAAGCACCCTGCGGGTTAGTTCATTTCGTCCGATGGACAAAGTAGGCTACCAAATCATTCTACTTTAGCTGTCGCGGATTAATTATGAACAAACTTCAAAAGAATTATGTTATGCATTCTCCAACCTTCAGAAAAAACAGGGAAATCCTAGAGAGTTAAATTATCAATTTAAGTTTACAATACGAGTAGAATGAATGATTAGCTGGTACAGTGTACGAATTTGCCTCTTTTTGGGCCGTCGTTCTGACCGAATTCCCTCTAGCACGGGGGAAACCCTACGCCGCTCCACGGCCTTTAATCATTGTTATGGGGGCACAGCCGACTCCCTTTCGCTGCGAAGCGTTTTGGTGTTCCCATACACCCCGAAGGGTTGGTACAATTCTTTTCATTGAGCTTATAGCTCGCCCCAATACCATGGTTTTATTTATTTGTATTCATTGTTCAGTTTGATATAGATTTGGCCAAATCTAAGTTCGGGAGTCGTGCTGCAAGACATGGCGTGTTTGGTGTGCCGGAAATTCGCCGCCAAAGAACGCCATCGAACCGTGTACCACTTAGTAATAACTTTGACTCATCTGAGTCAAACATATTAATTTAGCCAATACTCAATCAGCCTCAGTGTCTCAATCCCTGTAGTATTTCATCATGGTCACCCTACCTATTACCCTATCTTGTCCTCTATTCCGAAGTAATATCGTGGTCACCCTACACCTAAAGGTTGTAAATTCAATAAACAAAGGATTCTAACTTCCTACCTGCTTGTAGGGAGTACCGTTGACCCACACCCGTAGCTCGAAGGCCGCTCTGGTATCTCGGAGTCTCGTACATTTGAAGACTTAATTTATAGTGAATGATTCCTAATGTTTTCATTCATACCTAACTTTAAACTCGAAGTGAGTCTAGAATCTAGTCTATTGGTTATGTAAAACAAAATAAGTCAAAGTTTCTTTAGACTGCAATATTATTCCATCTCGTTCACCTATCTGCTTTGTTTATGAAAGAAATCAGACTTCTCTATCGTGATAGAATAAACTGACCCTAAGTAATTTAATGTCGCCTATTGATCTAAATTAGTGCACTAGTCTGCACTTTCTAAACTGACTGCCTACTGAAGAGTCGTGACTCAATTTTGGATATAGTATTTCACTATTGGATTGTTCGGTTCAGCCCGCCACACGTTACAGATGTTAAGTCTAGGGTTCAACTGAATACTAATAAAACACTAAATCAATTTATGTAGACAGAACCTTTGAGAACATTCCATTATTGAATACCTTAGGAGAAATATTAGGGTTGTTCAGTAAAAGATGATAATTATGACTTCATAGATTTATTTTCCATTTTATTAAATCTACTCAAAAGAAACTGTTTGATTATTTAGATTGGTTCCAAATGGGGTCATTTGAGAACCAACCGGATATTCCATTACCTATCAGCCATTCTAAGACAAGGGAAAACGGAAATATCCAAATGAAAAACCCTTGTGGCATTCTAACCTAAGACATCTTAGACTAAAATATACACACATGCTACAAAAGGTGTTAAATGCTTAAAAGAATATGTACACTTTCTACTAGTGGTATCAGGGAGACAAGACATTTTATAGTTTTAGTAGAAATTACAACACATAATACATTATGTTAAATAAATTCACAGATAATAAGTTATATTTTATTCTCGTTTTCACAACTTCCTGACTATATTTTATATAAATGTTCCCCTTCCAAAGCAAGTGGCATGTGTGCCAAAGTATTACATTTCACTCTCTCAGATTTGACCACATTAATCTGATTAATAAAAAGAGCAGATATAGAACAAATGTCAGAAATAAGATATACATCATAATAGAGAACCCATCGTCTCGAGATATCTCTCTCGCACGTCTCCTATCCCTTTGTTCTTCTACATATAAAGCCTCGAGAATTATATCTGGATGCATCTTAATTTACTGCAATAAACGTACGTCTAATCCCAAACTTAAGGAAGCAAATTATCTGTGATTCTATTTATATCAAAATTTAGTTATTCAGATATTTGTACATTACCAGAAATATTCAGGCCTCGTTGCGCACACACACTTGCTTATAATCTTAATTGTAAATTATTACACTGATTCTACTTTTATGTATAGTTCTATTAAAATAGGTTAAAATTTACACAATCTTAGGATTAGATTTATCGGAGATGGAACCGACCGCCTCGCTCTCCTCTCGATTCCCGAATGGCTTCCTCCACCAGCACTCCCGTGCATATCGGTCCCGAGAGCATCTCCCCCTTCTCCAAAACTGTAAAATAGAAAATCCCCACCAAAGTAATGTGCCTTAACTTGATTTGTCACTTAGGTTTCCCGCCAAAACCGTTTCGGCCAATTATTGATAGCGTCGGTTTCTTATGACCACGCCTTGGTTTTTTGTTTACATTTCTAAAACGCCTCGCCTCGGTTTGGACACCATGTCAATCCACATCTGGTTACAATGTTCTCGTGAAGGCAAAATGCTTCACGAAATAAACAACTCATTTTATGACCAGACCCTTTTTTGTTCTAATCTTAATGTGTTTCCAAAATCCCTATGCTTTGTTTTTAAAAATAAACTGCCTGCACTTCTAACGCAATTCGAAGACCCTTTTTTGTTTCAATTTTAAAGCGTTTCCAAATACCCTTATGCTTTATTCTTAAGTAAAATTTCTATACTTGGGATATTTATGAGCGACTAGAGTGTTTACCAAAAAAAATTCTCTTTATCTTAACCTACGTTTCAAATTTTATTTTAAAACATGTGGGAGAAATGAAAAAAATATATGAACCCCGTCTGGCCATCTCACACTCCCCCAAATAGATTTTTAATACACCTAGTATCTCTTATACCTAACTCTCTACTAGTTGTTTGAAAATCTATTTCCTCACCTAACATAAGCTGCTACCTATGTTGATGTCGATAGGTCTCGCTAATCTCTATTGTTCGCGCTAATCCTTAGTGGAATTCATTCCTCTGCGAGTTTTGCATAATAGCGGAACAAATGGATCGCATTGTAATTCCCTCTTATCTCGTTAGTACGAGCGTCAACCAAAGTGTATACGTTATTATATGGAATTGCCCCTATCACGTAAGGTCCCTCATAAAGTCGCATGAATTTCTTTGTTAATTTTTTATCAGCGTCCGACCTCGCAAAAGTCCTCAACTTCACCAAGTCGCCTATCTCAAACTGTATTAACTTATGATTCCTATTATAATAGAGCTCTCTATTCTCCGCCGCCTTAGTTATGTTCCGACGCGCCTGTCGTCTAATCTGTTCTAACGTTTCTCCTTGTATATCGGTTCCTTTCGCTATGTCTTTGTCGAAATCAGTTGATAGTATGGTCCGCTTTCCCCAAACTAGCTCATTCGGTGAATAACCTGTTGTAGTATGTACTACCTGATTGTAACAATCCTCTATGTCCGGCAATAAATCTGCCCAAGACCTATGAGATTTCTCGCAGTATGTTCTGAATAGTCTACCTAATTCCTTGTTAACCCTCTCTGTCGAATTTGGTCGCGGATTCCTAACAGATGTGTGCGTCAATTTGATACCTAGTTGACGTACACCTAACTCGAAAACCTTCGATGTAAAATTCGCGCCTCTGTCTGAACATAAGGTCTTAATCTCAACTTGTTTGTGAAACTTTTTCACACATGTGAGTGTAGCCTTTCCGCTCGCCTGACGTAATGGATATAACCTGATCAGTTTACTATAAGAGTCCTGCATTACAAATATGTATTTGAATCCGAAGCGTCCCGCCGGTAAAGGTCCATAAATATCGCAAAAGACCCGTTCTCCTATATCTGTCGCTATCACAGTTTTGATCGGCCCCGTGTGCTTTTCTAACGCGTGCTTTGACATTTGACACTCCCCGCAAGCCCTTACAACACGACTTATCACGCGAGACATATTCGAGAAATAGTAACGATGTTTCATCAGCGCATAAACCTTGTAACGTCCGAAATGACCTATCTCTTCATGTATGCTAACGATCAAACTCCTTTGTAAAACCTCGGGAACATATAGTCTCAAGGTATCCCTATTTATGTCTGACCTATAAAGGACCCCCTCCTTAATCACATAATACTTGATTCAGATGTACCTGATATTTTCATACGTTTAATTATTTCACTAGCGACATTGTCCCGTTCTTGTAGACTACCTATCTCTTTCCATCTCGCTTGTACTACCTGTCCTAGCGATGTCTTGAATAAATTCATCTCAGGCCCCACAGACTTGTTATTCAATACGTCAGTTGTCCCTTTTATATGTCGGGATAATACGTCAGCTACTGTGTTTAATTTCCCTTTTACATGCTCGACCGTATAATCAAATTGTCCTATGTAATGTACCCAACGTATCATTCGTGCGCTCAACAATTTACATGTCTGTAAGAATATCAAACTTTTATGATCGGTCCTAATCACTAACCGTGCCCCCCTCAAATACGTTTCAAACTTCGACAAGCTAAATATGATAGCCCACAACTCTTGTTCTGTGACTGTCCACTTACGCTCCGCCTCAGTCAATGCTTTACTACAAAATCCTATTATCTGCTCTTCACCTACTTCGTTCAATTGATAAACATACCCTGAGACTCCTAAATTACTGCTATCGGTTTGTAGGTAATAAATCTCTTTCGGATTAGGATGTATGAGAAGTATTGTGTCTAAAAATAATCTCTTGACCTTTTCAAAACATTCATTTACCTCATGTGTCCATGACCATTTTGTATTTTGTTTTAATAGATCGCAGAGTGGCCTAACCTCTTCGCTATACTTCGAGATAAACCTTCTGAAATAATTTATTAATCCCAAAAATCCTCGTAATTGTTTTATTGTTTTAGGGACGGGAAAATCTAATATAGCCTCTACTCGTTCTGGGTCCATCCGTACGCCTTTCGTATTTACTATGTGTCCTAACAGTTTTACTTCTACGCACAGAAAACGACACTTTCCTAGCCTTCCCGTTAAGCCTGCTGTTTCTAATCTGTCTAGCACTTGGTCTAAATGTTCCAAGTGTAATCTTATGTCTCCTGTGGTAAATATGACAATGTCATCTAAATAGTTAACGCAGAACCCACGCACTTCTTTTAATATAGAATCCATTGCCCTTGAAAATCCCGCGACAGATGTCTTTAGTCCTTGAGGTAAAACATTATAAGTATATGTTCTCCCCATAAAAGAAAAACCCGTATATTTTCTAGAATCCTGACTCAAAGGTATTTGAAAGTAAGCATTATTCAGATCAATTAAGCTAATGTAATTCACTCCATGAAAGGATTGTAAAATTTCCGATGTGAGTGGCGGTGACCCCGCATCTCCCACCATTTTCTTATTAAGTTCGCGCGCGTCTAACAAGAGCCTTATTGACCCATCTCGTTTCTTAGTAAATGTGAGCGGGCTACAGTATGGCGTTGCCTCCTGCCTGATCACACCTAACCTCTCTAACTCCTCTAATTCTTCTTTAACCTGATCTCTATACGCTAAAGGCACTGGATAACTATGCTTTATAAAAGGAATCTCATCGACTAACTCGATGACGTGCTCGTACCTGTTAGTCAATCCTAATCTATCTGTAAACACCTTACAATGCTTATTCAACACAGGTAACAACATTTCCTTTTGTTCCCTACTTAATTTTGAATCATTCAAACAATACCCCTTTCTGTCCTCGCCATTCAAATCCTTAATAGATAAGCTACGTTCCTCGGACCTAGTACCTTGATTCAATATCGAATTAATTGTGGCAGCATTCGTCTCTCCCCCTAACCTTTCGACCTTACAATCCGAGTTCAGTCTTACGCAAGACCTGACTCCTAAATGCTCGATGGTCAGTGTCCGTTCACTGCCGCAATTTACTACCCCCTTTACTCGTTCTAGCCAATCATATCCGAGTATCAACGACCTAGGTAAACGTCGCATAATTAGTACAGGTGCTTCAACTAATGTACTCCCTAATTTGAACTCTATTAATAACATCCTATTTGTACTTTCGCTTCGTGAACCGAATGCCCCTTGTATTTGAATCGCTGGGATGGCGATTTCTGACAAGGTATTATTTCCAATTAGAATAGAATCGTATAATTCCTTAGTTATTCCGCTAATCTGACTTCCCGTGTCGATAAGTGCATTTATACTCCTCCCATACAAGCTTACACTCACTTCAGGTAACTTAGGTAAGGAATAATCAATTCCTTCGTCAATCGACCCATCAAGTTCATGGTACATCGTGTATACGTTTATTCCTCTCCTTACACACAGCTCACACTCAATACCTATCTCACCACATTCTATTACGTTGTTAAACTGATTTTCCAATAAGATTCCTATGCTTCTGACTTCAACCTGACAGCTACTTTCGTCGCTAACCTTTCCGCCCTTTATTAATCGTTTAAGACCTTTATCGCCAATGCCCAAGCTCTGACCCGGTCTCCATCCTTTGCTAATTAAAATATCATAAGCCACGTTCGGCCTTCCGCGTTTCGAGGTCTCTACTTTCCCCGTTCTACACAATTCTAGATTATTGTACCTCGCTTGTGTGGGGATACCTAGTTTTTTGATGGTCCCTCTCCCCCTCCTTCTCTCGACAAAGCAGAGTTTTCGCCCTCCTTTACAAAAGTAATAGCCGGTCTAGCTCGCTCAGCCCCAGAAAACGCTGGTCTATTAACGTTTGACCTGTAACCTGACCTACTCTGGCGGTAACCTCGTCCTCGGGTCGTGTTACCTCTAGTATTCCACTTATTCGCTGAAATGGCCGCGACAATAGGCCGCGCTAACGATGACCTGTCGTAACGCCTACCTCTAAAATTATTACCTACTACCTCTCTCGCAATTCCTCTCGGCTTTTCAACAATATTTTGCTCTATACTTCTTAGAAACTTCGCCCCGTTCATGATGTTAACTTCCCCAGTCCTAGTAAACCACAACCGCTGAATATCTATCGCATAATGCCGCATAATAGAATTTACTAAGTCACTCTCGCTAAACGCAATAGTTAATGATTGCATCGATTCTACCTGTACGGCAAAATGTTCAGACATCGTCATTCCAGAATCGCTCGAATATATCGCATTAATCAACCTATATCTCACAGATTCTTGGATCTGCTCGGTCCAATAAGTTCGTCTAAAATCGGTCTCAAAATCGGCAAACGTAGCCCAGTCCTTCGAGTATAACTCCATGACCTGACGTGCGTGTCCCGTTATACATCCTAACGCTATATCGATCTCCCGATCCGACCCATTTACCGCTCTAATATACTTTTTTAATCGCTTTAAAAATGCAATAGGGTTTATAAATGGTTTTCCATCGAAATTCGGCTTGGTAACCGAAGGCTGTACTACATAACCGTTCCGAGTCTCAGAAGGAGATACACTAGATCCCGCAGACCCAACTCTAGGCCCTGGTCCATCACTACTACTTTCATTGCTTACTCCAACCGACTCGTGTGACGTAACACTCGCGCTTTCATTTGGCAATGAATTCACC
Source organism: Hipparchia semele (assembly GCA_933228805.2). Lineage (NCBI taxonomy): Eukaryota > Metazoa > Arthropoda > Insecta > Lepidoptera > Nymphalidae > Hipparchia > Hipparchia semele. Next base: position 6,885,174 of record OW121721.1, on the reverse strand, counting down.
TTTGAACTCAATTGTTGCAACTTTCCATCGAATTCGTTGATTTTTTGTAGAATCAACTCTAACGTCGAGTTACCTACAGTTTCCGTTTGTTCGTTTGTTTCTACCGCACCTTTATCTAATCGACCCGTTGCTACCCGCTTTGTATTCCGTTCCTTTTTACCTGCCGGCATCTTTAAACAATTCGCTTTAAAACGCTGTTCCTAACTACTTTCTAACTAATAATCGCTCAAGTCCGCCAGATGTTATATTACTTGTTTACTAAGTCGCCTTTGCGAGCCGTCTAACGAAACACGTAATAATGGCACAATTTTAAAACCAGATGTGAAATGACAATGGGGTTTGGCCCGTTCTATTGTGGGATCTCTAGGTTCAACAAAATAAATTGCAAGATAAAGCAAGGATAAACAATTAAGTCTAAGAAATAAGCAAGTGTAATGCTCCGTTCACTGCAATCTCCTCCTAGAATCCTGTAAATTTTACATTTATAAAACATACTGCTTATTTCTGCTTCTCCTATACACTAAATAAAATAAGTGCACAACATATAATTTAATGTACAATATAATAATAACATGCACAGTGTGTCTTGTCTCCCTTCTCCCTTTTCATTGTTTCACCTAAATATTTCTCCTATACCCAATCACAAGTTTCTACGTTGTGTATTTTTTTTTTTCTCTAATAAGGATTATTAATATAGATCTAGTCGTATCGTTATTTCGAATACGTACATAGACCCCTGGTCACCACCGGCATCAAAATTCCCAGGCTTTCAAGATTTTCCAGGATTATATCCTGGTCACGGCACCAAAATTCTGTGATGGTACGCAGCTGGATCGTCTAGTGATATCTAGTGGATTGATTGAGTAAAGAAGAATATTCTAATTATAGGTAAAACACCTCAGGATCGAGAAACATATTGGCTTCTGGCATGAACACTGTTATGTACTAAGCACCCTGCGGGTTAGTTCATTTCGTCCGATGGACAAAGTAGGCTATCAAATCATTCTACTTTAGCTGTCGCGGATTAATTATGAACAAACTTCAAAAGAATTATGTTATGCATTCTCCAACCTTCAGAAAAAACAGGGAAATCCTAGAGAGTTAAATTATCAATTTAAGTTTACAATACGAGTAGAATGAATGATTAGCTGGTACAGTGTACGAATTTGCCTCTTTTTGGGCCGTCGTTCTGACCGAATTCCCTCTAGCACGGGGGAAACCCTACGCCGCTCCACGGCCTTTAATCATTGTTATGGGGGCACAGCCGACTCCCTTTCGCTGCGAAGCGTTTTGGTGTTCCCATACACCCCGAAGGGTTGGTACAATTCTTTTCATTGAGCTTATAGCTCGCCCCAATACCATGGTTTTATTTATTTGTATTCATTGTTCAGTTTGATATAGATTTGGCCAAATCTAAGTTCGGGAGTCGTGCTGCAAGACATGGCGTGTTTGGTGTGCCGGAAATTCGCCGCCAAAGAACGCCATCGAACCGTGTACCACTTAGTAATAACTTTGACTCATCTGAGTCAAACATATTAATTTAGCCAATACTCAATCAGCCTCAGTGTCTCAATCCCTGTAGTATTTCATCATGGTCACCCTACCTATTACCCTATCTTGTCCTCTATTCCGAAGTAATATCGTGGTCACCCTACACCTAAAGGTTGTAAATTCAATAAACAAAGGATTCTAACTTCCTACCTGCTTGTAGGGAGTACCGTTGACCCACACCCGTAGCTCGAAGGCCGCTCTGGTATCTCGGAGTCTCGTACATTTGATGACTTAATTTATAGTGAATGATTCCTAATGTTTTCATTCATACCTAACTTTAAACTCGAAGTGAGTCTAGAATCTAGTCTATTGGTTATGTAAAACAAAATAAGTCAAAGTTTCTTTAGACTGCAATATTATTCCATCTCGTTCACCTATCTGCTTTGTTTATGAAAGAAATCAGACTTCTCTATCGTGATAGAATAAACTGACCCTAAGTAATTTAATGTCGCCTATTGATCTAAATTAGTGCACTAGTCTGCACTTTCTAAACTGACTGCCTACTGAAGAGTCGTGACTCAATTTTGGATATAGTATTTCACTATTGGATTGTTCGGTTCAGCCCGCCACACGTTACAGATGTTAAGTCTAGGGTTCAACTGAATACTAATAAAACACTAAATCAATTTATGTAGACAGAACCTTTGAGAACATTCCATTATTGAATACCTTAGGAGAAATATTAGGGTTGTTCAGTAAAAGATGATAATTATGACTTCATAGATTTATTTTCCATTTTATTAAATCTACTCAAAAGAAACTGTTTGATTATTTAGATTGGTTCCAAATGGGGTCATTTGAGAACCAACCGGATATTCCATTACCTATCAGCCATTCTAAGACAAGGGAAAACGGAAATATCCAAATGAAAAACCCTTGTGGCATTCTAACCTAAGACATCTTAGACTAAAATATACACACATGCTACAAAAGGTGTTAAATGCTTAAAAGAATATGTACACTTTCTACTAGTGGTATCAGGGAGACAAGACATTTTATAGTTTTAGTAGAAATTACAACACATAATACATTATGTTAAATAAATTCACAGATAATAAGTTATATTTTATTCTCGTTTTCACAACTTCCTGACTATATTTTATATAAATGTTCCCCTTCCAAAGCAAGTGGCATGTGTGCCAAAGTATTACATTTCACTCTCTCAGATTTGACCACATTAATCTGATTAATAAAAAGAGCAGATATAGAACAAATGTCAGAAATAAGATATACATCATAATAGAGAACCCATCGTCTCGAGATATCTCTCTCGCACGTCTCCTATCCCTTTGTTCTTCTACATATAAAGCCTCGAGAATTATATCTGGATGCATCTTAATTTACTGCAATAAACGTACGTCTAATCCCAAACTTAAGGAAGCAAATTATCTGTGATTCTATTTATATCAAAATTTAGTTATTCAGATATTTGTACATTACCAGAAATATTCAGGCCTCGTTGCGCACACACACTTGCTTATAATCTTAATTGTAAATTATTACACTGATTCTACTTTTATGTATAGTTCTATTAAAATAGGTTAAAATTTACACAATCTTAGGATTAGATTTATCGGAGATGGAACCGACCGCCTCGCTCTCCTCTCGATTCCCGAATGGCTTCCTCCACCAGCACTCCCGTGCATATCGGTCCCGAGAGCATCTCCCCCTTCTCCAAAACTGTAAAATAGAAAATCCCCACCAAAGTAATGTGCCTTAACTTGATTTGTCACTTAGGTTTCCCGCCAAAACCGTTTCGGCCAATTATTGATAGCGTCGGTTTCTTATGACCACGCCTTGGTTTTTTGTTTACATTTCTAAAACGCCTCGCCTCGGTTTGGACACCATGTCAATCCACATCTGGTTACAATGTTCTCGTGAAGGCAAAATGCTTCACGAAATAAACAACTCATTTTATGACCAGACCCTTTTTTGTTCTAATCTTAATGTGTTTCCAAAATCCCTATGCTTTGTTTTTAAAAATAAACTGCCTGCACTTCTAACGCAATTCGAAGACCCTTTTTTGTTTCAATTTTAAAGCGTTTCCAAATACCCTTATGCTTTATTCTTAAGTAAAATTTCTATACTTGGGATATTTATGAGCGACTAGAGTGTTTACCAAAAAAAATTCTCTTTATCTTAACCTACGTTTCAAATTTTATTTTAAAACATGTGGGAGAAATGAAAAAAATATATGAACCCCGTCTGGCCATCTCACACTCCCCCAAATAGATTTTTAATACACCTAGTATCTCTTATACCTAACTCTCTACTAGTTGTTTGAAAATCTATTTCCTCACCTAACATAAGCTGCTACCTATGTTGATGTCGATAGGTCTCGCTAATCTCTATTGTTCGCGCTAATCCTTAGTGGAATTCATTCCTCTGCGAGTTTTGCATAATAGCGGAACAAATGGATCGCATTGTAATTCCCTCTTATCTCGTTAGTACGAGCGTCAACCAAAGTGTATACGTTATTATATGGAATTGCCCCTATCACGTAAGGTCCCTCATAAAGTCGCATGAATTTCTTTGTTAATTTTTTATCAGCGTCCGACCTCGCAAAAGTCCTCAACTTCACCAAGTCGCCTATCTCAAACTGTATTAACTTATGATTCCTATTATAATAGAGCTCTCTATTCTCCGCCGCCTTAGTTATGTTCCGACGCGCCTGTCGTCTAATCTGTTCTAACGTTTCTCCTTGTATATCGGTTCCTTTCGCTATGTCTTTGTCGAAATCAGTTGATAGTATGGTCCGCTTTCCCCAAACTAGCTCATTCGGTGAATAACCTGTTGTAGTATGTACTACCTGATTGTAACAATCCTCTATGTCCGGCAATAAATCTGCCCAAGACCTATGAGATTTCTCGCAGTATGTTCTGAATAGTCTACCTAATTCCTTGTTAACCCTCTCTGTCGAATTTGGTCGCGGATTCCTAACAGATGTGTGCGTCAATTTGATACCTAGTTGACGTACACCTAACTCGAAAACCTTCGATGTAAAATTCGCGCCTCTGTCTGAACATAAGGTCTTAATCTCAACTTGTTTGTGAAACTTTTTCACACATGTGAGTGTAGCCTTTCCGCTCGCCTGACGTAATGGATATAACCTGATCAGTTTACTATAAGAGTCCTGCATTACAAATATGTATTTGAATCCGAAGCGTCCCGCCGGTAAAGGTCCATAAATATCGCAAAAGACCCGTTCTCCTATATCTGTCGCTATCACAGTTTTGATCGGCCCCGTGTGCTTTTCTAACGCGTGCTTTGACATTTGACACTCCCCGCAAGCCCTTACAACACGACTTATCACGCGAGACATATTCGAGAAATAGTAACGATGTTTCATCAGCGCATAAACCTTGTAACGTCCGAAATGACCTATCTCTTCATGTATGCTAACGATCAAACTCCTTTGTAAAACCTCGGGAACATATAGTCTCAAGGTATCCCTATTTATGTCTGACCTATAAAGGACCCCCTCCTTAATCACATAATACTTGATTCAGATGTACCTGATATTTTCATACGTTTAATTATTTCACTAGCGACATTGTCCCGTTCTTGTAGACTACCTATCTCTTTCCATCTCGCTTGTACTACCTGTCCTAGCGATGTCTTGAATAAATTCATCTCAGGCCCCACAGACTTGTTATTCAATACGTCAGTTGTCCCTTTTATATGTCGGGATAATACGTCAGCTACTGTGTTTAATTTCCCTTTTACATGCTCGACCGTATAATCAAATTGTCCTATGTAATGTACCCAACGTATCATTCGTGCGCTCAACAATTTACATGTCTGTAAGAATATCAAACTTTTATGATCGGTCCTAATCACTAACCGTGCCCCCCTCAAATACGTTTCAAACTTCGACAAGCTAAATATGATAGCCCACAACTCTTGTTCTGTGACTGTCCACTTACGCTCCGCCTCAGTCAATGCTTTACTACAAAATCCTATTATCTGCTCTTCACCTACTTCGTTCAATTGATAAACATACCCTGAGACTCCTAAATTACTGCTATCGGTTTGTAGGTAATAAATCTCTTTCGGATTAGGATGTATGAGAAGTATTGTGTCTAAAAATAATCTCTTGACCTTTTCAAAACATTCATTTACCTCATGTGTCCATGACCATTTTGTATTTTGTTTTAATAGATCGCAGAGTGGCCTAACCTCTTCGCTATACTTCGAGATAAACCTTCTGAAATAATTTATTAATCCCAAAAATCCTCGTAATTGTTTTATTGTTTTAGGGACGGGAAAATCTAATATAGCCTCTACTCGTTCTGGGTCCATCCGTACGCCTTTCGTATTTACTATGTGTCCTAACAGTTTTACTTCTACGCACAGAAAACGACACTTTCCTAGCCTTCCCGTTAAGCCTGCTGTTTCTAATCTGTCTAGCACTTGGTCTAAATGTTCCAAGTGTAATCTTATGTCTCCTGTGGTAAATATGACAATGTCATCTAAATAGTTAACGCAGAACCCACGCACTTCTTTTAATATAGAATCCATTGCCCTTGAAAATCCCGCGACAGATGTCTTTAGTCCTTGAGGTAAAACATTATAAGTATATGTTCTCCCCATAAAAGAAAAACCCGTATATTTTCTAGAATCCTGACTCAAAGGTATTTGAAAGTAAGCATTATTCAGATCAATTAAGCTAATGTAATTCACTCCATGAAAGGATTGTAAAATTTCCGATGTGAGTGGCGGTGACCCCGCATCTCCCACCATTTTCTTATTAAGTTCGCGCGCGTCTAACAAGAGCCTTATTGACCCATCTCGTTTCTTAGTAAATGTGAGCGGGCTACAGTATGGCGTTGCCTCCTGCCTGATCACACCTAACCTCTCTAACTCCTCTAATTCTTCTTTAACCTGATCTCTATACGCTAAAGGCACTGGATAACTATGCTTTATAAAAGGAATCTCATCGACTAACTCGATGACGTGCTCGTACCTGTTAGTCAATCCTAATCTATCTGTAAACACCTTACAATGCTTATTCAACACAGGTAACAACATTTCCTTTTGTTCCCTACTTAATTTTGAATCATTCAAACAATACCCCTTTCTGTCCTCGCCATTCAAATCCTTAATAGATAAGCTACGTTCCTCGGACCTAGTACCTTGATTCAATATCGAATTAATTGTGGCAGCATTCGTCTCTCCCCCTAACCTTTCGACCTTACAATCCGAGTTCAGTCTTACGCAAGACCTGACTCCTAAATGCTCGATGGTCAGTGTCCGTTCACTGCCGCAATTTACTACCCCCTTTACTCGTTCTAGCCAATCATATCCGAGTATCAACGACCTAGGTAAACGTCGCATAATTAGTACAGGTGCTTCAACTAATGTACTCCCTAATTTGAACTCTATTAATAACATCCTATTTGTACTTTCGCTTCGTGAACCGAATGCCCCTTGTATTTGAATCGCTGGGATGGCGATTTCTGACAAGGTATTATTTCCAATTAGAATAGAATCGTATAATTCCTTAGTTATTCCGCTAATCTGACTTCCCGTGTCGATAAGTGCATTTATACTCCTCCCATACAAGCTTACACTCACTTCAGGTAACTTAGGTAAGGAATAATCAATTCCTTCGTCAATCGACCCATCAAGTTCATGGTACATCGTGTATACGTTTATTCCTCTCCTTACACACAGCTCACACTCAATACCTATCTCACCACATTCTATTACGTTGTTAAACTGATTTTCCAATAAGATTCCTATGCTTCTGACTTCAACCTGACAGCTACTTTCGTCGCTAACCTTTCCGCCCTTTATTAATCGTTTAAGACCTTTATCGCCAATGCCCAAGCTCTGACCCGGTCTCCATCCTTTGCTAATTAAAATATCATAAGCCACGTTCGGCCTTCCGCGTTTCGAGGTCTCTACTTTCCCCGTTCTACACAATTCTAGATTATTGTACCTCGCTTGTGTGGGGATACCTAGTTTTTTGATGGTCCCTCTCCCCCTCCTTCTCTCGACAAAGCAGAGTTTTCGCCCTCCTTTACAAAAGTAATAGCCGGTCTAGCTCGCTCAGCCCCAGAAAACGCTGGTCTATTAACGTTTGACCTGTAACCTGACCTACTCTGGCGGTAACCTCGTCCTCGGGTCGTGTTACCTCTAGTATTCCACTTATTCGCTGAAATGGCCGCGACAATAGGCCGCGCTAACGATGACCTGTCGTAACGCCTACCTCTAAAATTATTACCTACTACCTCTCTCGCAATTCCTCTCGGCTTTTCAACAATATTTTGCTCTATACTTCTTAGAAACTTCGCCCCGTTCATGATGTTAACTTCCCCAGTCCTAGTAAACCACAACCGCTGAATATCTATCGCATAATGCCGCATAATAGAATTTACTAAGTCACTCTCGCTAAACGCAATAGTTAATGATTGCATCGATTCTACCTGTACGGCAAAATGTTCAGACATCGTCATTCCAGAATCGCTCGAATATATCGCATTAATCAACCTATATCTCACAGATTCTTGGATCTGCTCGGTCCAATAAGTTCGTCTAAAATCGGTCTCAAAATCGGCAAACGTAGCCCAGTCCTTCGAGTATAACTCCATGACCTGACGTGCGTGTCCCGTTATACATCCTAACGCTATATCGATCTCCCGATCCGACCCATTTACCGCTCTAATATACTTTTTTAATCGCTTTAAAAATGCAATAGGGTTTATAAATGGTTTTCCATCGAAATTCGGCTTGGTAACCGAAGGCTGTACTACATAACCGTTCCGAGTCTCAGAAGGAGATACACTAGATCCCGCAGACCCAACTCTAGGCCCTGGTCCATCACTACTACTTTCATTGCTTACTCCAACCGACTCGTGTGACGTAACACTCGCGCTTTCATTTGGCAATGAATTCACCTTTGAACTCAATTGTTGCAACTTTCCATCGAATTCGTTGATTTTTTGTAGAATCAACTCTAACGTCGAGTTACCTACAGTTTCCGTTTGTTCGTTTGTTTCTACCGCACCTTTATCTAATCGACCCGTTGCTACCCGCTTTGTATTCCGTTCCTTTTTACCTGCCGGCATCTTTAAACAATTCGCTTTAAAACGCTGTTCCTAACTACTTTCTAACTAATAATCGCTCAAGTCCGCCAGATGTTATATTACTTGTTTACTAAGTCGCCTTTGCGAGCCGTCTAACGAAACACGTAATAATGGCACAATTTTAAAACCAGATGTGAAATGACAATGGGGTTTGGCCCGTTCTATTGTGGGATCTCTAGGTTCAACAAAATAAATTGCAAGATAAAGCAAGGATAAACAATTAAGTCTAAGAAATAAGCAAGTGTAATGCTCCGTTCACTGCAATCTCCTCCTAGAATCCTGTAAATTTTACATTTATAAAACATACTGCTTATTTCTGCTTCTCCTATACACTAAATAAAATAAGTGCACAACATATAATTTAATGTACAATATAATAATAACATGCACAGTGTGTCTTGTCTCCCTTCTCCCTTTTCATTGTTTCACCTAAATATTTCTCCTATACCCAATCACAAGTTTCTACGTTGTGTATTTTTTTTTTTCTCTAATAAGGATTATTAATATAGATCTAGTCGTATCGTTATTTCGAATACGTACATAGACCCCTGGTCACCACCGGCATCAAAATTCCCAGGCTTTCAAGATTTTCCAGGATTATATCCTGGTCACGGCACCAAAATTCTGTGATGGTACGCAGCTGGATCGTCTAGTGATATCTAGTGGATTGATTGAGTAAAGAAGAATATTCTAATTATAGGTAAAACACCTCAGGATCGAGAAACATATTGGCTTCTGGCATGAACACTGTTATGTACTAAGCACCCTGCGGGTTAGTTCATTTCGTCCGATGGACAAAGTAGGCTATCAAATCATTCTACTTTAGCTGTCGCGGATTAATTATGAACAAACTTCAAAAGAATTATGTTATGCATTCTCCAACCTTCAGAAAAAACAGGGAAATCCTAGAGAGTTAAATTATCAATTTAAGTTTACAATACGAGTAGAATGAATGATTAGCTGGTACAGTGTACGAATTTGCCTCTTTTTGGGCCGTCGTTCTGACCGAATTCCCTCTAGCACGGGGGAAACCCTACGCCGCTCCACGGCCTTTAATCATTGTTATGGGGGCACAGCCGACTCCCTTTCGCTGCGAAGCGTTTTGGTGTTCCCATACACCCCGAAGGGTTGGTACAATTCTTTTCATTGAGCTTATAGCTCGCCCCAATACCATGGTTTTATTTATTTGTATTCATTGTTCAGTTTGATATAGATTTGGCCAAATCTAAGTTCGGGAGTCGTGCTGCAAGACATGGCGTGTTTGGTGTGCCGGAAATTCGCCGCCAAAGAACGCCATCGAACCGTGTACCACTTAGTAATAACTTTGACTCATCTGAGTCAAACATATTAATTTAGCCAATACTCAATCAGCCTCAGTGTCTCAATCCCTGTAGTATTTCATCATGGTCACCCTACCTATTACCCTATCTTGTCCTCTATTCCGAAGTAATATCGTGGTCACCCTACACCTAAAGGTTGTAAATTCAATAAACAAAGGATTCTAACTTCCTACCTGCTTGTAGGGAGTACCGTTGACCCACACCCGTAGCTCGAAGGCCGCTCTGGTATCTCGGAGTCTCGTACATTTGATGACTTAATTTATAGTGAATGATTCCTAATGTTTTCATTCATACCTAACTTTAAACTCGAAGTGAGTCTAGAATCTAGTCTATTGGTTATGTAAAACAAAATAAGTCAAAGTTTCTTTAGACTGCAATATTATTCCATCTCGTTCACCTATCTGCTTTGTTTATGAAAGAAATCAGACTTCTCTATCGTGATAGAATAAACTGACCCTAAGTAATTTAATGTCGCCTATTGATCTAAATTAGTGCACTAGTCTGCACTTTCTAAACTGACTGCCTACTGAAGAGTCGTGACTCAATTTTGGATATAGTATTTCACTATTGGATTGTTCGGTTCAGCCCGCCACACGTTACAGATGTTAAGTCTAGGGTTCAACTGAATACTAATAAAACACTAAATCAATTTATGTAGACAGAACCTTTGAGAACATTCCATTATTGAATACCTTAGGAGAAATATTAGGGTTGTTCAGTAAAAGATGATAATTATGACTTCATAGATTTATTTTCCATTTTATTAAATCTACTCAAAAGAAACTGTTTGATTATTTAGATTGGTTCCAAATGGGGTCATTTGAGAACCAACCGGATATTCCATTACCTATCAGCCATTCTAAGACAAGGGAAAACGGAAATATCCAAATGAAAAACCCTTGTGGCATTCTAACCTAAGACATCTTAGACTAAAATATACACACATGCTACAAAAGGTGTTAAATGCTTAAAAGAATATGTACACTTTCTACTAGTGGTATCAGGGAGACAAGACATTTTATAGTTTTAGTAGAAATTACAACACATAATACATTATGTTAAATAAATTCACAGATAATAAGTTATATTTTATTCTCGTTTTCACAACTTCCTGACTATATTTTATATAAATGTTCCCCTTCCAAAGCAAGTGGCATGTGTGCCAAAGTATTACATTTCACTCTCTCAGATTTGACCACATTAATCTGATTAATAAAAAGAGCAGATATAGAACAAATGTCAGAAATAAGATATACATCATAATAGAGAACCCATCGTCTCGAGATATCTCTCTCGCACGTCTCCTATCCCTTTGTTCTTCTACATATAAAGCCTCGAGAATTATATCTGGATGCATCTTAATTTACTGCAATAAACGTACGTCTAATCCCAAACTTAAGGAAGCAAATTATCTGTGATTCTATTTATATCAAAATTTAGTTATTCAGATATTTGTACATTACCAGAAATATTCAGGCCTCGTTGCGCACACACACTTGCTTATAATCTTAATTGTAAATTATTACACTGATTCTACTTTTATGTATAGTTCTATTAAAATAGGTTAAAATTTACACAATCTTAGGATTAGATTTATCGGAGATGGAACCGACCGCCTCGCTCTCCTCTCGATTCCCGAATGGCTTCCTCCACCAGCACTCCCGTGCATATCGGTCCCGAGAGCATCTCCCCCTTCTCCAAAACTGTAAAATAGAAAATCCCCACCAAAGTAATGTGCCTTAACTTGATTTGTCACTTAGGTTTCCCGCCAAAACCGTTTCGGCCAATTATTGATAGCGTCGGTTTCTTATGACCACGCCTTGGTTTTTTGTTTACATTTCTAAAACGCCTCGCCTCGGTTTGGACACCATGTCAATCCACATCTGGTTACAATGTTCTCGTGAAGGCAAAATGCTTCACGAAATAAACAACTCATTTTATGACCAGACCCTTTTTTGTTCTAATCTTAATGTGTTTCCAAAATCCCTATGCTTTGTTTTTAAAAATAAACTGCCTGCACTTCTAACGCAATTCGAAGACCCTTTTTTGTTTCAATTTTAAAGCGTTTCCAAATACCCTTATGCTTTATTCTTAAGTAAAATTTCTATACTTGGGATATTTATGAGCGACTAGAGTGTTTACCAAAAAAAATTCTCTTTATCTTAACCTACGTTTCAAATTTTATTTTAAAACATGTGGGAGAAATGAAAAAAATATATGAACCCCGTCTGGCCATCTCAGTACGATGGCGTGTAGAAACCGATTAGGGGTATGGGTTGAATGGACATTGCCGTACCCCTTCCAAGTTAGCCCGCTACCATCTTAGACTGCATCGTCATTTACCATCAGGTGAGATCGCAGTCAAGAACTAACTTGTCATCGAATAAAAAAAAACATCCCATTCAGAACTTGAACCAGAAAACTTGACGGCTCTGCAAATAAGAGCACAAACGGAATATGAAAAGTGTTCCTTTGAGCGTGCCTTGGTGCTGGCGTATCGAGGCCAGCGCGAGCGCCGCCTGCCGCCGAACTTCGCGGACTGTGCCAGATGTGCCGAAGAAACGGTACAAGTTTTGATTTAAACTCCCAGACTTAGCCTAATTACTGCTCACATTGTTTAAAGCTTTCCTAGTTATATATACGACTGCCTTGTTGGTCTAGTGGCTAGCTAGCTTGCTCAATTACGGACTATGGCAATCTGAGTTCGAGCGACCCGTGTCTGAAAAAATAATTGGGATAAAGTTGAAGTTGAAGTCCCCGGGAAAATAGAGGTTTCCCGCGGGATTTAAAGAAAACTATGTAACTAAATCCACGCGGATGAAGTTGCTAGCAAAAGCTAGTAATATTATAAACCGGCTGTTACCTGAACTTGGTGTAGGTTTTATAATAATTCCGTGAGAATTCTTGGATAAATATTCCAGTCGTTTACAGGATGCAAACTATCTCTGAGCTAAAATTGTCGTCGATCTGTTTAGCAATTTATCAAATTCGGCTTTTACTATTTTCGTTAAATGGTTACGTATTTACCATAATAAGGCTTTGGCGATTAACTTCTTGTTTAGATTCGAGAATGCGCTGGAAAAAGTGCTGGGAAAGTTCTGTCTTCCGTAATCAATATACTTCCACTTATCAAAATACGAGAAGATTCAGCTGATTTTACAAAAGTCACCAAACGTAAGAGCCGAATGCAAGCTCAATCAACCCACCAAGTAAGGCCGCATTATTATATTTATTTAAGTACACTTATTACGAAAGGCTACATAGAATCAAGAAAGCCTGTGTCAAAAATAATAATTAAAAATAATCACTAATCGAGTAGGTACTATCGCTCGGCTTACTTTTCGGGCGATCCAGATTCGAATCTCATGCGTGCACCACTAACCTCTCGGAGTTATGTGCGTATTAAACAGTTAAGTAAAATTAATGTCTATATATAAGCAATTACTTTCATTTGCTTTAACAGTGTAGTAAAACATTGCGAAGAGACCTGCAAGCTGGAGAGTTCTCTATAATGTTGTGAAAGATGTGTGAAGTCTGTCAATTTGCACTTCGACGGAGACTTGGAAAGTCCATGCAAGAGATATTTGTCCAGCAGTGGACGTACATCGATTGATGAAGAAGAAGGAGAATAAAACCAATAAAATTCTGTAGGCATACTAAAAACTGAATAATATCTCTGGTTTATCAGATTGCCGTTAAAATATTCAGTTTTACAGTAAAACTGGCTCAAATATCAGTATGAAAAGCCTGCGTTGAGTTTGATTGGTTAATATTCAAATAAGACTTCATGCAAATGGAGAACGCTAGGTAAATTTTAACATACTAGGACGATAGGAGATAGAGTGCCCGATCCTTTCCAATTACTTACGAAGCAATTTAACTTAAGTGTACTAGAAACATTTTGCATAACTATTCTAGATTCAAGAAATATCTCGAGTGGAAAAGCAAAAGGTCGAACATACATCCCGTCTAATGGCGTCGAAGTATTTGGAGCAAATGGCCCATGACAAATATTTCCTCAGCGCGTTATGCAAGGACGAGAGACTTATCTCCGCCAACAAACAGGGCTCCCAGGAATTACGAGACATAGCCCGTAAAGCACTAGCCGACATTGAAAAGAGACAAGTATGACTGAGTTAATTAAAAGCTTAAACGACCCGCTCTCTTTGCGTATCCTATTACCTACATAACGGAGAATGTTTGACCTTATTCCACCCTCTGTTTTCTACAACCACACAGCACGCTGCCGATTGCAAGTATACCCTCACTGCCTGGGAGCCTGATGTACTTCAACCACCCTATTTTTTCCACGCATATGCAAATTGTGGAATCAGCTCCCTTCGGCGGTGTTCTCAGTGAATTTTATCATATGATTATTGAACTGGTAAAGCCGGTAACGCATTAGCAGTGTTTCAGTAGCTCCGGCGGTAATCTCATACACCTGCTCATTTGCTCGCTATTTCTATTAAAAAAAATCATTTTTTAGGCGGTGCTTAGAGAACGTCGACCACTGTACGCTGCTCGAGCTGCAGAAGCAGCAGCACGGGCGAGGCTGTCCAAGGCTCGCAAAACTAGAATGGGCAACGCCCAACGCCAATATATCACGGACGCACGCCGCTTAGTTAACTCGGCCGAGGAAATGTATGAAAAGCACGACACAATGAAGTGCTTGGAGGCCGCGGAGTTTGGTATGGAGCAGATTTCGAGGATACAAGCCAACATGCTGCCTGGGAAGGACAAGTTTTTGCAGGAGTTGTATGAAATCGTGGCTCAGGCTTTCTTAGACCAGGTCTCTTAACTTTGACACAGATATTCCTTAATTAATTTGGGATTACCCCTCTTAGTTTAAAGTTAACCACATCCCTGGCGTAGTGGTTAGCGCTGTGGCCTTATAACTGGGAGGTCTTGGAGGCGGGCTAACTGGAAGGGGTATGGCAGTATAGAATCAACCTATGCCCCTAACTGGTTTCTAATCGTCATCGTGCCGGAACGCTAAATCGCTTGGTGGCACGTTTCTGACGATAGGGTGGTAACTAACCACGGCCAAAGCCTCCCACCCGACCAGACCAGAGACAAATCAGAAATTATAAATTCCTAAGTTGCCCCTGCCGGGAATCGAACCCGAGATCTCCAGGTTATAAGAACACAGCGCTCACTACTACGCCAGGGAGGTCGTCAAAAATTTCAGCATCGCAACTTGAACCTAACCTAACTTTTTACACTTCATTTATCAAAATCTATTGTTTGATAATGTCGAAAGTAGTGAGGCATTAGAATAAATATGCTGACGAACAGTATTCGCCGTATTGCCGTTTCATAACTGAGTTGTATTCACAGAAACGTGTTCGAGAAGAAATGAGCGAGGCGGATCGTGAGAAGCGAGCGTTTATTCTGCTGGGAATACCAATATCGCGCGAACCCAGCCATGATTCAATTCTACGTACGCGACCGCCCGCGCCCCCACGCGACGCCAAGTAAGCCATTTATAGATGATAGAAATTTTCTTAAAATAAGAATCTTTTTTTATTCGATAACAAGTCAGTCGATCTCAGTGTGGTGAGGGTTGTTACGTTGCCTCAAATATGGTTAAGCGAAGCAACGGCTGGATCTTGCGTCATGCTCATGAACGGGTGCCACCAACTGGAATGGGTCTGCTTTGTCTGCCCGTGTTGACATGCGTTGGATTGTGTACCTACGTAGGCATTTTTGCATTTTTAAAGCTTCATTGTGGAAGCACTGTATACATAGAATAGTTTTGTTACCTATTGTAAATTTTTTTTTGTTTTTGAAAAGAGCAACTACTTAGTTTCTTGCCGGCTCTTCTCAGCAGAATCTGCATTCCGAACGGGTGGTAGATTTATGACGTGTCATAAGAGCTATAAGTTGGCCTACATGAAATAAATAAATTTTTTTTTTTTTTTTTTTTTTAATCTTTATTAATAAGCCGGGGTTTTATCACTTGGTGATTATGTCACCCCCATAAAAAAGAAACTTATAAAACATCGATCAAATTAAATCTAAACTATATATTATCTACGCATAATCCAGCGCAAATAATAATGTACACATCAGCTTGGCCTGCCCAGATAAAGGAAAGGCCAAACTGCTGTTACACCTTCCCACGTCTAAATGTGGAGAAAACACGCGTTGCCGCTGAGCGGCGTTACGCTCACACTCCGTCAGAACATGTATGACGTCATCGATGACTCCACAAACTGTGCAGTTTGGGGAGTCAACTATACCCATTAAATGCGTAAACTTCCTTGACGGAATGTGACCAGATCGCAGCCTCAACAGTGCGACCGCGTATCTTCTCCCCATTTTGTCAAACCATGGGTAACGAAGAGGCTCACTCTGCAAAGTCTTATACCAAATACCTTTTGTAAGTGAACGTTCATCAAAGTATTCGCGCCATGTTTGAGTACACATCTTCTTTATATCTCCAAGATAATCTGAAGGTAAAGGTAAACAAGAATATGGTGTACCGTCTTGCACCGCTTGTCGTGCAGCAGAGTCAGCCTCTTCGTTTCCTGCTATTCCAACATGTGAAGGAATCCACTGAATGACAATGTTTTTATTGCTATCACGTAGCTTACAGATGGAGTCTATAACTATCATGGCTATCGGAATGCCTCGACCGCTCGAGGGTATTTGAGCCAAATGTTGAGTACTGCTTTTTGAATCGGTAAAAATAACGAAATTTGTATGGTCTGTGCTCATTATATACGAAAGTGTCTGTGCAATAGCTATAAGTTCGCAGTTCATGATAGAAATATTAACATTAATTTTAAATTTGAAAGAGATATTAATTTGAGGATCGTAAAAAGCAGCTCCCGAACATATTTTATCCTTAGACCCATCTGTATACAATCTGTAGTGTGAATCATATTTATCCTTCATGAATTCCAAGCACTTCATTCTAAGCTCCATAATGTTAATTAATCTTTTAGCTACGTCTATTCCAGTAATATTGGTACAAATAACTTTTGACAAATCAATATTCGTAGCCCAAGTACTTAAAGTAAATACATCTGGTATTGAATTAGAATACATGGGTTTTTCTTTATATGTCCTGTATATATGCACTAATAATGGCAATTTTTTGTTCCTCCAGTAACGCCCTTTGCATAGATTAGATAGTTCTTCCAAAATTCTTATCGTCACATTATTTTTACTAACGCAAGATCTCAGATAAAATTTTCCTGCAAGAAACTGCCTACGTACTGTGAGTGGTGGAATGCACAACTCACTTTCCATCACATGGATGGGTGTGCTTCTAATAAACCCTCCTACAACTCTCATTGCCTGGTTCTGCACGCGATCTAACTTAAGTAAATGACTGTTAGCACTAGTATGATATAGAAAACAACCGAAATCAATTCTACTGCGAATGAGAGCTATATAAAGTCTACGAAGGTGTTTTGGATGTACACCCCATTTGGATCCTGCAAGAATTTTAAATATGTTTAAATGCCTACTAACTTTATTTTGTGTTTCGTTGACATGCTTTCCCCACCTTAATGAACTATCTAACCACATGCCAAGGTATTTAATACAATTAACTTGTTCAATGATGTTATCATTAATATAAACCTTAATTCTACTTCTAACTTTACCTCTGCTAAACACACAAACTTTTGTTTTCCTATCAGAGATGTTTAGACCAAGCTCTGCAATTAAATTCTGAAAGGAATTCAAAGCACCTTGCAAGTATGAAACAGAGTCTGTTAACCGTTCATTATAAGTATAAATAACAAAATCGTCTGCATACTGGGAAATAAACAGTTGATCAATATTTTGACAAATTTTTAAAGTGGCTGCGTTAAACAATATGGGAGATAAGGGATCTCCCTGTGCTATACCTATGCCAGTAGACCTACACAAACTATTGTTATCACTTGTCAAAATTGACAAATTCCTCCTGTGTAGATACTGCCAGAGATAGTTACATAAAAGGGATCCCACACCAAGATTGTCCAGTATAGCCAGTAATACAGAGACATCTATGTTGTTATATGCGCTCTCAATATCTATGAAACAAGCAACAGTTTGCCAGCCCTTCGAGAAACCAGTCTGAATCCTTGAAACCAGTCTGGAAAGTCCGTCGTAGCATGATTTAAATCTTCGGAATCCTGTAGTGTTTTGCGAAAGATAAGCATTTTTCTCTAAGAACCATTCAAGTCTACGCGTAATAATTGTGTGAAGTATTTTACACAGGCAAGATATCAGTGCAATTGGTCTAACACTCGAACTTATATTATTATTGTAACCCGGTTTCGGCACAGGAACTATTCTCACGTTTCTCCATTGTTCTGGAATAAAACCCAAATTCAGAAGAAGATTATATAAGGAGGTGAGTATTTTTTTCCCAGAAATCGGAAGATGCTTTATCATAGAGTACGATATGTTGTCTTGACCTGGGGCAGTATCTTTATTTTTAATAGAGTTGATAACTTCCTGTACCGAAATAGGACTACACAATTGTATATTGACAGAGGTAAAATTAGGAGCAGGTGGTATAACATAATCTGGTGCCAAATCCAGCAACAATTTCTCGGCTTTATTATAATCTATAGTAGATCTACCCAATCGGCGCCCCTTGACCCAATTCATTTCTCTCCACATGTCACTTGAAGTCGTCACATTGTTTATATTACTACAAAATTTTTGGAAAGATTTACAGCTACCTCTACGTATATCTCTCTGTGCCATACTGATCTTACTTTGCAAAATATTTAAATTTTGTGGAGTAGGGTTCCGCCTGAAATTGGCCAAAGCGCGTCTTCGCTGTGCAACTACATGCGACAAACTTGGTTCCCAGAATGGTTTAGGTTTAAATTTTTGCTGATGCAAGGGATTTTCGCAAATTTTAATCGTAGGTATAAACTCATCAGCTGATTTATTTATAATATCTATAAAACTATTATAAGCAATTTGTGGATCTGAAGGAAGTGAAAAATTCAAAAGCTCCGTATCGATTTTGCGGGTGTATGATTCCCATTCTGCCTTCTTATAATTTCTTCGGTTAGTAAAATTTCTCAAACATTCTATTTCAGTACAGATTTTAATTACCATGTGATCACTTCCTAAATTTTCGTTTATAACTTCCCATTTAAATTTTAGAGCCAAATCGGTAGATACAATAGTTAGATCAGGGGAAGTTTCCTGAAGCACGCCATCGACCAGCTTTATTCGTGTATTGGTTCCATCATTCAACGTGCAAAAGTTATTTTCTAAAATAGAATCAAAAATCTGATTACCTCTTAGGTCTACTTTAGTCGACCAATTATAGTGATGCGCGTTGAAATCCCCTGCTATCAAAGTCTTTTGATCTAATAAAGAAAAAATTTCGTCCCAATCAGTTTTTGAAGTCCTCACAGACGAAGGGCAGTAAATGGAAATAACATTTTCTATACCAGCACAGTTCAAAAGCTTAACATGAATGGCTTGTATTTGCGTGTTTGTAATATTAAGGTTGCACAATGTAGCTTTTACTGATTTATGTGTTAATATGGCAGTTCCACCATATCCATCATCGCGATCCGCTCTAAAAATATTATACCCATTTATTCTAAACGATGAATCTGGATCAAGCCAAGTTTCACTAAGTATCGCTATATGTATTTTTTCTTGGCTCAGTAAAACTTCAAACTCTCTTGATTTTGGTCGTATACTCTGACAATTCCATTGGGCTATATTAATTTTTATCTGGTTGCGTCTGTTATCCATTGTTTAATATAAAAGAAGAAAGGCAATTCGGTTAGGTAGTTCAAAATAAATTGTTTCACTGCGTTAAAAATTATCTTTACACAACACTTTACTTTTTCTTCTATTGTTAGCCTGCTATCAAAGATTTTATCCTTCACTTCCTTTAGTATTTTCCCCCAATTAATTTTATTAGTTTCATAGCTAGTAGAATCTTCTTTCGTCTGTTGATAGTATTCATTTCCACTGTCCGAAGATATATTAGCATCTTTATCTTCTCTGGATTTATGTTTTTCTTTTTGTCTCTTTTGTTTTGTATGATATTTTTCCTGTTTGTTTTTGATCTGTTTCTTCTCAGCCGTTTTCTTCAAAATATCAGCATAAGTCTTATCCGTATGTATATCAGATGTATTTGCCTCAGTATTGATGTGTTCATTCGTTTTTTCGACATATACTCTAGCTTCACTATATTCTTCTGAGTCACTTATGTGATATGTAGGTTCAGGAGGAACATATATAGTCAACGCCCTTTTGTATGAACAATTAAATTCTGCCATTAACTCTCTAATTCGCTTTTCCTTCTTATATATACGACAAGATCTTGACAATGCCATGTGTTTTTCGTGACAATTGTTACATTTAAACGTTGTAGTATCACAGTTAGCGTGGTGACCAGTACATTTGGGGCAAATCACTTTATTTGACGGACAAACTCTAGTTGTGTGACCATATCGCCAGCATCTTACACACTGTGTGACTGGGAATTCGTAAGCACTAACAGCACTTACTGTGTCAAATATATATACCTTAGTTGGCAGAGTAGACCCCTTAAAACATATTCTTATAACTTCTGAGGGTTCCCATTGGCCATTAGTACTATTTCTACGTTTCAGTCTTTTGACACCTGTTATAGGTATTTGACATTTTAAACTTTCCAGTATTTCTTCATCCGTTGACTCTAAATCAATATTTTTAATTACTCCATAAGTTTCCTTGATATCAAAAGTTCTTTGGCATTTATATCCATTTTCTTTGAAGTATTTTGATTCCATTAGTTTGTCTGCACTGTTATTATCACTAAATTGAATACTTACTTTGTATGCGTGAATATATTTGACCCTCGTAATATCTTTTATCCCTTCTGCTCTTAAAATTTTTGATAACTTGAACTGTTTAGGCATTTTTTCAGCTGTAGTACTTGTAATATTTACTTCGATTATATCTTCTGGTATCCTTATAGATTCGTCTGCCTCGTATGGTCGCGCAAAACGCTTGCCTCGTCGAGTCACCGTTGTCCATACTTCCTCTTGGTCCACTTGTCTACTTCTCTTAGTCGGTCTTAATGTGCCCGGCGACATATCCATATTAACTTCAACGCCCGGCGGCATATCCATATTAACTCCAACGTCCGTCATATTTTGATCTATATTCTCCATATTCTCACTATTACATGTCATCCCACTATTGTACATCCTTGAGTAATACTCGTCAACACAGTTCGCGGTCTGCTCGTCGATTATAGACTCATTTACTTGCTCACTGCTATCCATTTTGTATTAACATTATAATGCGATTTCGCGTCAACAAGGTTACGCGAGATAACGTTAAACCGGTTTAGGATTGAACAGAAAGCGCGTACTGCAGTATCGAGCGATCGCGCGCAACTGTAAATAAATTTTGAATTTGAATTTGAATTTCACCTAATGGTAAGCGACGATGCAGTCTAAAATGGACGGGCTAGCTTGGAAGGGGTATGTATGGCAGTGCATATCGTTCTGGAACGCTAAATTGCTTGGTGGTAAATGGTAGGCAGATGGTAGGTAATATATAGCTAAGTATATTTTCTAACAAGTTTGTAAAAACTTTTGTACTTTGTTCAGTAAATAAAGGCTTATTTATTTACTAGCTGTTGCCCGCGACTTAGTCCGCGTCAATTTCTGTTATTATGAGAAGTTTTTAAAAGAATATATTTTAAATATGGATAATTTTCCCCGTTTTTGCAACATTTTACACTGATGCTTCGCTCCTATTGGTCGCAGCTTGATGTTATAGCCTAAAGCCTTCCTCGTTAAATGGACTATCCAACACAAAAAGAATTTTTCAATTCGAACCAGTAGTTCCTGAGATTAGCGCGTTCAAACAAACAAACTCTTCAACTTTATAATATTATAGTATACATTTATATTCTCTATTTAAGACGTCGCCTCCGTACATTGGAACGCAGCCTGACCGTGAGCGGGCGCGCCCCGGAGCGATGCTACGTGCTGCACGAGCTGTCGCGCCTGCACGCGGACACCAGACAAGCGCACAGGGCGAGGTTTTATGCTGTCAAGTGTCAATCTGGTAATCTTTACCCATTGTTCCGTTCGTTTTGGACCCTTGACACTACCGGTTTGCACCACTGGTGGTGTAAAAGGTATTTTTTAATACCCATTACACTACCAACAAATAGTGCTGTGCTGCCGCAACGTCAATTTGTACAGTTTCGAATTTCGCGCTTCCGATGAATGATGTTTGGCACTCGTATTTAGTACAATGACAACATGCAGCTCAAATTGGCTGTCATGCACGACGTTCTTGCCCGAAGTTGGAGCGAAGTTTTTATACTCAAAGGAGCGAACGCACTCCAAAATATCACCGTAACGACGTTAGCTGGGAAAGTGTTTAAGTAATAAAAAAATATACTTGATTCTTGAATCTTCGTTCTTTTGTCATCGTTTAAATAACTAGAGATACACCTACTAATCCTCTATCGCTGTTTTCAGAGGCCAAATCCGCAAATCAACGCGTATGGCTACTCAACGCGAGCTTCCTGTTGGCACGCTGTCATGTGCTGCAGAACAACCGGCCAGAGTCGCGCGCGCAGCTCATTGAGGGCGCTGCACTAGCTCGCTCGTTCGGTTACCCGGATGTCGCTGCTTTTTTTGATACGGTACGGAGAAATGCTAACGAAGATCGTAAAAGACGCATAAACAACTGAGCGGTGCCGCTGCGACGCGCGACGTCGCAACGCATTCACCCCTCTATCAGAGTTAAAAAGAGACAGATTTATGTCAGATTATATTTGTATCTCGTTTTAACCTTTATCTTGAGTCTGAGCTGAGTCAGAGCACGCTCCATAGATCTCAGCATTAATTAGCTCGAAAATTAATTAGCTCGAAAATTATGGGATACCGATATTGCAATTTTTGAGCAAGCAATGTACCGCGTACAGTGCGATTTCAACGCTCTATCCTCAACGAACGCTGATAGCTACTGCGCGTCGCAAATGGCGGTTTGCACTTTGATGCAGGTACTCTTGATAAGCAATTGATTGCTCGTGTATGGAAGTTTTAATGAACAATGCTGTTTTGTTTTAAATATCATCATTATTTAAGTAAAATCAAGTTTTACATAGACGACTCCATGTTGTAACCAATAAAAAAAATATATTGCCGAAATATTAAAAGTATGCAAAAATCGATGAAAAATTCCAACGCTGAACGCCTCAGAACCAAGTACCTATATCTGGTTTCCGTTTCCATATGTCCCGTCCCTATCACTAAATGCGCGACAAGGATTTCTTATGAATTTTATCAGTTAGTATAATTGATTTTTAACCGTCTTCTAAAAAGGAGGAGGTTATCAATTCGGCCGGTATCTTTTTTTTACAGTGTGTAGATATAGTACTGGAGGGTGAGATAGGCCAGCATGACTCGATACTGGAGAAACGTGAGAAAGCGATGGTCAGTCTAATGCAGGACGATGACCTGCGACAAGCCGCCGTGCACCTGTTCCGCAGAATGTCCGTCTTACCCGCTTCCAGGTGAATGTGAATGACTATCTATGCGTATCGTTAGACTTAACGCACTCCGCATTTAAGTTGTAAAACTACAAGTACCCCACGTCGTCCCGGGTCTTCGGGCCAACGTTTGAACGAATAAGATTTACGCGCTAGAAAGAGAGGCAATTTCTAGGTGAATTATAACTGTAGGTAATTTAGCGCTGTGCAATCTGAAATCGTTGAGACGTGAAAAGGCAACAGACAAACAGATACACACTTGTTATTAGTGTGGAGTATGGACACAACAATTAGGACATTTATATTGATGATGCCCGCGACTTCGTCCGCTTGGATTAAGGTATTTCAATTCCAGCGGGAACTCTTTCATTTTCAGGCATAAAATGTGGCCTAAGTATATGCTAAAATCTTATAGGTGTGAGCTATTTCCATTCGAAATTTCTGCCAAACCGATTTATTCATTGTGGCGTGGAGTAACAAACACAAACACATACACACACCTATACACACACACGTATGCACGCTCGCACGCGCACACACACACACACACATATACACCCACACGCATACAAACCTTCGCCTTTATAATATTAGTGTGATGTGATGTGATAGACGGTAGATGGTACGAGTACTTAGAAGTAATAAAAATTTCAGGCGTTTTTCCATAATGCCTGGCACACGTGCTGAGGACACTGCGGAGCCTCCGGTGAACAGGCGCGCGTCCATCATGCCGAGAGCACAGGCTCCGGTGCGAGTTGCTCCCAAGAAGCACCATCCCCTCGGATTTCAAGACTTTGATATTTAATCACAGATAATACTAAAATTTAATCTGAAATAAACAAATTTTTAACCGACTTCAAAAAGGAAGGAGGTTCTCAATTCGACGCGTATTTTTTTTTTTTGGTGATGTTACTCCATAACTTTGGCAAATATGAAACGATTTCAAAATTATAAAGTCAAGTTGGTCTCATTTAAAGATGAAGATCTGATGAATCTGATGGTGATGGAGGATGGAATTTCTCAATGATTAGGAGCAAATCGCTTGCGATCAGAGAATATTATGTAGATTCATTCTATGAAGCTACACTAAAAAGCTTAAAATAAACATAAAAAAGACGTGTGGCACTCGGGGACTGCCGCGGTAAAGCTATTGCATAGCATTTGTTATCAACGACATCTAGCGGTGAGAGGAGTCCCATGTCAGGTTATTTTCGTTACGGAATTTCTGGATTCGGTCTCCACGCTCAAGGCTCGCGATAGAAGCTATGCAATGGCTTAATAACAAATAATTTTAGTGTGTACACGTATGTTTAAGTCGGGCTAACGTTGTTCATCGGTAACATCGTTGCTTTTTGGCCCCGCCCGACTTCAACATAATTATGTGTACTGTACAAACTAAAATTATTTTATACTTTGTAGTGGCGTTTGAAGTCGGCTTTTTAAAAATAAAATTTATATTTATTTTTGTAAAACCTTTAATATATCTAACAGCTAGCTTTTGCCCCCGCGACTTCGTCCGCGTGGAATTAGATTTTGGGGTGGAATTTTCAAAAACTGTGACACACGTACTTCTTTATTTTTAACTGAAAGCTCAAATACCAACTTTGATGGAAACAGCTTGAAAAATGACGGAGTTTCATATAAACGTCCATCCCCAATTTAAACCCCTTAGGGGTGGAATTTCCAATAATCCTTTCTTAGCCTACGTCATAAAAGGAACCAACTGTAAAAATTTCAAGTTTCTAATTTCAGTAGTTTAGGCTGTGCGTTGATATCTCAGTCAGTCAGTCAGGACTTTGAATTTTATATATATAGATATATTTAGTGCATTTCATCAAAAACTGGAAGGGGCGAACACCGAATGAAAATGTGTGGCCTAGGGCATACCTGCTGCAAAAATAAATTCTATACGGGCCACAATAAATATTGCGCTGTTTGCCCAACTGCGACACAAAACGCTTTCAGTGTTCTCACTATCACGGCATAGCACACTTCCTATGCCCGGGTTTGAAAGGGTCTATTTACGTATATTGCCGCCTGTGTACCAGAAACTGCCTTTTACGGGGAATCATAGCCATATAATATTGATAGGTACATTTAATGCGACCTTATTGGACACATAACACAGTTACCGGCTTGGAAAAAAAAGATATTATGAAAAAGTAACAAACATCAAGAGACAGACAAATAAAGTAACTTTCACATTTATAGCTACAAAATTTTAGTATTAATTTTGTAATATTATATTATTACACTTTAATTTTATAACGCTGTAAATATTAATTTTATGTTAAGGTCAAGTGGGGTAAGAGAAACATACTTTACTGGTTTGTGAACATTTTGGCCTTCAGCTATCAAAATTATACATTTATTTCGATATTAATTGAAACAAATCTTCGCTTTTGAAATATACTAACATTTTTTTTGATACAGAACTAGATTGTTCGTATAATTACGGCACAATTTAGCAACAAAGCTAGGTCATAAAAATGTTCCTCTTACCCGAGATTTGGGGTAAGAGGAACACTCGATACTTTTAAGTAATAACTCGTGTTTTTAAGTGTTTAAATAGCATGTATTAAATTTTTTGTTTGAGTTAAGTGGATGAAACCTTACCTCGTTTAAAAAAAGGTCTTATTTAGGCTGACAGCATAAAAAAACGAAATTTGGGGTAACAGGAACATATAGGTAAGGTCAGAGGTGCTAGACATTTTCTGGTATTAAATGAACGTATTAAAAACTAGCTTTCCGCCCGCGACTTCGTCCGCGTTTTGGTTATATCGCGCTTGGCACAATTTTTCAAAACATGAACCCCCTTTAGTGATCGGTTAAAATGAAGCCTATGCCCTAAGCCTAAGCTCGAGGCATTTTGCTTTTTCTGTAACAAATAAACAGTTAAACAAATCATGGCTATTTACGGAACGTGTTATACCGGCTGACTTTTTAAGTCCTGGCCAAAATTTATAGGATAAACCTTTTGTATGGGACCAACTTTCGTACTCGAAAAAAAAAAATCTACTAAGTATTTCATACATTTTGGTCACAGCTGATCGATACTTTCGTATGGAACAGCTGACTTTTTATTTCGAGTACGAAAGTTGGTCCCATAGAAAAAGTTGTTCATATTCATAGGTAGGTTTATCCTAGAAATCTTGGCCAGTACTTAAAAAGTCAGCCGGTATTTTAGTGGATTTTAAAAATGTTTGTTACCCCCTGAAACCGGGAAAGAGGAACATATGTTTCTCTTAACCTAGTATAGCCGTTCCTCTTTCCCAGCTTGCCATTTTGAAAGTTATGTTTTTATTGACATCGAAAAAGCACTAAAAACACACACTACAAACAATACAATACGTAGAAAATAAAGATTAAACGTAATAATTGCACTTACCATAGCAATCAACCGCAAAACTGATGTTTTTAATATTTTAATAACACAAACAAGGAACGCCGCTAGGTCTTGGTTTTTTTAGTTTGACAACTGATTTTTTTTTCTCTCTTTTACTCGCTTATCTGCCGTGTTGTAGCGCCAACTATCCAAGAATATATGAACTACGCCTAATACTGTTATATCAACGTAGTGACCATAGAGCTCGCCGTTATAGTTTTCTTTTTACTAGTTACAGTTTCTCTTCCCCCCGCGTCCCTCTTACCCCACCTGACCTTAATTGAAACAACATTATCTTTTCAAAATTTTAGTTGAAACCCTTTAATTAATATTAATACAGTAGGGTTAACCAAACATACCAATTTCGGTTTCAAGAACTGTTGATTGCAGATTTTAACTGCCTATCCCTGGAGTTCTTGGAAAAGAAAGAGTAAAGCAAAAAGTTAATGCGCGTCTGCCAAAAGTGCTTGGATTTTTCAACTAGGTAATTTATCTCTAACAATGTCAAGAAAATATTTTTTTATGAATGACCCAGTGAACTAATTTATCTTCTCTTTAAAATAAAATTAAATATTAGGTATGCTGTTAAAATGTGTTAGGGGTATGGGTTGAATTTACACTGCTATACCCCTTCCAAGTTAGCTCGCTACCATCTTAGACTGCATCGTCACTTACCATCAGGTGAGATCGCAGTCAAGGGTTATCTTGTCATCGAATAAAAAAAAAAATATTTCATTAGGTAATAAAAGTACCTACATAATGATAATTTATTTATAATTAGATTGTATCCTAATACCACAGGCAAGTTAATTAAAAGCTAAGTCCAAAGGCGATCTAAAAGTTCACAAAAATGTAGGCTAATATCCGATTATCCCCCATTCAATTGAACTGGGAATTTTCGCTGAGTTTCCTACTAAGAGTTCTTCAGTTTTATATAATTGTCGTCGTAAAAAGGACCTAACCGAAGTTAGGTTAGGTTAGCTTTTAACTTTTCATTTTCTGCATTTAGAATAAGTAAGTTCACAATTCACAATAATATGGTAAATGCATTTTCATATTTACTTCTTTTTCGCGCCTCTGCCGGTAGTGTTTGACTCTTCTTTTTCCATCAAGTCCTCATCGATTAACAAATCAAAGTTCCCGAGAGCTTCTAGATTAGGCACTTTATTCCAACGCACGTCAGGTATTCCATCAGGAGGCAACACGGCCGTCAAAATATTGTCTATCAACTTATACTTCATTATTCGATCGTTAACCGTCGTCGATGTAAGAGACGGCGATGCGTTAACTTCCACCAACCAGGGTTTTAGTTGGTTATCTATTATTATATCATATCCATAACACTCGAAACAATGCCTGTCGTTTGCCATAACTGATGAAACAGCTTTCAAAGAATGCACAATAAGCCATTGTATCGAGGCAAATAACTTCTCCGTAACAGCCCGGCCTCTGGTACCTTCCAAAAACAACCGCAAATTCTGTACACTCATTTTTCCACCATGTATATTGTTGTAATCACCCCCGTGTTTTTGTACACTGACATTTGTAAGGTGCACATACATATTATCTAACTCCGTTACACTGGTGTCATATTTCACAGTGCAAAATCTACAGAAACCAAGTTGAAAAAGGTAAGCTTTTAAAGGTCGAAACGAGGTCACCAATACGTATAAACGCAGGTCAAACTTTTTGCCACCGATAAGCAAAGGATTGTCGATATACCGTGATATGACGTAGCTTTCTTTGCTGAGCTGCGGATGAAAAGGGGCCTTCGCTTCCCTCGACCATTTTTTCAGTTTCGATAGTTTATTTATAAGAAATATCCCGGTTCCCTGGGATTTCCCGCAGGGTTTCATAATCCACGTGCTCTGCGGTGATTTACGATATTCCTCAACAAACATGTTGTAGTCCGCCGGGAGAACAAATGTCACCGGGATAAAATCAAGATGAACATACCGAGTAACGACTTGTCCTCCGTGTAAGACGACTTCGGCCTTTTCGGCTAAGGGGCTTCCGTCCCGTTCCATTTCTTTCCGATATCTTTTTATATTTTTCACCAGTAAGTCTTTCCTCGATAGCTCGTAATGATTAGGGAAATGATTGATGATTTGATTATCGTTCATTCGATAGCCGCTCTCGACGCTGAACAAGTTTCTGCAAGTTTGAGTCGACGCCCAGTAAAAGTTCCATTCATCGTCGGGCCCAACTTGGTGCCACCCCCGCCTCTCAAAATTACTCATCAGCACTGATTTTTCCATATCAGTACAAAAGTTGACTCGACATTTCTCTACTGGTACATTTACTCTTCCGTAAAGACTTGCAGCCATCTTTTTTCCGTCTGTATTCATTGTATGCTTTTAAAATATTTCATTTAGCACATATTTTCATCACGTTTCTGTACGTGAGCTGTTACCATAGTAAGGAAAGCACCAAACGGCGTTTCCGAGGCAATCTAATCACATTGTATCCAAGATCCTATTGATCTAATAACGATAGCGACTCGCGTAAAATGAACCGTGAAGTTAATACCGCTTCTGGTATTTTTTAAATAAAATTATACTTTGGATAATGACCAATATTAATTTTTTATAAGTTACTACCTGATAGCTACGACTTTGTTCGCGTGGATAGGCGATTGAAAGAAAATGTTTGTACCTACTTACAAACTTTACCAGCCCTTTTACCCCTTTAGGGATGGAACCTCCAACTTTCAAATCCCTAGGTGTAAGCTGTGTATTTTTTGTTATTCAATCAGTATTGGACGTTAGAACTATTTTATAGGTATAGTAGCTACAGTGGCGTGCTAACAGGGTAGGCATTAAGGAGGCAGATAGGGGGAAGACCGAGTTGTGTTTTTCGGTCAACTTTCTACTCGTTTAAATATTTAATTATATTTGATTGTAATCGAAAGCAAACGACATAACAAAATAGAGCCATTCAAAAGCAATTTGATGTTATCTTGATCTGAAGCCATACAATTTTCTATAAAGCATAACTTTATAGGAATTTAAATGTACGTTGTACCAAAAGTATTAGGTTTTAGATTAGTTACATAGTTATATAGAGATAATTACACCCTGATAATTGATAAAATTTCACGAAGGCGTTAGGGAATAATGGAAAATACTGTTTTATCATCCGTGTAATTTTTTACGACCGGTACTAAAACGGTCATGGCTTAGGCACTTTTCATACATTAAAAAATTGTTATAGTATTCGTATTTTTTGTTATGTATTTTCTAGCTTTGTTTAGGTATATATATTTATATTTTAGGTATCTCTTTTTAAAGGTTACGTGGTAAATATTTTGAAATTGATTGATTTTCCAATTTTTTATTAAGTTGGAAAAATTTTCGCTTAACTTTTAATAAACTTTCGCTTAGATATTTTGTTAAATTCGTTAGTTGTCAAAATGCCAACACAAATAATTATTTCTCGCACTTATTTTTAACATAATTCAAAAAAAGGAGGTTATCAATTCGGCACTTATGTAAGTATGTATGTACACGCATTTCTCGGAAACTATTTATCGGATTGTGATCATTCTTTTTTATTTACATACATTTTCTTCAACTTAGGGAACTGTAAAGATTCATCCAAATCCATCTAAATCGGTTCAGTAATTTTCAAGATATGGCCCCTAAGTATTCCATTTTCAATTATTCTTTATTTCAGAATATTGAGGTCGATTTTATTTTTCTTAAATTATATCTTGTTAGTATTTAGTAACTACGGGTAAACGGAGTGTATTAAATTTTCTTCGTTACGGGTTTTCGGTTCTAGGCAACTTAGTGAAAATTGCTTCGATGCTTCACTTGCTGCATGAAAAGAAGAAGTTCTCCATAATATTCTCAAATATATAAAAAGTCTATACATCTGCACAAATCTGTCAACTGTCTATCTGGTTTTGTAGAAGAATTAAAAAGAAAACAATGATTCAAGATTCAAGAACAATCTTCATTGAAGTAAGTAAGTATTGGTATTTATTAATGACGAGATAAAAACTATAAAAAAGAATTCTACCCGTAAGCCACGCTTTACATAATCTTAAAAACATAGTCTATAATATATTACATCTACTTGGACATTATCATAACTATAATATGTAATAAGCATTTTTATCGTCATCACAATTCGATCAGTTATGCACTAAATAAGCTGACTGTTAAATAAAGTGTCTGTGAAAAACAAATATCCTCCTAAGAAAGCCACCTTATGCTAGTGTCTTAGTGTATCTCCAAGCCGCAGTGCGCCTTTAAAAGTAATACGAATATAAACAAGGTTTAAATAAAGAAGAAACTATTGCATATTACATCTCTTGAGGGAATTTTTCCTGAACACTTTTCCAATTAGAGTTTTATAGTCTCTCGACCGAATTTCCATCGCGATGGTCAATGTCATCAGAGATGGAGACTAGCCAACTAATCAGGAGGTTTAATAGTACACAAGTGAGTGTATATTCGCTATTTCCTCATTATCACAGTCCGACGGGATGGCAATTTGTCGTGGTCGGAGAGAAATTAGGCGCAGGATCGATAGCTTTAACGTGCTCTCCGAAGCACAGCGTTATATCTTATACTTCCAACTTTTCAACTCCGCGCTATAAATGAGCATTATTTGACAAAAAACATCAAAATAATTTCTCTTTGACACTCCATACAGCCGAACGAGCTAAGCCACTTTACCAATGAGGCAAACTGGCTAGTACGTCATTATTGATCGAAGTTACCATCTACATTATTTACTTCTTGTGTATAGCATCCTCATCAATGAGTATTTCAAAATCTCCAAGAGCTGCAATCGAAGGCGATTTATTCCATCGCACATCAGGAATTCCATTAGGTGGTAATACAACGGATAATATATTTTCAATAAGTTTTTGCTTAAGTATTCTATCACTAACCGTCGTCGCTGTCATAGAGGGTGAGGCATTCACTTCGATAAGCCACGGCTTTAAATTATCGTCGATGATGATATCGTAACCATAGCACTCGAAACAATGACGATCGTTTGACATTACTACAGCTACCGCCTTAAGAGAATGTATGATCAACCACTGTATATCATCGAACAAACGTTTGGTTACATCTCGACCTCGTGTGCCTTCAAGATATAGTTTTAAATTATTTAAACTCAGTTTTCCACCATGTTCACTGTTGTAATCCTCACCATATCTCTGCACACTGACGTTAGTAAGGTGAACATACATGTTGTCGAGCTCGGAAACGCTTGTATCGTATTTTATGGAACAAAATCTGCAGAACCCATTCCGAAACATATAAGCTTTTAAAGGACGAAACGATGTCACTAAAACGTAAATTCTCAAATCGAATTTCTTTCCACCGATCAAAAGAGGATTATGGATGTAGCGAGATATAACGTACATATCTTTACTTGAAAGATTATGCGCTAAGTATTTCTTCGATTCGCGGGACCACTTCTTCAGTTTAGCTAAATTGTTTATCAAAAAAATACCATCGCCTTGGGATTTGCCGCAAGGCTTCAAAATCCACGTTGATTGTGGAAACTTCTTGTATTCTTCAACAAATATGTTATAGTCCGAAGGGAGAACATAGGTTGTAGGAATGAAGTCCAAATATAAATAACGTGTTACAGTTTGACCGCTAGAAACCGTCTCTTGGATCTTTTCTGCAAATGGATTATTTTCTCTTTCAAGGTCTTTGCGATACCGACGTATATTTTTCACCAATAAGTCTTTACGCACTAACTCCTGATGATTTGGAAAATGATTTATAAACTGATTGTCTTCAAATCTACACCCATTATCAACATTGAACAGCGCTCGACAATTAAACGTACTTGACCAGTAAATATTCCAGTCTTCATCAGGGGTAACCTGCTCCCATCCACGTCTCAAGAAATTATTAACTACAACAGATTTTTCAAAATCGGTACAGAAACTGAGTATCTTTTTGCCTGATCTATGTAACAGTCGACTCTTCTTGCTGGTACTCATTATATTCTCAAAATACTATAGGGAGAATTTCGTGAAAAAATTCTGAATAAAATTAGTATTTTTGTTAATATGGTTCAAGCAATCTTTTCAGCTTTTGACTTAAAGATGACATTAAAATATTATAGCTTATCTTTATTATACTTGAAGTATATATTATTATATTATATTATGCCAATTTGGTTTTATAAAAGGTTTTATAGCTACAATAAATATTATATTCTTTTGCGGTTTTCACTAATTACAATATAATATTTAACCTCATTAAATAAAATACTATTCTACAATAAAGATAATAATATAGTTAGGAGTCGCTCCTGTTTAGGTCATAACTACCCACAATAATGTGGGTAGAACAATGAAATTTAATGTATAAAAACGATTGCACAGCTGTGCACGGCTCATTCTCTCTGTACCCGTCGAACTGGAAACTTGTTGGTCGCTATTTGGAGTAAGATCGTTCCTTAATTATAAAGCTTGTAATTGTTGTTGTCAGAAATTGTTAATGGCTGTGCGTGATGTAACCTCTCTATTGAATAATTGTTCAAAATTATATGTGTGAAATGGATCCTGACTATTATTATTATTCTATCCCATTTCTGACTTGCTAAAATCTTAATAAATTCCGCTTCTGATTCCTAAAATCAGAAGTGGGATAGTCCTATGCTCACTACTAGCCTTGATAACCTCACACACAGCCGTTAGTTTTTGTAACTTCACGTTTGAGCGAATAACTTTAACTGCTCGATTCCTATCTGTGGTTTTGGGAGATTTGGAAAAAGGAAACATTTCCCTTGTCGATATTCAATTTTGACATTGAGCAGGAATACAACGATCTTGTTAAACGAGTCCTTAACTCGTTTAGATAAACGAATGTGTGCTTATTTGTGCTATAGTTTGCAGGTAGTTGCACAAAGGTACTCTGTGCAAATGCGGGTGCCAAGCAACAGCGGCTTCGGTGCTATGTGCGTGCTGAATTGCTGTCTGCGACGGTGCCTGGTTACGCGTTTCCTGTCTGCGCACTGGCGACCACTTCGGAGCGTGTCGCTGCGCTGAGGACGCGCTTCTGCGCGCCTCATGACGCGCTTTTGCGCGCCTCCCCTATCTGCGCGCTGCCGAACACGCCGAAGCGTGTTGCAACGGCAGCCACGGCGCTGCTGCGCGCCTCCCCTGTCGGTGCGCTGGCGACCACGTCTGGGCGTGTCGCTACGCTGACGAGGGCGCCTCTGCTGCCTGCGCGCTGGCAAGCACGTCGGAATGTGTCGCTGCGCCAATGACGCGCTTTTGCGCGTCTCACCTGTCTGCGCGCTGGCGAGCACGCTGGAGCGTGTCGCAGCGGCGGACTCCGCGCTTCACCTGTTTGCGCGTCGCCTGTTGTCGCCTGCCACTGCGTGCCAGTTGCACATGATATGTGCTTTGCTAAGTACAAGCCTACGTGTCGGTAAGAAGTTTCCAATATATTTTTGACCATTTGAGTAAAATCATGGCAAATTCATGCCCACTATAGTTACGTTAGCTAGAAACCTTTTTCTAACCTCTTTTATGCGAGGGTTAAGAAAGAATCATTGTTGACTTTGCGAGTTAAGTTAAATGGGAAAATGAGATTCCTGTGTAGTCAAATAGTTTAAAATCTTGTGGTCTCGTGAAAAACAGTTGATGTGCGATCCCGTATGTAGATGCGTTTAAAAGAATTCAGAAAGTACAGCCATTGCGACATTTGTGAGATCATTCCACAGTTTATGAATTTCGGTGTACTGAATTTCTTTGTAATGTTCCTTGTTTATCATTCTTTGTCCAATTATCTTTGGAAGAGATAATTAAATTGAGTTATCCTCGTTTACGTTGGTGCATTTCGTAATATGTGACGCATTGTGATTTAAATTTATCGTAAAATGAGCAATTATCAAACCGGGTATTCTCATAAAACATAGTGTGGGTAATCGAAGTATAGATTGCAGAGTTTGTTTATTAAAGATCGTGTTGCAAAAGTTATATTTGCGTAACGAAGGTAGAAAATTAAATTCGAGACGTGTGTAGTTCAGTTACTGTCTTCAAGTAAAACAAATTTGATAATGTGGTTTGTGGTTATCTTATTGATCTATCTTTCTTATAGTTTGCTGACGTTTCCAATATGTTTTGACAATAAGAGTGAAATTTTGGTGTTTCGATTTGAGTGGGTTGTTTATTTTGAATCGTAAATAAAGCAGTTACGAAAACTGGTAAACAAATAAAGTAAAGTGTCTTTATTCCGAGTATTGTTTAGCAGAGTTCTATTTATTAAAGGTTGTTTTGCAAATCATAATAACTTTGCGTGATATTAATATTACGTTGTGCAAATGAAGGTGAAATTAAATTCGTGAAATAGTTAAACATGAAACAAAACAAAATTGATTAAGTGGCTCGTGTTTATCTCGTACATATATGGTTGTTAGTGTTTCGATGAATTTTGCTGATGATTTCAAAGTTGTTGAATAGAACTAGTTTTGACAAGTGCTCACGCAGTAACAAATATCGAACAACCTTTGGTTCCATTTCTAATTTCTACAAAAGTGAGTAGTAATTTTGTGTAGTACTTACCTTTGATGGTATTCAGGTACTTATTTAGATTTTTGATAAAACTTAAACGGGTACTTTGTTTAATTTGCTGGTGTTACTTATTTGTTAAATAGAAAATTTGTCACATAAATATGTACCAGTGATAGTTTATTTGTCTCGGTTAATTTATTAATTGGTGAATAAAGATAACCTACGCGTATAATTAAGGGATGCTGTCGCTATCAATGAAATTATTGATAATTCCGCACATGCGCATATTACGAGATGTACCAGCACTGACTTTACACAATTAAAAATAATCTTATTTGAATTTTAGTTTTCGACTTTAAAGAAATTTACTTTTCTTATTTGAATCATTGAATCATTAGTTGAAGTCAGGTTAGACCGAGCTATCATATTTTGATTGATGTTTTGACCAAGCAAATTTGATTTGACTGACTGACGTTAAACAGTTTGTTAATTTTTGAGATTTTGGTATACAGCCACGATTATGTGATAAGCAATGTAAAGTACATCGTAGACAGATATCACTTGTTTATTTTTACTTGACTCTTCTGGTTTCTTGACTTTATGGTTAAATTGAGTCGTCTATGGAATTGAACTACTGATCCGACTGATTCATACCACACTGAACTGAAGAGTAGAATGTATGGCTACTATAAAGTATGACTTACTTTAGTAACAGTGTTAGAAATATTCGTGAGCTTGCTATTGAGTCTTTTGGTTTTGATATTTTGCTGGAACTGAAGCTCTTATTTGGGTGGAGCTGCTGGCGCTGATGGAGCGGGTGAAGCTCATGGCGCTCATAGAGCGCATCTCTGTGCTGTGATCTCTGTCATGGGGCGCATAGAGATCGTAGAGCGCATAAAGCTCGTAGAGCTCGCTACTTTTGAGTGTGGAAAATATTTTTGGAGTTGAATGGTGTCCTGAGAGTTGTGCTGCTTTCTTTGAAAGCAGGTGGGGCGTTTTTAATGTTTTTATGTTTACAGTTGCTCAGAGATGTATAATAGATGTGTGTCCTCGCATGCGAAGAGATGAGCAGCTGAAGGGCAGCACCAGCGGCGCTTGCATTGAACACGCGTTGCGGGCACACCTCTGTGTGTGACTGGGGCTTCGGCCTTGCGGGCACACCTCTGTGTGTGACTGGGGCTTCGGCCTTGCGGGCACATCTCTGTGTGTGACTGGGGCTTCGGCCTTGCGGGCACATCTCTGTGTGTGACTGGGGCTTCGGCCTTGCGGGCACACCTCTGTGTGTGACTGGGGCTTCGGCCTTGCGGGCACATCTCTGTGTGTGACTGGGGCTTCGGCCTTGCGGGCACACCTCTGTGTGTGACTGGGGCTTCGGCCTTGCGGGCACATCTCTGTGTGTGACTGGGGCTTCGGCCTTGCAGACACGTTTTTACGTGTGGAGATTGGGCTTCGGCCCTGCTGACACGTTCCTAACGTGTGGGGATATACTCTTGATAGGTTTTAACGTGTGAGAATGAATGAGAATTTTACCTGAGGAAGTATATGCCATTGACAGGAGCGTGTGTGTGAAGGATTTAGGAAAAAGCTAAGTGTGTACAATTGAAAGAGGGCCTTGGATGTGTGATGAATGGAAGAATAGGCAACCGGTGTTTTTGTCATGTACTATAACCCTTATGTCTCTTCAACAGATTCAGACAATAATGATGACGATGCAAGCGCAGGTCCTTCGCCTGCGTCTGCCCTGCTCCAGCTGTGGACGCTCTCGACGAAGATCAACGTGAGCGCGGCCGAGGACGTCGCGCAATCAGGATAGGCCGAGTTAGGAGTCGCTCCTGTTTAGGTCATAACTACCCACAATAATGTGGGTAGAACAATGAAATTTAATGTATAAAAACGATTGCACAGCTGTGCACGGCTCATTCTCTCTGTACCCGTCGAACTGGAAACTTGTTGGTCGCTATTTGGAGTAAGATCGTTCCTTAATTATAAAGCTTGTAATTGTTGTTGTCAGAAATTGTTAATGGCTGTGCGTGATGTAACCTCTCTATTGAATAATTGTTCAAAATTATATGTGTGAAATGGATCCTGACTATTATTATTATTCTATCCCATTTCTGACTTGCTAAAATCTTAATAAATTCCGCTTCTGATTCCTAAAAATATTATATTACATTCGTCTTTAATAAATAATTTATCTACTACGAACTATGTAAAAATATTCAATTCAATATTCCATGAAGAATTCTCTAAGGTGCTAAAATATTCCTATGAATTATTTTAACTTAGAATACTTTATACAATAAAATTATTCGACTTTCAAATGTGCCGGTTAAAATTTTAAAATGGATGTTTATTTTCAGACAAAAGATCATTTTAAATCTTTGACAATAGTCCGCTAATTGCGTTTATTAATATTGAAGCTGGGAAGTTACTATTTAATCTGTTTCATAAATCAAAAGCTTACAAATTAAGGTTTTGAAAGGAATGAATTTAATAAAGGAGGGCTTCTTGTATGTAATAAATAATCTTGAACTTAGCAGTTTTCGGGCATTCAACCGAGGGTTTTCTTTCGTAATTACCATTTCAAAAACTCGCTGCCGTCTTTTTATTTTACAAGCTATCTAGTTTCTAATTATTTATTTTCCATAACTTTGTTAGTCATATAACTAATTTGCTATCTCTTGTAGCAAATAAGTTAAATTATACTGTATAACTTGATGATGCACGGAACTTTGTACGCGATTGGTGGAGTGGTTTTGAATTTCCGCGGAAACTCTCTTATTTTGCGGAATGAAAGTAGCCTATGTGTTATTCCAGACAATCTATCTCTGTGCCGTTCAGCCAAATCAGTCGTTGTGGCGTGATTAAGTAAAAAATATCCATTCATCCATCCATCCGTACATCCAAACTTTGGCATTTTTTAAATTATATTCTTTATATATAATTTGATCAGTATATCACTACATAGTATAAAACAAAGTCGCTTTCTCTGTCCCTATATACGCTTAATACTTTAAAACTACGCAACAGATTTTGTTTTTTTTTTTTAATAGATAAAGTGATTAAAGAGGAAGGCTTATATGTAAAATAACATCCATTAACAGTGAATGACATAGGCTATATATTTTATACCGGAAGCCGGAGTGGGCCGCTAGTAACTAATATAACTTACCTATCGTTATATTATAACAAGTTTAGTATTTATCGATTATTTATCGATTGCAAACATTTTCACTTAAACCAAATTAGAATTAAACCTAAATAATGCGACATCAAACGAGTCGTAGGTAGCCGCTGGTTAAAGATAAGGACTGAAAACTGAAAGGGCGACATTTCAGTCCCCATTCGTTGCTTTATTGTCATACCCACTCTGAACTCTTGCTTTCCTCTTATTTAGTGGGGAGATATACAACGTGAATTGAAACTCCGAAATAATACTGAAGGAGGTGAATGTGCTCATAAAACTGAACAACGTTCCCCAAGGAACCTAGGTCGAAATATGAAAAAAAAAATTTTACCTCCCATAGTAAATCAATCAGCTGATCGTCAATTTTGTATGGGAGGTCCAAATTTTTTTTCACATTTCGACCTATGTTCCTTGGGGAAAGTTGTTCAGTTTTATGAGCACATTCACCTCCTTCAGTATTATTTCGGAGTTTCACGTTGTATAGTAGGTTGTATGAGCTATATGTGTATTGTTGAACTAATAATATTATTATCTACCACTGTATTTTGCAAAGAAATGTACCTATTGCCATAAGTCTGAAGTTATATTAATAGCCTACCTGCGGCGCGGCCTGACTGAGACATATGAGGTTACATCGGCCCACTTCACCCGAAACTGCCTTTCGAATTTGTTCCAGACGACCTTACGAGTATACAAAAATAAAAGTATACTTCAACTATGTGGCGTACATATTTAGAATCTTTATTCTTTATTATCAACGGGTATTTGACGACCTCCCTGACGCAGTTGTGAGCGCTGTGGTCTTATAACTGGGAGGTCTCGGGTTCGATTCCAGGCGGGGGCAATTTGGGAATTTATAATTTCTGAATTGTCTCTGGTCTGGTCTAGTGGGAGGCTTTGGCCGTGGCTAGTTACTGTCAAAGACGTGCCGCCAAGCGATTTAGCGTTCCGGATTGACGGCATGTAGAAACCGATTAGGGGGTATGGGTTGCATCTACACTGCCATACCCGTTCCAAGTTAGCCCGCTACCATCTTAGACTGCATTGTCACTTACCATCAGGTGAGATCGCAGTCAAGGACTATCTTGTCAACGCAAAAGGATCAGCATGTCGATTCCATAAAAAAGATTGCATCAGTGTAACGATCGCATTGGCCTTTGATTGGCTGGTACTCTCCCGTTATTGGTTAAAATGCATTGATGCAGCAAGAACGCCATAAATTCAGCCAATTACAGGCCATTGCAATGAATGATGCAATCATTTTTACGGAATCGACGTGCTGCAAGGTTAGCATAGGCGGGAGAAATATTATCCCCGGGAAAAGGATAAAATGTTTATCCCCTCGCTTTGTTTTATTCACCCGTCGAGCATGGGCACAGCGGTGGAAATAACACTTGGTGGGTATACTTATAGGTATATACGTCGCCTTCTCCTCTGTCGCCATGCTTTAGCATAGGGAAAAGATAATTTCATCCCCTCTCAGTGGATAAAATCGGGGGATAAAATTTTTATCTCCTGCCCATGCTAGCTATGCTGGGAACCCAACGCCTTTTTTGACCAATATAAAGGGGTCAAAACCGTGAACGCAGTGAAAAGAGAGATGAAAATTTAAGTACTTAATGTGCTAAATCGTAAAACTCAAAGTAGAGAAGTAAATTAGCACTTAGTGAATGCAACGTTTTGTGAAAGTCCCACTTTTCATTTAAACAACGAACGGAAGTGGAGTGAAGTTTGTTGAATTAGCAGAAACTTTAATGAACTGTTAGCATAAAGTATTATGTTCTACGAATGAGCTACATTATAATATCATAACTAGGTTTATCCCGCACCATTGTCCACGTTTTTTAAAAAACAAATATATCATTGTAAAAAAAACTACCTATAATAACAAGAAAAAAGTTTACTAAAAACTGTTATCCGACTTACGGAAAATTGGATGTCACATTAAGCATATTGATTTTGTTCATATAAAATGTGGTCTTTGTCAACCGGACAATAATAACGAATCGTTTGACAGCTCATTCATCAAAATCGACTCAGTAGTTTTGGTGCTACGGTATGTTTACATATACAGCCAAAATCATAAAACCTTTTCTTTTTTCTTTGGATAAAATACTTTTAAATCTTTTTTGTATCCGAATACGGCATAGGCAAAAGAAA
The DNA here is from genome assembly GCA_933228805.2 of Hipparchia semele. Taxonomy (NCBI): domain Eukaryota; kingdom Metazoa; phylum Arthropoda; class Insecta; order Lepidoptera; family Nymphalidae; genus Hipparchia; species Hipparchia semele. The sequence continues at coordinate 6,844,474 of OW121721.1, read as the reverse complement.
GGGTCACTCTCCATATCAAAAAAAAATCCAAAATTCAAAATTATTTATTTCATGCTCTTATGACACGACATGACTTTACCACCGGTTTGAAATGCAGGTTCTGCTGAGAAGAGCCGGCAAGAAACTCACCAGTTGCTCTTTTCATAACAAAATATTAACTTATAATAACAATAATATTAATGTATAGCTACATAATATTACAATATAGTAATTCATTACACTATCTTGTGGGTAGCTGGATGCCAAGCCGATTGATCCCTTGCAACTTTGTCATTAAGAAAGTCACTAACTTAGTAATAACCACGACTGTCAAACAATAACCAACTGCTTCGTTTTTATAATCTTTTACAATGTACAAAACACATTATTGGTTAGCGTCCGTAACAATGGCAGTAATAAATTATATATGCGACATAAATATTTTCCTAATCCTACGACAAAACCAGCCAAGCGAGTAAATTTATGTGCATTCCATGGATGTTTATCATGGTAAATGCGCGCCGCGTTTGTACAAGACAGAGTAAATGCGAAAAACGGTTTACTGAGTTTGGATTTCACCAAATAGTTTTTTTAGGCAAGCAGAACATAATTAATATTCTCATCTCGCCTCTAAATGAGCGTAAAGCTTGAGTTAGGAATGACTATAGAAATAGAAATAGAAATATTTTTTATTCAAATAAACTTTTACAAGCACTTGAATTGTCAATGAATCTACCACTGGTTCGGAATGCCTTTCCTGCAGAGAAGAGCCAGCAAGATCGTTAATGAAACTATAACAATAGTGAAGTGGTTGGAGACTGAACCGTTGACCTTTCAGTTTTCAGTAAAGTCCTCTTTTATTAAAGTTCGGTAGCAGATAGTTTAGTTATAGATAGGTTAAATAGATGCGGAATTCTATGGCACCACCTGAATCCGAATCCTGGCTGAAACCCTTGTACATGCTTTGTGGTGTGCCCTTGTGAATGTACAAAGCATTCAGCATTATGCTGAGTTGGGACCTTTTTTTCCGGGTTGTGCTCAGGTTGTGCCATACATGATTTAGTTTTTCCGTCGCTTCTTAAGCTTCTTCAGCTTGACGCATTTTGTATTTAATGCTCAAGTGGTGAAGGCGCCGGGACAACCTAATCTAGATATACCTACTGGGTGATGTGTGGCACAATTTATAAAATAAACGTTTCTTTCATTTTCAGTTTTCAGTCAACTTTTTAGGCTATAGGGGCTTTTATTCAAAGTCATTCTTACCTTGTTCTCATTATTGTTTACATTTGTCCAATTAGTAACAATTCTGTTGAATACAATCTTTTAACCAAACTATATTGAGAAGGATAGTATTACTTCTAAAGTTTAGAAGTAATACTATCCTACTCAAAACATTCCCTGCGGGATAGAATATCATTAAGGGCTTTCAATTTAATTTTAGTTTAGAAATTGTGCGAATAAGGTAGAAATAAGAACGTCACATCACCATTTTACTTTTTTCTTCTTACGCAATCTGAGGCTGAAATCCCCTCCCACCTCAGACTCAAGACAGAGTTAAAACGAGACAGATTTATGTTAGAGCATATTTGTGTCTCGTTTTAACTCTATCTTAAGTCTGAGCTGAGTCAGAGCACGCTCTAGAGATCTCAGCATAAGAGAGAGATAGGCTAGTATTCTCAGCAGAATATGCTTTTCGAACCGGTCGGTGGTAGAGTCAAGTATATAAGGGCGGCGTAATTTGGCCTTACCGAAATAAATTAAAATAAATTCGGTAGGTTCTAATATGTATGAAATTATAATACGAATTCGCTCTTTTATAACATACGTATATAGTATAGAACAAATATTTATATAACCTACTCTTTTAAAATTTTTATCTTATAGTGCGGGTGGTTGTGTTTTTCATCTCCACGCTAAATGAGATCATTTGTACCGCACTTGGATGGTGGAGCTGGCGCGTCGGTAATGTTATGAAAATATTATTTTTTGTAGCGGAAATTTCGTTTCTCACCTTGGCAAAACGTTTTTATACATTTTATTCCTTGCTTTGTTCACTGAATACTAATTTTACTAAAAACCCACTTTAACAAAGTTTAAATATTTTTTATTATTAAAGTGTTAACTTACACTTAATGGAAATATCTGAATAATACACATCGAAAATTCCGCGGCCAGCGGGGTCCAAACCCACGTCTCTCGGGAATCGCGCCCTGAGTTTGACCAGATTACACCACGGCCAAGTCGAACTTTACTTACTACTTTTTCAATCAGTTTTTAGCAACTGTTAGCGACATCTAGTAGTGACACATTACAATAAAGTTGTCGATCTACTATTCCAAGACACCAAAGGAGCTCTTCAGAAACTAGAGATCTGGTGAGGTGTCTAGGAATTTTAGGATATGTATTTAAAATTTATTTGGACAGTTTAAACATTTTTCACCGTGAAACAGGTATTTCACCTGAGCGGTTAACAACTGCTTTTAAACGCACATAACTTCGAAAATTCAGAGGTCGAGCCAGGGATCAAACCTGTGGAGACCACAGTTCTAACCACTAGGCTATCAGCAAGTGATAGCTAGTAAAAATAAAAAAAGTACCTACTCGGAAGCGCATACAGCAGCGTTTGTGCGGTGAACATTTTCTGGTAATTTGCACTTTAATGAGTCAGCTCACAAAATATCATTATCAACTGCAGAGTAAAGGCTTTCTGTATGCAAAGTGGGCAGGAAGTGTTGACCGCGCTGTAAAGAGCAGGTTTTTTGGCAATTTATTGTTAGATTATTTCGTTTTACAGGGTTATTTTAACTTTAGGTGAACGACCTTTTGGTGGTTATTATGGACAACACTATAGTAAAATGGAAAATCCTTACTTACTATTATATTATATTATAAATTATAAAAATATTATAAACTAGCTGATGCTCGCGACTTCGTTCGCGTGGAATTAGTTTTCAAGATACTCAACTATAATTTTTTTCGGGATAAAAAGTAGCCTATGTTTTAATCCAAGGTATAATCTATCTTCATTTTAAATTTCAGCCAAATCAGTCCAGTAGTTTTTGAGTTTATTCATTACAAAGATACACACAAAAATACAAATCTTTCCTCTTTATAATAGTAGTAGTAGTAGTAGATGTAGATGATAATAATATTTGATCTCGTAGGGATACTCCGAGCGTAGCTCTCTCCTCATTACTGAAGGTCATTCATAATGGTAGGTGTTTTCTTTGAATAATAATGCGATGGGCTCCCAGAAAACACGTAAATTATTTCGTACTTTATACATTTGGTGTATTTCCACATGGCGTATAAAACGAAAGTAAGCTAAAATTCTATTTTAAGTTTAAAGGTGTGTTCGTTCTAACTTTGTTCTTTCCAATTTCGCTACATAAAAATGTATGGAAGTTTTAACTCTAAAAGTTGTTTCACTCGGAACATGTAATACGAGGCAGTCTGAAATTTTCCGAATACGTGCTTGAATTTAGAATATTCCCCCACATTCTATGGCGTGCTTCAATCGCATAACATCAATCGGCGTACGAACCTAGTGTAGGTATATTTTTATTATGCATGCAGTGATATTCTCTGAATACTGCTATGGAGGAGAATCAAAGGCACTGAATAAAAATAATTTAATATTTACATATCAAACGGTGCATTTTGTACGTTCATAAAAAAATTCTTAGGCCGGCGACTGGGAGATAAGATGCCGCTAAAACAATGTCTTAGAAATATAATGGTGGTGGCCACATTATTATCTAAACGACTTGCGAAATTTTATGTGTTTTAATCCTACTTTATGTTTATTTGTACTACTTATATTTAATGGAAGTGTTCACATTGAAAAGGCTGTTATTTTATCGCCACAGCAATATGGACACACATCGCTCTGATAAACTGGCGTAGACCTTTAGCACATCAACGATGCTTCGACGTAGCAGCGTAGACCATAGCAAAACTCTTTTCTTCTTCTTTATCAAACGATAGACGTCCACTGCTGGACAAAGGTCTCTTGCATGGACTTCCAAATTCCTCGGTCTTGCGCCGCCTGAATCCACCGGCTCCCTGCGACTCGTTTGTGTCGTCGTTCCACCTAGTGTGGGGTCTGCATTACAATTTATAACACACCATAGATTTATGAACTCATATACTTAAGTATACAAACAAAATCTTGTTTTGCAAGACATGCTTTATCTTTAATATCAATATAACTTTGTGACGTCAACTATTTTATGAATCTAGAATTTGCTAGGTAAGGTAACGCTTTGGATTTTATGATCCAAAAACATGAGGAAGGGCTATTAAAATTTTAGGAGTTTATCGATCCAAGTTTTGTTAAACTTACAAATTTCACTCTACATTTTAGCTCGGAAAATTTAGAGACTATCAGCTCGGGAGTATAAAGAAGTATTATTCTTTGTCACAAGGACAATGTAACAAACTACATACATATAACTCTCTATTCAAATAGTTATTGCTAGCTCATTTCATTAGTCAAAGGTCTGTTATTTGTGTAATAGATTGGTGAATAGTTATTTACTAACTATGGAATTAGAAGCAAAGACTAATTATTTTTACTCCGAATTAACTATAGTTAATTCAGTCAATCGTCTCAATCGATAACTTGTATAATATAGACAATAAACTCATATATATGTATTATGTATAGTTAACTCAATCAATTGTATAATAGCTATTACATGATATTTTTCTTATACCAAATACAAAAGTCAAGGGAATCCAACAAAGTTGTAAGGAATTCGGAGCGACTTTAAGTAAATTTAGTTAATTTTGAAACAGCTGTGAATGCAACCACAATGCTAATTAAACACGTGTTGTACAGTAAAGCTGCAGTAAACACTACCTATAGAAACGTTACTTTGTTAGATAGCCAAGATATTACACAGCTGTTGTTAGAGAATAATGTTTGTAAGTTTCATTAGTATTTCACCATCGCCAAGTAGAGTTTAAACGAGGATGACGTTTTGACTTCTGACAGTTTTTATGCTGAAAATCTATCAAGTCATTTCTCGGTTAAACATAACTCGGCGATTATGAAGAAGTCGTGAAGAAAAATAAGTTTAGAAGTCACGGGTCAACTTATATTTTCTGCATTTATAGTATAGCTATAGAGATAGTACCTATCTTCGATTTTATATCGGACAACCCATTTTCATATAATTGTATAGTTTTTTCCAATTATAATGATTTACTTAGAGAAAATTTTCTTGCGATTAGTAAATGGGTTGCTCAATTTATGAGTAGGCGTATATATCTGAACATTTTACCAAAATAAGTTTATTTTCATGATATTTTTAATTTGCTTTATAGTCAATGCAAGCAAGGTCCTTAGTTATTATGTAAACTTTTTAGAGCGAAAGTCAAATTTATTCGTTTCTGTGGTTACAGCGACTATTTGTACGTAATTTCACCGGAGCTGAGTCTCAACCGCATTTTCAGAGTTTTAATTGGATGGGCTTAAAATTTTGTTTGTATCGACCGCACTTACTGTTCACGTAATATTTTAGTTTAAAAAGTTTGTTCGATGACATTTCAAAACAAGTTTTTAATTAATACCTACGAATGATGTTATTTCATGTGTTATTTGCTTGTTATTTTAGACAGGTGTTTGTTTGACGGACGTGTTGTTTTGAAAATGAAAATGAAAAATGAAAAAAATATTTATTTGGCAAAACAACAATGAATATAATAATATCCATCGAGACCCACAATAGGTATTCCTCTATCGTGGGACCACCATTAATAATTAATATTTATAGCTGTCGCTCGGATGACATGACAAAAAAATTACCAACAAAAATTAAAAAAACTTTTTTAGACAAACAGATTACAAATATACACAGCTTACTAATAAAAGTTTAGAAAAACAAAGATTTTAGTAGTTTATATCTAGCTTGACCATTAAAAACGAAGATTAAATATTAATATATCAAACTCAATGCAATTTATAGACAATACTAGACGATGCTCGCGACTTCGTTCGCGCGGATTAAGATTTTTTAATTCCAGCGAGAACTCTTTAATTTTCCGGGATAAAATATGATCATGTGTTAATCCTGGGTATGAGCTATCTCCATTCCAAATTTCAGCCTAATTGGTTCATTCGTTGTGGCGTGAAAGAGTAACAAACATACACACACACATACAAACTTTTGCCTTTATAATATTAGTGTGATAAGCGTAATTTATTTGAGCCCGTGTTACTTTGATAATAGTTCGTCGAAAACTCAAACAAATGCCGTATTTGCACAGTCCATACTGGTATATAGTGTATTATCTATGGTCCATAGCAGTGTATTATCTATGGTCCATAGGCTTAGAACCTGCTTAGAGCAAGCTTATCTAATTATTTTGTGCTCCGAAATCGTGCTTAAATCACATGGGAAGGATTTATCCGATGCTACCAAAAGCCAACTCTACTCGCTTATTGGAAAAGATTTGAATATCGGCTTGTATTTATTGAACATCAGCTTTGTTAGATAGTTTTTATTAAAAAAAACTCTCGGGATCCTTTTCTTCTTTCGTGATAAAAAGTAGCCTAGTAGTAAAGTAGATACTTTTATTATTGGGAATGAAAAGTGATATAACATGTTTTTACTACTTTTCTGATATATCCCAAAGCAAGTGTAAATTATATATCTGAAATTACCTGAATCGAAAAACCAACATTTTGTCTCATGAATCAGTAAAAGATATTCTCGTGTCGACAAATTTTTCTCGTGTCGCACATGTTAGCCCTACATTACCCACAGATTGACATGTAGAGAAATGTCTTGATCGCCAACGTAGCAGCAAAACAAAGGCAGCACCACTTTATTGAGCTAAATAGGTAAGATAAGTAGGTTCTCTTATCGAATCACGTGTAAATGGTTGCCGGTCTTAAGGGTTTGAACGATCTCCCTTGCAAACATAGCAAAGCCTTGCAAACTGACTCGCACCGTCAGCAAACAGTCTTATTTGCTTCCCGTCCGCTAAGACCTTTGTCAACAGTAATTTTCCCTTCGTCCGTCGATACTCGAACACCTTTCGTTCGATCGAAATAGGTCAAGTATTAAGTTATATTATTTATAGGTATTGCTTTATTTTTCATGCTGATACTGATCTGGGGCCCATCTTACAACGTTAAAAGTAGTATTATTTCAACATGGTTTTAACATAGGTAAATACAATGACAACTGAATTGAGGTGCGATGCTAGGTAGCGCGAGAAGAAATAGGGGCCTACTTGACGTGGCCGGGTAGTAGTGAACGTTTTATGGAAGGATAAACTTAATTGAGCACATAATGGCACATATATCAGCCATAGAACAACTTGTGAATGATACTATGTTTTCGATACATCGCCGTGTGAACGTAGTTATTGCTGAAGATTACGTCACTATTTTATAATTCGGAAATTCAGCACGCGCAGTGGTAGGAATATAATACAAAAAATCTGGGGATTCTTAATTTATTTTCCCATTTCGGAGAGGAACAAAGACTTTAACTGAAGTAAGCTTCCGAAAAATACTACAAAATTGGAAGGAGTTTGAAGGAAGTCGAAATAAGATTTGACTTTAGTTGTGTTCTTACATAAATAAAGCTAATAAAAGTGTGTTAAAAAAATAACAAATGTGATCTAGAACCGGAACGTGCCGCGAATGGTGTTACACAAGATTGAGGGGTTTATGATTTTTTTACAGCCCTTCTTACGAATGGGCTCTATGTTTTCTTCCTTTTCGCACGAATTCAATTTGGTTTCTACTAACCTAAACGTAAGCTGAATATAATTTCGGTAGAGATATCGCACTTTTTGTGTGGTTCTTTATTTTTCTAGGATTTCTCAAACTGAATTTCTAAAATATCTTGAAATCACTGTGAGTTTCCTAAAACAATTAATCTTCAATTTTAATATATTTTCCAGTATTCTCCTCTCCCCTCCAAATAAGCAGAAAGTCTATATTAGGAGTGGGTACGACAACAGTGCAACGGGTGGGGTTCGAACCTGCAATCTTTCAGTTTCTGCACTCATATCAGAGACTTCTGATATGAGTAGATACAGAAAGTTGACAAATACTGTCGAGGCGCTCCGAATAAAATCGATATTTTTCCATCTGAATTAGTATCCTAAGTTTCGGTTTTCGGTTTAAAATCGACTACTGCAAAATGTAGATTGGTAAGTACTTAAATATAAGTTTTGATGGTGAAAACAAAAACGAATATTTTTTCGTATATTTCTTCCCTTCCCCATCCCATTAAACATTTTCCTTCCTCAAACATTTGTGCTCGTTATCAGCTACACGTATACAGGTTTGTATGGATCGAAGTATATCATTTTATACTTTCGTTTTCACATTATCTTGTCTTGTTACAAAACATTACCTTCGTAGAAAATATTTTTATAATGACGCATCTCTACCATTTTTCCAAGAAGATATTGTCAGAAACAGAACCTTATTAAATAAGACATCCTCACTAATATTATACTCGTAAAACTCGTGTGCTTGTTTTTTGGTTTGTCCTTCAATCACGCAGCAACGGAGCAACGGATCAACGGGATTTTTGCATGGATATACTCGTAGTTGAAAAGCTGGACAGAGAAATATACCTTAAATCCCGAAAGGTTCCCAAGCGATTTTAAAACCTAAGATAGTTGCGGACGAAGTCGCGGAATTTCCACAAACAGATAGACAATTTTAAAAGGATTCGAACTCTGATTTCTGGGCAAGTTGCCCAGAAAATATTTATGATAATTGCGAAAATAAAATAAATTTAAGAACGATCGAATCGCTTGAGAACAAATATTACCTTTTATCAACGTTACGGACAAACGCTAATTTTAAGTTTCCAAAATATTTTTGAAAAACTTAAAAATCCACGCGGTCAAAACCACATTCATCGGCTAGTTTTTATAATACATATACTTAATACGAAGCTACACATTTTGCCCGCATAAAACGAACTTCACGAAAGTTTCTGCATTTCCGCAGTGGATTGTGAAATTGATTTTTGTGCTGAAATACGAGCTAGCTATTTGTCACTTCACGTTCACACTTTTAATTAAATTTTCAAGGAGTTAAATGGAAGTGTTAAACACTTAATTGTTGAGAAATCCTACTATTATAATTGCGAATGTTTGGATGTATGGATGTATGAATAGGTGGATGTTTGTTACTCAATTACGCTGCAAAGAGTGAACCGATTTTTAAAATATTATCCATAACCAACAGATGTGCTCATATTACGCATAAAATACTTATTTGTCTAAACTCTAGGTTTATATTCGGAACGGCTAAACCGAATTTAACGTAACTTTCACAGGGTAGTAACAGAGTGACTTAGGCTACTTTTTATAAGGAAATAATTAGGTTTCTTGCTTTAAAAATAAAGCCTAATCACTGAACCGATATTGATGAAACAGAAATACGAGTATAAGGATTTTATTAAGGAAAATCAAATGGATGTTTAAACCTAAAACGTCGATTGCAAAAATATTATTTTCAATATAATATTTCAGTTGACTTTCTACTGACACCGATATACAAACTCGGTCACCTCCGCCCGCCGTAAAAGTTCATGCAAATGAGATATTACCTATTCCACAAATTACGTTCACAGCTCACGTAGAGGAAAATTAAAGTCGAAGATATCAAAACCCAACTTTTCCTACTACGTTCAAACGTTCGCTCAAAAATCATTTTATCTTAACGAATTTAGTTACACGAATGAAAAAATTCTATCTGCTATCTCTAATGAAAAACAATTTTTATATCTAAAATCTGGCTAAAACTCAAAAACGGCATGACCGATTTGATTTTTTTTTGTTTTATTTGCCCGTTTCAAAATTAAAAAAAAAAAAAAAACGAAAACTTAAAAGAACAGCTGAAAAGTCGAAAAATTTAAATTTAATATTGGAATCACCACTTCGAATTACTTTTAAGTTTTAATAAATAGCGGGAGCGAAGCCGTGGGTAAAAGCTAGTTTTCTTTATAAAAATCCTTTTATAAAAAACCTACCTAGTGAGATAAGTAAGTTAATACCTACATAATATATAATAAGAAAACTTGTAGATGTATTATATTATTAAGACAGTTTTACAACACTTGATGGGAATAATTGATAGAGTTGAAATCCCTATAGGTTATCTTGTCATTGATAGAGTAATGAAGATTGATATTGAATGCTTTCATAGAAGCTGTAACTTAATATACCTATTTAGTTGCTACTAAAATGATGATTGATTTTATTTTGATAAATATAATATGTTATGACCCTTTAATAGCTCTAGTTATGGCAATATAATATAACTAACTATAACAAACTATGATAATTGAAATCAATAAGGAAATGTTATGACATAATTAAAATATATTTTAAAACGGGTGTAGATTCCAGAACCAACATTCTTGTTGAAAATGTCAGTATTTCGATGGGACGGAACTCTGTATTACATATATTATGCCAAACCGAATTGGAAAATGCTTTTTTTGTTTGAAAGGGTATACTTCCCAAGTGGTCCCATAGTCATCAGGTTAGGATTTGATGATGGGATCCTAGAGAAATCGAGTGAACTCTTCAAATTTTATAGGCACAATTGATATACTTTATAGTGGCGTTTGAAGTAGGTTTTGTAAAAATATTTTTACGTTTAAATGATTTCTAAAAGGAATAGGTATATAAAGTGGGTATGTTCTCGTTTTATACATTACATGTGTCGTTAAACCAAGACATAAGTCTAAATCTTTTCTAATGACTTCGAAACTTACCTTCAAGAAAGTCTGTAACGAAATACCACTATTCCGTTTCTAATTACGGCATCTAAAGGGTCCATTAATGAAAGCCGCCAGCGCCTTTTCATCACACGACAAACAATGAATGGTGGTCATTAAGGTTCGCCCCAGTAACTTAAGCAGGGGTGTGGTACACACACAACATTAGCTACTGTTGGTACCAAAATTCTATTGAGAATAATACTCGTACTATGTTCTCAGACATAATATCATGACTCCTTAAAAAAATGACCAAAAATCAGCTATAAATTTTATTTTAGTAAGTTATTAACTAAAAAATTTTTAAAAATATATCATATTTTAACATCTTACAAAAAATTGTTATCTATAGCCCATGGAAGTTCAACTTGCGAAACGGTTCCCACGGGTTCTAACTGTAACATAACACAAAGTTGTAAGTTTCTAAAGTGTCCAAGTTATTTTATGATAATACTCAAAGCATTAGTTGTAAGAATTTAGCACCAAGTTGCATGTCTCTTATATGCATTAATATCTAAGTTTCGGGTCTTGTATAGCGCCAGCAACTACTGTATTCTACGCTGTATAGTAGTTTAATTTGTTAGTGCGGTTTGAATTTCCCCACGTAACCACCTCGCTCACCGAGCTCGCGGAATTACATTTGATATTGTTTTGTTACAAATTTTAATATTCATACGTTAACAACTACGATTAAATAATAAGTAAGGAAGTCTAACTGCGTTAAAAAAATGACCGCAACAAAAATTGTGCCCAAGTGAGTGGAGATTAAAATTTAGCCGTTAGAGGCGGGGATTAAAAACAAAAATAGCACGTCAACAGTTGGTCATTTTTCTTGCACGTCAAATTTTCATAACATCGTCCAATGACTCAGCTGTCATAGCAAACATAGCAGCAAGCGCGCGAACCAATCCCTGCTTTCGTTCTGAATTTGAACCAAGCACCAGCATGTCTATTAGTAACCTCGGAAGTGATTCGTATGATTCGTATTTTGAATCTGGTGGTGGATTTTGTTCTGAATTAGACTTCCTTACTTATTATTTATTCGTCGGTTAACAAGGATAAAATTTTTAAAACTGACAAGAAAAAATTGGATACGAACTATAGTTCGTATCCAATTCTTAGAACAGAACTTCATAACAAAATTCCGCTACAGAAGCAGGCTCAAAAGAAACAATGTATAAGTCTTAATAACCCAACGGTTAAAGTTACGGACTGAAAACTGAAAGGTCACCTCACCTCACCCATTGCACTATTGTCGTACCCACTTCTAGCACAAACTTTCCTTAGCTTAGCTTATTTGGAGGGGAGAGTAGAATATAAGTCAAGTTCAGCTTTCAATTAAAAAGAAAAATGTGTGAGTGCCAAGTAATTATTTTCTGAATTGGTACTTATAATCACGTTTTTTATAGTTATTGTGATGAATTATGACACCCTTTAACAGCACAGAAAGTCATTTTTATTAATTTTCTGTGAGCTCGTCATACTAGCGAAGAAACTGCGTAGTCAGCTTTTAAAAGCTTGCTGAAAATGGTTTATCGTGGAATTTTGCGCTTCTAGCATTATAGTTCAATAAATATAACACCAGTCATATTATTTTGTTTGTATAATATGTAGTCTATGTCACCCGGACCCATAAATATAGTATTAAGAATAAAGAATCGATCGACACCTCATTCATCAAAATTAGCTCAGTAGTTTAGGTGCTACGGTGGAATACACATTATATAGACTGTTAAAAGCATAACCCTTCATTTTGGGTTTATTGTAGTCGGATAAAAACGGATCGTCACTTTTTTTAACAGTTTTTTTCTTGTAAAAACAAGTAACCCTTAAAACTTTGACCAGACCGTTTGTATGTGTGTAACTATACCTGTGCTTAATTTTAACAAGCTATTGTTACCACTACCGAGATATGTATTCAATTTTTGAAGTTTTTCCTTTGCTGCATGATCGATGCAAAAACCAACAAACAAACACATGCGTATTTAAAATATTATAATGGTTTTAAGCCACAAAAGAGCGCTGGCTTTTAGTAATTTAACGTTCTATCTTGTGAATAATTTTCTCAATCTGCGCGATAAAAGAGGATATCTTAGGATTTCTCTTAATAAAATCTATTTAATTTATCGTCCGTAAATTATAAATTCGAACCTACAATGCGACCTTTTCTCAAGATGGTACTAGAGAGGGTGACGATGGAATCACTTGACCCGGCTTTATCTTAAGGAGGGCTGATCTTGAAGGGTTTCTTCTTAATTCTGGTCAATTTTTTATCAAGGTTATTTCTGAAAAATGAAAGTATCCAAAGCTACATCAGCTAGTTACTTTGGACATTATTCTAGTAAATAATAATATAATCTTGTTAGAAAGGAATTTGAATAAAGGTCTAGAAAAATCTAATTGAAATAGTCCTGGCTTTGTGCTCGAAATAAAACAAAAAAGTTTACACCCGCGAGCAATAAGCAATAATTTAAACGTAAAAATTCTTTTTACAAAACCGACTTCAAGCGCCAGTACAAAATATATCAATTGTGCCTATAAAAATTTGAAGAGTTCCTCGATTTTTCCAGGATCCCATCATCAGATCCTGAGCTGATGATTATGGAACTATCTGATAAGTATACCTTTTCAAACAAAAAAAGAATTTTCCAAATCGGCCCAGGCGTTTTCGAGTAATCGGGGAACATACATAAAAAAAAGAAAAAAATCCGACGAATTGAGAACCTCAAACTTTTCTTAAGCTTTATTTACTTGTGTTTATTTTTTTACTGATAAGTAATAATTCATATTTTCCCATTTATAGAATTACGTTAGATACCATTCCACGAATATTAGGTATGTCAAAGAATCGCTCCAAGAAATCTTGAAACTCACAATTAAGTTGTATAAAGTTGTTGTTAAGCTTACTTTTCTTTAAATTAATTGCTATACATTCTTGAAGATAATAAATATTCCTGGTACAATTCAACATTATAATTTTTGTCGTTTGAGGGCCGATTTATCGTCGCGGCTTAACCGTAGGAGCCGTGTAGGAATATTGACGTTTTGGCAGATTTTTAATGCAAAACTATCTGAACGTCTAATTTATTCGTCACTGAAACGTTACTTTCAATGCAAAACTATCAGAACGTCTAATTTATTCCTCGCTGAAACATTACTCAGCGATCGTGGACTTGGCAGTAAAAAAGATAAAATTTTACCCATGCAAATACGTCAATCCTTCACTCCATTACTGCGTGATTGAAGGACAAACCAAAAGACCAACAAAAATACACTTTCGCATTTATAATAATAAGAATAGTAATAGTAAGAATAGTAGGAAATACAATACGAGGCCGGAAATGAATTCAGTTCTTGACTTTCAATATGTGATATATTTTATTTTGCTTATTGCAAAGAAAAATTCTGTTCAAACTAAGACGAGGAACAGCTGCAGAAGACATGTTCGCAATATGATTTTAACGCCTATGTTTATATGCAATGTGTTCGCGGTTGGAGAGAAAGAAAAATATTTTCATAAAATGAAAATACGTTAAATTGGAAATATAAAAGAGAGTATGTTCGATATCTGAATACTATCACACTAATATTATAAAGGCGAATGTACATACAAACATTAACCTACATTATGTGTGTGTGTGTGTGTGTGTATGTTTGTTACTTCTTCACGTCGCAACGACTAAATCAATTTGGCACATAGATTGATTATAGTCTGGAATAACACATAGGGTACTTTTTATCCCGGAAAATAAGAGAGTTCCCGCGGGAACTAAAAACCTCAATCCATGTGAATTCACAATAATGTAATGTATAATCGCGGGCGAAAATTGTATGGAAAGTTTTCGCATAGTATCCTATGCGATAACTATTTCTTGCCGCTCGCATTTGAGAACTCTTCTTGCGTAACTAACGCCTAAATGAAGCCTATCCAAATAACTAAATATTCTTTTTTCTTCTTCTTTTTTACACTTAAAAGTACTTGTAGCGTACTATAAAGGTAGATTTGAGCGTAGTTACAGGAGCATTTATTTCTTTAACGACCTTATAATCTACTATAGACTATAAAGTCTACAAGTAGATACAAACTTGTGAAATGCTGTTATAAGTAAAAGAGTGGAATACAATGCCTTTATAGGAGCTTTATTAGTATTGACAGACTTATAGTCATTTTTATAGGACTACTTTGCTAATTAGGTATGTAAGTATGTTTTCAGCTGCACTGCATTTCTATAGTCAAACTAGGAAGGTTCATTAACGCGTTATTTGGTTATTTAGTAATGCACGCCGAAAATAAAGCATGAAATGTCAGTTTTCAGTTTCGCAATTTGTTCAATTCTATTTGGAAAGCAGTTAAGTTCTTCGATCACTGTCGGTATCCGGAGATAAATGATTCTGTGGCAAAAACAACGAAAACTCCGATCCATGGTTTACGGATGGAAATCTTGGTATGAATGCAGAGAAAATTTATCTTCTGCCAGCTAAACTGTATTTCGACAGCGTAAATATTAGGTACGTACTGATAGGCGTTGACTTATAATTTACTTCAATGCTGTTATGCTGTTATGCTGTTAAGATTTTTTTTAATGTATATAGCAAGCAAACGATAAGATAGGTCACCTGATGTTAAGTGATTACCGCCGCCCATGAACACTTGTAGCACCAGATGCGTTACTGGCTTTTCAGGAGTTTGTTGGTCTGCCCCTTGAATAACCCCATGTTGTAATTAAGTAAGTGGGAACACCATCCAAGGGAGTTGATCCCACAGTTTGTTACTACATGGAAAAAAAGATCTGCACTGGTAGCATAAGCAGGAGATAAAAGTTTTATCCCCCGATTTTATCCACTGACAGGGGATAAAATTATGTTTTCCCTATGCTAAAACATGGCGACAGAGGAGAAGGCGATGTATATTTCTATAAGTATATCCACTTATATTTCTATGCTATTTCCACCGCTGTGCCCATGCTCGACGGGTGGATAAAGCTAAGCGAGGGGATAAACGTTTTATCCTTTTCCCGGGGATAAAATTTCTCCCGCCCATGCTACCAGGGCTGGAGCAATGATCGAAGCTCCCAGGTGGTGAGATGAAGATACTCACAAAAGTTAAGAAATTATTTTTTTAACCACTACAATAAAAGGTTTTTCGAATATTTGATCGTTTGCGAAAATATTTTGCGAAAGGCTATATTTTTCGCTTTATGTCAGTGCCAAAATGATTGTGAAAGGTATCCCTATCTATACCGGTGAATATTCAATCACGCTACGTTCATGTCACGCTCGTTGATACAAAGCTTTGGGACAACGCGCTACCAAAATACGGGACGCGGCCTTTTTTGACGTGACGAGACTTACAGTGATTTTTCATACATAAAATATGCAATGAAAGTCGTTTGGATTGTCTATTTTCATTTTTAGCCCCTGACGCAAAAAAGGGGCGACAAAGGGTGACGGACAAATGTTCAATACAAAAATTGCCCCAAAAAATTCCCCCTTTAAACGTTACTCAGCGCTGATGAAATTAGCCCTTCTAACTGAGTCTTGTGGTCTGTGTATTGTGGTCTTATAACTGGGAGGTCTTGAGTTCGATTCCCAGCGGAGACAATTTGGGAATTTATAATTTCTGACTGAAGGCATTGGCCGTAGCTAGTTACCACCCTACCGTCAAAAATGTGTATGATGTGTGGATTATGTTGTCATCGAATAAAAAAAGATACGCGAACATCGCGTATCAGTTTTATCGTCTCTACTTAAGCCGCCCGTCAGAAAACGTGTACAAACTAGAATTATTTCTATACTTTGTAGTTTGTAGTGGCGTTTGAAGTCGGTTTTTTGAATAGAATTTTTATTTAGGTTCAATATTCTTCTCTGTTACTAGCTACCAGAATACTTTGCTAAATGGTAGTTAAGTACTAAAGTTACCCGAGTAAGTAGCCTTAGTTGCTATCATAACAAGTTAACCAAGTCTTGAGAAATCCTATTATACTATGTCGAAACTGGAAACTGTGTTGAAGAGCAAATTGTTTGAAACATCTCCAATGGTCTGAGATGTCAAAAGTAATTCTATATCATTTAGACCGAGTCCAGCCACGACCGACATGCCCATAGAGCTATCTGCATTGACAATATTATAGTGCACAAGTGTGCGCAAACACAAGTGCACTCTCTATTCCCTCACTCTCATAGTCCAATAGGAAGGAAATTCGACACGGATTCGACCGGAGAGTGATGAGACGCTTTACGACTTTGCGTGCTCTCCTAGGTGCGAGAAAATAAAACACAGGGCATAACACAAAATTGTAACAGTCTGTTATTACTTATTAACTAGCTTTTGCCCGTGACTTCATCCGTGTGGGGAAAAGTTTGTAAATTCCCGTGGAAACCTTTTGTTTTTCCGGGAATATGGCCTATATAACTGAGGACCAAGTCCTCAGTTATATAGGCCATATTTACATATACATATATCTGAAATATACCTATGTAAAAAATCAAGAGCACGATTGGAGAAATAACTTTCGCATTTAAAATATAGATAAAACTATATAATACCCGCGATTTCATCCGCGTGGATTAAGATTTTTTTTAATTCCCGCGGGAACTCTTAAATTTTCCGGGATAAAGTGTAAACTTTGTGTTAATCCTGGGTATCCTATCACCATTAGAAATTTCGGTCCAAATCGGTCCATTCGTTGTGGCGTGAAAGAGTAACAAATACACGAACACACACACAGAAAGTTTCGCCTTTATAGTATTTATTAGTTTGATGTGATATGCTGTTAGATAAAATAAAGAAAGACTCCAATTAAAAATCTAATCATACTTAAAAATGTTTAAGACTCGTCTACGTTAAAACGTTTTAAATTTGAATTTTATTGCAATTATAAGTAGGTACATAAAATATTTCACTTTGAGTCGTTAAAAGCTTTATTATTGCGTATAAATGCAATGATAATACGAAGAGGGATAATAAAATTGGGATATAAAATGTTTATTGCGTGACTGAGATTTGTAATAGATGTCTATAAGTTAATGCGCCTTAGACGGGTAATAAAGTAAATAATAATTAATCGAAGTTTATTTTATACTGTTAATATATTTTATGAACCAATTAAAATAACAAAAATATAAGGTATATTTTTTCTAAATTTTCAGGACATTATTAAACCATTTTGTTTTTTTTTTTTTAATGAATATTAGCCAAGCTGACTTATATTCTTCTCTCCCCTCCAAATAAGCGAAAAGCTTGTGCTAGGAATGGGTACAAGAATAGTACAACGGGTGGAGTTCGAACCTTTCAGTTTTCGGTCCGCACCTTTAACCGATAGGATATTAAGGCTACAAATAGGTTAGGCTTTGTTTATTCTTTTTCTTTTCATTTATTTCCAGATGTCGTTATATTTTGAACAATACTTCATATTTTGAATGCATAAGTGCGTTTGTTAGTTGATTCGTCCTTCAATCACGCACCAAACCGGAGCAACAGTTCGAAGTGATACAGCCGAGGACCTGGAGAGTGACGAAGGTATTTATCCCAAAAAACAAAGGGATTTTTAGAAAATTTAATTTATTTATCCACGCAGACGAAATCGTGGGGCAAAGCTAGTACCTACCTAATTAGAAAAGGCAGCCTCAAATAGAGATGCCTTTATAGATCTATAAATTTTTGTATCTACATATTATATCGATAAACGTGTTCAATTAACCGGTATCAAATATATTATTGTCATTAATTTATTATCCAACGTAAGTACGTTTATTATCTAGAATATAATATGTAAGTATTTTGTTTTCTTCAATGACACAGCATCGAAGCATACAATGGTTCAAATTGATTTTCTGCATAGATATAGGACAGAAATATAAGCTTCTCTTTATCTCGAAAAAAAGTTCCCGCGAGAAATCTAAAAATGTAACTCCACACGGACGTCGAAAAACCCGTGGCTAAAAGCTAAGTAAGCAGACAATAATAATTAGAAAGGGCGGCAACATGTATACGTACCTATATAAGCGAGGAAATACAGATCTATTTTCTCGTCCATACACCCGCCCAACAGAGTAATTTAAGAGCAAGTTCTTAAGTTGCTTTCACGGTACATTAAGCGAAGTTTACTCAAACGTAGATAAAGTGGGTGTAACTAATATTAATGCGGGCTTTTAAGCGCACCGCGACGATAACGTATCACCCACTTGGTGGTGCTCTGTTATGTGTATAAATTGCCAGTATAGCCTTTCTGACCTCAAATATACCATCTGATACTTGCCACATTAAAATAAATCTTGTTACACATTTGTAGAATATCATAAACTAGACGATGACAAAATTTACCTACTGTATATCTTTATAACATTGAGCTGAAACCTCTGACCTCTCAAAAGTTGTATAGAATGCCGTATGACCCAAATAATAATTAGGTGGAATGAAAGTTTAAAGTCTATTTAGGTAACTAGGTGCATAGCTAGCTACAAAAGCTGTAGAGTACAAAAGCCTTAAAAAAATAAACTCTTTTGTGTTTTGATATTTTTCTTACCAGATTTAAAACTCGACGGACACTGACCTAAATAAGGTCTGTGCTTAATAATTTATTTTGTATGTGTATGTGTGTGTGTGTGTGTGTGTGTGTGTGTGTGTGTGTGTGTGTGTGTGTGTGTGTGTGTGTGTGTGTGTACAACTACTGAACGGATTTGGCTGAAATTTGGAATGGAGATAGTTCATACCCTGGATTAAAACAAAGGCTACATTTTATCCCGGGAAATTAAAGAGTCCCTACGGGAATTAATAAACCTTAATCCACGCGGACGAAGTCGTTGTCTAATAGAAAATAATTTCCTTTGAAATCATCATCAATCATATTCTATACTTATAAAAAGACTTCGTTTCGTTTGTTGCTGATAATCTCGGAAACGGCGGGACCGATTTTGACTGGACTTTCATTGGTAGATAATTGATGTTATCGGGAGTAACACTGGCTACTTTTTTTAACTGACTTTTGTTAAAGGAGGAGAAGGAATTGTGTTTTTTTCCACCTATGTATATCGATATCTCCGTGATTTCTTAACTGATTTGCGTGAATCTTTTTTTAATCGATACAAAAATTTTGCGCGATGCTCCCATAAAAACTTCGGGTTCCAACTCCTTAATCTTGATGCTGCAGGGGTTCTGCCCACCTAAACTGTGGGGATTCAGGAACTGTGAAGAAGCGGACGAAGTCGCGGACGTCTGCTAGTTGTTAAATAAATGCTCACATCCGGAAAACAAGCAAAAATAAATTTTCCTTCAAACTTCATTTAACGTTATGCGCATGGGTTCTTCAAAAAAATTCAAAAGTATTTTGCAGACAAATTCACATTGGCTTTCTCACTGTATTTTCAATGAGAAAACGTATGTGAAAACTTATGTGTATTTCACAGCCACTATTAGAATAGTAGTTACACTATTATAAGTTCTTTCAATTCACGAAGGCACACACACTTACGCAATGTGCATGTATACGACGTAACCACAAGTAAGGCGCCCGTAACTTCGTGAGATAAATGTACTAATTAAAAATAAAGCTGAGCTTCCACCTAATGGAGCTTGAGGCGTCTCCAAAAGTTTTACATTTCATTTCTTTTATCTATTTTAGTAACGTGATCATAGAAGCGTACCTATATTAAAAAAAATCACTTAACATCGCGCCCTATCCGTATGAAAATAAAACCGTTACTATTTAAAAATTTCACTTTACATTGCTCGTTTGCAGTTTTAAAATAAAATCTATTTCAGAGAAAATAGGTAACTTAACGTAATCTAAACTAGTAAATGTATGAAAGAGCAACAGAAAACAGCATTTCCTTGGCAAGGCATGAAAAGGCTGTGGGTACTCTTATATGAATGGGTCTTTTCTAGGAGGCATTAGTGAAAGAAAATCGGAAAGAAATGCATACAAGCGCTTTTCTGCATGCTCCCATTTTCGTGTCAACATGTTTGCTGATATAGTTTTGCTACCACATGACTATGGTTTTTTTATCCCGGAAAGTAAGAAAGTCGAAAAAGCCCACGCTAGCGTCAGCTAGTAATTAAATAATTTCTATTCCTAGACACTCAAAACATTCTCAGGGGTAAAGTATAAATAAAAAATAATAGAATATATTATTATAATGCACTTATATATTATAAACAAAATTAGTTAGGGCCTAATTCTCAAACTCCTAGCAAACCTCAACCCGCCAATGACGTTTTAGATTTTTCATATTCATCGATTCAACTTAGGTAGGTACTTAGGCATATATATCTTTATATCATACCGAACAGATAAATCCATAAATCGTCCGCAACAACTTTCGCATAGTATATATTAGTAGTATTAAAATGTGTCCCGCAATACCTATAAGCCGAGCCCCGGATATCAAGAGGGAAATCCCGGAAATGACTTTTTTGTAAACGGCAAGCCTAGTTACGATGTCGTTTTTCATTTGAAACGTGGGTATGTGATGTGAATTATGTTTCGTGTTTTTTTATCAGTATAACTAAACCAAACAAAGCTACATAGCCTTTGTTTAGTACAATACGGTTATTTTAAACGTGATAATACTACTAAACCTACTTCCTACTAATATTATAAATATTTGGATGTTTAGATGGAAAGTGGATGGATTGACGGATGGGTGGATGGATGTTTGTTACTCAATCATGCCGCAACAACTGAACCGATTCGGCTGTAAGTTAGAACAGAGATAGATTATAGTCTGGAATAACATTTAGGCTACTTTTTACCTCGGGAGTTCCCACGGGAAGCAAAAAAACCTCAATCCACGCGAACGAAGTCGTGACTCGTGAGCATCAGCTAGTTTTATAAATGTGAAAGTTTGAGAGGTTGAATGAACGAACAAACCGATTTGACTGAAAGGAATAAAGATAGCTCATAGTCAGGATTAACATAGAGGCTATATTTTATACTGGACAATTAAAGAGTTCTAGCGGGAATCAATAAACTTTAATCAGAGCGGACGAAGTTGCGGACATCAGCTGGTAATAAATAAATTTTAAATAGATTCCCGTAGGCGTATGTAATACAAAGTAAGTGGCAAAATGATATCTCATCAAGAGATACTCATTAATAATTTATATCGTTTGTTGTGGAGACCCCGGAGTCATACAGTTTTGTGGTAAAAAGTTCTTACGAGAAATTTCACTGCGGTTAATTGCTTTATCTAGTGAAAGAATTGCTGGCTCATTTTTTATGTAAAGAATGGACTTAGCTCAGAGCGAAATGCAGCCAGTACTTTTGAAAAAAATTGTAGTAATTACGTAAAATTGACTACCTATTTTTTAAAGAGAGTACTGTCGCCTAAAACACAGGTCTATTCCTATTTTAGGGGTAGTGTGTTTTCTGTATGAATATTTTTCGCTCATTAATTGTAACTAAAACTAGAATATTAAGAGTTTTCATTGTAAATTGCAGAAGTTTACTGATATTGTGTTTTCTTGGAGCAATAAATATTTATTTAAGCGTTATTTAAATATTTATTTATGCGTTATTTGTCTTAATTTATTATCATTTAAAAAAATGGGGAAATAACATAAAAAAATATTTTCAAAACAGTTGAATTCGTTATAAAAATGGTCGTGAAATCGCAACAGGAAGGAACTCAGTATCATAAAAAATATATTTTATGAACAAGAATTCGAAACACGTTCGCATTTCCTGTTTTTTCATAAATAATCTAATCCGTGATTTATATTGCACTCAACAAATCAGCTTGATAAATAGTCGACACGCGGGTAAAAGGTCGTTTATGAAAAATTGATACAGAGATCTAAGGAATAAAACAAGCGACGCATACAGTAGGTACCTACCTACATATATCTCTGATAGGAGGCTTTGGCCGTGGCTAGTTACCACCCTACGTCAAAAATGTGCCACCAAGCGATTTAGCGTTCCGGCACGATGTCAAATAGAAACCGATTAGGGGTATGGGTTTGAACGTGCACTGCCATACCCCTTCCAGTCCAAGTTAGTCCGCTATCATATTAGACGGCAGCGTCACTTACCATTAGGTGAGATCGCATTCAAGGACTAACTAGCCACGGCCAAAGCCAAAAACGACAATAGTGACACGGGTGGGATCGAACCGTGAATCTTTCCTCCTTCCTTCTTCCTTTTTTTAGTCCGCACTTTTAACCGTTGTGGTTAGGATATGGCCTATGCTTAGGTTAGTACCTAATGCGTATTAGTGTTTTTGATAAACTTTATACTTCAATCACGCAGCAACAGAGTAACGTATCCACGTAATTTATTGAATGATTGAGGATTTGAGTGACATAGGATACCTTTTATCCCGGGAAAGCCAATATTTCCCGCGGGATTTTTAAAACCTAACTTCACACGGACGAATTCACCGCCAAAAGTTAGAGGTTTGGAAATAAAATAGTTCTTACCTTGCCTACCAGTAGTGGGTATAAGTGCGACCCCATTTATCTCTACCAGCCGCAAGGTAGATCCAGCAATATAACCTCTCATATATTATGGTCATACGTTATCGTAGCTTTTACGCAATACCTCCAGGCCACACTGAGAGTTGTGTGACCTAGTTCTGACAGCGTTTAGGAAACGGAAAATACGTATTGGTCGTTGGTCCCCCTTCTCTTTAGTTACAAAGTCAAAGTTGGTCACCTAACTTTCAATAGGAGTGTCCGTTATTTTAAGATATCTTTTATTATACTTACGAACACATAGAAGCACGTAGTGTTGTCTTCCGTTTTTCCAATATTATTTATTAACTAGATGATTCCCGCAATTTTGTCGGCTTGGATTTAGGTTTTTTTAGTCCCACGGGAGCTCGTTAAAATATAGCGAATGTATTAACACGTAGCAAGTATGTATGTGTTAATCCAGGATATGAGCTAGCTACATTCCCAGCCAAATCAATTCATTATTTGCGACGTGAAAGAGTATAATAAACATCAATCCTGACAAACTTTCGTATTTACGTAATATATATAACTAGTGGTTCGCCCCGAACTGAGACCTCGCGATATCCCATAATTCCCAAAAGTTTTAATTATATATTGTAATAATTAACTTTTAACATTAGACGCAATAAAAAAAATAATAGTTGACATAAAACTGTTTTACTGACACAGCGCCATCTATAGTGAAGCATTATAGTGAAGCATTATAGTGGAGCTATTAGCTTCACAATTATGCTCAATTATGCTAATAGATGGCGCATTAAAATTAAATAATTTCGTTTCTTTATAACATTTATCTAATTTTAGTATTTGTTGTTCAAGTACAGGATATAACTGAATTTTCAACCAAGTTTCACGTTCTAATATTCAGTAATTCTTGACATATGGCTCAAATTAAAATCTCCACTTTGAAACCCCCCCATTTGGTCAATTTTTAGGGAAAAATTTAAAAAAATATATTTTTGTACTCTGTTCAAAGTCGTCTTTAAAAAGATATATCGCAAGTCTATGTAGAGCAACAAACAAGATTTTACTTCAAATACGCTTCTATGAGAGCCCCCCTGAAATAAAGCTTTTTATATTTTTTTATACAATGTTCGGCTGAAGGCCATCAGTTTACATATTATATTTAAATTTGAAGTAATTACGTTCAGTAATTCAGAAGTTATAGGGCTCTGACAGACATTTAGACGAACACACTTCTCTGTCTAGTAGGCAAGCGCCCTAGTTGACTCAGAGAACTTCGCTTCGCTCGTTCAATAATATCCCTTATCGTATTAGTAGGATTCACTAGGACTATATCTAGACACAGCCAAAGCCTCCTATCAGACCCGACCAGAGCGATTCAGAAATTACAAATTCCCAGATGGCCCTTCATGGAATCAAACCCAATTCCTTATTTTTTACACCACAGAGCTCACCACTGCGCCAGAGAGGTCGTGAAAAAGCATGGAATATTTGCACATTATATTTCATTCATTCATTCACATAGTTCATCACGTATAGGTATTATTTGTTTATGAAACCATGTTATTGTTATTGTATTCACTGAAAGGTATGGGAACGATCGCTTACTGTCCCGTCATTCACTTCGCCTGCCAGGACGTTATTAGTTGGTTTAATATTCACTAATATTCGACAAATTAATATCCTAGCTTGCGAACTAATCATAGCTGAATGGAGATCGTACTTTGGACCATCATAACAGTAGATATAATGTGAAATTTCCCTCAATAGCCCGACGGTTAAAGGTGCGAACTCAAAACTGAAAGGTCGCAGGTTCTTATTCCAACCGTTGCACTATTGTCGTACCCACTCGTAACACAAGCTTTCCACTTATTTGGAGGGGATAGGAGGATATTACTCAACTTCAAAAAAAATGGATTCAAGTATAAGTTTTTTCAGCTCTTCATATTTTAATGTTACTACCCATTACTCAACCATCAAAAAATACTAATCGTAGTGTGATCACTTTAATATGATGATATTTAATATATGATAGAAAACATCGACGAAAGCAAGAACCATCTAGGATCCCAGCCACACTTCGAGAAGTCCTTAGCAACCTGTGCGGCCTGATAGGCTTCTGGAGAGAGCTGGGATGGTTGGAGTAAAGAACATTGGAAGAATTGGTACATCACACACAACAGACTATGACTGGTTTACGTGAGAAAACCAGCCCAGCAAGAAGAAAGAAAGAAGATAGATAACATCGTTGAGGGACATGTAGCTTACTTGTGACAGCGGATATCAAGCCTTCACGCTAATTAAGCAACGTTGACCCCAGTCGATAACTGGATCGGTCACTCGCTGTAGAGCTCTTACTTTGGCCTTTTCGTCTCCTCCGTGCTTTGGAGAACACGTGTCACCGTCGTTTTCCATTATTAACACCAACATCCGTTAAATGTCGAAAATAATCTTGGTCAATTCGTCGATTCGAATTTCGAATGCGCTTGGGAACTCATCGCGTTTTTATCCCATAAAACTCTTTCAATAAAGTGATAACAAGAAAAGGGTCACGACCCTCAGCAATGATAAATACGTTGCAGAGAGAGAGAGAGAACATTATTGAAATTACCAGTATGTTTACCTTTTATCTTTTCTGGTTGATTTACTTATCGCCGAATACCTGTATCCAATGTAACCTGGTTCACTGAATCCCCTTATTGAGTTAACCAAATCACTTGGAAAAAATGATAATGGTCGATCGAAGAGGATTCCTATTACCCGCTATAGAAAATAAATTATGCGTCCAGTTCAAATAGTATCTACATGTAGTGTTTTTATGTTGGAGATAAAAAAAATCAGTATATTTACTAGATATAATTAGCTTTTTTGGGTACATGTATAATTTGCAAAGATGTAGTGAAAACTGGATGCTATATGCACTGAAGATGGTTAGTTACTATTATAGTTTCAAACCTTAATAATTTGTCTATCCATTCGTGAAAACTGGATAAAAGACCCTGCAATAGTTTTTGAGATAAGCTAAAGACCAACTCAGCAGAAGGACTTTATTTTATACTAGCAGACGCCCGCGACTTTGTCTGCTTTTTCAATTCACAATCGACAGTTCCCAAATCCCCATAGTTTAGGTGGGCAGAACCCCATGCAGCATCAGGATTGAGGAGTTGGGTCTTGGAATTCAACGATGTAGTCTTTACTTGGTACCTACAATAACTCTATTCATAATCGACAGTTCCTAAATCCCCACAGTTTAGGCTAATATGCAAATTTAAAAATTTAGTATAATATGCAAATTGCTCATAAGCTTATTGTTTCATAAGTTTGAAACACATAAACCAGTTTGTTAACAATATAACCGAAATTAGTGTCAAATTTAACCACACCCGAGGGATCACAGTTATTACATACGTATTCTCATTGTTGCAAACTTCGACCTTCTAATCCTCCCCTAAGTCCAAAGTTACCACAGTAAATACGGCTCTCATAGTTTCTACATTATCCCTTTCATCTTTATACGCTTGTAATATATGTAACGAATAAGTTCATCGAACAAGGTGCTTGCTTGTAACTTTGATCGAGTAAAATTACTCTAACTTGAATAAATCTTCCGGAAAGCTGAGTTGTTTGTTCGCTTTGCCAGCAAGACTGCAAGTTTGACAGTTATGAGATAAAAACACATGAAAGTGGTTTATTACACTATTTCTAATCACACTAATATTATAAAGGTGAAAGTTTGTATGTGTGTGTGTGTGTGTGTGTGTATGTTTGTTACTCCTTCACGCCACAACGAATGAACCGATTTGGCTGTTTGGAATGGAGATAGCTCAAACCCAGGATTAAAACATAGGCTACATTTTATCCCTGAAAATTACAGAGTTCCCATGGGAATTGAAAAGCCTTGATCCACGCGGACGAAGTCGCGGGCATCGTCTAGTCTAGTAATATTATAAATGCGAAAGTTTGTATGTTTGTTACTCAATTGCAACGACTAAACCGATTTGGCAGAAATTTGGCACAGAGATAGATCATAGACTGGAATAGGACATAGGCTACTTTGGATGTTTGTTACTCAATCACGCTGCAACGACTGAACCGATTTGGCTGAAATTTGGCACAGAGATAGATTATAGACTGGAATAGCACATAGGCTACTTTTTATCCCGGAAATTAAGAGAGCTCCCGCGGGAATCCAAAAAACCTCAACCCACGCGAACGAAGTCGCGGGCATCAACTAGTATTTAATAACTTAAACGCACATAACTTCGAAAAGAAAGAGGTGCGTGCCCTGGATTGAACCTGCGACCCCCGAATAGGTAGTGGTTAAGACTGGGATCTACTATTCGGGTCTATCACTCTCAGAAAATCCCCTTATATAAAATTAGACGTTAACTTTAACTTAAAGCAATCACAAATCTACGTGAAAGAATAATGATTCATACTGGTAAAATGAAATTGTGTTTTACAGAATCGTTCACAGATTCGATTGTTCCGACGCTCACCATTGTTCGGTTAAAGGAATATAGCAAAGTTTAAACCGAGTTCAGTTTAAATTTGATTGGCGGTTACCGATAAGAGGAACAGTTTTAATGAAGTAGCGAACTCAGCTGAAACTCCACAATGCCTTTGAGAGCGCTTCGCTTGCAGGGATTTTCTACTATTCAGAATTTTTACAAATCCATAGTAGAAATTCATTTAGCTTTAACTTTTTTAACAAGGTTTTTTCTGTTGCTACAGTTTTGCACATATATTTATGAAGTGAAACTTTTATATCCTGCTACTTGTACTTTACCTAAATACTAATCATCTTTAGAAATACTTATTACATATTATACTTATTACATAGGTGTCGTGTGGTGCGGGTTGTTACGTTCCCTCAAATATGGTTGAGCGAGGCAATGGCTGGATCATGCGTCATGCTCGTGAACGGGTGCCGCCAACGGGAATGGGTCTGCTTTGTGTCTACCCATGTTAACATGTCTTTGGTTGCGGTAGGCGTACACTTTTGAAACTTCTGTGTGGAAACATTGTGTGCATAGCCTAGTTCTTTTTAACAATTGTAAAAAAAATTTTTTTTGAAAAGAGCAACTGCTGAGTTTCTTGCCGGCTCTTCTCAGCAGAATCTGCATTCCGAACCGGTGGTAGATTTTTGACGTTTCATAAGAGCTACAAGTTGGCCTACATGAAATAAATAAATTTTGATTTTTTGATTTTGATTTTATAAAAATCCATTACTGTTCCTTAGTTTGGCTAAAACTCGAAAACGGCTTGACCAAATTGATTTTGTTATATAATGGCATACATTTTATACTACTATACTATATCATTATTATTATGATCGTTGCAATTAACAAATTATATGTATGCAGAACTTGTAGTAGTTAAGTATGTAGTACTTACTATATACTGCAGCTCACAGTACCTACAGCGTATGCGATGTTTAATGTTAATAATAAGCACTCTCGAAATTAATCATTACGTTAATTGTTTGGATAAATTTTGTATAAGGATGATAATATTATATTGCAATTAATTATGTAGTTTCAATATGCTATAGCTTAAGCTGCTGTTTTAATATTAAAATCATCCTATAACCTGACATTTTGTGAGTTTGTTACATATATTGCAGTAGTTAAACAATCTTTACTTCGTTTGTTACAATTTAAAAATGCGATTTTTTTTAAATTATATGCCTAAGTAAATAATATTGTATTAAGGTATTTTTGCACATAAATTCGCTAAAAGATCTGTCAATGGAAATTACGTCGTAAAATAAGTAGTAGTAGTAGTAGTAGTAGTAGTAAATAGAATGTATAAATAACGTACCATTAAGAAGGGAAAATGTTATATTTTTATTTTAAGTGTATTCTTGCTAGTGATAATTAGTAGTCGGATACAAATAGTTACACCGTTGAAATAGAAGCAAAAATCTTGTTAAGTTTGGTCACCTACTAAAAAAGTTCATCAACAAAAGCATTTTAAGAGTATTACCTATTTAAAAAATATATTATAAAAACGGAATAATAAATAATTAATTTGCAAACAAACAGCAAATGAAAATCAGTTTTCATTTCGTTAATGGAATTAACATGTCTCCCATATATCTGTGATGTGAACAGTGTGTTCATTACGAAATGGGTGCCATTTTCCAAGCTATTTTGCGTTTGTATTAATTAATTAATTATTATGAACATCAGAGGGACGGCCGGCGGTCGTGTTGGCGTTAACGTAACTGTTTTGTTTGTTACTGAATACGTCAAATTAACGTGTTATTACTGGTCACAGTCTTCCTTTTACAGTAAAAGGCAATTACTTCTATCTTTAATATATGAATAACACTGGACTTGCTGCTGTGATTTCTTTTTGGACCTATTTGATTGAGGCTATCTTTTAGGCGTTGAAAGCATAGATATGAGTGTGTCTGGAACTAATAATATTGTAAATGGCACACCAACCTCTATAATAATTAATCTATGGTTTTATATGAAATTATATATTAATCATAGAGGTTGGTTATAGATTAAATAAATAGATTAATTATAGAGGTTGGAACGCCATTTGCAATATTATTAGTTCCAGGACACTCGTGTGTCAAATGTGGCGCTTCAAATTGATCTTTAATTACGCTGTCATTTGTATAGGATCAGCAAGTGCAGTATTAATCATAGATTCAATGTCAGTGACCACGTCAGTGACGTCGTGACCACGGTCCATGCAACTGAATCGAAATATCGGCAATTCCAACTAAAACAATCACCGTGGTACGTGCTCGTATAGTTCTATTACAATTATGCCATTAAACCACGACTCGTGGTCCACGAGTCAAGTCCAAAATCTTTAATATGACGGTAGTTACATCAAATTTTCCGTAGTCGGATCACAGTTTTCAAACTTTTTTTTTGTTAAACGAATGCATACATAATATGGGAAGTGAATTTACAGCCGAATCCATTTGTATATTTGAACTGCATCGCATGCTGCCTTAATTACTGTTGCGGCTGCATTTACAGCAATTTCAGCGTTAATAGCATTTTGCTTGCACCGCCATTAAATACTCTTTTAAAAGGCAGAATTACGACATTTGTTTGTTTTTCCTGTTTTTTTACTGTAATTAATAATTATTACTACGTAAACTATTGTCAGTGGTACTTACAGCAGTGATAATACTATAAAGTTTTTCTTCAAAGCGTATTAACCGTGCTGCACTATGATACCCCCTTCCCCTCCAACTAAATGTAAGTCTTAGAACTGGTACGATATTAGTATTGCGGGTGGGGTATGAACCAATGACCTTTCAATCCAGTCCGCACTTTGAACCGTTGCGCTATTGAGGGTTGTGAAGTGCATAATTGAAAAACGTAACTTCTTTAGGATTAATTTATTGTGTACGGATTTTACTATACTATTTTTGTTTGAGTGGAAGATTATAATTTTGTGTTCAAAGAAGAATTTAGTTGTCAAATTTTATTCATCTCCCACAAATTCTCGCTCAGCCAAAATTAATTATGATAAAGGCTATCTATCCTGCGGCTACATAATTATGAAATAATTCGTGTTCAACCGAGCCGAGTCTGTGTCACGCCCGGTGCGAAACAATGCCAAATTCCATCGGTATCCTGTGACCATAGCAATAATGCCATTGTAAACTGGCATGGATGAGTAAACTGGCACCTTACTGGCACGCTTTGTGTGACATAATTAATTAATGTGGGTAAATGTAGACGTAATCCAGTCACACTCTAATTCAATTCAATTCAGTCACACTCTATCTCTCTCTCTAATTGGATTTGCTCATATCACCAAACTTAAGAGCGTGTAGTGGTAAATCTTCAGATGCAGGTTTGATTTTTATGGCAGTAGATCAAGTTTTAATATACTAATTATCTATTATACTCGTATTCTGCGCACTGTTAATGCGTGACAATTCTAAGATGCTGATCTTAAAGCACGCTATACCGTGTAATATTCGTCCGTTATTCTATGTTCAGCCGTTTCTTGGAGTACTCGGGATGGATCACATGACACATCACGACAATACGTCGTAAGAAATACCGTCCGTATACCAAATACCCGTTATTGATGGTTGCTGACATGATTAGGGTATGTCACGATTAAATGTCACAAATGTAGCTCCAACTTTTGACAGTGTCCCGTTCGTAGCCGCATGATCGTGGCAATCGTAGCTAAAAGGTCCCTTTATACCATTTCGGTGCGATGCCCTAAAAAACTTTTACATGTTGTACCCAATTCAAGAAAGTGAAATTCGCTGTACCATTTTACTGCAGGGTTAGTATAAAATTTAATTCGATTGACCGTATTCATCTTCGAAGACATTAGCGTCAAAGTCAAATGAACCTTAAACGTATTGATTTAAAGTCACAAATTCAGTACACCCGATTTTAATTTAGAGCGTATCCGTATACGTAAACGTATAAGAATGCATACGCAAAATTGCGCTCTAATTAAATCTAGTTATGGTTCAATTTACTTTGACGCTAATGTCAACGAATGCGAATACGATCAATCGAGTTAAATCTTATACTAACCGTATCCTAACAAAAACATATAGGTCGATCAGAAAACAATTTCCTCACGGTTTCACGGCTGGCAACGGAGAAAAACGACGTGTTTCTGGCTCAAATCACGCATTGATTTCCTCCGCAAGCTGGATTCAGCCGACCGCGGCCGAGGGAAATAAATGAGATTTCTTTAATGTATATTAATATTTCGTTGAACGATTGATCAGTTGTATGGGTGAGTATTTATTTTTTTTTAACTTTTTATGAACTGGCCTTCAGCAATGCACTTTTCTGACTCGTACCTAATCAAAGACCAGATTATGAACGTGTTCAAGTTTATAGGAAGTTTACCGGAATTGTTTGTGAATTCTATCATAGTCACCTTAATCACACTAAACTATATTACGAGTATAAAAGCGATGTATGTGTGTGTGTGTGTGTGTGTAGTCTTTCACCCAAAAACTACTAGACGGTTTTGGCTGGGAATGGAGATAGATTATACCCTGGATTAACACATAGGCTACTTTTTATCCCGGAAAATTAAAGAGTTCCTGCGAATCAAACAGATCAAAATCTTAATCCACGCGAACGAAATCGCGCGGGCATTGCCTAGTTATACATAAGTTTTCACTAAGTCACATATTGCACCCGTAGAGGGGTTGTCAAATTCATCCGGAAAACATGTATAGAGCTTTTAAAGGTGAATGGGGTAATCCCCTAAAACATCTCACGCTTAAAAGCTTTTTCACCTCCTAATGGAAAGCGTAGCAACAGATGTTCAGTGTCAATACACTTTCCCTATTAGTCTTATCACAATGCAGGCGAAACAAGCCACAAACAGCGAGGTTTCGAATGTACCAGTCTTAAGTTACAGGTCAAATCTAGGCCAAGCTAAAAACAAAAAATATTAATGCCATGATTAAAACTAACTACTCTTCGATAAAATATATTATATACGTATATGTACTGAATAGAAGTAGCATATATACCCGGACGTGTCTTTTATGTTTAAAATAAAAGACATTCATAATTTTTTTTAAATTAACTAGATAGTTATATTTAACCAAGATTAATATATTTTGAATAAAATTAACTATTATAAATGTTTATATTTAATTTTAGTGAGTAAAGCCCTTAAAACCCAAAGAAGCCTAAATTAAAAACTAAACCTTACACAAAGCGTTGCAACTGTAGAGTGGTTAAGAAAAGCAGTAGATTTTTAATTAACCGTAAACCAGACTATGTCACGCGGACTATAATAATAATTCATAGGTACACAGTGCTAATAAAATAATAATAACCCTTTAGCTTTGCAAGCATAATGGACGTGGAAAATTATTAAAAAAAAGAAATTCATATTTTAAGAAGCTTACGTTTTTAATACGGGATATTTCCCTATGCTTGCATAAACATTATTAAAAATATATAGTAGAAAGCTTACTGAAAAAGCTTAAGGTCAACGAGTAATTATTTATGCATTTACTTTTAATCTACAAAAGCTGTAAGCTAACTGAAATATGAAAATGTTTCTGTTCTTGTTTTTGGTACGCTACATTTTCAATATTTATCTTCATTCTCTTCATCGGTCTTTACAACTGAGCATAGATCACTTACAAGAATCATTAGACTGTTGAAACAACTTTATTACTACCTACCTAAAAAGTCATTAATCGCTATGTTAAACCTAGTTTAAGCCTCAACAGCCCAACGGTTAAAGGTGCGGACTCAAAACTGAAAGGTCGCAGGTTCGAGTCCCACCCGTTGCACTATTGTCGTACCCACTTCTAGCGCTTTCCGCTTGTTTGGAGGGGATAGGAGGATATAAGTCAGCTTCGCCTTGGCTTTCTTTACCTATAAAAAAAATACATTTACCTCTTAATATCCTACTAGTACTAATCCTATCTTTTTAGTTCTTACTCATATATTATGATGGGAAAGCGTGTTCGTTTGTTGTTTTTTTGCATGGGTTTAGTTGGGTATATAATATGAAAAGTAGCTTAGACTACTTTTTATCCCGGAAAAGGAGAGGTAAATTAAACAATCTACCTCTACGGGGATGAAGTCGAAAGCAAACCTAATAAAGAAACAATTCAATAACAAACCTACCGTGAAGGCAATTTCAAAGAAAAATATTATAATTACTAAAAAACAATCACTGCTACAAAAAATTTAATCAAAAAAAATAACCTACACCATAACTAAACAAAAGATCTAAAATGTAACCGGTAGTTAAATATTCACATAAACATAACGGAAAATTTTCGTTTTGGTTAAAAAGTTCATTTAGTATAAAACCATTTCCCAAAGTCACGCTTTGTATCGATTGAACCTATTGTTCCGTAAAGATGCGTCCTCCCTCTCTATTAAATCCTCGTCTATCAAAACATCGAAGTCGCCTAAAGCCTCTTCGGTCGGAACTTTATTCCACCTTGCATCCGGTATACCGTCTGGAGGCACAACTACAGAGACTATATTGTCGATCAATTTGTACTTCAGTATCCTATCATTATGGGTTGTGGACTGGAGCGACGGTGAAGCGTTCACTTCGACCAACCAAGGCTTCAGAACATCGTCTATAATAATATCGTAGCCGTAGCATTCGAAACAATGACGATCATTAGCCATGACCGGTGCGACAGCCTTCAAAGAGTGCACTATCAACCACTGCATATCAGCAAATAGCTTCTCTGTAACCGAGCGGCCTCGGGTCCCTTGCAAATATAATCTAAAATTTTGTATACTCATTTTACCTCCATGCAAGCTGTTGTAATCGCCCCCGTGTTTCTGCACGCTTACATTGGTCAAATGAACATACATGTTGTCTAATTCCGTAACGCTGGTGTCGTATTTCACCGTGCAAAATCTGCAAAAGCCATGCTGGAATAAATAAGCCTTTAGCGGTCGGAACGATGTGACCAATACATACAATCTAAGGTCGAACTTTTTGCCGCCAATCAAAAGCGGATTGTCAATGTAGCGCGATATTACATAGCATTCTTTGCTGGTTAGTTGAGGGTGGAACGGGGTTTTCGCCTCACGAGACCACTTTTTCAGTTTAGAAAGTTTGTTTATTAAGAAAATTCCAGCGCCCTGGGATTTCCCGCAGGGTTTCATAATCCAAGTGCTCTGCGGTGATTTCCTATATTCCTCCACGAACATGTTGTAATCGGCAGGCAGAACGTAAGTCACAGGTATAAAATCCAAATGTATGTAACGTGTGACATTTTGACCATTCGGCAACGTTACATCCGTTTTTTCGGCGAGAGCATTGCCCTCGCGCTCCAGTTCCTTTCGATATCTTTTGATATTTTTCACCAATAAATCTTTGCGCGAAAGTTCGTAGTGGTTCGGAAAGTGGTTTATTATTTGATTGTCGTTCATTCTGTACCCGCTCTCAATGCTGAAAATGGTACGACAGTTTTGCGTAAAGGACCAATAGAAATTCCATTCATCTTCAGGGCCGACTTGGATCCAGCCACGTCGCTCAAAGTTGCTTATTATCACAGATTTTTCTAAATCTGTACAGTATGTTACCTTACCTCTTTCCATATTTATTTTAATATCTATAGTGTAATTGAACGAAATAAAGCAAATCGAATTTACTAAAATATCTAAACATTATAATAAAATTATTATTAATAAAAATAAACACAACAAAATAAACAGAAACGACGTTAAAATTTGGCTATGGCATTTTGCATAGAGCCAAGAGAATGTCAAAGAGAATGTAATCACTCCGTAGTCCGTGGCATAGAGATTATTTTTTTTAATTATCCTATATTTAACAATAAGCTTTTATATTATAGTATGTGGCCAACACAAACATATAAGAGTAAGGTGGCCAAATATATCAGTACTACGTACTTTGAGTGTATAATTGTACGTATAATGATTTTAGAAAATTTTACCGGAAACTCAAAAACCTGAAATAAATAATGTTATAAGAGCAGCGTACATATACATGCAACGATTTTCATATAATTGTGATTTGTCCCGAATTGATAAGTTAATAAGTATACATTATAATTATGCGTATTGAGTAATTGCTAATTTTTTTAAAGAGGAATTTTAAAAGTCGTGGTGCGAACAAGGCCTAAGAGCGATACCACA
Source organism: Hipparchia semele (assembly GCA_933228805.2). Classification (NCBI taxonomy): domain Eukaryota; kingdom Metazoa; phylum Arthropoda; class Insecta; order Lepidoptera; family Nymphalidae; genus Hipparchia; species Hipparchia semele. The sequence continues at coordinate 6,808,685 of OW121721.1, read as the reverse complement.
CGATGCATCTGCGACTCTCTTGTCACTTCTTCTCTTCTTCTTCTTGCGATGTGACAAAATTATTGTATTTTCACTTGCGACACCGTACCAGCTCTATGGCATACAATCCTACGCAATTACTTTACATCTGCGGTGCCACACTGCACCGCCTGGCGTCGCTCTAACCCTAACAAATAACACGTAGACGGTAGAACTGTAAAACATCTCGTAACATGGGATAAGTACGCATGTTGCATTTTACGACTGTTTGCCAAAGTTGCGTTGAATATTAACATTTTATGTGGGAAGGTAAGTATACTTCAGGTGTAAGTAAAAGCCTTAAGTACAGAACTTGGTCTCTAGCTAATTCGCGTAGAAATGGGCGGGGCAAACGAGTATAGCTCGATGAACCGATAGGCGTTGAGGTATGAGGTCTACAGTACACACTAATATTATAAAGGTAAAAATTTGTGTGTGAGTGTGTGTGTGTGTGTGTGTGTGTGTGTGTTTGTGTGTGTGTGTGTGTGTGTGTGTGTGTGTGTGTGTGTGTGTGTGTGTGTGTGTGTGTGTGTGTGTGTATTTGTTACTCCTTCACGCCACCACGAATGAACTGATTGGGCTGGGAACGGAGATAGTTCATACCCAGGATTAACACATAGGCTACATTTTATTCCATAAATTTAAAGAGTTCCCGCGGGAATTAAAAACCCTTAATCCACGCGTACGAAGTCACGGGCATAATCTAGTAAATAATAAGTCTACAAGGTGCTCGAATGGCTCGCAAGACCCACTACGTGGACGAACGTTCTGAAGCGAAACGGGAGCCGTGCGACACAAGTGCCACAAGAGCATGTTTTGTGGTGATCATTTATTCAGTAGTTGACGACGACTCCGTTTGTATGGCTTTAGGTATCTGTCTGTGTTGTATTCCTCATTAATGAGGGTTGCCTCCTTTCCATTAGAGTTTTCTTCGGATAATAATGCGGTTGACTTGAAGATTTTTTTAAGTTTTTTGCAAATGATTTGACATAAACGGACTGATTCAATACGGGATTGATCACAGAAATATTTTGAGATAGAACGGAAAAATGAATGGAGCACTCACTAACAATAATAACTATAATAGGAGCTAACATCAAGTGACCCGCCAGCTCGTTTGCCCGCTATTCATATAAAAAAAAAGCACGCGTGCCAATAATTTTTATTATATTGCAGCAGTCTCGCTGTATATTGTTGAGGAATTAATAAATAACGTTAGCATAAAACAATTGCTAGCTTTTTTATTTTTTTAATAAAATAACATTTTGCAATAAAACTTATTAGGTAAATATTGGTACCTACCATCACTCTAAAAAGCTCTTACTATTTCAACAAATAAATTGATTTTGATTGAATTTGTAGATTCATATATTATTCAGTAAGTACATAGACCGTGAATATAGTAGGTATGTTTATTTTTCGTCGAAGCCAGTTAATGTAATTGCGGGGTAGGTATGAAATAATTTCCTCTCATCCCGTATTAACGTTGTTGGCTTGGCCTCGTAATGGTGGTGCCGGCTGTAAATAATAGTGTTAATTTTCGGTAATATCACATTGTTCGGTAGTTAATTACTACATAACTAGGTTATAAAGGCTACTTATTAATTTAAACAGAATATTTATGGCCAAAACATACTTGATACATGCTTTCCAACACACTGCCACAGCTATTCCATCGAATTATTATTTCGTAACCTACCGTAACGTATCACTTTTTTATATAAACTTTTATAGTGTTGCAACTAATAAATATATAATATATAAATAAATAAATAAAACATTGTAGTGCAACCTTTCTCTTCAAATTATAATAAATAAAATACCTAGTTAACATTTTAGACAACTTTGCAATAGTTACAAAATGTTATACAACTTTGTAACTGCTGTGTGAGAGAGCCATTAAAAAGATTTTTTTCGAATGTTTGACTGTGGACAGAAGATCACAAAAAAATAAGAATTTTTAATCTTTTTATTTAAAACAATAAAAAAATCATGAGAGTCATAACAAGCGTGCATTTGTGTGTGTGTGTGTGTGAGTTTTACTCTAAATGGGCTTCACTTAGCTTGCCTCACTGCTTTTGATAAGACTTTATTCCTAAAAAACATCATTTGCCATTTAAATAGGAGGCCATATAAATTGAATATAATATGTGAAAAATAATATATTCGGTCTCAAATATTACCTTTTCACGACCACAAACAGTCCTTACTTCAATGCAAACAATAAAACAAATAAAATTATAAGCACAAAGTAAAAGGCTGCGAATTTTACCTCCATAAGCCTGTTGCTTTACATTTTCTGTGTACAAAAGCTTCGAACAATCCACCGTAAAACGCTTAAAGGGCAGCTTACTCGAGTTAGTAAAGGCATTGAGTTAAATTATAGAGTAGCAGACTTCACACGTCGTCTTAAGTAACTATTTTTAACGAGTACCGAGTGTTATAAGTGAGAGTCGTGGTTTTATTTTCAAGACGATCAGAATTTATAATTACTAAATAATTGTACCTATCTGCTGTTCATTTTATATTAAAATATGTAGTAACATAAAACATCAGTCTTAAAACATTAACTAAGAATTTGTTCTGAGACGATTTCTACGTAATTCTATAAATCGCATCAAAATCGGTCCAGAAAATTTCCAATTTTTAAGAAAATGGTTACATATTAAAAAATAATTGTATTGTAACCTATAGACGTGATTGACGAACCAGTCCAGAAGGTAGAAGTTTTAAGGAGCACTAAGCTGACTAAGCATCAGAAATGACGTCATTTAACGGGACACCAAACAGCAGAGAGCCTATCGCCCTCAGTCCCGTAGCCATGGACTTTACACCGGACCAGGATCACGAGGCCCTGCGCCAAGATGACAGGCCTGAGCTAAAACATGGCGTAAACTTGGCCAAAGCGAAAAGGAGAATTCCCTTGCTGTCTGTCCACAAGTGACACTTACTTCAATCCATCGTGAGTAAAAAAGAGTCCGACTGGTGTCGTTTTAAGACCAGTCGGAGTTTATTTTGGGGGACTTTGTTGTTCTAGCAAACGACAACTCTCTGATTAAAGTTATGAAAGGCCAGGCTATAAATGGCGAGCATTTGTCCGTCGTATCATAAAAGAACCTGCGATGTGTTGTAAATTAATTCTTTTGAAAAACGAAAGCGAATATTTTTCTTATTTCTAAAATGAATTATTCGTTGATCATTTTAATATTTTGTTATTGAAAGATCGTTCTGGAAGAACATAGCAAACGTAGCAAAGACAGCGTAGGTATATTTTTTTATATAAGCTTACTATACAGAAACATTCATTGGTAGATTCATTTGACGATTCGAAAGCATTTTGTAAAAGTTTATTTGAATAAAAAAAAATGTATTCTATTCATAAATCACGTAGAAAAGGGAAAACAAGGTCGGTAGCAATTCGAAAGGAAATACATTTTTTTCTATTTTCCGTTTTTTGCACAGTGCAGTATTCTGAAATAAACAAACCGTACCTACACAAGCGAATTAACATTTTGTTTCTTACTACGGAAGAACCTACTTCTAATTCTCCTTTTCTTTAATCTTCTAAAATGAGGTTTCTTTTTGAGTTTTCGTAAGTACGATTGTCTTTCGTACTATACTTTTATCGTTAAACGAGAATGGTCTACACCCAACGAGCCGGAAGATTGTAATGGCTACTCCAAGTATTTTTGTTCCTTTTCTGTTTACGCGGATTGATTCGATTTACGAGGAAAATGGGATAAAACGGATGGAATAGAGAAGCCACGAAATTGTGTCCAAGATTATTTGAGGATTCTGTTTGTGACTGAAGAGTATATAATAGTAATGGTTTGTAAGTTGTGCTTATACTGAATTTTACCACGAACCGGTGGTAGATTCTCGATTTGTCATAAGAACCACAAGTTGGTCTACATGAAATAAATAATTTTGAGTTTTAGCTTGAGTTTTTTTAAAGTATGTAATACCCAAATTGTAGGTATTGAATTGCACTCAAATCGTAAATTGAACAAAAGTAAACAAAAATAATTTAAGGGTCTGTTTAAAAAGTTTAAAAAAATGCAGTTTGTATAATAATATTATTTATTTGTGTTTTATTTTTGTAAATATTTGTCAGATGTCTTATGTTGGGTAATATGGGTAAATACAATAAAGAGACTTCAAATTAAGCAAAAATATATACAACAACAACAATTTCTCAACTTAACCCTGAAATTCTTAAGTTTGGCAACTTGATGTCACCGGCCCCTACATTTATCCAATTACATAAATTTAATTACCCCCTACGCACGTACCTATCGACTAAGCTGAATCGAATTTCCTATTGGAATTTAACGCACCGACGATTTTGTACGTATCAGCTCGAATGAATAAATTAACTGGATTACATTACTTTTACGGGTTTTACAATGATTTAGGGCAAAGTAAATCGAATTTCCGTTTCTATTACCAAAAACTTTATTGGATATCTAATGCGTATTCAATAAGGTCGAATATAAAAAGTACATCACACTATCACATCACATCACACTAATATTATAAAGGCGAAAGTTTGTATGTGTGTGTATGTTTGTTACTCCTTCACGCCACAACGAATGAACCGATTTGGCTGAAATTTGGAATGGAGGTAGCTCACATCCAGGATTAAAACATAGGCTATATTTTATCTCGGAAAATTAAGGAATTCCCGAGGGAATTAAGAAACCTTTATCCACGCGGATGAAGTCGCGGGCATCATCTAGTTAGACAAGATAACATAATATACAGAGAAGATTAAGATACAGAGACGCCGTGACGACCATATGGTGAAGCTTGCCCTCGACCTGCCAGTGACGAAGCGCTCGCGTGGAAGACCACGCGAGCGCTTCGTTACTTGGCTGACGACGGTCGAAAAAGACCTCAAAAATGCTCAACTAAATAAAGACCGTGCTCAATGGAAGAAGAGGATAAGGAAGGCTGACCCCAAGTAAATGGAAAAAGTTCTAGGACGAAGAAGAAAAGATTAAAACCACGACGAGCCGTAGTGACGTCTAGCAGCCAGTAGTAAAATAAAAGGTGATACATATTTAAAACAAAAAACGACGTTATCTTATAACAAATTTGGAATTTATTATTTCTGAATTGTCTAATGACAAAGACGTACCGCCAAACGATTAAGCATACCGACACGATGGCGTGTAGAAACAGATTACGCCAAGTTAGCCCGCTACCATCTTAGACTGCATCGTCACTTACCATCAGGTGAGATCGCAGTCAAGGACTATGTTGTCAGCGAGTAAAAAAAATGTGAGATTTTGCTGTTTCAAGCTCAATGTCCAGGCTGGAGAAAATTCTTACATATGAGAATTCTGTTTCGTATTCAGCTCTGGCAATATGCAAAACCAGTAACGAGGTAGACATGCAATTTCCCAGTAAACGGTAGCGATGAAGCCGTATATGCAAACACCAACTGGCGCAGCGATTCAATTCCATGCAATTATGGCCGCAGCGAATGGCGATACCACATTGGAACTGCTGTTGGAATGCGTTTTGTGTGCCATGATGATTTCATATTTACAGGTTCATTGACCTTTTTTTTACCCGTCTACAGTAGGGAAATCAAAAAGGATGGGTAACGATTTTAGCAGTCTATGTATGACTTATGTATGTGTTTTACTGTAGCGCCTAAAGTATTGAGATATCGTTGATGAATGAGATGTAAGTACAAATTGAGTCGTTATTATGGTCCATGTGACATAGGCTACACTTTATACGAACAAAATCTATATACAACAAGTCGAAAAGTCAAATTTATTTGCAGCTTAGAGTTTTCTTGACGGTAGTAAAATAGGCTCTTAAAAATTTATATGTATACAGTTTGAAGATCTTCGGAAAGTAGCAACAACCTTACATACAAATAATAAGTCCTTCAACTGAGACACGTTCATGGCTGGACATAGGTCTCTTGCAAGGATCGCCGTAGAAAACGATCTTATGCCTCGTGTCCAACGGCTCCCTGCGCCTGTCTTGATACCTAGTGTATCAACACACACACGCGCGCGTGTTTATAATATGTAAACCGCCACAAAATGGCGGATTACATATTATAAATTTCAAATCGAAGATGGCCGCCGCCACAAAATGGCGAATTACGTTTTTTTTTTTTAATTTCACAAGTTTGAGTGTTTTAAATTTTCAATTTAGACTTGTTATATTGTGTGGTATTGCCCTTTGTATGCGTGTGACTGACTGACTCGCACTGTTCTGGTATATTTTCCCCGTACGAAGCCCGGTGTATCTAGGCTGTGGCAGTATGCACAGCTAGTAATGACGTTGACATGCAATTTCCCAGTAAACGTTAACGACGAGGCCGGATTAACAAACACCATCTGGCGACGCGTTTCAATTCCGTGCAAAATTACTTTTATGGGGTATATGGCTGCTGTGAATTGCAGAACAAAAGACTTTATTAGTTTTATCGTGTATGAAGCTATGTTATATTATCTTCTCTTCTGTAATAAAGCCGCAATTACATTTGTAAGTTTTATTCACGTGAGTAACTTAAGAAATGTAAATAAACAGTCTCGCGTATCATTTGCTAATGTTAGTTATGTATGTAAGTTACTTACTAAAATCTTACATGTGTAACTGTGGCCTAAATACTATTCCTACCAATATATATAAAGTATTTTTTTGGTTTGTCCTTTAATCACGCCGCAACAGAACTTCGGATTAAATTGATTTTTTGCATGGTAGAATTGAGGATTTAAACCAAAAAAATTCAAAAAGCTAACTTTACAAGGGTGAAGGCAAAAGCTCATTGTAGGTAGGTCATTATAACTTCTATAGCTTAAGGGATACTATTGCTGTCAATTTAATTGAAAAACTGTCCGAGAAAATATTTTCTCACTCTTGAGGAATTTTTTTAGTATTTTTAAAATTTTTAAAAGCGAACAAACAAAATTTCGAAATCGTGAGTTAGAAATATTATTTCACTGAATCTTTCAAAACAGATAGCGTAATATCTGGTATCACATATAAGAAAATAAAAAAGAAATCGTTTTCGTTAAGAAAGTGGCAATATAGACTAGCGCTTGACTGCAATCTCACCTGATGTTAAGTGAAATTGCATCCTAAGATGGTGCGCGCTTGCCTAGAAGATGCCTATTCACTCTTGATTTGAAGACACCCACATTATAGTTAGTTGGAAAAATAGAAGCCGGAAAAACATTCCAAATTTTTGCGGTACGTAATAGGGGTTATTGTCAGGGGTTTCCCATAGTGTTTTTCATTAGACTGCGTTTAAATTAATATGAAATTGAGTCAAATGGAAAACCCTAGTCATAACATAACACATTATGGTATCACGTTTAAATCAATCCGTGCATTGTAGCATATTTATGAATACCGCCTGTGAATTAGCACGGCTGAGAATAGAATTCATTTATCGTGTATTTAATACACTAGCGCTTCTAAATCAAATTCAGAGAGACAGCCGACGATAAACGCAGAGGATGACGCATAACGGATAACATCCACCGCACTGCGACGTGGCACGAGAGCGAGTAGCAAAATTTTAAGATAGGGTTATTCATACCCGTTTTCACCAACGGTCCCTAAGTTAAATGGATTACCCGAATATAATCCTATTACCTTTATGGAGCCATTTTAGTTTAAGATGTTCCTAAAGATCTTATGCAATACCTAAGCTAAGTTATACCCTTATTGTCAGTGGCGTGCACAGGATGTACTACAAATTAGGCAGATGATATAAAATGGAAAAAAATCTCCAGTACGATTTATAAAAACTTAAGGGTAGGCATTGTACAAATTATAAAAAGCCTACCCTTAAGTTTTTATAACTCGTACTGGAGATTTTCTCCAATTTATATCATCTCCCCGCTTAATGCCTACCCTGTTTGCACGCCACTGCTCATTGTCAATTTCGTTTTCACCAATCTTTAGGGAACACCTTAAACTAAAATGACTCTATATAGGTAAAAAGATTACATTTAGGGGCTTCCTACGTTAGGCGACTCTTAAATAGGGGATGATTGAGGGGGTACGTAAATAGGTACAGTAGGTATTTAATATTATGAAATAGCTCCATTGAATAACATACCAGTAGGTAGCCGATATGATTTCAGTTCGTTCAATCCACCGGTAAATTGAAGAACAATATTTTGAACTGGTAATTAACCGAAATTTCCCGGTAAACTGAAACCGGTTTCAAGCCTGCCTTGTTTATAGAAACTAAGAGCGCATACGAATGAAAACAAAGCTGAACAAAACTTACTTAATTTCAACTTGTCCCAGTACCCGAGCGTGGTTCGTGTTTTGTTATGTTTAGTCTAAATTTCAGTTATACCTACTGTCAAAATAAAACCTAAATAAAGCTGAGTTAAAGTCTCCGACTCAACTTCACCCTGTTGTGGAGTCTTATATAGATACTATAATGTTTAATTCAAAAACCTTTTTACAAGTTATTTGGTATCCTCAAAGGTCAAAGTAAGGCTGCTCCTTTTGAGTGTCTGAGAGCTACCTTTAGTGTTGTCTTGTTTATTAAACATGAGTTTTTTGATTGCTTCTCTACTTTAGAGCGACGTCTCACAGAATGTCGTAGCGTGACTTCTTGCAATTCACGAGGGCGCGTGACTCATGGTTGTGTGTGTGTCGTATCTATATAAGTGGGAGCGAGAGATTGCTCGCGCCTGACCGCTCCCACCTAGGCTCCTGACAAGCACGCATACTTTTGCAATGTGCGTGTACACGACGTAACCACAAGTGAAGCTCACACGCCCTCGTGAATTGAAAGAACTATAATATAATTCTATACTGTAACGCCACGCAGATGGTGTGGCGTAGTAACCAAAACGATATTGATATAGGTATATATTTTTTTATTCAATGACAAGATAGACCACACCTACATATCTTAGTCTTTATAAATGTTCTCTTATTTTAAACAAGACATAAAATCAGAAACACCATCTGTGAGACCTGTAACCATGTTGAGATGATACCTATGTAATTCACAAAACCGCATCAAAAGAGTTCCAGTAGTTTTCAATAAACTAAAAGCATTTGCACTGAATCCATTCCGTAGTGGATTTTCAAACTTAATTAGATTAAACATTCAACTATTCATTAGTCTGTGTCGCAAATGCTTTGATGCTCACTGTTTATCCATTTAAGCATTTAACACAAACCCTTTTCATTCTTGTGACAAAGTTATTTTAGTTTAAACTCCAAAAGCTTTCCAAATCCAATTCATTATTCAGCTTTAATTATTTCAGAATATATATAGAATAGGTGCGTGGTTATCTTGCATGTATCGTTACTAATTAAAACACATACATAAGCTCTTTCCACGATGCATGTCGATCAGTGCAAGATTCAAAGCTTAATTTATTATTAACTAGCTGATGCCCGCGACTTCGTTCACGTGGATTGAAATTTGTGAATTCCCGCGGGAACTCTCTTATTTTTTGTGATAAAAAGTAGCTTATGTGTTCTATTTCTGTGCCTTTCAGCTAAATGGATTCTGTTATAGCGGTGTGATAGGGTCACAAATATCCATCCATACATCCATCTATCCATGGTAATGATTTTTTAGCACAAATAAGTGACATAATATGAATGGAGCTGAGCGAGAGAAAAAATATGTCTTTTTAATCCAATAAATTGTCTCATCAGTATAATGCAATCGACAATAACGTTATAAAATTAACATAATAAGTACAATAAAATTCGATACACAATAAAGAGATAAATACATTAAAGTTTAAATAGTAATTGCCTGAAAATATCGTTAATTATACGAAAGCACGACAACTAAAGCCTACAGTCTGATAAGCTATGCGATTCCAAATTATATATTTCGTGTTGTGTCCTGTTGATAAAGACTATAATCCTGTGGGGTTAGCTGATGTTAAAAATGTTAAAAATCAAATCATCCACACACATAGATACATGGTCAAAAACATTAGAACACAAAACTTGTGCTACGCGCTACGATGTCTTTATCTAATTACACTATTTTTACTTACTTAAATTTAAGTATTGTTGACTTTTCAATTCAAAGTTAGGTGCTTATAAACTTTTATCACGTAGATAGCGCCTCGTTCGTAGGTCGCCAATGCCCATGCCACAGCCACACAACTAATGCACGGTCGACTGTGCATACCAGTTGAACAAGGTGAGTGTACGGAACGCCACATCTAGTACGTAGTACATTTATATCGATGAATCAAACAGTAAACTTGATACCTTCATGTTACCTATATCGAAAATATCGTTCAAACCACTGGAACGAGGAAATGTGCCCAGAACGCTGGCTGCGTTCCCCGCTGAATGGCCAAACGTACCTACCTAATAGACGAGTATTACGCTTTGCTTCATATTTGGACTTAAACTACTACGTCATATTATTTGAATTAAATTTTCGTCTTTCCAATAATAAATTTTGTATTAAATAGGGAATGGAAACCAACCAAAGGTTAGAGTTGAGACCTTACTTACGTAAACTTTGTCACACAACATTAAATATTGACAAGAGCTCTTGCCAGGTGAAGGGTCTATATGACTATTTGCTTAACCTAAGCTTAAATAAAAAATTCCATTGTTCCTTTAGCTTTCGGTCCAATTTTAGGAAGGTGACTCCAATACTCCGGGGAAATCTCTTTAAATGTTTTCTTACCTCTTTTTCTTTGTTATCTTTCCAAGCAACACCATGATTACGTTTGAATGTGAAAAGTTACTTACGTACATTTTTAGTTACACCTCACTAGTCACTTGAAAGAGGTGTTAACTATTTTCAAATGGAGTAATCGGTGAGCGCACCCCATACAAACGATGGATGATGCTTATTTGAATATTGTTTATCAAATGCAACAATCTAAACATAGGCATACTCATATCTAATATTAGGACACAATATCTAATATTTTTACAAAAATCTGGTAAATTACAAATACATATTATTAGTTTCTAGAGTGTATATAAACATTTCATTGACATTTAGTGGACTTTGTTATTCAGAGAAGAATCTAACTGTGTTTGTATGAACATGGAAACTCCGCTTTATTCAGAAATATTTTTAGCTGCACTTACATTCGCTTTTAATATAATTATCACGTTGGAGATAATGTCAAGAAGACGCAAGTAAGAGGTTTAGATACTAAAGTTTTTCTGATACTTCTGATATCGTCGAGCTAATATCAATCTCTCTTCTTAGGAAAACACATAAAAACTTTACGCATCAACCTGAGGCACCTTTGGTTTTAAGTCCTCGTTAAATGTTTAACTTTACATGAAAGTAATATTCAGGTTTATGTCTATCCCAAAAAATTGCACGTATACTAATTTTACAGCTTATTACCTTCTGCAATAACTTTTATGTCCTTTTTTCTCCTATTTCAGCATATTACTTACTTTCTTTTTAGTATTTTCCTTTACTTTATTATAGTCTATTGAATTACTTTCTTTTTCTATAGGTATTTAAAAATCTACTTCAATGTGTGATTAAAAATACGATAGTGCCAATTTTACAATCGCCGAATAACTTTTTATCGAAGAATAAATTTGATGATTTTGCAGATTTTCTATGGAAAAACTTTTAGGGCGTCTTTATTCTTTGGTCAAATTATTAGGCGATGGTGAATTTATTGCTACTTAGTTTACCTAAATGTAAGTGAGCATAACAGAAGAGTTAATTAAGAGATAATTTCTTTCTCAAAAGTGAAATGGTTAAATCTATTAGCTACTAATATTCAGCTGAATATTCCTTGAAACTTAGAAGCAGAAATAAAATAAAAAACATTGAATTATTGATGGTAGCTAAATCAGCGGATTTCGATGGCAAATAATGGGCTTAAATAAACAATGTTGAAATTGCCACTTAGTTCGCGTAGCGGTGTTTATCAAAGGAGTTTGATAATTTCCTTGTCAAAAGTGAAATGGTTAAACCTTGTAGCTGTATATTCCTTGTAACCTAGAAGTAGAAATTAAATACAAAGCGTTGAATTATTGATGCCAGCTCACTGATTTCGATGGCAATAATAACGGGCTAAATTAAGCGGAAATTGCTGCCGATTGAGGACCGCCAGATGAATGCCGATAAACCCACAAATAGATAGCCTTCTACAAATACATAGCCTTCTACAAATACAGACGACTGCATATAAATAATAAATGTAGTATTGGCAGATCCTAACCTACTTATATAGTATAACTGCGAAAATGTGTTTGTTTGGAATCCTTACTTTTTATTATTCGATGTCAAGATAGCCCTTGACTGCGATCTCACCTGATGGTAAGTGATGATGCAGTCTAAGATGGTAGCGAAAATATCAATCATGCAGCAATGAGAAAATGAATTGACGTAATTTTTTCCATAGATATTGTTGAAGACTTGGGGAGTGACCTAGGCTACTTTTCTATTGGAAAAACAGAGATTTTCGCGGGATATTTATGAATCCAACTCCACGCGGATGAAGTCGCGAACAAACGCCTAGTATTTTGATATTTTGCTCTTTTCGCGTGCAATTTTCATTAATACCATCTCCTTCTCGGTACACGGCAGTGAATAAATTTATCCTTTTCAATTTCTGCTGAAAATCAAGATCGTTGCTGACGCTTACGTATACCACTGTTGATACAAAAAAAGATCAATACAGCGAGAAGTACTTATTTTGCAAACTTTGCTCTCTGCATCTCTTCCATTTAGGTTTCTATCAAAGTTATTACATAAAGCGTCGAGCGTTATACAGGAACCTTTAAACTTCAAGTCATTTTTCAAATAACAATGGCGTTGTAAACTTGTTCTTTGAGGCATAATTTTCGCGAATTCTTCGACATCATCGTTTAATGTAAAGGGAAATTTGCTGTCATAGCTTTGGGGAACTTCCACAATCCTTTCTGCTTTACAATGTGATTCATACATAAACAACTAAAGTTCTGAACAATGTAAAATTCTTCAGCAGAAAATCTGAGCATCGATCAATCATAAAAAAACAATGAGTTATCGCGTTCTCACCCTGAACCCGCAGTAGAGCTGTAGGCAGTTTATCAAAAAAGTATCATTAGGTTATTTTTAGTACCATTACAACGTCTCGTGTGACTTCATTTATCACGAGTCACGACCCTTTAAAGTACCCACTGTGATAAGTAATGTGAAACTTCCACATAAAAGAAACTGGTGTATGAAGACAAATGATTTTCTCGATTATGATATCGCTTTTACCGATACAGGATATGTTTAAACGTTTATTAAGAAAAAAATATAGATGGATTAAGTTGTTTTTGTTTATCCAAAGCTTATAATATGCTTTAGCTTTAAGGTAAAGTCCCATTGATTTTAATTTCGGCGCGGAAATAATAAATAGATAATAATTAATCTTTTTTACTCACAAAAGATAAACAACATTTAGAAATAAACGTATCGTACCTAAGACAAGGAGAAGGAGGATAAAGAAAGGACTAGTAGTATTATACCTAATAAGTTACCTAGAATAACGCTGTGCTTCTAGGCTTCTACTCTACATGTACTCGTACTGTCTAGTATTTACGAGTAGAGGAACATCGCAACATTGGATTTTATGTTGCGACCGTATAATCCCTACTTACAACCCCTAGCGTCCTTCCTTGTAGCGCATTATCCTATTAGTTTTCTGGACACAGTACGTTCTCGGATTACCTAAAGGCTACTTAGTTCTTTAATCAAATTAATTTGTATTGACATATTACCTAACACTCGATGGGAAAGAGATGTTATGTTATATGTACGTTTATCGTTAGAGCTTATGTGTTTGTGTGTTTTATTTTATTACTCAAAACTTTAATTACAAACTTATGGAATGACTAGACGATGCCCGCGACTTCGTCCGCGTGGATCAAGATTTTTCGATTCCCATGGGAACTATGTAATTTTCCGGGATAAAATGTAGCCTATGTTTTAATCCTGGGTATGAGCTATCTCCATTTCAAATTTCAGCCAAATCGGTTCATTCGTTGTGGCGTGAAGGAGTAACAAACATACACACACACACACACACACACATACAAACTTTCAGCTTTATAATACTAGCTGACTAGCTGACTAGCTGATAGCTGATGCCCGCGACTCCGTCCGCGTGAATTTAGTTTTTGAAATCCCGCGGGAACTCTTTGATTTTCCGGGATAAAAAGTAGCCTATGTTTTAATCCAAGGTATAATCTATCTCCATTTTAAATTTCAGCCAAATCGGTCCAGTAGTTTTTGCGTGAAAGAGTAACAAACATACACACACACACACACACACACACACACATACAAACTTTCGGCTTTATAATATTAGTGTGAAGTGTGATGTGATGTGATGTGATGTGATGTGATGTGATTAGTGTGAAGTGTGATTAGTGTGAATTAGTGTGAAGTGTGATGTGATAGTGTGATGTGATTAGTGTGATTAGTGTGATAGTGTGATAGTGTGATGTGATTAGTGTGATAGTGTGATTAGTGTGATTAGTGTGAAGTGTGATGTGATGTGATGTGATTTTTGTGTAAGTAAGTAGTTTACATTAAGTAAACAGGTATTGGCAATCTGTCAAAATAGTAAAAGTTAATTTATGTATTTGTTCTTTAAATATAAAATTGTGGTCAAAATAGAATAGAATATTTTTTTATTCAAATAAACTTGTACCTACAAAGCGCTTTCGAAAAAAGTAAAAGTATCAGTCATAATTTAGGAAACGGCTGCAGTCATAGCTTTTCCTTCTGTTTATTTTCAGCGAAAATGCTTAACGAACTGTTAAATTCTATAAAACAGACAATTGAGCGCTAAACGTACAATATTCACCCGCCGGGAAATGCGGGTATCTAAGGTTGGTTGTTATGTATTTTGTTCACGTTTCTGGAGAAAAATGAGCAAATTTCAACTCAAAACGTTTCCAATATTAGTTCTACTTACGAGTGTAAAAAAACAAGTAAAATTGGAGACGTGTCTGTCATAAGTCATAACTCATAAGACTGATATAGTAGGTATATATACCCTTGTAATACCTAATCTCAACGCTGAAAAATTAATATTTAAATGCAGTATGGTACTAACAGGCTAAATGGAAACTGTAACATTATGTCAATGCTTTAATCCTACTAAAACTTTAACTTTACTAATATTATAAATATGAAAGTGTTTTTTCGTTGGTTTGTTGGTTTGTCCTTCAATCATGCAACAACGGAGCAACTCGATTTGCTTTTTTATACCAGAAAATCAAAAGAGTTCCCGCGGGATTTTTGAAAACTAACGCGGATGAAGTCGCGGGCATCAGCTAGTTTGCTAGTAGATCAGAGAGTATCAGAGAGTTTGCTAGTGTTATAAATGCGAGCAAACTCTCGCTCACACTTATACAGATACGACACACACACAACCATGAGCCACGCGCCCTCGTGAATTGCAAGAACTATACTAATACTAGCGGACGCCCGCGACTTCGTCCGCGTCAATTTCTATTATTATGATCGCGATTAAGAAGTTTTTAAAAGATTTTAAATATGGATAATTTTCCCCGTTTTTGCGACATTTTTCACCGATGCTTCGCTTTTTGTTTGACTGATGTAATGACGTGGAAACTGATGCATTTTATCTCGCGTGCCAAAACTAATACAAAAGAAACGCGAGTTTCGGAACGCGACATTAAACTCCTCCAACTATGTATTCTGTGCTCCAACGCACACACGCACATTGTTTTGATAGATATGATCTTTGACGTTAGGAACACACCTACATTGCTTAGACAACAGTGAGTGCTTGTAATTTAATATGAACTTTATACCATAGCAATAAAGCTCAAATTGACTACGTTTTAGTTTCAAATCATTTGTATGGGAAAAAGAAAAGGGCTATTTTTAGGGTTTTCCAAGCAATAATTCTAATTTTTCTCGCCGTAAAAACCATCCTTGAACTTCAACGAACATTTTAAAAAAAGATTTGGCCAAATTGGTCCAGGCGTTGTTGAGTTATGCGCTTACCAACACATTTTGCGATTCATTTTTATATTATAGATAGACTGCAGTATGCAAAATAATTTTAAAATTTACAGTCAGTGAAGTTATCAATATCGCTCTTTCAATATACCTACATTTTAAAAATTCAATACGTGAACTGTCCCCAATAGTGTGATATCGTTCCCTATCAGCTATATGCAACGTTCGTTATTTTAAAGTGCCTTTCGACAGATTTCGATTGAAATGTGATTACATTGCGCCACTCTACTATTATTATATTGACAAGCGGAAACAAAGACTGAGTGGCGCTATTCCAATTAAGCTATAAAAAAAACGGTGATAAAATAAGCGATATTGCCGCCCAACCTCTTTTTAGAAAGGTTCGGAGTTTGATCCCGGCACCTCTTTCGACTTTTCGATTTTTAGTTTTACGAGTTTTTATTTATTATTTATTAATTAGTACGGAAACCTCCAATTACACTAATTAAGACAATTAACAGCAGACATGACAAAGATAACATAAAAATAACTTCAAAAATTAAACAAAAAGTAAATTAAACAAAAACAAAAGTCAAAAACTTACATTTTTTTAAGGGTGCATGGTTTATGTATTTTTGGAGTTACGAATATGCGTTATAAGCAGTTAAATTGTCAATATCAATTGTACCGGTTAAGTAAAACATTCTGAGGAATGAATGAGAGTTCTCCATAATATTGTCAAGGTATGGGCAATATAACGAGTCGCAGGGAGTCGCTGGATTCAGGCGGCGCAAGACCGAGGTCTGTGGAGGTCCATGCAAGAGACTTATGTCCAGCAGTGGACGTCTATAAGTTGAAGAAGAAGAAGAAGATGGGCAATATGCCAATCCACACTTGCCCAGCGGAATGAACCTGGATTAAACCATTCTCTGAGAGGATAACAGCTCTATAGCAAGCCATATGTGCATTGCTGACAATGATGATGATATCATAAATATTATGTAAAGCAAATAGGAAATTCTAGAGTGGAGACTACCCATAAGCCAGTGCAGCCTTCCAGCACGTTGAACATATAGGTAAGTATCATTATGAGTTGCGCAGTTGAATAATAAGGATAGAACTAGATAAAGTATCTAGATTTAGTTTAGTTACATTTGTGTACAGTTTATTTATTTTATTTATTTTTATTTATCTCTGAGCCTGCCTGAATCTGAGCAGAGTGAAAGTTTGCAGTATATTTAATAGTTTTTATATGAGGTTTGCAATATTTTTCTTTGCATACAATCGAATATATAATACCTACTAACAAAACAAACTTCTCAGCTACCTACGAAGTTCAAACTTCGAACATATTTTTGGCTATAGTATGGAAAAGTATTTCATACTTGTGCTTCAGTATTACTCGTGGAAACAATCTGCTATTAGTTAGAACTTCAATGTTTATGAGTAGGAAACATCGTGAACATTGCATTTTATGTTACCGTCGCATAATCTCCCCTTACGACCCGTATATAGTACTTTGAGGGTTGTTATCCAAGTTATCCAATTAGCGTAGCGTACCTAATTGAAAATAACTTTAACTCAAAATGTTTTTTTAAACAATGATTTTTTATCTTTAACCTAGCATACAATTTCACTTGGTGACTAACCTAGAGAACTATTCTTCCAAAACTTAACCTATCTTATAAACCTTTTATATTATACCCCTAAGTGTCTACGCCGTATCAAACTGGAAGACTAAATTGTGTGGCAACAAGGCTTAATCCTAACATTCCTAACTAATATTATATATGCGAAAGTGTGTTTATTATTGGTTTATCCTTCAATCAAGTAGCAAAAAAGCAACGATCGACGTGACTTTTGGCAAGAGTATAGTTGAGGAGAGTACTTGTCCTGGAAAAACAAAAGGTTCCCGAGAGAAAACGGTCAAAAACGTGCCGCCAAGCGATTTAGCGTTCCGGCACGATGGCGTGTAGAAACCGATTAGGGGTATGGGTTGAATTTACACTGCTATACCCCTTCCAAGTTGGCCCGCTACCATCTTGGACTGCATCGTCACTTACCATCAGGTGAGATCGCAGTCAAGGGCTATCTTGTCATAGAATAAAAAATAAAAAAGATTTGAAAACCTAACTCTACGCAGACGAACTAAAGACTGCAGTAGCATGCAAGAGCTACTTATTAGTAGTAGTACCTACCTAAAATATCTGATCAAACAAATACGCAAAGCGGAACTTTAGCGGTTTTGTAATTATACTTTCGCTGACGAGGCATATAAAAGACTTAAGAAGGATCTAAATGAATCATTCGAACAACAAGTTAGGTTCTACAATAACTGTAAAGGTACCTACTAGGGTTAAACTGGAGCCATTTGTCCGTAAATCCCAAGCTAAGTAGGTATATCGCAACTTGTGTATCAATATAAATGGGCCCACCTGGCGGCTGACTGAGATGGATGGGTGGACATTTTAAAGCCTATTCATTATTGAATTAATCCTTAGTATGTACTTAGCTATTGTATCAATTCGTTTTATTTCAGGATAGGCACGTACCAAAATAAATGAAAGTAGAAAATAGATAAAGAAAACAAAAAAAAGTTTATTATATTATTTATACTTCTGCAACAACCCTACCAAAATAAGGATAAATATTGATTTTGCACGGACATTAGAAAACTAGGTGCTTTAATGACGAACGTGAGGTGAACACTCGGCTTAGACCATTGAATTTTAACCTAAGTTCATAATAAACAATTAATCTCTTCTTCGGTGACGTTATCTGATTCACAGTGCCGACAGCGATAACAATCGCCATCTCGTAGTCTCGTAGTCTCGTAGTCGCGTAGTCTCGAAGCCTTGTAGCCTCGTAGCCTCAAATCAATTGCTTATAACTAGATAACTAGAATATTGCGTCTATATACTTTTCGGTTCATCCAACACTGGGTTTGCTAGGGTTATATGGATATATAATCCACACATTACACAACCAAATAACGACCGAACTACCTCTGCACTGGTAGCATGGGCGGGAGAAATTTTATCCCCGGGAAAAGGATAAAACGTTTATCCCCTCGCTTAGCTTTATCCACCCGTCGAGCATGGGTACAGCGGTGGAAATAACACTCAGATAATTTTATCCCCTGTCAGTGGATAAAATCGGTGGATAAAACTCATATCTCCTGCCCATGCTACCAGTGCAGATAGCAATAGTTCGGTCGTTATTCTGGTTGGCAGCTAGTAAAGTTTGGTTGTGTAATTTAATTGATTTGTGATTGATTTTATTTGATTGTTTCTTTTGAATGCTACTCGTTTTTTTATTCGATGACAAGATAGTCCTTGACTGCGATCTTACCTGATGGTAAGTGACGATGCAGTCTAAGATAAGAGGCGGGCTAAATTAGAAGGGGTATGGCAGTGTCGTTATTCAACAATATCCCTAATCAGCATCTACTCTGTTACAGATTGAAGCTCATAATTATAGAATTCTTTAAGATCTTATCTGGCAGATAAGAAATTGAATTTGAATTTGTCCGAACTAGTGCTGCCATGGTACATACATACGTGATAGATATGAGAACAAAAATACACAAACAAAGAAATGTTACTTACATTCAGTTCAGTTCATTTACAATGTTGTTCATGCTTGGAACGTCACGTTCTGAATTAAGTATCCGCGTCGATTCTTTGCAAAAGAACTTTAATCTGATACAGAATTCCATTACCGACAATGAATGCGATTACTTTTTTAGCTCGTTACAGGCTTACAAATGCAAAATTGCACTGAGTTTTCAATAACTGTTTTTATTATAAGTACTTAATTGAATTGTTTATCGTCCTCCCGACCGGACCGAATCCGGGCAAGGCAGCTAATCTCCACAGAGATTAGACATCTGCGCGGGAGATATTATAGTGCACAAGTGTGTGCCCAATTACCTACCGGGGCACTCTCTATTCGTTTACTCTCATAGTACGATGGAACGAAAATTCAACACGACCAGAAAGTTATCAGACGTAGGACCTCTATGGCAGTGTACATTCAACCTATAACCCTAAGCGGTTTCTATCCGCCATCGTGCCGGAATGCTAAATCGCTTGACGGCACGTCTTTGGCGGTACGCTTTGTAACTAGCCACGGCCAAAGCCACCCATCAAACCAGACCAGAGACAATTCAGAAAGTATAAATTCCCAAATTGCCCCCGCCGGGAATCGAACCCGAGACCTCCCTGTTATAAGACCACAGCGCTCACCACTACACTAGGGACGTCATCAAAACGATTTTAAAGATTACTAGGGCTCGGATTATTGGAAATACTGATTTGACTTCCTTTTTTAAAAATCGGTGTAAAAAGTATCAAAAATACCACAGTATCGAAACCACAGACAGATGTGGTGAGACTATATTATATCAGTGTAAGTACCATAAAATTATGCATGGTACGTAAGCAAGACTAGCAAAAAGTATTTTCATAAAAATAAGTAATATTATTCTCCATATTTAACTAAGTACTTAGAGCAGACTTCGTCTCGGTTATTTTTCCACGTAAAATAATTTTATTATCGTAGAACGTAATAATGCTTAGGGGGAACTAGTTAAGTAATGTAGGAAAATTGCTCCAGAAAATAATATACCTAATTTACTTAACAAGCTGTTGCCCATTACTTCTTCCGCGTAGGAACTCCGTGATGTTCCGGAATAAAAAACTACCTATTTTATGTCCTCCTTCAGGAAATCATTGCCTTTTGTTGACTACTTACTTATTCGGGAATTTTTCATATTATGTGCTACGAGTATCAACCTATACTTATCAACTTCTTACGGGTGTTTTAAGGGTCCGCTCGATCAATTTTCTCTTTTCTGTAAGTCCGGAAAAATGGCAGGCATCGATTGGATGCGGTCTGCGGAAGGCCTAGGATATACAACGTTGGCGCTACTTCAAAGAGGCCTATGTCCAACAGTGGACGCACTCTGGTCTCTGGCTGATGGTGAGGGTTACAGTTTTTAGACTTTTAACTTTTTTCTTCATTAGTAAAGTGCAGCCGTGCGAAGCCAGGGCGGGTCACTAGTATGGATGGATATATGGATGTTTGTTACTCAATCACGCCGCAACGACTGAATCGATTTGGCTGAAGTTTAACACAAAGACAGATTATTGTCTGGAATAACACATAAGCTACTGTTTATCGCACAAAACAAGTATTCCTGCGGGAATTAAAAACCTTAATCCACGCAGACGAAATCGCGGGCTTCATCTAGTTTAATATACTTAAATGGTACCTAAAATCGAAAACATACGATTTTATTTAAAAAAAAATTTTGTTTATTAAAATTTTTTTTATTCAAAATTTTTCCTACGTAAATCCATCACCACCGTAATGAGGATAGGTACTTTGATATACTAAAGCTAAAAGCGTCACTCCTTTATTATTTACGTCGCTGCAACACGTCCTCATTAGAGGCACGGGCAGGCTTGCATGTCGGGAGAAAATTGTGAAAACGATATACTGAACAATATTATATATGTTCTCTATACTTACAAAATTTTAATATACCAGTCCTTCAGTGGAAACTAAGTTTTTATAAAAAATAGGTAGGTCGCTGGTCGGCAAATATCTACTGCGTTTTACTATGTACACCTGTCCACCTTTCTTACATTTCTTTTTCTTCTGTTCTGTTCTTTTACTTTTCTTACATTTTCATACATTTTAGTCGTTTTTTAAGCTTTGATTTTATATTTTAGAATGAAGCGCTCCATGAACCATGGTAAACGTAACTGATAATGATGCTCCTTTTTATAAGCTTTTATATGAGTATTAATTTATTTTGGTTTCCGTGAACGCTTCATTCTAAAATATTGCCAAAAAAAAATATTTGAAAAAGCCGAAACACTCTCTTTTTGGGTAATATTTTCTGTAAATTACAATTTTATTTATCACCTAAACTTTATATTAAAATAAAGTTTATATCTTCAAGTATATAAATACATTTACAATTTTTCGGAATCTGGAACTTTTTTTTTTCGAGTGTATGAGGGGCGGATTTTGGGCCTTATCAACCCACCTCCTTTTTGAAAACCATTACCCCTAAAGAAGTTCTTCTTTAACAACAGATACACGTCCACAGCTGGACAAGTCTTGCATGGACTTCCACAGGCTTCGGTCTTGCGCCGCCTGAATACAGCGGTTCCCTGCGACTCGTTTGATGTCGTCGGTCCACCAAGAGGGGGGTCTGCCAACACTGCGCTTCCCGGTGCGAGGTCGCCATTACAGCACCTTGGGACTCAATCCATTAGCTCTTTGAATTATATGCCTCGCCTATTTCCAATTCATTTTCGCGACTCGCTGAGCGATGGTGGTGACTTTGGTCAGAGATACTGCGAGCTCAGCTCTGTCCATCGCTTGCTGAGTAATCCTGAGCCTTCTTATGAAACAAAGCCGTGACCCCCTCCACTTCTAAGAACACAGTGTTTACCACTGCGATAAGGGGATTGTCAAAAGCCTCGATTTTCATTAAGAAAAAATAGGAAAACGTTAAATAAGGAAATGGGAAGGAAAAAATGGGTGCTTTTTGTAATCATTCTTCTGAATTATACCCACTCAGGAAAAATTAGCGGACCTCAAATAAAATTAATGTCTCGGCGCGAGCTTTTTGAACGTTCCTACGTAACTGAATTTAAAAATACGAACGTTTTTCTGAAAAAGTCTCTTCAGCTTTGTTTGAGGTTTGAGCACTTTAAAGAAAGAACATTTTTGTGTGTTCGAAAAATTGTGAAAACTAATTGTCGTTATGTATACATAATTTATGTATTGTAGCTTTTCATAGCCCCTAAGGTCGAAAGGATAGGTACGAAAATTACCTATTTTGCACAAATTCATATAAACATAGCTAATCATATACCTACCTAGTATCTATTTTGTATTCATTTTAGTTTAACAGTGAAAATTAGTAGTTACACACATTTTGGTAATTGTTTACATATTTTCTTACGTTTAAATATATAAGGCAGTTTGAATTAGGTAGGTAGGTACATTCAAGCACGACGAATTTGAAAAGGAAGTGAACCTATTTTCCTTCCAATATAAAAGAAAATTATGCATAGCTGGATCAAATTAAGATCAGTGGGGCGATTCAGACCTGTTCGATAACATACCGTGTCGATACGGTTAGATATCGATCTCGTATAAAAAAAAATTGTCGTGTGATTCAGAGCGTTTGGTTTGAGGATACGATTCGGTATCGACTACGTTATCGATCGACAAGATACATTCGGTTACAAGAGCATTTACGAATTGAAAATATATGTTATCGTACGGTAACAAACCGAATCGATCGATAAATAAGTTATCGGAAGGGTCTGAATCGGGGGGCTGATCTGATAACTCACCTAATTATATTATTAAGTATCCCAAGAAAACTGTAACCATTATTTGATCCATTGATCTCTTACCATTGATAGAGCTCACGATTCTTTTAATAAGAAATAAGTAAGCACAAAGCACAACGCAGAGATGAAAGAAAAATGTATAACGGTAAAATAACTGATCATTGCAATAAACATTTCATAAATTACAATTTATAAAATCGGAAATTCTTCACGGCAAAAGGAAGGGACTCTCAAAGGAATTTTAATATGACGGGTTGTTTACTTTCTCAACAGGCAGCGTGCAGCGGTATAAATCGGGAATAGGATGTTTATCTTCGAAGCGAACTCTTGTTACAATTTCTTTGAGAGGAAACCACGAGGACGTGGCAATCGTACCTCTATAATATTCTTAAATAACAAAACTGGTCAAGTCGTAGAGAGTCAACATAGAGATAAGCCATTTGCGCAGAAGACATTATAGTAAGAGTGGGGAAAAATGGTTAGGGGCCGTTCACCCCCCCATAGTGCTTACGTAATACTTGAACAGCCCCTTAGCAACCAGCGACATAATGGCAAAATTCAAACTGCGGACATTCTTTCGGACGTTGCCTTCATTCAGCCTACAAGTATATTTTAACGTAGGTACTTGTATGATAGAGGTCAGTGCGGGAAAGTGCAAACAAAAATCTCTAATGTTGGTATAGTTCTTGCAATTCACGAGGGCGCGTGGCTCATGGTTGTGTGTGTTGTATAAGTGTGGGCGAAAGCTTGTTCGCGCCTGACCGCTCCTACCTAGGCTCCTGACAGGCACGCACACTTACGTAATGTGCATGTACACGACGTAACCACAAGTAAAGCGCCCGTAACTTCGTGAGATAAACGTACCTACTATAAGTGATAACCATGAAGTACGCAGTGGTTATAACATGAACTTTATTATTCAGTGTGGTTGTCATTGACAAACCATAGACCGACCGAATATTCAATTTTTTTTTTTTCAGAATATATTCTACGGAATTCATTCCGAATTCGTTTAGCGCATTACGATTATATGGAGTTAGGTAATTCTTAATTCTTTAATATTATGTGACGGGACATGAAATAGCGGGTTACTATAAATATTCGGTAATATGGGTTAATGGGAAAGAAAACCAATGAATTAATTAAACATTTCCTTTATTTAGTTAACAATATCAACCTATCCAATAAATCCATGTTATAATATAGCTCTAATTAACAAGATGTCCTTGCAAAATCTCGATGTTATTACTATTGGGTACAAAAAGGAAAAAAGAACAATTTTTTTAGAACCAAAGACCATCCTCCGCTTCTTCTTCGCTGTCAGTAACTTGCAAATCGTCTTGTATAGCGGGATCCGGCTGTAAGAAATTTAAAAATATAAATAATCTAAACTAATTATTTATAAGGAAAAGGCGACTGACTGATTGACTGACTGACTGATCTATCAACGCACAGCTCAAACCACTGGACGGATCAGGCTGAAAGGCATACAGATAGCTGTTAGATCGGAGGCATCTGCTAATAAAGGATTTTTGAAAATTTGATTTGATTTTTGAAAGTAAAATAGGGATTAGAGAAATCGAAATCAACGTGAGCGAAGCCGCGGGAAAAAGCTTGTTATTTTATGTAGGCTAAACTGTGGCTCTTCTGATAAGTCAAGCATCTACCACCAGTTGGTTATATAGATTCTACAGAGAAGAGCCGTTTCTGGAGCGTAGTCTTGATCAATGATCAAAAATCATAGAATTGTGTTTTTATTTTCCTAGTTTTTCTAGTGTATATTTCCTATTTATTTTATTTCCGCGTTTTCATCCGCGTTAAGTTTTTAAAAAATCCCGCGGATCCCTCTGTTTTTCTGGAATAAAAGGCAGCCTATGGTGATTTCTGGGATGAAAGGTTGCCTATGGAGATTTCTGGGATGAAAAGTAGCCTATGGTGATTTCTCTCTTCAAATCATCAACAATACCCATGCAAAAAATCAACTCAATCCAACTGGAGCAACTCCATTTCACCGTGATTGACGGACACACCAAGAAACAAACATATTTTCGTATTTATAATATGAATTATTCTACATTTTTTTTTAAATTAATTTAACATACCTGCCAATTCTCGAGCGGTTCTTCCTTGAACTGTGGTAGTTCTCCGGGCACGGCGTCCAACAGTGGCGGCTCGGGCGGCTCTATGTTCATGTCTGGCTCTATTGGCTCCTCCTGGTGATGAAATATATTATTATTTTACACTAGCCAACCACGTGGAGTAGGGTTTTTATAATCCCCGGGGAACCCTTCGGTTTTCCAGGGTAAAAAGTAGCCTATGCCACTCTCCAAGTTCTCAACCATATTCTTGTAAAAAGTCACTTCGATCCGTTGCTTTCTTGCTGCGCGATTGAAGGACAAACCAGTAACAAACACAGTTTCGCATTTATAATATTAGTTACGAATAAGTTAGGATTTCAAGTTTTTCCTTTCCTACATTCAAAGATTGAAAGACACACCAACAAAGAAACACACTTTGGAATTTATAATATTAAAATAATACGAGTACGTACCACGGTAATTATTCAACTATAGTCTTATTTTTAATTCGGTGGAATTCTGACAGTTGTCATTTTATAAATCGAGCGAGTTATTTGTATGAAAAACAGTATTACCACCTGTAGTTCGATTTTACCCCAAACTATCTGTCAGGCATTTGTCATAAATATCTATGTGCGGCAATTGATATTTATTTTTCTAAGTTTAAATTTGATATCTTTTTTGTGGGATTTTTTAAATCTCTGGTAACATTAAGATACGTCAGAATTCCACGCAATTAAAAATCAGACTATACCATTGAATTATTAATTTATTATGCTTCAACTTGACGTCTCGCAACACCGCAGTCCCGTCGTGACCACGGTCCATGCAATTGGATCGAAATATCGACATCGACAATCCCAACTAAAATAATTACCATGGTACGTACTCGTATTATTTTATAACAATTATGTCATTAAACCACGAGTCCAGTTATTGGACTGTAAATTAGATATAGAAATTAATAATAAGTAGAAGTTTAAGTTAGAATAATATTACTTATTAGCCTACAGGCTAGATGGTAGTTTAAAATAAAGCCATCATCACATTATGGTGCGCTTTATAGTAGGAAAAAAAAAAACCACGAATCAAGTCTAAAATGTTTACCTTAACAACAGCAGGATAGGTGTAGTCCCGGCTGTGCTGGTCCAGGTCTACCAGCTCGTCGGATATCTGCGGCGGCTCGTCCGGCACTTCGCGCTTGATGAGGAACTCCGACGTGTCGAAACTCGGCTCGCCCGACATGTCCTCTGTTAACAAAGTGGACAAGGACGATAATCCAAGCTATAATTTAAGAAAAACTAAACCGACTTCAATATAACACAAGTGTTAGTTAAAAGTTTAAAACACCCCCGACATGTTACATCGTAATCGCCAATTAGTAATCGTTTAACTAAAAATAATTATGTAATCCGCCATTTTGTTGCGGCGGCCATCTTGGACCGATTTTCATCAAACAGTTAAAAACACTCCCGAATAATTCACATTTCAAACGAAAAAAATCAAAATCAAAATAAAGAATTACGCCCTGGCGCATTGCTGAGCGCTGTGGTCATATAATTGGGAGGTCTCGGGTTCGATTCCCGGCAGGGGCAATTTGGGAATTTATAATTTTTAAATTGTCTCTGGTCTGGTCAGGTGGGAGATTTTAGCTGTAGCTATTACCACCCTACCGTCAAAGACGTGCCGCCATGCGATTTAGCGTTCCGGCACGATGGCGTGTAGAAACCGATTAGGGGGTATGGGTTGAATCTACACAGCCGTACCCGTTCTAAGTTAGCCCGCTACCATCTTAGACTGCATCGTCACTTACTATCAGGTGGGATCGCAGTCAAGAACTATCTTGTCAAAAAATAAAAAGTACACGAGCTGGCATTCAAATGGTAAAGCTCGCCAAAAGACTTACACACTGTTACACTAACGATATTAAATCCAATTTTTCTTTAGTCGAAAATTGAAATAGAAATATTATGTATACAGTGTTTCCACAATAAAGTTTCAAAAATGCAAAACAATCCAATACATGTTAAGACAGGCAGGCAAAAGCAGACCCATTCCCGTTGGGGGCACCCGTTCACGAGCATGACGCCAGCCATTGCTTCGCTCAACCATATTTGAGTCGGGTTATTGTTTTTGAACATTTTCTTGTTTAAAAAGGTAGAAGGAAGAGCAAAACTCACCAGGACGCACTGAAAGCTGTACCATCGCTTCAGCCACATCTTTCTGTTCCACCTCTTCGAGTCCAGAGCTACCACTGT
The DNA here is from genome assembly GCA_933228805.2 of Hipparchia semele. Classification (NCBI taxonomy): domain Eukaryota; kingdom Metazoa; phylum Arthropoda; class Insecta; order Lepidoptera; family Nymphalidae; genus Hipparchia; species Hipparchia semele. The sequence goes on along the minus strand of OW121721.1, from coordinate 6,781,009 downwards.
CCGAGTATTGGAGATCTGTATACATGAATTATTAATTAATTACTACTTGTGTCTTACTAATTAGATATCTGACTGTTGTCAAAATGTGGAATTCACTTCCATACCCCCTCCAAGTTAGTCTCCTCCTATCTTAGACTGCATCGTTACTTACCATCAGGTGACATCGCAGCCAAGGACTATTTGTCATTGAATTAAAAAAAAAGACGTGTGGCACTCGGGGACTGCCGCGGTAAAGCTATTGCATAGCATTATTAGCATTTTTTATCAACGCCATCTAGCGGTGAGAGGTTATTTTCGTTACGGAATTTCTGGATTCGGTCTCCACGCTCAAGGCCCGCGATAGAAGCTATGCAATAGCTTAAAAAATTCTTACAGCCGGATCGCGCTATACAAGACGATTTGCAAGTCTTCCTTTTTTCCGTAATAAAAAACTCAGTTCATGTAAAACTGCAGCAATGAATTACTCACCGTCAACAAGACTGTTTTGATCTTTTCTCGGTCTACCACGTTTCCTTGGCGTAGCATCTGTATACAAGAAATATATAATCACTAGACAATACAGAATTGTAAAGTCGACATCTCCTGAGAATGATCTGGTGTTGGGGCGAAATATGCGTCGAAAGTGGTATAAATGTCTTCTGTGGTGGTGCATGTGAGTGGTGGTGGCATTGCTTGCTTGGGAACTTGGCTCTCTTGCTTGGTTGGGGAGATAAGCGGTGCTTAGCTTGTAACTGCATGTTTGACCATACAAATTTTTTCGATTGGCGGATTAAAGCAAAATAATTCTAACCTTTTTTTGCTAAAAATTAATGAATCGGAGAGAAATATTTCGATTATAAATAAATCGACCGTTACGTGGAACAAGGTCTCATCTGTTAAATTCATAACTTGAGATTTGAGCCTTGCAGATGTGACTTTTAAGGCTCAAATTTGAAGTTGTGAATTTAGCAGATGAGACTTTGTTCTACGGAACGGTCGAAATATAAATTACACGGACTAAAACAACCTCCTCAGGACACCCAGCCCCCCGATTCAGACCCTTCCGATAACTTATTTATCGATCGATTCGGTTTGTTACCGTACGATAACATATATTTTCAATTCGTAAATGCTCTTGTAATCGAATGTATCTTTTCGATGTCGATAACGTAGTCGATACCGAATCGTATCCTCAAACCAAACGCTCTGAATCACACGACAAAAAATTTTTATACGAGATCGATATCTAACCGTATCGACACGGTATGTTATCGAACAGGTCTGAATCGCCCCCCAGGTCAGCGCGGAACCGCTTTGCATTAGTTCATGCAAGTACCACCCCTTCTAACATCTTCTGCTGCACCTGGACAATGTGACTTCTAACCGGTCTATGCTTACCGTCAGCCGCGGAGGTGGAAGTGGCGGGCTTGTGTTTCCTCGGCCGTCCTCGGCCGCGCTTCTCGTCCGACTGCGGCGGCGGCGGCGGCTCGTCCTCAATGTCGGACTGTTCCGCCTCTTCTAACATCTTCTGTTGCACCTTCGCAATGTTGGCTTCCAATTGGCTGACGTGCTCGTCGAACTAAATTACAATATCAATGTATTTTTAGTTTTGATTTCTTGACATAAATTACAAAATGTAAACATTAAATTATCTTCCTTTTTTGTAATCGGTTAAGGACTCGGTTAAATCGAACAGAAGAACACTGTCGGTCGGAACTTGACGGTCGATTAATTGTCTATGGTTGTGTAATCTGTCGAATTAAAACCTATGGTTGTGTTAGCTTTCACGACCAAACCAATAAAAAGATATTGACTAAAACACAAAGGTAGCTTAAATCCTAATTCAAATTCAAATTCAAAATTTATTTATTTCATATAGGCCAACTTGCAGCTCCTATGACACGTCATAAATCTACCACCAGTTCGGAGTGCAGATTCTGCTGAGAAGAGCCGGCAAGAAACTCAGCAGTTGCTCTTTTCAAAAAAAAAAAAATTTTTATTACAAAGCTATGCTATGTATACAGTGCTTCCACAATAAAGCTTCAAAAATGCAAAAATGCATACGTAGGTACACCAATCCAACGCATGTCAAGACGGGCAGTCAAAGCAGACCCATTCCCGTTGGTGGCACCCGTTCACGAGCATGACGCATGATCCAGCCATTGCCTCGCTCAACCATATTTGAGGGAACGTAACAACCCTAGATACAGACTTAACCTACTATTCATTCTGTAAAATTCAGGAGTTTGTATTAAGTACCTTTTCCAGAGCTTCCTGCGTCACTTTGAGCACAGCCTCGGCCTGTCTTGTGAACTGCGAGTTGGGGCCGTTGTACGCGCGGCAGTTGTCCACCAACAGCTGTATGTCCCGCAGGAACTCGGCGCGACTGTGGTACTTGTGAGCTACAACAATATTCCAAATATAAGCCTCAATAGCCCAACAGTTAAAAGTTTTTTTTATTTACTTATTCAAAACAACAATGTTTTTACGAGGTATTATAGCTTGGTGTAAACATAAACTCATTCGAGTTTAACAAAGTTTAAGGTGGGGACTGAAAACTGAAAGGACCCACCCGTTGCACTATTGTCGTCCTAGCACAAGCTTTTCGCTTATTTGGAGGGGAGAGGAGAATACGAGTCTAGTTCAGCTTGGCTAATATTCTTTTTTATAAATAATTTTTTTTTTTTATTTATAAAAAAGAATGTTACAAATGTTTTGATCAATAAACCCATGACGGCAAGAGGAATATTATTTATGGAAAAAACTAGCTGATGTCCACGACTTCGTCCGCGTGGATTTAGTTTTCAAAATCTCGCGGGAATTCTGATTTTCTGGGATAAAAAGCTAATGTCACTCTCCAGGTCCTCAACTATACCCATGCAAAAAATCACGTCGATCCGTAGCGCTGTTGCAGCGTTATTCAAAAAATCAAAATCAAAATTTATTTATTTCATGTAGGCCAACTTGTAGCTCTTATGAAACGTCAAAAATCTACCACCGGTTCGGAATGCAGATTCTGCTGAGAAGAGCCGGCAAGAAACTCAGCAGTTGCTCTTTTCAAAAAAAAAAATTTTTTACAATTGTTAAAAAGAACTAGGCTATGCACACAATGTTTCCACACAGAAGTTTCAAAAATGTACGCCTACCGCAACCAAAGACATGTTAACATGGGTAGACACAAAGCAGACCCATTCCCGTTGGCGGCACCCGTTCACGAGCATGACGCATGATCCAGCCATTGCCTCGCTCAACCATATTTGAGGGAACGTAACAACCCGCACCACACGACACCACCACAGAAATGTTTAAGTGAGCATGACATACTTAGGCTACCCATGTTAAGGCATCGAATTAAATATTAATATTAAGATACTCATTTTAAGACATAACTGAGACACAAATAAAGTGGAAACACTGTAGAACAGAATACAATAGAATCATGTTACACAGGAAAGTTATTACTGTCTCATGAATGGAGCGAATTATATTCACGCTTTTTTTTATCATTATATAGTCTTCAATTATTGTATAATATGTTTTTTCTATGAGAGCAGATTTAATAGATTTCTTAAACTTGTGTAGATGCAAGTCCAAGATCGACTGTGGAATTCCATTGTAGACTGTCACGCCCATTCTCACAAATATAAATTACAAATATAAATATATATTATGTTCTCACAAATATAAATTACAATGTAATAACTTATTACACTATCTATTGGGTAGCTGGATGCCAAGCCGATTGATTCCATGCAACTTTATCATTGAGAAAATCACTAACTTTGTAATAACCACGACTTAACAAATGTTTCTTTACGCATTGTTTAAATCTGTGCAATGGAAAATCCAGTAATTCCTTCGGGACCATATTATATAAGCGTACACTCAACCCCACAAAGGATTTCTGAACTTTGCGCAGGCGACACCACGGCGTTTCTAGTTTATGACGGTTTCTAAGAAGTCGACTGTGTGTATCTCCTCTTTGTTTATGAAGATGAATGTTTTGTCTCACAAGGACAATATTATTATAAATATACTGTGAAGCTACCGTAAGTATACCAATCTCTTTAAATTTTTCACGTAGAGATTGGCGCGATCCGAGATTGTAAATTGAACGGATGGCTCTTTTTTGCAATATAAAAATAGTTTCAATATTAGCTGCTCCGCCCCACAACAAGATTCCATAAGACATCACACTATGGAAGTAGGCGAAGTACACAAGTCTAGCAGTTTCCTCATCGGTAAACTGCCTAATTTTCCTAACAGCATAGGCAGCTGAACTTAGTTTGCCTGCTAGTGTCTCTATGTGAGCGTCCCACTGAAGCTTGTCATCCAAGGTCACCCCCAGAAAAACTGTGGAGTTCTCAATCTTAAGTCTTTCTCCGTTTATTTTTATTGTTTTATCAATTTTTCTTACATTTGGTAAAGCAAATTCTAAACATTTAGTTTTTTTTGCGTTTAAAAGCAAGTTATTAGCAGTAAACCAGAGCGATAATTGTGATAACGTACTGTTTATATCGTCAAAATTTACTTTCTTCCTGTCAGTTTTAAATATAAGAGAAGTATCATCTGCAAACAGCACAATATCACAAGCATCGCGAACATGATATGGTAAATCATTAATATAGACCAAAAACAAAAAAGGACCCAAGATCGAGCCTTGTGGAACACCCAATAGAGCAGATGAACCCCGCGATTTCACGTCACCTACGCATACACTTTGAGTACGATCACTAAGGTAAGAGGCAATGAGATCAAGTGCAACGTTTTTGATGCCATAGTGGCTAAGTTTCAGTAAAAGAGTTTGGTGCTCAACGCAATCGAATGCCTTGGATAGGTCGCAAAAGATCCCAATAGCATTTTGCGAATGATTCCAAGCGTCGTAAATATGATTTAGAAGTTTAGCACCTGCATCAGTTGTGCTACGACCTTTTGTGAAGCCGTATTGTTCGGGATGTAGTAAATTATTTTCATTAAAATGTTTCATCAATTGATTGAGTATAATTTTTTCAAATATCTTACTAAGAGTCGGCAAGATTGAAACAGGTCTGTAATTATTAAGGTCGGTTTTATTGCCTGACTTAAATAGAGGTATTAGCTTACCATGTTTCATCAAATTAGGAAAGATACCCGGGGCAACACATTCATTAAAAATTACGGCTAAGTAAGGAGCAATGTCGTTAATTATGTTAGATATAATCTTCACAGACATACCCCACAGATCACCAGTTTTTTTCATTTTTAACATCTTAAAATTTTTAACTACCTCAGATGCAGTGATTGGTTCGAATTGAAACAAAACATTGCACTCTTTAACGTTGCCCCTCAATAAATCCTGAGCTACAGTAGGTGAAGAGTTTAAGGAATTAGTTAGCAGAATAGGAATGTTCTGGAAATAGTTTTCGAAAGTACTTGCAACTTCCTCATCAGACGTTATTTTATCATTATTGACAATAATTTCAAAGTTAGTATCACGTGATTTAGTTTTGCCAGTTTCTTCGTTTACTATATTCCACGTGGTTTTTATTTTATTATCAGATTTCATGATTCTTTCTTTAATGTGTAGTGCCTTTGCATGAATGCATACCTTTTTAAATATTTTAGAGTATGTTTTCACGCTTTCAGCAAAACTTGGGGACCGATTATATTTTTTCTCTTCATACAACTCATACATCCTATCTCTGCTTTTGTAAATACCTACAGTAGCCCACTCACTGAATTTTAATTTCGCATTTACATGTATTTGCTTCACATTAAAAATTTTATTAAATTCAGTGTCTATTGTTTTGAAAAGACCAGTATAAAGATTGTCTGGGTTACCAACTTCATATTTAAGAGTAGGAAGTCTGGAAGATATTTGACATTTAAATCGGGTCAATTTATTTTCCGTTACTGGCCTACATTTTATAATTCTTTTGTCTTTGTTTATATTGCTTGAGATTGTTATTCGTTGTTATTGAAGGACAAACCAACAAATCAACAAACAAAAACACTTTCACATTTACATTATTAGCATTTTTGTTGCAGCAATAAATAGATGCTCTAAGGATGATAAAGAAAAACTGACCTTGTATTTTCTTGCCTATTGTCTCCATGTCGATTGGTTTCTTGATGACGCTGTAGTAATCTTTGACCTGTTTCTTGTTGACAGGTTTCAGGAACGGCCACGCTTCTGGCATGATCTTCAACTTGGTTGTCAATAGATTCTCGAAGATAAACGATAGTGCGACCTGCAAAATGTACCCACTACTGAAGCATTTTACTCTTCAACGTATAATGAAACTCCGAAATAATCCTGAAGGAGGTGAATGTGCTCATGAAAATGAACAACTTTCCCCAAGGAACATAGGTCGAAATGAGAAAAAAAAAATGTGGACCTCCCATACAAAATTGACGATCAGCTGATTGATTTACTATGGGAGGTAAAATTTTTTTTTTTCATATTTCGGCCTGTGTTCCTTGGGAAAAGTTGTTCAGTTTCATGAGCACACTCACCTCCATCAGTATTATTTCGGAGTTTCATTACACGTTGTCTATATCTTCCTATAGATTTAAGTAACACAGAAGTAGATTACAGTCTGGAATAACACATAGGCTACTTTTCATCGCGGAGTTCCCGCGGGAATTAAAAAACCTTAATTCACTCGAATGAAGTCGCGGGCGTCAGCTAGTAAAAATATATTTTTGTTTTTCGTAACTAAGAAAGTTTGAATTAAAAGCTATTCTATTCTATTTACCTGGTCATTATCGTCGAGCAGTGGGTTAATTTGCTTCTCAAGCTTCATGAATTGTTCCTCCTTCTCGGCCAACTTCTCGAAGCAGCGTTGCATCATGCGCTGCGCAGCGACGGTCAAACTACTTGTTGGACCTGAATTATTCAGAATTAACACGAGTGTAATAATAATAAAGCCTCAATAGCCCAACGGTTAAAGGTGCGGACTGAAAACTGTAAGGTCGCAGGTTCGAATCCCACCCGTTGCGCTATTGTCGTACCCACTCCTAACACAAGCTTTCCGCTTATTTGGAGGGGATAGGAGGATATTAGTCAACTTCAGGTTGGCTAATATAAAAAAAAAAAAAAACAGACAGTACTCCTAAACTCCCCAACCAAGCGAGAAAGCCAAGTTCCCAAGCAAGCAATGCTACCACCACTCACATGCACCACCACACAAGACTTTTATACTATTCTCGACGCACGTTTCGCCCCAACACCGGAGCATCCTCAGGAGATGTCGACTTTACAATGCTGTATTGTCTAGTTCGGGGCGAAACGTGCGTCGAGAGTAGTGTAAAAGCCTTGTGTGGTGGTGCATGTGAGTGGTGGTGGCATTGCTTGCTTAGGAACTTGGCTTTCTTGCTTGGTTGGGGAGGTAAGCGGTGTTTAGCTTGTAACTGCATGTTTGACCATACAGATTTTTTCTGTTAGCGGATTGTAGCAAAATAATTCTAATCTTTTCTTGCTAATCATGAACTTCCGCAAAGTAACGCCTGCTTCTATCCTTTTAACTTTATTCCAATAAATCACTCAATTGTGACAAGAGTGACATAATTCAAAATCGACAATGAGAGAATTCTCTCGTTAGAGAGTAATGTTTTGTGGGTGCTGCGGTCTCGAAACAACACAGCGGCCAACAAAGCGACAGAGCATGAAGTCAGAATCTCTCTTGCTCTTATTTTTTTATGCTTAGCGTAATGTTGTTTTTATAGCAAAAAGTATAAATGTTCGACACTAAAATTGGTGATTTTTGAGTTATGTCACCCTTGTCGCAAATGAGCGAAATGTTTAAATCTCACCATTATAGAGAGTGGAGTTCTCAACGATTTGGTTGACATCGGCGAGGAACTCCTCACGGCTCTGGTAGTGTTTCTGGCGCAGGTTGTCCCTTATGGTCTGCAGGTCCATCGGCCGCGACACGATGCGGTAGTAGTCCGCTACCAGCTGTTACAGGGGAGGAAAGATTGACCTATTCGCACATTGGTTTTGAAAGCTTTGGAATGCCCTTCCGGCTTCCGTTTTTTCAACTAACTATAATGTGAGTGTCTTTAAATCAAGAGTGAATAGGCATCTTCTAGGTAAGCGCGCACCATCTTAGGCTACATCTTCACTTACCATCAGGTGAAATCGCAGTCAAGCGCTAGTCTATAGATTTTAAAAAGTTTTAATTTTTTGTTAAAGTATGTCAGCCAAGCTGAAGTTGACTGATGTCTTACTATCCCCTCAAAATAAGCGGCAAGATTGTGCTTAGAAGTGGGTATGACAATAGTACAACGGGTATCGAACCTGCGACCTTTAAGTTTTCAGTCCGCACTTTTAATCGTTGAGCATTTATGCTTCTATGATCGTCTGAGTTACATAAAGTAAATCAACTATATAAGTACGAGTACTTTATTATAAGCCAATATTTCTTGTACGTGTTTTAATACGGCTAGCAGTATTCAATACTATTTTATAACGATTATAAGAGGTCTGTAGGACTAACATGCGCGCCACGAGTAAATTTTGTCTACACTTTACTCGTGAATCTCTGTAGAGATTACGAGTAATCGTGTAGACAAAATTTTATCGTGGCGTGCATGTTAGCCCTACTGGTCATATTATAAGTCAACTTTTCTAGTGAGGTGCAGTCTGGGTGTGCACGTCTATGCTCAGAGCAATCAAGATAATTGGCGTAATTTTTCACATAATAGATCTACACCCCTACATAGTTGAAATCCCAAGGACGCACACTAAGCGCTTTGCTTCTTCGTTCCTGATACGCACCGCTAAAATCTGGAATGCCCTTCCGGCTTCCATTTTTCCCTAGAACTACAATTTAGGTGCCTTCAAATCAACAGTGAATAGGCATTTTCTATGTAAGCGCGTTCCATCTGAGGCTGCATCTTCGCTTACCATAAGGTGTGATCGCAGCTAGTCTTTTTTTTTTTTTTTTAAATATATTCCGCTGGTGGAAATGCTTGTTACGCATTCCTTTCGAGAGTCATGGAATATTTATAACTTTATCGAAATGTGAAGATAACTTACCTTAGGATTGACTGGGAACAAGAACGGTTGCACATCGGGCAAGTGTCGCATAGTATTCAAGACGTCTTCCAGCAGTGACGACAGCGTCACCAACGGGTCCGTGCGGCGTCTCTCGGCGGGTCTCTTGACGAGATAGTCGCAGGACTCGCTCGCGGTGCCGCGGCGCCTGTTGCGGCCGGCCGCGCGGAAGTCCCCGCGGTGGCTGCCTCTGCGACGTTTGAAGTCTTCCGCTGATTGCTGGTGAAGGCGGAAGAGACAAAGAAATCTTTTAATAATAGTACATTACTGCCGCGGTCAGCAAAAGAGGCATTGACGGACAAACGTGTAAATGTGGGCCGAGGCGAAGCCAAGGCACACATACGCATCAATGCCTAGTTGTGGCCAAGGCTATAGTATTTTTCTCAAACAATGCGCGGAAATTAAAACTAAGTAGTACCTAGGTAGAATTGAAGAACATTTTCATAGATTTTCAAATATTTTTCTTTCGGTTTCAAAATAATGCTAAAATTTCCAAGTGCATTTGAGAAAATGATTTTTTATTTATTCATTTAGGATCATCTTCGTAAGTTTCTGCTTTCGCGCTTTACAATCACGAGGGATAGGAATGTTTGGAATCGGGGTGTTCAGATTACATTCTGATTGTCATATTTGATCTAATCAAATGCTTTTTATTCAAATAAACTTTCACTAAATTCTTTTGAATCAAGTTAACCTACAACCTATTATAGTCCTTTTTATATTATAAGAGTCTATTTTCTTCACTTACTTACTTTCTACCCAACATAAAGGCATAATTCGTCCCGCGGCCGTTATAATATTTACATAAGATTGCCAACCAATCACAATACAAACGGCGTTATTTGTTCGAGGGTAGATTGTCGATCGCAGATCTCAATCTAGATTGACGAGTACGGCAGGCCTATAAGAGACAGTTTTGAGGCACTTACCTTGATAATCTTAGTTGATCGTGGTTCCAATCTCGATTGACAGTCTACCGCGTGCCTATAGGGGACGGTTTCGAAGCACTTACCTTGATAATCTTAGATGGGAGAGTCAGTTTCGTTCCCTCGACATATCCAAGATCGAGGTCGTCAGGCTCGGGCGGTGGTTCGTCGTGCTCGGGCGACACCGCGCCGCCGCCCGTGTACAGAGGACAAGCTTTGTTAGTTCTCATGTGACCGACTTGACCGCAGGCTCCACACTGAAAGTTACTTTTAGTGTTTAAACACACTTACCGAAACACACATACCGAAAATACGCGACCGAAGTTCGGCGTGACTACGCCTCCAATGTATTTTATATTAATGACACACCAAACCGAAATAACGTCGCGTTATAGTGTACAGCCGAACTTCGGTCGGGCGTAAGTTCGGCAGCGATTCGGCGGCAATATTTTGTATAGCAACACATTATACGCGACCGAAGTTCGGTTCGATTGTTGACGAAGATCCGGGGGTGGGGACACTGAATACCCACACAAAGTTACGCAACTGAATTTCTGCCGCGTAATTTCGGCTCTTATCGTGTGTCATATCAGCCGAATGCGTCGGAACGTAAAATCTGCCACGGATCGGCATGGTGTGTTTAAACACTTAGGGCCTATTAACTATAACTAGCAAGAAAAGGTTACAGTTATTTTGCTATAATCCGCCAACAGAAAAAATTTGTATGGTCAAACATGCAGTTAAGGCCCAAGACACGGGTCTGCCCGCGAAATTCAAATTTAATTTGGTTTTTCGCCATTTATAAACGAATACGACAAAGTAGGCTTATGGTATTCAAATTGCGCCAATGGCAGTATCATCTTCACAGGTTTATATACAAATTTTTACGTGAAAGTATCCAGTTTAAGAATTGAGTTTGACGTGAGCTACTCACAAATTAGTCATTATTGTGACTAAGTGAGATTGGGAGAGGAGAATATAATTCAAGTACAGCTTGGCTAAAATTATCATACAAAAAAATATAAAAACATCGCTATGTAAACATTACGATGGCTAAAATTTACGTTTTGACAGTTTTTGTATTGACAATCCCTACTCTAATATTATGAAATATTTGACTATTTAATGCCTGCGGTATTCTTCGATTTAGGTTTTAAATTTCCACGGGAACTTTTTGATTTTCCGGGATAAAAGCCTGTCACTCTCCCGGTCCTCAACTATACCCATGGAAAAAATCACGTAGATCCGTTGCTTTGTTGCGGCGTGATTGAAGGACAAACCAGCAAACAAACACACTTTTGCATTTATAATATTAGTGAGGATGAGAAAGTGTGTCTTTATGTTAGTTTGTCCTTTAATGAAACAGTCTTCAGCCTACTTCTAGAATACATGAGAGCATTATTTCCAATTTATGTAAGTTTTCAAGTTTATATTCTTAATACAACTTATAAAAGTGGCAGTACCGTACGTACTTTCAATTTCAAATCGGTCTTCAGCTTGGCGCGTCTTCTGGAAGGTGTGTGAAGATCTGGTTCTTGTTTGATTTGTCCTAAAGGAATCAAGCCAGGGGATGGAGATCCTAGATCTGGCATTGTTGAGGTGGTCATACCTGCAAATAAAGGCAATTTTTTAAAAACGTATCCACTTTTCCCAATTTTTTTCTAATCATTTTTATCCTATCCTATCCTATTTATTTATAAAGCGAAACAACGGCTGGATCATGCGTCATGCTCTTGAACGGGTGCCACCAACGGGAATGGGTCTGCTTTTGCCTGCCTGTCTTAACATGCATTGGATTGTTTTGCATTTTTGAAACTTTATTGTGGAAACACTGTATACATAGCATAGTTTTGTTACCTATTGTAAAAAAATTTTTTTGAAAAGAGCAACCGCCGAGTTTATTGCTGGCTCTTTTCGGCAGGAAGGGCATTCCGAACCAATGGTAGATTCATCGACGATTCAAAAGCACTTGTAAAAGTTTATTTGAATAAAAAATATTTCTATTCTATTCTATAATTTATATTTATCCTATTTATTTATCCACACAGACATACATACACACGCACACAAACACAAAACGTCGCCTTTATAATGTACGTGTGATGTAAAGTGTGATCATTTGCCGCACGTATTAATCAACTAGCTTTTGCTCGCGGCTTCGCTCACGTTAAGTTCGATTATTCCAACCCCTATTTTATCCCTTTAGGGGTTGAATTTTCAAAAATCCTTTCTTAGCGGACACCTACGTTATATTAGCTATCTACATGAAAAATTTCAGCCTGATCCATCCAGTGGTTTCAGCTGTGCTTTGATAGATCAGTCAGTCAGTCAGTCAGTCAGACAGTCACCTTAGCCTTTTATATATTTAGATGGAAACTTACTGTCGCCCAAAGGAGTACTAGATACCAAGACACCAGCATTCCCAGCCAGTCTCTCTCTTTCCTGATTCCTCTTGATACGTCGCAACTGCTCCTGGATTCTCCTCTTTTCTCTTTTCATCTCTTCCTTCTGCGTTTCGTCCATAGTCGCAAATTGTCTAATGAAAGCGTCGTCTTTGGTTGAGCGTATCTTGGTGTACGCTTCGATGACGGCCGCTTTTCTAACCAACTCCACGCGGGTATAGCGTTGGCCTGACGCGTTCTTAAATGTACGGACAATGCGTAGGACACGACCTGCTAAAGAGAAATGACAATTTTATGTTTAGGACATATCGAATAGAAAAATATAGATAAACTAGCTTTCGCCTGCGGCTTCGCTCACGTTAAGTTCAATTTTTCAAACCCCTATTTTATCCTCTTAGGGATTGAATTTTCAAAAATCCTTTCTTAGCGGATGCCTACGTCATAATATCTATCTGTATGCCTTTCAGCACGATCCGTCGAGTGGTTTGAGCTGTGCGTTGATACATCAGTCAGTCACCTTTTCCTTTTACATATTTAGATAAAGATTTATTCAGCTGAACACGAAAAACAAGAAACAAAGTAAAATGTAAATACAAAAAAAATTATGTTTAGTTACATCACTTTGTTTAATAGCAAAGTTATGAAACTCAATTTTGTTTTGGGTCGCAATTCACGGCATCTTTTATGACCTAAAATAAAATTGAGTTTCATAACTTTGCTAACTAAGATTTAGAAAGACTTCGTTTCGTTTAAGGCACATAGGCCTTTTTTGAGTTGCCTCACTATTGACAAGAGTGAATAGACATTTTCTAGGCAAGCGCGCTCCAACCAAGACTTCGTCAATGCTTTCCATCATTGATTGTCGTCAAGCGCAAGCCTATCTCATAATTAAAAAAAAACTGGGAGTGTGATACCGCTCATTTGCGACAAGGGTGACATAATTCAAAATTCACCAATTTTAGTGTCGAACATTTATACTTTTTGCTATAAAAACAACATTACGCACAAAAAAATAAGAGCGAGAGAGATTGTGACTTAATGCTCTGTCGCTTTGTTGGCCGCTGTGTTGTTTCGAGACCGCAGCATTCACAAAACATTACTCTCTAAAGAGAGAATTCTCTCCTCGTCGATTTTGAATTATGTCACTCTTGTCGCAAATGAGCGAATTATGTAATAGTGCAGATAAAATACCTTGATTTGATGACTGCTGTTGGTCTGATTGATTTATTTGTGGTTTCTTTTCTGATTGGCCTAGAATCATTTTTCTCAACTCGGCTCTTTCCGCTTCCTCTCTTTCCATGGATAACTATATATAAAAAACATGAAACGTCGAAAAATATTATAAGCCTTAAAAATTTAATATTCAATTTACTTTTTACACCTGTAGAAATCTCCATATTACTGAATATTTTTTTTATTCGATGACAAGTTAGTCCTTGACTGCGATCTCACCTGATGGTAAGTGACGATGCAGTCTGAAATGGTAGCGAGCTAACTTGGAAGGGGTACGGCAATGTACATTCAACCCAATACCCCGGTAATAATTAATCGGTTTCTACACGCCATCGTGCCAGAACGCTAAATCTCTTGACGGCATCTTAAGCGAAGCATCTCAATAGCCCAACGGTTAAAGGTGCGGACTGAAAACTGAAAGGTCGCAGGTTCGAACCCCACCCGTTGCACTATTGTCGTAACGATTCCTAGCACAAACTTTTCGCTTATTTGGAGGGGAGAGGAGAACATAAGTCAAGTTCAGCTTGGCTAATATTCTTAGCGCTTACCTGTTCAGTAGTTTTCTTGTTAGCAAGCATGTTCTCGATGTTTTTGCCCATCTCCTCCAAATCGGACTCCTCGCTGACGGAACTCTCTGCCTCGTCCGTACTCAGTACTTCAGTGCTCGTCAACACACGGTTTTGTAACTCGAATATGCGCTGGCATTCTTCTTTGTATCTAAACACAGATTAAAAATTAAAAAAAAAATTATGAGGCCAATCTGTGGCTCCTATCACACGTCAAGACTCTATAGAAATAGAAATAGAAATAGAAATATTTTTTATTCAAATAAACTTTTACAAGCACTTTTGAATCGTCAATGAATCTACTACTGGTTCGGAATGCCTTTCCTGCCGAGAAGAGCCAGCAAGAAACTCGGCGGTTGCTCTTTTCAAAAAAAATAATTTTACAATAGTTAATGAAACTATGCTATGTATACAGTGCTTCCACGATGAAGTTTTCTAAGTCCAATACAATACAAATACAAATAAATACAATACAAATACAAATAAATACAATCCAATCACTGGGACGGAAATAGAACTTATCAGGATTCAGGAACAAGGAAGCAAAGTGCGCGCGACTATATGGGATGTAAACCACGCAGCGATGTAAACCTATTTGATGCCTTGAGATTCAATGGTATTATTTTTTTTAGCGGCCAAGAGAGCAGGCGGGTCACCTAATGTTAAGTGATTACCGCCGCCCATGAACATTTATAGCACTAAAGACACCACCAATACGTTGCCGGCTTTTCAGGAATTTGTTGGTCCACCCCTTGAATAACCCCATGTTGAAATTTAGTTGGACCACATGTTGGAACCAAACTGAAAAGTTCCTGAACACACTCTACGACATATATCCTGTAAAATACCGACAGAAATGCAATTTTGATGCTAAAAAAAAAATGCTGTAATTGCCTGAAAACTTATAGGAACCGGCTTGACAGTAAAACTGACCTTTCTTGATGTTCCGCGATGGAGAACCTGTTCCCTCTCGAGAATTTAGTCATCCCTTCTTCACCAGCCTTTGCCTTCTCCGTAGACAATGTTCTCACCACGTCGATAACTTCCCATCGGGACAGCTTTTTAATC
Source organism: Hipparchia semele (assembly GCA_933228805.2). Lineage (NCBI taxonomy): Eukaryota > Metazoa > Arthropoda > Insecta > Lepidoptera > Nymphalidae > Hipparchia > Hipparchia semele. The sequence continues at coordinate 6,765,795 of OW121721.1, read as the reverse complement.
TACATAAAAATACAACTGGTTGAATAACTAACTATACATTTAGTATTATTCTTGCAACTCACGAGGGCGCGTGAGCTTTACTTGTGGTTACGTCGTGCACATGCACATTGCGTAAGTGTGTGTGTGTGTGTGTGCCTAGGTGGGAGCGGTCAGGCGCGAGCAAGCTCTAGCTCACACTTATACAGATACGACACGCGCCCTCGTCAAAGAACCATAATATGAACGATTTTATTGGCATTTAGGGCATAAAAAGGCTTGTCGTCATTACCTAAACATTCAATCATGTTTATCATAATTGCGATGAAGTTTTATACGAGTACATACCACGATTAGCAGTCGATAGATAGATCCAGTTGCACGACCGTGGTCACGACGGGACTGTGGGGTTAGGAGACGTCAGGTAAAAGCTGTCATAAGGAGTATCTACCTACCCTCATTTCGAAGAAACGTAATCGTAATCATGTATTTACTTGTACATATACATTATAACATTGAATCGGACGCCATTAAGTGCCTTACAAACTACGGATCTTTAATAAAAAAAAAAAAAAAGTACTTCATATATTCATTTAAGTATACCTCTTCTTCGGGCACTCCAAACTTCCTCAACAAAGCTTTAGCATTATTCAAGCTCAGTCGCCTCAGATCGGCATCGGTTCCCGTCACGGTTCTCTTTGGTTGCTGTTCCTCGTTGGGCTGCTGGGTGGGTTTGTTGGGAACCCGCACGTAGGAGAACCCCTCGCCGCAACCCGTGGGATCCGCGGGACCCGTCAACTGGAGGAGGCATTTACCTCGCATCGCTTGGATGTACGCACGGGTTGTGTTCCATGGGGCCACTTTGACCTGCGAGCATTTTATCATCATTAACAGCCGATGACTATTGCAGGTTTCCTATCGGAAAAGGGTTAGGCCACCATGCTGGCCCAATGAAAATTGGCAGACTTCATACATCTTTAACAAAAAATCTGATGCAACATCAGATAAATAATAAATAGTTTATTTATAAGAAATTGTACAAAAAACATCTATACTATCTATATATAATAAAGAGAGAGCGCGAATTTTGTGAGTTTGCATGTATGTCCGGAGCAAACTTTGGAACCACCGCACCTATTTCAAAAATTCTTTCACCATTTCAAAGGTACAATATTCCAGATTATTATAGGCTACATATTATGTACATAAATGTATTATAGCTAGATATTATGTGCAAATTTGTTAAACAAGTCGGAAATTTTTTTGACTCTTTAAACGTTTTCAAAGCGTGCGTTGGGTCTGTTTACTGTTATTGGATAAAAATGATGTATGGGTGAATTGTTCCTCTTAAAGAGTTCTAAAAAATGTCCGCGATAGCATACGTCTATCTTTTAAGGATAACTTATAGTAACCATTTCTATCTTTCAAATTTTGATTAAAAATAATGAATTATTTTCGAAGCTTCTTTAACCGATGTGATGTCAATCTATAACTAAATAAATATGTTTATTATCGTAAGTATTTAGTTTAGAACATATTTGCCCTTTACACTATACAATTTAAATTAATATCTTAGGAGTTATCGGAAAATTAATATTTCCGCGCGACAAAATAATAAAATTTCGGGAGATTCCTGTGGTGATCTTATTAACAGTCGTCTCCTAAGCTCTGTGCGATCAGTCCTTATAGGAGACGATTGTTAATAAGATAATACCTCGTCATCCATCTTAAGTTGTAGCTCTTCATCGTCATCCTCCTGCGGAGTGAAGATGAACTTTTCCCCGTAGCCCGCGTCCTTCAGCCGCTGTTCCGCCGCGGCCATGCTGAAGTACGCGCAGCACTGTTCCGGTGACACCATCGCGCGGATTTCCTCCTCCGATGGCAATCGGAAGTCTGGTTTAATGACCCACCTTGAAAAATGAGTACATACGTCATACAGTGGTACACATACACGTTTATCCATCTATACAAATAAATAAAATTGAAGTGTAATATAATATAAATAAAATAACAGCTTTTTAATAAATACATGACAGTAAATAGGTTCTTATAACAAAAAAGCATCGTGCCGGAACGCTTAATCGCTTAGCGGCACGTCTTTGACGGTAGGGTGCAGGTAACTAGCCACGGTCAAAGCCTCCCACCAGACTAAGTTTTTTATTCAAATAAACTTTTACAAAGTGTTTTCACTTTAAACATACCAATTGGAATCTTCTCCGGTGCGTTTGAAATCGGCGCACAATTTGAGACGTTTACGAATGGAACTTTCTGAATGGGACGGGAATGCTCTCTTGATGTCATCCATCTTTATGCGGCGCGGGTTGCCGCGAGATTTCCAGAAAAGTCGATAGATGAACACCTAAAAACAAAGGAAAAATTAACCATCCGCAGCCTGAAATCTATAGACTTTTAGAGAGAGTTCTTTTTTTTAAAAAAAAAAAAGAATATTAGCCAAGCTTAAGTTGACTAATATCCTCCTATCCCCTCCAAATAAGCGGAAAGCTTGTGCTAGGAGTGGGTACGACAATAGTGCAACGGGTGGGATTCGAACCTGCGACCATTCAGTTTTCAGTCCACACCTTTAACCGTTGGGCTATTGAGGCTTAAACTCTCAGCTTTATGTACCAGTGCATATTTGTGTCTCTTTTTGACCTCTATCTTAAGTCTGAGCAGAGTCAGAGCACGCTCTATAGATATCAGCATTAGTCTGTTTAATAAGTCAGTTGACACTGGTGAATAAAAAAATAGGTTGTAGCACTACATAGGCGGACTCAAAATTGAAAGGTCTTACTCACTCCTAACACAATTTTTCCGCTTCTTTGAGAAATATATCTTGAAATAGTCGAGTTCAACTTGATTAATGTTCATTTTAAAAGAAAAAAAACAGTGAAAGTTACAAAACTCATGAAATTATTTTTTTTTTTGAGGAATTTTCTTTAAGTTTACACACCTGCAAAAAGTCTCGCACAAAATTGTTGGCCCTCTTCGAATTTGGTCCGGGCACCTCGTACAGGGGACACTCCTGACCCGCCACAAATACTGCATCGACCTCGCGAATGTAATATGCTTGCCTAAAAACAATAAACATAGACATTTTTTTTTTTTAATTTGAAGATATACATTGCAAGTATTGGCCACATAACTCTTCGAAATAAAAACGACACAGAACAGCCAACTCTCAACATTCCCAACTGATTCGGAAGCTTCAAGAGCCAGTTTACGTATATCATTCCCTCTCTCTCGCACATTCTAATATTTTAAATTATTGTAAGAATCTCATCATGCTTTTGACCTAAGTTGTTCATCTATACTTCACAATAAAATAAATCAAAACTTTTTAAAAAACAAACTTTTATTTAAATGCGCTAAAAAGAAAAAAAAACTTTTTACATAGGTTTTTTTTTTAACTTAGGTTTGAACTTTCAAAAATCCTTTCTTAGCCGATGCCTACGTCATAATAGCTATATGTGTGCCACAGCCCCGATCCCTCCAGTGGTTTGAGCTGTGCGTTGATAGATCAGTCAGTCAGTCACCTTTTCCTTTTTAAAAGCTTTTATTTATCTTGCAATGATTGTATGTATGTATGTATGTATGTAACTATGTTAGTTCGGGTGGAATCTTTCAACTCAATTGTGAAGCAGATATCTTCAACCAATTGAGCTGAAATTTTGTATACACGTTTAGTTTGGATGACAATGCATAGTTTATTCTTTTTAGTGCATTTAAATAAAAGCTTGTTTTTAAAAAAGGTTTTTTTACTTTTAATTTATTTTATATATAACTTGCGATAAGACCTTTATCGCAAGTGTGTAGGATTTTAAAGGTCTTCGACTGAGCATGCTCGAACAATTAGAAATAATAAAACATAATAAAAATAATCATTTTGAATTGCTAAATGAACAGGTCAATGTCTCAAATTGCCCATTACTTCGTTTATTTGAAGGGACGAATCCGGGGGGGTCCGGGGGGAAACCGGGGGGGTCCGAGGGGAGTTCGGGGGGTAGTGTGCGGGGCAACAGTAGTGGGGATTAAAATAGTATATAATACCGCGCATTTCACAGAAACATCACTAGACAATACAGCATTGTAAAGTCGATATCTCCTGAGGATGCTCCGGTGTCGGGGCGAAACGTGCGTCGAGAGTAGTATAAAAGTCTTGTGTGGTGGTGCATGTGAGTGGTGGTGGCATTGCTTGCTTGGGAACTTTGCTTTAATTGCTTGGTTGGGGAGGTAAGCGGTGCTTAGCTTATAATTGCATGTTTGACCATACAGATTTTTTCTGTTGGCGGATTACAGCAAAATAATTCTAACATTTTTTGTTATTTTATATATATTTAGATAGCTCACCTAGTCCGTATAACAAGAAAGTCGGTCTGAGATAATGTATGCTCGTAGATAGGCGCGCGATACATGTTATTCTCTATCACAGATTGCGTCGCGCCCGGCGGCAATATTCCGAGGAACGGAGACGTATGTGCGTACGCTATTTCACCGTACTTTAACGGTTTTGGTCCGTTATCCTGAAACCAAATTTAAGTTAATCAAATGGACACCAACGTGTCCATCTTTCGAGAGAATCCAATGATTAACCAATATTTTGTTTAACCAATATAATATAAAACCGATTTAATCCTGAGGTTTACAGTGAATCCATTCCATTCCAATTTTTATCATTGAGTAACGTTTCATCATCGAATTTTGATATTTTGATGGATTTTTGTAAAATGAATAAAACCCAAACCCGGAATAATAATTATTATTAAATATATAAAAGTATAAATTAAACATGAACATAAGATAACAAGATGGAGCGCGTGAGAGGCCAAGAGAGAGAACACCGATCTAGGTGACAGGTGACAGGTGACGTGTGACGTCTGTCACACAGATCCACAGAATACATTGTATTTATTATCCAACAATTTTCAATATAAAAACTGTCAAAACGTGTAAACTCCTCGGTTACGTACCTTGGTGGCAGTCCTCTTATAATAATTCTTGATCTTGGAGCACATGCCCACTTGGCTGATGAGGGGCGGGTGTTCCTCGCAGAACTCCACGAGGACCAGCTCCCCGTCCCTTCCGCTCAGGTCTTCAGGCGTCCGCATGAAGAACACGTCTCCGCCACCGGACGCCAGACGTTCCGATTCACGTTGCTGTTGACATTAGTATTCTTTATTTTTATATTTAACTAGCTTTAACCCGCGGCTTCGCTCACGTTAGGTTCGATTTTTTAACCCCCTATTTAACCCTCTTGGGGTTGAAATTTTCCAAAATCCTTTCTTAGCGGATGTCTACGTCCTAACAGCTACCTGTATACCAAATTTCAGCTCGATCGGTCCAATGGTTAGAGCTGTGCGTTGATAGATCAGTCAGTCAGTCAGTCAGTCACCTTTGCCTTTTATATATTTAGATACATCAGTGCAACAATTTTTGATTCGTGGACTGATGTTTTTTCATTCCCGCGGAAACTCTCTTATTTTCTGGCATAAAAAGTAACCTATGTGTTATTCCAGACTGTAACTTATCTTTGTGCCAAACCGGTTCAGTCGTTGCAGCGTGATTGAGTAACAAACATCCATACATCCAAACTTTCATTTACAAGTACAAGGGTTATTTCTTTTAGATATAAGTTTGTATGAAATATGAGAACGGAATTCCTCTAGTGAGTGTCAAAAATAATAAAAGATACAGACCTTAGCCTTCTTCCTGATATGTTTCAACAAAGGTTGGACCGGGTGAGGTCCCGGGGCAGCCAGTGGTCCGTACGACAATTTCCTCATAGCTGGTCGATGGAAGGCGCGAAGTCGAGCCGGCCCCATGTGAGTTTGTATGAACGGAGCCCGAAGTTCCACCACTGGCGTACTGTGCTGTATGAGCTGACCCCCACCAACTTTGAGTCGAGGATTTTGAGATTTTGCTTGATAGAACCTATAATTTAATATTTTTTTTTTTTAAAAAGAACATTATACCTGAAGTTGACTAATATCCTCCTCTCCCCTCCAAATAAGCGGAAAGCTTGTGCTAGGAGTGGGTACGACAATAGTGCAACGGGTGGGGTTCGAACCTGCGACCTTTCAGTTTGCAGTCCGCACCTTTAACCGTTGGGCTAGCTAGTAAAGATTACACACTCAAACTGTTTGTATTTAGTCCCTTATTGAAAATCACCACGCAAGGAATTTTGACTAATTTTATAGGATGGTGAAAAAATTGCTTAAATTATTAAGCTCTTGAAGCTTATAAGTTAGTTTTATTTAAATACTAGTGGATGCCCGCGGCTTCGCTCGCTCGGATTTAGTTTTCAAAAATCCAGCGGGAACTCTTTGATTTTCGGGACAAAAAGTAGCCTATGTCACTCTCCAGGTCCTTAACTATACCCATGCAAAAACTCAAGTCGATCCGTTGCTTTGTTGCGGCGTGATTGAAGGACAAATAATTAAATTTAAATAAATTTTAATTATAATATAAAGAAAGGACGTGTACAAGGACATCTTATCGCTACAAAATTTATAATACTAGCTGATATCCACGTCTTCGTTCGCGTGGATTGAGGTTTTTTATTCCAGCGAGAACTCTCTTATTTCCCGGGACAAACATTAGCCTATGTCCTATTCTAGGCTATAAAATATCTCTGTGTCTCAGCTAAATCGGTTCAGTCGTTGCGTGATTGAGTGACAAACATACAAACTTTCGTATTTATAATATTATGATAATAGGGTTAGTAGGTATTTTAATGTTGATACTCAATTCGTTGTCTTAACTCTTAGCATGGGTGGCCTAAGTATGTCATGCTCTCTTTAACATTTCTGTGGTGGTGTCGTGTGGTGCGGGTTGTTACGTTCCCTCAAATATGTTTGAGCGAAGCAACGGCTGGATCATGCGTCATGCTCGTGAACGGGTGCCACCAACGGGAATGGGTCTGCTTTGTCTTCCCGTGTTGAAATGTGTTGGATTATATGTATTGCATTTTTGAAGCTTCATTGTGGAAGCACTGTATACATAGCTTAGTTTGGTTACTTATTGTAAAATTATTTAATTTTTTTGAAAAGAGCAACTGCTAAGTTTCTTGCCGGTTCTTCTTAGCAGGATCTGCATTCCGAACCGGTGGTAGATTTATGACGTGTCATAAGTGCTACAAGGTAGCCTACATGAAATAAATAAATTTTGAAGTAGAATTTGAAAAAAAAATAGGATTTAAATAACTCACACATCATTGGATATGTTGAAGGGGTCCCGGTCCGGCGACTTGGGCGGCGGCGGCGGCGCGTCCTCCTGCAACACGTTGATCACTCCCGCTTTGCCCAACAATATTTTGGATTTCTTTACGTGCGGATGTGGGATCTTTACTTTTGGGGCTGGACCTCGTTCTAAAATAGAATATTATCCATTATACAGGGCCCATTTAACCCGAGAATATTACCTAATATGGTAAGAAAAAAAAAAATGGGATGAAGACCTCGCACCAGTGCAGACTTATGCGCAAGCACACAAAGAGACTTTCAGCTGTTATTCAAATAGACGGACAATTAGAATGCATATAATGGGTACATTATATGCATTCTAATTGTCCGTCTATTTGAATAACAGCTGAAAGTCTCTTTGTGTGCTTGCGCATAAGTCTGCACTGGTGCGAGGTCTTCATCCCATTTTTTTTTTTCTTTTTAATATTTTAATATATAAACTAGCGCTTATCTGCGATCTCACCTGATGGTAAGTGAAGATGCAGCCTAAGATGGAGCACGCTTACCTAGAAGATGCCTATTCATTCTTGATTTAAGGACACCACATTATAGTTAGTTGGAAAAACGGAAGCCGGGAGGGCATTCCAAATTTTGGCGTGGTAGTGCACTAAGCGCTTTGCTTTCTTGTTCCTAATACGCACCGCAAATCATGAGCAAAGGCGTTTTCTAGTCAAGCGCGCTCCATTTTAGACTACGTTGTAGACAAACGCTAGTATGTGTATATTGTAATCGTCAATATATTAGAACAGTGACATATTTGCAAAGCCCAAAAATGACTCCTTGGCATATTTGGACATTTAATTAACAATTTTCAAACAGAACCTTTTTCATGGGTATACTCGTATGTGAAATATCATTGCTACAGATTTTTTATTTAAAAAGTAACAACAACTATATATATATAGATAACACAACTTCGGAAATTATTTCAAATGGTTGTACTGTAAACTTGATAAAATGCAGATACTGATGACATTAAAAAAAACCTTACCTCTGGTAATTTTCGATGGATCAACATCATCCGGTATACCCAAAATAATGTTCTCATCGTTAGGATCCAATGTGAGAATTTTGGGTTTGGGTATTTTGGACATATTCTCAGCATCCCATATAACTTCATCCTCCCAAGTTCCATAGACAAGTTCCTCGTTTTCTACAGGGAAAATGCTGTACCAGGTATTGTCCTCTCCCTCAGCAGACGTTGCACCAGTATTGTTGGTTGCTGATGCTGTTGTTCTAATAAAAATAAACATCAATCAATACATATTTGTAGTTTGGCATAATTGGGTATTGGGTATTGGTCGAAATGTGAATATTGAATATCCACATTTCGACAACAGTAAAATACTAGTAATTAATTACAATCGAAAAGGTAACATGTAAGAATAACATTTGTAAAACCATAAAATAAGTCGGTCAAAAAACAAATAAGTGATACGCTGTTTTACTCTTTCTAAAACGATATTTTGTATGGACAGTGTACTGAATTTGTGACGCCACATGTCAGTAGCGCTCTCTCTGTCTAACAGGATACGTTAAAGCTCTATATTTTCGAGACTAGTTAAGATATTAAAAAAACAACAATTACATTATGTTTTAATATTAAAAAACTTTATTTTAAGTATATAAAAAAAATTTTGTGAAAACCCCAATTACTAGATGCCTGAATATTTCACTTACGTGGCAGGTTTTGCTGACAAAGGCGCGGGTTGCTGCGGCCGCGGGTGAGAGAACTGTTGCGCTGTCCTACTGACTGATGTCGGCACCCATCCCGCAGCATTACTTTTACTGTTAAGGCGAGCTAAAACCTAAAAAGAGAATCGACATCAGTTTTCGTTATCCGCAATTGGAAGGCCATTGACGCTTTAACCATAAATATTAGAAGTCTTCATGTGAACTGGTGCCCTGGGCGGCCTGCTAGGCTTCTGGAGAAAGCTGGGATGGTTGGAGTAAAGAACATTTCGACCGTTCCGTAGAACAAAGTCTCATCTGCTAAATTTACAACTTGAAATTTGAGCCTTAAAAGTCACATCTGCAAGGCTCAAATCTCAAGTTATGAATTTAGCAGATGAGACTTTGTTCTACGGAACGGTCGATTTGAAGGATTGATGCCTCGCACACAACAGGCCGTGACTGGTTTACGTGTGGAAACAGCAGGTGACCCGCCTAAAAATATATAAAAAAAAGAAAGAAAGCTTACCTTTTGTTTGATCTCGCTACCATCCCATATGACATCCTCCTCCCATTGCAATTGAGACACCATAAGAAATGAGTCATCTGGAAACCCACTGTCAGGACTGTCTCTGTTTTCATTATTATCGGAATTAGGATCCCCTTCACTAGACTTTTCCTTTGGTTTGTCTTCCCTTTCTGGAGATGGTGCCTATAATAAATGGTATTATAAAAGAAATGTTCTATTTGTAAAATAATCATGTTTATTTAACAAAGGGCTTATAATAGTCTTAACTATCTACAAATGGTTTTGAATTATCTGCTTTTTATCTTTTTAATCTTGAAACTAATTTCTTAAATTGCATAAAATAAGTCTGTGAAAAATCACATTGAAATTAGTACCATTTTCTATGAGAAATCTCACCCTGTTATTTGCCCTCAAGAGTGTTTAACACATCAAAGGTGACTTTAATTTTAATTTTTCAACGAAAATTTTTACGTTTTACTAGATTGAGTTTTTTTTGGATATCCGCGGAAACTCTCTTATTTTCCGGAATAAAAAGTAGCCAATTCGGTTCAGTCGTTGCAGCCTGATTGAGTAACAAACATCCATACATCCACCCAAACTTTCACAAAATATTAATAGGATTTTCATTTACCTTCACTTTAAATCCATAGTCGAATCCTTCCCCAGTCTCTGGCACGTTGAGCATATCGTACCACGCTTGCGCGGGCCCGAACCGCCAGTGCGCCGGCGTTGGTCGTTGCGATTTGTCCCCAGAATTTTGTGAATTATTATCTCCTTGTGACACTTGAGTGTTTTCTTCCATTGGTCTAAAAAAATATTTACATTTTCTTGTGCAGCATCTGGTAGTTCGTCTGATGAAAGGCTTTGGTCGTGGCTAGTTACCACCCTACCGTCGTCTAGTTTCATACATAGTTTTGCTTATTATAATATGCGAATATAACACTAAATGACAACACTAAATGTTTACTTTTTTTTATTCAATGACAAGAAAGTCCTTGACTGCAATCTCATTTGATGGAATGTGACGATGCAGTCTAAGATGGTAGGGGCTAACTTGGAAGGGATATAGCAGTGTAAATTCAACCCATACCCCTAATCTGTTTCTACACGCCATCGTGCCGTAACACTAAATCGGCACGTCTCTGACGGTAGGGTGGTAACTAGCCAAACCCTCCCCCCGAACCAGACTCGAGACAATTCAGAAATTATAAATTTCCAATTGAACCTGCCGGGAATCGAACCCGAGACCTCCCAGTTATAAGACCACAGCGCTGACCACTACGCCAGGGAGGTCGTTAAAAACTATTTTTTTGTTCAATTTTATTTCAAATATTGTTCCAGTTGGGGTGTAGTTTTTTTTTAAATATATAGACTAGCGCTTGATTGCGATCTCACCTGATGGTAAGTGAAGATGCAGCCTAAGATGGTGCGCGCTTGCCTACTCTTGATTTAAAGACACCCAAATTATAGTGTAGACACCTCCAATCACAGAAAAATAAGGGGATTTAGCACTTCATACTTCAACTATTATTCAAATGCATCATTGTTCCTTGACACTGAAATAACTGCTTCACGTCAATGTTCGATGACAGACTAGCTAGCGAAATGATATGCACTCATATTTAGTGGTTACACAAATCGGACTAACATGCGATATCCACTTATTTTTCTATAATCGAAGGCAGACACCCATTTTATAGTTAACTTACTTCAGGAATTTCTCTTCATCGTCACTAGCGTATTGGACTTCTTGCAGCTCGGAGGCCTGTGGTGTGTCACTGCTCGTACTACCGCTGCGTTTCCGGCGTCTGCGCCTCTTCACTCCGCGCCAGATTTGTGGCAAACTGGACAGCTTACCCGGTCCGAAGAGACGAGAAAATAACAATACCTGTAAAATTATGACATATCAACTAATACCTGCGACGAAGAAATTAACAAACACTTTCATAATATTAGTAGAATAGAAAGACAATAACATCAAAGTTTAATATTTTTTTAATCGTTCATCAACTATCAAATTGAGCCTTGAGTATCTCATTTGATTTGATAATGTGCTTCTTAAGTGAATGGAGTCATAAGGTGACATTACAAAGTAGGTTATTGGATGCAATTTTGTTGACATTGCCGCAGTTTGTTTTTTTTAATTGTATTCTTATCAAACTTATAACTGCATGGTTTATATATTTTAACTGTACTATGATCTTTCTTTCTTCTAGCTGGATTGGTTTCCACACATAAACCAATCATGGTCTGTTGTGTGTGATACTATACTATGATAAAATAATATTAATTTTTGGTAAGTATTTACTCATGCACAATGAGTAGCCTTTTAGTGAGGTGTCCAATGTAGAAAAAAAAATATGTTTAAGAAAATAACTTACTTATTGCCAATTGTATGCAATGAAAACTTCATACAAAAATAAAATATTACCTAGTTTAATAATAATGTAATAATGATACAAATATATCATACTCACCTTATCAGGTCTGAAATCAGGAAATAGCTCTGTTACGTCAACATTAGCATATTTGGAGGGCAGCATGGCCGCCAGTGGAGTGTCCAACTTCTTAGGTCTATCAGTTTTAGGTTTTCTAAAAGATAAAACATCCATATTTGTACATCCATTTTTCCGGAACTTCTTTTTTTATATATATAAATAGCGGGCAAACTAGCAGGCAGGTCACCTGATGTTAAGTGATTACCGCCTCCCATGAACACTTGTAGTACCAGAGGCACCACCAATGCCTTGACGGCTTTTTAGCAATTTATTGGTTCGCCGTGATATATCAAGGTTTGAAAATGGTTTTTATGTTGTGAAAAAATAACTAGAATAAGAATATGTATACCTAACATCTTGAGTCTCAACTAAAATAATTTAAGCTCATTTTTTTTTTGCAATTATATTATACATATTGCAAACCAATACTTCACATATTTGCAAAGTTTAATGTGAATCCAACATGAAGTTTTTTAATTAAACTGCTTTTTAGGTGTGTCCATAAATTACACACAGATTTACTATGAAGACTCTTAGAAAGAATAAATATTGTTACTTACGGAACACTAGATGGTGGTGGCATAAGTTCCCCGTCACCTTCCATATCACCTTCATAGCCTTCGTCATTATTACGTTGTTCCGATTCATTCTCATAATCCTCTTTCCAGTTTTCTTTCTCATCACTCTGTGGACAATCGCTTTTAATATCTACTTCCACATCACTATTCTCTTGGACACCCGTCTCATTTTTTGTATCAGACTCAGTTTCCAATTTATCATTAGAAGACTCTACATTGCACTCTATCTCCTTGTGATGTTAACACAAAAACAGATGTTAGCTATATAAAATACTGTGCTAAATAAAATATTATGTTAGTAAAATGCCCTATACACTACCCAATTATACCAAGATATTAATAAATCAATCTGTACCTAGGACATTTGGGCTGAAATTTTTTTTCCAACCTTTCAGGAGAGTACAAAACTATTTTTTATATGATGATAAATAAAACCTTTTTTTCTGCTATTTCAGTTAATTCATTTCTTAAACTTTAGGTGTAATCCACAGAAGTTTCTGTCTGCTTCTGTTGAACACCCAGATGTTGAAAGCGAAATTGATAAAGAAGGAAAGTAAATGATACTCTAGGTATGGATCCAAATGCCTTTTTCATGTTATGAGTAAAATATTATACTATGGTATAATGAGCAATGACTGGCCAGATTGAAACAGCTAAAATAATATCGGAATCATTTTTAAAAATAAAGTAGGTACTTCAGCCCTTGTGTCTGAGGTACAGCATTGTTATTGATTTATAATTTCATTTCATTTCATTGATTTATATTTACAATTTCTTGGACCTGATTTTTTTTTTCTCTTTATGTTCCTGGTGGTTTCGTCAATGCTGACTATGTCACCCCCGTAAGTTCAACAATACGTAAAATAATATAAGTAATCTAAATGATTCTTAAATATATTTGATGAGTAACCGGTGCTCCTTTGAGTGGGAACAGATGTACTCATAATTACAAAAAATACCATATAGGTAGAGTTATTAAGTTGTGAAATATTTAATCAAATCTTTGAGTGATCGGTTATTCAGACAATATTCTTCTATTCAAACTATTGGCTATATCAAAAGCATCCCATATAATTATGGTCTAGACACTGTATTAGGATTGGAAAACAACTTCAAAATTATAATTGTATTGTAGTTAGCAAAACAACAGGTATTTGTAATTGTTTGTTTTCCCTTTTGATACATAATTTTGCTGTTAGTAATATAGTTCTATGTAAATTAGGTGTTAATTAGTCCAAAAATAAAAATAACATAAACATAGACATAAATTTATTCAAAAAAACATACAAGTGAGTTCAAATCTATTTGTAAATAATTAGTTAAAATATGTTTGTAAATAATGTAATATGTACTTCTGTGTATATTACCTTTTCATCTTCTGCTGCATCGTCAATATCAAAAAAATCAACAGCAGATGGACTTTTTTGTGCATAATCTGGAATCAAGAAAATACTTTTTGTTAAAACTAGTAATTTGCAAATGAATCATTTTTTTCTTTGTCATCTTTTGCATGGGTCAATTGAGGACCTGGACCGTGACATAAGCCTTTTATCCCGGAAGCTCACAGTATTTTTAAAGAACTTAATTTCACTGAGGCAAAGTTGACGACAAAAGCGACGAATCTAGAAAACACAGAAATGAATAAAAAATTATACTTTTTTAATCAAGCATTTTAAAATTCACGAATTTTCCATTTCATATTCACCATTCACCATGATACATAAAGCCAACATGTGATCATAGCCTTACCTTTCTCTTCATCGTCCTGAATCGGTTCTTCCTCTTCCAATACTTCAGACAGCATAGAACCAAGACCCAAGCGGGTCAATGAAGACAGCATTCGCTTAGAATCGCCATCAAGTAACCCATCATCTTCAAGCTGACCGCTTTCATCGATATTTCCAAACAAGAACCCCGTAAGGTCCATACCGGACCGACTTTGGTCGTTCGGATCATCACTGTCGCACATTTTGTACAACTAAGACTTATTTACTGTAAGGACTAAGGAATTCGCTTATATTACACAACATTACATTAATTCTCCTTAAATAACAATATCAAGAAATTAGCCAAATTACTTATTACACATAAAGCGTCAATTTATATTTTTTAGTTTTGACTTTTGACACATTTGACAAATGACAACTCATAATCAAATGTCAGTGTCAACCACAGTGTCAACAATCAACAGTCAATAGTGGCACAGAAAAAGATAATACAGTAAATGCGGATAACTTTCAAAACGTTTCAAACACTGTAAGCCAAGCTTAAAATAGAGACTACTGAAAATAAAGATGATAAAAAGTCAATAACTTGCAGAAAATTATTTAAGAATAATTATTATAATTTTTTTTGATTAAAAAAAATTGCCAACTTTATAATTTGCTGTCAAAAAAACAGCTAAGTACCTATTATGAGCATTGTGCATAAAAAAAATAATCATTATGGTCTGAAACTGCAAATGAATAAAATACAAAATGTTTTTTAAATATGTCCTACTGTCATCACGGATTTTGGTTAAAGTGTAGGTATTCATGAAAAACATTGCGATTTTTTTTTTGGCTGGATCGATCTTCAATACCTACTTATAGTTAACTCTTAGTTATCTGCTTTTTAACCGACAAAAAAAAAGTAGGTTCTCATTATTCGTCGCAGATATACCTATATATTTTTTTATTTTTTTTTATTTTTACTAAAAACCAACTTTGAGATAAACCCTATTCAATAAGAAAAAAATCATCAAAATATTATTATGCACTAAATACCTCTATGGCTACTATATTTTTTCATTTGGCGTCTTTGACGGGTTTATTCAAAGGGTACAGTCTATAGGTATCTATAGGGAGAGGTTATTCTCGACAGGAAGACTGCGTTGGCTCAAGGTTGCCTCAAGTGTGGCTTAAGTGGGTTTTAAAGAAGGACAAAGGGTAGAGTATAAAAGAAATAAACTCCTTGAAATGCATGCGGCAGGTGAGGAGCCTCGAATTAAAACAAAATTGATACAATGTTGGTATCCATATTATTATCATAACTTAACGGTTATGCCATAACTGTTAAGTTTAGGTACCTATTACCTATTTAGGTACACTACCTATTTAGGTACCTATTCAGGTATTTAAGTACACTTATAAAAAACTTGTCTGTACGGAATACGTAAACAACTTCAATTCAATCCAAATCCAATTGCGATAGAGCCAAAGCCTTTCCAATTCTTTGGCCTTTCCTATTATATGTTCCTAATACCTACATTTGATTCCGTTGTCTCCTATGAAAAAAATCTGCAATCAACGACTATAGGACCTACTTAGGCACCTAATTTGTAGAGCAACAATATTTCCCTCTGGTTTCTTTTAGTGTAAAAACTATTTTAAAGTTAGTAGCGGACAGTTTTGTTATGTTGAGTAAGTATTACTGAGCTATTCCCAGTTAGCGTCCGTCGCGGACTAATTAGCATGCTAACGTCTTTACGTAAATAAACCTTAAAATCGGAACATTTACTCCTTCATTTTAAATCCAGCTCCCGCTGTCAACAAGACTGTAATTTGCAAATATAGGTACTCGTACTTGCTAATTCGCAAAAATACTTTTAAATGCTTTAAGAGCGATTTCACCAACGTAAAATAGGCAAGTCTTATCCGAGCGTTTTGATATTTTCGGATTATTTGAGGATTCTCGCGCACTACGCAGCCATGACCATGAGTGTCATCGATGAGCTTTTGCGATCAGCAACTCAGTTTTTTCGTTGTGGTCGTGATCGTGGAAGTGATCGTGGAAGGAACCTTATTCACCTAAACATTTCTCTCTTTCTATCACGTAACTCTTATCCCTTCGCACTCTCTGAAGTTAGGCTCTTAGAAAAGGTACGCCATGCACTTGTAGCTCCGCAAACCACAGTTTATTGCGGAGTACGCCAGGCTTGGTAGTGCGCAAAGTCCTTATGAAACTTAATAATATCACGACAGTTCTGGAAATCTTTCACTGATCCTCAAACCTATTTCAAGTTTCTCATGACAGTCTGCTTTGTGATAAACTTAATTCATAAATCAAGAGGATATGTCTAAAGCAGGCACATTATTCAAAGCTTAATATATCGTATCTAAAAGCGATTAATAAATAGGAACAGTGGAGCATGTTTGATTTGCAAGCAACAGATATGCGAAATTCCTATTATTTAAATGCTTATACATTTTGTAGGGAAGCTGAATGTTCGTGTATTCTTGTTTACGGCTTGGTGGGCGCAAGCTATAGCGAAGCTAAGCTAGCTATAGTATCGCGGCTTAGCTGTAGGTACCTCTACCTGGCCGTAACGAGTTTGTTTCTGTTATTTTATTCAAAACGTTTTTGTAGAAGCTCATGTTGTAAAGCCGCTTAATACATATAATAAAATTATTTAGGCTGTAGCTTTAGCTTTAGCTGAAGCTAACCATATATTTTTTAAATTCCCTTTTAATTTGCGAAAATTCGCGATTTTCGTCTCTGTTTTAGTTTTCAACCGATGTTTAATCTCAAGTCATCGGGTATACTTTATTAAAGACACTAATTAATTAATTATTATTATTATAAAAATTTAGCTTCGGACGATTTTGGTCACATTTATTTAGTTTCGCTTCTATGAGCCGCATATTTACATCATCGTACATTTTAAAAGAATATTTACCCAAGCTGAAGTTGAATAGTATCCTCCTATCCTCTCCGAATAAGCGGAAAGCTTGTGCTAGGAGTGGGTACGACAATAGTGCAACAGGTAGGTATTATTTTTAGTTGTCTCAAAAGGTAAACTAGTGCTCTCTCGCAGAAAGGCGTAAGCGACGCACTAAGCACAGAGCTTGCACAGTGCATAGGACGTTCTTACCGCACTTACAATAAAATCGTGCTACAAGTGAAAAACCAACACAACAGTGAACATTGGAAGGTTGGTTACGATTGCGAGTTACGCGTCTCCCGTGAAATTTTTTGCTTTTAGTTTACCTTTTAAGTTAGTTAGGGGGGAAAAAATAGTTTAACTTTATAATATAATGTACATATTTACTTACGATTGGATTGGTGTACCTACGTAGGCATTTTTGCATTTTTGAAGTTTTAGTGTGGAAGTACTGAATACATAGCATAGCTTTGTAAAAAAAAAAATTTTTTTGAAAAGAGCAACTGCTGAGCTTCTTACCGGGTCTTCTCAGCAGAATCTGCATTCCGAACGGTGGTAGATTTATGACGTGTCATAAGAGCTACAAGTTAGCCTACATGAAATAAATTAATTTTGAATTTAAATTAATTTTTGAATTACGCATCCGACTCTCTAGGAGGGTATGTAGGGCCACATAAACAGGTAGGTATCTACTTGGTAAACTTATTACGTACCTACCTATTCGCAAAAAGTTAACCGGTAACCTAAAGTTTTTTAATTAAACTCTCAAACTCTCACGTACGTAATTTGACGCTACGTTGACGTAGCCTTTTTTATGACGTGATTAATTAAGAACTTTTTATCATACATAATTAATAACTTTTATCATAAATAATTAATTAATAATTTCCATTAATTAAAGAATTATTATCTGGATGTGATTGGAAATATCCGAGACTGGTAGTTACCCGAGGCTAAAGGGAAATTAATTAATAGAGGAACGTTGATAGGTAAATATAGATTAACATAATTACTGTAAAGGAAAAAATCGAGAGGAAACCTGCATGTATCTGAGTATGCGTCTAATAGTATTTATTCGCGCACGCAAATCCCAAACGTTTGTAGTTACAAATTGCGAACTACCTCAAAGTTATTTCCAATTGTGAATTATTAATCTTTTATACCTATAAAATAGTATCGTGACTAAATGACCAACGAAACCGCATATCTTCAACCAGAGGCTACTGGATAAAGATAATATGAAGGGAGTAAATTATTCCTTGAGGTACTCTAGAGGTGCAGTGAGTATGGTCTACTAAAATTTTTTCTGTAAGGGATGGAAAAGGTTAGTAAAGTTAAGTTAAAGGAATTAAAAAACCTTTATCCACGCGGAAGAAGGCACAGGCATTATCTAGTATATCTATTCTAATATTATAAAAGCTGAAGAGTTTGTTTGAGTGAGTTTGAAAAATTATTTTTGTGTTGGATATTCCGTTTATCGAGGAAGGCTTTAGGCTATAGGTATAACATCACGCTGCGACCAATAGGAGCGAAACATCAGTGAAAAATTTTGCAAAAACTGGGAAAATTATCCATATTTAAAATATATTCTTTTAAAAACATCTTAAGCGCGATCATAATAACAAAAATTGACGCGGACGAAGTCGCGGGCAACAGCTAGTACATAATATTATACATGAACCACTTCAGAAAGGACTAATATTACCTACTATGAGAATGATTCTCCTGTGCACGATATGTCCAGTACCCAAGTTGAAATTATGCGCTATTCGTACGTAAATGAGTAAAATTTCTAGTTCGGCATTAGAGGCAATGTGAAGGGTTCAAGAAGTCGGTGTATTACGACGCCTACGGGGCCTCTAGAGCCCAATGTTTGCGAGTGTTTTAGTAAACGACCAATTCACTCTGTCTGCATTGAGGGGCATTCGGACATATTTCGCATATTTTTGTTCGACATTAAAAGGACACTGCTCGTTTTCTGCAACAATGTTTTATCTCGAAAAACTAGTGATTTTTAATTAATTATTGATAAACAATCGCCATATCATGCTCTTTGAAAACTACATTAACTGAAAAGTGAACTTACAGTAGGTACTTTAAAAACTAAGATTTGACCTCATTTGAGACCTTAAGAAATATAATTTTATGTCTACTAGGTAATTCTCTCCTATCTGTGAAAATACTTTTTTTTTACTACCTACTAAGATGCTGTCAAAATAATCGTAATTAATAAAAAATCTATTTTTGAAAAATCCGGATTTTTGAGATAAAACAGTGTCGCAAAATGAATGAATTATGATTTAATAGTACCTTACAGCCTATACCTATAGATTCTGAATGCTATAGGCATTTTCCAGGCAAGCGCGCTCCATCTTAGACTGCATTTTCACTTACCATCAGGTGTGATCGCAGTCAAGAGTTATACTATACTATGGCTATACTATATTAAAAAAAATCGAAAGATTGATGAATTTGTTTACTGCGTGAACACCTCAGGTAAGATAATTTATGCAGATAATCTGGGAACTTGTATGCAAGTATGCATAAAAGGGATCATTACCTTCAACAATATGCAGAGCCAAGAGTGCAAGCGGCGATTTTCAAAACTCCAATTCGCCAAATAAATGCAAATTCCTTCATCAGCATACATTTGCGGCTTATCTCGTAAAGTGTGATCAGCTTTAACACGTCTGAAAGTTTTATCCGTGTGAGGCAAATAAACGCGTTTTGTAGAGATAAAGAAGGATAAAGTACGTGTTTATGTGAGGATAGTTTTTAGTAGTAACAACAAGTGTTATTGTTATCCGAACGTTCCGAAACGCCCTAGATATATTTGTCAGCATTATCCACCGCAGTATACGGAGCGTAACGCCGGAATAGCTGTGTGACGGTAATTACATTAATTCCTGCCGCGCGTATCACGTAAATATTGCAACGTCGGCAATTTATTACAACTAGTGCAAATACCGACGCAATAACCGTTATTGCTGCGATTTCTACCGTTATCTCGGCGTGACTATGGAAGCAAAATATTTCGTAACTTAAAATATTTCAAGAAAGGCGTCAGATCTGTTTGTAACCTTTGTTACCATAAACATAGTATAGTGGAGACTCGATCAGCCGGACCAATTGTTGTCGTAAGTCATTCGGATAAACGAAAATCCGGATAGTTGAATGTATGAAGATTTTATTATTTTACATTCTAAAACAAGTGTAAATTGACAATTTAAAAGTTAAAACACCCCCAAAATGTAAATGTACGGCTGGACTTTGTACGATATAACTGACATCCTGTTACCCAGTTTTCTGCTACATCATTAGATCCTCCTATCTATCTAACACCTACTAAAACAGAAAAAAAACACATCAAAATTGGTCCATACGTTAGAGAGCTACGAGGGAACAGATACAAAGATATTTGGTCCGGATAATCGCGAACACGGATTCGTTATACGGATAACTGAGGTCCGGATAATTGAGTCTCTACTGTATTACATTATGACGGACATACTAGCGCAGTCGTGAGCGTGATTCAAATAATATTAACGGTCTCGGTTTCGATTCCCGGCAGAGGAAAGGCAATATATCCATGAATCATAACGATAGACAAGGAATAACAAACATATCTTGCTGCAATGCAAAAACATCTTTGCGATTATGCATTGTAAAGTGAATATCTCCAGCTGTGGCATTGTCTAAAATTGGTTGCATCAGTGTAACTATCGCACCTCTAATTGGCTGGTGCTTTCCTGCTATTGGAATGCAGCAAGAATACCATAAATTCAGCCAATCAGAAGTCAGCGATCGTTACATTGATGCGATCAACTTTAGAGAATACCACAGTTGAAGATGCTTCGATGTTTGACATAAAACATTGTTTCATGGAATAAATCTAATCCGTGATTTAGTTTTCAGTTTTTCACAGTTTCTAGTTGCGCCGTAGGCATCGTAGGCATAGAGCTATAAAAGATTCCTCCATGGACGTAGGCGATGCGTAGCCAATCAAAAGTCAGCGATTAGTTACATTGATGCGATCAACTTTAGAGAATGACAGTTGAAGATGCTTCGGTGTTTGATATAAACATTGTTTCATGGAATAAATCTAATCCGTGATTTGGTTTTCAGTTTTTCACCGTTTCTAGTTGCGACGTAGGCATCGTAGGCATAGAGCTATAAAAGATTCCTCCATGGGCGTAGGCGATGCGTAGCGCATGCTACGCGTGCTTGTTACCATACAGATTTTTCTAGTTCCGCAGATTACAGCAATAGTAGATTGTTACACAAGGGACGTAAGTAAGCTATTACAGAACAAGATCCAATTTGGCGCCAGTGCGAGCGCAGCTCGCATAGGGCGCTAATGGATCGCGTGCACCCGAGATATTTAGTCACACGAGCGAGCGCAGCGAGCGAGGGTGAATATAGTTCGAGGGTGTAATAGCTACTTGCAACCGAGGTAAGCATTCTACTTTATATCATTCTTGCGAGGTAACTTTGGACTTATCCGGCAAAAGGTTTTGCATCATTTGTTCTGCTTCAAGCAAACAAAAATCAACCTCTCCTCCTTTATCATCATCTGATGAAGTGCTTGACATTGTTGTAAATAACTTAAATCCCTTTACGAACAAACTTCACAAACTTTCAGATCAAATGAAATGCCGCCATTTCCATTTTTTTTTTCGTAAATAGTTTTCCATTTTTTTTTACGGCTCTGAGTTCCAAGGAGTTTTGCATAGTTTGAAATGTATGGAAATTAAATGCCGCCATGTTCAGTGTTTTTTTTTTTCAGTAAAAAGTTTTC
Organism: Hipparchia semele; assembly: GCA_933228805.2. Taxonomy (NCBI): domain Eukaryota; kingdom Metazoa; phylum Arthropoda; class Insecta; order Lepidoptera; family Nymphalidae; genus Hipparchia; species Hipparchia semele. The sequence continues at coordinate 6,743,865 of OW121721.1, read as the reverse complement.
TTACCATTTTATAAGGAAAGAGATTGTTTACCAAGGAGTTTTGCATAGCTTGAACTGTAAAGTGAACATTACAATTAAAGCATAGTGCGACGTAATGTTGCCTTGAATTGCAAACACCAACTTACAAGGAGACTTTCCACCATAGTAATCCCTAGTTACTGAGCAAGTATGATATAAAATAGGTTTTTATTCCTTGTTCGAATTTAAAATTCAATGAATCATACATAATATTATTACGATTCAGTATATGCCAGAGTACGAAATCTGTAATAACGCGGTTAATTGACCCAATTAACGATTTTCGTTAATCAAAGTAGTTATTGTAACAACTTTTAGTTTGGATCATTAATATTTTGAATACTTTATAATAATTATGCTATGTACCTACTTACTTATTACTATTTTGAAAAGAACCTAAGTTATATTAATAAAATGTTGATTTTGTTTGTGTGAATTTTGGTACCCATTTTAAAAATCCCGTGGGAGTTCCTTGGTATTTTAAGCATAAAAAATATCCTTTTTAGTTGATTTCCTGAAAGAGATCGCTTCTTAGCGATAAGACCGGCCAGTGTTCTCTGTTTTCATTACTTTTTAAAATATGTTGTTTTTTTTGTTGTTCATTTGGTGAATAATAATGATTAATATTGTATTTTTTAACCTTTTTAAATTAAATAATATTATTTATCATCGCGTTGTATTCTGGTGAATAATTATGATCAGACAAGCTGAATGTCATGAATAAGTAAATAAGCCATTTCTATTCAGCATATTTTAATAATGACTCAGCTTAATTAAATTCATATCTATTGGCTATTTTAAGTTGACCTGATCGAATCGTCTAGCAGTCTAGCCTTTAGAATTAGATAAATAAAAGTTGCCTGTGATGTTTTATATTCTACGATAAGATATAGACCTTGGCTTCTATATCACCTAATAGCGGGCTAATTTTTTTTATTTTTTTTTCGATGACAAGATAGCCCTTGATTGCGATCTCACCTGATGGTAAGTGACGATGCAGTCTAAGATGGTAGCGGGCTAACTTGGAAGTGGTATGGCAGTGTAAATTCAACCCATACCCCTAATCGGTTTCTACACGCCATCGTGCCGGAACGCTAAATCGCTTGGCGGCACGTCTTTGACGGTAGGGTGGTAACTAGCCAGGGCCAAAACCTCCCACCAGACCAGACCAGAGACAATTTAGAAATTATAAATTCCTAAATTGCCACCGCCGGGAATCGAACCCGAGACTTCCCAGTTATAAGACCACAGCGCTCACCACTGCGCCAGGGAGGTCGTCGAATTTGGAAGGGGTATGGCAGTGTACATCATACATTCCACCCATATGTCTATTCGGTTTCTTCTTTTTCTTTATTTATGGGTTACCATACCCATGCCATGTATGTTATGCGATCAGCTTTAGACCACGTTCTAAGTAATATTGTTAAGGATTGTAGATGTTGTAGTCTGCGGAGTGAAGTTGTTCCCACATGAGCCATTACCACTAACTTTACTCACAAGTTTCCCACAGAGGCGAAATGAAGTGCGCGGAGGTCTAAATAGCCCCTCCATATTACACAGATGGGAGACCTTACTGTGTTTTACATATTAAATATAACCAGAAGCTAACTTTCATTTCATATTCTATGTGAACTTAACATGCAGACTTCAAAATGGCGGCTGTATTTAAAAAAGGTGTCCTGAGGAAAATAATATGAATAGGTATTCTAAAAGCGCATGTCAAATAATTATAAAATGTCTTCGTGCATAATGTTCCTCATTAAATTCATATACATATAAGTGTCGCGACCTAACATTAGATAGGTACTCAAGTCTACAGTTTCCTTGGAATATTATAAATGCGCTTGTTTGTTGGTTTGTCCTTCAATCACACAGCAACGGAGCAAAGGATCGACGTGATTTCTTAATGAGCACACTTGAGGATTAGCATAGTAACAAAGGCTTCTTTTATCTCGTTTTTTACTCATATATCGAATTGGCATACCTAATATACAAATATACGAGTATATTAGAAACAAGAATGATGAGTGAATCATATTTTATTCTGTTAAATATATTATGTTGGCAATTTGAGGTAAATAAAAAACTATGCAACAGCGGAAAATATAAAGTGAAATAGATAGGTACAAGATCCTATATCTGTTTTTTAGTACCAGTGATTTACTCGTACGTTTCTACGTTGAAGGAGCAAAACAAACGTCAACTGGAATTTATTTCCCTGTAAGTGTGAAATATTTGGATAGCTGTTCCGTAGCACATGCGCGTATACAAGGTGTCCCACGGCTATGCCACATGGAGGGGAAGTACCTTAAATATTGTAGATAGAACATTTTACTGAAAGAAGACTTCATTTTAATTTAAAAAACAATTTAAACTGCATTCATAGATTTTTAAATAATTGCCTGGTTGAACCGGGACTCGAACCCGCTATACGAGAAAAAAAATTAACCTTTATCTTTATCATACCGATCGAAAGGCTTCATCATAAGGATTATTTTTTGTTAAATAACATATCATGAGAAATAAAAGGAAGACTATGAATTTTAGCCTTTGATGTAAAATTTTGTTCAGAAAAATGAAAAGCTGACATTGGCGTATCGACATACAACTGACATGAACTATTACTAATGAGTACCCACTTGAGAAGTACGCATCATTTCCCGATCCTTACTATCCTTACTTATATTACCTACAAATGCGAAAGTGTGTTTGTTTGTTGATTTATTGGTTTGTCTTTCAATCCCGCTGCAATTCGTAGCTCTGTCTGTCGATATATCCCGCTGCAATTCGTAGCTATGTCTGTGGCATAGCCGTGGGACACCCTGTATACATTGTACAAGTACAATTACTATACATATTTTCTAACAAAACATACATCACATCACACTAATATTACAAAGGCGAAAGTTTGTATATGTGTGTGTGTATGTTTGTTACGTTTTCACGCAAAAACTACTGCAAAGATTTGGCTGATATTTGGAATAGAGATAGATTATACCCTGGATACCCTGGATAGACTTACTTACTCTTTATACTGGAAAATTAAAGAGTTCCCTCGAAAAAACAATAATCAAAAAAACAATATTCAAAAAATACATGGTTCAAAATTAAAAAAATAAAATAAATGTATGAGTGAAGCCTTTTTTAAAATAAAAGCGGTGGATAAGGCTTTACAAAAAAATTAAAAGACGTAAAGGTAAATACTACCTACAAGCAATCATATTTAGACAAAAAGTGATCAATTAATAAACAGTTTAATTTCTGTAATTATTTACACACTGAAATTGTAATAAACTTTAGTTTCTACGTAACCTATTAGGATATTTCGCAATTTAAATCCCACTTCGGCCTACACAGTATCACAATTGCAGCACTACTCGTATAATTGATTGGATTACACCTGTTATCAGGGAGGCTCGGTACGTGATCTCTGTACATAATTGTCTAATGCGACAATTGACAATTTATTACAAGGCAACCATGATAAACTGATTTCGTAATTCGGTTCTATTACATGCCCCACTCTTCTTCTTCTCCATCAAGAGGTTGACGACCACTGCTGAAAAAATATCTCTTGCATGGACTACCACAGGTCTCGGTCTTGCGCAGGCTGTATCCACTGCGACTCGTCTGATGTTTACTAAAAATATTAGTTTTCCTATTCGGATATAAAAAAATTATTTCATATTTTAAAATTAACCCTTCTCTGAGAGTAGACCGGTGCTCACTAATGAAACGTTAATGGCTTGCTTATAATGTAGGATGCATTATATCAAAACATGTCTAGCAGTTTTCGTTGATTTTTCATGAGTTTGATTCGGCGATTTGGCTATTCAATGTAAATCCTAGTAGGATTAAAAAGTATGAACTAGTTTTCAAGAAATTAATTCACATAATGTTCTAACATTTTCAACATATTTCAATGACACTGATAAGTCCATGATTTCCATATCAAAGTAATGAATAAACTAATATTACGCAATCAGTCTCTGTTGATCTTCGTAGTTCAGTACGAGAATATTGTATTACCCCTAGATCTGCATAAGTTAACAAAGTTTCAAACTGATTCGACTGTTGAATGTAGCTGAGTATCGATTTGTTAGAAATTAATTAACTCTATACTATACTACATTTTTAATAGAAATACTTTAAACAATGTTTAAAAACACTTTATTAAGTCTAAACTTGTTATAAAATTATTAAACTTAATGACAAAGTTCACTCACTTTGATATTCCCAAATGCCCACAAGATAACATAAAAAGTAATTAGGTACATTGTAATAACCATTTAATAATATTGTAACATTTTGTTTAGAAAAGAGCAACTGCTGAGTTTCTTGCCGGCTTTTCTCCACAGAATCTGCTTTACGAACCGGTTGTAGAGTTTTGACTTGTCATAAGAACCACAGGTTGGCCTACAGAAATAAATATTCTGAATTTGAATTTCAATATCCTAATCATGTAATCATCAGATTTACCACCCTACCGTCAAAGACGTGCCGCTAAGCGATTTAGCGTTCCGGTACGATGGTGTGTAGAAACCGATTAAGGGTATGAGTACACTGCCACACCCCTTCCAAGTTAGCCCGCTACCATCTTAGACTGCATCGTTACTTACCATCAGGATTGCAGTCAAAGACTATTTAGTCATCGAATTAAAAAAAAATCTAATAATCATACGAGTAATTGCACCAGAACTATTCTTGCATGCAACAAGAAAGTCGTGCATAGACGACATGTAGTAGGTACTTATTTCAATCAAGCACTCGCAAGCAAAGCAAAAACTAATATTACGTCCTTCAATTACGTGTAAAGCAACGGATCAACTTGATTTTTTGGATGGTATTCGTAGTTGAGGACCTGAAAAGCGACATAGGCTACTTTTATCCCGCAAAAACAAAGAGTTCACTCGGGACTTTAAAAACTAAACCTATGAAAATGAAGTCTCGGGTATCAAGTCTGGGGTTTAATTTATATATTTACTAGCACACGCTAGTAAATATATAAATGTATGCTAGTAAATGTTTAATTTATATATTTACTAGCAGATGCTAGTAAATATATAAATTAAACATTGTTAGTAGAGTTTTATATAAAAACCACTAATCGGACTGAGTAGAAACTTTTGAAGCCGCATGGTGTTCAAATGTTATTTCAGTGCTCTTTTTAACCGCGTGCACTGCAATGCTGCATTTATACTGACAAACTTTTATATGGAAATTTAAAATCGCAGCTATGTTCTTAGTATCAACAGAGGAATCTGATGATGGAATGTCTGAATTGTCTAGTGAGAGGCTTTTGCCGTAGCTAGTTACCACCCTACCGTCAAAGACGTACCGCCAAGCGATTTAGCGTTCCGGCACCATGGCGTGTAGAAGCCGTGAATTTACACTGCCATACCCCTTCCAAGTTAGCCCAACACCATCTTAGACTGTATCGTCACTCACCATCAGGTGAAATCGCAGTCAAGGACTATCTTATCATCGAATGAAAAAAATTAAATAATTCATTAATTGATCTACAATCTCCAGCTTGCTTGCATTTTTTTCATTAGGACTTTTTATTTTGGAAAATCAATGAGTTCCTGCGGGATTTTAAAAACTTACTCTACACCGACGAAGTCGCAGGCGTCAGCTAGTAAAATAATAAAGAGGGCCCTCAAACAAGAAACGTGATTTTTTCGGCGGTTTAGGGATTTTCTGAAAGGAAATTCTCAAAAGCAACTCACAAATAAGAAAAACACCTCCTCAACTCGAAAAACACGTAATGATCTTTTTCCGGGTGTGTGAAACATGTAACGTGTTGAAAATAATCCTATTAGTATTATAAATGCGGAATGTATGGATGGATGAATTGATGTTTGTTACTCAATCGCGCCACAACGACTGAACCGATTTGGCTGAAATTTGGAACAAAAATTGATTATAGTCTGAAATAACACATAGGCTACTTTTTATCCCGGAAAATAAGAGTAAGAGTAATCTATTAATTTCAACACACACAAAGTTTGAAAAGTCATAATATTATCTAAATTTTACAATTTTGTCTACGACAAGACATAAATTAGATATCAAACTTTGTCATAGGTCTAGAAGAATGACAAATATATACTTATCAGTATAAAACGTTTGTATGAGAAATCAAGCAAACCCTATCTATATAATATCTATACATATAATAAAATTGTAGAAAAGTGGTGTCTGTACAATGGAAATATATAAAAAAAAGTAGCAGGGGTTGTTATTATATCGATGCCGAACCCGAAATTGTAATTAATTTTTTTTGTCTGTTTGTCTGTTTGTCTGTGTGTTTGTGCACGCTAATATCAGAAACGGCTTATCCGATTTAGATACGGTTTTCACTAATATATTGTAGTAAGCTTCACTTAACATTTAGTGTTTATTTCATGTCAATAGGTTCATAAATAAAAAAGTTATGTCAATTTAAATAATCACGGCGAACATTTTTAACGTACAGAGTACGTACTACACGCCTCGCGCCTGAGCGTCGACGGTATATGTAATTCAAAATATGCTGCCCGAAAAGTCACTATTCCACGCGAACGAAGTCGCAGGCACAGCTAGTAGATAATAAATGCTGTGCTACTCGTATACGCTGGCACTAATAATTCCATTCCAAAATAATATACTTACTGGTATTTATTGTATTGCACTTAATACCTCCATACATTTTCCTTTTCTAGAGTATTTGACTCCAATTTACGGTTCGCAGCGTGATAAAAGTAAAGAGGTTTAACTTTTATACTCTTTCTCGCTTGTAAAAATATCTATTTCAAGTGGTATTAATCGCATGGCCGATTCTAAAAGAAAGCTCTTCACATCGCCCACAAAGAAAAGACACTGCGAGTATATTTCAATATTTCTTTTCCGTCTTGGCTTCCTTTCACACTGTTCAGTTGCGCCAAGAACGCCTGTCATTGTATGTTAAAGTGAACAAAGGGGGTTCTATAATACTGTGACGGTTAAGCGATAAAGCCGTGGCTCGAAATTGAAATAACTTGCATTTTCCTAAGCACTCGGGTACATAAAAATACCTTAGCTTATTATATTAACAATTTATTGTTCTCCACTGAAAAACTCAAAATTCGATCTAGTGCCAACTGCCGCACTCAGAGACATTGAACTACATACATTTATTAATTTACTAATTAATTAATTATTTATCATTAACTGCCGCACTTACACTCGCTAATGGTTACTTAAAAATTAAGTAAGTAACGATTGTCGATTCAGTGCGGCATTGAGATAATCCTGCTATTAATATTATAAATGCGAATGTTTGGAATTATGTTTGTTACTCAATCACGCCACAACGACTGAACCGATTTGGCTGAAATTTTGGTACCTACAGAAATAGATTATATTCTGGAATAATACATAAGCTACTTTTTATCCTGGAAAATACGAGTTTCCGCGGGAATTAAAAAACTGTATCCACGTACTCCAGGCATTATTATTATATTTTTGAGAATATCGTACAAATATGGAAAAAAGTAAGTACTTACAGACACTTTATCAAAGTTAGATTAGTTAGAAATTTTTAATTTTTTGAAATTGTCATCCGGTTAATTTTTATTGTACCTACTATCATATTATTTAAATATTACTAAATGAGCATTGAAAGATCAAAGACTAAGATTTGATTCGTCATTCAAAAAAATATAAAGTAATCATTTCTACGTATTAAGTAAACCTAATACCAGGCTAATACGCGATTACCTACTTTAATTTGAAAGCCTCTTTACGCTCTAAGAATTTTGTGGGAAGAAAGGTAATGAAAAAGTGAAATCATTTAATTTTATATTAGAGTAAAATCGTTTTACTTAGGCATCTATCATTTTAAATAAGATGAGCTTAACTCTATTACATAATTACAAATTAATAAAACTCCTGCTTAATTGATCTGTAATTAATTCATCTACGCTACTATATACAAAGTTCATAGACAATTGTGATTTCTTTCTATAAGGAAGATTAACGTTTAGGAAAACATTACTTGACAATTTGGAAATCCTTAATTTTCAGAAAATGTGCGCGTGAATTTAGGCACACGCTTCCTCTATTCTCTCACTCTCATAGTTAGAATGTCTATCCGATACAAGCGAAAAGAGATAAGATGCAGGACGTAAAGCATTACGTGCTCTCTGAGGCACAGGGGTTTATATAAAACCAACTTCCCATCCAGGCTCTTGATGAGAATTTCTTGACTTGTAACTTGAATCTAGGACCTCATAATCCGCACTCCAATATGTTAGTCTCCAATGAAGCAAAAAAAGTGATAGAAAACGTGTTAGGTCGTCAATTTAGGTATACCTATTTCCTAATTGGAACATCTGTACAGGCTCACGAAGAGAGACCATAATTCCTAGATGAAAGCGTAGTATGCTCTTAGTTGGTTCAATAAAATAAGTACGTATTAAGTGAGTACCATCAAAGACACCTGCAAGCGTTCTCATGGTATTGGAGAAATACCCGGTTGCAATATGAAATAACTGATAGCGAGAACTAAACCTAACTAAAAGATACGTATACGTTCATCACATAAGAAGCTTACCTGAGATTAATTCGAAGATATACCTACTGCAACAATAATTGAAAAGATGAAAAATTAATTTGAGAGATTTTTTTTTTAATAAAGAGTATTAGTCAAGTTCATCTTTTTTGTTCAACATTCTCCTCTCGAATGTTCGAAAGAATTCTGTTTTAAAAAAAAAATACTTCACTTTATCTTTATTGGATTAGTAGTAAACTATTTAACTATGTACCGATAGATTTACGAGTATAGTTAAATGTAATTACGTAGGTATATGTGTGAGGGTTGCAACAGGCAATTTCGATATAGCCATAGCGAAACTGCCTGTTCTAACTTCTAAAACAAACACTAATTGTTTATACATCTATTTCCCTACTACAAATTCGCGGTGGAGACAAAAGTCCAATATGTGAACTACAAAACCTCAACCATACAGTTTTCTATCTAGATAGGCTTTTGACTATATACACTATTTAGGTGCTATTGCCATGCTGCAATTTGATGCTGAATATTATAATATTATTTTATCTATTGTCTTATAGTATCATAAACACCTGGAGCTTACGATGAGTGCACCTTGAATATATTATGCACTCAAATCCAAAGTTTATTTTGTAGCTCGTCGCCACCAGCGAGCTTGCTGTTTAGCAATTTGATATTCCATCGCAGAAATTATAATCTTCCTTAACTAACTCCTTGCAAATTTTTATTGTAGGTAAGTAGGTATACAATGTGTAGACTATTGTACGGACAAAAACGGACGTGATTTTAATTTCAAACCCACCTCCATCATGTTTTATGTTTTATTACATTTATGTGACGACTGTCGCTCGGGGTTTTTGCCCGTCTTGATCGTGGAATTACGAAGTATATCTACATCTTACAATGATGACGTCACAATCATGTTCATGTTTGGACGCACATACGCAATTACGTTTCAACCCACAAACTTTTGTCAAATTAAACACATACATAATGTAAAGGAATAAAGTCAACTTTTCAATTGATAAGTTCTGTGTGTTGACTCTTTTTTGCATATATGCGTATATTTATGGTTAAAACCAATTTTATGGTTAAAATGTAACCATAATCGGAGTATTGGACTATTTTAAATCAAATACACTGTAACTACGAAAAGCAGATTTTGAGAAAATGGTTGTTTTTTTGCATGGGAATCGTTAGAGACCTGCAAAGTGACATCCCATTTATCCCGGAAAATTGAAGAGTTCTTCTGGGATTTTCAAATACTAAATCCACGCGGACAAAATCGCGGGCATTAGCTAGTAGAAGGTAATCGGGTCATAACTAATTAGCCTAATGAGGTGAGATGTGAGATTAATCAACATGTCCTGTACAAAGGGAGGTGATTAATGGAGGTAACACCGGCAAGATTTTCTATCAAGCAAAATCATTAGGACGCTGTTATATTTTTGAAGCGCTCGAATTTAGGTATTTCAGGATCCAGTAGAGTTTATGTACCTACTTAGAACAATACGCATAAAAAAAAAACACTACGCTCGTTTTTATACATAAACTAACCAGTCTGATTACTTGAAGGTTATTACGTTAATTATTTTTATTCAATTAAAGCCTAAACTTTACAGTCGCATGAATCGCAAGTATTTTTAACCAACTTCCAAAAAGGAGGAGGTTATCAATTCAGCCGGTATCTTTTTTTTCTATATAGGTATGCCCACCGATTTCTCCGGGGTTTCTGGTAGTATTTGTTATTGAGGAGAGATACGTCAGAAATATAAATGGTAGGTTTTCACAAGCTTGTCATCATACACAAATACCATAGCAATACGAGTAGGTACGTTGGATTCCCAACGTCTTCCGGTTCTTCCAACTATAAGAAGAATAAGAATAAGAATAAGAATTTATTTATTGACATAAAGATTTACATATTTCTATTGGTCCCTACCCTCTGCGCTAGGACAACCTGTGTTGCAGAGGATAGTTCCTTCCAGATACAAGATATATACTATGCATACTATTGTCGCTTCAGACTCAATGTGCTAAAGTCTTCTACTCGGTTCTCCGTGTCCTAACTTGAAAATGTAAAAAAAAAATATTACATGTAGTTCTTATGATGAGTCAAGATTCTGTACCATCGGATGGTCCCTCTTATATCTAACCATTAAAATAGATTATAATTTTCCTGGGATTCGTGTAATTTTAATTTAGTTCAAGCGGGAAACGCTCCGCCCAAAAACAGATTTTATATTTAAAACCACGTAATCTATGAGAGCGTAAGCCAAAAGCCCTTTAAATTTACATCCGACTAGTGAATCCGTGCAGGCTCATTACGACTGCATTTAAAGCTTATCTCGAAGCGATTACCAGTTAATAGGCTGTCGCGGAAAGGCTAATCTGAATCATTACATAAATAAGCGTTTGATTTTATGACGTCACGGCCATTCCGATACAAAACGAGTAATAAAATGAGTAACATGTATTTACCACAGATATGGAGTACCTACACTAGATACCGTATGGTCATTTAATTGTATCAAGAAAAAGTTAGGCCTATTACTTACTTATTGAGCTACTCTACGCTTCCCAATGAAATTCCACATAATCTTAAAATCAGAATAATGCTTTTTTTATGGAATACTGGATGGTGCCCGCGTTTCCGCAATTTTCCGGAATAACATGTAGTCCTGAGTATGAGTTATTCTCCATTTCAAATTTCAGCCAAATCGGTCCAATCGTTGTGGCATGAAGGAGTAACAAACATACACATACACTCACAGACACACACACATACAAACTTTCGACTTTATAATATTATAGTGTGATGTGATGATAGAGATTAACATCAGCAAAAGATATAATACCTATAGGTACATATCCGCTACCAAAACATTATTTCTCGCTAGATAGCTTGATAAATCGATAGCCATTGTTCTTTTATTACAATTTGTTCACAGAGTTCAATAAAACATTGAAAACAATGTTTTGTGATCCAGATTTTTTGTCGCTTACATTTTATAATCCTGACGTCAACGCGAAATTCAAACAAAATCATTAAAATACTTACCTACTTTTCATAACACCTAGCGTAGCAATACGCGCTATGAAAAGTAGTAATCTGAACAAAAAGCTTAAAAAACACGACGTAATTAAAAGAGTTCGGCTTAAAAGTTTCAAAGCTGATTTTACCTTATATGCATTCCATGAATATGAAAGCAGATAGACGCCTGTTTCAAAAACTGGAGAGTGTGGGTATTAATTTCCTTAATATATAAACTAATATATTAAGGAAATTAAGGTGTTGACCTAAGGTGTTGACCTAATACCTACTTATTTATGAAACTAATACACTGATTGTGACACTAAGTATAACACTTAATAGTCAAAGTAAGTCCTATTTTAGTGGTTGAGGATTTCTATCCTCCATTTCCATCAAATCTTCACTACCTAGATTAAAATACTTGGTTAACTATACCTTTCTAATAAAAAAAGAATTACCAAAATCGGTTCAGCTGCTCTAGCCATATCTATTCTCTTTCTGTGATCGCTGACATTTAGAAACGCTATAATGTTAACGATCATGGAAAGAGAATAGATACGACACGTTTGTACTATGGCTAGGACGGCAGATTTGATGGAATAATATCAACATTATGAAAAACATTTCCTATTTTTCGAAATAAAAAAACATCCTAAATATTAATCCAGACTATTATCCATAAATGTATCAAATTCATTCAGTAGTTTCAGCATGGTGAGTGCACAGACAGACAGATAAAAATTAAAAACATACCTCCTATTTTGGTCTCTATATCGATAAAGTTCCTTATGATTAAATTTTTTAAAATATGTTTCATGTACGTACAGAATTCGTCCGTCTAAGGTTTTATTATAGCTACAAGTAGGTAAGTATAAAAATTTGACTCCCATTTGTGAAGTTTTCACATTTTGTAATTGATTGCCTACGTTGGCTTTTCATTATACAGTATAAAATTCTAAGATTGTCTTCAAGGAAAACTGTTCATTTCATTTCCAAGTTATTATGCGGTGGAATAAGTTTTGTAAAGTAAAAAGTAAAGTACTAGGAAATATTCCTGGAAATTTTATCTAAGGTCTACTAGTCAATTTCCTGCTTCGTGATTAATATGACCATTTTCTGGTAAATGAAGCAATCGTTGGCTGAGAGTTGATGTGGTTTACGTCAAACAAGTAAATTGCCAGCGTCAACTTGATTTATTCGCGGATGGAAAAGTTTTAGCGTGAAAAAAAGTAATCGCAAATCGGAATGAAGCGTAATTTATAAGAAGAATATATTCAGCTTTGACAAATTTTCCAGCGTGTTTTAACATTAGATTCATTAACTTGGTATTCATTTAAATGTAAGGAGAAAAAAATTGCTACCTCCTATGCGTTCATGCCTAACTAGGTAATTTTAATATTACGTACAATATAAGATGAGTAGGTACCCACTCTACTTCTGAAATAGAGTCATTGACATCAGGAACAATTATTAGAATCGTGGTGTTCTTACACAGCAAATAGGGGTGGTACGGGTCGACGTGATTTTTTGCATGGATATAGTTCAGAACCGTGAGAGTGACATCTAGGCTTCTTTTTATCCCGGAAAATCAAAGGGATCCCGCGGGATTTTTAAAACCTAAACCCACGCGAGCGAAGTCGCGGACATCAAGTAGTCAATTAGTAATTAATAATTAAAAAAACAGTAACCATTTTTTTAAGTGTGCCTTTAATTAGCGTCTCCACGACGCCCAAACGAATGTTCTGAAACTTTTGAAAGAAAACAAATAACTACGAACGTTTTCAGGAAATAAGATAACATCTTCTTGTTATTACTTCAAGTTTAAGTTGTTCGCAATAAAATTTTGCTCTGCGCTGCAGCCATACGTGCTGCTGTTTAACTTTACCACTGAAATGTTTTCCGAGGAAACATTGCACTATGTTATAATAATACTACTTAATATCATACTAAATATTTTTAATTAATTTTTAATTAGCTTTTGCCCCTGACTTCTTCCGATTGGAGTTAGGTTTGTTAACTTTACCACTGAAAAGATTTCCGAGGAAACATTGCACTATGTTATAATAATACTGTACTAAATATCTTGACTTCTTCCGCTTGGAGAACCCCGCGGGAACAATTTGCTTTTCTGGAGTAATAATAAAAAGTGGTCTGTGTCACTCTTAGGCTAAAATCTATAGACCGCACTCTGCTCAGACTCAAGTCAAAGTTGAGACAGTTTTATGTGTCTCGGTTTAACTCTATCTTAAGTCCGAGCTAAGTCAGAGCACAATCTATAGATCTCAGCGTTAAAATCCTCAATTTAACCCATACAAAAACTCAAATACCTATAGGGTTGCCAGATCTTAAAACCGAAAAACCGGACAGATCAATATTTGGGTAAAAAGGTCGGACACCCTTAAATTTTTTACAAAAAGCCTGACTGTGTCCGGCTTTATCCGGGCACCTGGCAACGCTATCCGTAGCTCTATTCCAGCGTGATTGAGGGGCAAACCAATAAAGAAATTTACTCTCGCATCGATATCAATAATGATATTAATAGACCAAAGAAAATCTTCTTCTTCTACGTCGGTCCACCAAATGGGAAGGTCTGCCAACGTTGCGCTTTCTTCTTTAAGAATTTTTTGAATTTCACACATTTGAATCGCCGTAATATCTTATTCTAATTTGACTTTGTAATGTCGCTGTAAAAGAGATCAAAGAAGGGAAAATCATTTTACATTCATATTAAATTTTTTATTCATTCAAAGCCTTATTCAACGAGATTCTATTCAACTCGAATACCTTGAATTATAGTCGTTCAGGCGGTTTTTTTCTTGAAGCTTATTTTATTTTATGTTTCAGTCTTTCTTTAGACGATAATGCAAATAAGAAATTTCGGCTTGCGTAATTTCGAAGCATGATTTCATAATTACCTAAAGAACAAATCTTTACAAATAAATAAAATTGAAGTGTTTGGAATGAAACACTTATGCAAGGTATTGACGAAATCCACATCGCGAGTGCCAACCCTTCGATTGTGAAGTCGCGGGCGTCCGCTAGTATTTAGTGAAATTGGTAATTCACTCTTAGTTTTTAGAAAGAAAGTACACGTTGGAATGTCTTGGGCCCGATCTTGGGGTCAACATCTGCAGCTGACCATATTCAAAGTTCTGGCATTAGGTGATTTGGTCAAACTCTGATTGCGTCGGTATTACTGGCCCAATAAGGGTAATGAATGTTCGCATGGCGTCCATTAGTCAATGTTAGTCGATATTTATAGCCGGTCGCGAGCTTAACATGGCCGTATGTTTGACCAAACAACGATGAATTCCAATCAGATGATTGTCCCGCTCTTTACTTCAGCCCATTGTTTAAATGGACTGGCCCAGATACACCTAATACATACTTCACTAAAAACCATTTTCAATACCAATATTGCTGAAAGACTCATTGTCTTTGTGACTTTGAATCATACTGCTGTGGCTGTTACATAAACCTGCGAATTCGCTAGGATTGACTATGAATAGACAAGAATTTTAAGCACCTTGTTTAAAGTATACCATTTCAAACTAATAATATCGTATAAATATAGGTAACATTTAGAATTCCATCAAACGCATGAATAAGGAATATCAAATAATGGGGAAAGTTCAATATATACTCGTATACCTTTGAAACTACACGCACTACCCATTAGTTTATTTGGGACCTCCAAAACAAACTTCCGGGCGGAAAAAACTTCGAATGTCACTTAACTACTCAAGTTTGATGCCTTTATGTCAGCTAAAATGTGGTCTTGTTATTTTGCAACTATAAGGCCCGTGAAAAATAAAACTGTGAGCCTGTGTGAGTCTTATTTTTTAGAGATATAGTTTAAGTATACCAATTTATTTAAAAACTTATAATCGTGTAACACTGATGTACCTACGTAAATAATAAGGATGAAAAAAGTTTTGAAAATAAGCGAAATTCCACGATACCATGAAAAGACAATAATTGATGACAAGCAAAATGTAACAAAGCTTGTTTGGTTCATTTCATGTCGTTTTTCGATTTTTTGTGATCGAAGTTTCGAGTACGTACCTAATTGGAGTTTCCGAAAAGTTTGACGGTCATGACAAACTCATATTTTTGTTGAAGTTTATCAAAAAATATGAGATTAGATGAGGCTGATTCGTGTCCACGAGTAAACGTTTTTCTAAACATAATAAATAATAATTTATATTGACTTAAACCTTTTTTTTAAACACGACGCAAATGCACAAATTGACGGATGTACTCTATCATACACTTCAGGGAGGTATACGAGATCGGTCGGACCAAAAAAAAGACGTGTGGCACTCGGGGACTGCCGCGGTAAAGCTATTGCATAGCATTTTTTATAGCGGCTCACCGCTAGATGGCGTTGATAAAAAATGCGCCATCTAGCGGCTCACAGTAGAGGAGTCCCATGTCAGGTTATTTTCGTTACGGAATTTCTGGATTCGGTCTCCACGCTGGCCCGCGATAGAAGCTACGCAATAGCTTAAAAATTTCATTATGCGTGACAGGGCTTTCAAAATTACCAGCTCCATGCATCCAGCATTTATGCAATAAGCAGGGCTTTCTCAGGGGCAGGTTTTCTTGTGGAACGTGAGATTAGCCTGATTAGAGTCCATGACTTTACCCCGGTACCGGGGTAAAACCAGCTTGGCAGATTAGAGTAACCCAAGTTGTTCTCTCTTTATACTTATAACTACGATCTAAGCAGCACTTTTCTCTCGAAAAAAATACTAAATTATTTATTCTTTAATGAGAGAATTAGGAGTATCACACAAGAACGCGACATTATAAGAACATGCGATGTTCCGTAAAATACAGACGCCTAGTTTTCCGGAAAAACGCCAACAAATCCGTAATTGTTTACGAATTGCGCAAATTCTAAAGGGCGGGAACTGGGAAGCGATGATTTCGATCGAACAATTCGATTTTCGGATTCTGCTTTATGTGTTGCAGAATTGGAGCACGAGCGTAATAATTGATTGGATTATTGGTAGCTTTCGTATGGCGTGCGACGTGATCTCTGTAGGTACATATGTTTCTGCCAACTTAAAGTGAAACGTATGTATAAAAGTAAATACAAGTACATTAATATTATGTTAGACTAGCTTTTGTCCACGGTTTCGCTCACGTTAAGTTTGATTTTTCAACACAATCACAACACAACAGAAATACGGATCAACGTGATTTTTTGCATGGGTACAGTTGAGTGGCATAGTGACATAATAAGTATATTATTATCCCATAAAATCAAAAAGTTCCCGCGGGATTAAAAAACCTGAATCCACGCGGACGAAGTCGTGGGCATCAGCTAGTTGAGCAATAACTTAATTAATCAAATAAAAAATTATGAAATTTTCCCTAATTCAGCATTTTTATTTAAGAGATTTATACAACTTTTTGAATAATGGCAAAATGTCAATATAAATAATGCCCGAAATATATTATGTTTATCCACAAAATAGAAAACCACGGACCCATGTTGAGTGAGGCACGTTCCCCAAATGTGAGTTATTGTTTTTATCCCTTTTTATTGGAGTTTCATAAAAACTGCTTTAGTTTGCTGTAAAATATGACGTGTAATGATAAAAAATATCAAAATCGAATCGCTGTGCGGATATTCTAAAATTTTTTTTAAATATATTTTTAGCGAGTAAACAAGCCGGCGGGTCACCTGATGTTAAGTGATTACCGCCGCTCATGAACATTTGTAGCACCTGAGGCACTGCCAAATTCTAAATTTTCTGATATTTCAACTTGTTTTTTTTTTTTTTGTAAAATAGTTTTAGTTTCTGTATTCATACCTTGTCTATCTACCCTAATATATATATTACCCTATATATTATTACATTATCTATAAATTAGCTCTACACTGCTTTATCTAAGACAAAGCTAATTATATCCACTAGGTGGACCGACGCCTTTAGATGATTGCCAGAGAGCTATAATACAGAACTATTAAAAATTCAGTAATTTAATAAGTCTATAATAAAACAACATTTTCTTTGTCCAATCATAATTGTGGCTGAGGAAAGTTTAGTTCGCAAAGTTTCGCCGTAGTTTACTCGGAGTGCCTTAAATAAACTTTGACGAAACACCAACTTTTTGTCCTTTCAAATACGACACCTTACCTATCCCTGTAATTAACGAAAACTTGGAAGAAAACTTTGCTGATTCTAGTAAATAGACAAGTTTTAATTTATCACAGCCTACAAATCAATAAGCCTCAGTAGCTCAACGGTTAAAGGTGTGGACTGAAAACTGAAAGATCGCAGGTTCGAACCCCACACGTTGCATTATTGTCGTACCCATTCCTTTCCGCTTACTTAGAGGGGATAGGAGGATATTAGTTAGCTTCAGCTTGGCTAATATTCTTTTCTTCTTCTTCTTCTTTGTCAACTTATAGACGTCCACTGCTGGACATAAGTCTCCTGCATGGACCTCCACAGACCTCGGTCTTGCGCCGCCTGAATCCAGCGGCTCCCTGCGACTCGCTTGATGTCGTCGGTCCACCTGGTGGGGGGTCTACCAACACTGCGCTTCCCGGTGCGGGGCGCCTTTCTTTTCTTATATAATAGATATTAATTACGAAAAAGGGGTTAACGCAAAAACCATGAGAACGCTTCACGGATCAATCCAATCCAAAATGGCCGACGGCCAATCTATCAATCAGAAAGGTGGAAGACAAGCGTATGTTCGGAAACTGGGCGTTACAAGTTTAAAAAAATATTGTGTTATCAGCTCAACAATGAACATCCTCCATAGCCATGATTTCACAATAGCGACCAATAATAATAATAGATATCATATTTGAAGACTCCTCGGGAAAAACAATGAATGTCACTTTTTTCGTGAAACTGTCATCTGTTACTAAAATATAGAACTAAACTATATTTTTTGATAAAGTCAAGTAAAAAGTTTAAATAGTAATATGTTATTTCAATATTTATACAAAATGAGCATAAACTGAAAGAAATATAGACTTTGAAACTATAAAAAGTTCTTCTTCTCTTTTTAATCATCTTTTGACATTCATTGGTTTTCCCGAGGAGTCTTCATTTGTGCATCAATATTGTGTTGGTCTGCAAAGTACGAGTAATATAAAATAAATAAACTTAACCAAAAATCCTTAAAAATCTTAGTTAGCTAGTTAGTTATAGTTTCTTGATTTTTTAGTTTGTCATTCAACCACATCGCTAATAAAATATAATAGATATATACCAACCACCAGGTTACAGGTAGGTACCAATAATAGGTATCATTATTTACCAAAAGGTAGGTAGAACCCTAGAAAGGCGTGAAAAGTGGCATCCATTAATAAGCAAAACTAATTAACTCTAAAATTCCAGTAAATATACACAGGAAACCTGGTGCACCTAAGTATAGTTAAATCGCAAAACAAACTCTCCTAATTAAGCACGAAGACTTCCAGCGCCTCGGGCTGCAGTTGGCAATCGAGGCCTGGACATACAAACAGACAGACGGGTCAGGGATGAATGATAGAAGATGCTAAAACTATTTATTTATAGGTATATGCACAGGAAGAAGTTTTTAAATAAATTATGACTAGCCGATGCCCACAATGTTGTCCGCGTGGAATAAAGTTTTTTAAACATATAATAATATCTCTTTAATTTTCCGGGATAAAATGCCTTTGTGTTTATTCTGGACGAGTGCAATTTCCATTCCACAGCCAAATCGGTTCATTCGCTGTGGTTTAAAGGAGTAACGAACAGACAAACGCGCGCGCGCGCGCGCACACGCCCACACACACACACAAATACACGCGCGCACACTCTCTCTCACACACACACACATGCGCACGCACACACACACGCACACACACGCGCACGCACGCAAACACGTCTGAGCGTCACAGAGCCTCCATGCAAAAGTTCAGCTATCTAAGTCTAATGCTTAGGGCTGGAAATTGATGAGTCAATCAGTTGGTTAGTACTCTCCTAGCTCTGCACCACCGAGTTGCTTTTGCAGCGAGTAAAGAGGCATCCATACAACTTTTCTTGCTGAACACTTCATTGCTGAAGGTCGTGTCCATATGAAAGTGCCTTCGTGGTGTTGCTAACTATAGCTTTTCACTCTGTCCGGTCCCCGGCTATTCTAAATGCGTTTGTAAGTGGAAGGCCAGTGAGTGATTTGACTTGCTCTGACCAGCTAGGTGATCGGCCACGTGGTCTTTTCCCCTCCACCATGCCATACAACTAGGAGTCACGTATTTATCATCGCATATTCCGCTGCCTACACGCGTTTCGTGTGTCGAAGCCTTGTTCCACATTGGTCGAGGTAGTAATTAAATATTTCGCCAACAAACCTGGGCCCAGCGAGCAGGTAAAGCTCGCTTGAATTATTTAGCAACTCGTCGCACTCACCTGTCGAAAGCACTTTTCTTTTCCTGTTTAATGGCTTTATTTTTTCTCAGGTTACCTTTCCACATAGGTCTTCGAGTAGGGAAGCTGAAGTGGGAATGGGTGGGGCTGTTAACTGTAGTTATCTACACTAATTCGAAAAACTGATGGTCCTTGGGATCCAAACTTGCTGTTGTCCAAAGTGGCGACTACTACTACTACATAGGTAGACTGATGACATTAGACGAGTTGCAGGGAGCGGCTGGATACAGGTGGCGCAAGACCGAGATACGAAGTCTATGCAAGAGACCGATGTTTAGCAGTGAGCATCTATCGGTTGACAAACAAGAGAAGAAGGATACCTGTCTAATGAAGCGCAGAGGAGCAGAGCTAAATTCAACGAGCCAATCACATTATAGTGAGATGACGTGAGAAAGTTATCACCCTTCCATTCCGCTTCAGTGGAGAGGTAATCTTAGTCTTTATTTTTCAGCACTTTGAGCTAGTACGCTTGCTTGGGATTGAGCCCTGACTAATGTCACTTCGTTGGCGTAAATCGACATTTTGTATGGTCGGAAAGAAGTTGTGCCATTAGTCTTGATCAGTCAGATTTTTTCTAAACAGCACCTTAGTTTATTGAAATTAATTAAGAAAACACATTAAAAAAAATATGTGATTACTACAGATTTTTTTTTTCATTTCCGATTTCACAAATTCACGAAAAAACAAGTGTAGGTACAATGTACATGTGTATTTTTATAAACAAACTAATACATTGTAATCTATGTCTTAGAGCATTATTATACAGCCTAATTTTGCTTGCAATAATTTGCTTCAACTGACAGTCGATTGGAAACCTTTTTCGCGATTTGGATTTCTTTCGGTCCGGACAATTTTTAGCACTGACCCGAAGTCCAGTATTATTATGTCAATGTTTAAAATCATAAAGATCTGGTCTGATCTGGTGGGAGGCTTTGGCCATATTAGCTAGTTACCACCCTACCGTCAAAGATGTGCCACCAAGCGATTTAGCGTTCCGGCAGGACGGCGTGTAGAAACAGATTAGGGGTAAGTATGGGTTGAATTTACACTGCCCTTTCAAGTTAGTCCGACTGCATCGTCACTCACCATCAGGTGAGATCGCAGTCAAGGACTATATCTTGTCATTGAATAAAAAAAAAGATCCTGTATATTTAATAGGTACCTTATAAATACTTACTATGGGATTTACCTTCTTTTCGATTAATAATGTAGAAGCTTAAGTGAAAAGTGGCTAGTACTTTGTTCATCACACGAAACACCTGAGCTTTGCAAAATATAAGGGGCATTAAGTGCTCCGTCGGGGACATTATTTTTTAGATGTTTATTTAAGTCCATACTTAATCTAAACTGATGCGCTTCTAAATAATAGATCAATAAATAGGTAATTGTTACCTTTTTAAACTTATTAATTCATAATGATTATTTTCATTGCACAAAAGTCATAAAATAACATCAGACGAGTCGCAAGGAGACGCTGGATACAGGCGGAGCAAGAGAAAGGCGTGTGGAAGTCCATGCAAAACACATGCCAGGAGGCTCTTTTCACCATCGCCAAGTAACGTTTAACCGAGGATTATAGACGTGCTGACAGTTTTTCTGCTAAAAATCTGTCAAAATTGCGGCGCCACTTAGTAACTTTTTATCAAAGTAAACATAAGAATCCTACAAAAAAGGGTAAGAGAGTAATTTCTATTCCGCGGCGCCTCAGGAATATGCGTCTCGCGTGCCGACTTTCATTCTTGTTAAATGCGTGTTTCAAACATCTTTATCGCAGTTAACGACGATAAATAGTTCCTTTGAGCGCGTGAACGTCTTCCCAGGGCTTACCTGTTGATGGACGCAACTTTTGTTGCGCTATTTGTTCTGTCCTTGATCCTTCTCGTATATCATTTGGCAGAGCATACAGCACTTATACGTGTTTCAAGAATCCAGCAGTTTAATTGTTTGTACACTGAGGAATGCCTTGTCTATCAAAGTTAGTTTAATTGATAGTCCGCTTGGTAAAAAATATGAACAGCGAGCAAACAAGCAGGCGGGTCACCTGATGTTAAATGATTACCGCTGTCCATGAACCAGAGGCACGACCAATGCGTCGCCGACTTTTCAGGAATTTATTTGGTCGTTTAGAAGGGGTTAATCCAATCTAAATTCAAAATGGCGACCTTTCACCGTTGCATTAGCGGCATTTTGAATTTTTAAAACTGTCAAATCTCTTCAAAACCGTCTTAGTTTACTCCAAGTAAACTATTGGATGGATGGATGCGACTGTTAAATTAAACCGAAACCCATATCCCTAGTCGGTTACTGAGCGGCATCGTACCAGAACGCCAAATGACTTGACGGCACGACTTTGCCGGTAGGTTGATTACCAGTGGCGGCCGCAACCTCCCACAGTACAATCTTATCAGAACTTTATAATTATTTTTAAATTCACCCTCGGCGGCGCCTGTCTTTTCAGATTTCCTAATAGAGTCGTTGAAAAGTTCTCCGAGCTGAAGTGCGGAATTTTTTAATTATAAACGAATGAAGTTTGAATTTAAATTTTCATGAATTTTCATTACTAATCTTGCAGGAAAGAATATTTTTTATTCATTTACAGAGCTCAATATAAATAATATGAAATACACAATAAGTACTTACATTCTAGAGCGGTTCCCATTGGCACATGAGTTAGGTACGGACGAAGTTTGATTCTTATTTTTTTTTCAGATTTTCGTAATATTATTTATCTATGCTTGAAGCTTCAACTAGGTTCAAAGATTTTGATTGCAAATCTCTTAGTATTATGACGGCATCATTTGTAGGTATAGTACGTACTATTAGGTACAGTGTTTTTGGTTTTTGCCGAGTAGAGGCCATACAGGTTAAATAACAGATAAATATTGTTTATAATAAAATGTTGTAGGTAGCCTCTATTTATAATTCTACACTATTTCCCGATTTGTCCTGGCCCGTCTACAAGTGTTAAACATCGTGAATGCAAATGTTTCACACTTTCAGGGTAATATATTACCTTCGTTGTTGTTATGTTTATGTTTTGAGAGCCATCTACAAAGCGGACACATAAAATATATCGTTTTGTTTTATACGACAAGTTAGGCTAATATAGATATCTATCTTGTAATACATGAATTAAATGTTTGAACTTTTGCCCGCAACCTTTGCCCTTAGTTAAGTTTTTAAAATGCCGCGAGGACCCTTTGTTTTTCTGGGATAAAAGTATCCTACAGTACTCGAGGTGCAGTGATTATTGTTTAAGTATCTACTTAATATTATGTAGGTTTTTATCTAGGTATTGGAGTGGAAAAATCATTCGATAAGGACGAACTACACACTACCATATTTCTTCCAAGTAAACCCACTAAATATCTAAAACTGTGTCACTTACCACTACGTAAGAACTAGTCAAAGGTTAAATTTACGAGAATGAAAGCAGCTAGTTTTTTTATAGCTCTTTAATTTCACGAGGGCTCGTGGCTCATGGTTGTGTGTGTGTCGTATCATGTGAGCGAGAGCTTGCTCGCGCTTGACCGCTCCCACTTAGGCTCCTGACAGGCACGCACACTTATGCAATGTGCATGTACAGGACGTAACCACAATTAAAGCACCCGTAACTTCGTGAGATAAACGTACTATACAAATAAAATGATTAATAAAATGCTATATTCTAGGTACTCAAAGTTTGTTTTAGAATCCCAAATAAATTACTTAAAACCTTTATAAATAGAGCGTTCTCAGTGTTATTACATCGTTTTGATGGGATCGAGAAAATGTTTTATTAGGTTGAAACATTCAACCTAATAAATGAATAAAACAAGTAAGAAAATTTAACCGACTTCAATAGACCGAAATAAAGCATAATTAAAACGGGAAAGTATCCATAATATCTTAAAAACTACTGAAAACTGATTTTGATGATATTTTTACTATTCCCTAAGTTGAAGTACCTAAATGTAAGCAAATAAAAAAGATTGATAACAATCCGATTAATAGTTTCCGAGAAATACGTGGACAAACATACATACATACAAACATACATACATAGATGCATACATACGTAACCCTATGAAGTTTTGTATATTTGTTTAGAAGCCCTCATATAGATTACCATATTATGAGTATAATATATTGCAGTTCCATTAATATTACATACGGTAGCGGACAGAAAATGTTTACCACCTTAAGATTCATAATTACATTCACACGTCTATGCCTGACAATCGATATGCTTTCGATATTCTATGGCATTATAGACCTTACTGCACGCAATGTGATATAGAATCTACTTTGAAAACTGATAAACATTTTCTGTCCGCGACCATATACCTACACAAGACATGTATCGATTTGATAACCACCTTTTTTGAAGTCGTTTAAAAATAAGGTTCTTGTTTTTAATCTTTCTACGTGAAACGTAACTTCAGCTTTACATTTGTGTGACTGTGAAAATTGCAACCATTGTTTAATGTAAAAGAAATTCATGCAGTTTCAAACCGATGAACCGAAAACCAATAAGCGATCAGAATTCGAGGCGGCTCCATTTCAAAGCTTTGCATTTAAATCAGTTTTATGGACTCACCTGCATATTCGATATACCTAGAATCCGTGAACAAACTGTGCTTAAAATTTATTTAAGGCTGTACACAAGCATACATTACGTCAAATTTTATTACCCTGATTATTTTATTTTTTGGTGTTCTTGATATAGAACTAAGTCAGATATCGATTGATCTCTCCAATATCTATAGAGTATATTTTATTTTTGTTGTGTTAGACTGTCTTGCACCAATCTGCTTAATCATGTTTAGTTAAATTGTGTAATGGTGTCACTTTTTGGTAATTTTAGTTCAGAATGAACAAGAAAAGGATAGGTATAGAAAATTTTACTGAAATATATTTAGGGGGTTGGTACAAGTGGGCCTTAAATGGTAAACAAATGTTTCCTAACAGAAATGCATAAGCGACGCACTAAGCACAGCACATAGGACGTTCTTACCCACAAACAATGAAGCCATGCTACAAGTAAAAGCCAAACTTAGAAAGTCGTAAGCGCCCTGCTACGGTTGACGGTTGTTTGCGATTTTTTAACCTTTTAAGATAGTTAAGGAAAAATAGATTTTACTCATCCTTACTTATAGTAATGTGCGCGAGAATATCCGCTGTTTCATCGTCTACCCTAACTCAAACTTGATAACTAAAGTTATTATATCTTTTTAAGGATCAACAACTTTTTTAATAGAAGTAATAAAATATTGTTTTTTGACCCCGTGTAAAACTTTTAACAGCTAACCGAGAGATAGATCGGATGGGAACTTTTGACTTATTGTTTAGGAGAACAATATCAAAGTCTATTTCAAATCCAGCTATTCAGAATTTTTTTCGATGTTGGGAGGGACTACTTTGCAAAGTTTCGTGGGCCTATATTGCGAAACATCCAAAAGTGAAGATGGGTTCTATGCTTTATTTTATCTATTTACTATAGCCTAAATAAATAATTGATTTATGGAATCTATGTTATCGTTTTCCATTAATCGTCGTCATTTGGGCGGGACATATTAATTAATTTTGCTCCTCGCTCCATCAATCTGAATTATTATGACCTATTTAAGCGGAGATAAATAAATACAATAGAATGATTATTCTGATTTATTTCTTGGTATTCTCATTGAAGGCCCAGGCCTTTAGTACATCTCGTCGGCGATATCACTGAAGCTGCATCAAGACTTCTTTGTTGCATAACATTCGAAATAGAACCGAAACTCTGTATATAATATTATAGAGCTTTCGTCATAACATAGATTCCGTAAATCAATTATTTAACTATTTATTTATCGATTATAAATGACGTATACAAAATATAGAGCTATTTAAAATTACAAAAATAATAAAATTATTGAATATAAAATATCTGTAACATTACATATGTATGCATTTTAATAGCTTAGCATCATAAACTTTGCATTATTAAATGTAATGTAGTTTTGTATAAAATAATCTTGACATGTGTTGGATTGGTGTACTTACGTATGCATTTTTGCATTTTTGAAGCTTTATTGTGGAAGCACTGTATACATAGCATAGCTTTGTAAAAAAAAATTTTTTTTTTCAAAAGAGCAACTGCTGAGTTTCTTGCCGGCTCTTCTCAGCAGAATCTGCATTCCGAACCGATGGTAGATTTATGACGTGTCATAAGAGCTACAAGTTAGCCTACACTAGTAGGGCGCGTGGGTGCGCGGCTCGCTAAAGCGAACCGCGTGTTTTCTGTTGTCCAAGTAGTGGACGGGTCTTGATCATCTTTTTACAAATTTGTATGGCCGCCATCTTGAATCCGCCATTTTGAATTTTCTTTTCAGCTCACTGTCAATTGAATGAGGTTTTGAGTAATTTTTGTTTGAGCACCCCCCACCTATCTTTAATACGCTGGCCATGCTCCTCACCCTTCTCCAAAATCCTCAATCATCAGCTTTCTCCATATTTTTCCTCTGAAGTAATTTTTGTTCTCTATACAAAACTATCAGGAAAAGGGACCTTAATAAATTCGTCATAATTATAATTTGTATAGCGAAATAAATTCCGCCATCTTGAATTTTTTTCTATTCATCACGTAGACCATCGAGTCCTGATCATCTTTTTTCAAGAAACTACTCTTCCATCTTTCATAGTCTCCGAGATAGACACTGACGAAATTTGTTTGACCACCATCTTGAATCCGCCATTTTCGAAATTTTTTCGGCTCTCTGCCAATTGGATGAGGTTTTGAGTGACTTTTGTTTGAACACCCCCCACCTATCTTGGATATCCTAGCCGTGCTCCTCACCCGTCTCTGAAATCCTCAATCATCAGCTCTCTCCATATTTTTTCATCAAATAAATTTTTGTCGTCTCTACGAAACCATCAGAAATTTTGAAAAGGAACCGTTTTAAAGTCTTGCATATATTTTGTATGGAAAAAATTAAATTCCGCCATCTTGAATTTTTTTTCTACTCATTATGTAGAGCTTTGGGTCCTGATCATCTTTTTCCAAGAAACCACTCTTCCATCTCTTATACTCTATGAGATAGACACAAACAAAATTTGTATGGCCGCCATCTTGAATTCGCGATTTTGGAGTTTTTTTTCGACTCTTTGCCAATTGGATGAGGTTTCGAGTGACATTTGGTTGAACACACCCCACCTATCTTCGATACCCTGGCCGGTGCTCCTCACCCGTCTCCGAAATCCTCAATCATCAGCTCTCTTCATATTTTTGTTCCGAATGAATTTTTGTCCTCTATACGAAACCGTGAGTGAAAAAAAATTTTTCCATACAAAATTTTACAGGAGAGGTGATCAATGAGTCAGTGAGTCAGTCAGTCAATCAGTGAATCAGCACGAGTAGCTATATATATAGTAACTAGTAGGGCGCGTGGGTGCGCGGCTCGCTAAAGCGAACCGCGTGTTTTCTGTTCACAAAGTAGATCTTCGGGTCTTGATCATTTTTTTCCAAAAACCACTATTCCATCTTGTACACTCTCTGAGATAGACTCCGACGAAATTTGTACGGCCACCATCTTGAATCCGCCATTTTGGTGTTTTTTTTCAGCTCACTGCTAATTGGATGAGGTTTCGAGTGACTTTTGTTTCAGCAGCCCCCACCTATCTTTAATATCCTGGCCGTGCTTCTCACCCGTCTCCGAAATCCTCAATCGTCAGCTCCCTCCAAATTTTTCCTCCAAATGAATTTTTGTCTTCTATACGAAACCATTACTTTGGAAAAAAAACCGTATCAAAGTTTTGAATGTAAAAAATAAATTCCGCCATCTTGAATTATTTTCTATTCATCAAGTAGACCTTCGGGTTCTGATCACCTTTTTCCAAGAAACCACTCTTCCGCCTTTTATACTTTCCGAGATAGGCAGCGACGAAATTTGTATGGCCGCCATCTTGAACCCGCCATTTTGGATTTTTTTTCAGTTCCCTGCCAATTGGATGAAGTTTCAAGTGACTTTTGTTCGAACACTTTCCACCTATCTTCGATACCCTGGCCGTGCTCCTCACCCGTCTCCGAAATCCTCAACCATCAGCTCTCTCCATATTTTTCCTCCGTATGAATTTTTGTCCTCTATACGAAACCATCAGAAATTTTGAAAAAGAGCCGCATATAGTCTTGCATATATTTTGTATGGAAAAAAATAAATTCCGCCATTTTGAATTTTTTTCTGTTCATCATGTGGACCTTCAACTCCTGATCATCTTTTGCCAAGAAACCACTCTTCCACCTCTTATACTCTCCGAGATAGACACAAACAAAATTTGTATGGCCGCCATCTTGAATCCGCCATTTTGGAGTTTTTTTTCGGCTCTCTGCCAATTGGATGAGGTTTCGAGTGACATTTGGTTGAACATCCCCCACCTATCTTTGATACCCTGGCCGGTGCTCCTCACCCGTCTCCGAAATCCTCAATCATCAGCTCTCTCCATATTTTTGTTCCGAATGAATTTTTGCCTTCTATACGAAACCATGAGTGAAAAAAAACTTTTCCATACAAAATTTTACAGGAGAGGTGATCAATGAGTCAGTGAGTCAGTGAATCAGCACGAGTAGCTATATATATATTAACTAGTAGGGCGCGTGGGTGCGCGGCTCGCTAAAGCGAACCGCGGTTTTTCTGTTCACCAAGTAGATCTTCGGGTCTTTATCATCTTTTTCGAAATCTGTATGGCCGCCATCTTGAATCCGCCATTTTGCAAGTTTTTTTCGGCTCTCTGCCAATTGGATGAGGTTTTGAGTGACATTTGTTTGAACACCTCCCACCTATCTTCGATACCCTGGCCGGTGCTCATCACCCGTCTCTGAAATCCTCAATCATCAGCTCTCTCAATATTTTTCCTCCAAATGAATTTATGTCCTCGATACGAAACCATTTGAAAAGGAACCCTATCGTAGTCTTGCATAATATATTTTTTATGAAAAAAAAAAATCCGCCATCTTGAATTTTTTTCTCATCATCAAGTAGACCTTTGCATTCTGATCATCTTTTTCAAAGAAACCATTCTTCCATCTTTTATAGTCTCCTAGATAGACACCGACGAAATTTGTATGGCCGCCATCTTGAATGCGCCAATTCAAAGTTTTTTTCAGCTCTCTGCTAATTGGATGAAGTTTGGAGCAACTTTTGTTTGAACACTCCCCACCTATCTTCGATACCCTGGCCGTGCTCCTCACCCGTCTCCGAAATCCTCAACCATCAGCTCTCTCCATATTTTTCCTCCAAATGAATTTTTATCCTCTATACGAAACCATCAGCGGAAAGGAACGTATCAAAGTCTTGCATATATTTTGTATGAAATAAAAAAAAATCCGCCATCTTGAATTTTTTTTTATTCATCAAGTAGACCTTCGGGTCCTGATCACCTTTTTCCAAGAAATTACTCTTCCATCTTTTATAGTCTCCGATATAGACACCGACGAAATTTGTATGGCCGCCATCTTGAATCCGCCATTTTGGAGATTTTTTTCAGCTCCGTGCCAATTGGATGAGGTTTCGAGTGACTTTTGTTTGAACACTCCCCACTTATCTTCGATACCCTGGCCGTGCTCCTCACCCGTCTCCGAAATCCTCAATCATCAGGTCTCTCCATATTTTTTCACCAAATGAATTTTTATCCCCTATACGAAACCATCAGAAATTTTGAAAAAGAACCGTATTAAAGTCTTGCATATATTTTGTATGAAAAAATAAAAAATCCGCCATCTTGAATTTTTTTTAATACATCAAGTAGACCTTCGGGTCCTGATCACCTTTTTCCAAGAAACCACTCTTCCATCTCTTATAGTCTCCGAGATAGACACCGGCGAAATTTGTATGGCCGCCATCTTGAATCCGCCATTTTGGAATTTTTTTTCGGCTCTCTGCCAATTGGATGAAGTTTCGAGTGACATTTGGTTGAACACCCCCTACCTATCTTCGATACCCTGGCCGGTGCTCCTCACCCGTCTCCGAAATCCTCAATCATCAGCTCTCTCCATATTTTTGTTCCGAATGAATTTTTCTTCTCTATACGAAACCGTGAGTGAAAAAAAATTTTTCCATACAAAATTTTACAGGAGAGGTGATCAATGAGTCAGTGAGTCAGTGAGTCAATCAGTGAATCAGCACGAGTAGCTATATATATAGTAACTAGTAGGGCGCGTGGGTGCGCGGCTCGCTAAAGCGAACCGCGGTTTTTCTGTCTACCAAGTAGACCTTCGGGTCTTGATCATCTTTTTCCAAGAAACCACTCTTCCATCTTTAAAAGTCTCTGACGAAATTTGTACGGCCGCCATCTTGAATCCGCCATTTTGGTGTTTTTTTTCAGCTCACTGCTTTTGGATGAGGTTTCGAGTGACTTTTGTTTGAGCAGCCCCCACCTATCTTTAATATCCTGGCCGTGCTCTTCACCCATCTTCGAAATCCTCAATCATCAGCTCCCTCCATATTTTTTATCTAAATAAATTTTTGTCCTCTATACGAAACCATCAGCGGAAAGGAACGTATCAAATCCTTGAATACATTTTATATGAAAAAAAAAAACCGCCATCTTGAATTTTTTTCTATTCATCACGTAGATAATCGGGTCTTGATCATCTTTTTCCAAGAAACCACTCTTCCATTTTTCATAGTCTCCAAGATAGACACCGACGAAATCTGTATGACCGCCATCTTGAATCCACCATTTTGGATTTTTTTTCAGCTTCCTGCCAATTGTATGAGGTTTTGAGTGACTTTTGTTTGAACACTCTCCACCTATCTTCGATACCCTGGCCGTGCTCATCACCCGTCTCCGAAATCCTCAACCATCAGCTCTCTCCATATTTTTTCTCCAAATGAATTTTTGTCCTCTATACGAAACCGTTGGAAAATTTTGAAAAAGAACCGTAATAAAGTCTTGCATAGATTTTGTATGAAAAAATAAAAAATCCGCCATCTTGAATTTTTTTCTATTCATCACGTAGACCAACGGGTCTTGATCATCTTTATCAAAGAAACCACTCCTCCATCTTTTATAGTCTCGGAGATAGATACCGACTAAACTTGTATGGCCGCCATCTTGAATTCGCCATTTTGAATTTTTTTCCAGGTCTCTGCCAATTGGATCAGGTTTCGAGTGGCTTTTGTTTGAACACTCCCCACTTATCTTCGATACCCTGGCCGTGCTCCTCACCCGTCTCCGAAATCCTCAACCATCAGCTCTCTCCATATTTTTCCTCCAAATGAATTTTTGCCATCTATATGAAACCATCAGAAATTTAAAAAGGAACCGTATTAAAGTCTTGCATATATTTTGTATGGAAAAAATTTAATTCCGCCATCTTGAATTTTTTTCTATTCATCAAGTAGACCTTCGGGTCCTGATCATCTTTTTCCAAGAAACCACTCTTCCATCTCTTATAGTCTCCGAGATAGACACCGACGAAATTTGCATGGCCGCCATCTTGAATCCGCCATTTTGGAGTTTTTTTTCGGCTCTCTGCCAATTGGATGAGGTTTCGAGTGACATTTGGTTGAACACCCCCCACCTATCTTCGATACCCTGGCCGGTGCTCCTCACCCGTCTCCGAAATCCTCAATCATCAGCTCTCTCCATATTTTTGTTCCGAATGAATTTTTATCCTCTATAAGAAACTGTGAGTGAAAAAAAATTTTTCCATACAAAATTTTACAGGAGAGGTGATCAATCAGTCAGTCAGTCAGTCAGTGAATCAGCACGAGTAGCTATATATATAGTAACTAGTAGGGCGCGTGGGTGCGCGGCTCGCTAAAGCGAACCGCGGTTTTTCTGTCCACCAAGTAGACCTTGGGTCTTGATCATCTTTTTCCAAGGAAGCACTCTTCCATCTTTTATAGTCTCTTAAATAAACACCGACGAAATTTGTATGGCCGCCATCTTGGATCCGCCATTTCGGAGGGTTTTTTCAGCTCTCTGCCAATTGGATGAGGTTTCGAGTGACTTTTGTTTGAGCAGCCCCCACCTGTCTTTAATATCCTGGCCGTGCTCCTCACCCGTCTTCGAAATCCTCAATCATCAGCTCCCTCCATATTTTTCCTCCGAATGAATTTTTGAACTCTATACGAAACCATCAGAAATTTTGAAAAGGAACCGCATCAAAGTCTTGCATATATTTTGTATGAAAAATATAAATTCCGCCATCTTGAATTTTTTTCTATTCATCAAGTAGACCTTCGGGTCCTGATTAATTTTCGCCAGAAAACCACTCTTCCATCTTTCATAGTCTCCGAGACAGACACCGACGAAATATGTATGGCCGCCATCTTGAATCCACCATTTTGGATTTTTTTTTGGCTCTCTGCCAATTGGATGAGGTTTCGAGTGATTTTTGTTTGGACACCCACAACCTATCTTCAATACCCTGACCGTGCTCCTCACCCGTCTCCGAAATCCTCAATCATCAGCTCCCTCCATATTTTTCATCCAAATGAATATTTGTCCTCTACACGAAACCATCAGAAATTTCGATAAGGAACCTATCAAAGTCTTGCATATATTTTGTATGAAATAAAAAAAAATCCGCCATCTTGAATTTTTTTTTTATTCATCAAGTAGACCTTCGGGTCTTGATCACCTTTTTCCAAGAAACCACTCTTCCATCTTTTATAGTTTCCGAGATAGACACCGACGAAATTTGTATGGCCGCCATCTTGAATCCGCCATTTTGGAATTTTTTTTCGGCTCTTTGCCAATTGGGTGAAGTTTCGAGTGACATTTGGTTGAATACCCCCCACCTATCTTTGATACCCTGGCCGGTGCTCCTCACCCGTCTCCGAAATCCTCAATCATCAGCTCTCTCCATATTTTTGTTCCGAATGAATTTTTCTCCTCTATACGAAACCGTGAGTGAAAAAAAATTTTTCCATACAAAATTTTACAGGAGAGGTGATCAATGAGTCAGTGAGTCAGTCAGTCAATCAGTGAATCAGCACGAGTAGCTATATATATAGTAATGAAATAAATAAATTTTGAATTTTTAATAGCTGATCTAAATACCGGCTTACGACAGTCTTCGATTATCATATTTGAGGAAAAAAGGAAGGAATATGTAATAAAAAGCAGAGATTTTATTACCAGTACGGAGTCAGTACTCAGACTACAGGTCTCGGCATACGAACCGAGATAAAAAATGCTACGCATAGTGTGCTACAGGTTTCAATACGAGTAGACTTGAATTTCAGAAAATAAACTCGAAAGCAAACAAAGGGGCACCGAAAAAGAAATCGTTCTCTGTCTTTGTACTATACCAGTTTATTGAAAAGGGGCCTGAAGACTACTCTGAAAGTCTTGTGATTATTTTAAAGTGGGTTAGGTACATACTTATAATTTCAAGCGTTTATTACAAGCCTTCGATAGCTCAGTTGGTAGAGCGGTGGACTGTAGTCGGTACTTGGTTATCCATAGGTCGCTGGTTCAAATCCGGCTCGAAGGAGATTTTTGCCTGCCAAACCTTAAAACTACGCTTTTTTATGAAAATCTGACAAACACAGACAGATATTTACACGTTACATTTTACAGATTATTTAGCTACCTACTTGGGCATGTCTTTACCGTTTTATTGAAATTATTTGGTTAATATACAAAAAAAAAATATTATCTTAATTTAAAGTTCTAGGAGTCTTCTCAGCTTAGTATAAAGTTCACAAAAAATGATGTCTACTATAAAATAGGTCTAGTACCTAGTAGAGTCACCTAGACTTTTAATTTTAGATCTAGTATTCAAATACGAATCAATCTTCGATTATGCGATGACGAGAAACATATAATGACGAAATCATCCTATAACATAAGTGATTTTACAATACTGGTACAATGGATTAAATGATAAAAATTGTAATTGAGTCGTGGTTAAATAGGCGCTGAAAGTTCGCGTCGCGCCCGTACTTATCTGCAGGAAATTAGAGCTTTTGCGGTATCCTCCTCATATTTTAATTTTCCTGACTCTTTTTCACAAAAGTTAGTTTCTAAAAGAAAATAATGACTACTGTTGACCAAGTATGCCAACCGAGATATTCGTATTGCTTTAACTCATAGTGTCATACTTTCTGTCGGAGGAATATTATGAGGAACAGGGGTATACAACAGGGGTTATACTGGGGTATTCACCGAACATACTGTCGATCCCTGTTTTTATGTAAATATTAAACGAACTATTAGTACATTTTTATTACATTTATTGATATTACAAAGAAAGCCATTCGATGCTATGGCCGCGACTACATCGGCGGGGAGAAATCGATTAAAGACATACCAAGATAACGCATAGACAGACGGAGTTATTTCGCATTAATTACTATATAAGAATTCAATGAACATAAAAACTACCCTATATCCATATCCTATATCCTTCAGTATCCAAAGTTACCAAGCCTATCATGTTTACCAATACCTTACCAAGTTTTTTTGAAATCGGTTCAGCGGTTTAAGCGTGACGAAAAAAAGACATACAGACAAACGCACTCAATTAATAAGCATTTAGTATGTATTTTGACCTACTTAATCCACATATGCAAAAAAATAGTTCTTAGGTTAAACAGTTTTTTTTTTTCAAAAACTAAATCTACTAGAAAAAATAAAATAATGAACAGTAAAAACATAGTTCAGCTTTCTAAATTGAGTACTTTTACCTCGAATTCATGGAAAGAATTTCTAATTTAAAAGAGTTTCGAGATTGCTCATCTTCATATATATTACAATAAATATATTCGATTTGCCTGAAGAGATCAGAGAAAAAAATATCTGATTCGTTTTATACCCGATATATTTTTTTTTTTACCCGACTTCAGCAAAGCCAAAGGAAGGGTTATGATTTTAGCAGTCTTTGTAGGAGGTATATTAAGTGTCTTTAGGCGTATATTGCACTGTAGCGCCTAAACTACTGAGTCAATTTTGATGAATGAAGTATCAATCGATTCGTTATTATGAACTAGATGGCATAGGCTACATTTTATACAGCCAAAATCCTCAGTAAGCCTCAATAGCCCAACGGTTAAAGGTGCGGACTCAAAACTGAAAGTTTCGAATCCCACCCGTTGCACTATTGTTGAACCCATTCCTAGCACAAGCTTTACGCTTATTTGGAGGGGATAGGAGGATATTAGTCAACTTCAGCTTGGCTAATATTTTTATAAAAAAAAAAAAAACAATTTGACGGATGATATGTAAATTTTCTGAAGTCGGGGTTAAATTTTTTTGACCTTTGAATGATAAAAATCAACTACGCTATTGGGACGTAATTATAGCCGACTTTTTGTCGACCAATAAGTAAATAACCCTTTTCAACCCCCACGGTCGCAAAAAGTAAAAGCATACTCTGCTGTAATAATACATTATGTAACGCCTTCATTAACATATTAATTGACTCTTTCCTAAAGTATATTTTATACAGTACAAGAGACCAACATTATGCGTAGTATTTTTTAGCTACAATCTTTGCTAAAATGTCTCTTAAAACTATAAGCCATAAGAACAAACAACACTAATGTTATAAGTAGTGGTTTTAGAAAAATATCTTGGTGAGCTTTTATTAAACCGATATAATATTACCGACATAATATTAATATTATGGCGGGACAAAATAAGTTTTTTATCTCATTTGCAAAAAAAAATTTTTTGTTGCTTTGTCAGTGAACAAAAGCCAATTTTTCTCACTCTATGAAAAAGTATTATTCTTTATTAGAACGTTACGAAATGATACGTTGGTTATATACTCAAAAATTTATACTAATCACTTTTTTTATTGAGTTAGAGTCAGAACCTAAACTGTAATGGAATTACAGTTTAATCTCACGTTACACAAATAACTATTTAAATAATCTAGGTTCTATCCAAAATATCTAAAGCGTCTTATTTCATGTCAGCGATTACAAAGTTGGTTGGTTTGGTACAATAACTGTAACCAAATACAAGATATGGATTTGATTTATGGAGTTGGATATTAAGGGGCCGTACCTTTCTCAAGTTACGCTTTAGATACAAATGAATTCACAAATGAATTATACTGAGAATTCTCAATATATCGCGTTAACAAAGTGGATAATATACTTATTGGAAAACTAATAAACAAGCAAAACTCGTTTTTACGATACATTAATAGTTCTTTGACGAAAATATCTCATTATATTTTCGACACGTATACAAATAATACGCCCAAGCGCAAAAATTGTATAGGTTTGTATATTTATGGGATAAGGTACAAAATCTGCACATTAATTTGCTAGGACCTAATTTGTAAAGCGCAAGCCATACCGTGAACTAACTTGGCTTAGTTTAATTAAGGCTAAGCTAAGTTAGCTTATCCCAAGGCTTAGCTTGCGCTTTACGGGAATTAAGGTATGAGTATTAGTGTTCCTTAAAAAGATGTCTAATTCAGGTATTTCTGTTGTACCTACTTACTTACCTATGTAAAACACTTTCGATATCTGGAACTTGTGAGTAGATAAGGAAAATCGACCAAATATTATTGTTACCTTAAATATACCGTGTGGATATAATGAGCGTATTATTTTCTCAATACAAGAGATTTTCAATTTAATACCGGTATTTTAACTTTGTCGGCTGGTGAACAAAACAACAACATATCGTTTCCACCCTGTATATTTGATATTGAAACAAAACCCAATTTATATGCATACAATCTATTCAAATCGAGACACAAAAATCTTTGACGACCTTCAATTTGGGATATATCTTCTCAAAATTGGCATGTCTTTGGTAATATTAGAGCAAGGTTACACGGTACGTTGTTACACAATTTTTGTTATCGTTTGTTGAGAAATAGTGTTGTGCGGCAGCTGTCATAGTATTATTATGATAGCATACAGTAGGTACAATAATTATTATTATTATCACAGGCATAGTTACTTATATTTAAAAAAGGAAAAGATGACTGACTGACTGATCTATCAACGCACAACTCAAATCACTAGATGGATCGGGCTGTTTGGCATACACATATAGTTATTATTAAGTAGGCATCGGCTAAGAACTCTACCCTAAGATTGTAAAATAGAGGTCTGAAAAATCAAACTTAACGCGACCGAAGCCGCGGGCAAAAGCTAGTTAGTCTATAATTTCGTGTCAAGAGGTGCAGCCAGAAAAAGTGATACGAAGATTTAGAGCAATGTTCTTACGAGTATAAACTCGTAAGAACATTGCTGATGTTCTTAGTTCCTCGAATAAACTAGGTAAGTACGGTTTTAAAAAACTTTTCAAGAAAAGATAAGTGAATTCTTCAGTATTGTTTATCTTTTATCTAAGAGTTGCATTAGAGTTTTCAAACTTTTTTTTCACCGACTTCAGGCGAGATTAGTTTTCCAAAGTTTCCCCACAATGCCGCAATGTAGTTCAAGGTATTCAAATGCGTTTTTACTTTTTACTTCCCGAGGCCTAGATACAGGCTTACAAAGAAAGCCCGGAATGTAAAAACTTTGTCTATAAAGAGCTTTACTGTATTGGAATAGTAACTTAGACGCGTTACTCTCTTTACCCACATTCTATTGCAATAATACCTATATAGTTTTTCTGTTTTCATAGTTGATGTCACTAAGTCTTTAAACATTTAATTCCACGTTTAAGATTTTTCTTTTTTTTCGTCACCCGATCTAAGACTTCCACTGCTAGACATAGGTATTTTTTAGGGATTTCTACACGCCTTGGTCTTGCGTTGCTTGAATCCAGCGGCTTTCTACGATGTGAGCGGTCTATAATTACACTGTGCTTTCCAATACGATGTCGAGATTCCAAAACCTGAAAACCTATTGGTCCTATTGGTTATTTAGGTACCCCACCCTTTGCCACTCAAGCTATATCGTTTACTCTTGGTTCTAATACTCTGGTTCTTTTCATTTTTGATCTGATCAAAATCTTAAACGGGGTAATATTTTTTTTTACTGAGCAAGCGTGTGTGAAAATTAATGGGCCCTCTTTACTCCCTCACTCTCATAATCCGATGTTACTGCAATCCTACATGACCAGGGAGCGCCAAAACAATAAAGCCGTACCTACGGAGCCTAAGGCACAATTTAATTTGAGCCCCATCCGAAGCGCAAAAATAAATGTCCATTTACTGCAACAATCGAGGGAAGCTTTTCCACAAAAGCGTATTAACTAAGTAATCTCCTAAGAGATATGCTTTAAAATGCAATCGCAATGAGTGGCTCTTAGTGGATATAAATTTGAGAGAATTTTTGCTATACATTTTTAAGTTCAAAACAAGCTATGTAGCTTTAGCTTGCAATGGACTCCTGGAAAATAAAATTTCTAAACTAATTGTCTAGTGACTAGATGGTAATAAGTTCTCCTCACCAATTCAAGCCAGTTACTAAGCAAGCTTCAACAATATCCATACAATGTATAGTAACAAGATTTTAAGTGTGCCCGTGATATCTGCAATCCATCCAGCTAGCCATCCATCCTCACAAACTTCCGCATTTATGATAAATATATTAGTAGAATTCTGCGCTATATTTTTACGTGCATACAGCATGCGTTATAACTGTCTAAATAAGTCATATACTTATAACTAGGGGATTCTTCTGAAAGCGTCATTATAAAATCAGAGTTTATATCAAAACCCTTTTATCATAATCCTGGAGCATAAATAAGTAAAAGCTTAAAACAGAAAAGTAATTAATTCAAAACCGACCCTTTACTTCGACTCGAATAAAGGTAACCAAGTTACACACACATTGAAACAAAGTATGTGTCAAACAAAATGTTAACTGGCCTATTTCACTTACTAACAGTACCATAAATAAACGGGGTTTAATTAAGATTATTTTTTTGCCGTTTTGTATGCGTTGCAGTAAATTTTTGATTATTTATAACTAGCTGATGCCGCGACTTTATGCGCGTTGATTTCGTTTTTAAAATCCTGCGAGGTCTCTTTGCTTTTCCGAGATAAAAAGTAGCATATTATGTCACTCGCTTAGTACCTATGCTCAGTTAGAACAGTTAGCAACAAGAGTTCAACCACTAATGATACCATTGATTGAACTCTTGTTTGAAGTAAAAAAAATTGGATTGGAACGAAGACGATTGTCGATTATTCTCGATCGGATTGCAGCGAGCGTTCGGAGAACAAATCAAGGATTGCGAGTGAAAAATCTTAGATCTTATTGAGCAATGTTACAATTGAAGTTAAATTCAAAAGTCACTTTATCTTCAAAGAGTCTTTTATCTTACTTGTACTTATTTCTGTCAAAGTTTGCAGCATTTCTGGCATGACTTTATTCAAACCCCTTTTTTTGAATAATATTGATTACTGTCCATGAAATATTACACTAATTATTATATATCAAAATAATAAAAACTCAACACCGATGAAGACTCTGTAATTAATGCTATAAAATACATGAATTATTCATATTAAGGTCTACAATGACCCTATAAGATTTGAAAGCTTAATAGAAAAACGTAAAACAATTACTGCGAAGGAATTTAAACGGTTTCATTAGAAGCTGCATCAATGCACCTTAAAAGGCATCTGATAAACTGTATCATTTGTTCTTGATTTTGAAATACATAAATAATCAGTTTAAAGAAAATTCACCTTATCGGCAATTTAGTAGTACGTAAGTAGGTACCTAAGGGAATCTTAGTGTGAGTTACAAATGTTGGCAGGAAACAATTGAATAGGTTGCCTCAACGATACCCATTTGCCAAGTTCCTATCGTGAAATGCGTCGTGTTCGAGACAGTAAATAAGAAACAAGGCACATAAAAGTATTGCAGTCGGCTGTTCGATTCAATTAATTTTGTGGACGAAATTGCTGGACAGATACAATGTATCTATAGGTATCTACAAAGTACTTACACGTTATGTAGTTAGTTACCTATTTGGTCTAGTGGTAGTATGTTCGACTACGGATGATGAAGTCCCGGTTTTATCCCGGAAAAGCAAAGGGTTCCCGAGGGTTTTAAAATGCGGACGATGTCGCGAACAAGAGCTAGTATAAAATAATCGCTTTAAAAAATACGACAAAGAATAGATCCGAAAATAATAGTGAAAAGCCTTTGAGTATTAAATGAAATGCAGTCCAATAAAAACAAGAGTTTTAAAAGGGTATACGTAACAATCAGTTGAAAAGTTAGCCCACCGCGATTGGATTCACTTTTAGTATAAATCTATTTCGTCTGCATAACAATGACTTTTATTGATTCGAGTGGTTCATAGACTTCGCAATCGCAGTCCCGCCAATTTTGTATGTTTAACAACTTATATTTGCTCAATATTCCCTAGTACGCTTTATGTTTTTTCATCCAGTATATGTATACTTTTGGTATTACTTGTGTCGATTAGAATCGAATACTTTTTTATTCAAGCAGGCTTTTGAATCATCAAGTGAATTTACCACTCGGAATATTTCGGAATGCCGTTTTAACCGAGAAGAACAGCTTGAAACTCGGTGAAAATGCGAAAGTTATGAGGATGGATGGATGGAAGGATGTTTGTTACTCTTTTACGCAAAAACTACTGGACGGATTTCCATGAAACTTCACAAACCTTATTTCGGAAAATTAAAAGATTCCCACGAATTGAAGATTACTTCAATTGAATAATATTGAAGAGCTTTTTCATAAGCATTCAGTTAAGAGATTTCTTACTTGTACTTGTATAAAGGCAACTTTAAAATTGACTGTGGAATTTTATTATAGAACTTATGCAAGAAGTATAGTAATTAGCTAATAGTAGGTGATTCAGTTCCCAAACTTCCGGATTTTGGGTCCAAAAGGCTGAGATATTTAGACTTAAAGTGGATCAACCCCAAACATTTTGCTAATAACTGAAATAATTCACACTGTCCAGTTTCCCGATTAAGAGGGCGGTATAATGGGATCAAGTCGGTACTCCCAGCGATGATAATGGGTTTAGAGGATGATGCCTATAATAGTCGTAATAGGATTAGTGAAATTAATATGTGTAGTACCCTCAATAACACTAAACTTGGTACACAATATAACCTTGGAAATATATTGAATTTTAAAAAATTATTTAATTTTTTTAGATTTCTTCTTCTTTTATATCAACTGACGAGCTGGCGCCCGCGACTTCAATTCACAATCGACAGATCGACAATTCCTAAATCCCCACAGTTTAGAGGGTCAGTACCCTTGCAGCATCAGGATTGAGGAATTGGAACCCGAAGTTTTTATGGGAGCATCTTGCAAAGTTTTTGTATCGATTAAAGGAAGATTGACGCACTACGGTTTAGAAATCACGGAGATGTCGATATACATAGGTATAAATATACAATTCCTTCTCCTCCTTTTTCAAAAGTCGGTTATAAAAGTAACCTATGTTACTCCCGATAACATCAGCTATCTACCAGTGAATTTCCTGTCAAAATCCGTCCAGCCGTTCCCGAGATTAGCGGCAACAAACAGACACTTCAATTTTGATAGATGTAACTATACCATTCGTAATGTTGCAAGTTAAAATAGATGGCGCTAGCTGTATGTTGGCACGCACGATGTGCGTGCAGCATACATAATATGCTGCTGTAACGAAGGATTTTGTTTTAGACACTTCAATTTTATTTATTTGTATAGACGATGCTTACTAAAAAAGTATTTTTCCCCTTTGTTCGCGAGACATCTCATTTCAGGTATAAAAATCGTTCGACAGTACTTGGGGGAAGAGAACGATTTTCCAACTTGCTTTATTTGGATTGCCGCGAGCTATTTGGTTCCCTCATTCGACCCTTGTATATCCATGTCTTGTTGATCTCTAACACTTTATTGCTATGGCTCTTTGTCTTCTTTTTGTTGACATCGAAAACCCCAAGATCCTATTTTTGCCAAGAAGTGTAACCAAACATAGAATGAGCAAATATTTAAAATGAAATTTTTGAGTACCAATTTCAAAAAGTGTGATAAATTGTAATCATATTTTTTTAATATTACATGAAGGAAGAGATTTCAAGGTATTTTTTTTTTCTACATAAAGGGTCGTAAAAAGTTGACAATATAAAAATAATTTAAACATCCAATAAGTAATTTTTTTTAAAGATCATTTATTTACCTTGTTAAATATGATTAGGTAATATTCTTCTGTAAAGAGTATGTTTAATACTTTACAATGAATTACTTTTACTATGAGTCTATCTTTAAACCACGCAATTTAAGCCAAGTATTCAGGCCTCTAGCACACCTCTCGCCCCACCGATAACGCACGCGGTGAGTAAATCATCATAATAAAATTAGAAAGAGAAAGACTCATATCAAATATCTACGTTAAAAATAGGTAGTTTTAGTTTCGCTTCGAACACCTCAATACCCACTCTATACCTTGCGGCTGAAGTTTATTGCAAACTAAAATCTGTACCTACTCTTCAGAAAGTAAGGCGAAAATCTGGGATCCACTTAAGGATTCGCCAGGAAAGGGTTTTTCTAAAGATATAAGAAGTCACTTGCAAATCCTGATTTATATTTTACGAGTAGCTTTTACGGTTTAACCACAAGAGAAAGTCAATATAGATGTTTTTAAAGTTCTGTATCAAAGTGGTAAAAAACCTTATATAGGTATATATACCTATTATGTATCGCTTTGTCCGTCTGTTCCTATGATCACAGCTGATTATTTTAGTAACTGCTAAATATAGCATTTACAACTTGTATTTTAGAATAGTTTTAAATAACATGCCAACTTAATTGCAAATGAAATTACTTAAAAATTATTATAATTTTGTTGCGTCGATGAGTCGATTTACTAACTATATTATGTCGCGGAAAAACCATGGGATTTTTAAACCTAACTCCATGGGGGTTGATCTTCTGAATAAAGCCCAATAGTTTGTATGTGTGTATGTGTGCTTATTACTCCTTCACGCCACAACGAATGAACTGATTAGGCTGAAATTTGGAATGGAGATAGCTCACATCCAGGATTAAAACATAAGCTACATTTTATCCCGGAAAATTAAAGAGTTTCCGCGGGTATTAAAAACCTTAATTCACTCGGACGAAGTCGCGGGCATTGTCTAGTATTCAATAAAGAATTAAACTTCGTTCACGTAGAGTGCGTTACGAAGAAGCTCCTCGTTTGCGACTGCAGGTAAAATAAAGCAAAACTTTCGCACTATTTCGCTGTTAGTTACGTTTCAGGTGGTTTCAGTACAGAGCAGGTGTTGGCGCTAATGTACTCGCCGCGAAGCGAGCTCATGACTATGTAAGTATGTAATGTTTTTGCATTATAACCAAAGTGCCGTATCCACGCACCGTGTAAACGGAAACTTCGTTTGCCAAGGAAAAAGGGGGTGAAACTTCTCACTTCATATAATTTTGTTTTAATAATTATCTATTGTATTTTAGCCAGCTTTTGCACTCATTTCATCTGCATGTGGTTAGGCTTTTAGAAATGGCGTGGAAATTGTTTATTTTTATGCAATAAAAGATAAACTATGTTTCGCCAATTAAATTATGCAAAAACGTTAATATCTCTGTTGCGGCGTAGTTAAAGACAAAATAACAAACATTTATATTTTATTAAAGACTTTCGACTACACTTTACTACTTTGTAAAGTAAATTTCACTGAGTGAAAAAAATATATAATATTCCCTTTAGAAAGCTTTAGGTGCAGAAAAGTTGTGTTTTATGACTTATTCCCGTTTTTTCATGGTGCCACAGAA
The DNA here is from genome assembly GCA_933228805.2 of Hipparchia semele. Taxonomy (NCBI): domain Eukaryota; kingdom Metazoa; phylum Arthropoda; class Insecta; order Lepidoptera; family Nymphalidae; genus Hipparchia; species Hipparchia semele. The sequence goes on along the minus strand of OW121721.1, from coordinate 6,700,191 downwards.
TTACTCTGCTAATATTGTAGTAATATTTAAATTTTAAATGGTACTTAAAACTATCGCGGTCAATTCGCAAATCGCGGAAGATATCCAGATTCCGGAGTTCTATTATAATTATTTACCGGTTATAGCCAACTGCTAAATGTGCTCACCGAACTACCCTATACTCAAAGAAGGTGATTCCCAATGTAGACTTGGGTCAACGTTGGGTCTCGTGTCAACCAACACATCATGCGCTGTTGCAACAAAGCTACATCACGCTCGTTGTCTGTTTATATTTACTGAAGTATTCCATCATTGAACCCATACATCAACTATGTCAAAAGCCAAAGCGAATGACATTGGGGTTAAATTATAATATGTGGGGTTGAATAAGGGTTGAATTGAGCCCGTGCTAGGGTATTGTCATTTGAGTAAATAACTATATAGATACAAAGCTTCATACAACCGCGTTGTGATAGATACACTATTACTAGAATGCGGTGTATGTAGGACTGTGTCCACTGGCGGCAATGACGTGTGTGAGCTGCGAGTAGACAAAACCAGTTTACGCTAATTTGACTTATGGACAAGTTCAAACTGTGATCTATATAGAACTAGCTTTTGCCCCCGCGACTTCGTCCGCGTGAAATAAGGTTTCGGGGTGGAATTTTCAAAAACTGTGACATACGTACTTCTTTATTTTTAACTGAAAGCTCAAATACCAACTTTGATGGAAACAGCTTGAAAAATGAAGGAGTTTCATATAAACTTCCATCCCCTATTTAAAGCCCTTAGGGGTGGAATTTCCAATAATCCTTTCTTCTTCTTCTAACTTCAGTAGTTTAGGCTATGCGTTGATATCTCAGTCAGTCAGTCAGTCAGGACTTAGAATTTTATATATATAGATTAATTAAATGGTATAAATTATAATTACTAACACAGCACATTACACAAGGTAAATAAATACTGGTAAGTAAAAATTTAAATAAAATAAGACACAAAAAGTAAATATAATAAAACATATTAAGCACTCTAATGAAGAGAGTTTCTATAAAAATCTGAAATTTTTCAATAATATTTGGGCTTTCCGTAAAAAATTAAAGAATGCGTAAGTTATGACTTTCAATAATTCCACCCCTCAGGGGGAGACACATTTTTATTGAAACCTAAATCCACGCGTACGGTTGCTGGCATAAGTTGGTAGGTATATACTTTCAACGATCTTTTGAAACGTTGCCTCTGTGCGGTTATTTATTCACGTGGTAGTGTCCAGGTGATATAATTCAATTAGATTGCGAGCCATTCATCTGCCACGGGGAAGAGTTATGTTCTGTCTCACGACACTACCTAAATTGGGTAAACAGTGTTACGAAACACGCAGTACCTGTACCGTAGTAGAGCGTTGTAGAATGCGTTTCAAGTTTCAGCTGGGAACCGCTTCAGTATATTATTTCCTTGTACTCATAACTTAACATTGTATGTTTGTAGAAGTAAGTTGATTGAAACTTGTTTTGCATTTTTTTTATCCTTAACCTGGGCTCTGGCTAATATTATAAATGCGAAAGTGTATGGTTTGCCCTTCAATCACGCCACTCATCGACTTTTTGCACGGATGTACTTAGTTAAAAACTGGAGAGTGACGTAAGCTATTTTTTTTCCTTTGACTGCAGTCTCACTTGATGATATATGACGATGCAGTCTAAGATGGTAGCGGGTTAACTTAGAAGGGAATTTATGAAAGTTTTAATAAACCCATACCCCTAATCGGTTTCTAAATGTCGAACGTTATATCATTTGACAACTGGTTGGTAATTCAATTAGCCATAGCCAAAGCTAATTTTTTTTTGTATCATGTTTATCGTGTTACCTTCAGTAAGCTAAAAATCAACTTTATATATCTAGTTGCGGATGTAGTGGATTTTTCAAACTTGTACACACGTAAAGTTCTTTCAATTCACGAGGGTACACGGCTCATGTTTACGTGTGGTCGTATCTGTATAAGTGTGAGCGAGAGCTCGCACCTGACCGCTCCCACTTAGGCTCTTAACGGGCACGCACATTTACGCAATGTGCATGTACACGACGTAACCACAAGGAAAGCGCCTGTAACTTCGTGAGATAAACGTACTATACAAGAGTCTCTTTGTTTGTTGCGATAAAGCATATTACAACTATGATACATACCATTATCGACTCTACAATCATTTTTTAAGCTATTGCATAGCTTCTATCGCGGGCCTTGAGCGTGGAGACCGAATCCAGAAATTCCGTAACGAAAATAACCTGGCACGGGACTTCTCTCACCGCTAGATGGCGTTGATAAAAAATGCTATGCAATAGCTTTACCGCGGCAGTCCCCGAGTGCCACACGTCTTTTTAAGCTATTGCATAGCTTCTATCGCGGGCCTTGAGCGTGGAGACCGAATCCAGAAATTCCGTAACGAAAGTAACCTGACACGGGACTCCTCTCACCGCTAGATAGCGTTGATAAAAAATGCTATGCAATAGCTTTACCGCGGCAGTCCCCGAGTGCCACACGTCTTTTTTTTAATACCATGTTTCCTTCCCTTGTTAATACGTTCAGTAAGCTAAAAATCCACTTAAATTTATATCCAGTTAGCGCGCCTCTACAAGCTCATTATGTGCATTTGAAGCTTATCTCTTGGCGATTATCGAGTTAGCAAGTTAACGAGGAGCGGCTACTATTGTGATAGTAAATAGGCATTTCATTTTATGGCGCCATCACCATTCCGCTGATGTAATGGCCCATAGCAAAAGGGTATTGTCTATTCTATTTGCGGTACCCCAGTGTTTTCTTTATCATAACAATAGCTAGTCGTACCGTTATACCATAACAGATATTTTTATAAGCGTTATTATAAGCGTTAAAACTTTAAATTTATTTTCACTAACTGATACCTGTGACTTCGTCCAAGTGGTTTAACTTTATTGATATTCTGGAATCCTACTTTTTTTATTGAGATATTGAGATCGCTCTTTAGCGATAAGGCCGCCATTTGTGCTATCATTTATTTTAAGTTAAATTTATGTTTCTGTATTTATGTGGTGAACAATAAAGTGTATTCATTTCATTTCATTTCATTTTTTATTCGATGACAAGATAGACTTTTTTAGAATAGGCAATCTAAGCTGGCAGCAGGGTAAAAATATCTACACAAAAATCTTCAAGTAAAAAATAAAATGGATTAAAATGTACTTAATAAAGTTAGAAAATTAAAAAACATTTTTCTTTTTTTTTCTAGCCCTTGCGAGAAAAAACTAAATCTCAATGTCAAGCCAAAGTTCAAAGTGATATTATATAACTTGAGGTTTGTAACCACTGAAAATCTGTGCGATTCAGTAACTCCAGACTTGTTTGAGCGAAACTAGCCGAGTCGGCGGCGTCCGCGGTCCTTAATTAACGTGGATTCTGATAAATACGCGATTCGCTCATCGTAGCTCAGTACGAGTTCTTGTTCTAAAAGATAGAACTTTTAACTGAACTTTTTTAATTAATAAGCTAATTTCAGTCTACTCTAGTCATTACCTTACGAATACCTAGTATCACCATGTTTCGAATCAACGTTACTCAGTACTCTATGCTACCCTCTAGTGTGCTACGGAAGGCTACGAGCTACGTGTACAAGGCTACGAACGTTGTTCTACGTCATACTTGGGATTGTTGACTGAAAAATTACTTCTTTATTAAATAGAGGGTCTTCCAAAATAAGTAAAATACACATCAGTGGTTAGTTTTAAGTGTGATAACAATTTTAAATTTTCGATTAAACTGCAAAAAGTGCTTCTAATAAATATGACGTCATAGTTCACTATTTCAAACAAGCTATTCTTAATAAATTATATTTTTTAATAATATTATTATAATTTAATAAATATTTTCTTGGGGTTTGTTTTAGCAACTCCTCTTGCTGTCAATTGATTATGACAAGAAAAAAGCATAATTGACAAAAGGAAACTATGAGCTAGCACGGGTATTAGTCTAGGTTTTTAACAAAGAGGTTTTATATTTTTTCTAGTAACTGCAGGCCTAAAGGCCAGGCACGTAAGCTTTGTTGAAATTGCCAATACTGCTTTGTTTCACCCATAAACGCAGTATTACCAGTAATTTATAACACGTGCTGTAACATTGTTTTATTTTGTTTACAAACTTCTAAACTTTATCAATCAATCTTACTAACGAGCTAATCATAATGTATCAGAAAAATAGTGTTGAAAGAAATTCAACACGAAAAGTTTGGTTCTGTCTAACTTTATTTTAAGAAACCCTTATAAATTACTGACCTTAGTAAATTGTACCAACTTTCAATATTGTTTTCCTAACACGTTAAGAATAATTTTTACTGAGTTCAACATTTTAGTTTTATTTTTACTTAATTTTGACATCACTAATTTAAAAAATGGATTGCTTTTATTTCATCTTGAATCATTTTAACAATAACACGTAGGTACTATAATTATTTTAAAAAGAAATTTTCATTAAAACCTAGGTAATGGCATCGACCTTTATTAACATGGTTAGTTTTCAAAGCTTTGCATTTAAATCAGATGCATAGAGTCAGCTGAATATTTGATATTTTCTTCAAATTCTACAGGGTGTATGAAAGTGCAGACATTTTATTTTAAAAAGGTCTGTTTTATGCATGACAAAAAAGAGACTATCCCTGTGTTCCATGTATATGGATGCAATATGGATTAAATAATTTTAGTAACTTCTGTATGGAAGTACGGAAGCTGGAGTCTTATCATAAGGAAAACCAAATACCACTTCTTGCAGCTCATAATTCAAAGGAAAATACCTGGCCAAAGAATATCTGGTTGGAGAAGAACATCTTGGCTTGAAAATGGTGTGTACCCGAAATAAAAAGAAAAAGAAAAGTAGCCGATCAATATCTGCTACAGCAAAAAAGTGCAGACAGTGCTAATAATATTGCCTACCTCCAATAGGAAACTGCACTACAAGACAAAGACGCTTTTGCTCCTACAGCTAAGCCCACACATAAATATTACTTGCAATGAAAATCACTACATAGTATAAAACAAAGTCGCTTTTTCTGTCCCCATATCCCCTTGGTCGCTTAAATCTTTAAAACTACGCAACGGATTTTGATGCGGTTTTTTTTAATAGATAGAGTGATTAAAGAGGAAGGTTTATATGTATAATGACATCCATTAAATAGTGCAGAAATACTTTTATTTTTGAGGTTTCTAAAGTCATGTCGTACATAATTACATTTTTTCCGCTTACATTGCAAACGCAGGCTGAACCCTACGAGATTTATCAAAATAATGTACTAAGTATTGTACACATTAAAAAGGTCTACAGAAAACTCCGCGATGGTATTTATGTCTATCTCTTATAGATATCCCACAATAACGTTTTTTTGTCATTTACTTTTTACGACAAATAATGGCTAATTTTCGAAGCGATTTTAACCAATACAGCATTAATCCTTATCTAATTAAATACCTTAAATACATTGTTGATTGAATATAGATCTATATGGCCTATTACAGCATATGATTTAAATGAATATTTTCGAAGATATTACAGATTTAAAAATTGCTGGACGTAGCGCTTGCGGCGGTTCCAGCCGGCCGGGGCGGCGAGAGCGTGCCTACAAAACATATTGTCTAACTAGCGGACGCCCGCGACTTCGTCCGCGTTCCTAAATCACCACAGTTTAGGTTGGCAGAACTCCTTCAGCATCAGGATTGAGGAGTTGGGTCCTGGAATTTAACGATGTAGTCTTTATTTGGTCCCTACAATAACTATTCATAATCAACAGTTTCTAAATCCCCACAGTTTAGGGGAGCAGTACCCCTGCAGCATCAGGATTGAGGAGTTGGAACCCGAACTTTTTATGGGACCATCTCGCAAAGTTTTTATGTTGATTAAAAAAAGATTCACGCAAATCGGTTAAGAAATCACGGAGATATTGATAGCAGAGGTAGAAAAACACAACTCCTTCTCCTCCTTTTTCGAAAGTCGGCTAAAAAAGTAGCCTATACGTTGCCCGATAATATCAGCTATCTACCAATGTTCCCGAGATTAGCGGTAACAAACAGACAGACAGACAGACAGACAGACAAAAATTTTAAAAATTGTTTTCTAGGTATAAGTATCGTATTTACTTTCGTATGCAGTTAGTAAAAAGCTGTTCTTTTGATAGTACAAACAGATACTTCAATTTTATTTATTTGTATAGATAACAAGAATCTGTGAACGTTGTATATAAAGACATTCTGTAATATATTAATTGTCGTAAAAATAGAAAAAATATGTAAAAATGTAAAAAGTAAAAATGTAGTGTATGAATTTAGATATTCCAAAGATAGCAGGAAATCTTCATAGTTTAGGGAAAGAAGAATTGTTTTACTCTAAACGCGTGCGGGCCACGGGCAGTAATGAATAAATCAAAAATACTGGATCGATTTTAATCATTTTATCAGTGAATGACATAGGCTATATATTTTATACCCGTGCGAAGCCGGGGCGGGCCGCTAGTATTAAATAAACGCAATAGTTTATATGTGGAAGGCAGCGGTTATAGCCGTAAAACAGAAAACTGCATTTATGCAGAAAAGTATAATTTTCACTCGCAAGTTAGTACATAAATTGTAAACTCCACAAAGTTTGGCAATAACACCACGAAAATCCCACAGTTTTCGCGAGCAGAAGTGTTGAAGTTTTCACAGTGGTAATAATTATTATTATATAAGTTAAATAACGTATAAAAATACAAACCCACAAAGCTAATGCGTTTCAAACGATTCATATTTTGTTTTTCTTCCAAATTAGCTGATAATGGTGAAAACGCCCCCGTAGAATTAGGTTTCTTCTAAATTCACCCCTTTAGGGATGGAATTTAAATAAAATCCCCTGCTAGCGCCCCTTTAGCGTACTCAAGGTTAATTCATTCATATTTCGAAAATCTAGGTTCACTAGCATATAGACGTGGCAGTGTTGGCATTAATCGATTAATTTTTTAATCAATTAATTAATCTGATTAATTTTAATCAGATTAAATTAATCATGATTAAAATAATCATGATTAAAAAAGTAATCATAATCATGATTAATGAATTTAATCATTAATCATTAATCGTTAATTGATTAACTTTTTTAACTTGATTAACTTGATTATAAACTAATACATCCATCAATGTTTTTACTATATATTTATAGCTACTCGTGCTGATTCGCTGACTGACTCGCTCACTGTCTGACTCATTGATCACCTCTCCTGTAAAATTTTGTATGAAAAAAAAAATTTTCACTCATGGTTTCGTATGGAGGACAAAAATTCATTTGGTGCAAAAATATGTAGAGAGCTGATGATTGAGGATTTCGGAGACGGGTGAGGAGCACGGCCAGGGTATCGAAGATAGAGGGGGAGTATTCAAACAAAAGTCATTCGAAACCTCATCAAATTGGTAGGAAGCTGACAAAAAATTCAAAATGGTGGATTCAAGAGAGAAGCCAGCGGGCGTTAAACAGCGCGCGCGGCGTGGCGCGGCGGTGTGCCTCGCCCCGCGCGCGCGCGCCCTCTACACCGAACCGCTCGAACAAATCGCTATCGCTCGGTCGTCGACGAAGGCGGGCAGTGCGATTTCATCATCCCTATGCATCGATGTAAAGCGAAGTCCGCGCTCGGCGCGTATCATATTATGTACCTAAACAATTAGAATTGAATATACTTGACGTTAATTGCACCTACGACTAGTATTTCGCTTGAAAATTCATATTGTAGGTATCAAGCATAGACTACGTCATGGAGCTCTAGGTCCTGGCTCTTCAATCCTGATGCTGCAGGGTAGTGTCTACCTAAACTGTGAGGATTTAGAGACTGTCAGTTTAGAATTGATATTGTTGGTCTTAATAATCTTTACTTCCTTATCCTAAGTAATCCTTACTAATATTTTAAATTCGAACGTGTGTTTGTTTGTTGGTTTGTCCTTCAATCACGTAGCAACGGTACAACGGACTGGCGTGATTTTTGCAAGGGTATAGTTGAGGACCGGGAGAGTGACATAGGCTACTTTTTATCCCGGAAAAACAAAGAGTTCCGCGATGTTTTTAAAAACTAAATCCACGCGGACGAAGTCGCGGGCATCAGCTAGTCACACTAATATTTGTAGGAACGCGAGCATCACCAATCATCAGAAGTGAAACGGAAGAAGCGCCATCTAGTGACGGTAGTCTTGTAACGTTACAAGACTACCGTCATGAAACGTTACAAGACTACCGTCACTAGATGGCGCTTTGAACAAAAATCACTCTGATCCTACTCTCCTACATATTATAAAGCCGAAAGTCTGTGTGTGTGTGTTTGTTAGTTTGTTTGTTTGTGTGTGTGTGTGTTTGTGTGTGTGTGTGTGTGTGTGTTTATTCTTCACGCCGCAACGAATGAACCGATTTCGCTGAAATTTGGCATGGAGATAGCTCATACCCAGAAATAAAACATAGGCTCCATTTTATCCCGGAAAATTACAGAGTTCCCATGGGAATTGAAAAACCTTGATCCACGCGGACGAAGTCGCGGGCATCGTCTAGTAGATAATAAAATGATACTGGTTATATTGAAGTACTTAGTTTCTCACCTTTCTTTTCATCAAAATATATTCAAATTCAAATTCATAATTTATTTATTTAATGTAGGCTACCTTGTAGGTCTTATGACACGTCATAAATCTACCACGGGTTCGGAATGCAGATTCTGTTACCTATATAAAGTGTTAATTTGGTTTGCTCAACTATTTCGTGTTCCTACGATCTTTTTTGACGACAGAATTTGCTTGCAACCGGAGCACCTTCCACTCATAAAGGCGGTCAAACGCCGACTGATTGATATTTGAAATTTGAATTTTTAAATTTAATCAAACCAGTGACCGAGTAAAATTAAAATAACCCTTATTGTATACTATTTTAAGATTCAGTTTAAACCAAAATATGTGTAAAAGTACACGCGATGCTATATTTTATTTTTTATACTATTTTTACTATTTTTTTCTTTGTGTTTTTTTTATTCGATGACAAGATACCCCTTGACTGCGATCTCACCTGATGGTAAGTGATTAGTGACGATGCAGTCTAAGATGGTAGCGGGCTAAATTGGAAGGGGTATAGCAGTATCAATTCAACCCATACCCCTAATCGGTTTCAACACGCCATCGTGCCGGGACGCTAAATCGCTTGGCGGCACGTTTTTGACGGTAGGGTGGTAACTAGCCACGACCAAAGCCTCCCACCAGACCAGACCAGAGACAATTTAGAAATAATAAATTACTAAATTGCCCCCGCCGGGAATCGAACCCGAGACCTCCCCGTTATAAGACCACAGCGCTCACCACTGCGCCAGGGAGGTCGTCAAAAATTGTGTTTGCAAATAGCTGTTTAATTTCGACGAAAAAGAAATGGCGAGAACGAGCAATGACCACAGGCAGAGAAAAATCCTTTATAATTCGAAGACAATACCAATATGATATTGAGTATTGGGTGGTGACGAGTGGTGATGAGTGGTGATGAGTGGGTGGTGATGAGTGGCGATGAGTGGTGATGAGTGGTAATGAGTGGTGATGAGTGGTGGTGAGTGGTGGTGAGTGGTGGTGATGAGTGGTGGTGATGGGGGGTGATGGATGGTGATGAGTGGGTGGTGATGAGTGGCGATGAGTGGTGATGAGTGGTGGTCAGTGGTGGTGAGTGGTGGTCAGTGGTGGTGAGTGTGCTGACTGCTTAGTGTGCTGAGTGCTGGTGAGTGGTGGTGAGTAGTGAGCGGTCAAAATTAACAATAAATTACTGCAAAATCGGAAAATAAATAAATAAGTAGTTAATAGATAGTTAATCAAAAATAATTAATCAGATTAACGATTAATGATTATGATTAATTAATCGTTAATCAAATTTTTGATTAATGATTAAATTAATCGTTAATCAAATTTTTGATTATGATTTTAATCATTAATTTTTAATCGTTAATCAGATTAACTTTGGGCCAACACTGAGACGTGGTTTAAGCTATGTGTGCCGTTTTTGGAACTTTAAGTAATCACTGGCAACACTTATTGTGCGGAAATTGAAAGCTAGTTTCAGGCACTGAGGGACTATGACAAAACACTTGTACCTTAATGAAATTATAACAGGTCAAAGGATACATTAGATAACTACCGAGTATTTGGTACTGAGTATGTAAAACCGAACCACATCCACAGGGGATGTTCTTAAGCGTGCAAATATTTGTTTAATTCAGAGCGCAGTTTGTTTGTCTTCACCCTGTTTCTCTTGTAAATCCCAAAGCTAAATCCTAGAGCCGTTGCGCACATCAAAATTTTGTATTTAACTTGCACCTTATGGTTGCAGTTGACTTGAGAGGCTTTGAATACGAATTATTAGTTTAATATGAATTCGCCCTTAAGAGGGGTACTCTCAAGCACGTTTCAAACAAAAGTAATTAAAATATAGTTATATATCAACCGAAATTACAGCTGATGTCCGCAACATTTCCAGATACGAGCTATCTCTGTACTTCAAGATCTCTTAAAGGGGTGAACCAGGAAAAGGTGATTTTACCGTGGTTCTTGGTGTTGTTACTAGTTGCGACCTAACTTTATAAACTTTGTTATAAGCATCTGTTTGATCATATGAACTTCTTATACTAAAGCGACCACGACAAAGACCAGTCGTGATCGTGCTGCGTACTACGTAAGGTCCTTTAGTATGTTGTTTTATAAAAAAACTAGCTTTAACCCGCGGCTTCGCTCACGTTAGGTTCGATTTTTTAACCCCCTATTTAACCCTCTTGGGGTTGAAATTTTACAAAACCCTTTCTTAGCGGATGTCTACGTCCTAACAGCTACCTGTATACCAAATTTCAGCTCGATCGGTCCAGTGGTTAGAGCTGTGCGTTGATAGATCAGTCAGTCAGTCAGTCACCTTTGCCTTTTATATATTTAGATGATTACTGACGAGACTTAAGCCCCAAGGTTCCAAATATAAATATAAAAATATTTTCGCCAAAATAAGTTTAAGAACATGTCAATAAGACTTAAAAAGTATGTATTTGACTCCTTTTTAATCCACCTAAGGTATACATGGTTGTTCGTGCGAGGTACCATTTAAAAATAAGTCACATATTGAAGCATAGATACAGAGAACAGTTAAATCAATAGGTAAGTAAACTATAACCTGTTTCGGTTAGCCGCTTAAAATTAGCTGACCATAGTATACCTACCTATCCGCAGTAATCATCTCATTAACGAACCGTTGCGTTCACATTTTATTTTCACTGGCGTTAAATTGCGGGTTTGCACGAGCGGTTTATTTTTGTATAACATTGAGCGTACAAAAGTTTTTTGCATCTGTTTTAGATTACAAACTAAATTAAGGCATTTTATAAGGATTCTTCTAGAGCAAGCCCATTCTTACACGGCGCGATCACAATATAACGCAGACGCAATCCGATAGCTTATTACACACGGAGCGACTAGTCGAAAACTAGTTTGACATTGGCACTGCATCCAGATAAATTACGATATTAAGATAGATATTTCAGAGATATTTTTAGTTGATCTTACCCGAAATTTGATCGTCAGGAGACTATTATAGGGCAATAAGTAAAAGCAATTCAGGTCCAAAGCTCTAATCCAATAGTCGATCCTCTATCGAACGCAATGTTTTCTCATAAAACATCTTAGCGGCAAAGTTACCAGCACGTACTCATAATATGATCGCAGACAGAACTTCTGTTTTATTGCAAACAATTTAAACTTGAAGCAATAACAGTACCAATGTTATCTTATTATAACAAGCGTATTGTGCCTATTGGCTAGGAGCTAGTCAATTATTTGTTGTAACTGTTTGCTGATAAAAGAAATGGAAATTTAATAAAATATGCGCATAACACGTCAGTAAAATTTAATTGAGGGATGAATTTGACAGATTTCCAACACAAAAGTTGTCGGGGAAAGGTGCTGAAAATAATGTAGATAAGCATTACTTACTTATCATTTATAAGAAAAATAAGGAAACTCCAATCTTCTTTATAAGCGGGATTCTTTTTTTTTTCAAAAATTCAATACAAGCTAATTATTTACCATGACCTTCTCAAAAAGTATTTTAGAATAAATAAATATCGTTCTGTTTTGTGAAAAACAAGAGATTCAACATGTAACCCTGAAAATCTAGAAAATCTACGGTGAGTATTAAAAAATACAATTTACATTTTATTTATTTATTTTATTTTTATTTTTTATGTACATAAAGAATAACAAGACAACATATATTAGAAGAAGTAGACATAGGTAGACATTTTAGTAACTATAAAGAACCATTAGTTTAAAATTTCCTAATAAATTCTCTTATAGCCAAAAACATTCAGTTGATCTGGTATAAAAAAGTTAATTACACTTGTCGCCAACTCTTAGTACAACGTTCATTTGTTTGCTTTGTTCCAACACTTCTCTACATGAAATTAAATGACAAAATAGACGGCGCGGGTTCTGGAGAGTGGAGTACCCACTCGTAGATATTTATTCAGGCACCAAAATGGCCTGAGTAGGCACCTTACTTGGTGAAATATTTCAACGTTTAAGCCGTCTATTCCACTGCCAGAGGTAAAGAGTATTTTTGTCAATCGATATAGAGAACGTAATAGGAACAACCAGTCCCTAAGGTCTCATTTTGGTAAATTATTTTTTGGAAAATGAACATGATAATTATTGTCAATGGAAAAAAAAATTTACATACATGCTACAACTAAGCTTACGAAATCAACTTGAAATATGAACACTAAGCAAAATTCAGTTTGTATATTAAACGGGCAAGTAAATATTGTATCAAGTTCACCACTATTTTAATAAAAGAGCATGTCAGCCACTTCGAAGAAAGTAGGTATGAGACACAGGAAATTCAAGCAGTAGCTGTCAACATTACAACTCAAAGGTATTCTGTATCAGTAGTTGCATTATACTGTCCACCTAGACATAACTTGAAGAAATACCAATATCTTAGCTTTTTAAGACAATATGGAAATAGGTTTATTATTGGAGGTGATTTTAACGCCAAAAATACCTTCTGGGGCTCAAGGCTAACAAATACAAAAGGAAAGGAGCTCTTGGGTGCTATTCAAGAAATGAATTGTGACGTGGTAAGTACTGGTTTGCCGACCTACTGGCCCACTGATCCATCAAAAATCCCAGACTTGATTGATTTCTTTATATGTAAAAATATCTCGCTGAAATATTTAAGTATAGACCAAAAATGTGACATGAGCTCTGATCATTCACCCATACTGTTAACATTAAATGAAAAAATTAAATTCAAAGAAAATAACTTGTCTCTAGTGAACAAAAACACAGACTGGAATAGTTTTAAACTAGATTTAGAAGACGTCATAAACCTAAAAGTTCCACTAAAAACACCAGAACAGTTAAATGAGGAACTAGAGAAATTTATAGTAAATATACAACAATCTGCTTGGAAAAATACTCCTACCTTCAGAAAACAGTGCCAGGGAACTATTTACCCAAAACATATCATTTCCCTTATTAATAAAAAAAGAAAACAGAGGAAAAAATGGCATCAAACTAGATCCCCATTTGACAAAAGGTTACTGAATAATTTAACTAAACAAATCAAGAGAGCAATCAGGTCCCACAATGATAACTTGGTGAATGATTATCTCCAAAAATTAACGGGTGATCGAAAAACCAATTATTCTCTTTGGAAAGCCACCAGAAACTTAAAAAGACCCATATCGCAAATTCCACCAATAAAGGAAGATAACGGAAAGTGGGCAATAAACAATATTCAGAAAGCAAAAAGATTTGCTCAGCATTTAGAAAATATATTTCAGCCTAACGAAGGGCATACAGACACTATATTATATACAACTGAAGATTTAGAGACGGATTTTGAAATAAAGCTTACTACTCCAAAAGAAGTGGTGCGAACAATAAAGCTAGAACTAAGTAAAAAGAAATCACCAGGATTTGATCTCATTACAGCAGAAATTTTAATGAACTTACCACGCAAAGCGCTAGTAAAACTTACCACACTTATAAATGCCGCATTTAGGTTAAAATATGTACCCGACTTGTGGAAAGTGGCAGAAGTCATCATGATAGCAAAACCTGGGAAGCCACCCAATGAAACAACGTCATACAGGCCTATTTCCTTATTACCCATAATGTCCAAATTATTTGAAAAGCTTCTACTTAAGAGGCTAAAACCTATTATAGAAGATAAAAAGCTAATTCCAGATCATCAGTTTGGTTTTAGAGAAAAGCACTCGACCATTGATCAAGTCCACAGAATTGTCAATGTGATTGAGAAAACGCTTGAGGAGAAAAAAGTTTGTTCCACTGTTTTTCTAGATGTGGCGCAAGCTTTTGATAAAGTTTGGCATATTGGTCTAATTCACAAACTTAGGCTGATATTGCCTAAAGCACTAGTAGATATTCTTGAATCGTATATAACAGACAGAATGTTCAGAGTCAGACAAGAAGAAGCTTATTCTGATCTGAAAGAAATCAAAGCTGGTGTACCTCAAGGAAGTGTTCTAGGTCCGGTCCTATACCTACTATACACATCCGATATACCAGAGCTAGACAACAGTACTATTGCCACCTTTGCTGATGACACTGCTATTATGGCTGTGGGTGATTCTCATAAGATAGCAGTAGAGAGACTGCAAAATGGAATAAATAAAGTTTACAGTTGGACTAAAAAGTGGAAAATAAAACTTAATGAAACAAAATCAACGCATGTAGATTTCACCAACAAAAAATTACAGTACTGTCCTGTTTTATTGAATAATCAAAAAATACCTTATGCTGACACTGCAAAGTATCTAGGAATGACGCTGGATGCAAAATTACGCTGGAAGGCGCACGTTAAAAAGAAAAGAGATGAGCTAGAACTTCGCTATAGAAATCTGCATTGGTTGCTAGGAAGAAATTCCTTGCTGTCAATACAAAATAAAGTTCTGCTTTATAAGCAAGTTTTAATGCCTATTTGGGCTTATGGATGCCAGCTCTGGGGCTGCACCAAAAAGAGCAACACAAAAATTATCCAAAGGTTCCAAAATAAAGTATTAAGGAACATTATTAACGCACCCTGGTACATAAGAAATGAATGTATTCATCGGGACCTCAAAGTTGAATACGTGGACAGAGTAATTGCCAAATTTTCTGAAGCCCACGAACATCGGCTTCATCATCACGTTAACGTTGAGGCAATCCAGCTGCTCGACGTAACGCAGTTAGTGAGGAGACTCAAAAGGACAAAACCGCATGAACTAGTTTTGAATTAGTGACTAGTGCATAGTGATTAGTGAATAGTGATAGTGTAGTGTAAAAGCTGCCTCAAAGAACACAAGAACAAAGTGTCTTAAACTGATAAAGAAAGACTAAGATACGTCAGTGGACTACTTCTTAGTATATAAGATATTTTATAAGTTTAGGTTAAAATAAAATTACTCATTAGCCAGTTTAATAGGCTAGATTGTAATTTTAGTGAGTATATATTAGTTAATAGTGTGTACTCATATTATTGGAAAAAAAAAAAAAAAAAAAAAAGTTCACCACTGCTTCATTTTTAAACTTTGCCGTGCATTGTGGAGTCAACTTCTCCTGAAAGTGGTCCGGTGTCGAAGTGAAACGTATGTAGAGCTAAGCTATTTTGGATAAGTGGTGTGGTGTTGCGTTGGTTCTGTATATTTTGTACTGCTACGGGAAGAGCAGTACTGTATTTATAGTTCGAGCGTTGTACCTGAAATACAGTTTTTTTCTGGTTTGACCAAAATAACTGCTACATTGTGACGGTAGTAATCACCTCTGTTTTACAAAACGTGGGAGAGTACCAATGCGGGTTCCGTCCAAACAGATCTACTATAGACCAAATATTCTCTCTTCATCAAGTTTTAGAAAAAATGCTTGAATTTAATCTCACAACGCATCATATATTCATCGATTTCAAAGCTGCGTACGACAGTATCACCAGAGTCAAACTCTTTGAAGCTCTTAAAGAATTCCAAGTGCCGACTAAATTAGTAAACTTAGTAAAAATGACCCTGAATCGGACAGAAAACCAAGTAAAAATTCAGAACGATCTGGGTGACCGGTTTTCGACAATTAATGGTCTCAGACAAGGAGATGCGCTTTCATGCCTTCTTTTTAACTTGGTGCTTGAAAAATGTGTTAGAGACTCACACACACAAACAATGGGTACGATATTTTACAAATCATCCCAACTCTTAGGTTATGCAGACGATCTTGACCTCATCGCAAGAAATCTGGACACCCTAAGGCAAGAGTACTTGCGAATTAAAGTAGCCGCTGAGAATGTGGGCCTTGAAATTAATACCCAAAAGACAATGTATATGAAATCGATAAAAACTGAAGCTGCATCACATAGTCAGATTACAGTTGGTGATGTGGTCATTAAAAGTACCCCAAACTTTATCTATTTAGGCTCACAAGTTACATCCAATAATGACATATCCACGGAAATAAGACGGAGAATAGCAATCGCTAACAGAGCGTACTATAGTCTGAAAAAACTTTTTAAATCACAGTTTCTATCAAGACTTGGCAAGATAACACTATACAAGACGCTGGTAAAGCCTGTTCTGATGTATGGCAGCGAGTGCTGGGTGATCAGTAAGAGGGATGAAGAAGCCCTGCTTATATTCGAAAGAAGGGTTCTGCGATCGATATATGGTGCAGTCCAAGTTAATGGAGTG
This sequence comes from Hipparchia semele, assembly GCA_933228805.2. Lineage (NCBI taxonomy): Eukaryota > Metazoa > Arthropoda > Insecta > Lepidoptera > Nymphalidae > Hipparchia > Hipparchia semele. Next base: position 6,683,455 of record OW121721.1, on the reverse strand, counting down.
TGGCGCATTCGATACAACCTGGAGCTGTATGAGATGTTTAATGAGCCAAACGTTGTCCAGCACATTAAAATCGCAAGATTGCAATGGGCTGGGCATGTGCAGCGAATGGATGATCATCAGCCCCCAAAAAAATTAATGTCGTCACACCCAGACGGTCACAGAAACATTGGTCGGCCAAAACTTCGCTGGTTGGATGGGGTTAGCCAGGATGCAAAGCGACTTGGCGTGAGGAACTGGAAGGCGAAGGCAAGCGACAGGGATGGATGGAGGAAACTTCTGGAGCAGGCCCGGGCCCACAAGGGGCTGTAGCGCCGCTGATGATGATGAATCACCTCTGTTTGGCCGATCCTCTCTCACTAAAAGGCTTAAATAAATTGTTACAGCAATAAAGCCAAAAATTCAGCCAATCACCACAGTTGATATTGCAGCAATAATTGACAAAGGTTTTCCGTAATCAACCAGCGGAATTTTAGACCGTCGGCAGTGGGATCGTGGCTTTATATCCAACTAGGTTAGGTACCTTCTTTGCTCGCGAAGCAAGTGGAAATGAAATGAAAAGCTTCACGTGATGAATCGCTTTAGATAAGATTAAGTGTCAAGAGAGTCTATTCAAGTTATAATTGAGGATAGCAGGTTTGCTTTTATAATATAATAATTAATAATTATTTGTTTTGTTAATTTATTTCTTTATTCGGTAGTTAAGATAAGTAAGGTAAGTTGGTTTTCAGCTGATCTATGGGGTTTTCCTTACTTTTTAGGGTTCCGGACCAGAAGTGGACGGGACCCTATTACTGAGCCTCCGCTATCCGTCCGTCCGCCCGTCCGTCTGTCTGTCAGCGGACTGTATCTCATGATCCGTAATAGGTAGAGATGAAATTTTCAAAAAATGTGTATTTCTGTTGCCGCTATAACAAAAAATAAAAAAAATTACTACTATCCCTACTAAAAACATGTTTTTTTCGGCGTTTTTGGTCGTATGCAAATCCGAGTCGCATTTGACCTATTAATTATTTTTGTTTTAAAACCACCCCTGTATTAAAGCAACAAAAAAAAAATTCAGATCGATCATACCATTTTTGAGTTGTAGCCACACGAACGAACAGCAATTGATTTTCATCTAAATCCATAGATAGATATAAACAGAATTTTCGAAATGAAATTTTAATTGTACCCTCAGCTCGGCGTGATATTTTAAAGGTATCTAAAAAGTATTGTGCAAACTCGGACTAATGAGCTGCGGGCGGATAAGTCTGTCGGCGAACATTATTAACGAGCCGTCCTATCGCACGGCAAAAAGTTTTAGTGCCAAGAAGATAGCTTCAATACCTAAATGCTGTTACAATATAAAGCCTCAATAGCCTGAAGGTCACCGGCTGGACTGAAAACTGAAAGAAGACGGGTTGCACCCGTTGCACTATTGTCGTACCTACACAAGCTTTACGTTTATTTGGAGGAGAGAGAGGAATATTAATCAGGTTCAGCATGGCTAATATTGTTTTTAATAAAAAAAGCTTGCTTTTTATTCTTTTTATTCTTGTGGTTTTCCATATTGTACAAACTATTCTTTTGTTTTCTCCGTAATAATAACAATAAAGTAAGTAAGTAGTAAGTAATAAGTAAATATTTTTGTACCATAAATACATGTCTATCCGTGCCGGGGTCCCTATGTTTTACTTTTTTCAATAAATTAATAATCATAGCAACAAGGAACCTTCAAAAATTTGACGAATGTACCTAATTACATTTTCTTTTTTTTACTACAAAATGAAATACAATATTGTGGTGTATACAAAACCATTTTATACATCTTAGTTTTTCTCAATTTTTCTATAAAACTTAATGAATATTTGTAGTAATCTTTACATTCTGTTTGTTTGTATGTCAAACGAAGGCATAGATCCAATTGGACCTCTGCCAAAGTGTAAAGGATCCTAATATAGAGAGTATGACATTCCGCAACGATAATGTTATATTATTATCTTTGATTATTATTTATCTAAGATTATTACAAGCTCTTATTTAACTTGCAATGTATGTGTGTATGTATGTTTAGGTCAAATCTTGCAAGCTGATATAGACCAACTTCCCAGTATCCGATTGAGCTGACATTTTGCAAAATGATTGAATAAAAATGATGATCATCATCGACATCGACATTTAGTTGTCGATTAGTATGACTCATAAAAGTATGTGGTTGTATATTTAAGTACCTAGACACATATTTATAACGAACCCCACCCGTGGCACCACTGTTATACCTATCATAACAGTGGTGCCACGGGTGTCTTATCCTTTTTAGAGGGAAATACAAGTTACGTTCAGCTTGGGTTAAGTACCTATATGTATTCTCTGTAGTGAAAAATACAAAAATATGCAACGCGACCGGACGCGACTAAGAATTTTTCCATCGTCCGTACTGGCAGTTATTTTCTGCTGTTTTTTTTTAACTTAACCTAGCAAAATATAATTTCCGAGATAATATTAATAATCTAAATGTCCTCATTCTCGTATATTTAAAAGTCGGATGAGACTTTGATGAATGAGATCGTTATAAAGCTTCTCTTTTAATAGAAATGAATAAGTAATTTTAATACGAAAATTAAATATTTTTAATTTAAAACCTCTCCGCTAAATTATTTAATTCCAGGTTTCTAAATATTGAATTTCAATACGTGGTAATGAATACTGTACATGCTAATAAATACTGAAACAAGAGATCCAGTTTGATTTCGACTTAATTTATTATTATTAATTATTAAAAATGCAAAATTCAACGAACAAACACTTGTTCGTCGATTTATTGATTGGTCCTTCAACCATGCAGCTAGTTGGGGATCTAGAGAGTTACATACGCTTTTATTCCGGAAAAACAGAAAATTCCCGGGAGTTTTGAAAATTTCATGCGAATGAGATCGCAGGTAAAGTCTAGTTATTAATATTACCTTCCCATTTTCAGAGTTGAAATATGATAATCATATTTATCGAAATTTCAAAGTTAGGGGGTGCGTTGTTTGTTGTCAGCGGTGAACCGCAAACTAGTTTGCGGATATGACTGCACGAGATGTGAAATGACACGCATTCGCAGCACCCACTACCAAATCCCTATTTATGACCAAATTATTTTAAACCAATTAAAACTCAAACTATAGGATTTATTGGTCGTCGTAGTCACCTGAACTAATGGACATTCGGGCTACATCCAACAGGTCTTCCGTTGGATGTTGGCCGAATGTATTAGTAATTGAATGATTGGATCGCCACAGAACATGGTCTCTGGCCGCTTGTTTTCAGCGACTCAGTTGAGATAGTCCGTCCTAATGTAGTAATCATTAGCCGTAGTTCCTTTTTATACCATCTCCACCATGTAACAATACCAAAAATACCTAATATAGAAAAAATTGCCACAGATATGACATCTGGACAAGGTTCTCTTTATTTTTTAGAATAGAATGATAAAACTAGTTTCTTATTTTGATTAACTTTTACACAGTGCTTTTGAACTTTCTGTTGAATTATTAAGTGAATCTACCACTGGTTCGGTATGCCGCTTCAACCGAGAAGAACCAGCAAGAAAGTCGGAGTTTGCTATTACTTTGCCATTATTAATTTTTGTTCCTTGCTTACTATTTACTCCCTATGTTTTACTGATGGTAGGGCAGTCGGTGCATAGCGTAGCGCGTACTTGACGTTGTATAGTTATATTGACTTAGGTACACTTTTTTTCAAGCTTGGTGGATATAGCACAATAATTTTGTTTTTCTTTGTGCATCCGCAATGTGCCTGCCTCTCGCATTCGCAATAACGCCTCTTTCTATCTAAAAAAGGGACGTACAAAGATGGTTCGAAATAAGTTCAGTTCCTACTAAATGCATTACTATGTAGGTAGGTACATTATACAATATTAACAAACCAATCGGTGCACCGAACAAAAACATTTTTGGCATCGACAAAACCGTGATTGCAATAAATTAGGTTTTGCAGTTTATGTTTCGCGAACAACACGCGGCCATAATGCATGCATTATGCACAGTATTATAAACTTTATAAACTATTCAAAATCCTGCAATTCAATTACCGCTATGGAAAGTTTTAGATATTGCTTTCAAACCTGAATCACGAACTATTAATATTTTTCAATATTACTTGCTTTTCCCATGATTTCGTCGGGAAAGACCTTAAGTTGTTGAAAACTATCAAAAAAGGGAAGGTTCTCATAATATATTTTTCAACATATGCCTGAAGTGGCAAAGGAGGTAGGTTGATAAGGCCCAAAATCCGCCCCTCATACACTCGAAAAAAAAAGTTCCAGATTCCGACAAATTGTAAATGTATTTATATACTTGAAGATATAAACTTTATTTTAATATAAAGTTTAGGTGATAAAAAAAATAGTAAGTTACAGAAAATATTACCCAAAAAGAGAGTGTTTCTTGTACTTTTCTTACATTTTCATACATTTTAGTAGTTTTTTAAGCTTTGATTTAATATTTTAGAATGAGGCGCTCCATGAACCAAAATAAATTAATACTCATATGAAAGCTTATAAAAAGGAGCATCATTATCAGTTACGTTTACCATGGTTCATGGAGCGCTTCATTCTAAAATATTAAATCAAAGCTTAAAAAACGATCAAAATGTATGAAAAAGCCGAAAACACTCTCTTTTTGGGTAATGTTTTCTGTAACTTACTATTTTTTTTATCACCTAAACTTTATATTACAATAAAGTTTATATCTTCAAGTATATAAATACATTTACAATTTGTCGAAATCTGGAACTTTTTTTTTCGAGTGTATGAGGGGCGGATTTTGTTGCCTTATCAACCCACCTCCTTTTTTTTTGATGCATAATATGCATTTTAACTATTATGCCTACAAAAAAATTGGCCATTAAAAATTAAAAAAGTTTGTCGCCGATTTAATATTTATTTTAGTTTAGTTTAGAAGCTTAGTTAGTAAGACTAAAAAGATTTATTTTTATTTTCCCTTTTAAGTTTCTTTTATCGTTTATATCATTTCGGGAACAAATTCCTTTAAAATATTGCAAATATCTGCCGCATTACAAAAGGCGGGCGGATCAGCAAATTGAAGGCAAAATAACAAACTTAATCGCTTCGTAAAAACTGTCGTATCTGGGTTGTATAAATAAAACTACTCAATATATTTGCGCGCTCGTTACCATATTGACATTCACATCACGGCTCGTACTTTCGAATGAGTAAATCTGTACAAAAAGTTAAAACGTTTTATTGTACCAGTAACTGAACAAATTCTGTCGCATCCAACAATCATGTACGGAGATCACGTCGCGTACAGATGAAAGGTATAATCCGATCAATTATTACGCTCGTGCTCAATTTCGCGACACTGGAGTGCATGCGATAAAAACATTTAATTCTTTTAATGATGCAGGGTTCGTGCTTGAGTGCTGCACTTGCACTCACACCGTCGATCGCGCTTTAGTGCCGGTTAATTAAAACCAATGGCTATCGTACCTTCGTCATCCGTCACCTATCTACCTCGTATCTGTAGCTATTTCCTTTTGCACCATTGGTTGCATCATGGAGGAGATCGCGAGGAGCTATAATTCTTGCATTTCACGAGGGCACATGAACTTTACTTGTGGTTACGTCGTGTACATGCACATTGCATGCCTGTCCGGAGCCTTAGGTGAGAGCAAGCAAGCTCTCGCTCACGCTTATACAGATACGACACACACACAACCAAGAGCCATGCACCCTCGTGAGTTAAAAGAACTATAGCGATAAGAATGCCTTTATTTTGTGTCGTTTTTCATTTTATGTGTACGTACAATAAAAGTATATTGATAGATCCATTAATTACCGAAGGTTGATTCTTACGTTAATATTAATCCGTTAGACAAAAGTCTTTGAACACTACGTGTTGACGGTGATGACTTTGTTCATTAGGATTGTTAATCATGAGCCTCATAAGTATCTTCTTCACTAATGCTGAGATCTATAGAGCGTGCTCTGACTCAGCTCAGACTCAAAACAAGATTAAAACGAGACACAAATATGGTCTGACATAAGTCTGTGTCGTTTTAAGTATATCTTGAGTCTAAGCTGAGTGAGAGTGAGTGATTTCAGCCTAAGTTTTGAGCTTACCTATGCTCGAAATATCACTGCATCATCAGAAATAAGTACAATAGTAGGGTGGATAGACCGAACACATTAAACGAGTCGCAGGGAGTCGCTGGACACAGAAAATTGTTTTTATTGTAAAAGTAGATAGAGCTGGAAGTACTGATATAGGGAGATCAATACAAGAGACCTATACGAGAGACTTATTCAAACAATCGTACCTACTAGAGTACAGTAAATATATATAGTGATAACGTTACGAGTCTAATATAGAAGACTAATTGAACAGGGACCAAAGTTCGAGCGTGACCATATTTATAGCCCAGTTTCGAAGCTTAGCACGGCAGTATGTTTGCTCCAGCAAAACAATAAATTCCCGATAAATGAACTTTCGAATTATCTGTGTGTTTTTAAAGGTAAGATATATCCGTACCTTAGCCCCAAGGGATTTTTAAAAAATCTTAATCCGTTTACGGACTTTAGTCTATATAAATAATAAATATATACTAAACATAAAAATTATTTAAAAAAAAACGACTTCAAACGCCGATACAAAGTATAGAGATAAGTGTGCCTATAAAATTTGGAGAGTTCTCTCGATTTCTTCATGATTACCATCAGATCTGGACGAACCTTTCAAACAAAAGAAGAATTTCCTAAATTTTTTTGGAAAACTTATCTGGAAAAGTCCGAGTCGGTATTTTTATAAAAATCTCAATTTCTTAATTAGTAAATTGCGCCCGTGCGAAGCGAGCCGAATATTCCGGAATAATGCTTTGTTTCACGCGTTGATATTTGATTTACATAATATTAAAGTAAAGGGTCACTCCCTGCCTTTCGGATAACTTAGCTTTTACCTACGAGATACCCCACATCAAAATAAAAACACACGTCATGTAAAAACAAAAAGGCTACCATTCCTAATTTACATATGGTCCCGAAGAACTTTTACCCACCTAAAGGATATCCCAAGAAAACACGTCCTAGAATAACAAGCCATTATGGTACCCTTAGGTAGGCACGAAAAGTGTGTACAAGCTTTTCTGCTGTAATTGCATCACCTACTTAACAAAATGACAAAAAAATTTAAAAAAAATTAACGTTCGAATTTCAAACTTTATTGCTCCCAAACAGCGATCACAGAAGACTGCTCCCAAACATCTGAGTATTTAAATTCGGGTGTATAAAAGTTAGGAAAGACCTAACAATATTTTATTTAATAAAGATTTTCAATAAAATTATTGTTATGTTATTTTTATTAATATGGAATTTACATACAACACGCTGGAGGAATTGGAAAGTAACATAGGCCACCTTCCATCAAGGAATAACATAAGTTTCCCGCCATGTTATTTAGCACCGCCCATTTATGAATACCTCACTCCACGCGAAGTCGCGGGCAAAAGCTCATTTATTTATAATACTAGTTGATGTTCACGACTTCGTTCGCGTGGATTAAGGTTTTTAATTCCCACGGAAACTTTCTTATTTTCCGGGATACGAAGTAGCCTACATGTTATTCCAGGATGCCCTTCAACCAAATCGCTTCAGTAGTTGCCGTGTGATTGAGTAACAAAAATCCATCCATCCATCCATTTAAAATTCCATACATCCAAAAACATTTATAATATTAGTAGGATTAAGTAAAATATGTTTATATGAACTTGTTTCGTTCTACTTGTTGCAATAAAGACTTGTAATCTATCTTCTATCGAAAATCTTTTTTTTTTATTCGATGACAAGATAGCTCTTGACTGTGATCTCACCTGATGGTAAGTGACGATGCAGTCTAAGATGGTAGCGGGTTAACTTGGAAGGGGTATAGCAGTGTAAATTCAACCCATACCCCTAATCGGTTTCTATACATGCCATCGTGCCGGAACGCTAAATCGCTTGGCGGCGGCGGCTTAAATCTACGTGGACAAAGTCACAAAATGCCCGAGCACGCTTAAATTTTCCGCCCTGTTTTACCTAGGTGCTTTGTTTTAATATGTAAAATAGAGAACGATCGTTTTTTAAAAAATTCAGGCTCTTAAAAAAACAACGCGCGGACCCATCAAAGCGTTTGAAGCACCCTTCCCGCCGCTTGTTGATGCTGGCTACGTTTTAAAAGTTATTTTGCATATTTCAGATTGCCGTTACAGAGACAATTCCGTTAAAATGCAAATATGTAGAGTTATTATAAACTTCGACAAGTAATGTACCTTTAAATAAAATAGCCCAACGGTTAAAGGTGCGCACTGAAAACTGAAAGGTCGCAGGTTCAAACCCCACCCGTTGCACTATTGTCGTACCCACTCCCAGCACAAGCTTTCTGTTTGTTTGAAGGGGATAGGAGGATATTAGTCGACTTCAGCTTGGCTAATATTCTTTTAAACAAATGGAGTTTCATAAAGTACCTCTCACAGGGGATGCACAGATGATGTTCTATTCATATAAAATGAAAGGGCTTGACTAGTAGAATACCTACTATCCTACTATACATTATGATAAATTTCAAATCCAAGATGGCCGCCACCACAAGATGGCGAATTACATTTTTTTTTTAATTTCACAAGTCGGAGATGTTTTAAATTTTCAATTTACACTTGTACCAACCATAGATTTATATTTGTCTGTGATTTTTTCCTAGGTACTTTTTTATATTCTCATCTGTTTGTAAAAGTTTGTATCGTTACTGCTAAACATTACTACCTAAACCTAAACTTCTTTTTTCATGCGTTTTCGTATGAAAATCCCAATCAAACTAGCTACAGTCGCAGATAAAGCTTGTTATTTTATCATCAATTTTGTTTCGGTATAAAAAGTAGACTCTCTTCAGTACTCAACTTATTTTTTTTTCTGTGATAGCTGAATATAACCATGCAAAAAATCACGTCGATCCGTTGCCTTCGTTGCTGAGTGATTAAAAAGACAATCCAACAAACCAAAAACCAACAATCAATCGGTTTCAGTAGGTAAGTATTTCAAACAAAATTTCGCTGAATTCACATTATATTTCAAGACTATTTGATCATAAAAGTAAATAATAAAGTGCGATTCAATTATTATCCAATCTCAGTTAAATTTTTTAATTCGTTTAAAAGCACTCTCTTCGTTAAATATGCTTTAAGCGTAGGTATTTATTCACGTTCGCAAGTGCCTACACTTGTAGTGTATTATTAATTATTTCTATACAAATACCGTATTATTATACAAGTACCTCAGCCAGCTATAATTAATTAATAATGGCAATACTGAGACCATTTAATGAAGACAATAATGGTTACGACTATTCGGAAAATAAATTAAATAGAGACATAAATCCCGGGATTCGATCTCAGACACGCATCCGGCTTTTCGGAATTATGTGCTTTATAATATCACTTACTTTAACGTTGAAGGAATATGTCGTGATCTCAAGTGAGTTCTCCATAATGTTTTTAGAAATCAGAGGTAGTGGTAAAGGCAGTATGGTATGTGACGATTGCTAATTCGCACTTGCTATAGTGTAAACTGTATACCAAGAACATCAGATTAATTATATGTATAAATCAAAAATCATCAATTACTTTCATTGGGGGTCCATTTAAAATAATAATATGACTGTCGCGGTCCGTTTGGTAGACGATTACTAGCAACCAAGATTAAAAATATTCATTACATTTGGTCATAAATAGTGTTAACTTAACCCACAAAGACCGCACGAAATAAATCGGCAGTCCGGATCCGGACCGCGGTCCGCCATTTGGTGAGAAAAGTCTACACTTTACTCGTGAATCTCAATAGAGATTCACATAGAGATTACGTGTAGACAAAATTTTCTCGTGGCACGCATCTTAGTACTACGGGTCATATTTTGAGAGGGGATCAGTGCTTGAGATTCGAAACCCGGATTCCGGAAAAAAAAAATCCTGATGTCATAACCACTATGCTTTCACCGTTGGAATTATTAAATTGGTGAAATCTCTTGTACAATATTCTATTATATTTTGAACTATATAAAGCGCTTTGTTATGATTCCTCAGAGGCTATTTTGCAGGGAGAAGTTTATAAAGTTTCATAAAGTTTCATAAAGTTAAGGTAGAATTTGTGGCTATTGTTAGTTCTTTCGGGAAACTATAGTTTATGTTGTTTCTTAAGCTTTCCTTAGTAGGTATATTGGCTAAGAGTATGTACTTAATTCTTTTTTAACCCGTATATAGGTAGTAGGTATTCATAAAAATGTAAGATATCTATAGATACATTTAAATAAAACTAGATGATGGCCGCGTCGTCGTCCGCGTCTATTAAGGTTTTTAATTCCCGCGGGAACTCTTTAATTTTCGAGGATAAAAAATTCCAGCCTAGGTATTAATCCTGGGTGTGAGCTATATCCATTCTAAATTTCAACCAAATCGGTTCACTCGCTGTGGCGTGAAAAAGTATCCATCGTCACAAACTTTCGCATTTATAATGTTAGTAGAATTACCTGTAGGTAAATTCATAAAAAATGTGAGTTAAGTATCTTCTTCTTCTTTTTCAACTAATAAACGTCCACTGCTGGACATAATTAAGTCTCCTGCATAGACCTCCACAGGCCTCGGTCTTGCGCCGCTTGAATCCAGCGTCTCCCTGCGATTCGTTTGATGTCGTGGGTCCACCTAGTGGGGGGTCTGCCAACACTGCGCTTCCCGATGCGGGGTTGCCACTCTAGCACCTTGGGACCCCATCGACCATCAGCTCTTCGAACTACGTGCCCCGCCCACTATTATCTACTTAAATAAAATTACAAAGGAAAGAAATACCTAGCAAGTGCTATACTAGCTATTTCATTTCTTTATATCGAGAGTAAAATATCATATTGTAAATTGTGTATGAGTTTGAGTTTTTAATTTTTTGAGTGTGAGTTTTACGAGGAGGATTTCTACTAAACAACTTTAAAAAAAAATGGTATGGTGTGATAATGGTACCTACCTACTTAGATCAACGACGATGAAGATAATTATAAAGATCCAAATAATATATACCTAATATATTAAAACGTAAACAAATTCTTTTCTTTGAACTTTCTCTTTATAAGTACCTACCTACTTATTTCCCCCATCTATTAGGAGAAATGACGAAAAAAGGCTTAAGAAATTTTATTTAACTTGAAAAATGGGTACCTAGGTAAAATTTTAGCTATGATAGCGAAAGTTCATAACCGAAGCTGCGGGCAAAAGATAATTTGATAAATTCATACGCAACTCGTAGACTCGTAGAGCCTAAAATGTGAGCCGCTACGGCCCATGTATGTCTCTTCTAATGCGTGTTTGTAAGGTTTTATAGCAGTTGAGAGCGATAAATACTTCTTATTAATGTCCTCGGAGACCTACTTGTATGTAGTAAATTGTTACTTTGGCACAGTTTTTCCCTTGTTTTGTTATATTTACGGCATTTACCAAAATAGTATCCTTTTCACGGGTATCTTTCGTGTTCTTTTATTTGAACTAAGTTGATGTAACTACCCACGAACACACACCACACATAAGAGTGGAAAAATAATATAAATCCAACTTTGGTGGTATAAATTGTAATTTATAAAACTGTAGTTTTAACTCAAGGTTTATTCCTCTTGGAGGTGAAGGACGATTTCTCAATTTAATCTGCTGAAAAACCTGTAATTTGGTATCACCAATTCGGATTACCTACTTGTAATAGATTGCGTGAGCGAAGCCGCGGGTAAAAGCTAGTAAGAAACAAATTATAAACTTCAATGCCATTATTGTTATTGCACCATACAAACTAATATAAAATAATTAATTAACATAAGTTCAATGTGTATTGGCAACCCACCAAAACAGTTTATCCAATTAATTATCTCATTACGAATATACGCAACGAACACATTTATTCTGTACAGTCGAACGCAATATATCTACAAGTATGAACGAAGTAGTTATAAAAGAAAAAACTTATAAATTGAGACACAGCTAAAATAAAAACACTAACTTATAAAACTAAGGGCCGATTTCACCAACGCAAACTAAGTCTGAAACTGAGCGGGAACTTTGCCAGATTTTCGATACAAAAACTGTCAGAACGCCCAATTTATTACTCGATTAAAGGTTGATGAAACGTACTCGATGTTGATAAAATCGGCACTAAGATAGAGCCGTATAAATTGTGCAAGTACAGTTAAGTATTTTCAAAAAAAACTTGGCGGTTCAAAATCAGTATTGAAAATTCAAACCCTGCAATCCATTTTCGACCCTGAAATGGAAATGAAATAGATTATTTAAAATATTTCCAGGCAAAGGCATAAAAAAACTATTTTTTTAAATAGTTTTATCGTGCCTTACCTACTTCGTTTCTCCATAGTATATTACTGACTACCTCCGTCGATATATATTGTTTTCTCATCAACAAAGCTTAGAAAAAGTCAGTGGTAGAAAACTGTACATAATCAGATTGAACAGGAGGCTTGTAGGGGAAATTCATGTCGCTTTGTACTTATCTACAGGAAATAAGAGCCCTTGTAATTTTCTTCTAACGTATTATTTTGTATTCTTATGAAGCACTCATATTATTGTGTTTATTCTATTTCAATATAAGAGCTTATTGAAAATTGTTTTCTGACATCCATTTCCATGTTTATTCAATGGATGAAACTTTTATAACTAGGTATATCCACTTGTGTTTTTGTTAACTTAGTGACAGGGTATATCTACGAATAAATAATAAGTCAGGAAATGTAGCTGCGCTAAATTAAAAAAACTACCCAACAAAAGTTAGTGTCTAGCGCGTCACGTCATCAGTCGAAAAAGCAAGCATACATCAAATTTTCACATACTTAAATGATTCGTATTTTGAATCATACGACGTTTTGATTTGAAGTAGGGCCACTTTTTGTGTGGAATTTGTTCTGAATTAGAGTTCCTGACATTATTTACACGATGAAATGCTGCTCTGTATTCAAAAATCCTAGTCTGGATAGATGCCCTAAAACGAGGCTTGATTTCAGACAAGCCTTACACTAAAGCCTATTTAATTTTACATCACCGTCGCGTAGCTCGTAGAGCGCGGCATGCGGCGTAGCAAACTGTCAACAAAACAAGGCTGGAAATAATGTCGTAAGCCAGGAATACTGAAATTTAAGCGCACCTTAAATTTTAATTGTTATGTTTTAGGCATTTTGTCGGTATCGACCAAAACAACGAAACGTTCTTGGGACTAATATTTTGTACGTAAGAGGGATAGCTACCTTTTAACCCAGAAAAACAGAGTTTCTGCAGGATTTTTAAAACCTAACTCCGCGCAGACGAAATCGCAGGTTCGAATCCCACCCGTTGCACTATTGTCGTACCCACTCCTAGCACAAGGTTTCCGCTTATTTGGAGGGGATAGGAGGATATTAGTCAACATCAGCTTGACTAATGTTCTCTTTAAAAAAAAAAGTTGGTTGCGGCATAATTTTGGTATAATTTAAATGTTCAACCATTAGGTAGGTACCTGGTACATGTTTCTTTCAAGAGCAAAAAGAAGTTTTATTTGAGAAAAACAAGACCACTCACAATTTCGGAGGTCTCCGGAAGTCGAAGACGTGAGGGCGCGGCAGGAAAGAAGGAAACGACGTAACTTTACCGAGTTAGGAGCTAATTCGCTGCGTCAACATGAAGTTAAGGATCTTTTCCTTCACTGATTGGCTTTAACATTAGGGTGCTCTCGTGTACTACGTATGTATGAACAGTATTATTGAGTTTTACTTTCATATATAAGGATAATATGTTTCAAACATAGATACTATTAACAATCATCAATTAAAATCTGCACCTAAAGGAATATAATCAGATGTAGCCTGACCAAAAATAAAAAGCTGATAAAGAGTTCGTCATTTTGTTATTTAGTAGATAATAAATTCAAATTGATTGTTTAATTATATATAAAATAAATTCAAATTCAAATTCAAGTTGATTATTTAATTATATATAAAATAAATTCAAATTCAAATTCAAAATTTATTTATTTCATATAGGCTAACTTGTAGCTCTTATGACACGTCATAAATCTACCACCGGTTCGGAATGCAGATTCTGCTAAACAAGACTTTGCCCGCTGGATTTTAAAACTAAACGCACTCTCCAAATCCTCAACTATACCCATACGTGGATTAAAGTTTTTATTTAATTCCCACGGGAACTCTTTTATTTTCAGGGATAAAAAGCAGCCTATGAGTTAATCCTGGGTATGAGCTACCTCCATCCCATCTGACTATCAAGCTTAGAAGCGCAATAGTCGACGCGGATAAGCGATTTTTACGAAGCATTCAAAGGCCGATAAGTAACATACATCCATCCATCCATCTCCATCCTCATAAACTTTCGCATTTATAATAATAGTAGGATTGCAACTATAATTAGGTATAGATACTACAGACCTATTATCTTGTTTCCTTTATGTTTTTGCGCCATTTTGTTTGGTCGGACTGTACGAGAATACACACACACACACGCACGCACGTACGCACGCACGCACTCACACACACACACATGACTTTTCTTTTTGAACTGTATTATTGATATTTTTTGTCTTATCGTAGAACTACTACTTATTATATTTAAGAGGAAACTCTAGCTGTTGGTAAATAAATCACAGATTTCACTTCGGTTATCGGTAACACGGTCGTTGCAGCTGGAAAAACGAAAAAAGCCATATCTTTACAGGGCAATGCTAGCCCAGTGCAATGGAACGGTTGCAAATCAATAACATTCATTGTTATGCCGACCCAATAGCGGAGCAGCAATAGTTTGAGTGCCGTAACTGGCTTCAGTTGACACTTTGTTGGAAATAGGTACTGGTAACTCGTTTATTATGTTATGTTTGAATGAGGAATTACTTCGTTTGACCTCACGAGTTACCCACGAGGGTAGGAATCTTTCGATGATATAACTATTCAGCGTCACAAATTGCGAACCGAGGAAGCGATATGATTATCTCAATGACCTAAGATATAATTTCAAGAACTCATATTCATTTTAATTATTGCTAATAGAATTATTTATTGATCATTTGAAAGAAGGGTTCTGCGATCGATATATGGTGCAGTTTAAGATATCTGTTTTGTGACGCATTCGATACAACCTGCAGCTGTTTGATATCTTTAATGAACCAAACGTTGTCCAGCACATTTAAGTCGCAAGATTGCAATGGGCTGGACATGTGCAGCGAATTTACGATTATCCCCAAAAAAATATTGCATCACACCCAGATGGCCGCAGAAAAATAGGTCGGCCAAGACTACGTTGGTTGGATGACTTGGATAGCAAAACTCAAACTCAAACTCAAAATTATTTATTTCAGGTAGGCCAACTTGTGGCTCTTATGACAAGTCGAGAATCTACCACCGATTCGGAATGCTGATTCTGCTGAGAAGAGCCGGCAAGAAACTCAGCAGTTGCTCTTTTTAAATAAAAAAAAATGTTACAATATTATGTCGCTTATCTATCTAAGATGTAAAGCGTCTTGGTGTGAGTTGAAAGATGAGCGCGAATGACAAAGATAGTTGAAGGAAGCTTCTGGAGTAGGTCTGGTTCCATAAGGGGCTGTAACGCCGCTAGTGATGATGATGAATAATATTGATCCGCACCGAAGTTTCTGAAGAGCTCACTCCGAAGCAATTGACCGAGCCGAAAGAGTCGACCGCATAAAAGAAAGAAAATTTGCGGACGCATCGTTCGAATCATCTGCATCATCAGAATTGAGTTTGATAACTCAAATTGAATACCTATCAAATTTTTCGGTGATTAATTCAATTCGGCGTGGACTGGAGAGCGAGTTTTCGTAGGATTTAATCAATTTAATAATATAAAGGATTCTGAAATTTGATTTTTTTCGTTGTGGTTGATTCTTTCGCCACGGACAAACGCGTTCGGTGCGGTCGTAGGTAGTGACCGAGTGACGAGAGTAGCCACCCTACTAGTTCAAATTCGAATATTCTTTTTTCTAAATCAATCAATTTTTTCGTCACGAGGGCCTCAAGTTACGGGTGAGAGTCGCATCACTAGTTGGAAGTGTACCTACGTTATTGGGGTTTCAATATTTTATTTAAAACTATACAAGAATAGAAATACGAGTGTCTGTCTATCGCAGACAATCGCTGGATATGCCAGATGGCTACCTTTTGCGCTAAATATAAAATCAAATTGATATCACGTGATTCACGGGATTTTAAAAAGCTAAATCCACGTGGACGAAGTAGTCGGCATCAGTTAATCTAAATATATAAAAGGCAAAGGTGACTGACTGACTGATCTATCAACGCACAGCTCTAACCATTGGACCGATCGAGCTGAAATTTGGCACACAGATAGCTATTAGGACGTAGGCATCCGCTAAGGAAGAATTTTTGAAAATTTCAACCCCAATGGGGTTAAAATAGGGGTTTAAAAAATCGAACTTAACGTGAGCGAAGCTGCGGGTAAAAGCTAGTTTACCAATAAAATTGAACCAATCATCTCCTGTTCAAGACTTCGTATGTAGACAGAAATATTAAGATATATTTAATGTGTATAAAATTAATATTAAATACGACTCGATTTAACAATGGATTGATAAAATTACCATTACAATATTAGCAGACAATGATAGCCGAGTGATTCTGTACTAAGCTAGACTAATTCTGTATGCCTGAGAGTTCTCCATAATGTTCTCAAAGGAGTGTGACATCTGCTTATCTATAGTTAAGATGAATAAAACGTTTTGTTAAATGTTACATTCGGCACATCATATCTACAGATAGGATACGGCGGTTTTTAAACGACTCGGCAAATCAAAAAGGAAGGATTATGATCTTAGCACTATATCAATATGTATGTATGTAACTATGCGTGTATGTATGTAAGTGATTATTTACGATTTTACGAACGTTCCACCGTAGCGAATAGACTACTGAGCCGATTTTAATGAATGGGCTGTCATTCGATTTGATATTCTGGTCCGGGTGCCATTTTATACGAACAAAATCAATATTATGACGGATGTTACATGCAGTTTTCCGTAATCGGGTTACAGTTTAAAACTTTTGTCCTTGTTCATAAAATACTAAAACTTAGAAGTTGACCGTGATTATTACAAAATCTTAACAATGGTACTCGCCTGCAGCTCGAGTCGTCTGTCATAACGTACATTTACTTTTTTTTTTTTTTTTCAGAACCTAGGTAATTACAGAAAGCTAACTACGGTGCGGTATCTGTCGGTGTGGATAGTCCGACAAAGCAAAAAAACGAAATCTGCCACTTACAATTCAACCCTTCATTCGCAGTGCACTGGAAAATTCTTTCGGTTTTGCACTGCGACGCATTCACTGAATCAATTTAAAAAGCATAAACCTCAATTTAATCGGTTTACCAGACTTTTCTGACAGATATAATGTGATTGTTTATATCACTTTGGACCTATTTCACTATCGGTGAGAAACATTTAACTATTATTGCTTAGTGAAATGACAGTGAGTGACATGGTCTGACAGTTTTTCTATTGAAATTCTGTCAAAACGTACATATAATTTAAACGTCGGTTAAAATAATCGGTGATGGTAATAGGCCCTAAATGTTTTATTTCTGTATCTTCCGACCATAAAGATAGCAATCTTACTCTTCCGATAGTAAGGAATGCTATCTTTATGCTTCGACAAATGCAATCTGACAGATTTAGTTTCTCAATTAAATCACAACTACATTTGTATTAACTCGAGCTATTGGCAGACTCTTTAAGTTAAGTAAAATAGGATGTCTATGATGCGGAAGTAAAAAATGTTACCTCTAAACAGACTCATGACTAAGTAGGTAATATTTTTATGTTATAGAGAAACTAGGTACATTGTACAATGTACATACTCGTACAACATACGAACCGTGTAAACACATTTTTTACCCTGGCCTCGGGAACGTTGACATAACAATACTATGTTGGAAATATTTTTGTTGCTATTTAACGTGGAATCACTCCTTCACCTGAAGTGGAAGACCTACCCACTTTTTAGGCCTTTAAAAGTATTCTTTGCACCTCTTTAGAATTGGATCCAAAAAAATCTCAAGGCATTTTTTCTTTTCAAATATCTTGAACTACCGGCTCAGACTGTATGCTGTCATGGTTTTGTTTTATAGGTACAGAAGAACATCGTACTTAGTATATGTATAAACGCGAAAGTGCGTATGTTTGTTGGTTTATCTTCAATTACGCAGCAACGGAGCAACGGATCGATATGATTTTTTGCATTTGAGGCGACTTTATCTAGGAACGTTGAATTATGCCTTTTAAAAATCCCGAGGGAACCCTTGCTTTTTCCAAAATAAAAAGAAGCCTATATCACTCCCCAGGTTTTCAACTATACTAACGCAAAAACACTTCGATAACTTACAGTGTGATTAAATGTGAAACAAACACACTTCTGCATTTATAAAAGTACGGATGGATTCTAAAGTGGAAAGGATATTATGTCACATATTTTGAAGCAGTATTTGAAGTTACTTTTAAAAGCATAGACAACTGTAGAGATCCCAACCCTTAATTTACTTCTACCCGGCGTCTCACTGGAACGCTAAATCACTTGGAGTAATTCAATTAGATTCCGAATCAACTTCCCGGGAGAGTAATGTCACAAAACACGAAATTAGGTACACAAGTGAGCTGTGATGTGATGAAACACTAAATTATTCAAGCATAATCTCGACGGGCGCAGGATTTGTCGGTGAAATGTTTAATTACTCTCTTCTCTCTGTGGATTTTAAGTTACAGCGCGCGTAACTCTAGATACATTCAACAAACTATTTTTTTGTTGCTACAATTAATTAAAAGCTACTTTGATTGCTAGCAGCGATGATATTTTAGTGATTAAGACTTAGAAGCCGCTATGGTTAAAAAAATAAAGCTCGTAGTATATAATTATAAGCTTTTAAAAAAGTTTGTCGCTGACTCTAAATTATATATAAGTATACCTACACTGTGAACTCTTACTTTATCTATGGTTTTTTTTTGTAAGCCCATATATGACATTTTTACTTTACATCAGGCATGTGACTTATTCTGTACAGCTCCATAATATCAATATAGAGCTGTACCAAGAGAATATAATCACTTCGTTTGAGCTGTAAGTCCAGTTTTTCTACCGCGAAGACGTTTTCTTTCCCTAATCTATTTTAGTCCTTTCCCCAAATCACCTGACAATGGTCACAATTTCAGTTGAAATGAAATAAAATTGGGCATGAAAAGGTAAGAACGAGCCCGCGAAGCTTTTACGAATGAAATCATTTTCGACATTCCATTGTGAGGATGAATAAGAATTGACGAAAAATTTAAAGTTAGTATGATTACTGGGCACTTTTGGTAAAAATATTTAAAGTATGATTACTGAGTACTTTTAGTAAAATTTTTTAAAATGAAGATTCACTAATTGAATGTACATTGAGTTCGTTGTATTTGTTTTCCTATTTCAGAATTTTTTTATGGGTGGCATGCGTATTTCGAAGCATGGTTATACAACAGATAATTATTATATTAAATCAAGTATTATTTATCCGTGACTTAATCCGCGTGAAGTAAAGTTCTTAAAAATCCCGAAGGCACCTTTTATTTTTCTCGAACGAAAAACAATCTACGGTACTCTCCGTCCGGTGCCTGTGCCTGTGCAAAAAATCTCGTTGATTTGTTCTTTTATTTCTATAAGCGGTGCTTTTCTAGAGTAAGCAATGTTTTTATGCGAGTTACAAACAAAATGTGGAAACTTATTTTATTTATTTTCTATAATTAACACTATTCTTACAAAAACTTCACCTAAGACATATTATAATATTCTTAAACTAACTTTCAATCTAAAGATTGTGACCCCGCCCGAAGTGATGTGAGTAACATCACATGGGAAGCCTTCGGAAACCTAGCGCAGGTGTGCCGTCGGGGTGTTCGCGAGCAGAATGCTGCGTTATCAATTTCTCTAGGGCTGTCGATTTGCGGTATAGACTTTTCATGTAACTAAAATCGCCTGATGTATTAATTTTGTAAATAGAACTATAAATGACAAGATAGTTAGGGAGGCCCATGGAGGAATCAAATTTTTTATGGGGAGGCCAGATACGATGTAGTTTGCCGTCGAGTTTGCATGATTCTTAGGGATTCGAAAAAAGGATCGATACCTGAGTAGTATGGATAGTTTTCGTTCGATACCTAGGAAAGCTCCCGAAAACTCTACCACTCCATCGAGAGAGATAACGCTATACATCAGAAATAGAAATAGAAATAGAAATATTTTTTATTCAAATAAACTTTTACAAGCACTTTTGAATCGTCAATGAATCTACCACTGGTTCGGAATGCCTTTCCTGCCGAGAAGAGCCAGCAAGAAACTCGGCGGTTGCTCTTTTCAAAAAAATCAAAATTTTACAATTGTTATTGAAACTATGCTATGTATTCAGTGCTTCCACGATGAATTTTCCTGAGTACAATACAAGTAAAAATAAATACAATACAAATACAAATAAATACAATTCAATACATGTTAACACAGGCAGGCAAAAGCAGACCCATTCCCGTTGGTGGCACCCGTTCACGAGCATGACGCATGATCCAGCCATTGCTTCGCTCAACCATATTTGAGGGAACGTAACAACCCGCACCACACGACACCACCACAGAAACTTTAAAGAGAGCATGACATACTTAGGCTACCCATGCTAAGGCATCGAATTGAATACTAATATTAAACTACTTATTTTAAGACATGACTGAGACAAATAAAGTGGAAACACCGTGGAACAGAATACATGGAACAGAAAGAGCTTACTACCATAAGTACTTTCCCAATTACTCAACACATTTATCTCATCACTAGATTTCACACGTCAGAATATAGTCTAAATCATGCCCAGCTTTGTTTTGCCTGAGTGAACATTGTCACATGTGCCGCTCAGTTTGAAAATGTTTGTATTGCTTCTCGACACCCGGTTCATAGCACTTTTATCCGCTCACTTATCAACCCGCCACCCGACCACATCCCCGAACTTCGTGCGGTTGAGATTTCTTAAAAGGATTCACTGAAACCTATATCTATGCACTCACTTTTTAATTCCGTAGCATCACAGGATTACTTCGGTCACAAGCTGTCCATATACGCAGACGGCGAGTGAACAACTTGCTGACCATCCGCCTCGCGCGCTTGACGTGTAGTGCCTCCTGCGATTGGGGCTTCCAGCAAAGCATCTAATGGCGGCAGTCCACGTAATACACCCTTGGGGATCACACTGCACTTTTCAGTCCGACGTCACCATTTCAGCCCTCAGGACCTAAACGGCCATCGGTTCTTCAACCCAAGTGCACTTCAGCTTTGCGACACAATGAGCTATGTTGGTAACTTTGGTTTTCCTAAATACTCCTCATTTCTGATGAGTAATTCGAAATAAACAATTATGTAGTTTCTAAACACATTACATTTGAAAAGAAAACAACCAACGTCGTTTCAAAGAATTCAACGTGAAAGCAATTACTGCTTGATCGAACTCACTTTAAAGTTCAGATGCTTAGTAAAAACCTTCACGGAACAAGTAAAAGAAAACTTCAAAACAATAATGAACTGCTAAAGTGGAATAATAAAGTTTATCGCCTTAACTCTTGAGCAGATGAAGTTTTTTGGAGTTCGAATTACTTAGGTACAAATAGAGAAGAAAAAATACATAGACGTAGGAGGTATATAATAATTAAAATTATTATTTTTTTTTTTTTTTTATTCGAAGACAAGATAGCCCTTGACTGCGATCTCACCTGATGGTAAGTGACGATGCAATCTAAGATGGTAGCGGGCTAACTTGGAAGGGGTATAGCAGTGTAAATTCAACCCATACCCCTAATCGGTTTCTACACGCCATCGTGCCGGAACGCTAAATCGCTTGGCGGCACGTCTTTGACGGTAGGGTGGTAACTAGCCACGGCCAAAGCCTCCCACCAGACCAGACCAGAGACAATTTAGAAATTATAAATTCCTAAATTGCCCCCGCCGGGAATCGAACCCGAGACCTCTCACTTATAAGACCACAGCGCTCACCACTGCGCCAGGGAGGTCGTCAAAAATAAAATAAATAAATAGGGTGGTGGTTTAAAATAAATAGGGTGGATATCCAAATCAAAGCTTAAAAGAAAAGAAGGAACTTTTTACCACCATTTTGCCAGTAGTAATTTGGGAAATATTATACAGTTATCCGTAGAAAGCATTGTTCAAGGCTTGTCCAATGTCCACACACGTCCAACTTATTTTGAAATTAAAATTACCTTAATTGACAAACATAATATTTTATTTTTATTGTTTCGTGGAGAAATAAACGATAATAAAATGTTAGTAGATTTTCTTCTTCAATAGTTTGTGCTTAAGTTCTGACCTGTCATTTTTACCCGATGCCTTCAAATTCAAATCCAGCAGAGCATTGAAATGCCATTCAAACGCCATCAATTATTTCATGTGTGAAGAGATAGAAAAAATATACCAACCATAAAGATACGAATAGCTACTTAATACTACGTTATTTTACAAACCTATTAGATTATTTATTCAAAGCCATGCCGTTATGTTTTCAGTTTGAGGAAAAACTTTAGATATTCGAGCGTCTAGTGAATAATTTAATGACACAACAACTCTTTTGGGAGGGTGAGTAATTAAATATTTCGGCAACGAAACCTGCACCCGTTGGGACTAAACTGGCTTGAATTATTTAGTTTTTCATCCTGGCTTATTGTACGTTTATGACATGTTTTTCCATTGACCCTTGTTACTTATTCCGACGATGACATTTTATACGTAAAATAGCCTCCATTGCGGACTGAAAACTGAAAGGTCGCAGGTTCGATTCTTACTCGTTGCACTCTTGTCGTACCCAATCCTGACACGATTGTTTCCGCTTTGTTTAAGGGAGAGGAGAATATAGGTAAGTAAGTCATGTTCAGCTTAGCTAGTATTCTTTTAGCAAGAAAAGGTTTTGCTATAATCCGCCAACAGAAAAAATCTGTATGGTCAAATATGCATTTACAAGCTAAGCACCGATTACCTCCCCAACCAAGCAAGAAAGCTAAGTTCCCAAGCAATGCCACCGCCACTCACGTGCACCACCACACAAGACTTTTAAACTACTCTCGACGCACGTTTCGCCCCGACACTAGAGCATCCTCAGAAGATTTCGACTTTACAATGCTGTAATGTACAGATTTTTTCTGTTGGCGGAGAGCAAAATAACTCTAACCTTATCTTGCTAATCATGGACTTCCGCAAAGTAACGCCTGATTCGATCCAATACAGTATTTTTTTTTAAACTGATCAAGTGCGAGTTGCATTCGCACACGAAGGTTGACGCTAATGTCATCGAATTCTTATGCGATCAATACGAGTTAAAACTTACACTAACGCTACTGTTTGGATCTAAGTGAGAGTTGATATCATTAAAACTACCTTCTATATCTTTTTACTAGTTGCTAATTTCATAAGTACCTAGTTGACAATTACTTAAATTCATTAAATTCACAATTAATTAAATTCACTAATAAATGAAAGAAATAATATAATGTATTCTATTCTACGTCTCAGGACTTTGCATGTCTGAGTTGCTCTTGATAATACATTTAAGCAGCTTTATACTCATATGTAAGCTGATTATGAAATGGATGTAAGGTATTGTTCCTAGCTAGACTAGGGTATTAATAATACCTACTTGTATAATAAAATTAATATCACATTTCTGAGTAGGTACAATAAAGCGTATCTCAAAAGATGTCTAAAATGATTAATACGCCCAAATGCTCATCTTTTTATGAATATAAGCCAATTATTTATCAAATGTATGCTAGGTACTGATCCTAGCGCGATGTATAGATATAATAGGATGTTAATAACACTTGTACAATAAAAAAATATAGGGAGCCTCCTTTTTTTCGTCGGTTAAAAATTAACATCTCATTTCTGTGTACGTAGGTCGTAGGTGCAATAAGGCGTATCTCTAAGGCGTAATACTATAAAGGCGAAAATTTTTATGTATGTATATGTTTGTTATTCTTACGCCAGAACGAATAAACCGATTTGGCTGAAATTTGGAATGCAGAAAGCTCATACCCAGGATTATGATATAGGCTACATTTTACCCAGGAAAATTAAAAAGTTTCCGCAGGACTTAAAAAAAATTTAATCCCCACACAGATGAAGTCGCGGGCGGGTGGTAGTCAGATAATAAAACAGCAGCGTTGATGGAAACACCAGCACGTTGGATATTGGATACATTACAATATATATAGGTACAATATATAAATCGTGAATCGTAAGATATTCGTTGAAATGCCAGACGAATACGAAATACCCAGATATCAAATAGAAAATTTGTTAACACTTTAAATAAATGTAACTTTTAACATTCTCGTACCTACTTATCAATATTTTTAAAATATAATAGAAAAGTTTTGTTACTCAAATAAAGTTTTACAAACTGCTTTTGAATCTTCAAGTGAATCTACTACCTATTAGTTCGGAATGCCGTTCCAACCCAGAAAAACCTGCAAGATACTCAGCGATTGTTCTTTAAGAATATACAATACTTAACAATATCTATTAAGTTCTATAGACTTAACAGTTGTTAACCTAACTTTGCTAAAGATAACAATACAATAACGCCAAACATCTACTTATTTTCCGCCTACATAAAAACAAAGTTCAATTGCTTTGAAGGATATAACAAGGAAAAAACATCGCAAGTAGGTATGATACAACCGATTATAATATTCAAGGCAAAAAGAAACTTCATAACGAACCTACTTACTTTTATTACGAAAAATTATAATTTCTAATGTTACGGTTGCTTTTTCGCAGAAAACTCTTTGACCATCCCAAATTTAAATAATATCATTTATACGTAAATGGGTGAAATTTCAGATAACATTAGCAGTAGGTATCAGCTTGGTTATGTAAGTTTTCCTGTGCTACGGCGCCGGAGGGACTCTTTGGCAGTTCAACCCAGTTGTGTGTTTTCAACTAAGTAAATATAAACCATACGGGTTAACGCACTGCTGTGTTGACTTTCGAAAACATAATATTACTCTGTTAAAGAAAAGGTACCATACCTACACATACCTTATAGTAGGTATACCTTTTTTTAGGAAACCGTACCTAAAGGGTGAAAACGCGAACGTAATCCTATTACTAAGCCTCCACTGTCCGTCCGTCCGTCTATCTGTGAGCGGGCTGTATCTCATGAACCATAACCGTGTATCTATTGCCGCTACAAATAAAATAATAAAAAAAAGACGTGTGTCACTCGGGGACTGCCGCGGTAAAGCTATTGCCTAGCATTTTTTATCAACGCCATCTAGCGGTGAGAGAAGTCCGTGTTCCCGTCGAGCCTTAGGTTTTTTTCGTTACGGAATTTCTGGATTCGGTCTCCACGCTCAAGGCCCGCGATAGAAGCTATGCAATAGCTTAAAAAAATAGTTTAAAATTAAAGAGGGGTCTTGATATAGTAAAGTTTTGTTAATAATTCTTAGCTGGTGTTAAATTTCGTATGATGGTATGGCACTTGGCCGGTTTATTCGGTGACCAGGGTTACTGATGCTAACACCCAGACCCACATGCCTGTAATCTTAATTTTTTTCCCCAGCTGAGTGTTTTTACCAGACCAGAGTCACCAACATACGAGTAGCTAGTTCAACTGATTGGTACTGAGAAGAACCCGTAACAAAATGAAACGTGTATACTTTTTATTATCACCTTCTCACCTCAACTTCGATATTAATATATTACATGATAACAATTTCAATTTAACGAATCACCCGAGCGCATCGTATAGGATGACGACTATAATAGTTGTAATCCGATTAGGAAAATTAGAGCGTTTGCGCTCAGATTATTGCATTCTATATAGCGGGATATTTATCATTGGTATGTGCTTTACAAGATGGCTGGTTTTCACAACGGTGTTACAATCGATATTGTTAGAGGGAGTCGTCAGAAGAAAATTTTTCTTGCTCTAACTTTTCCTCTTCCTCACATAATATTTCACAACCATCCATCATCATCCACTACAGTTCCGTCCATCCTTACTCAAAAGTTGACAACACTGATAAGCAAAGCTATGGAATACATACTTATGTATAATACTGGTCGCTCTGCTTTAGTTCAAGTGCGTTATACAGATAGAACCATGTCGAGCCGCGCCGCACGCCACTGTGTTGTTCCGCTTAGTGCGGTCCTTACCTTTATCCTGTACCATTATCCAGTGGAAGACCAAAAAGCATTAAAGGCATATTATAGGTACGTAAGTTAAGAGTATATTTACCTAATTAATCTAACTTCTAATTTTTTTATTTTTTTATTTATTGTTACTTATTAAAATGTTACAATAAAACTTACTATAGCTAAACTAACATTTAAATAACTAGTTAGGTGACTTTTGTAAATTCAACAATAAATAAATAAACACTAAATAAATTCTAATTTTTTTTTATTAGACAAGACAGTATTGTAAAGTCGACATCTCCTGAGGATGCTCCTGTGTCGGGGCGAAATATTGCGTCGAGAGTAGTATAAAAGTCTTGTGTGGTGGTGCATGTGAGTGGTGGTGGCATTGCTTGCTTGGGAACTTTGTTTTTTTGCTTGGTTGGGGAGGCAAGCGATGCATAACTTGTAACTGCATGTTTAACCATACAGATTTTTCTGTTGGCGGATTATAGCAAAATAACTCTAACCTTTTCTTGCTAATCATGAACTTCCGCAAAGTAACGCCTGATTCTATCCAATATGTATTATTAATTTTGATTAAAAGCAAGAAAAATATAATTTTAAGCCGCTGTGAAAAGGTTAGAGTGTGGGTGCATACGAATATATCGTCAAATTGTCTTCGTTTGTCGTTGTTTACAAAGCTGATTGGAGACACTGCTGGTTTCAAAATCAAGACACTCATTTCGATTGTTGTTCAGAGCTTTATTTGTGGGAAAGGAAATTTCCTCGGCTTATTTATGGAAATTGAGCAATGTTACTTTTTTTACTTCGTTTCGCAAGTTAGATAGGTAGATATTATGGTAATACCATTAATATTGTAATAATTATGATAGTATCTGCATACTAGTATTGGTTTCTGAGCAGTTGAAGTGGAGACGTGAAGGTTACATAACTTACATTCAAAGATGGCAGGAGGAAAGTTGAAATAAAACAGTTACAAGGTATCTAGGTACCTAATCTAGGTACCTATTACTACACTAAGGGTTCCAAACCAGTTTTACTGCAGAGTTCCTAAAGACGCCTTCCGGATTTTTCCTTGGGTTTAAATTGAGTTAAACTAGAAACTTGAAATTTCTACTTTAAAATTATAAACTTAAGAAACTATTCACCTTAAATTTAATATTTTATGTAATATCACAATTTTACTTATTCGAAAGTGCTTTATATACCTACCTATACAGAAACGGCATACAAGTTCATGTCGACGTAATAGGCTTAACACCACATAATGGCCATTGAGGGTGGAAATTAGTAGACCCTGTCACATGAATGCGATCGGTCGACCTGATTTGTGTACGCACTCTGTGCCGCTTTGTCTATCCAGGTTTCATATATTATGTGTGGGGATCATTAGGAAACCCGCAGATCATGAATACACCGTACTTCAATCAACCTGTAACTTGTACTGTTTACTATACCATGTTACGTTGAAGGGATAAATAAGGGAGGGAGGGGGAGGAATTTTTATACGACTACCTGAAAAAAAGGAGTATATTGTTTTCAGAGTTCATGTATGTATGTATGAATGTGTGTATATGTGAATTCCTATATTCCACCATAACTTCTATAGGCCTGAACCGATTTTGATGAATGAGGCATCGTTAGAATCATTAGCTTATTCCGGGTGACATTGGCTAGTAAAATTTAAAAAAAAATTAATGGGGGGTTTAAAAAAAATATTCGAAAATAAGATTAAGGAAGTACATAATCATTATCTAGAAAATGATGAGTAGATTCCAAAAATATATAACACTATAGTTCAATATCCAGTGATTCACAAAAAAATACCATGGGCTGTGGTACTTAACTTTTTAGTTCGTTTTTGGCTGGGCAGTCATGTTTTTTTAATTTTTTTAATTAAGTATAGCTTGTTTCCATTGTACAAATCTATTACAAGTATTATTCCAGAACATTATCCAATTTTCCTATCCAATAATAGGAAGTTATTGCAATCAAAACGAAACGTTGAAATTGTTTGGATTAAATAAACGTTAAATTCCCAGTGCAAATTGTTATTTCATAGAATGATATGCATTTTTACCGGTAGTATCTGGAAATGGAAAATGCAATCATTTTTTTTATATTCTTTAGTAGGCACACATAGCATTGTTTGCTTTTACTTGTGCGAATAGTATACTGTGGAGTTTGTGAATGGATATTTTAATATTATCATTGAGTTAACATTTTCATCCTATCCATTAAGATTTTTTAACGATTATATAACTATCAGAGAGACTCCGATTTAATATGACTTCATATATGGGCTGAGCTGATTTTGACAGGACTTTCACGAGCAGATAGGGGATAATTTCGGAGTGGCAGTCGAAGTAAGTATAAAATTAATAGTCTGCTCTTGATTTTTTATTCTGTTTTCTTTTTGATGATTTTCAGAGGTAGATTTTAAACATTATCTACTTGCATCATGAGAATCATTTTCTTGAGGAAAAACAGAAATTTTATGGCGACAAGGAACTATAAAATAGTGGCGACAAGGAACTATACCAAATCAAGCCTCCAAGATGCATGCTTACATAGTTTAGGAGTCAGATTCAAATGTAATGTAGGAACTACACCAAGCTTCTCTAATAAAGATTTCTTTCTCTTCAAAATCAAAAATCTTCTGAAAAGATTGCTAGGTAGGGACATAATTATAAACAGTCCCAAAAAGTTATAGAAATACGAGCAAACAAAGCAATAAATAAAAACGTGGGTGAAACGTGGCCGACAAGACGACCGTATTTGCGTAAGTAATTAAGGCCAGAGGAAATGGCTCCAACATTGTGATGCCGGAACACCGCGCCGCAGACGTGAGAACTAAGGCCGAAGAGCTCCTTGAGGAACTGAATTAACTGTAATGAAGAACTGTGTGTTTAGGAGTGATCTTGTAGCTAACACGATAGTTTTTGCTGTTAGTTTAACACAGTGGCTGATGTGACTGACGCGGACGGGTCTAATATACCTACCATCTGATGCAATGACTGATCTTTTCATGTACATATTTAAAATGAAACGGTCACTGACTGACTAATGCACAGCTCAAATCACCGGACGGATCGGGGTGAAATATGGCATGCATGCTGTTTCCCTTCGCTGTTAAAGAAAGTGATATTTAATTGCTTAAAATGCACATACTTAACTCGGAAAGTCAGAGATGCGTGCCTGGTATGGAGCCCGGGACCTCCAGAAGCAGGCCAAAGTCCTAACCACTGGGCTATCACCGCTTCCGTACCTTCATTAGAATCCTTACTATCCTTAGTATAAATCCTTATTATAAATGCGAAAGTGTGCTTGTTTGTGGGTTTTACTTTAATCAACATGGGGTTATTCAAGGGGCGCACCAACAAATTCCTTAAAAGCCGGCAACGCATTGGTGGTGCCTCAGGTGCTACAAATGTTCATGGGCGGCGGTAATCACTTAACATCAGGTGACCCGCCTGCTCGCTAAAAAAAAGACGTGTGGCACTCGGGGACTGCTGCGGTAAAGCTATTGCATAGCATTTTTTATCAACGCTATCTAGCGGTGAGAGAGGTGTCAGGTTATTTTCGTTACGGAATTTCTGGATTCGGTCTCCACGCTCAAGGCCCGCGATAGAAGCTATGCAATAGCTTAAAAAAACATGCAGCAACGCATCGTAGTGATTTTTTACATGGGTAGGTATACTCGTAGATGAGGTCCTGAAGTTTGACATAGTAACATAAAGACCTACTATACTTTATCCCGCAAAAAAAACAAGAGTGCCCGCGAGATTTTTAAAAACCTAACTCGCGGGCGAAATACATAATTATAAAGTTATATAATATAGGTAGGTACGTCTAGAAATACCTTCAATATTTCGCAGCAAGTAGGTAGGTAGTTACGCTTTGCCTGCCTAACTACTGACCGACTTTCCTGTTTTCATTCCCGGCGACCAGCGGATATCTCCGTGAAAGGTTTTATATTCTTACAGATTTTTACATCTCGTGCATTTTTAATACGTGAGGAAAGTGTCTCGTACGAAAGCTGAAAGTTTTAGCTTTTACATTAGAATTTTCTTGAATATTTATATCTAGATATGTAGTTAAAAACATGAGCATACGTTAAAGGCTATAATTAGAGTACTTATTTTGTTGTAATAATAATTTAATTCTTTGGTAAATGCGCAATTCATTTGCAAAAATTAAAAAAATATTTAGGGCTCTGTTCGATGATATCTACCTATAGGTTTGGAACCTCCCGGATTTCTTCAGTAAAGTAGTTAATGTAATAAATAGTCTGCGCTATGCAAAACTTTTCCTTTCCAGAATGTATCCTGACGGACGTCATTCATCGTTTCAATATTGAGAAATAAACCTCAACAACGGATAAAAAGCTTGCCGTCAGTGACTGTCGGATGTCTTCGTAGTTAAGTTAGTATTAAGTAGGATAAGTTTATTGTTAATTAGGTTAAGTATCTACTATACGTTTCGATGGGGTTGGCGTGCCAGCTGGTAAAAATACAAAAAAAAAAAGATTTAAAAAAACATAAGTTTTACGTTTATAGGGGAGAGGGGAATATTAGTCAAGTTCAGCGTGCTACTATTATTCTAAACAGCTTCTGTTCTGTTATTTCTCAGACGGATCATCCACATTCTTCCACGCGGCTGTAGACAATGCCGAGAATGGAGCCATTTGGAAAAATATCGTACATGAATATCGTGCCAAGGATAGCGACCCTCAGTAATGAGGACGGCGTTGCAGAGTGCTACTCTCCCGTGGAATTTGCGGCTGGAGGTGCAGTGGTAGGTAGCATCGGTTACGAGGCCAGTCTTACCACTTTTCTTGATTCATACTCTCTTATTAACTTAAATTGAAACAGATTTGTTAACGTTTAAGGATTTATCGTACATAACTTAGTTAATTTAATTACACTGAAAAAAATAATTTAGCTAAGCAGTTCAGTAACATGACGTTTAACTAAACTTTGGTAGATAATTACTTAAGTTTAGCAACTATCTCACTACTCATTTATTTGTTCTAACTAATTGCTTAATAGTTAAAACTTATTGGGCTACCAAAAACCAAACAATTAGGTATTATCTACTAAACGAAACTTAAATCGTATATTAACCAAACAATTGAGCTGTGTCAACTGAACTTTAGCTAGTAGTACCCAAACTTTTAAAGGTAATGTTAGACAATCATTTAGCAATTTTTTTTGGATTTACTAAATAAATAATTTTACTGAACTGGTATGCATACTGTTTACAAAATTAGTCGTTAACGAGCGCACGAGACTGGGCGTAAATAAAATAATAATATAATAGGTAGGTATGTGGGAACACCTACGGCATACACGTTTATACGCACGCATATTAGTGTTTGGCTATCATTTACACAACGTTTTGTAAATAGTTGTTGTTTAGTAAATACTTACCAACCATTTAGTAAATATTTACTATACTTGTGAAAATGACCGTTACGGTTTTTTCTACGACCGTTTAGTTACTTTTTACCAAACAGTTCAGTTATTAAACCCAAACTACAAAACAAAACAAACTTCAGTAAATAATTACCTTACGTTAAGCAACTGTTTACTGAATGGCTGCGATAGCTAAATGTTTAGCTATGTTTAGTTACTATTTACTAAGTACGCATGCCATTTACTTAACGATTAGTAATTGTCTACTATAAACTATATTTTTACAAAACGTTTAGGTAAAGTAACTAATTTATTTAGTAAACAATTTTTAAATGTTTTGTAACAGTCTACTGTACGTTAAGTAAATAACTATCAAATAAAATCTATAAATACAGGTCGCGTTCCTAGTTTCTGTGTAGTATTTTTTAAATTTTACTAAGTGAAAGACTTATAGGGTACGGGGTGCACCGGTTGTTGACGCTAGCTTCAAAATTTTATTAAAATCGAGTGTTAAATTTTGTTATTAATAAGACTTATTAAGTAGTGTGCTGAATTTCACCAAACAGTGTTATACAACTATCTTAATAGTACAAATGAAGGCCGAGCTCTATTACTGCAATTTGGAGAAAGTGGTCTTTTGGACAACACTGCAAGGAGACGACTGTGCAATATAATAATTGGACGGGAATTGAAAGACGACCCTGACTGTAAAATAGACAGTGCAAGATTTTATCAGCTGGCTTATGAAATTACTCAAGTATTCAAAAAAGATTGTCAACTGTATACTTTATTCCCTATGTTCGATTCAGTCCTGGCTTGAAAACAGCAGCAAAGGGAAAACTTTTAGGCTGTTATCGACATCGTCGTAGAGAGTTTTCAAAGTCTGGATTAATAAAATCAAGAAAAAGGAGTGCTTCTGAAAGTTCTTCATGCTCAAGTTCCACATCATCATATAAATTAAAGTTAAGGGTTGAAGAAGCTGCTGACAAGTTGGAAGATCCATCGTGTTCAAGTGGAGTAAATATAGAAGAATGCATGTTGTTGCTTCAAAATTCATGTGATCCATGGGATACTGTGGAAAAGTATTGGGATTTGACAGCGAAGGCCAGGTTTAAAAAAATTTCTGAGGAGTCTATGACCATCAATGAATACTATAATAGATTTAGAGCATTGGGTCAAGCCAGCGGTATATATTTAGTGAGTATCTATTTGAATTTTAATTACTGTTTGAGACTATTCCTGACACTAACCATTCTCCACCTTTTTAACCAATAAATAAAACACAATAAATACAATAAAAAATATTTGATTAAGTACATCTTTTAATATTTTAAAAATATATTTATTTTGCAGCTGCTGAAGGATTTTACAACGTTATACCCTGGATGTGACGATTTATTATACAATCACTGGCCGTTATATCGGGGGAAAATACTCGACTTAGCCAGGAATCGCATACGCATTGATCCTCATGTCAAGGAGATCTTGTTATGCTGTACGAATAATGGTAACTTTCATATTTTTTTTTTCAAACTTTTTTATGACTTTTTTTTTTCGTTTTCTTATTTTACATTTTTTTAGCTGACGAGGATACCCTCAACACTGCAGCATTTATGGTCCTGCCTTTCCTAATGAGCACGGCGACGATACGCAGAGCAAAAACGAAAAAGCAATGGAGGCCTAGCCGCCTAGAGGCTCAAGAAGGATTTATAACACACGTAAGAAGCTCTGACCAGTTGGAGGACACTATAACTCGGAGAAAGAAGAAACTAACGGAATTGGGCTTCACTCTACAACCATACATAGTAATAGTAGGTGCTAGTATAAGTGAAATTCACGAGATATATATTGTCATTAACGATGTAAAATACTGTGCCTCACAATGTGTTAGATATAGGTCAACTTGTGAATATGTAAGTTGGACATTCTCTTATAACAAAATCCATTTATTGTAAATATATCTTACTAAAATCTAATTAATACTACCGCACTCAGAGTCGCATAAATCATTAACACTTTTTGGAATAAACTGCTTAACTTGTATATTTTGGTTTATAGCCCTGAAGTATAGGTATTTCTTTATTTTAATAAGATCATTAATTGGTTTGTAAAATTTTTTTTATAACATTATAACATTTCTAAGTAGGTACTATGTAAGTATTTTGTATTTTATAAGATCAACAATTGATTTGTTTGTAAAAAAAATTAAATAACAACATAGCGTTTCTGAGTATTTAAGTTATTATTCTGTATGTAAAATTATAGTCTCTGAGTGTTTAAAATAATAAATCAATCTTAATAATTTTTAATATTTTTATTTTCATTTCAGTCCTCGAGTCCCAGTTGAGTCCAGCTGAAACTGAACGTTTTGTAAGCTGCCTGTTTACGGACCTCGCCACCGATCGCAGCGACATGTCCGTTCGAAATATTACATAATGTAAGTACATCATCACTCGTGAGTTATAACATTGCTTAGTACTTGTGTAATTTTTTCTATCACGTGATCAGGAGAATTTATAAAATTAGACGATTGTTACTAATTTATTAATAAAAAAAAATTATCTCCTGAACAGTTGACTGAAAAAATTAGTTAAGTACAATATTGACAAGCATGTTCATAGCTCACTAGTGAAGATGTACCTATATAATGTATTATTTCGGACGGATATGGCGCTGCGTTCGGTGGCAGGATCTGTAAACTAGCAGACTTACAAAACGTTTAGTTAGAATAGCTAAATAAAACATTCAGTTAATATTTACCGAACATTCAATTCAAATAGCTGAACAGCGTTTAGCCAATCTAGCAAAACATTCAGTTAATATCTACTTAACGTTAAGTTCAAATGGCTAAACGATGTTCAGCTAATCTAACCAAACGTTTAGTTATTATCTACCGAACATTCATATATAACAGTTCGAATAGCTGAACAATGTTCAGCTACGCTTGTCAAACGTTTAGTTATTATCTACCAAACGTTCAGTTCAGCGTTGCAACAGCATTCAACTAACATAGCCAAACATTTAGTTAATATCTACTTAACGTTAAGTTCGGATGGCTAAACGGTGTTCAGCTAATCTAACCATACGTTTAGTTATTATCTAGCGAACATTCTTAAATAACAGTTCGAATACCTGAACTGTGTTCAGCTACGATTGTCAAACGTTTGGTTATTATCTAACAAATGATCAGTTCAGCGTTCAAACAGCGTTCAGCTAATCTAGCAAAGCATTTAGTTATTATTTACGGAACGTACAGTTCGGATGGCTAAACGGTGTTCAGCTGCTATAATCAAACGTTTTAAGTTTATTTACTAAATGCATTTAACTAAATATTGTTAGTTAGGATTAGCTAACTGATTAGCAGTCCCCTTTCTAACTAAATAAATCAGTAAGTAGTAGCTAATTTTTAGCAATTAACTACAAAACTTTTCTTTCAGTGTACGTAAGCTTCTTAACTAAGTGAGTAAAATTTACAAAAAGTGTAAGGCGGATCTAAGTGTAGAATTAAAAATGAAAGCTGAATGAGGTCGGAAAAAAATTAAAACTCAGTTTTTAATTCTTCCTCTTTATTACTTTTAGTAATCTCTTCTCATATTAAATACTTGCTCTTAGGATTAATATTACATATTAATTATTATCTGTAAGTACATATTTACATTACATATTTATGCTATGCATTTATCATTGTAGTTAATGATATGAAACCTGGTCATAGTATAAAAGCTTGCATGTATAACAAAATAAATAAAATAATTCATAAATAATGGAAACTCTGTACAACTCAAAACAATAGGTACTTAACAATACTTTTTACTACCCACTCATTTCAAGTTGGCCGTCATCGAATGTTAGAAATGACGTCATAACGTACCGTTGACAAGAAAATAATAGTTGTATTTTTTACTGTAACCACGACTGTGACGGAAGTTTTCTTCTCTGGCAATGCTTTTCATATAACATCTTGAATGTCGAAAGGCGTGATTTTTAATTTCTTATTTTTTTTCGCTTGAAAGAAAGTCATTATTTAAATTAATAAATAGTCTGTGCGACGCAAAACTTTGCCTTTTTTACTCATCGTAGAAAAGGACACGCGAACAATAGTAACCTGACAAAAACAAATAACTAATTTAAAGTTAACAAAAACATTCAAAACGTAACAATTAACAAAACTTTGAAATAATTTGAGTGACAACCGCGAGCAGTACGTTGCTATCTGTACTAAGCGGATCTGACTTGAGGTGAGATGCGGGGAAGTGCGACGCGAGGTAGCGGCCAACCTGACGTGAACGCGTAGTACAGTACGTAATTTTACTGATGAATAGTGTACAATATTTTTTATTTCTTCCAAGCGACCCGCCCTGCCTTCGCACAGGTGCAATTTACATTTTTCATTGCGATTTTAATATAAAATTTCTTTCATACAAACTTTGTTTTGTAATTACGAACATAACAAAAAAGCCAAATCGGTTGAAACATTCTCAAGTTATCTTTCATAACGTGGCAATTGATTTTAATTTATTTAGACTGAAGATAACTTTATTGGTGTATCAAATTGATTTTTTTATAATTTTGAACCTAATTTACCTATACTTTACACATCATTATAATATAATAATTTGATGTGATCTTACGTATAAAAAATCTACGTATACATACTTTATACTTTAAATAAACTGACAAGACTAACGTTTATGACTTTAATTAAAATTAATATTTTAATAGGTAGGTTCTCAGTATAATTAATTATGATTATTACAATAAGGTTCCGCTTAGCGTTTTCAGTTTTATTTTATTTTTTTTCCTTAGTTGTCTTAAAAGGTAAATAAAATCGCAAAAAACATTTCTGAGAAATGCGTACCTAACCGACGAACGTAGCCTAGGTAAAGTAGCTTACAACGTAGGTACTTAAGTTCAGTTTTCACATAATATTACGATTTCATTGACAATGTACAACATACGCCCTACGCGCTGTGCTTAGCGCGTCGCTTACGCCTTTCTGGGATAAACCTCTTATTTAACTTTTATGACAGGTAAGGAAAAATAGATTTTGCTCAGAGCGATGTCTAACGGCACGGTCTGCGGTGCCGCTACGGCGCGCGTATTAAATTGAAAATTTCGTGGTATACCACGGTGCACTGCGATTAACAGTTGTCACTTGCGACGCCGCATTGTGGCAATGTGGCATCGCTCAAACTTAACATTTATTAATACATATTATATAAGTACTTATTCATATTTATATACACATAAAAGTAGGGATGCCATATAACTAAATAAAGCAAAAGCTTAATATTAATAACAAAATCTCAATAATTTTCAACTTTTCAACATAATTATCTAGTGACTATCACAGGATGTTCTGAGCTAAATATTAAAAATAAATGAATTCATAATAATTAACAGCAAATATAACAATTTACTAAGGAGGCAAACGTGGGCTTTGTGCAGCGGTCTCTCATTCTGGTGCCTTAAAATTAATCAAGGGCTGCTTGAGTCCATTTCCATGTAAGTTAAAATATAAGAGAACCTAACGTTCTATACGACACTTTCAAATAAATATTTAAATACTTATAACAGAGCCGGCGAGGATCGAAGCCACATCTCTCGGGAATCCTCGAGTGTGTTGACCTTACATTATGGCACGGTTCAACTGTCCGTCTGCGGCCTTTTTTGATAGGTATTTAATAATATATTCGATTTTCCTTCACGTATAGAGTTGTATACTACTTTAATAAAAATATAAAATATATATCACTTTTATGAACATTACAAGGAAGAATAACACATTTGATATTTATATTTTTATGAATTTAATGATAAATCTAAATATTAAGAGATTCGGACTTTCTAAAAACCGATGTTGCAGAGGTGTATCAAAAAAGTAGTACCTACTTTATTTGATAAACCGTGAACATTTTGATTATTCTGTACTATTACTACTTGATATTTGATTTCTTTAGTAGGTTCTAGTCAACTTTTAGATATTAGATAAGTATGCCAAATTGTTAAAGTTGTTATTATTTTTCAAATATTTTTCCGTAATATATAGAATGTTTTTTTTAGTAACGATTTCTGCAACATCAATTATATACTTATCTAAATTAATTTATACATTATAGATATTATCTATGTATATGCTTGTTGGCCTCAAAATTGTTGGCGCATGGTTTTAAGTTATATATACGTATTTCGTGTAATATATTTAAGTAGGTATGTTAAAAAATCTTGTTACTGAATACTTAAACGATCTTTCGTTATTAAAGATTTCTTGTATTTCTTTCACTATATATCCGTGGTTAAATAAACTTGTATGTAAATGGTGTATCTACCTAATATTGAGTTTGCTTATTATAAGAACTTTACCAAGAAATGGGAATGGGGGCGAGACTAAATATTATCCTAATTTGAAAGGCCGCAACCACTATTATCCGAAGTTATTATAGAAAATATTTACAAACATTTCAAGTAATATTATTCAGTTAAGGTACTGGAATACTTCGAACTTCATCAAATTGGTCTTGCAACAACACAAGTGCCTAAGGTCGAACCATATTATTATTTCCAGCTTTATAAATCTTCTGATATTTCTGTACGAACTAATCATAAATGAAGAGATGTTTAGAGTAACCTGAGTAATCACATAACGGCCCCCTGATTACGTAAAAATTTGCAACAGCAACAGCAATAGCAACGCGACAGCGATCGGTCGCAAAATGTCACTAAAAATCGTATTACGGAAGCCAATCGCACGTCTATTTTTTTTTTTTTTTTTTTTTTTTTTTTTTTTTTTTTTTTTTTTTTTTCAAATTCAAATCATTTATTCATACAAAAATATCATACATATACAAATGGGTTTTGCCAACAGCTAAGCTAAAATCGTTAGATTATAGATAGATCTATTGCTCACGTGTCGATACTAGCGCCACTCGCGATAGGACGGCAATAGATGTAAACGAAATACACAGTTTTTGTCGTCGTCAGTGGTTGAATTGTTATATTTTTTATTTGTGTTGTGGTCTGTGGTAAAACCCTCTCGAAGTATTTGGACTTCCTTTCTTCTCCATCAAGCATCTCTAAAGAAGAAAAGTACATTTTGCAATAGACGTGCGATTGGCTTGCGTAATACGAATTTTAGTGACATTTTGCAACCGATCGCGTAGTGATTGCTGTCGTGTTGCTACTGCTGTCACTACTGAAATTTGACGTTTGAGAAGTGACGTTTGACAGCAGAAGTGACGTTTGACAGCAACGATTGCGCGATTTACGCCTGTCGCGAACCTGTCGCGAGTTACGTAATAACCCTGCCGGTCGAGTAGCTACGGTGAAATTGCAATGGGTGAGGCACATAGTGTAAAGAACCGATAGATGCTAGGGTCCCAACTCCCAAGGCGGGGTAATAGTAACCTGGCACTGGCAAGCGCAGTGCTGGAAGACCCCCACAATCCCAATCACTAAATACCGCG
Organism: Hipparchia semele; assembly: GCA_933228805.2. Taxonomy (NCBI): domain Eukaryota; kingdom Metazoa; phylum Arthropoda; class Insecta; order Lepidoptera; family Nymphalidae; genus Hipparchia; species Hipparchia semele. Next base: position 6,644,284 of record OW121721.1, on the reverse strand, counting down.
AGCTGGTGGCAGGTACAGTCCCACAAAAACCTACAAAGGAAGTCTATATCGGTTCACGAAGAAGTTCTATGAAAATACAGTAGAACCTCGGTAAGTCGAACCTCGATAGATAGATGTAGGTAGGTTCTCCTCCTGATGGAATATACGCCAAGGCCAATCATGATTGAACCGGTTTTCTGGGTCAGCTCTGATTTCAACACGACTGCGCGTCGATCGTTAGATCTCATTAGTGGAGTTGACCGCGAGTGTCACTAAGATGATCGCCGTCGAAACATTTAAATATCTTAGGATGAGATATATGTACCTACAATCTACATACTATGGACTGTATTCTCAATCTGCTCAGCCAAGAGAGTTAAAAAGAGACAGAATTCTAATACGACATACGTATTTGTTTCTAGTTTTAACTATCTGTCTCAAGTTCGAACGAAGTCAGATCAAACTCTCAGCGTTCTCAGCCGTCTCAGTGTTGCGTTAGTACAAACGCGTTTTATGAAATACTAGAAAATCGTCCGCGTGGATTAAGGTTTTTTGATTTCCGCAGGAAATTTTTAATTTTCCGGGATAAAATGTAGCCTATATGTTAAAACTGGGTGTAAGCTATCTCCATTCCATTTCAACTAAATCGACTCATACGTTGTGGCCTGAAAGAGTAACAAACACACACAAATTTTCCCCTTCATAATATTGGTGTGATAATGTGATAGGCTTGTACTTGTCGACATTCATGTCTGATGGAAAGGACAAATACATAACTTAGAAAGATTACTATTTTGAAAGATTTGATTTCCTACTCTTACAAAGTAGGTATAAAAAAAGACAAAAAATAACTCAACATTTCGGATAAAATCTTGGAACACTTGACAGGACACTACATCTTTTTTAAAGCGAATTCATAAAACGTAGACCAAACATCGTATAAATCGTAAGAACCTACTAGTTAGGAAAGAATTAATGTTTTGAACTGATTTTCCCTTTTCAGTTATTCTTTATTTCGGTGTATTGAAGCCGGTTTAATTTTTCTTAAATAATAGATTGTTTGTACTTTGGTGATCGCATAGATGGCGCTGTATTTCTTTAGATCGCATTATAAGTTCAGTCCTTAAAATGTAATTAAGAATTTCGTAAGACCCTTATTAACAATAACCACTTCGGAATATTACGTAATCATATTTGATTATCATGTAAAATATTTTGGGAAGAGTTGCTCTTTCTGGCAACTTCATTAACCTAACATAAGAGTAACAAACATTAAGCATACACACACAACACACACTCACATACACACTTTCGCTTTTATAATATTAGTGTGATGTTATTTATGAAATAGATACATAATAGGCTCCGTCGCTAACTCAGCGTTAAAGTCTATCACAAACATTATAAGGTGTAAGTTTTAAGATATATAATATGTACGTATAAAAAATTTAACTAAAAAATTTTCAGTTAGAAACATAATATTTTCCTTCAAACTTCTTAAATTTTATTTTGGGTTAATATTTTTACAACTTATAAAAGCGCACCATGGTGAGGTATATTGGATATCTCACTGAAAATAGGTTCGCAAACGTCGTTGAGAACTTATTTCTCCCGAAAATTTTTGATGACCGACACCAAATCTAATTCAATATTAATCGAAGGTGGAATTACCTAATACTCGCTTAATAATATGAATCGACCCTTTGATACAATAAATACTTTCAAGGAGGTATTTAAAAAGTTTTTTCTGAAATCTGATTATGTAATTTATACTTACTTTAACATTATTTCAAACACCTACATACTATCTACCTTGGCTTAGCCATTGAAGACCTACTTCATTCTAGAGTAGAATACAAAATTCAGTTTCACCTTATCTAGGAATTGAAACAATACCTACATTAATTATTTATTAATTATTTACATCTCAAACGTTGCATCAACGGTAACTAGCAACAAACTTCACCTACTAATTACTGGCAATCCACGCTTTCAGCCACGTTCTAATTTTGAAATTCTTTCTTCTAATTGGGTTTTACGTCGGAACAAAGTTACCATATAAATAAGGATATAATGTTGCTAAAATGGTGGGTATTAATAATGAACTGTGATCCATCGTCGTCGCTTTGCCTGCCAAACTGCATTCCTTGCCCCGATATTCGAAGCAAAAGTTCTGTAAAATTAAAAAAAAGAAACGATCATCATAAAAGAACTTTAAAAGAATGGAATTTCGATGTCTTCTTATGTATTCTGTGGGCAGAGTACACAGATTTAATTTAACTTGTGACAATAATCAGATAAGTAAATATTAAAGTTAGTTAGTTAAAAATTGGATTTTTAGAAAACAAGCTATTAGTAGCAGGGTTACCATCAGATCCTGGATTTCATCTAGGAGTATAAAATAATAATAAAACGCTTATCACTTATTCATAAAATACCTACTTAATAGAAAACAAGTCTACAGTAGGGACTTTCAATTAGCCAACACCAATGGATGCTTCTGCGAGAAGTTTTATGTATATAACTTACTAGTTAATGCCCGCGACTTCGCTCACGTGGATTTATTTTTAAAAAATCCCGCGGGATCTCACTGATTTTCCGAGATAAAAAATAGCCTATGTCAGTCCCCCAGTTTTCAACTATACCCATGCAAAAAATCAAGTCGATCCGTTGCTTTGTTACCGCGAGATTGAAGGACAAACAAACAAACAAACTTTCGCATTTATAATATTAGTAAGGATTACTAAATTTTTTTACGGTAATCTGACAAACTACAGACACAAACACAAGTTTTTTGTTACATAATATATATAATCAAATAAGAATCAAACTTCGTTAGTATGGGATTGCCTAGATACTCGTATAAACTACTCGTATCATGAATTATCGTGCTGTCACGACTATGCCAGAACTCCCATTTAACACACCCTAAATCCCATACATTAATTATCTAACTAATCAAATTAATAGCTATATCCTGTGTCCTAAGATAATAATTTAAATATGTAGATAACTAACCATGACATTGACTGCCGCAATGCGTTTGTGTGACGAAAACTTTAAAAGCTGTGTGAAATACGAAAACTCCCTCAGAACTAATTAGTCGATAGAGCAACTTACCTTCGCCAAGGAGTGGTCATTATTCGTCAGTTGTATGCACGAGAACAAGAACAAGTATTAAGGAAAACGTCGCAAGGAAACCTGCATACACGTAAGTTCTCCATAATGTTCTCGAACTGGCGACCATCGATTTATATATACCTAGTAGGTACTAGATATGGAAATAGAATGGAAATAGATTTTTTTTATTATTCAAATAAACTTTTACAAGTGCTTTTGAATCGTCCATGAATCTACCACTGGTTCGGAATGCCCTTCCGAGAAGAGCCAGCAATAAACACGGCGGTTGATCTTCGGTATTGGGTCTGGCATCGAACACTCACTTTGTTCCATTGAACTGCACTGCAGTTTGTGCACTTTATAGTGTGTGTGGCTTTGAATAGAATAGAATAGAAATATTTTTTATTCAAATAAACTCATTTGACTTTGGCATTCGCGAGGTAAGGACGGGCGCTAATTACGCGATAAAACTTTTTCAGCACCTACTTGTGAATTGAAAATCCAAGAATACCTATATTCATTTGACAAACAAATATACATAGTTGATTTGATGAATAGATTGTAAGTGTACGGACTGCAGTGCAGTTCAGTAGGACACGGTGAGTGTTCGGACTGCCGTATTATCTAGGATCTAGTTCATTGAATTCTGGCGACTCAATTGATTACTCTATAATTATAATAAACACAGACAATACACGACATAACTCAATAACAATAAAGTAGTTCCGATACAAATATTCCTTATATTACATACATCGCCATGCCTATTGAACTGCTTTCTCAATGGGAATAGCAATAAAGAGGAACATATTTCATATCAATAGTCATACCTTAATGATATTGGAAGCCATCCGCTTGAGGAATGCGCTCGTGAACAAAGCAGCCTCGTCTCCGCACGACCTCAGCACCGTCTGCTCTGAGCACAGCAAGTACTCGCGAAATGAACTGGAAAGGAAAGCATTATTTCATCGAACATTCTAGAAATTATTCAATTTTTACTCTATACAAATAAAGGACTTCACACACGGCAGCTATAATGTAAAGATGTATATTATAGCACGATACATCTCATTACATCTTTCCATATAAATCGTCAGGAAACCACACACGATAGCTATAATGTATATTTTTACATCTTCGTATCTTAAGATACAGAGCGATACGAAAATATACATTTATATTTCGATACATATCATTTTGAGACGTATACCAATGGAATAAAGGGAAAAGATATATTACATTACCTGCTCTGTGTGTGATAGGTTAAGATAATATAAAGCTATACATCCCGGGATGTAATGTAAATTAATATACATTATAGCTGCCGTGTGTGAAATATCAAAGCGAAGCTGGAAGAAATTTATTTTTTTAGAGATAAGCTTCACCTATGTCTACTTCTTCTAATATAATATGTTGTCTTGTAATTCCTTATGTCTTTGAGTATATAAAAGTTATATGTGCATAAAAAATAAAAATAAATAAACAAATAAAATTGAAGTGTCTGTTTGTAATATCAAAATAACAGCTTTTTACTAAATGCATATGAAGCTAAATACCGTACTTTTAACACAAATCAATTTTAAAAAAATGTTGTCTGTCTGTCTGTTTGTTCCCGTTAATCTTGGGAACAGCTGGACGGATTTTGACGGGACTTTCACGGGCAGATAGCTTCGATACCCATCAAGGGTTTAGGAATTTAATTGATTTAGCGGTTCAGTAAGAGGCCGTCGCTTGAAAACTGATTACGAAGGGATTACCAATTGGAAACTTGGAATTTGGAATTGGGATTAAGTTCCGAGTTAGCCGATCGTATTCTCACTTTGCTCAGACTCAAGACCGACTTAAGTTGGAAGAGAATATTATGTTTGTCCCGTTACAACTCTGTCTACAGTCTGAGCCAAGTCAAAGCGCGCTCTATATCTCAGTCATTATTTACCTATCATCTATTAAAATTAAGTCCAAGCTACGAATAAATAATAAGTCATCCCAAGCCACGATATATCTTTTTATCATCCAAAAAAAATCATATAACGCAAGTATACATTTTTTATACGGATATATTATCAGGCCAGGATGACAGATGCATCAGAAAAAAGCTCTTACATACTTACTATAACTCGACTAGGTACAGAAAATTGGATATAATATTTATTATATTGATTTATATATTTAGCTTTATGTCATAATGAATCGATTGACACCTCATTCATCAAAATCGGCTCAGTAATACCTACAACGTACATACATTCAAACATAGACTTCTAAAATGATAGCCCTATCTTTTGGCCTCAGTCGAGTCGAGTAACATCTAGTAAAATTAATGAAATGAATACACTTTATTGTTCACCACATTAAAAACGAAACCACAGAAAATAATAAAATTTAAATTACATAAGATTATAAATTAGTTAGATAGTTTAATTTTCTGTTTAAAATTTTTAATCTTCCCAACTTTCAGTTAATAAGTTACATGATCAAATTCGCAAAGATGTCCCCAATTACGCTGTGCCAATTCCGTTCGATTCTCAACTACTACGGTCCAAATATTTAGTGGAATCTTGCATACCTAGCGCAAAACTGAAATTAGTATTCTACGTTATTCCGGCGCAAATGATTTCAGATTCTTTTATTTCGCCGTTCACACGTTTCACAGCGTTTCACTCGGGCTTTTTTTGCACAGGAAATAGTATTGTTTTTGTTTATCTTTTCATAGAGCAGCGGCATGGCCGGCGATGTATAATTCCTGTGATACTGGTTGAATGCATTTGAAATATACGATAATACTTTGTGCTTTAACCGCAGAGAGTTTGCACACCTAGATATATATTTTTATGTCTGCTTTAAGCAGACAAACTGGAAAATGAATGACTTTTTTTAATAAATCATAAAGTTTTACCTGGTGTTGTTTTCTGATTTTTTTAGTACAGGGCAGGGCTAAAGATAAGACTGCATTGAGCGCATTACTCTGCAGCATATAGCGGCGCAGCACGAAATAAGTCTATTCGGCAAACCTCAATAGCCCAACGGTTAAAGGTGTGGACTGAAAACTGAAAGGACGCAGGTTGGAGCCCCACCCGTTGCACTATTGTCGTACCCACTCCATACACGATTTTTAAAAATTCAATCCCTAAAGGGGCAAAATAGGGGCTAGAAAAGTCGAAGCGAAGCCGCGAGCAAACGCCAGTCTCCTTATAAGATTCCCGACCTCCTGGGGAAGAGATCTAATTATGTGGGATTTCTGCCCAGTAAAACCCATAGGTATGAGGCAACTTTGTCGTCAAGAAATTCATTAGGTAATTGTGCAACAACTTCGACTTAATGAATGTGTTTCACATTGTTTCAATTTGTGTAATGAAAAATCTAAAACTTCAAAATGATCCCGCATTTTGTGTACCTACTCAAGGGTCAACCACACAAAGGATTTCTTTGAAGGAACTTAAATTTATCAAAAATCAAAACCAATTTAAATATTTTCAATGGCAAAAAACATCATACGAGTTTTATTTAAAACCTGACGAATTACTAAAACAAGTTATGCAAGTAAGTATATAAATAAAACAAACAAAAAACCCGTCTGCATAAAAACCAAAAAATATAAAACAACAACGTTCCGACCACTACAACAAATTATGAAGTCTTAAACCATTCAGAGCTTTCGAGGCTTTTTGGCTTTTAATTTTGTGGCGCTTTCGGTGTGAAAGTCGTTAAAAATCGGTTCACAAGAATTTTCTTTTGTGAACCGATTTTAATGATTTTTACACCGATCGATTTTGCTTAATCTTGCAATTTTCACTAAATATATCAAAGTAAACCTTCATTCAAGGTACTGGAGTAGCAACTGTGGCACGTAGGGTTGCTTCCTGAAGCGTGACCACAAGATATCTTTTTCGCAATTTTATGTTTATATTCATAGATATCGATCTATAGATTTCAGCCTTAGTCTCTGGAGTACCACAAAGCAACAAACAAATATACATAATTATAACATACTAGCGGACCCGACAGACGTTGTCCTGTCTTAACTATGAATATTGAAACTCCCCTTTTTACCCCCTTGGGGAGAGAATTTTCAAAAAATGTAAAATACGTAATTCTTTATTTTTGATCAAGAGCCAAAATATCAAGTTTCATAAACATAACTTGAAAAATAACTTGAAGAACGAAGGACTATCATACAAACATTCAACCCCTATTTAATCCCTTAGGGGGTAGAATTTTTAAAAACTGTGAAAAACCTACTTTTTTGTTTTCAATTTAAAGCCTAAGTACCGAATTTTATGGGTATAGCTTGAAAAATAACGGAGTTTCATACAAACTTTAACCCCCCTTTTTACCCCCTTGGGGGGAGAATTTTCGAAATATGTAAAATACGTAATTCTTTATTTTTGATCAAGAGCCAAAATATCAAGTTTCATAAACATAACTTGAAAAATAACTTGAAGAACGAAGGACTATCATACAAACATTCAACCCCTATTTAACCCCTTAGGGGGTAGAATTTTTTAAAAGTGTGAAACACTTACTTTTTTGTTTTCAATTTAAAGCCTAAATACCGAATTTTATGGGTATAGCTTGAAAAATGACGGAGTTTCATACAAACTTTAACCCCCCTTTTTACCCCCTTGGGGGGAGAATTTAAAAAAAATGTAAAATACGTAATTCTTTATTTTTAATCAAGAGCCAAAATATCAAGTTTCATAAACGTAACTTGAAAAATAACTTGAAGAACGAAGGACTATTATACAAACATTCAACCCCTATTTAACCCCTTAGGGGGTAGAATTTTTAAAAACTGTGAAACACGTACTTTTTTGTTTTCAATTTAAAGCCTAAATACCGAATTTCATGAGTATAACTCGAAAAATGACGGAGTTTCATACAAACTTTAACCCCCCTTTTTACCCCCTTGGGGGGCGAATTTCGAAAAATCCTTTCTTAGTGCTCGCCTACGTCATAAAAGGAACCTACTGTCAAAATTTCAAGTTTCTAACTTCAGTGGTTTAGGCTGTGCGTTGATCGTCAGTCAGTCAGTCAGTCAGTCAGTCAGTCAGTCAGTCAGTCAGGACAAGCCTTTTTATATAATTATAGATTATACACGGTGAAATTTCATTGGTTGTACTCCCTGAAAGAGGTGAATGTGCTCATGAAACTGAACAACTTTCCCCAAGGAACATAGGTCGAAATATGAAAAAAAAAATTGGACCTCCCATAGTAAATCAATCAGCTGATCGTCAAGTTTGTATGGAGGGTCCAATTTTTTTTTTTTCATATTTTGACCTATGTTCCCTGGGGAAAGTTGTTCAGTTTCATGAGCACATTCACCTCTTTCAGGGAGTACAACCATTAAAATTTCAACCGGTATACGTATTACATAAGTACATTGATGAAAACACCCTCATGTTGCGCAATCGGGTAAAAATGAACAAGTGTTTTAAACAGATTTCATTGCGGCTTAGTAAATGGAGCGGATAATGAAGTCATTAACGCGTCGAGGAAAAAATCTTAAGTACGCCTCTTAATCTTACGATATTCAAGCAGAATATAAAACAGCTTTGCCGCCAACTAGGTATGGGCCGCAACCGTAACTTTTTCTTGAAGGGCGCGAAATTATTAATTTTATTATTAGGTACCAACGATATATTATGTATTATTATATATAACAGTTTCAAACGAATGCCTACGTACTTTTTGTGTAATTGTGTAAGGAAATTATTGTTTTAATAGTGTAAGAAGTTCATTGGACACTTAAAACGTATGGTTTAATTTATCAATCTTTAAAGGGTGTAACTTTGTGAATAGGTTACACTTAATGCCTATAATGAAATTACATCTGCCACTCATCTCGGAAATGATAGGTTACCATGGGTGCCAGATCTTCTTTCCATGCACTTCCAAACTGTGGAACTCCTTTCGACGGTGTTCCCACTTAATTACAACATGAGATTATACAAGGTGTGGATCAACAAATTCCTGAAAAGTCGGCACTGCATTGTATTGGTGGTGCCTCTGGTACTACAAATGAATGAATGAATGAATGAAAAAATATTTAAAAAAAAAAACTAAAAAAATAAATTGTCAATATATCACGAAAAGACCGATGAAAAATTCAAACGCTGAGTGACTCAGAATCATGTGCCTACTGAAATGCCTGGTTTCAGTTTTCATTAGAGGAGAGGATCTTAAAAAATGTATGATGTTAAATATTCTATCACATGACAGAAGCAAGATCCCTTTTTTAACTCATTACCAACAGAAATCAATAAATTCTCACATCTACGTATAGGAACATATTTATCTTAGATTTTAATAAAATTTAATATTCCATAGAACGGTTCATATCATGCGGAAACAAAATAATAAAAAATTTAAATAAAAAAATACATGAAAGCCTTCGTGGGTAATTGAAAATGGCTTTGATTAACATAATAAAATAAAAGCAAGGCCAGCGCGTGTTATTCGTACCTAAATGAAAATTTCAATCGTAGTTATTATATAATTACGTATTTTAACACGATATTAATGAATTACTTAGACCTGTATCTGCTTGTGTGTCTACATTTATTTATTCTTTTGAACCACGTATCCATTCAATGTTGGTGATAGGAGTAGGTAACTAATTACTATACCTAATTTATTTTTTTATCGAGAGTAACTTTGGTTACTTTTTTAATCGACTTTTTGAAAAAGGAGGAGAAGGAATTGTGTTTTTCTACTTATGTATATCGACATCTCCGTGATTTCTAAACCGATTTGCGTGAATCTTTTTTAATCGATACAAAAACTGTGCGAGATGCTCTCATAAGAGATTTGGGTTCCAACTCTTCAATCCTGATGCTGCCGGGGTACTGCCACGGGACCTCCTAAACTGTGGGGATTTAGGAAATGTCGATTATGAATAGTTATTTTAGGTACCAAGTAATGACTACATCGCCAACAACAAGCTGATGCGACCCTATTTATGTATTAGCTGATTAATTAAAATCTTGAAAATTAATCTGTCATGAAAAGGAATTCTTGAGGAGTACCAGAGAAGCCCTCGAAAGAATAGGAATCATAAATTGGGTAGCCCACTCGAACAAACTGTTCAATGAATCGTTCTGCTTGACTAGAAAATGGCTTCTCATTTAATTAATTTGTTCCAACTAGGTACGTTGAAACTGCGTCAACATTATGAGATCTGATTATTATGTAACTATCGAACAAATAAAATCATTCAACGGTCGCTCTGTTGAATTTATTCTAATAATAGCTAAGTGGACCTATTAAAAATTAAATAATAGTTTATATTTACAAAAGAAAGACGCACTATAAGTTACGTCGTAATAAATCCATCTGAGTTCAATTGTAACCTAGTTATTTCGAAGAGACTTCAACACGCAATGGTCTAGCCTATGATTAATTATTATTGAGATATCATTTTATCTAAGGATCTAGCAATGCTTGTATTCAACGAATCGCTGCAACGCGTCTGATGTATGCCTCAGAGTCAGACGCATTATTATAACTCAGTTAGTCAGTAATACTCTCTTCAGTCCACCTTATTGATATCACACACCTTATATCAAAGACTTTATAAATGTTCGTTTCTTCTCTTATCTCTAAATAATATAAAACCATTGACATAAATGAACTACGTACTAGATGGACCCAGAGTAGGTTCTGGCTTAATTCCAGAAAAGAAAGGAGTTCTTAAAGTATTTTTTAAAACTAAATAGTTAAATGCAATCGTGGGCAGCATCTACAGCATAAAGTACACGCTAGCTAAGGTAAAATTATAAAAGTATAATACAGCTGTAATTGCCTTCAGAGATTAATGGGTTCATCTTCGATCTACACGATCGACCTCACTTGACCCTTGCAATATCATTGATGGATGGATCGATGACAATTATTGAGACTAATTTTCCGCTTATTAATGATTTTCATATAGCAATCTTCACGAGACGTCGGAACACGTAACTATTGTAAACTGCACTGCAGGACATTGTACGTGTACAAAGTACCTACTCGTAATACAACAGGCAACTACACAGTGAATTCTATTCTATATCCCATTTACAATATACCTGTAGGTAGTGAATCCTAATAATATTGTAAAAGAGAAAGTTTGTGATGATGGATGCATGTCTGTTTCTCTTTCACGCCACAGCGAATGAACCGATTTGGCTGTTTGGAATGGAGATAGCTCATAGGATTAACACATAGACTACATTTTATCCCGGAAAATTAAGGAGTATGAGCTCCTTTAACGAGAATTAAAAACGATACTCCACGCGGACGAAGTCGCAAGCATCTTCTTATTATGAATATGGAGCTTTTCTCTTTTTAGTTGGTTACTCAATTAATCTGTGTAGGAGGTAAAAATCTTTTTTTTCTTTGTTCTTCTGACCAACAGACATTGGACATAGGTCTCTTGCAGTCTTCCACATGTATCGATCTTGCGTCGCCTGTATCCAGCTCCCAAGTCGTTTGATGTTGACGGTCCAAGTGAGACGAAAGCGCAGTGTTCTGCGCTTTCCGTTGCGACATCGCCACTCCAGCACATTGGGACCCCAACGACAATCAGTTCTTAGAACTACATGTACATGTATACTACAAACTAAATTATATATACTACATGTATATGCCCCGCCCATTGCCACTTCAGCTTCAGTCATTCCTGATTTGATTTTGCAGGGTGTATAGGTAAAAACAGTAACATTTTATACTTTTATAATAAGCTTGTAAGCGGAAAATCGATAGTTGACTTGATATTTTAGAACTAGTCTGTACGCTTTCAGTTCGTAAACATATTGTGGTATAGTTGCACCTGTCAAACAAGTTTTATTACATAGGTGTTTACCTACTGTATGTGTTTTGTAATGAAATATGATGTAGGCGAATATTTCGTGGTTTGCTCAACAATTTACCTTTGGTAGGTAACTAGATTCACAAAGAATATATTTATTATCAAATCGACTTGATTTTTTTCATGAGTAGGTATAGTTGAGGAGAGAGTGACATGGCTTATACTTTTTATTTAACGACTTCCAAAAAAGAAGGAGGTTCTCAATTCATCGGAATCTTTTTTTTATATATGTTCCCCGATTAGTACTCGAAGACGCCTGGACCGATTTGGAAATCTTTTTTTTTTTTTTTAAAGGGTTTACTTCCCAGATAGTCTCATTGTCATTAAGTCAGGATCTTATGATGGGATCTTGGAGAAATCGGGGCAACTCTATAGGCATAATTGATAAACTTTGTAGTGGCGTTTGAAGTCTGTTTTGTAAAAAGGATTAGGTTTATATTATTATCCAGTCAAGAACTCAGACCTATTAAACGTAAGTCCACCGCCTATAAATAATCACACTACTTGTCTAATATCAGGACATGACATAAATCATTTAATTCCTGATTTACATCTGTGGCTAGGAAAATTGTGTCCTAAAATCATTCTGTAACAGTAACAATGGTTAAATATAAAATAATCATCGTAAGTACCTAAACGGTTAGCTGATAAAAAAGTTATGCATGCCATATTCGTGCCATAATATAATATTATGTGTATCCATGCACTGTATTGTATTGTAGTTATGCTAGAATAATTACTCTAGTGACTGGTGACATACTATAATAGACGCTGCTATAAATAGATTTCAATTGCACTGTACCTTGATATATTACTGTAATAGTTATTTTTTTTATAAATTGCCTATAAAAGTTTATGATGCATGTCTTCGGATTTCCATCTCATTCAAATTATTATTGAACGTAAATCAGTATAAAAGCTATCTAATTTCTAACTGCTCAAAGAGGCATAGTTTAGTACCTTTGCATTACCTACTAGGGTGAAAGTGTTGAATTTGAGCAATACTATATCTACCTATGATATCGATACCGATATAGTTAGAATTTTCATTATTTCGTTAACACTTTAACTGACCTAAAAATTAAAATCTTCTAACGAGTAGGTACCTACCTATTTCCAGCGAAATTAATTTTTATATTTTTTCAAAATTCTACCAACACTAATAAGATTTTTAATTTTTTTTAAACAAAATACCCATTAATTAAGCGAGGAAGGGCGATCTTTTTAAATGTGATTTAATAATACTGATGAAAATTATTATTATCTCAGGTACCTAATCGATGACTTAGCAATTTAATATCGCAGGTTCCAAAAGTTTTTAATTAGCTTTTTTATAGACTGCATAATATCTTTTACATTATTAGTGATCAAAGGGTACCTATAGAAGATTTTACTCACCAACAGACCGTCCTCAGATAATCTTCTTGACTGGCTGCTGCATTGGTATTGTCTGTATGATACTGGTCTTTCTTTTGGTGATCGCTGATCATTGAAAGGGTACCTTCGTAGTTCTTACTGCACACTTCGTACTCCGGTCTCACTTTCTTCACACAAGTCGCATGCCTCAAATATTCATCTTGATATTTCCCCCTTGTACACAGTTCTTGTACAACATCAGTTATGCCGGCGTATATGCGTCTAAACATCACCTGCTCGCTTTTCTCCATGCAAACTTCTGTGTAGTTGTCGATACACTTTATACCGACTCGCAGCTCGCTGAAACAAAGTTAATTAATTATAACATCTCACGTTGCACTTTGCAGTTGATGCTTTGCTGTTTAGAAATTTCTCACGTGGGAAAACGCTAATGAATCTTGACTTCGGTTACTCGTAAGCAATTTTCCTGTATGTGTAAAGTTCCTTTGCGACCGCCCACGCCCTTCTTAAGCCACAGAAGGCCTAAAAGACGCACTGCAAGAAATGCTTTCTTCTACAAGGTAGGTAATCCTTGACTTCATTCTCACAAGGCGGTAAACTTGACGATGCGCTAGCAAACTAACTTAAAACTTTTTAAAAAAGCCCATAGGCCATTACCCTAATCATTTGTACCTAATTACCTACACATGCATGCTGTATTGTACCCGAAAGTTAAATCGCTTGGCGGTACAGTTTTGTACGTAACAGACAAATGTGTCAGTGCTACAGTTGTATGTGTGTAAGTGAATGATGCTGTAATCAGCATTGCTTCGCCGCGCCCGATGTGGTCGAATCTTTCTGGGGCTAATCATGGAACCTACTTGAATGATTGAATGTATTAATGAAATACCTTTCATTGTACAACAAATAAATAAGAAGGTATCTAATTATCTAATAAAAAAACTTAACTAAAATGTACAAAAAATTGGTGGCCTTATCGTTTCGAAGCGATCTCTACCAGGCAACCTTGTTTTTTTCTTATTTCATTATTTTTGAAAGCAGTGAACAGACAAGATGTAGGTAAATAAAAAAATCTATATCCTTAACAATATTTATTTCCCTTTTGAGTTCCCTAAAAACCGAGGTAGGTGTGGGCAGGTCCCAATGATATCTACAATTGATCAAGCGCTCTCCGAAACCTACGATCTCAAGGGAAATTCTAGAATAGGTACATGTAACCTATATTCACTCGGCATATCCATTTATAGGCTGTTTTTCAAGTTTACCTTTCTTTTGTCCTCAAAATAATGATAGCAGAGGTAAGATATATTTTTTAAGTTCAATCATTATGTATTTCTATGATGTGACTTCGTTTGTCTATCTCTAACAGGACTTGAAGTTTTGGAATACCTAGTCTTAATTTATGCTATGCCCCGCTGTATATAATTATAAACTGCAAAGGTGTAATCGATTGTTTTACATTTAGGCTTTAAGAGGATCTATCACCAATGCTTAAAGTATTTAAAATATTGTTTTTATACGACCTTAAAGTAATTAAAAACAGTATCGTCAAAACTGTATTGAAAAATAAAATAATTATCGAGGCGCGCGGCAGCGCCAAGTAGATCTTTATGTTTTACTGATACTGACCTGATGACACTGAACTGATGTTTTCATGAATAGAATAATTTATATGAACATCACATATCGAATATCGATCAATCTCCGAAACAATATCTCTGTCGACCTAACTATTCCAATTCCCAACTAAGTGCCTCATTGGCTATTCAAAGGTCTAATCAAGCGGTGAACGAAGTTAGCGAGACGAACAACTAGTTCCAAATTGGTATTTACCGCAGCATGAACACTAAATTAAGATGAGATGAACTAACAGATGTTCTAACGACGTGCCACGCGCCACCTTACAATGTGAACTTTCTTGTTTGCTCATACTAATATGTACCTACATTGTACATAATATATGTATATCGTCTTACTATAGTCTATAAGTTGTATAAAGCTACGGTTAGTACACTTACCTACTACGAGTAGCTTTTTCCCGCGACTTCGTTCGCGTGTTGTTAGGTTTTGAAAAACTCCACGAGAAACCTTTGTTTTTTCTCTATAAAATGTAATACAGTAGTAGTAAACTCATTAGTCCCCAAGTCCCAGCTATAGCCATGCAAAAAATCACGTCGATCGGTTACGCCGTTGTTTATAATACATGACTATAATAAATTATAGTATAGTAAGGATGTATAACAACTTACACACAACTTTTGTCCAATTCTTCTCTTGTTAGTGCAAATGATATTTCTGGTGAGCTCAGAACTGGTAACGCCATGGAACACCGCTGCAGACCCTCTTCTTTGTTGCAGTTGGCTTTGATAGCACCTGTAGACAAATAAGACCAAGAATGAATATAATCTCGATCTCATCTCATCATCATCATCATCAGCGGCGCTACAGCCCCTTGTGGGCCCGAGCCTGCTGCAGAAGCCTCCTCCATCAATCTCTGTCACTTGCTTTCACCTTCCAATTTCTCACGCCAAGACGTTTTGCATCTTGGCTAACCTCATCCAATCAGCGAAGTTTTTGTCGACCAATGTTTCTGCGACCGTCTGGGTGTGACGTCATTAATTAATTAATTTTAATCTACATTCGAATAAAAACCGCATTGAAATCGGACCAATTCTTGGCGCGCTATGATGACTCACAAAGCGGTCAACTTATAGAGTTATAACACCCTTTCTTCATCTTAAAAATGGAGCAGACCCTATTTAAAGACGAAGATACAATTCAAAAATAACTATGTAGATAGGTGTATAAGTTATAACTAGCGTTGCCAGACGTCCCGTATTTCCCGGGACATCCCGTATTTTAGGCATAGTTTAAAATGGACTGACTCTGTCCCGTATTTGAACCGTACTTCGTTTTTCATTATGAAATCGATCAAAGTACCTATTCACACATGCAACATTCGTAAAAAAGCGAGTTGATGACCGTTTATAATAATTACGATTATAGTTGTATTGATTTTTGCAGATATGTTAAAACGAATAAAAATAATATGTTTAAACTGACTCGATCCTCAGAAAAATCTCAAAAAAATGACACTGAATAATTTTGTTTTTTATTTGTCCCGGGTAAAAAACTGAAATCCCGTATTTTTTTGCCTATTTAACCATTTGTCCCTTATAGGCTAAAAAAAATTTGGCAACCCTAGTTATAACACGCCTTGATGCCTTGAAATATTATAACAACGTTTAAAAAATGCACGTAGGTGCACGTATGTTTTGCTTCTAAAAGATGTGAAAAGGAAATAGAGAATTCTGTTTTTGCCACAAAGCGAACTATAATGATCCACCATATTCTCATAGCGGTATAACAACCCCCCTGCGTAAAACCGTGCAGGATTCATTCCCATGGTTACAGGCATTTGAAAGGAACGGATTTAAAACCGGGAAAGGGGAATCCATTCCGAAATACAAAACGAGACCTAGATCCTGATTTTTAATTTAAAATAATTTCATGGAAAGACTAGGTAACTTGTGGCTGTTATGACAAGTCAAAACTCTACCATCGGTTCGGAATGCAGATTCTGCTAAGAGCCGGCAAGAAACTCAGCAGTTCTCAAATTAAAAGTTTTAGAATATGTAGATTATCAATATAATCTAATCTATAAATATGTAAAAGGAAAAGAAGACTGACTAATTGACTGACTAACGGATCTATCAAAGCACAGCTCAAATCATTGGACGGATCCTCGGAGGAAAAAAAATTTTGGGGCTTAATACTCCTAGGACGGATCGGACTGAAAGGCATACAGATAACTATTATGACTTAGACATCTGCTAAGAAAGGATTTTCGAAAATTCAACCCCTAAGGGGGTAAAATAGAGGTTTAAAATGGAATTAATGTGAGTGAAGCCGCAAGCAAAAGCTATATATAAAGTATTGCAATACATTATTGCCTTATCTTGTCAACAGCTGAAGCAAAGTCAATGGCTTCCATGCAAATGTGCAGTCATTAAGAAATTCATTAACTGTGCAATAACCTCTATTAGGTATAGGTTAGAGCGGAGCCGTTTTAAGCATGCTTCAACCATAATAAGAAGGTAAGTCCTACTGTTTTTAAGGTTACACCTGCATGCATGAGGTCCTTGGCAAAGTCTTTCATACCAACGAATAGAGCCATCCTTCATCTACATATTTAATATAAATGCCTAAATATTACTAATTTCCTAGAGTATTGGTACTGGGGTATCAAAGTAATCTCTCGCCACGCCTGACGCCAAGTACGCCAAAAAATCATTAAATAATTAAGTATAATTATATTATGGCGGCTAAAAAAAAATATTCGTCATAGTCAGAGACCACATTTTTATTATATTACGAAATTACGAACGATATCAGCTTGCATTATCTCAGGAAATGCGATATATTTTTGTGGTTTACAATAAAGTAAATATTGTACTTAATTAAAATGATATCATACACTACTCACATACCTTCTGGTAAAATGTAAAAGGCTCGTTTTTTTTTTCATATTACTTCACATTGTAGCTGCATTTTAGTGAATAAATGGTCTATCTATCTATCTATCTACTCATACTAACGCTACATTTCGGATCAATTATTTTATTATATACCATATATAATATATATACCCAAATTTCGAAACCATCGACAGACACTTCAATTTCATTAATTTGCACCCATTAGATTATAATTTAAAACAAATCAAAACACATATTTGCGGTGCCCTCGAAAATTAAAATAGACTTAATAATTCCCATTCATTGTATAGTAAGATAGATGGCTGCTGCCAGAAAATCTGAAAATGTAACAAGTGTTCCGTGTAACAACGCTATCTAATAATAGTTATCTAACCCCAAGCAGAGCCTTATTTGTATTATAAAATATCTCAATATCTGTTTAGTGTTTGGTAATAATAGGACACCTTTAGTAAGCACCTCTACTTTTCTTATCTTGATATTTTCCAAACTTTTATGAAAGGGTATATTTGTAATTATTTCCATTTCGACTCTACCAATATGAGGTTTCTTTTTAAGTCTTCTCTGAAAACTTATAACGTTTATGTGAGATTGGGTATTTAATTTTTATATTCCTAAATATTCATTGAATTTTAAAATAGCGTTAATTAGATAATATCAAATTCCTGTTTGGTTTTGGTACGTTCCAGCTACAATTTAAATTATTATCTATCTACGAGTTCGCACATATTTGAAACATCAAAACCACATTTCAATTAGCATTTAAATAGAATCCACGCGATTGGTCCTTGGGCTCTAATTGAAAACAATAATTTAAAAAGTAAAAGACGAAAGCAGATTATGATAAAGGCCCTATTGACACGCAACAAGTCGTAACATAAAGACTAACTATCTCTACGAATGAACATGAACACGGATAAATTACTCCTATTGTAACGATGAATAAAGCATATTTTCTTTTAACAAAATTAACTAAACTGGTCGTCTTACATGAATGCTTCGAATGTTCGCGTTATCTGACCAGACAGCGATCACATTCACGGCTCACGTCATTCAGCTGGTTTCACGAGGTTCGCATGTGCATTTGTTTGTACTATGATTGGAAAATTTAACACGCGTGTTCAAATGAGAAACGATTTTTACTATTTACGAGTATTACGTGTGGAATTTATTTTTAAAACTTCTATTTACAACGACTGGTTGAACGCCTTTACTGCTTGATGTAGGTCAACAGAAAAATAGGTGTTTTATTTTTATAATTTTAGGATTATGGCTGGTCACAGATTAAAAAACCTCTATATCTTTATCGGGTGATACAAACTTTCCGTACTTCATTTTGAAATGTTCAAATACTTCCGTCTCTTTCGATTCTGACTTTTTCGTAAACGAGGAGCTCATCTGCTGAAAAAAAATAATCGCTGAGGTAACAGGGTAAAAGCAACCTTAATAATTTTGCCCTCACGATAGGGTCCGCCACCCCGCTGTCTCTTCCTCTTTAGACGATCTATGGCATGCTTTATTTTGCTTACATCAATTCAGGATATTTCACTGATAGTTTACTAAATTCACAGGTCTAAAACCAAAGTAATCTATAATCTATAATTATATAAAAAGGCTTGTCCTGACTGACTGACTGACTGACTGACTGACTGACTGACTGACGATCAACGCACAGCCTAAACCACTGAAGTTAGAAACTTGAAATTTTGACAGTAGGTTCCTTTTATGACGTAGGCGAGCACTAAGAAAGGATTTTTCGAAATTCACCCCCCAAGGGGGTAAAAAGGGGGGTTAAAGTTTGTATGAAACTCCGTCATTTTTCGAGTTATACTCATGAAATTCGGTATTTAGGCTTTAAATTGAAAACAAAAAAGTACGTGTTTCACAGTTTTTAAAAATTCTACCCCCTAAGGGGTTAAATAGGGGTTGAATGTTTGTATAATAGTCCTTCGTTCTTCAAGTTATTTTTCAAGTTACGTTTATGAAACTTGATATTTTGGCTCTTGATTAAAAATAAAGAATTACGTATTTTACATTTTTCGAAAATTCTCCCCCCAAGGGGGTAAAAAGGGGGGTTAAAGTTTGTATGAAACTCCGTCATTTTTCAAGCTATACTTACCCATAAAATTCGGTATTTAGGCTTTAAATTGAAAACAAAAAAGTAAGTGTTTCACACTTTTAAAAAATTCTACCCCCTAAGGGGTTAAATAGGGGTTGAATGTTTGTATGATAGTCCTTCGTTCTTCAAGTTATTTTTCAAGTTATGTTTATGAAACTTGATATTTTGGCTCTTGATCAAAAATAAAGAATTACGTATTTTACATTTTTCGAAAATTCTCCCCCAAAGGGAGTTAAATGGGGGGGGGGGTTAAAGTTTGTATGAAAGTCCGTCATTTTTCAAGTTATACCCATGAAATTCGGTATTTGGGCTTTCAGTTAAAAATAAAAAAGGACGTGTTTCACGGTTTTCAAAAATTCTACTCCCAAAGGGGTTGAATGGGGGTTGAATGTTTGTATGAAAATCCATAATTTTTCAAGTTAATATCGAGCAACGGATCTACGTGATTCTTTGATGGGTATGGTTGCAGACAGTGTGTTATAGGTTACTTTTATTCGGACAAAATCAGGAGTCCGCACGGGATTTTCAAAGAACCTAATTCCACGCGGACGAAGTCGCGAGGGGACAGCTAGTGAGGATATATTTTACCTCCCACAGTTTACCTTGAACTCATTATTTTACTTAGATATAATGAAAAGCCTTTGAAAAGCATATTATTTGTTTATAACATTACACTTTTTGAACTATCAATAATTTTATTTTATTTAAATCGAATGGATATGTGATTATTTTGAAATTCTCCTGCCAAAATATTCGTAGGTTCAAGCGCCCAAGCGCCATTCATACACGTTCAGTTGCTATGCAGCAATTTAGCCAGGACTCCATTTCACGTGCTAAAAATAATATCAA
Organism: Hipparchia semele; assembly: GCA_933228805.2. Classification (NCBI taxonomy): domain Eukaryota; kingdom Metazoa; phylum Arthropoda; class Insecta; order Lepidoptera; family Nymphalidae; genus Hipparchia; species Hipparchia semele. Next base: position 6,623,496 of record OW121721.1, on the reverse strand, counting down.
GTATCCTTTCACTTATATTTTCATGGCATTGGCCTCAAAACCACGACGTTCGATGAGTCTCCAGCGTAACCAGTTTATTATTAACAGTGCCATTTACAGCGCCATACATTCCAACGACGTGGTGGGGAGCCAAGCCCACGGCGTCAGCTGTTCCTATTGGTTGGCAGACATCGTATGATCTCTTTGCATGTGTGCGTCGATTACATTAACGTCGGGTGGTGTTGAACGCTGATGTCGTAGATCGGAGACTAATTTAGACTTCGTTCTGTTATTTCAAATGATTGAATTGATCTCGTGGATGCCGTAGAAAAACAGTAGGTACCGCCTTGACACAGCAGTAGGGCTATTCACTAAAATAAAACTCACTTCGAAAGCGAATTCACTCGTCAATTATGTCAAATTGATAACACAGAACAAGATGATTGAGAATGAATAGGCATTCGCTCTTATTTTGTATTAGGACGAGTGTCATAACTGTTCTAGTCTTTATACTATTCCGTGATTGACGAAGTGAGTTTGCTTTCGAAGTGAGTTTGTATTTTACTGAATAGCGCTGCTGCTCTGAGTTTTCCACTCGTTCGATTATTTTTTTAAGCTTTTTATGCTACTTACATATTTATAAAGCATATGTATCTGTTTAGCTAACCCTGATCTTTTAATTAACCTTATCCTTATTAATATTATGCATTCGAAATTGTATTCGTTTGTTGATTGATGGACAAAACCAATCACGCAACGGAACGACGTGATTACTAGCTTTGGAGTGGAGTTAAGTTATTAAAAATCCCGCAGGAACTCACTATTTTTCCGGGATAGTAAAGCAACCATTGTTATTCTCCAAGTCCTCAACTATATCCATGCTTTTTGCATGCTTTTTGCATGGATATAGTTGAGGGCTGCTTTACTATCCCGGAAAAATAATGAGTTCCTGCGGATTTTTTAACAACTCAACTCCACTCCAAAGCTAGTCTACTATTATCCTATTAATATTATAAATGCGAAAGTTTTGATGTATTTGTTACTCAATCACGTTGCGACGACTAAACCGATTTGGCTGTCACAGAGATATGTAGATTATAGTCTGGAATAGCACATAGGCTACTTCTTATCCCGGGAAATAAGAGAGTTCCCGCGGGAATAAAAAACATTAATCTACGCGAACGAAGTCGCGGGAATCATCTAGTACTTTTATAAATGCCCTAGTGTTTGTTTGTTGGATGCAGAAGGCGCAAGATCATTTTCTATTTAGATCATTGTAAGAGACCTTTGTCCATAAATCGTCATCTATTGGTTGAAATGAGGATGGAGGATGAAGACTAATACAAAACAAGGAACATTAGCAACTTTGGCCACATTTAAATTAAACTGGTTAACTAAAAAATAGAAATAAAATAAGTACCCACACATTAAAATGTACCTTAGTTCCTAAAATCCCTAACCGTGAAATTGTATCCGCTTCGGTTTCCAACAGGCAAAACAGGTGATAAACTTTTAGCACGGAAGCGAAATAAATCTTCACTTCGGAGGGGTAGGCAAGGGACCGAAAGTTGCAAGAGAATTAAATTTGATATTGGTAAACAGCTCAGTCGGTAGGTATTTAAGTGAATAATATATCTAAATATATAAAAGGCAAAGGTGACTGACTGACTGACTGACTGACTGATCTATCAACGCACAGCTCTAACCACCGGACCGATCGAGCTGAAATTTGGCACACAGGTAGCTATGATGACGTAGTCATCCGCTAAAAAAGGATTTTTCAAAATTCAACCCCGAAGGAGGTAAAATAGGAGTTTAAAAAATCGAATCTAACGTGAGCGAAGCCGCGGGTTAAAGCTAGTTTAATAATAAATGTAGAATAGAGAAAAATAAATAATTTATTATATTCGCGGCTTCGCGCCCCCCATCAATTCAAAGTGATTCAAAGTGGTAATTATTTTCCTGTAAAAATACTATTTAAGCACATGTATTGTAAATAAACAATGACGACAACCCTAGCTGTAGACGATAGTTATTTGAAAAATTAGTAGCCTATATTAATAGCGTAGATATTTGTATAAAGCCGTATATTTCCATTATCAACTAGGTACATGGAAGATTGCTGTTATTGTGTCGCATTATTTTGATTCCACTACGCTATAGTAAATGTCAAATATTATCCCAATGTTTTATCTTATCTTATCACAACGTAAAAGATAAAATGGCTTACGTCGTCTCGTAGGTAAGTATTAAATATCAAATATGATACAAAATCAGAATTCTGATTATTGGATAGAATCAGGCGTTACTTTGCGGAAGTTCATGATTAACAAAAAATGTTAGAATTATTTTGCTGTAATCCGCCAACAGAAAAAATCTGTATGGTCAAACATGCAGTTATAAGCTAAGCACCGCTTACCTCCCCAACCAAGCAATAAAGCAAAGTTCCCAAGCAAGCAATGCCACCACCACTCACATGCACCACCACACAAGACTTTTATACTACTCTCGACGCACGTTTCGCCCCGACTCCGGAGCATCCTCAGGAGATATCGACTTTACAATGCTGTATTGTCTAGACAATACAGCATTGTAAAGGTTGGGGAGGTAAGCGGTGCTTAGCTTATAACTGCATGTTTGACCATACAGATTTTTTCTGTTGGCGGATTACAGCAAAATAATTCTAACATTTTTTGTTTTTTGAGAATTCTGATTGTCACTGTAATTAGAAAGGCTAAATATTTTAATATAGCCCTTTCAACTAACCATAATAAAGGATGATTCGAAATGTTAAATTATTCGCATCACAATTTTTTTCTCGATAACTGACTCGCAAAAGAGATTTTCTTAATGTGATCTGACCTGAACATCTGGTAAGTACCTACGGAATTTTGATAAGTAAACATAACTTTATGTGAAAATAAATGTATATTTTAAACATTAGTTAGTTACCCACAAAAAATAACCTTGGCACGGGTTAAGAACACCTAAATACACAGCACTTAATACTTACCTACTTACCATCTTTACTCTGAGTGAACTGCAGAAATTACCAGAAGAGAATTTCGTTTCTTTTTTTTTAATTTTATCAATGAATTTATAAACAATTTTCAGTTAGATGCGATCGGGTATCATATTGGTATGAAAAGCTCTAAGAATATCAACTAAAGGCATATACAAGCTACAGAAATCAGTGTAGCAAGTGGCAACCCTAACTTGAACAAAGGCAACATTACAGAGATTTGACAGAGTCATCCCTGATTCTGTAAAAGCTCGTCCCTTTACCCCAATGAATCAAGGTTAGAACATCCGAATGATAGCGAAGCAAATCGGCCGTTTCACTGATGTCTCTATGCGCACATTGGGTCATTTGTCATCGCAGCGGTTGGGATCGCTTTTTATACGGACCGCTGACTTTTTCCCAATTTTGTATGGAAATCGAAGTTTATTATCAGGATATTAATGGTTTCCATCGCTCAGGTGCCTTCTGTTTTACATACATCCAGCTTGGTGCGTGCTTTAAGAATGTAGCAGACCTAGGCGAAATAATAGAGCAACAGCTGTAGCTCTGGCATGACTCGTCTTATAAAACAAATTATATTATGTACATCACAGAGAAAGAATGGGAGATCGAAAAAAGGGCCAAACCCAATATCATTGGAGGACTGACTCGTCCAGACTAGAGAGATCGGCAGGGGATCGTGTAGTGAGAAGAGTGTAATTGGATCCTCTAATAGGAAACCCTCCCTCGTTGGGCGAAACGAGCATAGATCTGCACGCTTTCAATAGAAGCGATTGGCATGAAGCTTCTAAAGTCGAAAGCTTCATCCTCTTTGGGTCACTGTACCTACCTACCTAAGTGTATGTGTGATTAAAGTAAAATTATCACATCGCAGTTGCAACGGGATTTTTTTTAAATATCTAATTCAGCACGTACGAAGTAGCGCCCATCTTTTAGTTTATAAAAAGTAAAATTATTATAGTAAGTAGGTAAGTTAGCATATTAACCGAGTATAAAATATATTCTGTTAACTTGATAGCTATCAATGAAAATAATATGAATTTTACAAATCCTCTAAATTACACGTTCTTTACATAAGCCAATGGTTAACGTAATGATAACACATTGTGAAATCAATTTATCAGCCGTTAATAAATTATGTCATTTTCAAAATTAATGTTTTTGGGCCGACGAAGTATTAGTGGTTTAATATATGCGAATAGAACGGTAATGGAACACCGAACAGATCACTGGTGAATATTTTATCAGTATAAGTTCCATACAGTGTAGTACCTACTTATGAACCAATTTCTTTTGATATATTTTTAATGCGAAATACCTACTGCAAAGGTCTATTTTAGAAAAAAGGTATTTTAGCGACCATGGTGACTCAGCGGTGAGCGTTGTGGGCCTGTGGAAGATATCGCCGGTTTGATTCCTTACAGAACCAATTTTGGGAAAAACTGTAAAGCTATCTCTGGTCAGCTTTGTATAAAGTTAGATATACCTACATAGGTAAGTTTAGTTTAGATTACTTCGAATTTGTGTGCGTTTTAAGCAATTAAATATCACTTGATTTAACGGTGAAGGAATAGGTACATTGTAAGAAAAAGCTGCATACCATTTCTCCATTATGATTTCAAATAATCAAAAGCCTCAATAGCCCAATGGTTAACGACGTGTGGACTGAATACTTAAAAGTCGCAGTTTCGAACCACCCGTTGCGTTATTGTCGTACACACTCCTAGCACAAGCTTTAATTTATTTGGGGGAGAAAGGAGAATGTTTATCAAGTTCAGCTTAGTTAAGACTGCGCAAAATGCGAGAAAAACATCAAATTTCACCCACATGATCGTGACTAAGCCATGAATTAAAACGTGCCCAAAACCTCGTGTGAAGCGCGACAGATGCTAGCGTATTGCACCGAATAGGAAGGAGTAAAGTAAGCGCCAAATACATGATGTATTCTAAAAACTCGTAAAATATTAATTATTTTTTAAATGATCCTTTAATTTTTTTTTAAGGATCCTTGCGTCCTAATCAACATCAACGTTTGAGAATTTAAATGCGATTTTTTGTAGACCTTAACTTGAAAACTATAAGGACAAAATACTTATTTATTAATCTTTTTGTGTTTTTAATCTAAATTTTTGTTTAAGTTTATTTTATTTGTGGAAATAATTATAATTTTAAAACAATAATAATATAATTTATCTTTTGCTCATTTCACAGCTAGTTTGCTTTAGTACCATTTCTTCCCTTCTTTTTTCACAATAAAAACCAACTTGAGTCTTACCCCGTGACATTTATTTTAGTAAAACTACGTTTGTATGAACACTCGATCGAGCCTACGTGAGACACATAAGTGACGATATGTGAAATTTGAATGGATTCGTGTAAATAAATTAAAATCTTAAAAATAAACTTCAGTCTGTGGACATAACAAAATACTCTACGAGTACTGTAGGCGTTTGGAAAAGCGCCCAAAAACATGACGTCTTTACAAACAACTAAAAACCGCTCGATGCAACTGACTAACTGCAAGGCATCCGTATATTATCAGAAACCTTAATATTCTAAGTTTCTATTTTTAGGCAGGTGTCAGGAACACCTACCAGAGGTTTTTAAGGTTTTTTATCAAAAATATTTCTGAGATACAAAGTAGCCCACATGTGCTTTGAATAATAATTCTTTACTTGTCTGTGAAAGTTCGTCAAAATCAGTTCAACCGTTACAAAGATTAATCCAGACATTAGACTCAGCCAAATAGATAGCCAAAAATTATGGTAACATCTGTAGGGCTAACATGCGCGCCACGAGAAAATTTTGTCTACTCTTTACTCGTGAATCTCTGTAGAGATTCACATAGAGATTACGAGTAAACGTGTAGACAAAAATTTCTCGTGGTACACATGTTAGCCTTACTGATTTGGTTATGTTATAAATAAATAAATGTTGTCTATCAAAATAATGTATCTTAGATACAGCTTGTTGTTGTTGTTGTTGTTTTAGCTTTCTGGCTTTAAAATTAGATACAGCTATTTCGAACACAGATAGATTGACTTTTATTTAATTACATAGATTTGTCGGACATAATATAATTATATAGATATAATTGTATCTAATAATAATTATTAGATACATATATTGTTCTGTTTCGTATATCCAGCAAATGTTAGAAGGGGACGTAACTGGCTAAATAGAGATTGTTTACAGGTTCTAGTAGAACAGGTATAAATTAATTCAAACAGTGGTCGCATAATTAAACACGTCTTCCTAAAGTTGATTACAAATATTTTTGTAAACCGACGAAAAAAGGAGGAGGTTCTCAATTCATCGCGTATACGCTTAAGCGTACCTACCTAAGTAGGTATATATTATTTTAAGTTACAGCAGGTTCTACTCATAACTTCTTCGCTCTTTAATTTTGCGGGGACCTTCAGCTTTAGCAATTTATTGTTTTAGTTTAGAAATAGTACCAATATTTTGTTTTTAATAGTAAACAGGTCTAGGAATACAAAAATATGATTTTTTATTGTCACTCATTTGATTGATAAAAATTGTGATCAAAAAAAAATATTAATATTTAAAGCAGTAGGTACTATAATATTTTTTTTTTTTAAGTTGAATCTTAAAATATTATTAGCTAAGTACCTAATAGATATTATTTATCATGATTTACTTATTGCTTTTCCTTAATTTATTTTATAGGTAGGTACATAACTTAGGACATTCATAATGTAAAAACTACCGCAACTTCGTTCGCGTGGATTAAGGTTTTGTAATTCCCGCGGGAACTCTCTTATTTTCCGGGATAAAAAGTAGCCTATGTGTTATTCCACACTATAATCTATCTCTATGCCAAATTTCAACCAAATCGGTTCAGTAGTTTTTACGTGAAAGAGTAACAAACATCCATCCATCCATACTTACAAACTTTCGCGTTTATAATATTATTATAGTAGGATAACTAAAGGAATATTATAATATCCAAATAATATCATACTAATTACTTTTCAAAAATTAACATATCTATAGAGAGCAGTAAAATGACAGTTCTTTATTAAATGAATAAATGGAATAATTGAGTACTTAGTAATGCAATATGGTTAAAAATTAAAATACTTACCAACTGTGTTTGAAATCAAGACGACGGTAAAACACAAAACTATTGCTTTCTTAGGCATTATCACGGCTTTTAAAGTTTAAAGACTAAAGAAAAGAAAACACACTTATTTTTTTACAATACACATAAATCAATTCTTATTTAGTAAAGCAAAATCACAAGTATGACACTTATTTACGTATTTCAATACGTAACTTTATGAAGCGCAAAGACAACCTTCCACTAACAATGTAAAAGTTATACTACTTTTAAAGGAATGGAATGAATGATTTGATATGCCGCGAAAATAGAAAGGAGTTGGAATAGGAAACAATTGTGAATGATATCTTGACTTGAATGAACCCATTGCTTGGATGCGTTCAATTTAAAACAAGAGAATAGAGGTTGAAAGATTTTCATTTTCAATAAAATATAAAGTTCATGATATAGAGATTATTTAATTATAATGTTCCAGTTAGGTATATTAAATTAATAAACAAACATTTTTCTTACTATAAATAATTAAATATAATATATGCGTGTATGAATATAAAATGCAATAGACTGATAACCTGAACGCTATTGACATAACAAAACAACCTCAAAAATATCACTTCTCAGCTGTTTGACGTCAGTTAATAATATAATAAAAATTAAAATAATTAACCGAAATGTGAGAAACTTATTAAACTTTGTGAAAGGAGTTCAAAAAGATTTAACTTAAAAGTATTAAAAATTAATTATTATACAAAAATACGTGGTCAAACCATAAAATGAACGTTAACCTATTAAGAAAAGTTATACGAACAAAACCTGCAAATATTTTCTTTTTACGATGGAATAGTTCAGAGAAAAAGTTAGCTACTTATGATCCCTTTCTCGCCAAACCGAAGAAGACCAAAGAAACATACCTAGAAGTTATAAAATTGTTCGAAGGCCAAGACACAAGGCGACGCGGTCATGTCGAATTTATTTATGCCGCTTTAAATAGAATGAAGGAATTCGGCGTTCAAAAGGATTTAGAAGTGTACAAAGCTTTGATCGAAGTTCTGCCGAAAGGGAAATTTATACCTACCAATATATTTCAGGCAGAATTCATGCATTATCCAAAACAACAACAATGCGCTGTGGATTTGTTAGAGCAGATGGAGGATAACGGTAAGTTTTCTATTCTCATTCTTCTATCCATAGGCTGACTGAAATTTGGCACAGAGATAGACTATAGTCTGGAATAGGACATAAGCTACTTATTATCCAGGGAAATAAGAGAGTTCCCACAGGAACAAAAAACCTCAATCGATATGAACGAAGTCATGGGTATCATCTAGTAATTTATAAAGATTTATTTCAGTTGTGGTACTGTAGTTCCATAACAATCAGGGTGCTCTGAGGGCAATTCCCAAAGGAATACTAATTCTAATCTTTTGGTCAGGACAGAGTATATTGTTGTCTTCGTGAACTAGGATTGACCTATTTCTCTTCTTGATTCCAGGTGTAATGCCAGATACAGAATTAGAGCAGATGTTACTAAATATATTCGGCAGAAGAGGGATCCCCTTAAGAAAGTACTGGCGTATGATGTACTGGATGCCCAAGTTCAAGAACCTTAGTCCATGGCACTTACCCGAAGAACTGCCTGGTGACACACTGGAACTGGCCAAACTTGCTATACAAAGGATAACATCAGTGGACCCAGACACAAAGATCGATACCTGGCAGGTGATGACTAACGACCTTATATCACGCAAAAATTTCTTCAGGTTCCAAGGAATCCTACTGATAGTATAATGTGTTTATTTAGTCGTTCGTTTGGCCTACAATCATCAAATATATCCAATATGTTTCATGGATATTGTTAAGGCAAAGAATTTAATAACATTTTATTTTTGTCAGACAGAAGAAATCGAAGCCTCGTTAGATAAGACATGGATCGTCAGTGCACAGAGCAGAACGCAACAGGTGCTCTTAGCAGAGCAACCACAAAATGAGCCATTGGTTATAAAGGGTCCTTTCAATATATACCTCCGAGACCAAGTTGTCACATACTTTATACTGCTCGGCAAAACTCGACCAGAATATAAAGATGATTCAGATATGGATGGTATGATAATTTTTACTTATTATCGAGCAATATTCAGCTTGTTGATTCTCTAAAAATGATTGCATCAGTGTAACAATCGCAATGGCCTACAATTGGCTGAACTTAAGGCATTCTTTCTGCATCAATGCATTTTAACCAATAGTAGGAGAGCACCAGAGGTCATTGCAATCATTTTTAGAGAATCTTTGCTTTTTGTGTGATTATAGAATTGTGATTAGAAAATTCAAAAAAGTTATTCCTCTTTCATCCTAAAGCCGGGTCCAGACGATTGTAAAGTGTAATATAACATTACATTTAATTTAGCGTCAACAGTGTGGATGGCAAACGAACTCAAAGCGAATTGTGTAGGCAATTTTTTTTGCAAACAAGCACTGCGAGCGCCTTTGTGTTCGCGCACAAAACTGACAGCCGATGGATCAGCCCAAGCGCCGGCGCAAGAGTTACATGAAATGTTCGTAGTGCCGTCCACACTAGAATTCGTGTTACATTACACGGTGGATTACATTACATGTTACACTCGTCTGGACCCAGCTTTACCTATTACAACAAGAGAAACTAATTTTTATGCCATACTTTCCATTTTTAAGTAGCTAATTAAATAAATAAATAATTATAATGACTAATCACTATGATAATTTTTCAATCACTGAATCGATTTACTTCACCATATCTAACCTCGAGCAATTTGTATAACACAACTATCTAGTATATTAATCACAGAACTTTTGTATAGATGTTTCCAACATACCAAGGCCACCAGGTATACCAGGTGTCATAGGAAAAGTGACACTACCCCAGGTCAAAAGTACAATACATGAACAAGATGATGGTACAATAGTCGCAGTCTGTGCTACAGGTATGAAATGAAAACTCTTACATCTACTTTGCTAGCCTTTCATTTCGTCTATTGTTGGGCATAGAACTTCTCAGTTAAACTAAAACCCAAAAAACTGCCATACCATTTCCATATAATTACGTCATATAAAGTAAATGTTATTATTTCAGGAACATCATCAAGAGATTCCCTACTATCATGGATAAGGTTATTAGAGAGAAATAACAATCCTCTGTTATCAAGTATACCTGTTATATTTACGCTTGTGGCGCCACCTAGTGATGTATCATTATTTGAAACTCAGCCTGCAACTCAAAATGAGAAAAATGAATCAAATAAATAAAAAGTAGCAGACAATAAATAAATAAAATGATCAAACTCATTAAAAATGTTTGAACCATTTCACAAAATAGTGATTGGAAGAGAAGAATATAAATTTTATTATTTCAATGAGTTAAAATAATGTACTGAAAACCATAAAGGTATATTTTAATAATACGCTGTCCAAACAAGCTATTCATAGATTGCGAAAGCAACCATACAGCAAAATTACATTGTTCTTTTTTTGCTGCGCTACCATCATTTGGAACAAGGAATACTTACACTCCAAACTTAGGGCTGTAATATTATTTGATTGTATGTATGTATGCATTTAAAGGAGGTACCTCTTCAAATGCATACCTACATATAGCACCTTAAGAATTAAAGTGACCTAATTCAAAAATTGCAATCTGTGGGCAACAATGAATAAAAAAGAATTCAGAAAGGTATATTGAGTAAATGTATCTCTAACGAGTTTTATTAGAAAAATTGTTTTTTGCAGATTTTTATACATTGATCTTTTATTAATGAATTGGTAATATTATATTAAATTGAAACGTATTTAAACCAAAGTTACATGAATTTTTAATTAGGTCACTAATTCTAAAGGTGCAATATATCACGTCACCAGGCGATTACCAGATGGGTAAAATTGTTTATATTTTTTATTTATTTAAGTAATAAAACAAATTTTTCTGTTCAATTATGTTTTATTTACATTTTTACAGTTTTTTTACAACTTTATTTAAATACTTCTTTATTCTGTACAGAGCTACAGGTACAAAAAAGGTTTTGCCTACATAAAAGGTGATCTTATCATAAGAGTTATCTCTACCAGGCAACTCATAGTTACTTATAAAATATTGAGTGATGACGAATTATTATTTCACATTTTATTGGTTATTATATTACTATATTATGTTAACTTATTAAAATCATCTATGTATATGGACATGCCTGTCCCATAATATAATTGCATCTACGAAAATGCGTTTGAATATTACTTCAATGAACACCGCGCGTTCCCCGCGGTTCGCTTTGACGCGAGTGTCAATCACGTTCGAGAACCAGAACAAAAAATGGAATGAAGAACATTAGTACTTTTTTTTAAGACAAGAGATTCTGTTGTCTTTTTGAGCGCGTTTTTTTCCTCTAGAGGCCTTTCCATATACATCGATGATTATATACAAGACAACAATCAATAATGTACATAGTACATATTTGTCGGAGTACTTGCACAGAAACAACGATGGTTCTAAATTTTCGTAACAACATGATTGTACAGGCCAGATCAATGCAGTAATGATCACAACTTTAATAAATAATTAACAAAATAATTCATTCTTCACTAAAAACATTCACTACAGTCTACAAGAGAAGTCTAATTCCATTATATATTTAAGGGGGCCCTGTGCACTAAACTTAACCAAAGGTGTTTATGGCTGTGTGGATATTGGCCCAAATGAGCTATCATTGGTTAGATTTTTTTTGACGACCCCTCTGGCGCAGTGGTTTTATAACAGAGGTCTCGGGTTCGATTTCCCGCGGGGGTTATTTGGAAGATGACCCTTCATGTACTGGTCTGACTCGCACTTCAGTCCCATACTATCTTGCAAGATTTAATGCCAGCTATTATTATGATTGAGCAAAATTAAAAAATATAATTATAAGTATCTACAGCGACAGTGAAGGTTTAGTAATAGGGTTCCATTAGCACCCTTTGAATACTGAATCCTAAAAATGATTGCATCAGTACGATAATTGCAATAACCTTTAATTGGCTGAATTTATGGCGTTCTTACTGTATCAATGCATTTTAATCAATAGAGCAAGAGTACTAGTGGATCAGATGCAATTGCAATCATACACTGTGCACTGTATCAATGGGTTTTCAGCAATAGAATAAGAGTACTAACCGATCAGATGTGATTCCAATCGTACACTGTGCGCCGTAGCAATCATTTTCATACAATTCCACAGCTGTTGTTTGAATAATCTAAACTTATATGATAAATGTTAAGTCCATTCATAATCCTCATCAACTTCAAAGGATATGGTCCCCCACTGTCAAGTGATGTTGTGCCAGTCTGCTTGGGGCAGCAGGTAAGTCTCATTATCACTCCTGACGACGGTCACTCCAGCGCCATAGTATGGTATGATATAGGCGGAACCATCAGATGGCCCTACAACCTGGAAATAATATAAGAGTGAGACATATATTATTTTAGTTGATAAAATACGAAGTTACTGCCCTGACAGGCACAATGGCTGGAATTGGCACGGCAAAGGCATTTTAAATTCCCCCGGAAACCCTTTATTTTTAAGATAATAAGTAGTCTTTCATACTCCAGGTACCTATTAAACTATACTTGTGCAATCACGTTGATCCGTTGCTCTTTCATTACATAATCGACAAACCAACAAACGCACTTTAGAATTTATAGAAATAAATATTCCCCTTGACCTTCATTGAGGATGAGTTATTTAAAAAGTACTGGGAATGAGGAAGTAAAATAAACCCTCAATACCCCAACAGAAAACAAAAGGTTGCAGATTCAATCCCCATCCGTTACACTATTGTGGTATCCACTCTACTGCTACTAACACAAGCTTTCCGCTTATCTGGAGGGGAGAGGAGAATATGAGTCAAGTAGAGTTTGACTATTTTTTATAAAAAAAAGTTCATACCTGAGCAGCAATAAGTATAATATCTAACAGCTGGCCAAGGAACATGAATCCCAGAGTACATAACTTAGCCAAGCCAATGCCAGGATATCCCAGATAAAATCTATCCAAGCCAAACATGCCAAGGAATACTGAGAGCAATAATGCTATTTCCAAGGAATACCCGTTCCTGAAATTACAGAAAATCATAAAATTTAATGTAGTTTAAATAGCTAATCTACAAGATTTGCAGCCCCATAGACAACCTATGAGAAATATGGAATAGGTTTTCCTACATTTTCCTTCAAATGTTGTACATAAGAAATAGGTGCTTCCTAATTCCATGGTAAAGGCAGAGTAAAGAACTGTCCTTACTCTAATAATGGTAGGTGAGACAGCATTATAGAGTCAATATCTCAAGATGCTCCAGGCTTAAAAATAATATTGTGTGAAGTAATTTGAAGGGTTGTGTTTGTATACTTGTTCTTCTACTGAAAGAGCAGCAGTGTACAGAGTGAACAGCACATTGTACAACTTTTACTAAATAGTTTTTGTATTAGCAGTTTTGCAATAATAGAAAATTCACAAATCTAGTACTTACGTCCATTTACATGGCATCTTTCTCCAAAATGTTGAATTATTGGTTTGGTTGCATATAATTCCCTCAGCAGCTAAGCACAACACTGTAAACAATTTATACTAATACATAATAATGTCCACCCAACAGAATTTAAGAACTGAATCTCGAGACGGAGACCATCAAACTATGTGACAGATATTAAGTGCATATTTAACAGGTACACTCTCTTTTCCATCTCTCTCAAGTTTCATATATTCTGATGAGATGGTATTAAAGAGACAAGTGCAGAACCAATCGATAGGCAGTGAGTCTGATGGCATCAACTTCCTAACACCTGAGATTAGCCTGTCAGGTGATATTTTCCTAAAAAAAAGTTATGCACCTGGAACTCACAATAATAGTTTATCAAAGGTTTATAGGCCCACCACGCTTGCAAATGTAAATTAGCAGCCTTCACATACCTTTGAGAACTTTATGGAAAACTCCCACGAGTGCAGGTTTCCTCATGATTTAATAGCTTAAATGAACATAATTCCGAAAGACAGAGCGTTCCCGGGATCGAGCTTGCGACTCCACGAGTAAGTGACTGCACTCCCAACTATGCTATCAGTGCTCTTAATTAATAGTTATTATAAAAAAGTAATTATATAATTTACCATCAGCTTCACCTTCTGAAGGAACATCTTTTCCTTTTGCACATCCTATGAATTGTTGAGTGTCAGGATCTATTTGGTTTTTGTTAGGATCCGGACATATATACTGTCCCAATCTCAAAGTATTGCAGTCAACAATCACATTTTTATCACCTTTAGATTCATCAGAAGCGTTTATAACCGTATGAAGAAAAAGTACACAAATAACGTAAAAGAATATTAATCGTGACATGTTGAATGATGCTGAATTCCTGGTTGAGATGTCACTACAAAACAGCTACAAAAAGCTAAAACGGAGTGGTTTAAATTCTCTTGAAATTGCTTGAAATCATCATGCTTGAAATGCTACGAATGCTACAAAATACATAAATACAGCCATAGATAATACCAGCTTTCTCGGTAATGTTATCTATGGTTATCTAGTTGAGCATTAGTTATGGAGTCCGTACCTACACGGTCAACGTAGAGAGAGAATTCTCTGTCTACGGATTATAGTAAAAATACCTACCTATTCTCTTGGAGAATCAAGTTTATTGTTCATACCGTAGACAGAGTATACTACTAGACGGTTCAAACACAAGTGATTATATTCTCTTGGTTCAAACAGTTCAAACGTCATTTGAAAATACCGAATGTCAAACTGTGATGTCAAATGTAAAGATAAGGTGGGTAATACCTACTATTTTTTTGTGATTATTTTTATTATAAAACGGAGTTATGGAGTGTTAAGTGATTTATAAATTCAGTGTTTGTACTTTTTAATACACTTAGTGAATTCTACAGTGGATTCTACATTGTGATTAGACTACACAGGCAGAACCTTGGCCAAAATGATGTAAAAATCAAAATTTAATGTACTTAAATAATTGACTATAGTATTGTTAAACTCACGTGTGCCGCAAAATCTTCATAGGTATTTGTTTGTTATTTAATATTTAGGTGGATACAATGCGGTTAAGGTTGTATAACTAGGTACCTATAGTAATTATACCTATTTTTGCTAGACTAGACAAAATCAGAAGTGGTAAGTGTCGGTAGATATTCTGGTAATAGTATTATAAGTACGTTTTTATACTCAATACTTACTTTAGGGCGGGCTACGTTTTCTCTAATAGGGCAGCTGGAGTGCGCAGATAAAGATCGTAAGTCTTAAGAGAGCCTCTTAAGCCATGCAATTCTGATAGTTTCCAGGAAGTTGAAATGTAGAGGCTATGTTTACTGATGTGCACTTATGCTAAGATCTATACAGTGTGCTCTGATTTAGCTCAGAATTAAGATAGAGTTAAAAGGAGACACAAATATGCTCTGACATAAATCTGTCTCGTTTTAATTCTGTCTTGAGTCGGAGCTGAGTGAGAGTGCAGTTTATAGATTTCAGCCTAAGGGCCCTATTTAGTTGGGGGGAGCCATAGAGGTCGGGCGGGGTCAAAGAGGAATACTCTTGATCACAATCTGAAGCCAAACTCTTTTATTTAACTAACCGTCGGTAAAGATTCAGGGTGCAAGATTTTGATTGAAAAAATAAATAAATAAACAATGGAGGCTGTTGACTACAGCAGACTTCTAAAAATGAAGTAAAACACATACATACATTGCGGAATGGAGTAAAACACATACATACATTGCTGAATCAACACCTTTTTATTTTTCAAGAGTTACTTATGCATGATGAAATACATTTATTTTTCAGCCTAAACAAAATGAACAAAAAAATTGAAGAAATATGTGAAGACAAACCACAAACTAGAGAAAGTACAGTCAATAATGAATGTTGTAGCAATGGTATAAATGATGGAGTAAGAAATGCAGATAATTCTCTAGGTAATAATAAAATTTATATTTTCATCAATTTTAAATTTAACGTAATTATTTATATATGTTATTTACATATATTATTTATATTGAGGTGTAAGAGTCAGATGAACAAATCTATTAAGTATACTATTATATTTTTTGAATGAGTATGAGCCAAGCTGAACTTGACTTATATTCTCCTCTCCCCTCCAAATAAGTGGAAAGCTTGTGCTAGGAGTGGGTACGACAATAGTGCAACGGATGGGGTTCGAACCTGTGACCTTTCAGTTTTCAGTCTGCAACTTTAACCGTTGCACTATTGAGGCTTCTTATTAAATATGTAGTGGAGTGGATATCCATTGTATTGAAATTTGTTTATAGTTGAAGTGTAGACATATTAAGAAGTTTAAAATATATCGCACAACTATGAAAAATTTGATGTAACATGAATCATATTGATTGTAATGCCGGACCAAAATAACAAATTGATTAACACCTCATTCATCAAAATCAGCTCTGTAGTTTGGGTGTTAAGGTGGAACATACATACTACACAGACTGCTAAATTCATAACCCTTTCTTTGGCTTTGCCATAGTTGGATAAAAACAGATAAAGTATTTTGTAACAAAGCTTTTATATATTTTATATTTATGGGTATTTTTCAGTATCACCACTTGAAACAATAATGGAAATGTTTGAACGATTACAAATTACACCTTTATCTAAAATTAATAGTATATCCAGAAGCAATCATCAAAATAATTATTTATTTATCAACAAGCAATCATATGAAAAACCACAAGAAAAAAATAGTGGCCAAGAGGAATATATTAAATGGGGTGAAAATGATGTGAAAGTAGCTAAAAATGGTAAAGTTCTATCTAGATATTAATAATTCACATGTTAATTTACCTAATATAATTATATAGCATCAGTATTTTTGATAAACTGTTATAACTCATTATTATTTTACTTGACGATGATCTGATGACTATGGGACCACCTGGAAAGTATGCCCTTTCAAATAAAATAATTTTCCAAATCGGTCCAGGCGTCTTAGAGTAATTGGGGAACATACATAAAAAAAAAGATTCTGATGAGTTGAGAAGGTCCTCCTTTTTTGAAGTTGGTTAAAAATGTAAATCCTTGACTTTAAATATTGATATTGCATTGTCCCTAGATTGATAGCATATTTATGTAATCATGAGTCAACATCCTCTTAAAACTGGGAAATAACCCACAAATCAAAATGGAGTCACCATTATCACCAAACAAACAACATTTATAATATTAATAAGGATATCTTTTTTTAGAAAAAGAATATTAGCCAAACTGAACTTGACTAATATTCTCCTCTCTCCTCCAAATAAGCAGGAAGCTAAGAGTGCTAGGAGTGGGCAGGACAATAGTGCAACAGGTGGGGTTCGAACCTGCGACCTTTCAGTTTTCAGTCTGCACCTTTAACCATTGGGCTATTGAGGCTTAATGAATCGTTACTAAAATTATAAATGCGAAAGTGTTTTTGTTTGTTGGGTTGTCCTTTAATCACGCTGCAACAGAGTTACGGATCGACGTAATTTTTTGCATGGGTATAGTTGGGGACGGAGACAGACATAGGCTACTTTTATCCCGGAAAATTAGAGTTCCCGCGGGAATTTAAATACTAAATCCACACGTACGAAGTCACGGGCATTAGCTAGTATAATATAAAAATCACTGTTCTACTGTATACCTACTGTGATATTAAAATCATAGTGTGATTGTTGGTATTAAAATAACTATTAAACTTTATTAGTGAGCAAAATAAACCAGCAGATAAAAATAAGTACTTACTCAGAATTCAGGTAAAACCCATTAATAATAATATTAATAATAATAATTCATTTATTTCCTCCACATTACACACAATATCATAGGATTTTACATTTGCGTATCAATATTTCATAGTTAATGTGGGGACTGGTGCTTAAACTAGATAAAACCTGTTTTTCAAGTCACCAGGCCCTTTCCCTTACAACTAAAGGTTACATATTATACAGTAAACAAGGGGAGTAATGTGTTTGCATGGATATTAAGTTATTTGTATTGTGTGTGTGTGCATGTGTGTGTGTGTGTGTGCGTGTGACTTTAAAGATTAATATGTTGCAAACATTATATACATAAATATTTAATTACATCTTTTTAAGGTGCTGCAGTAAAATCACAAAATCTATTAATGAATAATCAAAATGCGAAGGACAAAACACAACACACTGAGTCAAGTACAGAACACAGTTTAGCAAAAATAAATGGAATATCTTTATTGGGATCAAACAATAATGTTTTGGAGGCATCAGAAGTTTTAGAAGACAAAAAGGATACTTCAGGCACTGCAAATTCCACAGCACCTGATATTTATAACTTTACAGCTACCCCTTTTTATTTACCCCCTAAAAACAAGTTTTCCAAATTCAACAAACCCATAGCAAGCTCTGCATCTAAAACAAGTATATCCTTATCTGAGACAGTGCAACAAACTGGAACACCCAAATCTACCTCTGTTTTTGTATTTGGAGATCAAAATTTGCAAGCTTCTTCAGCTAATTCAACTTCTATATCGCAAATATTATCTGGGAGCCCAAGAATAATGTCTTCAAAATCTGATGACGCTACTAAAACTCAAAATACAAGTTTTTCTACTATAGACACAGCAAAGACTGGTTCAAGTACATCAGTAAAATCTTCGCCAACTTCAAGCTTTAGTTTTCAAAATATTAAGCCAACATCATTAAATTCACCAGGTGTGAATTCTGAAGTTAAAACATCTATATTCTCATTCAGTACATCTGATGCTAATGGTGCAACAACACCAGCTATGTCGTTGAAAGCAATTGTAACAGAGCCATCTACATCTGAGAATAAAGAAATAATATTCAATAAAACAGCATTAATGTCTATGTTTGACGGTTCTCGGAAATTATTTGGAACATCTATGGTACAAATTCCTGAATCCACTGATCTCAAGATGAAGAAATCTCAAGATTCTTTTCCATTTAGAGATAAATTAGCTGCGTGTGCCGAACTGTCGTCGAAAAAATCATTGTGTTCTCAAAAGAAATTATGGGCGAATTCATCCATAGCAAATACTGAATTTAAAATGGTTTTACCCACTTTTCGTGTAGCTCACAGAAATGTGACGTCCATTCATGTGTTTGGAGGTCAAGAGATCCCAGGAACTATATTTGGTAAAATTTCTATAGCTACATCTGAGAAAACTGTTTCTGCTGGACCTGTATTTGATAAGTCTGCATGGATGTCCGTGTTTGACAGTGTTCGGAACATTTTTGTAACATCTCCCTTATCCACTGATACAAATTCATATTTAGACAAATCACCAGCACAAGTACAGGTGACTAGGTAAGTAAACTTCTTATATACTTATTTTTTTTATTCAATGAATAGATAGCCCTTGATTTTAATTCATTTCGGGGATGAACAGACAGACATTTATGGACTCTTTCCTATGTCGATAAATGTTGGCCTTATTAATCCTATTAATATTATAAATGCGAAAGTTTGGTTGTATGTATGGATGGATGGATATGTATGTTTGTCATCCAATCACGCCGCATCAATCTAGCTGAAAGGCACAGATATAGATTATAGTCTGGAATAACACAGGCTACTTTTTATCCCGGAAAAGAAGAGAATTAAGGAATTTGAGAATTAAAAAATCTCAATCCACGCATACGAAGTCGCGGGCAGCAGCTAGTATCTAAATAATCGTTTTTAAAAAAGATTATGAGCCTTGCTATACTTGACTAAAATTCTCCTCATCCCTTTAAATAAGTGGACAACTTGTGTTAGTTAAGGGGTGGGAATCGAATCATCGACTTGGGAGTCGAATCATCGACTCTTTCTGTTTTCAGTCCATACGTTTAATCTATATGCCATGTATTAACTGAATAGGATGATCACAAACTCATAAAGGACGAACAGACAGACAAACAAACAAATTTTATTTTTTATTTATAAGGAAAAACCCTTGTCCGCAGACTTACCAAAACATTCCATGAAAATAGACTCAACTTGTTTAAATACGAAGATTACAAAAGTGCCGTAAGCATGTTTGAAGATGCTATACAGCTATGTCCGGATATTGATACGTTTTACGGCATCCGAGCTCATTATTATATGAAGCTTGGGAAGTATAAAGAAGCTGCAACAGATATACGGAGGGTTATTTCATCCGATCCTAGCTTCACTGACGGCCATATTTGTTTGGCTAAATGTTACATCGCCTTGGGTGAGTATAAAAAAAATCTTTAAATTTTATATTAAACCATTGTCAAAAACCGTAGCTAATCGTTAGTAGGTAGGTTTTGGGTATATTTTTGTCAAAAAGTTGTAACCTACCTATATAGCAATAAGTGCTAAAGTTTCATTGGAGACAATTAAGGTTTTAAGTATTATATATCTAAGTGTAAAATACGATATTTTGTCGATTTCAACAATATAGTTCTTTCAATTCACGAGGGCGCGTGAGCTTTACTTGTGGTTACGTCGTACACATGTACATCGCGTAACGACACACACATACAACCATGAGCCACGCGCTCTCGTGAAATGTAAGAACTATACCGTTCGAAGAGCTGGTAGTCGATGGGGTCCTAAGGTGCTGGAGTGACGACCTCGCACCGGGAAGCGCAGTGTTGGCAGACCCCCCATATAGGTGGACCGACGACATCAAACGAGTCGCAGGGAGCTGCTTCGTTCAGGCGGCGCAAGACCTAGGCTTGCGGAGGTCCGTGCAAGAGACCTACGTCCAGCAGTGGACATCTATAAGTTGATAAACAAGAAGAACAAACAGTTTTACTTGTTTTAAATAATATTTGTAAATCGATGGTAGGTAGGATCTCAGCCGCCAATGACGCCATCGCCAGGACTCGCGTCGCGGAAGGCGACTCGGAGGGTGCGCGCGCGCTGCACGTGCTGCGCTCACTGCGCGCGCTGTACGAAGACACGCAGCGCGCCGCCGCGGCCCAGGATTACGCCCGCGCCGTCACCTGCGCCGACCGCTTTCTCGAGCTGTGCCCGTCCTACACGTGAGTAATGCTAAGAGCATGCTCTGACTTAGCTCAGACTTAACTTATTATTGAAGTGTTAACCTACACTTAAAGGAAATAACCTAATAGATTTATAAATACATATCAAAAATTCCGAGGCCGGCGGGATTCTCTCTGGGAATCGCGCCCGAGTGTGTTAACCGTTACACCACGGCCGAACCACACGTCAGCCACGAAATTAGTGATATGTATCTACTTTTTCAATCAGTTTTATAGCAACTGTTAGCGACATCTAGTAGCGACACATTACAGTTGTCGATCTACTTTTTTCCAAGACACCATATTACACGGAGCTCTTAAGAAAATCTCCCAGAGAGATGTGGGTTCGAATCCCGCTGGCCTCGGAATTTTTGATAAGTATTTATAAATCTATTAAGTTAAAACAAGACTCAAATATGCTAAGTCTCTCTCGTTTTAACTGGACGCACATACGCAATAACGTTTCAACCCACAAACCTTTGTCAAATTAAATACATACATAATGTAAGGGAATAAAATTAACTTTTCAATTGATAAGTTGTGTGGGTTGACTCTATCTGGTCCGTAGCTGGAAGTCTTTAGTTACCAGCACTTTTTAAAAGTTTATGTGGATAAAAAACTATTCTATTTTATACAACTTTATTGTTCCAGCGCAAAAGCCACAAAAGCTAAATGTTTGGCGATGCTTGGGGAAACTGATAAAGCATTGAAACTAGCAGAGGAATGCCTGAACAACCACGACTCGGACCCAGAAGCTCTCTATGCGAAAGGATTGTGTCTTTATTATACCGTATGTTATATACAACGTGTATTGAAACTCCGAAATAATACTGAAGGAGGTGAATGTGCTCATGAAACTGAACAACTTTCCCCAAGGAACATAGGTCGAAATATGAAAAAAAAATTTTACCTCCCATAGTAAATCAATCGTCAATTTTGTATGGGAGGTCCACATTTTTTTTTTCACATTTCGACCGATGTTCCTTGGGGAAAGTTGTTCAGTTTCATGAGCACATTCACCTCCTTAAGTATTATTTCGGAGTTTCAATACACGTTGTATATACAACTATACAATATTATACATATACTGCTGGACTAATGCTGAGATCTATAGAGCGTGCTCTGACTTAGCTCGGACTCAAGATATGAGTAAGAGTTAAAACGAGACACAAATATGCTCCGACATAAATCTGTCTCGTTTTATTTGTCTTGAGTCTGAGCATCATAGCTGTTTTTTTTTAATTTTTGATTTATTTTGTACATTTTTGTGTTTATTGCTACCAAATAAGATATTTCTATTCTATTCTATTCTAAAATGAGATACATACGCGTTCATATGATTGTTTCTTTTAGAGCAATGAAGGGCAGGCAGTGGAATATTTCGAGAAAGTAATATCGGCTTTCCCTTTACATTTGGGGGCAATTGATTCATTGCAGAAAACTAATAAGCTACTTCGTTTGGCCAAAGCAGGTACTAAACTTAATTAATTTTTATTCATTTTAATACCCTATGCTAAAGAGGAAATAAGAGAAAGTCTGTGTGTTTGTTTCATCGTATCTCTCGAACATTGATGCTAAGTGACTGTATCAATACAAGAGATGTGTATGTGTATATTATGTGTATATTAAGTGAAATGAAATGTTTTTTTATTCATGACAATAATATACGCGTGGCTCATGGTTGTGTGTGTGTGTGTTGTGTATCTGTTTTAAGTGTGAGCGAGAGCTTGCTCGCGCCTGACCGATCTCACCTAGACTCCTGACAGGCACGCACATTTACGCAATGTGCATATACACGACGTAACCATAAGTAAAGCTCACGCGCCCTCGTGAATTGCAAGAACTATAACAAACACACACAAAACGCACGCACGCACGCACGCACACACACACACACACAGAGACACACACACACACACACACACACACACACACACACATATACAAACTTTCGCGTTTATATTATAAGTGTGAAGTGTGACAATGTGATGTCTTATTTTCAGAAACGGAGGCTTTCAACGTGGGAGACTACGAAAGGGCCATAACATTAAACAATGAAGCCCTGGCAACAGACGAATCGCATAAAAAATGCAACTTCAAATTGCATATTTACAATGCGGTTGCGTATACAAAGTTAAAAAATATGAAGTTAGCCGTCGAAGCCTGCACCTCCGCTCTAGAAATTGAAGAGAATAGCGTGAGAGCTTTAAAAAAGCGCGCGCACTGTTACAAGCAACTTGAACAGTACGAGGACGCTGTTAAAGACTACGAAAAAGTCTGCAAAATTACCGATAACGGGGTAAATAGGAAGCTACTGAATAGCGCCAAGACGTTAGTTCAAGCAAAAGAAAAAGCTTACAGGTATTTTATTTTATTTTTTTATTTTTTTTCCTACCATAAAGCACTATATAACGGTGGCTTTATTTTATACTACCATCTAGCCTGTGGGCTACTAAGTAATATTACTTTAACTTAAACTTTTATTTATTATGAATTTCTATATCTAATTTACAGTCCAGTAGTTATTTCTAACGAGTTCACTATGAGTTCACTTTGAGTTCACTGTGAGTTCACTATGAGTTCACTATGTGTTCACTATAAGTTCACTATGGGTTCACTATGTTCTTGTGACCTTGTTAAGTAACACAAGCACTATTACACTGACACTGCACTTATGCACTTTTGAACACTAACTCGAACGGTTATTTTATTTTTTAGATATTTTATTTTATTTATTTTGGAAATTTATAACCTATCGTTTTTTGTTTTCTATTTTCTGATACACCCGATTGTTCCGTTGTCGGATAATCATGTAATTAATAAGTGCTAAGTTTCTTTGGAAACAATTTAGGTTTAAGCATTATATATCTGTTTTTAGCTTTAATATATTTACAACACTGTATGTTTCCATAAAATAAATAAATAAAAAAAAAAAACAAATAGCTAATAATACTACATAAAATTAGGTGACTAATAGCTAATAATAGGTTTTCACGGATAGAAACTAAATGAACATGGGTACCCGAGTGCAGAGTAAAAAATAAAAATAAAATAAAAATTATATCGGGCGGGCTTAACTAGCAACGATGAAATCGATGCGCGACGTTCACCTCATGACATATATATGTCATGTGTCTCTTATAAGTGAAGTCGGTAGAGCATCGCGTATCGGTTTCATCGTTTCTATTCAAGCCGCCCGACTTCAACAAACGTGTGCAAATTAAAATTATTTTTATACTTTGTAGTGGTGTTTGAATTCAAATTCAAAATCCATTTATTTCATGTAGGCCAACTTGTAGCTCTTATGACACGCCATAAATCTACCACCGGTTCGGAATGCAGTTTCTGCTGAGAAGAGCCGGCAAGAAACTCAGCAGTTGCTCTTTTCAAAAAAAAAAAAAAATTACAATAGGTAACAAAACTATGCTATGTATACACATACAGTGCTTCCGCAATGAAGCTTCAAAAATGCATACGTAGATACACAGTCCAATGCATGGCACAACGTGCAGACAAAGCAGACCCATTCCCGTTGGTGGCACCCGTTCACGAGCATGACGCATGATCCAGCCGTTGCTTCGCTCAACCATATTTGAGGAAACGTAACGTTGAAGTCGGTTTTTTGAAAAGAATTTTATGGTATTATTGTTACAGAGATAAGGTTTCCTCAGTAGAGAGCTTAGTCCGCACAAAGAAATATCAGGAAGCACTGAAACTTGCAGACGAATGCCTGCAAGTCCGTAGTTCTGACAGCGATGTTCTTTACACGAAAGGATTTTGCTATTTTTATACGGTATACTAGCTGTTGGTATTTTTGCATGACTTACCCTTATTATTATTATAAATATGCGAAAGTGTGGTTTTTTGTTGGTTTGTCCTTCAATCACGCTGCAACAGAGCTACGGGTCGACGTGTTTTTGTGCATGAATATACTTGATACGGACCAGAGTGATATTGCCTAAGTTAGTTCCCGTGGGTTTTTTTTTATTTTTATTTTTTTAAAAGAATATTAGCCAAGCTGAAGTTGACTAATATCCTCCTATCCCCTCCAAATAAGCGGAAAGCTTGTGCTAGGAGTGGGTACGACAATAGTGCAATGGGTGGGATTCGAACCTGCGACCATTCAGCTTTCAGTCCGCACCTTTAACCATTGGGCTATTGAGGCTATTTAAAACTAAACTCACGCGTAACGTTTAACCGAGGAATAAATTGGTCTTTCTGACAGTTTTCTTATTGAAAATCTGCTAAACTATCAAATTTTTTCCTGTTTTTTTTTTTTGGAATAAGTGTAGTTCAGAATCCGGAAAGAGTGAAATAGACTACTTTTGATAGAAAAAAACACTAATTCTGCTGGAGAAGCTAATAAATATTGTAATTACAGGGTCAAAATGAAAAAGCACTACAGCACTTACAAGAAATATTAAATATCGAACCGAAGCATACCAAGGCGCAGGTACTATTTAAAAAAGTAACATTGCTAGAGAATACTTTACAACAAGGTGAATACATTTATATTATACCATTTTTTTAACCTGCTGTGTTGAATTGTTTAGAATTACTTTTTCCAAAAAATTTAACCGACGATAGAAGCAACTAAAAAATAAATCTTTTTCGTCTTACAAACTAAGCTCATGAATAAAAAACATATGAATAAAAATAAAAATTATAGGGGTAATCCCTATAATTTTTATTTTTATTCATAATATGTTTATGTTTTATGAACACTATCGTTTCATAACCATTCACTCCAAAAAAAATCATCTCTTTTAGGACATGAATTATTTGCTTCGGGACAATGGGATAAAGCACGGTATGAATATAGATGCGCCCAAATAATTGATTTCGAAAATTCGAATCTCATAGTCAAAATGTACTGTAAAGTTGCCGAGACATACTTGAAAGAAAATAGTCTATATAACGCTAGGAAAGAATATACGTTAGCCCTAGAAATAGATGCAAACTGTGTGGAAGCGCTTCTTGGACGCGCTAAATGTTTCGCCGAGCTTAATAAATACGAGAATGCTATTGAAGATTACCAAAGAATATACTCCATCGAAGAATGCGAAGAAAGGAAACAGTGGGTACTCGAATCAATAAAAACTCTAAAGGAAAAGGAAGAGAAAATGAGAAAAATTAGGAATGCTGAATCCTTGATACTGAGTCGTAAGATGGAGGATATAGAACTGGCCTTGAATCTAGCTGAAGAATGTCTGCGATTCGACAGTACTGACACAAACGCTCTTTGCGTCAAAGGATCTTGCCTCTATTACAAGGTAGGTGATACGACTTCTTCAAACTACAGACGTCTACAGCTGGAATACGACTTCATCCAGCAATCCCTTTGCTAACTTTTTTCGAAATCGATTCAGCATTTCGTCGGCCCAATTATCAAACTTCGTATCTCCATTTAGTCAAACTTTACAGGAGAAAGAAAAAACTTTTTTACTATATACCTAACTAACAATAAAAACATAGACAAACAGCTTTATTTACATTAGAATATTATTGTGCTTTTGTTTGTTGTAATTATGATTTATTATATGTTATTATGTTTCAATAAATGGACTTAGGTATTAGGTCAAAATGGCGTCGGCTTATGCCGTGGTATTTTTATTTTTTGTAAATAGCAAAAAAACTAAAAACAAGTGGGAGATACGAGTGAGTCCATCGTGTTCTTTACCGAATTTTACACTAGATGGCGTCAAAATAAAAAAATCGGAAATTTTGGAGTTACGAAGTTTGATAATTAAACCGACGATTTCTTAATTGTTTCAGAATCAATATGAAGAAGCCTTAAATCAATTTCAAGAAATATTGCTACTTAAACCGTCGCATTCTACGGCGCTCCAAGAAACTAAAAAGATTACTTGCCTCGTGAACACTATAGAGAAAGGTATTGTTTTACGCAAATACCATCGCTCTATAATACTTTGTATGTCAAAAAAGCATATTTTTATTTTGCTTTGCAAAATTCGAATGAAAACCTAAAATTTTATAATGTAGCATAACCGTGAACCCAATATATGACTACTGGTGCCATCTATGGAATAAAATAAAATAAATTATTATTTTAAACATTGACGCAATTAACCATTTCTTTCATTTCTTGTAAAGCTTGGATGTCTGGACATACGAGGTCGTCATTCTACCGCGACGATATGTACCTACATTATGCAGTACTTTTTATCCCAAAAAATAAAAGAGTTCCCACGGGATTTTAAAAACTAAACTCACGTAGATCATTCCGTTCACCTAGACATAAAAAGATATTACATATCCCATTAACCAAAACAAACTATAGACACAACTCATTTATTATTCGCGCTTCTCGCCTTATGAACTCAGTTTATGACGAACCTAATGTCGACTTGTTTTGTGGTAATATGAATAGTTTACGTCGAAATCTAACAAAAATATTAGTTCAGCCAAGTGCATCCTAAACTTTCTACGTGTAGATGGCTTAGAATTTTTACTGTGCACTCGGGGTTATTCATTTAGTTTCTATTTGTGAAAACCTATTATTAGCTATTAGTTGTTTAAATTTAAGTCTATGTAGTAGTATAAGCTGTTGGTTTTCCAAAATAAATAAAATAAAATAAATAAATAAATCCACGCGAGCGAAGCCGCGGGCATCAATTAGTCATAGAATAAACTAAAATATAAAAAAATATATTGATAATAACATTTTTAAACGACAAAGCACCACCTCTATTTGTTACTTGATTTCAGGTGACGATTCATTTAAAAATGGCCGCTGGCACGATGCATTAAACAATTTTAGCGAAGCACTAAATATCGATAAACTCAATAACAATCTCAACGTCGGACTTCACTGTAAAATGGCGACAATATACTTGAAATTAAATGACATTCGTTCAGCGATTAGTGAATACACGGACGCTCTGGCATTGGATAGTAATTACCTAGAAGCTCTCCGTGGACGCGCTGCATGCTTCTCGAAGCTTGACTCATACGAGGCTGCTATCAAGGACTTTGAAAAATGCATAAATGATAAAAACGAAGTAGATAAAGTGTGGATAAAAAACTACATAGTTGCTCTCAAGGAAAATATTGCGTACAGAGACAAACTTGAGGAGGCAGAGAATTTAATCGCAGGCCATCAGAGTGAGAAACTTAACTTAGCTCAGCAACTAGCTGAGGAATGTCTTCAATTCCGCTATGATGCAAGACCTCTTTGCGTGAAGGGATTGTGCCTATATTATAAGGTATTATTTCATAAAATCTTATGATTCCTTTTCTTACTATAATAATAATCACACAACGTTACGTTCCCTCAAATATGGTTAAGCGAAGCAATGGCTGGATCATGCGTCATGCTCGTGAACGGGTGCCACCAACGGGAATGGGTCTGCTTTTGCC
The DNA here is from genome assembly GCA_933228805.2 of Hipparchia semele. Lineage (NCBI taxonomy): Eukaryota > Metazoa > Arthropoda > Insecta > Lepidoptera > Nymphalidae > Hipparchia > Hipparchia semele. The sequence goes on along the minus strand of OW121721.1, from coordinate 6,594,998 downwards.
TGCCCGTTTTAACATGTATTGGATTGTATTTATTTGTATTTGTATTGTATTTATTTTTACTTGTATTGTACTCAGGAAAATTCATCGTGGAAGCACTGTATACATAGCATAGTTTCATTAACTATTGTAAAATTTTTTTTTTTTTTTTGAAAAGAGCAACCGCCGAGTTTCTTGCTGGCTCTTCTCGGCAGGAAAGGCATTCCGAACCAGTGGTAGATTCATTGACGATTCAAAAGTGCTTGTAAAAGTTTATTTGAATAAAAAATATTTCTATTCTATTCTATTCTATTCTACTAATAAGGGCGAAAGTTTGTATGTGTGCATGTGTCCACGAATGAACCGATTTGACTGAAATTTGGAATGGAGATAGCTCATACCCAGGATTAACACTTAGGCTACATTTTATCTCGGAAAGAGTTCCCCCGGGAATTAAAAAACCTTAATCCATGCGGATGAAGTCGCGTGTAGAAGCTAGTATTTAATTTTTGAAAAAGAAGAGATTTGAATGAAGGTATTTCAAACGATTTTCTGTTCATAAAAATACGGTTTTGTTAATTCATTGTAGTTATTGTATTTGACGACCTCCCTGGCGCAGGGGTGAGCGCTGTGGTCTTATAACTGGGAGGTCTCGGGTTCGATTCCCGGCGGGGGCAATTTAGGAATTTATAATTTCTAAATTGTCTCTGGTCTGGTCTGGTGGGAGGCTTTGGCCGTGGCTAGTTACCACCCTACCGTCAAAAACGTGCCGCCAAGCGATTTAGCGTTCCGGCACGATGGCGTGTAGAAACCGATTAGGGGTATGGGTTGAATTTACACTGCTATACCCCTTCCAAGTTAGCCCGCTACCATCTTAGACTGCATCGTCACTTACCATCAGGTGAGATCGCAGTCAAGGGCTATCTTGTCATCGAGTAAAAAAAAAAATTACAATATCTACATGTTATTACTTGTTGCAGGAAGAATACGAACAAGCCCTAGATATATTTAAAGAAATACTGCGCCTTGATCCATTAAACTCTACAGCTCTTAAGGAAACTAAAAAGATTTCATACCTCAGACAAACAATAGAGAAAGGTATTAGTACTAGAAAAAGTTTAATAAAATTAGCTATAACATCCTTTACATTGATTTTGTTCATATAAAAAAAAAAGAATATTAGGCAAGCTGAAGTTGACTGCTATCCTCCTACCCCCTCCAAATAAGCGGAAAGCTTGTGTTAGGAGTGGGTACGACAATAGTGCAACGGGTGAGATTCGAACCTGCGACCTTACAGTTTTCAGTCCGCACCTTTAACCGTTGGGCTATTGAGGCTATGTATTAAAAGCATGTCACCCGAACCTTAATAACGAATCGATTCTGTCTTCTGTTCGCGGGGTAGTGGGTTCGATCCAGGGTACGCACCAGACTTTTCGGAATAGGGATGTTAGCAATTTTTCGGAATTGCTTTAATTTTGAAGATTGACACTTGTTTACCATAAAAAAAAAATATTTTATTCAAAAATATTAGTATTTTCGATGAGAAAATATACAAAAATAGTGTAGGGTGACCAACCCAATAGCTAGCACTGCACCAGTTTATTCGCACTTTGGCAAAAAAGATTAAAATATAAGTTTCTGATTGTGGTTTTTAAATTTTCAGATTAAAAAATATTTAGGGGAATTCATATTTTTCACAATCGAAACCTTTCTAATCTGGAAAGTTTTAAAATGACGTCAGTATCGTAGTTGAAAGATATCGTTCTGGAGTTCCCGAAGTTTTTCGGCCATTTTGACTCATCGACGTTAAGGGTCAGTACTTACTTAATAATGATTTAACTGTAGTTTTATTTGGGTTTTAATAATATAATTGTTTTCAATTGATTTTCTAAGTATTATTAGTTACTAATTCAAAAAGTAAATGAAACTTTCCCGTTATTTCATTGCAAAACAAGGGGTGTCAGTATCTGGTTACAAAATTTGGAGATTTTCCTGTTTATTAACACTCCGAAGCGATTCGATTCCCTAGTAGACTGGGAGTCTGTAGACGATCTTAACAAGTGTGTGTAAACTGTCCATACTCTGGAGTCTAAATTCTTTAAGACCCATCACACGAAAAGGACCAAGAAGTTCTCTGACCTTACTCTCAAACTGATGGAAGACAGACAAGAGATGAGACTTCAGTCGTCATCAGACGCGAATGCCTACTGGTAGGTTAATAGGCAGATCTCTAAGAAAAGAACTCGCGACCTGCGGGCCTTGAATACCAAGTGTATTAAAGATACCATCTAGTGGAACAGAAGTTCCATTCCAAAGAGAGATCCATCTATCGGACAGCCGCGTCAGCTGGCTCTGTCCGTGAGAGATCTATCTATCGGACAGAGCCAGCTGACGCGGCTGAAAACTGACGAAGGCTGTCACGTTTCTTCTCCACCTGAGGTATGGAGAGAGGTTGAGAAGTTCTATGGGCAGTTATTTATCACATATGGAGAGAGCCATGCTCGGAGTATCCCTGCGAGATCATATCAGAAATGAGGATATCTGTAAGAGAATCAAAGTCACGGACATAGCTAAGCGAAACTGAAGTGGAAATGGGCGGGCATATAGTTCGAAGAGCTGATGGTCGATGGGATCCCATGGTGTTGGAGTAGCGATCCCGTACCGGGAAACTAGGAGGACCGACGACATCAAACGAGTCGCAGAGAGCCGCTGGATTCAGGTAGCGTAAGACCGAGGCCTGTGGAAGTCCATATAAGAGACCTTTGTCCAGCTGAGGACGTCTGTCGTTTGATAAAGACTATGTTTACGTTTTCTTATTAAATATGTAAGGGTGTTTGTTTTAAATATAATAATAATAAACAAATTACGTCACCTACAGTTACTATAAGAATTTCCGTATATTATTTTGTAATAAAATCTATATTCTAAAAGACTTCCGTAGGTAGCCTAGCGTTATATTTCCCTTAAACTCTATTAAAATCTGAGTGTTGATAATTGGATAATTTTGTGCCCATAACTGGTAACAAATGTGCGAATAATTGGAGACTGGATCATTTTTCAATCTTATTTAAAATTCTAGTTGATTTAAACAAAAAAATTTCAGTATCTTCTTTAATTATATATTTTATTAAACAAGTAACCTTATGAACACAGTGATTTATAGAATTTGGTTAAATTTATACTTAAAAAACATATTTGAAATAAGATAAACTCTTAAAGTGCCCATAATTGGGTCTGCCACCCTAATTTTGAATGTTCCCGCTAAAACACTCCACAACTGTCACGTGACTGACATGACGTCATGCGTCAAACAAACATTGGTCGCGATTCATGGCATACATATACAGTCGTCACTCGTCAGCTTGTTTCACGATTAGTGACGTCACAAACTCTTCTTGGCGTTTGCAGTCACGTGACATCAGATTATAAATATAGCATTTAAAATCATTTTTAATCATATTTATTAAGTTATATTAAATTACAAAAATGTGATTTTCGATATTCTAATATTACGAACTATCATAAAATTAACACTAAACATTAATTTGTGATTAGTGTTAACATCCCTATTACGTGCGTTCAAGCAATTAAATATCACGTATGCTTCAACGGTGAAGGAATCCTTTCATTGTTAGGAAACCTGCGAGTTCTTTGTAATGTTCTCAAAGGAGTGTGAAGTCTGCCAATTTAATAAAATAAAATAGTTCATCACCCTGGCCCAATGGCCAGGGTGATGAACTATTTTATTTATTTATTTGAGGAATCATAATTCGACGGGTGAAAGGCTAATTGATCTAAGTAAAACTTGCAGGAAGACTGATCAAAGTTTTTTTTTTAAATCATAAAAAAACAACTATACACAGTATAAATACTGTATTAAATAAATAAAAGACTATCCAATAGTTGTTTTTTTTTTTAATTTTTTTTCCTGTCTTCCTGCAAGTTTTACAAAATGTCGCTTAGATAAATAATTAGCCTTTCACCCGTCGATATATAAACATAATATATTTATTCGACTTTAATTTTTAGGTGACGATTCATTCACAAACGGTCGATGGCAAGACGCTTTGGATAAATTCAACGAGGCGCTAACCATTGATGAACATCATAAGCGTCTCAACGTGAAACTTTATTGTAAAACGGCAATGGCCATTAAATTCATGAACGGAGGGAATACACACGCAGCGATCAGGGATTATACGAAAGCTCTAGTGTTGGATAGTAATTGTGTTGTGGCGCTCTTCGGTCGCGCCCAATGTTACAAAGAGCTTCTGCAATACGAAGATGCTATGAAGGACTGTGAAAAGTTGTACTCGATTGACCAAAGCGAAGAAACCAAACAGTTTATACAAAAAATTAAAACCGTACTCCACGAACAAAACCACGGGTAAATATTCCTATGTATAAATGCGGAATTTGGAATGCCCTTCCGGCTTCCGGTTTTCCCTATAACTAAAATTTGGGTACCTTCAAATCAAGAGTGAATAGGCATTTTCTAGGCAAGCGCGTTCCATCTTAGGCTGCATCTTCACTTACCTACCATCTGGTATGATCGAAGCCAAGCGCTAGTCTATATATTAAAAAAAATTGATTCTTGGTTGGTCCTTCCATCACGCAGCAAATCCAATTTATTTTTTGCTTTATCAGAGTATTATAAAAAAAAAGGTGACTGACTGTCTGATTGACTGACTTATCTATTAACACAGCTCAAATCACTGCACAGATCAGGCTGTTTGACATACATATAGCTATTATGATGCAGGCATCCACTAGGGAAGGATTTTTGAAAATTTAACCCCTAAGGAGATGAAATGGAGGCTTGAAAATCAATCTTAATGTGGACGAAGCTGTCATAATAGCTCTCTGTATATCAAATTTCAGCCCGATCCGTCCAGTGATTTCAGTTGTGCGTTGATAGATCAGTCAGTCAGGCAGTCAGTCACTTTTCCTTTTATACAGGGTGTCCCACGGCTATGCCACATGGAGGGGAAGTACCTTAAATATTGTAGATGGAACATTTTACTGAAAGAAGACTTTATTTTAATTTAAAAAACAATTTAAACTGCATTCATAGATTTTTAAATAATTGCCTGGTTGAACCGGGACTCGAACCCGCTATACGAGAAAAAAAATTAACCTGTATCTTTATCATACCGATCGGAAGGCTTCATCATAAGGATTATTTTTTGTTAAATAACATAGCATGAGAAATAAAAGGAAGACCATGAATATTAGCCTTTGATGTAAAATTTTGTTCAGAAAAATGAAAAGCTGACATTGGCGTATCGACATGTCCTTCAATCCCGCTGCAAACTGTTGCAGCGGGATTGAAGGACAAACCAATAAATCAACAAACAAACACACTTTCGCATTTATAGGTAATATAAGTAAGGATTAGTAAGGATAGTAAGGATCGGGAAATGATGCGTACTTCTCAAGTGGGTACTCATTAGTAATAGTTCATGTCAGTTGTATGTCGATACGCCAATGTTAGCTTTTCATTTTTCTGAACAAAATTTTACATCAAAGGCTAAAATTCATGGTCTTCCTTTTATTTCTCATGCTATGTTATTTAACAAAAAATAATCCTTATGATGAAGCCTTCCGATCGGTATGATAAAGATACAGGTTAATTTTTTTTCTCGTATAGCGAGTTCGAGTCCCGGTTCAACCAGGCAATTATTTAAAAATCTATGAATGCAGTTTAAATTGTTTTTTAAATTAAAATGAAGTCTTCTTTCAGTAAAATGTTCCATCTACAATATTTAAGGTACTTCCCCTCCATGTGGCATAGCCGTGGGACGCCCTGTATATGTATTTAGATAGAAGATGACAGCTATTTTTTCGTAGGGCCGCCGTAGAAAAAGCTGAAGCTGGAAACAAACTCTACAAGCGGAAAAAGTTCCGAGATGCACTCTCTATGTACAAACAAGCGATAAGTTTGGATCCTGACACTGCTGAATATTACAGCAAAACATTTTCCTGTTACATTAACCTCTCGATGTCGAAGGAAGCATTTGCCGATGCCAAGATGGCCGTTGCTCTTGATGCAAAATGTAGCAAAAGTTATGATGGCATCGCTAAATGCTATTTGGCTTTGGGTGAGTACAAATTATTTATTATTAGGTATTTATATATTGCTTATGGTGAGTAACTAATTGTTATTGTATATCTTATATACACGTTGAAATTTTAATGGTTGTTTTCCCGCACCGAATTGATTTTGTCTTGGTAGTATCATCGATTTATATAAATTCATAAATGTTAAAATAACAAAATTACAGATTACAATTGTGAAAAACAAAACTCAAAAGGAATCTAAAATCAATAGCAACCTTGCGATAGTTTCGCGCGTGCAGTCTAGTTTATGCCGTATCGCTACGCGCGAGAGCTTGTTTTGCTTTGAACATTATGAATAGGTCTTCACTTTGTCAGCAGCGCTTAAGATTTGCAGGTTCGAACCCCACCCGTTGCACTACTGTCGTACCCACTCCTGGCACAAGCTTTTCGCTTATTTGGAGGGGAGCGGAGAATATATTAAGTCAAGTTCAGCTTGGCTAATATTCTTTAAAAAAAAATTCTACTGAGGGCAAATTGTTCTGCTGTGGGAAAACAACCACTAAAATTTCACGCTGTATATGCATATTATATATATAGTACATATAGTATATGTAAATCAGTTCGTAGGCTAATTCAATTTTGATGATGATTTTGAAACTTCAGGGGACTTATCCGGCGCCGAGCGGGCGATTATCAAAGCCAGCGACGCGGGCAGCGACTGCACGGACGACCGGCGCGTCCTGGAAATGCTGCAGCGACTGCACGCGCAGGCGCAGAGATATGTCAACGAACAGAGCTACGAGCGCGCCGTCGCCTGCATGGATCAGTGCCTGGAGTCCAGTCCCTTCAGTTCTAGGTGAATACCGCCGTGGTGACGATAATTTTTTTTTTTTTTTTTTAATATTTTTAGCGAGCAAACGAGCAAGAGGATCACCGGATGTAAAGTTATTACCGCCGCCCATGAACATTTGTAGCACCTGAGGCACCACCAATGCGTTGCCGGCCTGTTAGGAATTTTGTTGGTCCGCCCTTTGAATAACCCTATGTTGTAATTTAGTGGGAACACTGTCGCAGGAAGTAAATAAATAAACATTTATTCAGCTCACACATAAATAAAAAGATACAAAATTTGAATAACACTGGCTGAAATCTATAGACCGCACCCCCAATCCGCTTAGACCCAAGACAGAGCTAGAACGAGCCAGATTTATGTCTGAGCATATTTTTTTAGTTCGTTTCAATTCATAGACCCATATTACACTATACTATTTATAGGATCCTATTTCGTACCTTAGATTATCATCCTAGAAATAGGTATATATGATGATATAATATATAGAATATATGAGATGATATAATCTATGGTACGTAATAGGATCCTATAAATAGTATAGTGTAATATATAGGCCAACCCAAGTCGGAACCGAGTCGGAGCACGCTCTATAATCTATGATATTAAAAAAAGTGAGTATATTAATTATCATCATCATCGCAATCCACTTGCGCGCTCCATCTCAGACTGCATATTCACTTGCTATCACGTGTGTATGCAGTAAAGCCAAAAAAATGGATTTGAAATTTAAAGTAAGTTCAGGACAATTTAAAATCAGCTGTTCTCATTGGTGGCCATTTTGATTTGACTCATAGATAGTAGAATCGTCCTAATGAATCTGGTATATACTATGTAGGTAAATTATAATATGTTTATAGTAACAAATGTATTGAAATGTTATATAATTTAAGTATTATTGTTTCAGAGTGAAACTCATAAAAGCTGAGTGTTTGGCGACTCTCGGAAAAGTTGAGCAGGCGCTAGAGATAGCCGATGACTGCATAAGATTAGATAAATCTGATATAGAGGCTCTCTATGTTAAAGGACTGTGCATTTATTATAACGTATGTATATGATTCAACTTTGTATTGATCAAATAATAAAGCCTCAATAGCCCAATGGTTAAAGGTGTGACTGAAAAGTGAAAAGTCGCAGGTTCATACACCATCCATTGCACTATTATCGTACCCACTCGTAGCACAAGCTTTCCGTTTCGGCTTATTTGGAGGGGATGGGAGGATAGTAGTCAACTTCAGCTTGGCTAATATTCTTTAAAAAAAATCGTTCCAACGCTATTGACTGGTACAGGGATCGCCATTTCGACTGTAGTAACCTCGTTGAGTTGTTGTGGGTAGTATTGAAAATCATCTGATTCGGTTTATAATTGCATCATATCTGGGTCCCAAGTCTGCTATTTTACATTGTCATTGAACCGCAATAAAATTACAATTCAATTATCATTGGTACAAAATTTCGTAGTCTACTAAATTCACAATGGTCGTTCGATTTCTTATAATTGGATTGTAATTCAATGATACCTCGGTATTGCTATTAGCTTAAAAAGCGTTTGCCGAAATGAGTTTCAAAAAAAACTACATATTAAAAACGTTTATTTAAGCTAGATTCAAAGCTAGATGTGTCAGTGGCAAACCATCGGAAAACAATTGTGACGCCATTGAATTAGTAGACTACCAAAATTGCTAAAAGTAGCAATTGGGATGTCATTGATAGACAATTGAACTACAATTGCAATAGCAGACTTGGGCCCCCGAACTCTTAATTGCATGGCAATTTGGTTTCGCCTCGACCGAAGCCTCCCACTACTAGATCAGATCAAAAACTTTAGCAATTACAATTTCCCAAATTGTCTTCCACCGGGAATTGAACCTGAGATGATTTTAAGTCATTCGGTCACCATTGTTTTATAGATATAATAGGAAACATTGCATATTACTGTTTATTATACTTAGGCTCGATTTCACCAACGATAAGTTTTAACTGAGAGTAAATAAAATTTTGAACTTCTTTCAGGAAAAGCACGAACAGGCCTTGAAGTATTTTAAAGAACTATTGCGGCTGTCACCTGATCACGTGAAGGCGACTTCGGCGTACAAAAAAGCTAAATTGCTGATGCAAAAGAAGGAACAAGGTTCTTAACATGTTCTATACGTTTTTTTGTTGACTCCAGACCAGGGTTGCCTCGAAGAGATTGCTTTTGCAATAAGACCGCCTTTGCACCCTTTGATTGTTTTCTTTTCTTGTATATTTTTCGTTGTCACTGCAATAGAGAATTTTCTATTCTATTATATTATAATTTACTAGCTTTTGCCCCCGCGACTTCGTCCGCGTGGAATTAAATTTTGGGGTGGAATTTTCAAAAACTGTGACACACGTACTTTTTTATTTTTAACTGAAAGCTCAAATACCAACTTTGATGGAAACAGCTTGAAAAATGACGGAGTTTCATATAACCTTCTATCCCCAATTTAAACCCCTTAGGGGTGGAACTTCCAATAATCCTTTCTTAGTGTGCGCCTACGTCATAAAAGGAACCAAATGTAAAAATTTCAAGTTTCTAACTTCAGTAGTTTAGGCTGTGCGTTGATATCTCAGTCAGTCAGTCAGTCAGGACTTTGAATTTTATATATATAGATTAATGCTCCGTATATTGTACGCAGGCAATGAAGAATTTAAGGCGGGACGATGGCAAAAAGCATTGCTTCTGTACAACGAAGCGTTAACAGTTGATCCGACACACATTAAAGTCAACGCTAAGTTACACTTTAATAAGGCGACCGTACATAAAAAGCTGAACCAAATACAAGCGGCGGCTGACGCTTGCACGGCCGCCCTAGAGTTAGACGAGAACTATGTAAAAGCCCTGACTTTGCGCGCTAAATGTTTCACCGAACTCGAGGAATACGATTGCGTCATCGATGACTACGAACAGCTCTACAAAATCGACCCGAGTGACGAAATCAAACAGCTGTTAGAACAAGCCAAAAGGTCACACAATCAGAGGTCGCGATGCAAGAACTATTATAGTATACTTGGCCTTAACAAGTCTGCGACTAAGCCTGACATTAAAAGGGCATACAGGTAAGTTCTTTATCAACCAAAGTTATCTTGTGTAGACTTCCACATGTCTCGATCTTGCGCTGCTTGTATCCATCCAGCGGTTTCCTGCGACTCGTCTTATGACGTCGGTGTGAGATCGCCACTTCAACACCTTGAGACCTTAATGATACAAATACATTAATATAGGTAACTGGCACAGATTATTTCCAATCATAGGTTAATTTTTTTTATTATTTTTTTTTCACTTTATTGCACAAAAATTACAAAGGAGTTAGCTGAAATCAAAGATTAAATACAACTTAGTAAACTCTTCTGCCTCCCTCATAATTTCGCTGCTTCAATTCAAAACTACCATAAATCAAAATTACACTTTTTTACAGAAGAGCTAATAAAATAAAAATAAACTTTTTTTTGTCTTCTGCTCTATTATTTTATATCAAACATGCATATTATATTTCTTATGTTTTGAATATTTTTTTTGTAGAAATTTTTCTACAATTTTTTTATTTGTGGTACTTTTGAATTGAAGCAGCAGTTTATTCTAGCTCTTATAACGGCTTAATTAGCATAGTTAACACATTAACTTACATAGTATTGATTTTTTTTTAAATATTATTATTTATTTATTTTTATTCAAACAAGCTAAGTTAAGTAATTTAAGTTATTTCGCGGTATGGTCCACGCTTTTGACATATCCTTTTCTTACAGACAACTATCCTTAGTACATCACCCAGATCGACACTCGGGTCGATCCAAATTCGAGCGCAAGAGACAAGAGAGGCGTTTCCAAGAGGTGCTTGAGGCGTATACTGTCCTCAGCGATCCCGCGCAACGCCGAAAATATGATGTTAGCGGTAGGTACTCTTATTTTAGAATGGAAAAAAATTGAGGTATCTCGGGTTCGATTGCCGGGTCGGACCAAAAATGTTTAAAAATTTTTTAAGTTACAAATTAGTCCTTGACTGCGATCTCGCCTGACAGTAATTGAAGATGCTGTCTAAGATGGCTAACTTGGAAGGGGTATGGCAGTGTACATTCAACCCATACCCCATAATCGGTTTCTACACGCCATTATGCTGAAACGCTAAATCGCTTGGCGGAGTCTTTCACGGTAGGGTGGTAACTAGCAACGGCCAAAGCCTTCCACCAGACCAAACCAGAGTCAATTCAGAAATTATAAATTACCAAATTGCCTTCGCCGGCAATTTTATCTTGGATCGAGTTACTCGATAATCAAAATTTCGGTGCAACCCGAAAATCAACTCTCAGGAAAATACAGATTACAACTCAAATACAGATAGTTTTATTAATGTTTCATTGATTTTCCAGTATTTCAGACGATTTAACGCAAAATCCTTCCTATCCTTACTATAATATTATAAATCCAAAAGTGCGTTTACCTGTTGGTTTGTCCTTCAATCACGCCGCAACAGAGCTAACGGATCGATTTGGATATAGTTGAGGACCTGGAGAGTAACAATGATTGATGCAGCTTTTCTGCAAGGGACCAGCTATCCTCCGTTGTTGTCTAGTTTAATAAGTTTAATTTGTTGACAGGTACCAGAACTTGGGAGTACGATGACGATGACGACGATTACTATTGAGCTGTTCGTTAACACGCTTTATTACAGTTATTCTAAAAATATGAACAAATTATGTCATATTTTTAGGCAGCTGTGCGATTCTCCAATAATGATTGCTAAAGTGACGATTGCAATCATCTCTGATTGGCCGACCCTCCAAATAAGCGGAAAGCTAGGAGTGGGTACGACAATAGTGGGGTTTGAACCTGCGACCTTTCAGTTTTCAGTCCGAACCTTGAACCGTTGGCCTATTGAGGCTTAAGGCATTGCCTAAAATGCATTGTTGCAGAGAAAACGCGGTAAATTCAGCCAATCTCCACAATTTAATTTGACACTCTAGCAATGATAGCAGATTTTGGAGTAAGAAACTGACAGTAGCTTCTGTCACTGTAAAATAATGTGGCCTTATGTTATATAGTTCTGTTGTTGTGAATCAAATAAGGGTATAAATTGTAAATGGTTTTTAAATAAGATAAGAGCGTTCCTGGTTAATGCATTCCATAAAAAATGTATAAGATGTTCCGAGACTACCCTAACCACCAAACAAACTAGATACTCCGTATGAATTGTTATCATATCCAATCTATAGTAATAATCGCACTGAGTGATTCATGTCACAACAATTAACCCAAGCAACGTCTGTACTTCGTCTAAGAAAAGGTTAACTTAACTCACCGAAAAAAATACGTGCTTCTTTTTTCTACTTAATTGTCAACTTACTACTTAACTGACAAACTCGCCAGTTTTGCAAGTTAACTCGCAACTTAACTAATGCAAGTGTAAAGCAGGCTTTAGGGTCATATAAAACACAAATAAAACACGACACGACAAATATTATTTCCATTGATAAATAATTGATTTTCCTAGCCTTGATTCGTATAACCGTAACCGCATTGCGTTTTAATGCGGTTGGTCGTGAATCAATGGAAATGATTTTTGTCGAATCGAGCCGCTATAGTGTGGTTTGACTTTTATACTAATACTAGAAGCCTGCGCCGACTTCGTCCGGGTTGAAAAAATAAATATTTGTTTTTACGGGAATGACCGACAGAGCTTATAGGAGACGATTGTCAATAAGATCACCACAGGAACCACACGAATCTCCCGCACCGATACCCGCCACCGTGCCCCGCCGCGCCGGCCGTTACCATTTTATTATTTTGTCGCGCGGAAATATTAATTTTCCGATAACTCCTAACATATTCATTAAAATTGTATAGTGTAAAGGACAAATATGTTCTAAATTAAATACTTACGATAATAAACATATTTATTTAGATAAAGATTGACATCACATCGGTTAAAGAAGCTTCGAAAATAATTCATTATTTTTAATCAAAATTTGAAAGATAGAAATGGTTACTGTAAGTTATCCTTAAAAGATCGACATATGCTATCGCGGACTTTTTTTTAGAACTCTTTAAAAGGAACAATTCGACCGTAGCAATTAACATAGTCGTATGTGAAAAATCACTACTTTAGGGTGCGGCCGTTCAAAGTTTCAAATATTCAATGTATTGAATATGAATAGTCAATGTACCTACTTTTTGTACTTGCAAAACCCACAAAGATGGTTGGTTGATTTTAAAATAATTGGTGGGAGCATTTCTATTCTTATTCTAAGACCTTTAATGCAATAAAATGAAAATCGCTAAAATGTAGATCCGACAATGTTAATTGCTACGGTCGAATTCACCCATACATCATTTTTATCCAATAACAGTACATGACCCAGCGCACGCCTTGAAAACGTTTAAGAGTCAAAAAAATTCCGACTTCTTTAACAAATTTGCACATAATATCTAGCCATAATACATTTATGTGCATAATATATAGCCTATAACCATCTGGAATAATGTACCTTTGAAATGGTGAAAGAATTTTTGAAATAGATGTTGTGGTTCCAAAGTTTGCTCCGGACATACATACAAACTCACAAAATCCGCGCTCTCTCTTTATTATAATAGTATAGATTTACTGTACTTATAAATGAACCGAAATGTGAGCTTTATGTGCCTATTTTTGAATTAATGATAGATTTAAGGCAATACTACTACTAGCTTGTAAAGCGTCTACCTCAGATTAAATTGTAAGTAAAATAGTTAATTAATGATGTTCATGAAAGTTGAAATTATCCAATGTAAAAATCGAGAGGTCACGAATATAGTTAACATTTAATTTGTTAATGTTGGATTTTAATACATTGATTGAACAGGGATAACACGACATTTAAAGCTGTCAATTTAGTTTAAAAACTGTCTACATCGGCCATAATGTTGCGATAAAAGCGCTGAAAAAGTGACCAAAGACAATTTTCACGTCGTAATAACGTATATTGTATGAAAATGTTTTAGTTTGATATAGTTCTTGCAATTTACGAGGGCGCGTGGCTCACGGTTGTGTCGTATCTGTATAATGTGAGCGAGAGCTTGCTCGCGCCTGACCGCTCTCACCTAGGCTCCTGACAGGCACGCATTCTTACGCAAAGTGTATGTATACAAGACGTAACCACAAGTAAAGCTCACGCGCCCTCGTGAAATGAAAGAACTATAACAATGTTTTGTTGAATTTAATTAATATAATCTTCTAAAGATTCTTATTGATAGGTGATATTTTATGAGTGTTTACTGTTCTAAGGATAACTTCAAATTGAATCGCATTTTACGCGTTTTATTTTCCTTGTACGCGAGCATTTCGTGATATATAATTATTACAATTTTAAAGGTTTTTTATGGCCCGCATCTATTTCTTTTTTAAATTGATTGATTAATTAATAATATGTACCAAATGACAAATGTATTTTTGATTAAATTTTGCATATTTGTATTGTAATAAATGAATATTGATTATAAAGTATTTTATTATTATTTAACTGTATAACTCCTTTATTAAAGACTTTTTTTAAACGATTGCTAACACTTTAAAATCAAATCACGCTTAAAATGATCCAAGATAGAGTTCCCAGCATTGCAAGTTGTACTTTATTGTTGAAATCGAAAAAATATTGTTTCATTATCAGCATTTTATAGTTTCACCAATGTTTTTTTGATAAAGCTAATCGACTTGAGCAGATTAAGAAGGGTTAGTTGAAACAGTAATAATAAATAAAAAACTAGTTTTTCTGAGAACTATTATTTTAATTTTAAATTGGCCACTAATCACAATTAAAAATTAAAACAAATTTTTAAAAATATTACAATAATTCTTCACTAAGTCATGATTATAATTTTATTACGATCAAATCAGATAAGTTGTTCTTAACATTAAGGGGCAACGTTCATTAACGCTGCTTTGATTTCACAGCACGCTCCTTGTGGTGTTGCCATCAGCCTCTCCAGCCAGTGAACGAGGGGGACCTGCCAACACAAACAAGACAAAATGAAATTGCCTTATCCATATACTTGAATAAAAGCTTTTAAATAAAAAAAAACTGGCCAAATGCAAGTCGGGCCCGCACACGAAGGGTTCCGTACAAGATTTAACACCAGCTATTATTAAGATCGAGCGAAAACAAAAGTTTATTGTATTACTCTTTAATTTTTAAGCTATTGCATAGCTTCTATCGCGGGCCAGCGTGGAGACCGAATCCAGAAATTCCGTAACGAAAATAACCTGACACGGGACCCCTCTACGGTGAGCCGCTAGATGGCGTTGATAAAAAATGCTATGCAATAGCTTTACCGCGGCAGTCCCCGAGTGCCACACGTCTTTTTTTATTTTTTTATTATAGCAGCAAAAAAAATACATATTAAAATATCCACCTATTAGGTCTTGATATACAACCCACTGACCGTAGAATGAGTATCCTCTAGAATCCTACTAAGCGTGTCACCGAAAGGGATAGGTAACATTGAAATATCTACTCTTGTATGTCTTGTTGCTCACAATCACCTCGCAATGTATTGTGACAAACAACTCGAAACGTGGCACGCAGTGAGGGACGGATATATACATAGCTGTGTCTCATTCTATCTTGTTTAACATCGCTATACTGCATCTCTTTCGTGTGAGAGTGAAAAGGAGATATCATTAAGTTTATAGTACTTCTCTGTCTACGCCGCTGACAGACGGACGGTCCGACAGTGGAGGCTTAGTGATACTCACGTATTGAAGCCGGGGGCGGGTTGCGGCGCTTGTCCAGACTGCTGTGCCAGGTTGCCGAAGGTGAGGGTGTTCTGAGTGGTCGCGAGATTCTCAAATGTGGCGTTGGATTGGGTCGGCGAGCCGAAATCTGCGCAACAAATAAAACATTTTGAGCAATATACTAGTCATTAGCAAATCGTTCAGGAGAGCTTTTATTTAAGGTTAACCTATTCTATCAAGGTCATCGAGGAACTTTTTTTTAAATTCGATGAGTCCTTGTTTGCGATCTCACCTGATGGTAAGTGACGATGTAGTCTAAGATGGTAGCGGGCTAACTTGGAAGGGGTATAATAGAGTACATTCAACCCATATCCCTATACGGTTTCTACGCTACATCGCTTAGCGCCACGTCTTTGACGTTAGGGTGGTAACTAGCCATAGAGAAAGCCTCCCATCAGACTAGATCGGAGACAATTCAGAAATTATAAATTCACAAACGCCATATTGTGAAAAAGAAAAAAACGAAAGTCGAAAAAGTATATTGTATACTAGCTTTTGCCCGCAGCTTCGCTCACGTTACGTTCGATTTTTCAACCCCCTGTTTTACCCCCTTAGGGAATTAATTTTCAAAAATCCTTTCTTAGAGGATGCCTACGTGATGATAGCTGTCTGTATGCAAAGTTTCAGCCCGATCCGTCCAGTGGTTAAAGCTGTGCGTTGATAGATCAGTCAGTCGGTCACCTTTGCCTTTTATTTATTTATTTAAGATTTTGTCGTTAAGAAATTAACGATGCAAGTTCACTTACTTGGTGCAGCGGTACCAAATCCTTTTCCCGGCGATGTGTTGCCAAAGCTAGATCCTCCGAAGGCTCCTCCGCCGAAAGCAGCCGGCGCACCGAAACCGCTACTAGGGCTGTTGTTGAAGCCGCCGAACGCCGTGGAACCGAATCTACAACCAGGCTCTCATTTAACTTGGTTGTCATTAAGTGACGATAGATGGCGCTGTGGGCTATTAAATCTCGGCATCGATTGCAACTTAAAATATTCTGAACAAATAAGCAACAAGTGGCTATAAATAATTAGTGTAATTGAAGTTATCAATACTTAATGTTTTTTTATATAACGTATGTCTTAAAACGCCATCAATTTGTTACTCTTCTTCACTTTTTTAAACTGTCATTGTTACACTAGTTTACAAAAAAATATTTTTTTTTTGTTCATGAAATGAAACATATATTATTTACGTAGGCTATGAACGGTAATAAAAAAAATATTTTTTTATTTTTCGTAGCAGGTCACAATTCTGAGATATGAGGTCTTTGTTTTTTATCTACCCGCAATTGTTTAAATACGTTTATCGCTCTATTTTGTAAACAACTGTGTGATTCAAAAGTCTTATTTTTATTTAAAAATATCATCTAGAGTGTGTTAACTACATCCAAATTGATTTTGTTATGTTTGTGGGAAAATTGTTCAGTTAAATCGCGATTTCCCTATAACAAAACCATTGCAAGAAGCCTATTTACATTATTTTGGATTTTCGGTGTCAAATCAAGATAAAAATTGGGGCTCTCATGTGATTTGCACTAATTGCAGATTGGTCCTCAGTTCCTGGTATTCAGGTAAAAATAGATCACTGAAAGTTGGTAAATCAATGATATGGAGAGAGACAACTAACCACGTAACCGATTGTTACTTTTGGTTAACAAAAAATTTTGGTTTACGAATCTTTCTGCGGCTAAATTAAAGGAAGGAATATTTGTGGTTCCTCAAATCAGGAGAATATTGGACGATACAAAGTTCGAGAGCCTTTTAACCGAGGTGAAAAAGCAGCCTGGAACTCTTTCAAAAATGTCGTTAAAAATTTTTTAGACAGTAAAAAAAGTGATAATTACAAAGAGATTGTTGAAAATCTATTACAAAATTATGAGCGTATGGGTGTAAATATGTCACTACAAATTCATTTTTTGCATTCCCATTAAGATTTTTTTCTAGAAAATCTTGGTAGACTGAGTGATGAACACGATGAGCGATTTCACCAAGATTTAAAGTCATTTGACCAAAATTATCAAGGTTTTTAGGACCAAAATATGCTAGGTGACTATTGTTGGTCTGTAGTGAGAGATACAGATGAAAATATTTATGAAAAAAGAGCAAAAATTACCCATTTTAACTGTCTATTGTTTATTTAGATTCAGGTTTTTGTAAAAATCTTCTTGATAAATATTTCAAAAAATTGACGTGCTGGATTTTTTTAAATATTTTTTCCGAGATGTAGATACCCAATGTAACGAAACCGTATATGTTCCATTTCATGAACAAAATTCATGTAAACTAGTGTTATTAGTGCTGCATTAGGCTAGAAAAGTACTGAATCTGTATGGTTCAAGTGAAAAAAAGTAGAATTAAAAATTTGGAGTGGAGTGCTTTTAATGTTTATGCTATCATTTATTTGAAAAGACAAGCAGAACCTAATAGTTAATTAGTAGATAAATTAATTAATTTGTATATTTACGTGGGCGATCCGCCAAAAACTGGCTTAGATCCGAACACCGGACTGCCCCCGAAGGCAGAAGCTGCAAAAAATTATGTTTGATTAGCTTAGTGTGACAGTTTTTTTTTTTGGAAGGAAATGGAAACGTAGGTAGATAATAAGGTATATAAGTAATTATTCATGATGAGTCAAACACTACGCGATACATTCAAAACCATTTTGGCTTTGCATTGAGTAAAAATAGTAGGTATGATGATAGATAGAGTAAGATATAGTATCTCACAGTTGAGTAATTAGTTTAAACTAAAAGTGAAGTTGCAAGGAAAATAAGGTACGTTAGAAACGCGAATGAGTTTTTGCAACTCAAAAGGAATAATTCAAAAACCAAACACGTAACACAATAAAAAAAAATTATATCAATGGGTTCGACCGAGAAACTGAAACAATAACGCACTGAGTGCCCCCTTATCCCCTATACCCCCCTCTATAGATAGACCCCTTCCTTACAGCGGACTGCCAATTGTCGGTTGGCCGCGCGGGGAATCGTCTACCGTTGCCATGGTAAGGGTCCAAGGCTACGCGCAATTTTGGATATACCTCTTACAGGTATTTTGAAGTTTCTTATGTCTATTATGGAATTTAGATTAACGAACCCGTTTGCTGTTGTGGAGTCCCGAATACGGAAGGCTTAGCCTCCCCGCCACTGAATGGTCCCTGCGGACTGCCGAACGGTTGTCCGGCCGACGGGGTGCTAAAGCTGCCGCCAGAACCGCCGAAAATTGACGACGCCTGCGTGGTGGCACTTTGACCTGCACCAAATGTTTGCTATAGTTCGCACTCAACCCGATGGCCGTGACTTATAGGTACACCACCTTAACGGCAGGATCTCCGAAAACAGCCTGTTTTTGATTCAATAGTAAACAATCAAATATTCTTTGTTTTGATAGGTTAAAAATATATGTTGTAGTTTAATACACGTTCTAAATTATTTTACCGTTCAAAAGTCCATATTTTGAACTTCACTCGATCAAATAATATTCCGAAAACAGTGTAGTTTTTAATTGTTTTTCAGGTTGTATTTATAGTATATCAAAGTTAAACTAAAAAAAAAAATCAAAAAATAGGCAAAAGCTTTTAGAACAATATTTTACCGTTAATTTTTCTCTAAAAAGTTTTCCTTTTTTTTTATCATGACTGTTTTACTTTTTTTTATAACAAAGTGGCTCGTGCGCCTCACTTCAATTGCTTGCAAGTTACTGCGGCCGAAGATCGTGCCCTTAAGCTTGGCATCAGGAGGGCTTGATGGTATGCGGGACGCGGGGCGAGAGTGCGCTCAAAGAATGAGGTAGTCTGCCGCTGTCCGTCGGCAGTGACTGACGCTAAGGCTGGTATTTTCCTAACGACTGCTACACACGGTATTTTAGTATCGCAAGATACATCATAGGAATCTTCAAATTAAGAATGTTCTAGTGATGCAGAACGTTCAGACTTCAGATTAATGTTAATATACAACGTGTATTGAAACTCCGAAATAATACTGAAGGAGGTGAATGTGCTCATGAAACTGAACAACTTTCCCCAAGGAACATAGGTCGAAATGTGAAAAAAAAAAAAATGTGGACCTCCCATGCAAAATTGACGATCAGCTGATTGATTTACTATGGGAGGTAAAAACTTTTTGACATACAATAAATTTCTCGCTTTTAGGACCTAAGCAATAAGGCAAAAGAAAACAATTTGCACAAAAACTACTTCTAAAATATTGTACTAAAAAAATTACCAAATGCTGAAGTTCCAAATCCCCCAGTATTGCTGCCGCCGCTCCAGAAATCGTTAGCCGGTTTCTGCGCGAAGGAGTTCCCAGCTCCAAATATACTGGCCGCGGTTGGATTCGAACCGCTGAAAGCCGCCTTCCCGCCGAATATATTGGTATTACCGAACACCGGACCCGATGAACTGTACAATAGAAATTTTGATCAAACGAATCTACCAGGGATTCGGAACGCCATCTAGCGGGAACAATCGTCAAATCATTCGACGTTAATTTAACGCTTGGAAATGAAATTTTGCGCTCGAAAAAAACTTAATATTATAAATTATTGCGCAGACTTTATTGACCTTACAAAAAGCTGTTTAGTGTACATTTACACACCCTGGTACTACATAGTAAAACTTTCGTATCGCCTCTTATAAGGTATGTATAGCAATATCACAGATCATGCTTATAGCTTCTAATATAGCAGTTTGTACATATTTAAGTCTATGTACAAACTGCTATATTAGAATTTAAGTCTAAGTATAACTATTTTATCTTCCCATCTGCCGCTTGCCTATTCCAGGTTGCCAGTCTTACCAGCAGAATTAGGTACAACATGCCAAATGGTATATAATGGTATAATGGTGTGGTGCGGGTTGTTATGTTCCCTCAAATATGGTTGAGCGAAGCAACGGCTGGATCATGCGTCATGCTCGTGAACGGGTGCCACCAAGGGGAATGGGTCTGCTTTGTCTGCCCATCTTGACATGCTTTGGATTATGTGTACCTACGTATGCAGTTTTGAAGCTTCATTGTGGAAGCACTGTATACATAGCATAGTTTTGTTACCTATTGTAATTTTTTTTTAAAAGAGCAACTGAGCTGAGTTTCTTACCGGTTCTTCTCAGCAGAATCTGCATTCCAAACCGGTGGTAGATTTATGACGTGTCATAAGAGCTACAAGTTGGCCTACATGAAATGAATAAATTTTGAATTTGAATTTGTATAACTCTCATTGAAATGAATGACTCACCCGCCGCCAAAGATATTAGAAGCACTGGTGGTGGATATACTGGCCGACGCGAACAGGTTGGACTCCGCGCCGCCGAACAGCGAGCCGCTCTGCGTGGTCGTCGGCGCGCCGAACACCGACGCCGGAGCGGCCGGCGACGGCGTGCCGAACACTGACGCCTGGACACCATACCATACATGGCGACGTTTCATAGTGTAGATATTACATAAATATATAGAACTAGCTTTTGCTCGCGGCTTCGCTCACGTTAAATTCGATTTTTTAAACCCCGATTTTACCCCCTTAGGGGTTGAATTTTCAAAAATCCTTTCTTAGCGGATGCCTACGTCATAATAGCTGTCTGGATGCCAATTTCAGCCCGATCCGTCCAGTGGTTAGGGCTGTGCGTTGATAGATCAGTCAGTCAGTCAGTCAATCAGTCACCTTTGCCTTTTATATATTTAGAATAGTTGATGCCCGTGGCTTCGCTCGCATGGAATCAGTTTTTAAAATCCCGCGGGAACTCTTTGATTTTCCGGGATAAAAAGTAGCTTATGTCACTCTCCTGGCCCTCAACTATACCCAAGCAAAAAATTCGTCGATCCGTAGCTTTGTTGCGGCGTGATTGAAAGACAAACCAACAGAAAAAACTTTCACATTTATAATATTAGTAAGGTGTAGTGATTGATATTGAGCCTTCTTATTTGGGGACACAAAAAAAAAACTTGGACTCTGGTTAACTTACAATAAAACTTTTACAGTTTGATAATTAATAGTAAGTTGCAAGATATTCAACACATGCGATTAGAGAATTTACCTGAGTCGTTTGCGTTGGACTCCCAAATACTGAGGAGGGCTGAGTCGTAGGCGTCGGTGTACCGAATATAGACGCCTGGGTAGCCGGCGCCCCAAACACTTGACTAGGACTCCCCGATGACCCAAACACTGACTGACCGCTGCCGAACACCGACGCCTGCGTCGTGGTAGTCCCAAAAATGTTCTGAGTCGTTGTCGGTGCAGCGCCAAATATCGACGAAGATGCCGAACTGAATATGCTTTGCGCTGACGATGCGTTCCCAAACACTGACGTTGTAGTACTTGAGGGCGTGCCAAATATACTCTGGGATGTCGTATTTGGGCTAAACATTGATGATTTTGTGGTCTGCGGTCCAAATGCCGAAGCTGACGCTGAAGCGAAAAGCGACGAAGCGCTTGAAGCGAAAGCAGAGGGTTGTGTCGATCCTAATGCAGTATTACTTTCAAATACAGGGGAGGGTGTAGGTGTGCTGAATACAATAGGTTTTGTATCTTCCGTACTGAAAGCGGCAGTCGAAGCTGATGTAGTTGAAGGAGAAAATACAGATCCGGTTGCGGGAGAACTGAAGCCACTAGGTGTTGTGACGTTTGGAGAATCTTTTGCAGAATCAGTTGGCGCATCTGTTTCCTTATCTGTCAAGTTCTCAGTTTCCGAAGGTTTTGTCGGTGTTGCTTCGGTGATTACAGCAGGTGCCACAGATGTTGGTGTATCACTAGTTGAATTTGAAGTAGGAGTTGTTACAGAGACATTAGGTTCGGCAGATGAAATTAAAGCTGGTTCCGTGGTATCTGATTTCGATGTGTTTTCTTGTGCAACAGATTGTTTCGGTGTTTCAAATACTGCTGACTGTTCGGTTGTCATTTGTCCAATCTCGAATGGGAGTTTTGGTCCTGCAAAGGAATATAATCAATTTGAATTCAATAATAAAATGTGTGAAAATTATTAAAAAAACTAAGAATGTAAAAAACAATTCAGGGGTTGAATATTGAAAAATAAGAACCTGCAGGTGGGGGTGCTGCGGAGGAAACGTCAAATAGTGATGATGGCACCTTTTCCACTTTAGCTTCAGCTGCTGGTTTCTTTAGATCCACTGAAAACAATTATTACATGTATGTGATAAGTTCTAACATGTGTTTCTTGTCTGCTGATTTCAACAGAACTTTCCAAACTGGTGAGTGGTGGTAGTCAAGAAGTAGAGGGACTCAATAATTTAGAATGTTTGAATTTTAGTACTGATTTGGTTGTATACAATGGTTAATTATTTATTATTATTATTACCAATTATAACAGATTGTGCAGGTGGTTTATTCAGCATCTGTGCCACTGGTTTGATTTCCTCCTTTCTGTTATCTATGGTTGGCTTATCTTGAGTGCTGGAAGCTTTAACGGCACTAATTTCCTTAGGTTTATCGGTTACCTCAGTGGCCTTACTATCTGCTTTACCAAAGACAAAACCTTGTCCACTGCTTTTGAGGACATCAGGAACATTTTGAGTTTTACCAGTGGTCTTCAAAGTGAACATGTTAGTAATGGGTTTTTCTCCTGGCTTATTTTCGTCGTTTGATTTTGCGTCTGCTTCGGGTTCACCAGTTTCGCTGGATTTTGGTTTCACAATGGCAGTGGGAAAGGATTCGGCAGCGGTTTTGTTGAACGTGTTAGTAACGTCGACCGGTTTGGAGCTAAATTTCACAGATGGCGCTGATGCGTTCGGCTTCGAAACTAAAAATTAAACATTTCTTAATTATTATTAGAATTTGTTTTATCTATACCTTTATAAAGACTACGCACGGCCTAGCAGACTTATCCCATAGTAGGCTAATCAACTACATAGGAGATATTACAGTGCAAAAATTAGTGCGCAAGTACCTTTTTTCCATTAATTCCTTTAATCCCGCGATAGGACAGTAATTCAACACGACTGTAAAAAATTTACGACGACTGTTTTTTTTTTACAAAAGTATTTAGCCACGTTGAACATGACCAATTCTGTCCCTTTCCTCTCCAAAAAAGCATGTTTGAATTAGGAGCGAGTACAACAACAGTGCAAGAGGTGGAATTTGAACCAACCAATCTTTCAGTCCGCGCCTTAACCGTATTTTGCTATAATCCGCCAACTGTTGGCGGATTATAGCAAAATAATTCTCATCTTTTCTTGCTAATCATGAAGTAACGCCTGCTTCTATACAAGATAGTCCTAGACTGCGATCTCACCTGATGGTAAGTGACGATGCAGTCTACGATGGTAGCGGGCTAACCTGGAAGGGGTGTGTAGATTCAACCCATACCCCTAATCGGTTTCTACACGCCGGAACGCTAAATCGCTAGGCAACACGTCCTTCACGGTAGAGTGGTAACTAGACACGGCCAAAGCCGCACACCAAACAAAAACCTTATACTATAACTATACAAGGATCAATACATTCACTTACAAGCAAAAGCGGTCGGTGAACAAATATTTTGACCCATGAATGTATTAGTATCGCTCTTGGGTTCAGCTTGCGGCAAGTTTTCATTGGACGCGTCTTTGAGAATGAACTTTCTCAATTGGCTCTTAGTGTACGGGTTGATGTTAGCATTGAATTGTTTTGGCTGATCGTCAGTTGGCTGTTGTTGGCTTTGCTCTTCTGGGGGTCCTACTGGCTTCTCTTTTTCTGTAATAGGAAATGTGTATTTTTTTTCCGGCAGATAGATAGATAGATAGATCATTTATTCACCAAAATGCAGGTAAAATATCATGGAAAAAAAAATAAACGAGCCTTTAAACATTTAACCAGGACTGGTGTGTGAATATTATACAATGAAATATGAAACAAAATGTCAGTTTTTTTTAATCGTATGGCAAAATTTAGACTAATAAGCGTTAATTATAATATTTAGTTAATTATATTAAAAGTTAATAAATTTAAATGTCATAGTTAAAAAAGAAACTTAGTTAATAATAATTATACAGATTTTCAACTTTTCGATTAAAGGTGGTTACATGGTTCGCCCACATTCAAAGTTCGCCTAAGAACCAACAGTCGTAAAACACTGATTAACTGTTAGGTACAAAATAAAGCCCTCGTCGAACACACGGCGAACCGAACACGCTTCGCCTTCGCATCGCAACTAGCACGGTCTGATGTCGTTCATACAAAGTCAGTTAATACAGGCATCTTGCTCACGACTTGCTTCGCCTTTTCGCCCGTGGGATGTCTTAGCGTGTGGTTCACCGCGGAAACGATTCGCTCCACTTCGCTTTCGCATTTTAATGTGACTAGATTCGAGCGACTAGATTACAAAATAAAAACGCTTCGCCATGCTTTCGGTTCGCCGTGTGTTTGACAAAGGCTTAACACCTATATATCCTTGAAAGCAGATTAAAGCAAAAGACACCAAAGAACTTATTTTTACCAAGAATAATTTCGATTTTGAGGTTATTCAATATATGCCATTACTATTATTAGTACTACTCAAAACCCAAGTCAAGTCAATTACTCAGTTATAAACAAGAAAAACTATTAACCATCATAAAGGCTGTTTATTTTCTGATAAATTTAAAAATGGAACACTTACTAAATCGGCTGCCCCATTTCAAAACCTAGTAAGTGTGATTGACAAAATTTTACAGGAGACCAAAAAAACATATTTGTGGTAGACCTTCTGAACTAGCTCTTCAGTATCTGTTGATGAATTAATGTTTCGTAAAGAAACTCCTTTGAAAGTTTTTATTTGATATATTTGTTACTTCGCTAAGCCATCTATCACAAAACATATTTTTTGGTCTTCTGTAAAATTTTGTCAATCCCACTTACTAGGTTTTGAAATGGGGCAGCCGAAATGCTACCTACTCATAATGGTCGCAAAAGAGTCAATCAGCGTCCAAAATTAAATATATCAGTCAAATAAACCAAATAAAATTGTAAATTTCCAAATTATCCCCGGCGGGAATCGAACCGAAGGGCTTACCATCAGTAAATAAGGTCCTGGCCACACTGACCGGTGGTTTGGCGACCGCCGCGGGCTTCAAGTTACTGACAGGGGTGTACATCGGAATGTTAATGGGCGACTCCTTCACTACATCGGGCTTCGGCACCGAGCCTATATACGGTTGCGTATCTGAAACAACATTGTGATAATCAAGAGTGAATAGACATTTTTTTTTTTTTTAAGAATATTAGGCAAGCTGAAGTTGACTAATATTCTCCTATCCCCTCCAAATTTTCAGTTCGCACCTATAACCGTTGGGCTGTTGAGGCTTTGCGTTCTAGCGCTAGTCTATATATTTAAAAAAAAAAGACGTGTGGCACTCGGGGACTGCCGCGGTAAAGCTACTGCATAGCATTTTTTATCAACGCCATCTAGCGGCTCACCACTAGATGGCGTTGATAAAAAATGCGCCATCTAGCGGCTCACCGTAGAGGAGTCCCCTGTCAGGTTATTTTCGTTACGGAATTTCTGGATTCGGTCTCCACGCTGGCCCGTGATAGAAGCTATGCAATAGCTTAAAAACTTTTTACTAGTTGCCTATTTAGTCGCGTGGCTAGCTAATTCCCATCCACAGCCTATCAACGGCTCGCTGCTACTGAGCGCAGATCTCTCCTCTCAGGCTGAAATCTATAGACCGCACTCTCACTCTGCACAGACTCAAGACAGTTAAAACGAGACAGATTTATGTCGGTCAACTCTATCTTAAGTCTGAGCTGAGTCAGAGCACGCTCTATAGATCTTAGCATCAGGGAAGGGTTATAGGCACTATGTTGTGTTTGTTATATATTCACCATGGTGGCCAAGAACAGACTGACAAATTTGTCATACACCTTTGAGAATATTATGGACAACTCCCATGCGTGCAGATTTCTTCGCGATGTTTTTCTTCGAAAAGAAGGCAGATCCTGTGAAGTTTCGTAGCGATCGGATCAGCAATTTTTTTATTTTATTCGATGACAAGATAGTCCTTGACTGCGATCTCACCTGATGGTAAGTGACGATCCAGTCTAAGATGGTAGCGAGCTAACTTGGAAGGGATAAGGCAGTGTACATTCAATCTAAACCCTCTAACCAGTTTCTACTCGCCATCGTGCCGGAACGCTAAATCGCTTGGCAGCACGTCTTTGACGGCAGGGTGGTAACAGCCACCGCCAAAGCCTCCCACCAGAATTGCCCCCGCCGGGAATCGAACCCGAGACCTCCCAGTTATAAGACCACAGCGATCACCACTACGCCAGGGAGGTTGTAATAATAAAATTAGTGCTACCTGTGAATATTATAAATTGAAGCATGATTGTTTCTTTAAAGTTTAAATCCTATAATACTAACAGACGAACGCGGTGGGCGGTCCGAATTTCTGTCCCATGAAGACATTGGAATCCTTCTTTATTTCGGTTTTAACTTGTGGCATATCTTGTTGAAGTCTTGTAGTTTGCGGGATAGGGCCTGGCATTGGCTGCCCAAACTTAGTGGAAGGTATTGAAGCTTGACCTGGCGTTACAGAGATTGGCACAGGTTTTTGTATTGTGGGTTCTGTGGAAACAAAAAATTAATTAAACTTTGTTTTGTCTAAGTCGTTAGATAATCGGAAAAATTTATTCTACTTAGTATTATCCTACTAATATTATAAACGCGAAAGTTTCTAAGTATGGATGGATGGATGTTTGTTACTCAATCACGCCGTAACGACTGAGCCGATTTGGCTGAAATTTGGCACAGAGATAGATTATTATCTAGAATAATATACACATATATAGACATATAATATATAGACATATAATATATAGACATATAATATATAGACATAGGCTAATAAAAGAGTTCCCGGAAAATAAGAGAGTTCCCGCGGGAATTACAAACTCTCAATCCACGCGTACGAAGTCGCGGGCATCAACTAGTATTATTAACAAGCCTATTTCAAATTAAAAAAAAGTAACACTTACGACTGGTTTCTTGTCTAGATTCAATTTCTCTCATTTCTTTCTCTTTGGCACTCTTCTCGTGTCTCTGTTTCATAGATTCCAAATGTTGCCGGAGCTCAACATTGACTGGTTTAATTTTAATTGGCTTGTGATTTGAAAGAATGTCGCGAAGAGCGTCCAGCTTTTGTGAGCTCAGGAGATTGTCTTTGGACTTGTTCTGGGGTTCTATGCTCATGTTTAGTATATTTTTTGTTAGTTTTGTCAGGGGATCCCTAAAATGTAATAAGTTTTACTTTTTTTAAACATTTATCTTCATTGCAATAAATGAATTTAATGTATATGAATATGAATGTAATATATAATAAATATGAATGTAATATAGAAAATTAAAAAAAATTAAAAAAAAAAAAAAACTTTAAGTCTTCATTCCTGATCTGTACGGCTAGGGTCTGGAACGCTCTCCCAAGATTTGTGTTTCCGAAGACATTATAATTTGGGTATCTTTACAACAAGAGTGAATAGGCCTCTTCTAGGCAAACGCGTTACACCATAGACCACATCATCACTTTATATCAGGTGTGATAGTGGTCAAGCGTGTGCCTATAATGTATAAAAAAAAAGTGTGCCTGTTAACACCCTAACCCCCTATTTGCGTTGAGAGGTTTTTTTTACCCGAAATAGGCTTGCGCTTGACAACAATCAGTACTGGATAGCACTGATGAGGTCTAGGTTGTAGCTTTCTTGCCTAGAAGATGCCTATTCACTTTTGCCTTGAAGGTACTCAAATTATAGGTGGCAGGAAACACAGATGCTGGAAGAGTGTTCCACACCTTAGCGGTTCTTATCAGACACGTTGAATTAAGGCGTTTCGTTCGAGTAGGTTGGATTTCTACCACATAAAGATGCCAACGCTCAGTTCTCGCAGTTCTGTGGTAAAAAGGTGAAGGAGGTACTAGGTTGTGAAGTACCTACTCTCCAAAGTATACAACATGTAACAAAAGTATGGGTCAACTCTGAAGGAGGTGAATGTGATCATGAGACTGAAAAACTTTCCCCAAGGAACATAGGTCGAAATATGAAAAAAAATTTTTTACCTCCCATAGTAAATCAATCAACGGATCGTCAATTTTGTATGGGAGGTCCACATTTTTTTGTCACTTTTCGACCTATATTCCTTGGGGAAAGTTGTTCAGTTTTATGAGCACTTTTACCTCCTTCAGTATTATTTCGGAGTTTCAATACACTTGTATAAAGTTAAAAATACTCACTTATTCCTGAAGGGGGTGCTTCGTAACAGAGACGTGGATTTGAACATGGGAGTGATATTGCATTCGTTCATGGTGTTCCGTAGTGTCTTGAGCACCACCATTTGTCGGCTCAGTATCTCCTGCTGCTTCACCAAAGGTTGGTACACATCGTCCAGTATGGGCCGGATCATACGTTCTCCAGGTCTGTGAGAACACAAAACAAGAATATTAGCCAAGCTGATACTGGCTAATATCCTCCTATCCCCTCCAAATAAGCGGAAAGCTTGTGCTAGGAGTGGGTACGACAATAGTGCAATAGGTGGGATTCGAACCGGAGACCTTTCAGTTTTGTGTCCACACCTTTAATCGTTGTGCTAGAGTTAAATCGAGACAGATTTATGTTAGGACATATTTTTATTTTATAATACTGTTTCAAGTCCTAGGGAATGAATTTTTAAAAATCCTTTCTTAGCGGATGTCTACATCTTAAGGCCCAGGAGTTTAAGAAATTAGTCAAAATAATGAGTTTGAAGTGAGCTACTTACAAATTAGTCATTATTTTGATTAATTTCTTAAACTGGATACTTTTACGTAAAGATTAGTATATAAACCTGTGAAGATGATACTGCCATTGGCGCAATTTGAATACCATAAGCCTACTTTGTCGTATTCGTTAATAAATGGCGAAAAACCAAATTAAATTTGAATTTCGCGGGCAGCTCCGTGTCTTGGACCTTAATAGCTATCTGTGTGCCCAATTTCAGCTTGGTCCGTCCAATGGTTTAAGCTGGGCATTGATAGATCAGTCAGTCAGTCAGTCACCTTTATATATTTCGATTAAAGTTGACTCACTTTCCATAATCAGCTCTCGCGTTCATCTCGTTCCACTTGTGATCGAGGGCTTTCCGCGCGTGGTCGAGCTGAGTTTGCACGTAGTACGCCAATTTCTTCACGGACGCTATACGCTTAGTGGTGAGGGGATCAGCTTGGGTCCACTCCTGGAGCTCTTTAGCTCTAAAATAATAATACTTTAGAATATCTTTTGTCTTTTCTCTGTTAACACCTTCAATGTCAAAAAAAAAAAAAAAACTTATTATGTTTTATGAGCAGTGGAAGTCTAGTATGTTACATTATCGAAGGCACGAATCGTTTGTCAAGAACTGTCGGCTTAGTGTAAGATTTAGAATTAGATTGATCGTATTCGTATACTATGATATTAGCGTCAAAGTAAAATGGACCGTAACAACATTGAATTAGAGCTACATTTCGCGCATGCATTCTTATACTTTTACACATTATACGGATGCGCTCCAAACTAAAATCGGTTGTACTGAATTTGTGACTTTAAATTAATACTATTAAGGTTCATTTTAATTTGACGCTAATTTCATAGTATACGAATACGATCAATCGTGTTAAATCTTATACCAAACCCACTGGTGGTGGCAAATGTGGCGTGGCTAGTTACCACCCTACCATCAAAGACGTGCCGCCAAGCGATTTAGCGTTCCGGCACGATGGCGTGTAGAAACCGATTAGCGGTATGGGTTGAATTTACACTGCTATATGCCCTTCCAAGTTAGCCCGCTACCATCTTAAACTGCATCGTCACTTACCATCACGTGAGATCACAGTCAAGGGCTATCTTGTCATCGAATAAAATAAAAAAAAATTAATTCGATTGATCGTAATCGTATACTATGACATTAGCGTCAAAGTAAAATGAACCGTAACTACATTGAATTAGAGCTAAATTTCGCGCATGCGTTCTTATAGTTCTGGTTGGTTGTTGGTTTGTTTTGTTTGTTGTTGGTGGTTTGGTTATCGGTTGTACTGAATTTGTGACTTTTAATTAATACTATTAAGGTTCATTTTACTTTGACGCTAATGTCACTCCCACTGGTGAAGGCCAATGTGTAGAACTACTCACTCGGCTTGCGTCCTGGCCTCGGCGATGACCGCGCACGCGCGCACCATTTCCAGCTTGAGTTGCACGACCGTTTCCCGCAACTCGTCGATGGAGCAATCCCTTCTCAAGCGCTCCGGGTCCATGTCTAGATCTATGTTGAGATCGGCCGATTGGATGTCTTGTTGGAACTGTGGATACAATGAGATACTTATTTATAGATTAGACTAGCTGTTGCCCGCGACTTCGTTTGCGTAGAATTGCTGATTTCCCGCGAGATTGAGGTTTCCCGTGCGGCCTATGCCCTTCTTCAGAAAGTAAGCTACAGGCAAATGTCAAATTTCCTAAAGATCAGTTCATTCGTTTTGATATACATGTTTTTTACTTATTATTATTAAAGTAAATGCGAATTTTTGTGTCTCTAACTCCAAAAATAAAGGACCTTCATTCAAACTTAAAACCCCTATTTTACCCCCTTAAGGGTGGAATTTCCAAATATCCTTTCTTAGCAGACATCTCCTAACTATAAACTATCTTCTTGCTAAATTATAACTTTATATGTACTTATAAGTTTTTGAGATCTCGTGTTTAATTAGTAAATAAGTAAGTAAGTACGTCAGTCAGTCAGTGACCTTTCGCTTTTATATATACAGAAGATTATATTTTAAGCTACATATTTTAAAACTTTTAATTTGAGAAGAGCAAGTGTTGAGTTTCTTGGCGACTCTTCTCAGCAGAATAAGCGTTCCGAACTGGCGGTAGATTCTCGACTTATCGTAAGAGCCACAAGTTGGCCTACATGAAACAAATAATTTTGAATTTGACCGTACATACGTTAATTTATTCAGTGGTTACGTTACCTTTAGCTGTTTCTCTTGAGTTAGTTTCAAGAACTTGTACATTTCCATGTTGAAGTCGTTTACTTCTTTGACGAGCATGCTCTTCAGTTTCTGGTTCAACTTGGCTTTGTTGATCTTCTCTTGCTCCAAGATCGCAGCGGCCGCCTCCGCTGACGCAGTCGCTTGGCTCTTCGGTACTTGGGCAGATGGTTTAGATTGAGCCTGTCACAATAAATAACATATCGCTCATTTGCGACAAGGGTGACATAATTCAAAATTCACCAATTTTAGTGCCGAAAATTCATACTTTTTGCTATAAAAACAACATTACGCTAAGCACAAAAAAATAAGAGCGAGAGAGATTGTGACTTAATGCTCTGTCGCTTTGTTGGCCGCTGTGTTGTTTCGAGACCGCAGCATCCACAAAACATTACTCTCTAACGAGA
The DNA here is from genome assembly GCA_933228805.2 of Hipparchia semele. Taxonomy (NCBI): domain Eukaryota; kingdom Metazoa; phylum Arthropoda; class Insecta; order Lepidoptera; family Nymphalidae; genus Hipparchia; species Hipparchia semele. The sequence continues at coordinate 6,562,978 of OW121721.1, read as the reverse complement.
GAATTCTCTCATCGTCGATTTTGAATTATGTCACTCTTGTCGCAAATGAGCGACACGATGTGCAAGAATTATTTTAGTATAATCCGCCAACAGAAAAAATCTGTATGGTCAAATATGCAGTTACAAGCTAAGCACCGCTTACCTCTCCTACCGAGCAAGAAAGCAAAGTTCCCAAGCAAGTTTGCGCAAACATTTGTGCACATTTCTCGAGCACATGGCTATTCTCTGTGGAATTTCCACAGAGAATAGCCGCCGTTACCGGATTCTATCGGGAGGACATTATTATTATTTAAAATTTAAACAACCCAAAACCTAAACCTATAAGCCAGAAATAAAAAAAAGATAAAATTGAAAAGCAATTATTTTTTACCATGGAACTAGCGACTTCTGATACAGCTGGAGGAGATGGCTCTTTTTTCACTCCAAATGATAAAGTCGTGGCTGTAAAGAAATGAAATTTATTTTATTTTATAATTATTATTCATCATTTTACCTACTTTTTAACCGACTTCCAAAAAGGTTATCAATTCGGCCGGTTTCTATTTTTTTTTTTTCCTTTTTTTTAATAATAATCTTTATTGTGCACATAAAACATAAAACATGTCAACAGTGTTACAGTTTAATGGCTTTACATAAAATATTTAACTTTGACTTATCCTTACTAATATTATAAAGGCGAAAATGTTTGTTTTTCCTTCAATTACACCACAGCAGATTTTTTCGCACTGGCATTTAAGTACTGAAAGTGGAGGACCAGGACTATCTCAGTGGCTGTCATTTAGTTGCCAACTAAAACTATAAACACTTTTATGTAGTTAATTATAATATTTTGTGTGTACCGATGGGGCTGACATAAAGGTCTCCTTTAAAAGTCCCTTAATATATAATAAGAATAAAAAAAAAACTATCAAACACGGAATATGAAGAAATGTGGGTTTGACAGAACTGCTCAGTTGGGAACTTCCTATTGTTCTCAACTGGTCACTGGATATGTCAAAAATAGAGAATAGGGCTCCTGAATCTCTGGTTAACTCCAAAACAAGATAGGACTGTTACCTGTGGACAGTACAATGTTGGTCTGTGGTTGCGGCAGGGGTTTAGGCACAACGGGTATGGGTTGCAAGATCTGTACCAAAACTAGAAAAAAAAAAATAAGATAGGGCTACATTACCTGTGGAAAGCCCAATGTTGCTCTGTGGTTGCGGGAGGGGTTTTGGCACAACGGGTATGGGTTGCTGGACCGGTATCGGCGTCATCTGTGGAGGTTGCACGGGGAGTTGCTGTGGTTGTGGCTGCATCTGTGGCGGTTGCGGCTGGAAGAGACGGTTAAAGATCAAGCAATTCACACTTAATGAACTTCTGTAACCATAGAATTTTTTTCAAAACGTAATAATAACCTTTGGTTGCGCAAGCGGCACGGCCGGTGGCGCTTCAGGTTGCGTTGGCACATCGTCGGGTATAATTCTGCAAGTTATTAAAAAAACTTTGTATAAACCGTATTGAAGTAACTTATATCGAATGCTTACAGACATGCTCCGTTAACTTAACTCGCAGAGCCAATATGAGCGGTAGACAAAACCCTGATATTAGTCTTCGAATAGATTTAGATACTTTATGATCTATGCCAATATGGCCGCCAAACAACAGCTGTTTTGAGGGCACCATGTCTGAGGTATTTTGTGGTTCCAGATTTTTAATTTTTATCACTAATATTATAAAGGCCAAAGTTTGTATGTATGTGTATGTATGTATGTGTGTGTGTGTATGTTTGTTACTTTTTCACGCAAAAACTTCTGGATGGATTTGGCTGAAATTTGGAATGGAGATAGATTATACCCTGGATTAACACATAGGTCATATTTTGTCCCGGAAAATTAAAGGTGCCTATTCTGCGGGAATCAAAAAACCTTAGTTCACGGAGACAAGTCGCGGGCATCATCTAGTAATACAAATGTATAGAAAACGTTGAAAATGAATGCTAGACGCTTCGTACCTGGTCAGGGCAGCGGCTGGAAGCGGGATCGGTTGTATCGGCGCGCATATCTGGGGCGCCGATTTGTTCAGGTTGATGATGTTGAATATTGACAACAGCCCCGTCTGAGAAACCACGTGTAGAAGCGGCATCGGTGGGAGGGTCTCGTTTTCTCCTAAACAAATTATAATGCCGGAAACACGCGTACATTTTAAGATAGATTTAAGTTCAAAGCAATCAGAGTATTTGGGAAATAAGACAAGGTGATTACTTCCTAGCAGGGCTAGCACAGGCGGGAGAAATTTTATTCCCGGTAAAAGGATAAAATGTTTATCCCCTCGCTTAGTTTTATCCACCCGTCGAGCATGGGCACAGCGGTGAAAATTACACTCAGTGGATATACTTATAGAAATATACATCGCCTTCTTCCCTGTCGCCATGCTTTAGCATAGGGAAAAGATAATTTTATCCCCTGTCAATGGATAAAATCGGGGGATAAAATTTTTATCTCCTGCCCATGCTAGCTATGCTGGAACAGTCCAAGCCGTAGTTCAATTCTTAGTTCTGCCAATTCAGGCTTGTACCTATTATTTATTGATTGAGTAGCAGTTTCTAAAACGATACAACCGATAAAACAACAACGTTGTTTCAAAAAACTAATTTATTTATTTATTAGTCTATTAGTCTATGGAAGGAAGTATCACTTAAAAAAATAATCAAAATGTTTTCAAAATAACACTAGATTCATATCAATAACCCAATTGGTATTAAAACTCTATAGGTAGCTATAAATTGAAAACTTTGGTTGGATGAATCCAATCTTACCCCAAGGTAACTGATGTATGGCGGCAGTGTCAACACAAATACCAACAGGATAATTTTCTTGCTTTTTATCCGTCAAAGGCAGTTCAGGCCTTGCTTCGTCAGACTGAAAAGGATGTATTATCAACTGTATTATTACAATCAAAACCGGTCTACTATCATGTGAGATATGAAGACATGTTAAGGCCCTAAGGGCAACTGCTAGCAAAATGATAGATTTGGGAGATAACTATATTATATTTATTTTTCCCTTAAAATGGGTGTACTTTTCATCGAAAATGATGCAAATATTGATTTCAATATGATGGGTTGTATATACACTGCTATATACCCCTTCCAAGTTAGCCCGCTACCATCTTAGATTGCATCGTCACTTATCATCAGGTGAGATCACAGTCAAGGGCTGACTATCTTGTCACCAGATAAAAAAAATATTGAGTATATTTACTTGACACCACTGAACCCAGTTCGCACCGTCGGGTGAAGCGAGAGTAGCTATTTCCATACTGTTAGAAGACGATGAAAGTATAATGTTCCTGTAAATAAATATTTTTGTTCTTGTCAAGTATGTGAGAATAGTTTCATTTACTCTTGTGTACTTAGAAAGACAACATTAATGCATTAATTTATTAATGAGGAAAAATAAACTACTTTAAAATAAAATCATAATCTTTTTGGTAATTGCAAAAATGACACAAAAATTTATTAGCATTTTGAATTAAAACCAAATGAGTTTGGTGCAATATTTGAAAAAATTTTCTATTCAGAAAATAGTTTATTATTATTACATATTTACATATTATATTTATAGGTTCCTATATAGAACTAGAACCACCCACCACCACAACCACTACCACTCTAGTGTTTTCATCTTAGGCTATATGTCTTTTAGTATTAGCTGTATTCAAGTGCTAAAATGTATAGTAATAAAAATAAATGATTGATTACCACTGGGAAAGTCCTTGTAAATAGTAGTACCAGGGCCTGTTTGATCCCATGCTGTAACAAATATCTTCATAGTTATGGCAAACGGGTCGCCCTCCTTTGGGCGTGTTCACTATTGTTACAGCTGTAAATAAATATAATAATATTAGCCATAAATTCTGCTGTGGGATTGTCCAAAACAATTGTTACATTGTGACAATCACAATCAATCCTCTATTGATCGATACCTGGGTTGGTACTGAAAATTTCTTGGTAGTGAAACCCAATAATATTTTATTTATCCCAATGTGGGCCACGAACCCAGGCAAAGCAAGCCACTAGAAGAAATCGGGCCCTAGCAGAATAACAGTGTTGTGGTCACATATTTGTATCCACATCATTGAGCTGAGCTAAGACTCTTTCATTGGCATGATACATAGTAGATACTAGTTAAGTTTTATTTTAAGTAATCCTATATATCGACGGTCCCTACGTACATAAAGACATGTCAAAAACCGAGGTTTACAGGAGAGCGTTATTTATGTTCAAACCGCTCTAGAAATAATTCTATGTACAATTATAATTATTATTTTTCTATAATGTTTTATTAGCTTTAGGAACTTTATAATGGTATTTCTACATATTTTCTTTTTTTATATTTTCTTGGAAAAACTGATAGATGACTGTTTCTACGCTGATATTAAAATAAAAGCATGTCAGACATGTCTATGATACCTTTTTATACGCAGGAAAGAAGAAAACAGTTAATAAAATGTAATTTAAATAAAATGATTTATTAAAACGTAGAATTATGTTATAGTTTTCAAACGGATTTGTTAAACATTCTAAGATCGCCACCCATGGATATAAAAAATACATCAATGAAAACATATCGCTTTATACGCGGTTTCATTCATTCGGGGTAGGACTATATTTCTTGTAATGTAAATAAAGACATGTCCTTAAATAAAATAATCAGGATTGTGTTTTATTAATTAAACAAGGGTTATAATTGAAAATAATTTATTGTAAATGAAAATAAATTTAATTAAATTTCAAAATTCTGCTGACCGTCTCATTGAAATTAGTCCACATTATGCACTTTGCATCTTAAAATTCTGTCTTTTCGTCCCAAAATTTACGTATGTGCTCCGTTGCTGCTCCTTTTGGAATCACCCAGATCTTTTGACACAAGTAGATGACTTAATCAAAATTAGCTTAGAATCAATTCTTAACATGCAGCTGAACGAGCAATCTTGGTCCCAAGCATCCCTACCCATCCGTTATGGTGGTTTAGGGATTCGCAAAATTTCCAGTGTCGCTTTACCAGCCTTCCTATCTTCTGTCCATAGTTCAGCAAATCTCATGAGTAAAATTTTAAGGGCATCCCCTTCAAACTTCGAGATTGCTAGCTTGGAAGAAGCTAGAAACGCTTTATTAATTGCATGCCCAGGTCAAAATTTTCCAGTTTCTCCAAATTCACAAAGGAGCTGGGACGACATAATCTGTAAATTGACCTATAATAATCTTTTGAGCCGTAGTACAGGTTCGGCGCGTGCTAGGCTTTTGGCCGTGGGTGCACATGAGGCCGGCTACTGGCTTCACGCGTACCCTTCGTCCAATACAGGAACATTTCTTATGCCTGACACGCTCCGAATTGCAACCTGTCTACGCCTTGGGGTTCCGGTCTGCGCTCCGCATAAATGTCCCTGTGGCAGTGATGTCGACAAGCTAGGACTTCACGGACTGTCATGCCAAAAAAGTGCAGGCCGCTTCTCGAGACATGCCGCACTTAACGATATCATACGCCGGTCCCTTGCCACCGTCAACGTGCCAAGTCTATTTGAGCCGACTGGTATTGCAAGAGACGATGGCAAGAGACCAGACGGTATGAGTTTGATTCCATGGAAGATGGGTCGGGTGCTGGTATGGGATGCAACCTGTTCAGACACGCTGGCTCCTTCCCATCTACATGGAACCAACAACAGAGTTGGTGCGGCTTGTGAAGCGGCTGAAAAAACGAAAGCATGCAAATACAGGGGTCTAGGCACCGAATATGATTTTGTCCCATTCGGTGTCGAGACCCTTGGTCCGTGGGGTCCTAGCGCTATAAGACTTTTTAAAGAAATATCAAAAAGGTTAGTCGAGGTCACAGGTGACCGAAGAGCTGGCAGCTACCTCGGACAACGAATTAGTCTCGCTATCCAAAGGGGGAACGCTGCCAGTATCTTCGGAACGTTGCCTAAAGGGACTCCTTTTAATAATTTATTTTAATTTATTATATTAATATATTAATATTCTAAACAATATCGTACTTGTAGTCTCATTGAAGCAGGAACTAAACATTAAAAATCACAGTTTTCTAAGATTAGAGAGTATTGTTGCAGGTCTTATGAATACTTATAACTAAAAAACACACCACTGAATCTATTTAAACTGTATCAAAACATTAATATGTCACCACGCGAACAAGCATCGACCCGTCTTATTGGGGAACTCCCACCGTGAATGACGTTATGTCAGAAGACAAGGCCGCGTCCGCACCGAGTGGCGCGCATTTTAAAACACCGTACAAAACGATACGTTTAGATATCCGCATCTACGACACTTATTCGTTGTAAATATAATACTTGTTCTCATATACGATTTGTAAATGACGTTAAATACGTAATATTAAAAAAAGAAAAATATACAGGTATGTGCATATGGAAAATCTAAAGCCAATTGTGCAATAAAAAAAAAAATGCCATTTTCGACATGTCTTTATGTACGTAGGGACCGTCGATATGTGTAAGTCTAAGTGTACCTATTTCATTTTTGTATGTCAATGAATAAAAAAAAAAGAAGAATGAGACAGCTTTTTAGCTGCCAACCAACCTGGTCGACTATTATCTGTCGCATTTTTATATGTAACAGCAAACTGGTAGGTTGCAATCCAATAGATAGCCAGTACTTCAACAGGAGCGCTTTCAAATAAGTTTGGTGGAGGAACCATTTTCATTGGCGATAGATCGGGCTTGTATTGGCTGAGGGTGCCATCATTGTTGCCGGTAACCAGCTGTTTGCCCTTTGGGCTCCAACATAAGCATCTAAAATTCAGATAAATTGAAAAAAATCAGCCAACTGTGCAGAAAATATTATAGTACACAAATGTGTCAGGTACATCCTTTATTCCAACATTCTTACAGAAAGAGAATTTGTTCTCTATGGTGTCTCCTTTGATGGGTTGGTAATTCACTATGGTAGAAAGATCAGGCACAAGACAAATGGCTTTATGTGTTTTCCAAGGAAGAGGAAGGCTCCAGGTTGTTACTTTTGAGCGTTTTAGACTTTTTTGGCCCAACCTGGGAATTAAAGCCTCATGATATGCAGCCGAAGAAGCTAGCCCCTATCCAACAAAGCAGCCAATTAGGATACTATATTAGGAACTAGGATAATACAAACAATCTATAACTTTAACTAACAAAACATTTCAGCATGAGAGAGTGTCATTGCACAGGAAGTTGATATGACTATGTAGTCAATGAGATTGACAGGTACACCTAGAGGTTTCGAAGGATAAGGTAAACAAGGACATAGAAGGGTATCCCTGATTTTAAAAAAAATTTAAGCTACAATTTGCCTTACCTAGCATTTGATTGTATCTTTTTCACTTGCATAGTGCTGACCTGGCTGACAAGTAAAGTTCCATCAAAGAAAACAATTCCTATGGTGTCTGGTATGCAAGGATTCCATTGCAGTGATGAGACAAAAGTCGACGGACTCACTTCACATTTAATTGATACCGATGGTCTGATATCCTATAACAAAAAAAATTACAATTTACACAAACGACTAAGATGTTTGTGATTAATTTTAACATAAGCCCTCCTTATTCATTGAACAATTGAATGATTTAAATATTACGTCTCTCTGTTAGTTTGTTTAGGCTAATTAATCTTTAGAAGAGAAGAACTAAGTAGCCAAAATCTCATAAAAATTTAGTGGATTTTCAAATTGGCAAACTTCACACTTTGAGAGCATTTTTTTTTATATGAATAGCAGGCAAAGAGCTGGCGGGTCACCTGATGTAAAGTGATTACCGCCGCCCATGAACACTTGTAGTACCAGAGGCACCACAAAAACATTATGGCGAACTCTCAGGCATGCAGGTTTTCTCATGTTTTCCTTCATCATTGAAGCATGTGATTAAATTGCTTAAATGCACATAAATTTGAAGTCAGAAGTGCTTGCCTGGGATTGAACCTGTGAGCCCATAATAGGGGACTGCAGTCCTAACTACTGCTCTATGTTGGTTGCTCTGATTTGTCTATGGACATACTCATTTCTGATTCTTCAAGTTGGCATACTACTGGGCACCGGTTCTTCTCAAAGTTAGGAATGTGCACTGTGCTGGTCAAGTTAGATTGGCAGACTGAGAACTCTTAGGTTTCTTTACAATGTTTTCCTTCACCATTAAACCAAGTGATATATAACTCCTTAAAATATCAAGTTTGTGTAGTTTAGTTTGTAGGAAGCGCAGTGTTGGCAGACCCCCCACTAGGTGGACCGACGACATCAAACAAGTCGCAGGGAGTCGCTGGATTCAGGCGGCGCAAGACCGAAGTCTGTGGAGGTCCATGCAAGAGACTTATGTCCAGCAGTGGACGTCTATAAGTTGAGAAAGAAGAAGAAGAAGAAGTGTAGTTTAGCATACAGCTCAGATATACTTACTGAATTCTGAAAATCCATGCATTTATAAACGAGAAGCATTTGTCCACCAAAAACAGCCAACCACTCTTCATTACAATTCACTGCTATGTGCGTTGGAGACACTTGCAGCTTGACTGATAAGTGTTGGGGCTCGCTTTCTTTGTCAATTAATTCTTTAAGATAATATACTGAAATATAAAATTATACTTGTCCTTAATGTGACCTGTGACGTGTCTCTATTAGATATAAGATCATAAACTGTCACTCAGGCATAGCGAACCATTGTGCCTTACATTTCTCAACATGTTTTTGTTGTCCACCAAAATAGATCACTTGAAACTTCAATGTAGAACATGTAATGGAAGAGAGTAGTGCCCCTTGCATAGTGCAGACAATATAGTGTTTCTGATTCAATAGATCTTTTGAACTATGGTGTCATTGTGTTGGGGTTGTCACTCAATTTCGATTATTTATACTTTGTATAGGTCAATTAAAATATAAAACTTACCTGATAATGTTTTCATAGGTGTAGCTATAAAAACGAATCCATATTTGGATGTAGAAGCTACCAAATTGTAACCACGGTTTGGTAAAGGTTGGTTTGTATTAAATACTTTGATCTTACGTTGGAGCTTATAAAGTAGACTCTGTAAACAAAACGGAAGGAATATCATCAAGTTTTATTATTTTTAGTTGTTAGTTAGCCGAAATATAATAATAACGTTACCGGTTCATCAATTGAGTTCGGTCCAAACTGCACTTCCATAATTGAGTAGGGGTTAACGTAATTTTTAATATATTATGAAATACAATTTTACACGTTAAAATTATGCATTTATTTGAAAATATCTTTAATACCAAAAAAATAACTTTGCGCCGAATTTCTTTCCTTATAAAATTTTGAATTGCAGATTGACAATATTGACATTGACAAAGATGACAAATGTCAAATGATCACAGATTAAATATGAGACTCTTTGGATACGAGTTGACAGCATTGTGGCCGTGGCCAACTTTACTGCTTTACCATCGTTTACCATAAACACCATAACTCACCATAAGCACCATAATAATAATATTCAAGATTATTACGGTTATTACTCGCGAGGTAGGTAGACCGGTAATATGATGACTGATGAGCCGCAGGGAGTAAGTATCTATGTAGCTGGATAAAGGCGGCGCAAATCGAGACCTGTGGAAGTTCATGTAAGAGATTTTTGGTACCTACTACAGTGGATGTCTATCCGTTGATAAAGAAGAGAAGAAGATCATTATTAATGGTTAATCGACTTCCAAAAAAAGAGGAGACAGGAGATTCTTAATTCGCCTTGTTAATTCGGCCCTCGCGCTGTCACTGAGGAGGTCCCTGAAGGCCAAAAATACCTACGTATTTTATCGCGAAAATGGAAAAGTATAGTTATTCGTTGCTCGAATACTTGTTCCACAAGTAAACTAGCAAACTACTAAGCAACTAGGCATTGAAGTGAGATCGCGATTATGTAGGTAAGTATTAGAGAAAAAGGGTAGGTACAAGGAGTAGGATCTAAGTGAAACACAATCAATTAATGTAAGTACATGAACAAAAAATTTATTCAGTATCGGGGAATTTCAAAAACTTTTTTACTATCCAGTGATATATTTTGTCTGGAAATGGTATTTTTAATAAACTATAATAGAACTTATATCGCCATGATTCAACTTTGTAGACTTGCTTTGGTCTATGATCGGCGAGAGATTTTACAAAAGTTTCAATAATGACCTCGTTGTTCAGGGAATCAAATCTCGTGTTATTAGATGCCTGCCCCAAATAATTGTTTAAAGTTTTAATTCTGTTTCCATATATTAATTTCTGTTCTTCGGTCAAATGGTTGAGCATTTCGGTTCCTTTTTCCACTTGATTCACGATTAAATGGCTTGATCCAATGAATCCACCTGAGGAATAGGAAAAATAATTAAATTGCGAAAAATTACACATAGTGAATTCTTAGGTATTATTTAGCTGTAAAAATCACTAATAAAAATAAATAATGTCGGCTTAGTAAATTAGGCAAAAAAAAAATTAACATGTGATTGGGCATACAGAATAGTGTAATAAGTTAAGTGTTTGTGGTATTTATCTACCTAGGAAATCAAACATACCTACTCCTCAATTCTAACAGATACGGACAGCGGACTGAAAAGATAGAGGATTGACGATTCGACACACTATTGTCTTAAGAACTCCTAGCACAAAACAGAATGGTTTTTATTCTCTTGGCCTAGCACAAGCTTTCCGCCTCTCTCTTTCCGCTTATTTCGAAGGGATTGGAGAAGACTAGCCAAGTACCTAAATAAAAATTTTGGTATACCTGCATAGGTTCCTGTAGATTCTTACCTGGTATAAAGCACACAGCACTGAGTCCATCTTGGAAGTGTTCTAGATGCAGCGCTCGGGTCCAGGAAATCAGTGCCGCTTTGCTCGCGCTGTAAGGTCCGAAGCTGGGCAATGGCTGCAACCCGCAGTGACTTGCAATATTTATTATACGGGGTTTGAAGTTCTGTCGGAAGGAAAACTTTATGATACAATTTATGTAGGTACAACTGGGCCGTGAAGTTTTTTCCCTTATACGAACGATTTTTGAGTTTGCTTGAGCTAGAGAAATTGTAATATAATGTAGGTAAACCTAAGGACTAAGATCGGAACCAATTTTTGTTGGTAAATCGAAGATTTCCAGAGAAAGAGATGTAAATAAATCATAAATTCACGTGTCCTTGTCCTCCGCCGTGAATATAACATAGTATTTCTTACTTAGGGAGTATTAAAACAATATTGGTTAAATACTTCAAGTTCTTACTATAGTAGGTAAGGTTGTCAGTTTTAACGCGCTAATCAAATAAAACGTTGAACAGAGTTTCTCTAGGAAAAGATTCTCACCCATCATACAATTAAGCACTAAGGTCTCTTGAAGGACGTATCCCGAAACTTCTGTTGTCTGTCCATGTAATGGGACTGTCATCATTCTATAAAATTACCCTTTCCGGTGCCCAGTCCCCATTCCAACCTTAATTATTCTACCAGTTCTTCGAACTAAAGTTCGAACAATAGTTCCATATCACAGAATAACTACCTGATAAAGTGAGTACACTTCAGTTTGGCAACCCGTAAGCCTACAGAAATCAAGAATTCATTTCTGATTTGATCACATAGAGAAACTCTGAATTTTAGTCGAACATATTATGTAGTCCAAAAGAAATAAAAACTTACACTAATAGCTCCACTTTTTCTTAGTTCCGGTAGAAATGATGAAACTACCCTCATAGCTCCAAGTAAATTGACGTTTATCGTGTTTTCTATCATTTGCGGTGTTTGCCATTCATAATTTCCAACAGACATCACTCCAGCGTTGTTCACTACTGCATATAGCCCTAAAATTCACAAGAGAAAAACTTAACGATTGTAGCGCCAATAGGCCCAATAGATATACACATTCTGTGAAAATTTCAAGTATCTACCTATTACCGTTCATGAGATACTCGCTGACAGACAGAAGGACGAACGGACGGTCAGCGTAGGCTTAGGATTAGGGTCCCCTTGGCACCCTTTGGATACGGAACCCTAAAAAACGATTGTAACGTGTATAAGATAGCTTACTGTAGTTTGGATTTTCCTGCAACACATTTTTGACATAATCTCGAAACTCAGCCACGCTTTTCGAGTCCGTAACGTCTAATGTGTATGGACGGGCACAAAGATTTTTCAGTGCTCTAGCGGCTTCGGTATCAGAACCTTTGTACATGCCTGTAATAAAAGATAAATAGATCAGGAGGAGTGTATCATAAGCGCGCCCCATACACACTTGATTCTTATTTGACTTCAATTAAACTCGACGAATAGATTTGAATTGAAATGAAAATTTGAATGAACCGGTGATAGAGTCCTGGCATAAAGTGTCTGTGTGTGTGTGTGTCTGTGGGTCTCTTTCTCTCTCTCTCTCTCTCTCTCTCTCTCTGTGTGTGTGTGTGTGTGTGTGTGTGTGTGTGTGTGTGTGTGTGTGTGTGGTGTGTGTGTGGTGTGTGTGTGTGTGTGTGTGTGTGTGTGTGTGTGTGTGTGTGTGTGTGTGTGTGTGTTGCTACTCTTTCACGCAAAAATTCTTCTCTCTCATGGAAATATCTCTTTTATGGAGATAGATTACACCCTGGATCAACACGTACCTAGGTACTTTTGCGGGAATCAAAAATCTTAATCCAAGCGAAGTCGCGGGCATCTAGTAACTTATAAAAGTAGTCGACCTATGTTAACCTGCTATTGTGACGAGCCCTTCTCTCGCCACCCGCGCGGCCAGGGCCCATCCGAGGCCACTGTCACATCCTGTTATGGCGACAACCTTCGTCAAAGACATTACTTCGCTCTGAAAAAAAAAGAAATTATAAAACAACGGGCATTGTAGAACTTAATTTTGTCTGCACTCTTATATTATGGAAACATCAGCTATAGTGAAATAGGTATTGTAGTTTTTTTCTTGAATCTATTGACTAGTAAGTAGGTACCTAACTCAATAGTTACTTTGCAATTTTTCTATTAGTAGGTAGGTACTATGGATACAAATAAAAAAGACGTGTGGCACTCGGGGACTGCCGCGGTAAAGCTATTACATAGTATTTTTTATCGGCTCACCGCTAGATGGCGTTGATAAAAAATGCGCCATCTAGCGGCTCACCGTAGAGGAGTCCCGTGTCAGGTTATATTCGTTACGGAATTTCTGGATTCGGTCTCCACGCTGGCCCGCGATAGAAGCTATGCAATAGCTTAAAAATTACAAAGGAATTCTATTGAGTGTTTGACGTACCTCAATCTCGTAAGTCAGCTAGTGTAATTACGTATCTGTAATTACAGCACAGTAATTAGCTTTTACATTTTTCACTAGCTTTCTTGTTGCTTTCAAGTACCTACCATAAATACTTAACTTCTTAGTACTTAGGTATAGCTGATAATAAAACTTTTCCGTAATATACATACATAAATCTAGTAGGTAGTACCGATGGGGCTGACATGAAGGTCACCTTCAAAAGTCCCTTATTAAAAAATGAGAATAAAAAAAAATCTAGTAAGTAGGTATAATTCTGAAGTACTTAATATTACCTAATAAGTATGTACTCGTTTCTAAAAGTTAGTATAAATCGAACTGTCTCACCTGTGTGTCCGTGTTTTTACGAACTGAGCCGGAACCATACTGAACGTTTTGCAGATCTTTGCTCGAAGCGTTGCATAGAGAATAGGGTGTCAGATTTCGTTACATATTTAAAATGAATTTCATGTTTGAATTACAATACATCTTGCCGTTATAAAAAACCCACAGATGTAGGTATATAAATCTACCTACATTGTTTTATAGACAGGAACGTAGAATTGGTTCAAAATGTTCAATGTTATTCTTAAAAAAGTATTGGTGAACTTTAAATATCCCTTTATGAGAGCAGAATTATTTATTTGTAGTAGGTAGTTAATTACATATAATATATTAGGTATAATACCACGTAATACTTTACGCCTCTAGTGCCCATGTCACCATCGTGGAGTGACTTTTAATCGCAGAATAAGTTGGGCTTTTTTGTATATGAATTGATACCCGGCGGGGGCGATTTGAGAATTTATAATTTCTAAATTGTCTCTGGTCTGGTAGGAGGCTTTGGCCGTGGCTAGTTACCACTCTACCGTCAAAGACGTGCCCATCAAGCGATTCAGCATTCCGACACTGGCGTGTAGAAATTAGGGGTACTTATGGGTTGAATCTACACTGCCATAGCCCTTTCAAGTTAGCCCGCTACCATCTTAGAGGTGAGATCGCAGTGAACGACTATCTTGTCATCGAATTAGAAAATTAAATAACATTTTTTGACAAAGTTTTTGAATTGAAAATCTGCCAAATTATCAAATTTATGCTCGGATAAGCCTTATTTTGCTTTGGTGAAATCATCCCTAGTTCTTAAAACGATCTTAGTTTGAAGCTTTTAAATAATGTCGAACCCTAGAACAAAAGAGATGCCAATAAAAGAGGATCATTTCGGCACGAATACCCAACTGACGAATTAGAACTATTGAACGGAAGTAATCTTGTATTTCTGCTCCATTTCCTCGGGTCGAGTTCAAAAGTATTTTGAAAATACGTTGATGCCACTAGTGTGTGTCTTTGTACTGTACCTACACTTTTGGATTAACCGATATATTTTGTACCATAGATAATAGATATTCTAGCAAATAATTTTTTTAATTCTATTTTCACTTTATGGAATACTAAAGTAGGTACCTACATACTATAGCATTTTGAATATCGACGTCGTCTGAACCAATACACGTCTATCGCTGGGGATAGGGTTCTTGTAAGGATCGCCACAGGGCTCTATGTTGTGCCGCTTGTATTTATCAACTCGCTCAAGATCCTCAGTCCACCTAGTAAGGTCTCACTTATAAAGGGTATAGGCCACTCTTATAGGGATTATGAGGCGATTATAAGGCTGTGGATCTTCTAAAATAGCCCTAATCTTCTAAAAAAGCCTCAATAGCCCAACGAAGACTGTCAGGTCGCAGGTTCGAAACCCACCCGTTGCACTATTGTCGTACCCAATCCTAACACAAGCTTTCCGCCTATGTGGAGGGGATAGGAGCATATTAGTCAATTTCAGGTTGTCTAATATTCTTTGGCATGTAATTAAACGAGCTTCTATTTAATACCATTATTGGCTTCTAAATTACTAAGTCAGCTTCAACTAGTGAGCCTCTAAAAAATATAATTTTAGCATCTATATTTATAACTTAGCTTCAAACCGTGAACTCCTAAAATACTTAAATATTAGCATCAAATAATACACCAAATCTTCAACCACATTTTTAATTTTTATTTTGTGAGAAAAATGAAATAAAAAAATGTTTCTAACTAAATAAAAAAACGTTTTTTTTTTGATAAAATGAAATTAAAAAAATGATTGTTTTTAAATTTAACTCAAAATAAATACCTACACATAACATTATAACATTTTTGAAAAAAAAAATCAAATTTTCTTCAACTTTTTTTTTAGTTTTAGGTAGGTTTACGATCTCAACAGAACCTAAGTGCCCGGCCTTCGGCCGGGCACCTGAATATTCATGTATAACCCTAACCTAACCTAACCTTTAGTTTAAAGAAAATATTATACAAAAATAATTGCAATATTAACACACTAACAACAGAACAACAAAAAAAACAAATGCATGTTTTGAATGGCGCTCTCTGATTGGTGCAAATAGCCATAACCAACGAGATCGTGCAAATTGCCAGTCGCATCCGTCTCACTCGCACCAACGAGATCGTGCAAATGGCCAGTCGTATCCATCTCACTCGCACCAAATCGTGCAGTGGCAGTGGACAATAATAAAAATAGTGGCTCTTTATTTGATGCTTTCTTTGGAATATTTTGTGGCCATTGTGAAGAAGCCGAGTTAGTATATTAGAAGCTTCATCATTTTCCCGTTGCTGAGTTATTAAATTAGAAGCTAGGTTTTGATGCCAAAAAATAAATTTTGTTGGTCGACTTATTATATCCCATATTCTTTTATTAAAAAAATAGGCGAAGACGCATACGGATGCTGATGTCTAAATATATGCGGATGATCTGTAATTGCGGATGTTGTTACGGATATCCGTTAATTCTCTAATTCCAACACCTTGGAACCTCAACGTTGATCATTACTTATACGTAAAAACAAACGTGTTCAGTGTCCATTCCCAGCGGGAAACACGCTAATTGTGACACGAGTCACGAAGAGGATATTTATCGCTGCGACCTTTATTTGTGGCACTGGTTTAACATAAACCCTCCCCGTCAAGATATATGTCATCCCTGTAACCTGTCATGAAGGAACGTACTAGCTATACAAAAAAATCATACGCACCTACTATGATTAGGAGGCGGAAAGGCAAAAAAATAAACAGTAAAATTGTCTGCGATATTAATTTGTCATTGTTCATTAGTTAAAATTAAAGTTGTGGAAATTGCTTAAGTGGAATGTGCTTCAATATAATGAAATTCCGTAAAGTAACGCCTACTTCTATCCAAAATTAGATATGTGCTTCCCAACTCCGTTATTTTATGCCAGAGTGGTGGCAAATAATAATCGTTTATTAACAAGAGTCATAATATCACACGATCGTGATAATTATGGCTTTTGTTGCAATAATAATAGTGCACGGTCCCAGCGCAAGACCGAGGTCTGTGGAGGTCCATGCAAGAGACTTATGTCCAGCAGTGGACGTCCATAAGTTGATGATGATGATGATGATGATGACGGTCCCAGCGGTTATTCCCAGTTGACAGAACTAGGATTTAACCTTGTTCTCTCGGCAAAGATTGTGTTAGAGATCCCTCTAATTGTTAAGACCACTTTTTTCATGAGAAATTGTATCTATCTGTCTCTTTAAGTATTGTACGTTAATCTTTCCTAATATTATGAATGATTGAAAGTGTGCCTGTTTCCTGTGTCCTTTAAAAACACGCAGAAATTAAGTAACGAATTGACATGGTTTTGGCATGGATATAATAGTTGAGAACTTTGAGAGTGACATAGGTTACATTTTATCCCGGATAAACAGAGTTCCCGTGGGAATTTTAAAAACCTAACTAAACGCGGATGAAGCTAAGGGTACCTACCTAAGTAGAAAAGCTACTAAATATAAAAATTACGACCATTTTCAGGTCACTTTTTAAAGCCAATATTATTCGGATTTTCGTAAATCGTATAACACAATCTGTACCTTGCGGTAGTAACTAGTACGTAATATTATATTTATGATCCTGTACGTTGGTTATACCCTCCTAGTTCTGTACTCTTTTTGCTAGACAGTTATACAATAAAGTTTTACTTCTACCGAAATTAATTTGAGATCTTCCTTTTGTCTTCGGGCATGATTCAAAAGGCCCGTTCGCGGCACAGCGGTCATTCTACCGACACTTTTAAGAGAAGAGCTCTCGGGGGAAATCTGCGCGCCCCCGGCCCTCGGCCACATCCTGATAATAGTGTTTGCTCATTTAAGTACTTTGATGTATTGTGTTCTGCGCCTAATGGTTTATAGGTTCTGTGCGAAAATATTTCTTACTAGTTGATGCCCCGCAAGAGCTCTCTTATTTTCCGGAATAAAAAGTAGCCTATGTGTTATTCCAGACTATAATCTATCTCTGTGCCAAATTTCAGCCAAATCGGTCCAATCGAGTCAGATTGAGTAACAAATATTCATCCATCCATTCATCCATACATACATCTAAACTTTTGCATTTTTAATACAAGTAGGTAGGGTTTATTATTCCAAGACTGAGTTTCAAATTCCAGACATCGTACATGACCTCTAAGTCAGATTACTTATATGCGTTTTAAGCTACGAAGACACCTGCATGCCTAAGAGATCTCTAAAATGTTTTCAAAATCAAGATTATCCGACACGTTTCAAACTGTGAAATGAATACGATTTTCTCCACAAAGGCAAGGAAGACATTAAACACCTTTATTTACAACATTGACAAATCGTTGTTCTAAATTATTAAGATATAAAACCAACATTAACTCTATAACATATTATTCCTAATCCAATGAACATAGTGAAACACATTTGTATAGAGCGACGGCACTGTTGTTCCGAAGTCTCTGTTTACTCTTCTTCCACTCACTACACCGATTATATAGAAGCTCCCTTTGAACAACATCATAAGAGGTCCTCCAGAATCGCCTTTGCGAGTATCTTCCCAAATGCTGCCGGCCGCACAGAGGTGCGATCTGCTCAGAAACGGGTAGAATTTATGGCATTTAGCATGGGATACCAGGTGGACCATTGTCGATTGTTTAATGTCATATCGGCCGTTGCGTTCCCGTCCCGCGACAACTAGCGGTAAGTCAGCAAGTTGCTTGCGGTCTATATTCATGAATGGGAGGCATACGGGTGTTATGTGTCCTGAAAAAGTGTTACTGATTAGTTTATTATTTTTAACCATTTGCGTATATTGGTGATAGCCTATATAGTTAAGACTTCTATTACTAGGTTAAGACTTCTATTATTCTATCCTTACCATAGAGAAAATAGAATTGTTTCTCTATGTCCTTACTAATAATAATCAAAATCAAAATCAAAATCCTTATTATAAATGCGAATGTGTGTTTGTTTGTTTGTTTGTTTGTTTGTTGGTCTGTTTGTATGTCCTTCAATCACGCCGCAACAAAGCAACAGACGTGATTTTTTGCATAGTTGAGGAACGGAAGAGTGACATAGGCTATTTTTTATCATTTTGCAGACATTATATTATGTAGTTACATTATTTTAGTAGGGATGAAAAAGCAATGAAACGATTAAAATATTAAAAAAATAATTTCTTACGTGTACTCTCGTATTGTTGAAGCCTTATGATTGCTATATCGTGTCGTAGCTTTTCATGGTCAAAGTGCGGGTGATGCACTACTTTTTCGGCTTGTAGCATAACGTTGTCTTCACAATAAAGTTCTCTATCGATCTCATCACAATTCTTATTATTTTTTGGGAGTGTTATATCAATGCTTGAAAAAATATCATAAGAACATTTAACAAGGCCGTCATCCGATTGTAGTACATAATATTACTAACTGATGCCCGTGACTTCGCATGGATTGAGGTTTTTAATTCCCGCGGGAACCTTATTTTCCGGGATAAAAAGTAGCCTATGTGTTATTCCGGACTATAATCTATCTTTATACCTTTCAGCCAAATCGGGTCAGGCGTTGCGGCGTGATTGAGTAACAAACATCCATACATCCAAACTTTCACATTTATAATAAGTATTAATAGGACAATGCGAAAGTTTGGATGTATGGATGAATCTTGGAGTATATGGATGGATCGATGTTTGTTATTAAATGACTGAACCGATTTGGCTGAAATTTGGCACAGAGATAGATTATAGTCTGGAATAACACATAGGTTGAAGACGCGGGTATAACGAAGTCGCGGGCTAGGACTCGTAGTAGTCAGATATACAGACTCATTTCTAAAAACTATACTATTTTGTATATTGTATTAAGTAGCTTCTTACCTAACTAAAGTATCTCCGGGTCTGAACACGCAATGGGCAGCAGTCAGCACGTACAGACGGCTAATTAGAGAGCCTCCACAACTAAATACTGATAGGTTGTTGTCACTCTTGAATGTCGCCATTAGAAATATAGACCAAGGGAACTGGTATACCTCGGTTTCTTTTCCATCTAATAAAAGTTATGAACTTAAACCTCATTGCAACATTTTCAAACTTTTTGAGAGATATTTTTTTTATCCGAAATAGGCTTGCGCTTGACGACAATCAGTCAATGCAATTAGTACTGGATAGCAATGATAAGGTCTTATAAGCTTATAATTTATTTGTCTTTTGACCGATTCATTTTCTGTTAAGCTATTGCATAGCTTCTATCGCGGGCCTTGAGCGTGGAGACCGAATCTAGAAATTCCGTAACGAAAATAACCTGACGCGGGACTCCTCTCACCGCTAGATGGCGTTGATAAAAAATGCTATAGCTTTACCGCGGCAGCCCCCGAGTGCCACACGTCTTTTTTTTTACAAATGTGGTTCCTACATGTTACATTTTCGATTGTAATTAACGAATATCCACATTTGACAACAGATAAATACCCAATTTACAAAAACCACTTACTCAATTTACTTGCAGCTTTTGTAGGCATGCCCTTACGCGTGATTCTATTGATGTCAGAATTATAACGACCGCAACATAATGTTTCGTTATCAGGCAGTAAGTCCACTTGATCTGCACATTGGTCACTCGAAAGTCTATCAAGCTCATTTTGATTCCGAGGGTTAAGATTTTTTCTGAGTGCAAACTCTGCAAAACGATTAGGTAAGTCAAAATGTAGGCTCTATCATGCCATTAAGATTAGAACAAGTTTTCGATTGCAACAAAATTGGAATTCTTTTTTTATTTTTTTTTGGCGATGTTACTCCATAACTCCAATTTCAATCATTTTTATACTACTATCTATATATTATAAATAAATAATAAACTACATAAACACGAAGATACATCCTAAATACATAGATATAATACACACATATTAAGCTAAACTAGTCGGCATCTTTATATATTTTTTTTTAAGGAGAAAATAAATGAGCTAGTGAATTTCTCCTACAAAGCTACACTAAAAAGCTTAATATAAAAAATTCTTTTTAAAAAACCGTCTTCAAACGTCACTTCAAAGTATAAAATAATTTTAGTTGGGGCATCGGTTTCATCGTTTCTATTTAGGCCCGCCTGACTTCAATATACGTGTACAAACTAAAATTATGTATATTCAAAGCTCAAAAAAACACTTACTTACCTTTTCTAGCGGCACATACATATAAAATTTGAATCCAAAGGAGGTAACTTAAGCAATGTCTTCTCATTGTTAATAACTTTTTTAAAAATTCACTTTAACAAACTAATATGACAACATATTCTGTTGCCTTTTCTTGATTAAGTACAACCTATTGATTATAGTAATTAACAAACACCTATTTCATACGAAATAGGTGTCATCTGATATTGGAAATGGTTGTGGATAATAGGTAAACTAATTGCTTTATGCGATTATCTAGTTATGTAACTTATTTTATTAAACTAATAGTTGGTTTAGTTTCAGGTAATAATTTTGATGAATCTCTTATTATAAAACTGACTAACGGCTGGATATTGGAATTTGGAAAAGTCTATATACCTATTTTTGAGGCCATCTATACAAATAAATAAAATTGAAGTGTCTGTTTGTAATATCGCAATAACAGCGTTTTACTAAATGCATTTGAAAGTGAATACGGTACCTACTTATAACAAAAAACAATTTTTAATATTTTTGTCTGTCAGTTTATTTCGACTAATCTCAGGAATGGCTGGACCGATTTTGACGAGACTTTCAATGGTAGATTGCTGATGGTATCGGGAGTAACTTAGACTACTTTTTTAAACGAGTTTCGAAAAAGGAGGGGAAGGAGTTGTGTTTTTCTACCTATGTATATCGATATCTCCGTGATTTCAAAACTAACCGAAAACTTAGATAGGTGGCGTGAGGAGCGCAGGATAGTCGAAAGGTTTGTGACTTTAAAATAATTTTAAAATCATCGATGAACTCTTTAGCCTATAATCCTCAAGCCTTTGAACCAAAATAACTTAAGTTTGTTTAATCAGTTTATAGGACAAGATGTAAAACGAATTGATTATATTCTCTTGGATTTCATTTGAGTAAACTAGGAGCAGTACCGATTCAAAGGTATCTTTGAATTTGAAAGCCACTACGAACACTGTATCGGACTGTTCGTGCTGTCAATGTCAAAGGGAATTTCAAAGCTGTAGATATAACCTAATTGGTAATAGCCGAAAAGGAAAATAAAGTAGACCTAAGCTCTCACGCAGTGAGGACACGAAAATCAATTAGCACGATACATTTTCACTTCGTTGACACAATGAATTGAATTTGGTCCGTTTGTCCTTTAACAATGGACACTGTTAGGTTGCTTTGTTTTTGCAAAATCTAGTTAACTCTTCAAAAATTGAAAAAGCCAATGCATTTTTGGCCCGACCAGGGAATCGAACCCAGGATCTCGTCATCCGCAGTCGAACTCGTTATCCACTGACTAACGAGCCAGTTAATAGGCAGTTAGTAGGTGTAAGATATGATAAGTATGAGAACCAAAACACTATTGAAAACTCCTATCTTAATTAATTATTATTATTATATTATTAAGTTATCTTTTGTTATATCAGCCTCGTTAAAATTCAATTAACTTCGAATCTATGTAGATTGTAGGTATTGTAGGTGTATCTGAGACATAATAAAACTGAATAGTTCTGACTTCTGGCAGCTGAGTTCGATACCTATTTTCGTGTAATGGTAGCTCACGCTACTACATTACATCTAGTAGGTACACTGGATTATGCAATATGTCTTAAAATGATTCCTATCGTCTGCTTTAATTTAGTTCAGCAGTAGCTGATACTGATGGAAAGTGATGATGTAGCCTAAAATGGACCGCGCTTATCTAGAAGATCACATTTCACACTTGTTTTAACCATACCCAGTTTACCTACTTGGTTCGTCACTTTACTTTTATTGAACAAGTTCCCCATCAGTCTGTGTTTCTAGAAATAGCTTTAAATAAAATAAAGTTGTAATTACAAAAAATTTACGTGATATTTCATATTTGAAACATGTTCCTAAAAGAGGACCCTGAATTGAATTTCAAACAGTTAAGCAAATTGGATCCCCTTTATGCGCATATTTATGAAAATTGTATAAAATGTTAAAAACAATATAAATGTCTAAAATATCCGTCATTTTATTGTACAGTGTAGTATCTAATGAACCTAGGTTTTAGACCTAAGTGGTTCATTACTATACTGAGATTTTTATAATAGGTAATTGAAAATATTAGAATGTGCGAGAGAGAGGGAATGATAAAGGTAAACTAGCTCCACAAATTACTATAGACTGGCTCTTATACCGTAGGGCTATTGAGGTTCTGAAGTAGTATCAAAAGTTATACTTCAAAATAACAACATCCTCGTAGAGCCATAATATAACCTATGATTCTATCACTGCAGAAAGTTTTGAAAAAAGTTTCAAAGCTTTGGAAAAAGTTTCAAGCTAAAAAATATTAGGCTTTTGTAATTTTTATATACTTATGTAATATGCAAATTTAACAATATCGTCCATTAGTATGAATAGAGAGATAACTTGGAATTAGGTACCAAACTGTGTCAGAAGGCTCCATACTTAGGTACTTATAGGTAGAAGGTATTCAGCTAAAATGGCTATACATATTTTGCAGAGGTAAAATCTCTTCAGTGCAAAATTCGCAACACGGGCCACGAAAGGAAATGATATTCTGAACAGATTATCTAGTTAATTTCCCGCCACAAACACGTGCTATTTCCGTTCGTGCACTCTAAAATAAACTAGATAAAGCCGCTACGTACCTAGATGGAAAAAGTTGATTTATTTATCAATCATAATATTTGGACAATAAATTAAATTAAGTAAGTATTTTCTTTTCCGTTTAAAAATGAAAAATAATTTTATCTTTATTATAGCTGCATGGTAGACGATTCTCGCTGTAATAACTAAATAATGACAGTCACAATATGTATGATGATCATTGGCAAGATGATTGACGCGATAAATCATGTGTCCTTTTTTTCGAGAAGTCCTTGGCAACCTGGGCGGCCTGCTAGGCTTCAGGAGAGAGCTGGGATGGTTGGAGTAAAGGACAACATTGGAAGGATTGGTGCATCACACACAACAGACTATGACTCGTTTAAGTGTGGAAACCAGCCCAGCACGAAAAAAAGACTCTGTGCCTCCCCAGCCAAAGTTAGATAGGTACCTATATAACATAGAAAGTATTGTTGTACTTATAATGAGTAGAAGGAAGCGACTAGGTATGTCCAGGCCTCATGGGAAATTATAAGCTCTGGATATAAGCGTTCACACGCCCACCGAGGGCAATAATTTTTAGACTGAAATTTCCAAAATGAGATTTTGTTTCATTCAAGAGCTGTCCTACGGCCGAATAGTGAAACGTATCATGCTAAAAGCCATCCTACATGCTCATACGGCATTTCGATTGTAGAATTCTTCCAGTGGTAGATTCACGTTACGATTCAAAAGCACCCTGTAAATGTTTATTTAAATTATATCTCATTTTCTCTATCTATAATGGTATGCTAGAGTCATGACGTGTCAAGAGTTACAAGTTGGCTTACATGAAATAAATAATTTTGAATTTGAATTTTTGAATTAATATTCGAGCACCCTATAGATATATCAGGTCGACCAATTATTATTCAAGTTTTTTTTGATAAGAATAACTTTCGCGCCAAATTGAGACTTGAACCTAGGTCTTCAAAATCTGCAACCAATAAAAACTAATTAATAGAATAGTATAGAATAATTTTTTATGCAAATAGACTTTTACAAAGTGCTTTCGAATCGACAAATGAATCTAACACTGATTCGGATATGACAATGAGACTGATAACTTTTTTTTAAAGAATATCAGCCGAGCTGAAGTTGACGTTAGTCAACCTATAGGATAGGGAATAGGGATAGGATGATATCAATCCTCCTATCCCCTCCAAATAAGCGGAAAGCTTGTGTGCTAGGAGTGGGTACGACAATAGTGCAACGGGTGGGGTTCGAACCTGCGACCTTTCAGTGTTCAGTCCGCACCTTTAACCGTTGGGCTATTGAGGCTTTAATTCCAAGCTAAATAAGGCATCCAATTTGAATAAATCAGTGCTAGCTTCATGGATTAAAGAATTGATGTAGTTAGCATGAATGGAAGTTAACGACGTGCCAACTGTCTGGGATATTATGAGCCGGTTGAAAGAGCCACGCGTTCAAAGAAGATTAACTGTATACATTTATAATTTTTGAGAGAATTATAATGTTTCCGATGAGGAAATGAAGCCTTCTGCTCTGTCCTGGTGCTCTCCCGCTACTGGTTAAAATACATTGATGCTGCAAGAACGCCATAAATTCAGCCAATCAGAGGCCTTTGCGATCGTTACACTGATGCAATCATTTTTAGGGTTCCGTAGCCAAATGGCAAAAAACGGAACCCTTATAGATTCGGCATGTCTGTCTGTCTGTCTGTCCGTCCGTATGTCACAGCCCCTTTTTTCTGAAACTATAAGAACAATACTGTTTGAAACTTGGTAAGTAGATGTATTCTATGAATCGCAAACACACAAGAATAGAAAAAAAACAATAAATTTTGGGGTAACAGAACTGAAACTCAAAAAATTTTTTTTCATCAAACCCATTCGTGTGGGGTATCTTTGGATAGGTCTTCAAAAATGATATTGAGGTTTTTAATGCGCGAGAGACACTTCCAAAGTGGTAAAATGTGTATCCCCCCCCCCCCTGCAACTTTTAAAATAAGAGAATGAAAAAACTAAAAAAAATATATGATGTACGTTACCATGCAAACTTCCACCGAAAATTGGTTTGAACGAGATCTAGTAAGTAGTTTTTTTTAATACGTCATAAATCGTAAACCGCAATTGCTGCTACGGAACCCTTCATGGGCGAGTCCGACTCCGACTTTTTAGACAATCGACATGCTGCTCAAGTCTCTTTGAGCTGAAAGGCATAGGTCCAACCCCGAAAGGAGATAAAATAGGGGTTCGAAAAATCAAACTGAACGTGAGCGAAGCCGCGGGCAAAAGCTAATTCATAAAGCTAAAATAACATAGAAACTATTTTTATAAAGATCGACGCAGTGGAACGTTTTCACTTTTCACACACCATAGAATCCGGGCTGTAATTTGAAACACTCCGCTATTCAAACGGGCTGAAAGACTGCCTTAGCTATAGCAGAGTCCTGCTTTTATTTTGCACATTTCACCCTCTCGTTGCGCCGTGTGGCACAATCGTCAGTACAATGATCTTTTGACTTGCGCCAGGAGAGCATTTTCAGCCGCTCGTTTCAGAAACAGCTAAATTAGACGTCATGAAAGGAATGATCCTTTTTTTGACCTAGTAGGTACTTTCCTGTTTTCTCGGTGTTTAAGGACGAATTGTCTGCCAATTGTTATGTGAGTTGCAAAGTCTAGGTTGAAAGATATACTCTATACTAGTTGATGCCCGCGTCTTCGCTCGCGTGTGTGTAGTCTTTAAAATCTCGCGGGAACTCTTTGATTTTCCGGGATAACAAATAGCCCGTGCTCCGCTGCTGCGTGATTGAAGGGAAAACCAATAAACCAAACAACAACCAAAAACACATTTTCTCATTTAAATATTTTTATCTTACTAGACAACGGAAGCACAAGTAGATGGAAATGTTTAACTAATTTGACGTGATAAAAGTAAAACAAACACCAGCTCCTTTGTTGGTTACTTATCTCCATTGCTGTTTAGAAAATAAAGCGGTCTCACAGTCGTGAGTCTCGGGTGGTTCTCCAAGAATACCTTCCGAGATTTATGTGTCACCTCAGTTCAACGGTACCTAAAGCCGCCGCAGTTTGTAGTCTCTTAATGGAACCATAAAGCCTTTCATTATTCGCACGGCATCTTAATTTTAAACTCTATTGTTATAATGCTATATCGTATAACTTTTAGTTTATCTTAGTTTATCTAGTATCTGATTTTTGATGTACCTATATAGAGTAGTTAACTGTAGGTTAATTAATAAAATGGAAAAATCTTTTACATACCCTTCTCTATGTACCTACCTACTACGTTATTCTTTTATTCAACTTTTTACCAAACTTAATATAATACCTAACACTAAAAATAAAAATAGTTCTTTCGTAATAATTATATGAAAAAAAAAAACAAAATGGAAGAACTACTTAATTTGAATTTTGTCCTATAATCATTGACATAATTATGTCAATGCCTATAATTAAAAATGTTTATATCATACTTGCTCAGTAACTAGGGATTACTATGGTGGAAAGCCTCCTTGTAAGTTGGTGTTTGCAATTCAAGGCAACATTACATCGCACTATGCTTGAATTACAGTTCAAGCTATGCAAAACTCCTTGGTAAACAATCTCTTTTCTTATAAAATGGTAAGAAAACTTTTTACTGAAAAAAAACACTGAACATGGCGGCATTTAATTTCCATACATTTCAAACAATGCAAAACTCCTTGGAACTCAGAGCCGTAAAAAAAAAAATGGAAAACTATTTACGAAAAAAAATGGAAATGGCGGCATTTCATTTGATCTGAAAGTTTGTGAAGTTTGTTCGTAAAGGGATTTTGCATTACCAATGTTTTATTTACCTCGCAAGAATGATATAAAGTAGAATGCTTACCTCGGTTGCAAGTAGCTATTACACCCTCGAACTATATTCACCCTCGCTCGCTGCGCTCGCTCGTGTGACTAAATATCTCGGGTGCACGCGATCCATTAGCGCCCTATGCGAGCTGCGCTCGCACTGGCGCCAAATTGGATCTTGTTCTGTAATAGCTTACTTACGTCCCTTGTGTAACAATCTACTATTTTACTATGAAAACGTGAGGAAACCTGCGAGCCTAATGCTGAGATCTATAGAGCGTGCTCTGACTTAGCTTGGACTCAAGATAAAAGTTAAAAAGAGACACAAATCTGCTCTGACATAAATCTGTCTTGTTTTATCTCTGTCTTGAGTCTGAACTAAGTGAAAGTGCGGTCTATAGATTTCAGCCTTTTATAATCTAAAATATGTGATAAGGCTGCATTTGGCCAGTGTGGTGGACTATGTTCCCTCAAATATGGTTGAGCGAAGCAATGGCTGGACCATGCGTCATGCTCGTGAACGGGTGCCACCAACGGGAATGGGTTTGTCTGCCCGTCTTAACATGCGTTGGATTGTATATACCTACTTATGCATTTTTGAAACTGAATGCATTTTTGAAAAGCGGAAACACTGTATACATAGCATAGTTTATTATACCTACCTACCTACCTAGTTATTGTAAAAAAATTTTTTTTTGAAAAGAGCAACTGCTGAGTTTCTTGCCGGCTCTTCTCAGCAGAATCTGCATTATGAACCGGTGGTAGATTTATGACGTGTCATAAGAGCTACAAGTTGGCCTACATTAAATAAATAAATTTTGATTTTGATTTTTTGGTTTACCTAAACTTTTCTCATTCGAGAGGAGACCTATCCCAGGCCAGTGATATGATGCGATGATTGAATGTAAAAGCAGTCCATTTAATCGCTTACACACTAACATTATGCAATTATTTTACTTGGGTGCCTTTTGTTTTGGCCCAGAATAAACCTTTCTTTTCCACTGCATCTTACAAAGTATGCAGATAGCCTTCATGTACATAATACAGTATTTTCCCCAAGGATGTGAGTCAATCTGCTCATTACGCTGCATTCAAGCCGGTGTCGGCTCGTAAACTGCCTCTCAATTCACATTTGAGCCTCCCTGCATTTGAGCAGACTCGAAACATTATATCCGGAGACAATTTTACTTGCTAACAGAAAGGCTGCTCACGAAAAATTAAATGGCGTCTTTGCGTTACGTAGACCCCATTTAATAGTTTATTTGAGCATGGATTTGAATGTTTTTGATCCGAGAAAGACATTTTAAACTGCAACTTAAAATTTTATAATTTCTAGCTCATGGAATATTATTTTTTTTAAGTTCATCGAAAGAGTAAAAGTTGTGGTTAAAAAAAGATAAGATTTTTGAAAAATGAAAAAAAAAATATATATATTTTTTTGGGCCTAGAGACATTTGCTTTTGCATAGACCTAGGTATGAATAGGTAAAAACCTGGAAGTCATTTATTTATCATTTTCGGTAAGTATACAAATTATTTTAAAGCATTCACTTTTAAAATACAAAATACATTTTAGTAAATTTTAGTCGCTTTTATAGATAAGTAGTGTATAGATATTCTTACCTACAATAATGTGGCAGCAAAATTAGGAAGTTATCTCACCCTTGTTTCCCGCGAAACTATTCACCCGCGTGATGAATAGTTTGCAGTAACGTTATAATATTCACGATCGTCTCGTCTGGGGTGCATAGTTCCGAAGCAACTTTACTTCGACAATGTGACTGTGGCGGCAGGCGGTAATATCGTATTACGTGCTGGCAAACTATACAGGTATGAGTTTTGTTGAACCGTTTGTAGATGTGCTTCACAATTTTCAACTGTTTATTTTTAAGGCTTGGACGAACATAGTTCTGAAGCAACTTTACTTCGACAATGTGACTGTGGCGGCAGGCGGTAATATCGTATTACGTGCTGGCAAACTATACAGGTATGAGTTTTGTTGGACCCTTTGTAAATGTGCTTCACAATTTTCAACTGTTTATTTTTAAGGCTTAGACAAACAGTTCTGAAGCAACTTTACTTCGACAATGTGACTGTGTCGGCTGCCAGTAATAGCATATTACGTGCTGGCAAACTATGCAGGTATGAATTTTGCTGAACCGTTGTGGCTAAGCTTCACAATTTTCAACTGTTTATTTTTAAGGCTTAGACAAACAGTTCTGAAGCAACTTTACTTCTACAATGTGACTGTGTCGGCTGCCAGTAATAGCATATTACGTGCTGGCAAACTATACAGGTATGAGTTTTGTTGAACCGTTTGTAGATGTGCTTCACAATTTTCAACTGTTTATTTTAAGGCTTGGACAAATGAAACGCACGGTGGATGCGAAGCGTGATGGACGTTGTGTGTACCTATATCTGAGCATTCAATCTAAAAATTTCCTATGAAGTAGAGTCAGCGTGCCATTTATCCTTGTTTGGAAGCATGAAAAGATCGTCGTCTAATTAATAAATAATCTACTTAATCCAAAATATGTAGATTGGGTCGAAGCTCGAACATTTAATATAGGTGTAGTAAGCACGCACCTGAAAGTCATTGCAATATTTTTTTACCAATATATAATTGGTAAACAGTGTACACTTTGGACGTCCACGCTGGGCATTCGTCTCTTGCTACAACCAGAGACTACCCGTTTGAGTTCGTCCGCCCACCTGTTTTGGAAGATCCCACAAAGGGAGACCTGCGTTTCTCAAAAAAATACGTACTGAATGGATTCAATTTTAACAGAATATGAAGATGCATTTCGTATACAAGTTACAACATTTCAGCAGTTAAATATTTGAACCATAACATAAAGGCTTTCGTAAAGATAGATGGAGCTAAAATCTGTAAAATTGAAGCTACATCAAATTAATAAGCGGAAATATTCGCGTAATTCTAAACATGTATCAAAGGCGTCACTCAAAATTTGAATTTCCCAGACGTGGGTACATAACTGCCTACTGTGGAATTTGTGTGATGTTAGAAAATATAATAACGCAATTAAAATTATTGTTCTAAGTACTAACTAAAATAACAGTTTTACCTGAAATAAATCGATAGATTTCTATCTAGGGGTATGTAAACATTGAGTTTCCGGGCGCGAGGACGTCTTTCTACCTTGCAAATTGGGACCCCCAACGTCTATCGGTTCTTGTAACAACATACCCCGCCCATTTGTACCGAACAATTTTAAGTTTTAACACAGCTTGCGCGATTTGTAGAGTAACGTCGATTACGTTCTTCTTCGAATCTCCTGATTTCCGATTTCATTATACGTTCTCTGTACATTAATGATACCGAACATTAATCTCTCCATCGCTCCTGTAACTCTTACCCTATGAAGGCACTGAACAGTTACTAAAACACCTAACTTAATCTCCCATTATAGGTATTCATATTTATTTATATTTAAACAAATATATAGATACATACACACATCCATTTGCTTATCTATTTATTTATTTGTTAAACATATTATAATATTTCTTTCACAACATTGATTTATATTTATTATATATTTATTACTTACTAACCAAGCATAAATAAAACATTGTGCCACTAATTTAAGAATTTTTCGTGACCCCACGATACAGGCCTCCTAGTGTGGGATCCACAGTTAACATTATGCGGATATATGTAATTTTTGTTAAATAAATATTTTTCATTTTTTTCATTTTTCATTCTGTTTACTAGTCACTGCTAAAGAATATACCTATAGACAGCTCGTGTTATTCACTGCAATATAAACAGCGCACATCGTAGCTACCGGCCAGGGATCTGTTTAACTAGATAACGAATCAACGTCTTCGCGCTCACTCTGTTTATTTTGCTTGTAGGGAATCGTTTGCAGGTCGTAATTAAACTCTACTAAAAACACAAACGGTTGTTTAATCATCTGTTAAGTAATTAATAAACAATGGTACCTAAAATAATAAAATGATTTGTAGATGAGAGGTTCGCTCATTCACATACGGAGCGACCAACATTTAGTTTTTAACTGCAAATTTAAATCATTTTAAGGAACAACTTGCTTCTAGTCTAGTCTCAGGGTCTCACCTCCAAATAGGCATAAAGCTTGTGCTAAGAGTAGCTACGACAATAGTGCTATGGGTGGGAACTGGGAATTGAACCGTCAGTTTTTCGGATTTAAGTCCGCACCTTCAACCGTTGTGATAAAAAGATACCGGCCGAATTGATAACCTCCTCCTTTTTGGAAGTCGGTTAATGTAACTAGTCGAAATGCAGCCAGAAATATGTGTCGGCGTTAATTGTTCGCGATATATATGTGTTATTTTCAAATAACACATATGTGTTATTTTATATTATTTTGTAACTCATTATTTCCGAGTGTAGGTCATAACTCGCATTTGTAATTTCATTATATTCATTGAGTGTATAAACGGTTCCTGAATGATAGAGGTATAGAAATTGGTGTCTATTGAGTGTCCTTCACTTAGTTAGAAGTCAGGACAGTATAAATAATGTAGATATTATGTGTATTTCAAAGTGGCTCACTTAGCTTCAGTTTAGTTTTTCATATCAGTATCATTCGTGGTGAAAAGTAGGTATATGTATCTTTAAGATTTCATTTCCTACAGAGATGTGATTCGTGTTCTAAGCGTTAAGTAACGCTACGTTTATGGTTCTAAGTAAGTAAGCTCTATCATGAGTTTGAGGATTTAGCTTAGCCGTCTAGACGCAGTTAAAGGCTTACCTTTTTACAGCGTTTTCTCTCATACAATCTACTATTTAATATTGTTATACGGATATTTCCGTTTTATAGCACTTTTCTATTTTACACTAGAATACTACCGCAGAAATTTTTTAAACATTTTGTGGCCAAAATCATTATTTTACACGAGGCAGTTGCAATTATTTATCCGAGTTTGAATAGAATAGAGTAATTATTTATTCAAATAAACTTTTACTAAGTGCTTTCGAATCTACCACTGGTTCGGAATGCCGTTCCAACCGAGAAGAACCAGCAAGAAACTCAGCGGTTGCTCTTTTGAAAATACGAAATCGAAAAGAAATGTTCTTCAAAGTCAGTCTAGAAGCTACTATGATAATAGTAGTATCAAAAAGTCGAGCATTAGCCGCGTCTAGACGCTGCGAATAAGCCAAAGCTGCGGAGCTTATGGTAGCGCTTACTTGGAACATGGATTTTGATCCCCATTCATCGGCTGTAATGGAAATCGTTCAAGTTAACTTCGCCTGAATAGGCACTGAGTATATCATTGTCTTCTTCTTCGTCCATTTAGTGGCTTTAAGAATAGAGTAGAAAAGTTTATAATTCAAATAAAATTCTTCAAAGCGAAAATTTGTGGTTTCTCTTTCTGACTTTTCTCAAAATAGCATCCTGTATAGGGTAATAGGCAGTAATTTGATCAACTTTATACTTTGAATCTGGATACTCCTTGAAAGATTCTTCTTTTGTCTGGTGGAAGGCTTTGGCCTCGGCTAGTTACCACCCTCTCGTCAAAGTCGTGCCACCAAGCAATTAAGCGTTCCGGCACGATGGCGGGTAGAAACATTAGGGGTATGGGTTAAACACTGCCATACCCCTTCCAAATTAGTCCGCTACCATATTAGACTGCATCGTCACTTACCATCAGGTGCGATCGCAATCAAGTACTATCTTGTCATTGAATAAAAAAAAAGTTTTCTACAAAATTTGTTAGTCCCATCTGTACAAGTATATCTAACTACTCCAGATAAATTATTATCAACGTACAAATGACGGGGACTTGAGAAAGAGTCAACAGAATTAAAAGTCTGGTATAAAGTGTGCACTTGTTCTCAGACGGGTCCGTTCATTGTGCTAAATAATAAATTCTCGAGACTTACTTAGACTTTTATTTATTACTTCATAGAATGCAAAAGAAAGAGCTTCATCATTCTACATGGATATATTGATGAAGAACTAGCTTTTTTCCGGGGTAGGTAACTCTTCGGGTCTTTGTCACTCTTGAAGTCTTCAACCATAAAAAATCATGTCAATCCGTTGCTTCGTTGCTGCGTGATTGACGGACAAACCAAAAAAGAAACACACTTTCGCATTTATAATTTTATTTAGTTTAGTTTTATTCAGCTATTGCTGATGCCCGCAACTTCATTTGCGTGGATTTAGGTTTTGATATTCCTTGGGAGCTTTTTTATTTTACGAGATAAAAAGTAGCCTATGTAGTGACTAGTGATATACTCCAGGACTCTCAAGGTTCTCAACTATATCCATGCAAAAAATCACGTCTATCTGTAGCTCTGTTGCAGTGTGATTGAAGGACAAACCACGAAAAAAACACACTTTCGCATCACACTTATATTATAAAGAAGAAAGTTTGTAGGTATGTGTGTGAGTGTGTGTGTGTGTGTGTTTTTGTTACTCTTTCACGTGAATGAACCAATTTGGGTGAGTGGTAGCTCATGTCCACATAGGCTGCATTTTATCCCGGAAAATTAAAGATTTCCCACAGGAATTAAAAAACCTTAATCCACTCGGACAAAGTCGCGGGCATCGTCTAGTTCGTAAAAAAACACCTTCGTAGTCACTATACCTAACGTAGAAAATTTAATTTTCATGATCGTATCGACCTTACTTCGAAGCGAAGCGTGAAGCGCCGTATTAATCTCAAAAGAAAAAGTCAGACATTAGAAGGCTGATAATAACCGTTTCGAACGTTTTGATATTTTTCATCCTGTTCTCGCCGTCAGGTGTACCTGACGAAGATTTATTTCCCAGCCAAAAACGGAATTGAATGAATTTTTGTCTTGATTCCGTGAAATTTATTTCTTGCCAGTGATGGTGTATTATGACTGAAAGTTTCTTGTTTCATCCGAATAGGTACGAAATTGTTTCCGTTTTTGTGAAATCTTTTATTTTAGACTAGAATCGTTTCATAATTTATTATTGTAATAATGTAAACGTAAAAATTCTTTTTCATTACTCATACACGGAAAGTAGGTCTGAAGTTGCCTGAGAAGCGGGTTGAAAGTAATACTTTTCAGCCCTAGGGAGAATCGTTTTCAACTGACAGCTGTCAAATAATTAAAAAAAACTAGTTGTCACATTTTTATTGGAATTCAAATGAAACACGACATACCCGAGTGCATCCATAGACAAGAAGAAAGATAGACTTTATTCATAAAGTAAAGACGTTGATTTATGTAAAATAAAGTTCACTCAATTTTCTTTAGCTAATTTCTATTTTTATTTTGACTTTCCTTATATTCGTAATGAAAAGCACAGTGTTTACCTCGGGATAAAGACTTATTTAGTCCCTCGAACTATAGGCCCCCTCGCTACGCTCGGGCGCCAAACCCCGTCTCGGGACTAAATAAGTTACTTTCATCCCTAAGGTAACAATGTACTATTTTCATTACTCATACACGGAAAGTAGGTCTGAAGTTGCCTGAGAAGCGGGTTGAAAGTAATACTTTTCAGCCCTAGGGAGAATCGTTTTCAACTGACAGCTGTCAAATAATTAAAAAAAACTAGTTGTCACATTTTTATTGGAATTCAAATGAAACACGACATACCCGAGTGCATCCATAGACAAGAAGAAAGATAAACTTTATTCATAAAGTAAAGACAACTGATTCATAGACATTCATAGACAATCATAGACAATACTTGACTATTAAAAAGCTAAATGCATAGCCCGCCGGCTAGGCCAAAGAAAAAAAAAAGGCGGGAAAGTGGCAAGCGGCAATCCGATCTTCATTTGTTTTTCGAGTTGTAGAGTTTTGTCAATTTTCTTTAGCTAATTTCTATTTTTATTTTGACTTTCCTTATATTCGTAATGAAAAGCACAGTGTTTACCTCGGGATAAAGACTTATTTAGTCCCTCGAACTATAGGCCCCCTTTCAAACGAAAAAAGAATTTTCCAAATCGATCCGGGCGTCTTCGAGTAATCGTGGAACATGCATAAAAAATTTTAAAAAAAGATCCCGACGAATTGAGAACCTCCTCCTTTTTTGAAAGTTGGTCAAAAATAGTTTTCACCCACATTAGGTTTTTAAATATCCCACAGGAACCCTTTATTTTTCTGGGATAAAAGAACTTAAATACTACTAACCCAATAACTTGTTGGGAATAAAATTGGATGAATAACTATACTAAAATGAAATTAATGAAAAAAAACTGAATTATTTTTATTCCACAATATATAAGTAGAGGCACAGTAGAGGTATATACATAAAAATTTTTTTCGTATAAAAAATTTAACTTCTTATGTTACTCTTAATCCACGGAACGTAATGGAAAACATTGGTATAGAGCGACGGCACCTTTGTTCCGCAAGGGCTGTCTGCCCTTTTCCCGCTGACTAAACCTATGACATAGTAGCTCGCTCTATACATCATCATGAGGGGTCCTCCAGAATCCCCCTTGCAAGTGTCTTGACCAGTACGGCCGGCGGCACAAAGGTGCAAAGTGCTCAAATACGGGTAGGACTTCTTGCATTGGTCATGGGGTACTAGGTGCACGACAGTCGACTGTTTGATATCGCTGATATATTTTCCATTGCGCCCCCATCCCGCTACAGCTAGCGGTAGATTTGTAAGGTCGTCGTTATCTATGTCGATGGGTGGTAGGCATATGGGTCTTATGTATCCTGAAATTATTAAGAAGAGTGCTTAATTTTGTTTTGATAGATAATTTATTGTCTACTAGTTGATGTACGGATTTAGTTTTTAAAAATACCGCTCGATCTCTTTCATTTTTCGGGATAAAAAGTAGCCTATGTCACTCTCCCGGTCCTCAACTATACCGATGCAAAAAATCACGTTGATCTGTTGCTTTTTTGCGGAGTGATTGAAGGACAGACAAACAAACAAACACTTTCGCATTTATAATATTAGTAAGGATGATTTTGCTTATTATTTTAAGTTCCCTTAATAAAAATATCATAACATCTGCCTATAACTTATATTTTATTAACCGACTACGGCAACGCCAAATTAAGGGTTATGATTTTAGCAGTACGTATATAAGTAGTTTATTAAGAGATAAGAGTTTCTTACGTGTATAAGGTGCATATCCCTGGAGCCTGATGAGCGCTATATCGTTATGTAGCTGATCATCATCATACTGAGGGTGAATAATTACCTCCTCGGCGAACATCAGCACATTGTCAATGCACTTCGGCTTTCTACCCATATCGTATTTACAATCTCTGGGAAAGGTTCTCTTGTCATATTCGGCGAGTGTGACGTTGACGCTTGAAATAAAATAAGTATCATTATCATACTATTATAGTTCTTGCAATTCACGAGGGTATGCGGCTCATGGTTGTGTGTGTGTGTGTTGTATAAGTGGGGCGGTAACCACTCCCACCTAGGCTCCTAAAAGACACACACTCACGCAATGTGCATGTACACGACGCTTACACGACGTAACCACAAGTAAAGCTCACGCGCCCTCGTGAATCGCAAGAACTATAATATCATAATCATAAAGCACACGAGTAATTCTTTACTCATGTGATTAAAGTTTACTTGGAGTAGAATACCTAACTGCTTCAGTTCAGCGTATACATTTTTTGAAATAGTAAAAAACAGAAAAAAATTCACTCATTCCGTGATGGGAATTCTATGCGTATTCTACGATTCTATCAGAAACATTCCGTGATGGGAATTCTTTACGTATTCTACGATTCTATCAGAAAAACCTCGTGTGACTACCCTAAGGTAGTCCCTAAGGACTTAAATGGAACCAACTTAATTCAACAGTTGAACTAATCACTTATACCTCCTAGTGGGAAAGAGCTAGATTTTTTATGGTAAGCTATGTTTATGCTAACTTTTCGAAACTGGGTTTTTCAGTAGAGAGTGATACTCTATACTAACGTTATTAATTAATAACGACTTAATTTACCAACTTACCCAACCAGTTTTGTTCCTGGCTCGTAGACGCAATGACCAGCAGTGATTACATATCGACGGCTTATCAAAGCTCCTCCACAATTGAATACTGACATGATGCCGCCGTGACTGAAGGTCATCTTCAAGAATACCGTCCAAGGAAACTGGTCTAACTCGGTTTCTTTTCCACCTAATTACATCCAAATTGACATGACAATAATAGTACATTGTTCTACAAGGGCTGAAAGTAGCCGATTACATACGAGGGTGTCATTTGAGGCACGAGGCGAAGCCGAGGGCCGCGATACACCCGAGTAAGGAATCGCACTTTCTCCCGAGTGATACATAGTGCTTTATACTACACCTACGAGGAAAATAACAGACCATTATTTAATTGAAATTTATATTGAAATTCATACAGTTATTAAAACTTAGGGTGATATTTTTGTTCGGCAAATTAATAGTTTTTGATTCTGGCGGCGTCATCAAAATATCTTCACTGTCGCTACTAGACATTTTGCGTTTTAAGTAATTTTATAAATTGAAAATTTAGATAAAACAAAAGAAAGCGAATCGCGCGAATTTTTTTTTAATTTTTCAAATAATGTACTCACTAAAGAAAATGCAAGCGGCCAGCAACAATTTGTTTTTTTAACAACAATTTGAATGTGTAAATAACCTTAGACCATAGATAAGTAGACCTAAACAAAGAAATGAAATTATTATATTTACCTACTTAAATAGATTATTAAATAGATTATTATTTAGTTATTAATTAGTTACTATTACTATTTTTATATTTTTAGTGCGTTATTTATTTACCTACTACTTTGAAAATAATAAGTCTATTTGTCGAAAAAGGTCGAAATAGATTTCATTGTTTTTTAAAGTTATTACTGAACTGACTTGACCAAAAATTAAAAAAAAAAAACAGCACGTTAGTAATGGATTTTTATACAGTTTTCAGCCCGCTGAAGCAGGTAAGTAAAGAAATTGCATACATTTTGACAGCCCGCAGATTTGTTTCCACGTAATGACGTATTTTCTTTCTCGCTCTTTTGCGATTTGACACAAATCAGAACGTACTTTCCGAGCAGGTGTAGTATAATAGTACATTGTTCTACAAGGGCTGAAAGTGGCCGATTACATACGAGGGAGTCATTTGAGGCACGAGGCGAAGCCGAGGGCCGCGATACACCCGAGTTAGGAATCGCACTTTCTCCCGAGTGATACATAGTGCTTTATACTACACCTACGAGGAAAATAATAGACACATTATTTAATTGAAATTTATATTGAAATTCATAAACCAACCAACCAATACCTTTTTTGGTTTGGTGTAGAAGCCAATAAGGGGTATGGGTTGAATTTACACTGCTATACCCCTTCCAAGTTAGCCCGCTACCATTTTAGACTGCATCGTCACTTACCATCAGGTGAGATCGCAGTCAAGGGCTATCTTGTCATAGAATTTAAAAAAATACAATTATTAAAACTTAGGGTGATATTTTTGTTCGGCAAATTACCTCATAGTTTTTGATTCTGGCGGCGTCATCAAAATATCTTCACTGTCGCTACTAGACATTTTGCGTTTTAAGTAATTTTATAAATTGAAAATTTAGATAAAACAAAGGAAAGCGAATCGCGCGAATTTTTTTTTAATTTTTCAAATAATGTACTCACTAAAGAAAATGCAAGCGGCTAGCAACAATTTGTTTTTTTAACAACAATTTGAATGTGTAAATAACCTTAGACCATAGATAAGTAGACCTAAACAAAGAAATGAAATTATTATATTTACTTAAATAGGCTATTATTTAGTTATTAATTAGTTACTATTACTATTTTTATATTTTTAGTTCGTTATTTATTAGATATTTACCTACTACTTTGAAAATAATAAGTCTATTTGTCGAAAAAGGTCGAAATAGATTTCATTGTTTTTCAAGTTATTACTGAACTGACTTGACCAAAAATTAAAAAAAAAACAGCACGTTAGTAATGGATTTTCATACAGTTTTCAGCCCGCTGAAGCAGGTAAGTAATGAAATTTCATATATTTTGACAGCCCGCAGATTTGTTTCCACGTAATGACGTATTTTCTTTCTCGCTCTTTTGCGATTTGACACAAATCAGAACGTACTTTCCGAGCAGGTGTAGTATAAATATATTTTCAACAATAAGTTTTAACAAGCCTTTCTTGAAATATAAAATCGATATTAAGATTGAAAGTAAATCATATCTCAAAAGGTTAAGGCCTGCCCACAGGGATATGTAAAAATCAATATATAAATGGACGCACATATGCAATAAAGAGTCAACTCACACAACTTATCAATTGAAAAGTTAACTTTATTCCTTTACATTATCCATGTATTTAATTTCACAAAGGTTTGTGGGTTGAAATTGCGTATGTGCGTCCAAATCTAATTGCATTTTGCCGTATCACAACCAATTTTAATGATCACGACAAAACATTTTTATAGTTCCTTTGCGCTTGGCAATCGCTTACCTATTATTCTGTCATCCAGGTTAATATTAATGTCTGTGACATTATTTTCGGAGAGTTTGTCTTTTTGCCGATGTAAAGGCCGCGTCGGATAGGATGGCTGCCGAGGTAAGTTTTGTGATGGCCAAGAGTGGTGACGGTGATGATTAGAGGGTGCATAGATGTTGAGAAGGTTTTGCAAGTCTGTGCAAAAAAAAAATGAAAAAGAAACATCGGTAACAGGTACTCGTAGATATGAACCTACTTAGGACTTGCTTTTACACAATCAACATTTTTTTTGTTTGCTTCATGAAACTTTGAAACACCGAATGTTAATCAGCACAAATCAACCCAAAGAAAATTGTTTGTCACGCAACATGAAATGCTTTATATATTGAGTAATTTGTTGTTGGTTAAGCCAGTTTTATGCCAGAGCAACAACATGCCATATCGTAGCATGAGTTTTCTTAAGGTAACGTTTTGAAAAATTTAAGACAAACAAGCTGGAGACATCAATTCCCACCTTTTTCGCTTAGAACTCAAAATTAAGTTTTAAATTTATGGCCTTTTAGTAATCGGATGGTAGCAAGTGTGACTGATGCAATAATTAAATTATATCTTTACCTGTAATTCTGTCAGTCTCAGACATGTCACGGCCGCAGCACTTAGTTTGAGGATCAGGCAGTAAGCTTGTTTGTGCTGCACAAGCGTCGCCTTGATTAGGTCTTACATATCCATTTCCATTGTTGGTGTAAGGATTTCTGTAGTAGGGGTTTTGCCATACGTTTTGAGTTGGACGAGGAGTTCCTGTCGTTACTCCCGGCTGCCTTGGATCATTCCAAATATTGCCACCGTTTGGATAATGAAGATAATTTGGATTATGCCCATAAAATTGGTTGTTTGGCCCATTTCCGTAAATATTTTGTCCATTTGGTCTGCTTTGTTGGTTTCCATGGAAATTTGGATAATTTGGATTGGTAGGTTTATAGATGTTGTGGCTATTTGGCTGATTACCATTAAAATATTGGTCAGGATATATAATATTTTGGTTTTCTTGAAATTGATTTGAATTTTCATTTATGCCGTCGTCATTAGGTTTTATTTCACTTGGTTTAATTTCCCTTTTGTTATTATTATTAGCAATGGCTCCACCATTATCGTCGATTTCCCAAATATTAGACTTCGGGCAACATATCTAGAAAAGCGTCATTGAATAAGATATTTACTTCAAATAAAATTTATTACCTGTGCCACCAAAAAACTGAACTATTATTTTCTAGACCATCTTAAATATTATTATTATGTTTTTTTATTAGCTAGAATAGAATAGAAACATTTTTTATTCAAAAAACTTTTAAATTTATTGTATATTTTTTTTTTTTGAAAAGAGCAACCGCCGAGTTTTTTGCTGGCTCTTCTCGGCAGGAAAGGTATTCCGAACTAGTGGTATTCATTGACAATTCAAAAGTGCATGTAAAAGTTTATTTGAATAAAAAATATTTCTATTTCTATTTCTATAATAACCCCTAAAATTTTGGTGAAAATGGTGAAAAGATATTTACATAGTCCCCTTTTGCAACGGGTGAAAACCCAAAAATCGTCGTTCCTCCAGTCGTCTGCTGCCCTTCGCAAGGGACTTGTTCGAGCCACACCTGCTGTTCATGTTTATTCAAATGTGCAAACGATGGGCACTCTTCGATTTTCACACATTGTTCACATATATTATCTGAAACAGTGTTGTTACGCACAAAAATGATTATCGGGAGATTTTAGATTTCTGAAATTAAGGCCCAATTTCGCCAACATGGAGAAGGTCTACAGTATTCTATATTTACATTACTACTATTCTACAACGTGTAATGAAACTCCGAAATAATACTGAAGGAGGTGAATGTGCTCATGAAACTGAACAACTTTCCCCAAGGAACGTAGGTCGAAATGTGAAAAAACATGTGGACCTCCCATACAAAATTGACGATTAGCTGATTGATTTACTATGGGAGATAAAAAATCTTTTTTCATATTTCGACCTATGTTCCGTGGGGAAAGTTGTTCAGTTTCATGAGCACATTCACCTCCTTCAGTATTATTTCGGAGTTTCATTACACGTTGTATATTTACACTAATACTAGTCTATATTTACGTTTTTTCACATTCTAATCCAGATTAGTCCCAGGATTTACGGAGTAAATAGCTTAGATAGGTATACTAAGTTCAATAAAGCCTCAATAACGCAACTGTATAAACCGAAAGGTTGCTGGATCAAATCCCATCCTTTGCAATAGTCGTATCTACTCCTATGACAATACAATTAGTTGGAGGGAAAAGATGAATATTAGTCATTTTGTTGTCATGTGTACAATTTTAATTATTGTATTTTATTTTGAGTGTTTTTTGTGATAGCACGTTATAATTTCCAAAGACTTCTTTTATTAAATCACAGCTAAGTTACACTGTCTTACCTTTTCTAACGGCACTTGCGAATAAAAAGTTAATCCAAAAAATGTTAAAAACCACGCAATATCTTCTCATTGTTAATGTTTAATGTAACATCACACAGCACCTTTTCTTAACAAATGATGCAAAGGTATCCTGCCAACCTGCCCTGATTATGGACTATTAGACACATTAACAAATGCCTATGTAATTGTCACCTAATGACGGAAATCTGTTTGTGGGTATTTGCCACTAATTGCTTTATGCGATTATCTATATAGGTAACTCATTATTATTATTAGACTAATAGTTTTGTTATCGATAAGTATCAAAGTTAAAACCTGCCGAGTGCAAGTCTGACTCACTTAAAAAGTGTTCTGCCACACAATATAAATTGTAATAAATAACAATAAACATACATACAACATACACATATAGTACGTGTGAAGTTTAAGATAACTATTATTAATGTGTCATAATAAAGAATTCACTCATAAATGTAAATTACCTACCTACAAGCTAACTTATCTGTACAAAAGATTCAGATTTTTTAAAAGAGCTAAAAGTTTTGATAAAAGTTGAATAGTGCTTACAATGCCAAAAAAATAATATTATTAACAATAGTAGTCGAATACTATTAACATTATATATCGATGATTAACATAGAATCAAACTTAACGTGAGCCCCGGCTATGTAAAAAAATTTCTTGAATACCTAGTAAGTAGCGCCTGACCAAGTAGAGTTAGATTAGGGGTATGGGTTGAATTTACACTGCTATACCTCTTCCAAGTTAGTCCTCTACCATCTTAGACTGCATCGTCACTTACCATCAGGTGGGATCGCAGTCAAGGGCTATCTTGTCATCGAATTAAAAAAAAAGAGTAGGGACTCCCAAGGGTTCTTTTATTATAATTTACCATGATAAATGCTATAGTAATACGTTTTCTGTCAAAACTTCAACTGGCTCCTTATAGCTGAAGCTTTAGACCCTTGTGACAGATATCAGACGAGAGACAGGCAAACAAAACTAACAGTAGAGGCTTAACAAAGGGTCCCGTTCGATGGCGTCCATTGGATACGGAACTCTAAAAGAAATAATTCTTAGAAAGGATTATTCTTTTAATTAGTGATGATACAATGATTGATTCACTGTACCATCGTTAATTAAAAGGGCGCATTTCAAGAAAATTGATGAGGAAAATAGTTATTCTTTGGTTTAGGGAAATTTTATACAAAACAATAGATGCTTATTATGTATATTATTACGCAATACATTCTTTTAATGAAACATATATACCTACCTACTTAGGTACTTTAAATAACCCTTAGTATAATATTATATGAATGGAAACAAATAGACTTCAATTACTTTGATTTTCAAATCAAGCTAAGTAAACCAACTAACCAAAATAATAGTTAAGTATTTAAACTTAGTTATTATTTTGGTCCCTTAAGTAGTTACTAGTTAGATAATAATAACCAAAGTTTTTAAAAAGTACTTAAATTTTTTTTTTAAGATAAGACAAGACAAAATCATACAAATTCAAGCAAACTCGGACGGAGACCTTACTTCGCTCGGTCAACAATATTTAGGGCGCAAGACCTCACTTCTTTTCGATAGAAACGGAATTACCAATGTACCAAATTCCTATCTTAATTAGGTTAACTATTACCGAAGTGTCGTTAAACTTCAATTATGTACTTATATCGAAATAATAATATTAAATCCAAACAGTTCCGGCATCTGCCAGCGGAGTTCTGTAACTACGTACTTTGTCGTAATGGTAGCTCATACTACTCTAGATTGCGTAATACAATCATCATTGTCGTCTGTTTATATTAAAACTTGTTACGAGTAAACTCGTGAAGCGGTGATAGCCCGATAAGCTTCGGCTTCCTTTTCAAAGGTCTGGGGTTCGATTCCAGGCTTTTGATTCTATAACAATAAAATTTAGCTTGTATCACTCGGACCATAATAACGAATCGATAGACGAGATTCATCTAAATCGGTTCAGTAGTTTAGGCCATTCGGTGGAACATACGTCAATAGATACAAAATATACTAATACATACATACATACATTCATAGAGACTCCTAAAATAACCCTTTCTTGGCTTTGCTCGTGAACGGGTGCCACCAACGGGAATGGTTCTGCTTTGTGTCTACCCATCTTAACATGTGTTAGGTTGTGGTAGGTGTGCATTTTTGAAACTTCTTTGTGGAAACACTGTGTGCATAGCATAGCTTTGTTAACCATTGCAAAAATTTTT
Source organism: Hipparchia semele (assembly GCA_933228805.2). Taxonomy (NCBI): domain Eukaryota; kingdom Metazoa; phylum Arthropoda; class Insecta; order Lepidoptera; family Nymphalidae; genus Hipparchia; species Hipparchia semele. The sequence goes on along the minus strand of OW121721.1, from coordinate 6,518,672 downwards.
TGAAAAGAGCAACTGCTGAGTTTCTTGCCGGTTCTTCTTAGCAGAATCTGGTAGTAGATTTATCACGTGTCATAAGAGCTACAAGTTGGCCTACATGAAATAAATAAATTTTGATTTTGATTTTGTCGTAGTCGAGTAAAAAATATTTCTCAGCTTGTCGTCGACGAGCGACGTGTGGCCATTGAAAGTCGTTTGCGTTTATTAAAGGCTCTTAAGACAATTCGCTTATTTCGCTTTCCGTGAATTTTCCGCCTGTTTATCTGCATGCTGTTTTGTGGTCATTAGTTAGGAGGAGTGCGCGTTCTCATTATATTTTACAACCGGTCTGGAGAATAACCCTTTAAATGCGCTCGGGGTTTTAATGGCCGCTATAACGCTCTTTAACGCCACATTAATTATCGCCGCTTTTGCGTGATAGGATCAAGTTAACAGGGTTTTATAATAATATCATGACTTATTCACTGGATTGATTTAATTAGCTGCTTTGTGTAATATTGAATGGGTAAAATTGGCTTTATATAAATTACTTACTAGTAAGTACGGTTGAAAATTTTTGAAATCAATAAGACAGCCCTTGACTGCCCTCCCATAATAGTGTATCTGACTTGTTTGTAACTTATTAAGAGTCTTTCAAAAAAGGAGGAGGTTCTCAATTCGTCGGCATCTTTTTTTAAAATTTTTTATGTATGTTTCCCGATTACTCGAAGACGCCTGAACCCAAAAAAAAGGCACATAGTCTAAGTTTATCTTTAAGTACATCTTTAAATCCGAATTGCTTCTGATAGAACTAATAACAAACTATTTAAACGTTAAACACGAATAAATAACTTTTCAATCACCTAAAGTGTATGTACCTAATATTATGTTCAAGCAAAAAAACACTTAATATCATTCAGAGCAAAACGCGAGTGGCAAATATTGCAGACAATTTGTTATTGCCACAGCATATTGAAGCCGCGTATAAGTCACAGTAGTGGGCGATCCAAAAAAGGCAAACCCATCGATCTATCTTCAAAGGGTTCTGGCCTGTAAGCAGTATTTACTGGAGGAAAAGCAGTAACAAATGTCGGGTGCAAAAGATCGAAGGCTACACAAACTTAAATACCCGCAATTCCTCAAGAAAAAGAATTTTGAGATTGAATTTTTACGCTCTACCTATTTTAAATATGTAAAGACTAGCTAATGGCCGCGATTTTGTCCACTTAGACTTAGTTTTTAAATATGAAATATACCGTGGGAAATCTTTGATTTTTCGGGATAAAAAGTATACTATGGCAATCTTCAGGTCCTGAACTATGCCAATGCAAAAAATTACGCCAATCCGTTGCTCCTTTGCAACGTGATTGAAGGAAAAAGCAACAAACCATCAAACATATACACTTTCGCATTTAAAATAGGAAAAAAATATATAGTCGTTGAAGAAAGTTTTTACTGTATCATAGTTCCTTAATAAAACATTAGTTTCAGTTGTTAGTTCAGCCCATCAGTCCGACTGTTTGTCAGTGTCACAACCATTTTATTTCTAGTTCAGGATAAGTAAATTGTTTTAATTTGAACGGATAAGGTACTTTGAGTAGTGCTGGCAGCCGCTGGACTCAGTGGCACAAGAACTTGTTCTGTTGTGACCTTTAGATGTCCAGCAGAGAGCGCCTTTCAATTGAAACAAGTAGAGCTAACATGCGTGCCATGAGAAAATTTTGTATACACGTTTACTCGTGAATCTCTATAGAGATTCACATAGAGATTATGAGTATTTTTACAAAATTTTCTCGTGGCACGTTAGCCCTGAAGGACGACGAATTTCTCTTCAAGTAAATATATTTACTTTCTAAGGGATAAAGTTTTTGTTAAGTAAAATACCTAACGTAACTTTTATTGCAGCGGTTATTCCAGAGCAACTCTAAAATAAACCTATATTACAAGTATCAAATCTTGTGAACACGAAACTGCGATATGCAAGAAAGTAAAGTACGCAACAAGGCACAGGTTCAACCTGTAAGAATTTTGCTCCATTCGAGCACAAATCGCGAAAACTTTAATCTTTTCAACTGAAAGCTGCTAGAATATGTATGCTTCAGCACTGTTCGGATGAAAATTCAAAACAATAAGAGATTTCATACTAAGAAGTACATACTATATGAAAAAATTTATGTATGCTTGAAACGCAGATTTTTTTTTCATAAATTTTGATTTAGTGCTATTGAGTTTAATAAAAGTTAAAAATTAAAGATAATTGATATGGCTGGGATTTTTTGTAAGATACTTTGTGAAAATTATCTTTCAGCTCTATAAAAGTTACAGAAAACTTGCCTTAGCCACAATTAATTAAGTAAAATAAAAACTGTTTGTTCGAAACAAAAATTACTTAGAATGCAACAATGCAACTATGCAATAAAATAAAACAACCATTTTCCTAATTTTCTAGGCAGTTATTAAGCTATTACACACGTAGAACAGGAAAGTAAAAATTGCATGGCAAAGATTTTCAACAAAATCCCACTGAATACTCCTAGGATGTAGGTAGGTACTTCAAAAACATCTTAACCTTACTTAACATGTATTTTACATTATTCCCCCTTTTCTGCTGAAACACAACGCGTGGACACTTTTCCCCCAGAGTACGCCCTTATAGTTTATTGACATTTACTTTCCTAGCGCAAACATGGCGACGCGAGCAGTCTCGGGTTAATTCCCGTTTAACGCCGCTTCTATGCTTTGGAGAGCTTTTTATTGGCAGTAAGCGTTTGCTTAGAGTAAAATGCATAGTATTATTTTGTATCGAAATAGTAATGATACTTCAGATACTTAATTATTAAATTCATTTTATATTCATACTAGATTTTGCCCGCGACTTCATCCGCGTGGAATTAGGTTTTTTTGAAATCTCGCTATAAACTCTTTATTGTGAAATATATAGTACTAGTTGATGCCCGTGACTTCGTTCGCTTGGATTAAGGTATGATGTCTGATGATGAGCTAATAATGTATCCAATTTTGTAAAAATGACTCATCAAATCATTCGGAAAACTGTCCATCAACCACAACATGATCTGGTAAAAAAGTTAGCAGCAGGAATCTTATACAAAACTGGGCTAAAAATTTATTATTGTCTGGAAAAACAATATCTTGCTCCGGATGTCACCATGACTTTAATGAAATATGTATTAGCTTGCGACTTGCCAACTTGTATGAGATGCCGCGCCACAACGGTTTACAAGGCTTAGCGAAGTCTTGATTACTTTCTGGAAAATCGTTGGTCCATATAACTTCACTCCATATCTAGTATGTATCTACTTGTGTTATAAAACAAAGTTCCTGCGCCGAGTTTATCGGTTTGTGCGTGGTATGCAAAAATATACGGTACGGGTTTCACGGTAGTAAGTACCTACTATAACGGCAAAATACTGAAATGTATCTTAAGGCCCTAAGATGTGTGAAAATGCCTAAATCGATGTATATACTATATTTAAATGAAATTGAATTTTAATTTAAAAAAAAATGGTTAATTCTAGCCGTACAGAAAAAATACAGAACTAAAGATAAAGGTTCAATTTATTTTTATTCCGTATTACATTCGTGTAAAGTAATTTTTTCCTGAAATACAAGTAAATCTGCGCGAGCGTGCCTGCCCTGTCACCCTGTTCACCATCTAAGATTACGCAGTAAGCAACGTCTGTAAGTATATCCGGTACGTAGGTACGTACACTTATGTGCTAGTCATAATATAAAACGCTGACTCATAAGAAAGCTTATGGCCTGACTGTCTGAGTGTTTGTCGGTATCTAAGTATTCATTGGCAATCTAAATTTTGGCTCGAAGCACCTCTTGGCTCTGGTACAAGTGGGCCAATAACAAATGAGTGGGAGCATAAAGAAGAACTGTCGATTACAAGACAAAATACTCCAAGCTAGACGAAAACTATTAAACATTTAAGACTGAAGCATACAGAGCGCGGCGACGGAGTGGCGCGACGGGAATGAAGTCCAAAACGGTTTTCAGAAGTTCAGTGCACTTCATAAATGCAGGAAAGTACTGCTTACTAAGAGAAAAACACTATTTCAGTACTAAGTTGCCATGCAACCCAATGCTGCGAGGATACCAGTAATAGATACTCTGGGTTGGTATGCCAGTAGAGCCGTATAAGAGCAGTTTCATACTCCATAATCAACAATGCCATGCCCCACGACTACTGGCGCTTTCCAATCAAATGACATAGATCAGCCCCAACCTTAGCTTGAGTGTTGTGGCCAAAGCTATTTAGTAGATCAGTAGTACTCGTATGTTGGGCAAACATTATTTTAACCAGTATTGAGACAAACTTTACCAGCAACTGTATAAAGACGGTCCCATTTCGGAGCATTCATTGAGGCAGCACGTGTGATTTCACGTAATTCTTATGTCTTGCCTTACAGTTTCTGTGGCGTAGCGCGACTAAGACGCGTTGTTTGTTTGATGCTTTAGAAAGCTTAATACATACATTATTATTAATAATTATTTAAGTTCAGGAAACTTCGATTTGCAAGTTCATCAGCACAAAATACCTTGATACTATAAAATTTACTTTATAATAAAGCGACTTTATCGGCGTTTAAAAAAATACTGTTTTTTTTTTTGAATAAAAAGGTGATCTTTTGATAGTGTTGCTTTATTCTTCATTTACGCCGTAATAGAGCTACGGATCGGCGTGATTTTTAGCAAAGATCCCTTTGAGTTGAGTCCCTGCAGGATAGGATAGGTACATAAAACCTAATTGAACTTGTATTGCAGCTGTCTTTAAGTTACTCTCCTCTTTTTTGAAATTCAGTGGTACATTCAAACACTAAGTACACTATCTAATGCAGCTAATTAATGCAATTAGGTATAATAGATCATAATAGATTCCACTCTAATTTGAGAATCCTACTTGTATTCGCATTGCAAACATGAGATCCCTGACTCAATTAATCATATTATTCAGGTTTAAGTTTATTTTAGTTCATTACATATTATACCTAATTAGACTATTCAGCCGGTTACGGCAGCCAGATCCTTCCAACTGGGCATAATTCCTTGTTGCAGTGGTTTGGGTGATGTTTTTTGTATTTAACTTTTAATTTTTTATGTTTTAATTTTAGATAAATTTTCTGAATTCCGACTTCTAATTTCAACCATTGCAAAACCAGTATGGTTCTATATTTCATTATCTATGGTTTACATTAAAAATTGCTTTACAATTATTTCAAAGTACCTAACAATTAAGTATCGAAGCTTATTTTTACTATAGAATGTTAGACGAGGGTCTGCTGTGGTAGGCACCTGACACTGTTACAGCCATATGTCCCGAACCCTATTAAACGCAAAGTACGAAAACTCGTTAGGTGAACTGAATTTACGATGCGTTGTATCGAATTTATGACTAAATTAGATACGAGTAGCCTACCTACAAATGCTAGTGACACTAAGTCTTAACAAATCACTTGTACAAAATTTTCTCGTGCATGTTGAATAAATTATGAAACAAGTGTAAATTGAAAATTTAAAACAATATGTGAAATTAAAGAATATATGTTATTCGCCACTTTGTGGTGGCGATCATCTTGGATTTTAAATTGATCATAGTGTATGGTATTCCATTAGTCAAGCCCTTTTATTTGATACCCATATTGAGGGAGTTGTGAAAAAATATTATGTAATCCGCCATTTTGTGGCGGCGGCCATCTTGGACCGATTTTCATCAAGCATAGCTAAGAACACTCACTTTTTAAATGGAACGTAGGAACTCTTTGATTTTTTGGTATAAAAAGTAGTCTATATCACTCTCTACATTTTCAATTAATTATAGGTACCCATGCAAAAATCACGTCGATCCTTACCTCTACTGTGGTGTGATTAAAGGATAAACCAATAAACCGACAAACAAATACACCTTTTCTAATATCAGTAAGGATACTTCAAGAAGTTGTAGAGTATGTAGAGTATTTCAAGAATTAAAGATGATTTAGAGTACTTCAAGATATGATATTGAGTACAATAGGATTATAATACGTCTTTAGGTGCATCGGTTTGGGCTGTGCGTTGTGATTCAGTCACAGTACTGTTGTATATATATACAACAGTACTGTGACGGTATCTAAAGATCTCTTTAGATAGACAATCTACTTAGGAGTTGATGTCCCTATTTAAGCATTTTCATAAAGTTCTTAGAATAAAGGCATGCAAAACAAAAATAACATGCATTATGCATGAGCTCGCACGTCACGTACACGTATGGATATAGACGAACGCCGCTTGTCTTTATGAACGAAGTTCATTTTTCATAAAAGATATTTTCATTTATTATTTAGTACTTGATATAAAATAAACATTAATTCTCTCGTGAGTTTGAGTAAATTTAGTCTCTCTCCATGCTAATCTAGTTTTGCTTTAATTTAGAAACTAGTACTTAGTTCATATCGGAATGATATCAACTTTGTACGTGTACAAAGTAATTATATATATTTTTTTTTACTTTGTAGTCAAAATCACATGAAAAATAATGTTTGATGATGGTTTTCGTTGTGAAAAAATAAATGGACTTAAACTTTTTTTGACATTCCTCTGAAGACTGTTGACTACACGATGCTTATTACCCCGTTACACTCATATTTATTTAATATCAACGAGATATACATATTGTAGGAAAAACTAAGTTTGTATGGAAATTAAACTATCGATGTAACGTGTTCGATTTTATTATGAGCTTCGATATTATGTATTTCGATATATGGCGTTAGGGACCCGTATCTTTAGTCATGAAGCTTCTTCAGATAAAATATGCAGAAACTTTTTATAATCATGTTTACTTAATCATCGCTTCATTCTTCAGATATAATTTGTTATCATTGACTTCAAATGCTGGAGTAGCGACCCTGCACCGGGAATCGCAGTGTTGGCAGATCCCCCCCATTAGGTGGACCGACAACATCAAACGAGTCGCAGGGAGCCGCTGGATTCAGGCGGCGCAAGACCAAGGCCTGTCGAGGTCCATGCAAGAGACTTATGTCCAGCCATGGACGTCTATCAGTTGATAAAAAAGAAGAAGATTGACTTCGAATAAAGTAGGTAATTCATCTAATAATATAATATTATGTGTTTATCTAATATCGATCGAACTACACGATTACTCGAGTTTATTACGAGTATATTTAGTAAAAAGGAAACAATATCATTAATTTGTATGTTTGCTTTAACGCCGATGTATCAATGTCCTATCTGTTGTTTATAGACAGTGATAAATTGGGCAGCCTTTATTTTCACAATAGTTTCCCTCATGTTTCGCTTTTGTCTCCCGTGGCGTCACATACCTCACAATATGTAGATCCGTTGACAAAGTTAACTGTTTTTAAACTTGTACGTGAACAAGTTTCTGTTATATTTGTTCAAACGTTCAGAGGTAGTTTGGTTGCATACTGTGTCGAAAGCTTATACACCAGTAGAATAAAGGAGAATAGAAAAGTTTTTTATTCAAATAAACTTTTACAAAGTGCCTTGCAATCGTCAAGTGAATCATATCATATCACATATGAATGGTTCGGAATGCTATTCCAACTGAGGAGAACTAGCTAGTAGCTTAGATTATTGAATCTAATTTAATCATTTTTAGATTAAACTAGCTTTTGCCTCCGCGACTTCGTCCGCGGGGGATTATGTTTTGGGATGGAATTTTTAAAAACTGTGAAAAATGTTATTTTTTATTTTTAATCGAAATGCAAAATACCAATGTTCACAGATATATATAACTTGAAAAATGACGGATTTTCATACAAATATTCATCCCTTACTTAACTACTTTATTTTTCACTCTGTCTTGAGTTTGAGTTGAGTGAGTGTGCGGTCTATAAATTTCAGCCTTAGAGCATTTAACCATAAATGCTCAAAGCCTGTACCTAACGTGACTCGTCTGACGTTTTCGGTCCATCTAGCGGGGGTCTGTCAACTTTTCGCTGCGAGACCGTCACTACAGCACCTTGGAACTCTAGCGAACGTCAGTTCATGATTCGGTTATTGTAATTTATCAGAAGATTTTTTACCGCGGTAAGGAACCGACTCGCACTTGCCGGTTATTTGGTACGTAGGTAAACACATAGTGCCTACAGCAATGAACAGTGCTTATATTAAACAATGTGTTGCTTATAACGGCTTGGAACATAAATTAGGGCAACTAAAATATCGGACAGCGCTCGCAACGTGCGGGTTGGCAGCGGCGGTGGAGGCAGCTCGTGCCAAATTGCGTCGTGCGCTTATCATTCGGATTACGTCGAACAGCCACAATATAACACGTCATGGCTAGCCACGACTCTAAAATGTATGGACGAGATTTCGACAAGTGATTGGCTGAACCTAGTTTTGGTAGGTAGGTATATTTCATCAAGTGTCATGCCACAGGGGGAATTTTGCGACCGTGTGGATCGGCTTTATAGACCGCTAATTTCAGTTGTACGTTTATCATTCTCATTACGCCGAATCAATATCACACATAGCTAGCAACGACTTTAAAATGTATGGACGAGATCGCGACGTCAATACAAGTGATTGGCTGAATCTAGTTTTGATATTATATTTCGCCAATGTTGTACCACAGGAGGGAATTAGCGCCCATGTGGATCACTTTTAGGCTGTTCCTGCTAATTGACGTCATACGCTTTTTATTCGTAATGCGTTGGATACATTCGATTTCGTCTTATGGAAGATTTTCCAAAGGCATACCGAATGAATATCTCTTGCAGCTCAATTTTAACATTCTTTCACTAATATTTGCAGTCCGAACGTCCGCTGAAAAGCAATTCCCTTAGACATGTTCTCGCTAAGCTTGTGTGAAAATGACCTTTTTCACATTCCGAGCTCCTTTAGTGACATTAAAGGTCTGGACACACAAAACTGATTGCGTAAACGATACAATTTAGGGAACTGCATGAAGAAGTCACACTGCCGAGATCCTGCGATTGCTATCACCAGCAACGCGACGCCCAACGGCTTCCGCGCGTGGCGTTGAGTCCTTTGTTAATCTGAGTTTCTACTCATTACAACGACAGCATATTGTAGCTAGAATAGCTTTATTTAGGTCACTTAGTTGGGCATGGTAAATTATATGTTCGCCATTATACGTTGTAGGAGTCACGTTGATGAATCTGCATTCCGAACCGGTGGAAGAGTCATGACGTGCCATAAGAGCTACAAGTTGGCGTACATGAAATAAATAATTTTAAATTTGAATTTGATGACGTTTCCGTCGCGCGTCTTGCCGCTGTTTGACGAGTTTGTCAGTGCCTTAAAATGTGAGGAGAATTGTGTTTCCCGGTTGCAATAGTGTCCAGCTGCAACCGCAGACCAAACTGTCTGTGCTTATTTAAGAACTTTGCGGTGCCACCGAGCACAGCGAACCATTTTAACAGTTATTCAGAAAACCTATTTGCTTACCATATTTTATTATCCGATGTAAAGTTAGGTCTTTTGACTGCATATTAAAGATTTAAGTGCATCAAGTACTATGCCCATGCAAAATATTCACGTTAAAAATTTTTTTGTGAGATTTTGTGGATTTTCCACAAAAATTCGGCCAAATCAGTCCGATCCGTCCAGTGATCAGTCAGTCAATCAGTCAATCCGAATCAGTGGTAGATTCATTTGACATCGCATTGCATCGATTCGAAAGCACTTTGTAAAAGTTTATTAAAAAAAATATATTCTATTCTATTGGTATTTTAAAATTATCATCCACAGATCTCTAGCCGGTGCATGTGTTTTTATACATACCTTATTGATTTTTCCAGGCCAAGGCGTTCGAAGGGACCCGATGACTCGGAAAGCATCGGTCTGTTCGGTCGATTTGCAGTGCAAATTGATTTTTATATCGATAGCCTCCTTCATATTTCTAAGCATTTTGTTTGTCATCGCTGCTACGTGTTGATAAACTCTCTTATCCAAACTAATATTATTAATGCAAAAGTAACTCTGTCTGTCTGTATGTTTGTTATGCTTTGAGGCCAAACCAATTTTGTTGAATTTTAGTACCTATTGAGAAAGATCCTTGATTTACAAATTTTTTTTTTTCAAGGGAAGCTGGAAGAAATTTCTTTTTTTATCCGACGAAAAAAGGAGGTTCTCAATTCATCGCATATATATTTTTTTTTTGAAATAAGTTTTACCTGTGTCTACTTATTCTAATATACTTACATATGTTTTTGCCTTGTAATACTTTATATGTACCTACATAAAAAACAAGAATAAATAAATAAATAAATGATAATGGTGATGTATACAGATTTATATGCACTGATTGTGATCCCTACCCGGAGATTATGTATATTAAATGCCCAATTAATCACTTGAGCCCGGTATCATACGAGTAGATATATTCAGAATCAATGAGACATAATGGAGCGTAGATTTAAATGAGTGGGCTTTTGAGTATCATCAATGCAACGTTGGACATAATATTATGCCGAGAGCTTCCATTTAACTTAACATGTTTATAATACCATAAAGGGTAGGTATGTACCTACTCTACCTTTTATATTATACAGTACAGGTACTATTTAATTCAGATAGACCAATGAAATTAAACATTGTACTTCGGAAAAATTCCTGGAAAGTATGATTTTGATATTACACCTAGGCTTGAACATTAACATTTTTAAGTTAATTTTTAACTTGGATCGTTTATCCTATTGTAATTAGTCTAAGCTGCCAACACTCTTGGGATTTTTTTCAAATTTCACTTGGTACAAGTTTAAGTGGAAAATCGAAATCAAAGATTTTCTTTTCAGAAAAATAAATTCTAAAATGTAACTGAAACATGTTTGCAGTTTTCTTTCACATAGGTATATGAAATCCTATGAACTTAAAAAATTGGATGCACAATATCGGGTAAAGTGAGTCACAGTGTACCAAACAGCGCACCCGATAACGCTCAGTTTAAGAAGTCCTAAAGGTACGTAAGAGATTCCACTAGCTGATACCCGCGACTTCGTCCGCGTGGATTTAGTTTTAAAACCCCACGGAGACTCATTGATTTTCCGGGATAAAAAGCATATATCACTCTCCAGGTCCTCAACTATACCCAAGCAAAAAATCACGTCAATCCGTAGCTCTGTTGCAGCGTGATTGAAGGACAATCCAACAAACAAACACACCTTCGCATTCATAATAGGTATAGTATGAATTACTAAGTGAGATACTTACATCTTACGCTATAATACTTACGTTGACAAAGATATTCCGCTGGCTTTACAAATGGGTCCTTTTGACGGGTCGAGACTCGAGTAGACGTCTTGCTTCCTTCGTCATAATCGCAGTTCCTTTGCACATTGTGCTAGAGCTGAGTTTTTTAATGTGTCGCACTTTGTGCTAGTGGGATCAATGTGCGAAAGGAAAAGCTATGTGCAATGGTTTTACTTAAACGTGTTACTTATTTATCAAAATACCTAAAGATATTTCTCTTACTTATTTAAAAGCTGATGCTCCCGACTTTATCCGCGTGGATAAAATTTTTATTCCGCGGGAACTTTTTGATTTCTCGGCATAAAATGTAGCCTATGTATTTTTTTTTTGCATGTTAAATTTTTTTATTAAAATCACACTCACACTAATATTATAAAGGCGAAAGTTTGTATGTGTATGTGTGTGTGTGTATGTTTGTTACTCCTTCATGCCACAACGAATGAACCGATTTAGCTGAAATTTGGAATGGAAATAGCTCATACCCAGGATTAAAACATAGGCTACCTTTTATCCCGGAAAATTACAGAGTTCCCATGTGAATTCAAAATCCTTGATCCATGCGGACGAAGTCGCGGGCATCGTCTAGTGTTACAATAAAACTTATTGCTAAACTAGTCTAATTACTATACAAATCATGCCCGCGTGGAATGGTGTCAAGAATACTGGCTGCATTTCCGCGCTGGACAGCCAGGCTGATCCGTTGTGCAAAAAATGAGCCAGCCCTTCTGTCACCAGACGAGGTAATTAACCGCCTATGTATTAATTCTATCTGTGTTATCTCCCAATTTCCAATTTAAGTATTTTTTAAGTACAGGACACGCACTGGACCAATTATTTTTTGTGTGAACAAAAAAGTTCGTTCCGATATACCGAACTCATGTTTCTTCCTAACACAGTAAAAAGTTTGGGGGTATATCACACCCCGCGGGTATCAGCAGCGTGACGTATGGTACCTAAGGCGCTGCGCAAACGTGGACACTTTTTGTTGCGGACACGGGGCACTACCACAGGTAACTTGCGTGTCAATTTTCTAAACATGATTGCATCAGTGTAACGATCGCAATGGTCTCTAATTGACTGAATTTATGACGGTCTTGCTGCGTCAATTCATTTTAACCAATAGCGGGAGGGTGCCAGCCAATCAGAAGTCGTTGCGATCGTTACACTGATGTAATCATTTTTAGGGAATCGCACACTGTATTCTGTGTCCAGTGTTGGCAACCTGACACAGTTGCCGTTACTGGGAACAGTTGGAACAACTCAACTGTGCAACTCGTACAAATTGTATGGAATGTTGCTTGTGTCGTCAACTGACAACTTTTAGTGTCATAGTTGCTTACCCTAAACACTTTGTGACTGGAAGCAACTGGACACAAAAAGTGTCTATGTTGGCGCATTTCTTGGTTGATTTCATATGTGTTATATGAAAAGAAAATATTCAATGGTAGCTTGTATCCGACACAAGACCCAAAAGTGTCTTCGTTTGCGCAGCGCCTAAAGGGCCCTACGGAAACACATTCGATGCGGAAACGCGACGTGATAAATCATCAACCATTGTCACGCTCGCGGGGGCAATTGACATTGATTTTTCTTCCCTGCGTCCATCCTCTTGTCACGTTCATATAGACGTTTGAAGGTTTTCAGCGTATACAAGAGAAAAGTTTAACAAGTGTAAATTGAAAATTTAAACCACCCGCGACATCAGAATCTATGGCCGGACTATGTATGATATAACCTATCCTGTTATCTACCCAGTTTTCTACTCCATCATCAGGTTCTCCACCTCGATCGTCGATCATCATCGATTTAACACCTACTCATTGAGACCATTCTAATGAGCCCAAACACATTAGGTATATTTGCTGTAAGTTGCTAAGGGGTTGGGTATCTTGCTTGGTAGACTATTTGATGCTGCAGCATCAGCTCAAGGTTACCATACCTTGGAAATAATCCAAACTAATAGTACACAAAATTACAAATCAATCACACTAGTAAAAGTTCGTAAAATCCCTTTAGTCAACAACAAAATAAACAGAAAAATCCGCATCAAAATTGGTCCACTCGTTAGGGAGCTACGAGGGAACAAACAGACAACGTCTCGGGCTTCGTCCGCGGTGTCTCTTTCTTCCGATCTTGCCAGTTTTGTTTAAAAAGTAGCCTATGTCATCCAGACCATAATAGCGAATTGATTTACACTTCATTCATCAAAATCGGTTCAGTAGTTTAGGCGCTACGGTGAAATATACGTAAAAAGACCCATATGTACATACATACATAGACTGCTAAAAACAGAACACTTCCGGTTTGGACGTAGGCGGATAAAAAGACGCTGCGTCTCGGCGCTTTTATACTCAGAGACTTCAGCCCTGTCATTGTTGCCAAATAATAATCTCGATTTCAAATCAGATGGGTAGATGTACTCAATACTAGGAGCAATAATAATAATTCTTGTTTATTATAAGGATAAAATTGTACTGTAAGTATTATGATGTTTCCTCAAGAGATCTTCAACTAACAAGTAGATATTCGATTTCAAAAGATATTTTGTACACAAATCCTTTTTACTGACACAAAAGCTATTCCTCATGCTTTTGATCAAAATACAGGAGTAATTTCTCAAAGGCGAATTGTTTTGTTGTAATAAATAAAACGAATCCCCAATTATTAAAAATTGTGATATATTCTTTCTTAAACTATTAATATTTAACTGTACAAAATACACGTTGTTTCTAATTTACATAATAATAATAATAATATATATTTAACAAAATTATATTAATAAAAATATACATATATAAAATATATAAATCGATTATTCGATTGCAGGCGATGATCGATCATTTGTCAATGCTTTTCTTAGCTTCACCGTGGCGAATTGCTGCGGCCTGGTTAAAAGGAATTTATGTGTACAGTTTTGTCACTTACAGTTTTTAGTTGTATAATGCATGTTACAGGTCAAGAGGACGTAACTTATTTTATGCCATATTATTGTAGTTATAAGGCTCAAATTTCGAAAACAAATTTTCCAAAAAATAATGTATTCATTTCAGAGTTGTGTATCTTACGATGGCACATTATAGATACACAACTCTGAATTGATTATAGATACAAGGTTACATTCTATTGACCTGTCACCTGTATGCTACAACGTAACAATTTTAAGAAGAGTTTACTTCTTCCACGTCCCATACAAATGGAGTTTGATTTTTATTTAAGTGTAGTATCAAAGTCAATGAAACTTTATAAATACGCCTTAGAAGGTAATGTTTAGATTTTGCGGAAAACGTAGAAATCACAGATATCATAATAAAATTGCTATGGGGCGCCTAGAAAATTATATCGTGATTAAATAATAATCAAACTTCGATTGTGTGGTAACGAAATAATTTAAATATGTTTATGTACGTATTCCTATAATATAATCAAAACGTAAAAATTTCAATTACGTAGCGAAAAAAGATTTCAACAATCTTTTCATAACTTTTTATTATCTTCTCATAAATTGGCTTTAATAGAAAAATTATTTTGTTGGAATATGGTAATAAAAATATCTTAAACCTAATGTTAAACTCATATCGTAAATACATGCTAATTGATAAAATAATCAACGGCGAATAACTCCTTTTGGTATAATACCTACATAAAATCGATTTTTTTTCACTAAAAAATCTAGCTTTCACTGACTTAGCTTTATATATTGCTAAGCTAAATATACATAACATTAATAACAAAAACATATACAAAAATAGAAATAATATTAAACCTTTAGATCCACAGTTAGCTAAATTAGAAAAGTCTAAAGTACACTTTAAAATAGAAAGAGTTCAGATACAAAAATATAAAAGAGTAGGTATGTTACTTAAATGAAAACTTACTCGTATTCTACAATAAAAAAGTAAACAACGTATAAAAACTGGTACCTATATTGATTAAAATACTAGAGCCACTAGAATAGAAAAACCTTAACTCTAAATCAAACCTGAATCTACTTGTACATGGCCGTTTCTCGACCCCATAAATCATACCAAGGCCCAAATGTGTGACCTTCTTCAGGTAATTCATTTCCATCCACAGTCCTTTTCAGTAATTTAGTACGCGGCAATAACTGTGGTCTTTGTTGTTTTAATGCTTCATTGAATTTCTGATCATCGGATTCGCTGTATGGTGCATCATTTCGCTGGTCCATAAAACGCCTTGCCTCTAATCTTGCTTCTTCTTGTTTAATCTTTGATTTTTCAGCTTTTTTAGAATCTGTTTCATAATCATATCGCGATGTTTTTCTCTCTTGGTCACTAAAGTATGATATGTTTGACTCGTAGTATCTTTCTTCCCTTCTACCATTATACGGTAGTGTGCTATCATCATAACTCCTGTTAGACCTATTTCTTGCTCTGTTTTCGCGATTCTTTGTGTCTGTAAAATCTTTTCTCAAATGACGTCTATCTAGTGAATAATCTATTCTTGGTTCAGTGGCTTCGAAATTTCGTTTTTCTTTCTTCTGATTTCTAAGTTCAGCTTGTGGATATTCCGTATCATTTCCATTTTCGAAGGGATGTTTTCGATTTTTTTCTTCATTTTGACGTTTTTTGTATTTTAATGTACCATCATCATGTTCATTATAAGCATTTTCGTTTCTAATATCGTTATTATTTCGTTCAATGGGATTACCATATCGATCAGTTGGTTGGTCAGTGTCTTTATATTTAAGTGTTTCGGATGATGCAGAAAACGTTTTAATTTCCTTTGAAGTATCCTTAAAAGTTTTAAATTCCATAACTTTAGGTGGCGACCGTTCATGAGATAATTTTTTTGTCTTTTCGGAAGACATAGTCGCCCTAACGTGTGGTTTAATAGGTGTAACTTCAATTTCTTCAAATTCAGGCATGTATGCATTCTCTTTGTTATTCTTTACGTCATTATCTACATGCTGGGCTTGACGACGACGGTCTAATTCCTGTTGTTTTTTAGAAGTCATATGATCATCAACAATAATACAATCGTAAGGATCCGTACTGGAAGCTACAGAATTATTATCAGAATTGCTTTCATTATCATATCTCTGTAAGATCTCTCGGCGTTTTACGGTTTTCATTACGAATCCATCGCCATTTTCATCATTGTAGAAACTATTTTCAAAATTAGTTTTGATAGTGCTGCTATTAGTTAAATCAGAGTGTCGAGATTCATTTCTTGGTATAAATTCATTCTGTTTTTCTTCCGCAATAGATTTCTCTGAAAAACTCTTTTTATTCATCATTTGATTGTGATTATAGTTCATACTCCCTCTCTTCTCTTTTTCAGCACGTTCTTCATGTTGAATAGAGCCTAAGCTTCTAGCCTGTCGCATACCATTATTTACTTTGATGTCTTTTCGGTCGATTGTTTCTTGTGGTCGTACTGGAATGTTTTCAGGTGTTGGGGATTTCTCCAGTGCACTTTGCTTTTTTGGCCCTGGTACATCAGGGGCTGGTCGTAATTCTTTCTTTAATTTTACAAATAGTTTTTTCTTATATTCTGGTACAGTATCTACAATATCCCTATGCTGCCAAAGAGACATCCCCTCCATAATTTCTTCGGACGTAGTACGTCCAAATTTCCAGAATGACTTAGTTCTTTTTATTTTTTGAGAATCTTTATCCATGTCTAACATGTTGCGTAGAAGCAACTGTTGATCATCAGTGAGATATCCATTATTTGTATTATTGAGTCTTGGTCCGCGTTTCAGACTTTGTGTTTTTAAAAGATACGATTTGTGTTCCAGGTTTTGTTGGGCAGATTTACTACAAAGACAATTAGCAAATTAAAATAAAATAAAAACTAGCACTACTGCTACAAGAAGAAGCAACAAATAATAAAAGCAAACACTTGACAACAAGTTTTTAAGTACCTGATTGGGACACGGAGTCGTTGTGCCTCTTCATCGCTATAGTCAATATCAGGCTGCGGAGGTGGTTCATTTGAAAATCCCGAGTCATTCGAACTGTGTAATGATACATTTCCCACGGCACCCACGGCTGAAACGACTGTCTTCGCAGGGGCTGTTTTTTGAGCAACCTAAAAACATTTTTAAAATTATCATACTACCTAAAAAAGTGCAAACATAACTACAATTAAAATTAAATTCCTGTTAATCTTACTTGTGATCTCATTGGCAATGTTTGCGGACCGAAAGTTCTAGTTTCTATGACAGCATGAGTAGTGAAATTGGCAGCTGATGTTGAATTCTTGATAGCACCCGAGGCTGCAACGATCGGAGTTGGATGGAAATTAGCACTCGCTGATGTGCTTAATGCGCTTGGTGACGGAGCAGGCAGTGTTGGAGGTAAACCAGGTGAACTGTTAGCTAGGCGACCCTGAGAAAACAAATAATTCATAAAACCATAATATCATACTATAATCATTCATTTTTGGACCACAGAGATCTTTTCCGTGTGCATTGCTGTTAATAATAGAATCGATTTGGCAATCCTGTAAGTGATACCCGCTGGAATGTCGATCTTAATGTTAACCAAACAAACCTTATAGCTATTCCATAGTTGAGAAAGATGGTGTAGAACTATTATAACTAATATTAGCTGGAAGAAGCTTGGTCGTAAGTCCGGAAGTCGGCATTGAAATAAAAGGCTTATTTTGTTTATTGAAATGATCGTAACTTTTCTGTATGTATATACCTTGGTAACGTGGTGCGCTGTAACAGTATCCCCGAACATGCGTGTGGGCGGGTGAGAATGTGCATGCGATGTGGCAGTGGACGACAGCTGCGTGTGCGCCAGTGGCGCCGGCGGCGGTGTTTCGCTAGGCGTTTGTGCAATACTCCAGCGAGCTGGTGAGTTACCACTGTAGCAAGAAAGTAATAAATTTTTTAAATTACGATATCACCCATTTTTTTTTTAATATATAGACTAGCGCTTGGCTGCGATCACACCTGATGGTAAGTGAAGATGCGGCCTAAGATGGAACGCGCTTGCCTAGAAGATGCCTATTCACTCTTGATTTGAAGGTATCCAAATTATAGTTAGAGGGAAAAACGGAAGCCGGAAGGGCATTCCAAATTTTAGCGGTGCGTATCAGGAACGAAGAAGCAAAGCACTTATTTGAACTACGTAGGGGTGCAGATCTTTTCTGTGCCTTGCATTTCGATGGTAGAATGGTGACGGTGGAACCAAGTTGAAAAGTTCCTGAGCACACTCACACCCTACACCGAAATATATTCTGTAGAATACCGACAATAAAGCAACCATTTTGCTGCAGACTATATGAAAATGAAGGTATTAGACGCAACGTAAATTGTGTTATTTTTATTGGGGAAAATAATTCTCAGTACACTTGGTGGGGTACTTTGTAACGATACTAAATAGAGGTGTAATTTTATATCACATAGCCTACCCAGGAAAGGAACTTGTATTACTAGAGATCAGATAGAGTGGTTGCCAATGAAAATAATTGAGTGAATACGAACCCAGTATCATCGTTAATGATTTGTTCAGTGTAAGCCAGCGGGAACCATCCAGCGCTGTGGGTCCGCAAGTTCTCTCCGTACTGCCAGCCTTTAGTCCTGTCCCCCAGCAGGGCGAGAATGTCGCCTTGCTGGAAGCTGAGCTGGTTATCGCCGGCGGCCGAATAGGCGTACAGAGCACGCGCCAGTGGCGGGTCACGTGACGTGGATGTTGGTGGCGCGATCGACGACGGACGGGTTTTTGTACGAATGTCTGTATCTGAGGAGAAAACAAATCATGTTCCTTGTGGTTGGATTGATCACTTCTAATATTATAAATACTAAATTATGTTTGTTCGTTTGTTCAACCTTCAATCATCGATCGACGTGATTATTTGCATGGTTATACTCAAGGCGGACGAAGTCGTGGACAAAAGCTCGTTTTGTTAGAATTTTCAATATGAAACTGCGACTTATTTTATTAAAGAAACAAGTATTATTCAAATCACTAATAACGAAATTATGTAGCAATATCTTAGCAATATGAGCCAAAATAGTTGCCACTGATAAATTGATAGCAATGTCAGCTATTTTGGTTATCAAAAGCGAGGATGGAAAGGAGACAAAAAAGGGCAAAGGAACTACGGCAGCTAATTACAACGTAATTCTAAAGAACTATTTCCAGAAGCTATTCAAAGAAAAATCCTCCAGGGATTTACCTTGTTCTGCACTATGGAGACTAGCTTGTAAATTCAGGTCTGACTTGGCTCTAGACAAACCATGTGAAGGCGATCCGAGGTCAGCAATAGACCTGACGTCTAGGCAGGAGGCGTCAACTGATCTCGTCTTTCGTAGAGCCGACCCGACCGAAGCGCGGTCATCGTCGTCGCCGTTGCGGGGACTTGCGTATACATCCTCGTCGGCCCAGAATGATACTTGCTGCAAAAATGTAGGTAAACTAAGGCTGATATCTATAAAGCGTGCTCTGACTCAGCTCAGACTCAAGACAGAGTTAAAACGAGATAGACTTATGTCAAAGCATATTTGTGTCTCGTTTTAACACTTATCTTAAGTCCGAGCTAAGCCAGAGCACGCCCTATAGATTTCACCATAAGACTTATTTCATGGTTTAATGACGTAATTATATAGTAGGTAAGTATATAGTAGGTATATTACTATATAAATATTTCAGGTGACAATTTTTTTTAACTTTCTTAGTTCCCCTATCGGACTAGTTGGCATAGCTAGGTGAATAATTCCTATTAACAAAGTTGAACAATAACATAAATCGTTGAAATAGAGGAAACTGTCTTACCCTCATTCTGCTAACGAACATGGCCTCAACGTTGGACGGTAAGAACTCCCTGGTTCTCGATACTTCGAGCCATTCTTCCAAGCCAGTGTTATAAGCCGTAGCACCAGCAGTGTGATATGCCAGCCAATGCTTCGCAAGGGAACACTGACGCTCCAGAACAAAACCGTAGCGCCTACGCTCCTGGGTCATTGCCTATACAATAATGAAACAAAAACATTAAATTACAAGTCTAGAACCAAGAGTAGTACTTATTATTAGATGTAATACTGAAATAATTTCCAAGCTAAGAAATAAATCATAGACCAGTGAAATTAAGCATTTTGCTTCGGAAAAATTCTCGGACAGCTATTTTTTGCTATGAATGATATAAAGTTCTCATTTGTTCGACACTTACAAAAATACCACCAAAAGTCACCACAATACTTTTCCGTGAATTTTTCAGTACATTTCAGTACATTAATACATTACAGACTGTCACATTACATGATCTGAGTGGATAATAATTATTATTGATAACGGAAATTTGGCGTAGAACCTACGAATAAATAATAAGTATTCGAAGCCTAGAACAATAATATCAATGTTCATATCAGAATTCAACTTTCACAGAGTTTTTCCGAAGTTTAGAGTTTTGTTTGTTCTTCACTGCTTTATTTGGTTTTCACAGAATTGTGTTCAATTAAAAGCAAAAATTCCGAAATTGTATAATATAGTACTTGTGAAGCTATTAAATCCTCTGCGAAGATTTTCATTATTCGTTTGTATACCTACTCGTACAGTGGTTATGCTTACATTGTGGTAATAAAAAAACAATAAAATTTACCATGGCAACGCCAGCGAAGCGTGAACGCTGTATTTCATTTAAAATGATGAATATTTTTGCGGATCTTTTTATTACATACACATTAAAAATATTTTTAGCGTTGACGCATCTTCATTACGGCATAATACTCGTAGGCTGTGCTCGTAGGTATGCAATATAGAGGTATGAATAAAGTATTCTATATGCAAACGCTCTTACCATTACAAGAGAAGTCTTGTTATTGGTTTCTACAAGTGGAACCTAAGTAAGGGCCTTTTCAAAATGGGCAAATGTCCGCACATTTTGGAAAGCCCCTTATCATCATCATCATCAATACCTTTACCAAGTTAGCTCGCTACCATCTTAGATTGCATCATCACTTACCATCAGATGAGATCGCATTCAAGAGCTAACTCGTTAATGAACACAACAAAGTATTTTTGCTTATTTCTCGTAGCGTAGGTACTTAATTTTCACTGACACTTTTTCAATTAATTTTCGTATGGAACTGCATATGTAGGTATTGTAGGTGTATGTATTGTGTAGTGGAAATTAAATAGTTGTTGTGCAATAAACTTACATTCTTCAAGCTTTGCTCGCAAAAAGCGTCCAATTTAGTTTTCTCCTCCTCTAATATCTGCATGCTCTGTAATAGAACAATGGAATCGATTTAGAACAGATTAAACGAAGAACACTTTGAGATAACTATTCTAATACCGGGGGAAGATCAATTTATTTTTAATCTCGCCTTCTCGAGTACCCACGACGAGTTGAGAAGCACTTCAAGGGTTGTTTAGGTACCTACTTGAACGGAAGTTGCGGACTCTATTATTACCTATCTGTTGGGTGTTTAGTGTATTATCAAAACAGCTCCGACTTGTGGTATATTAATTACAAACTTGGGTTTTGTAATTAATTGTTATGAATTTAGGTATATTTGTTTGTTAGATACCTACACTTTGTTTATTACAAATCATTTTATAGTAGGTAATGTAAAGTTTTTCTCTTAAGGGCTCTGTCACTCAGCGGGTGATGGAGAGAGCTTTGTTAGGAGTTTCCGTAGAAGAACCAGAGTTACCAACATACTCCTAGTTCAACAGTTGCGAAGCTGAAGCGGATCCCAAGTTGTTAATATAAACGTCATAAGTCATAACACACACACACACACGCACACACACACACACACATACACACTCATGTACCCAGTGATAATAAAATTTTGTTGTATCTATTTTAAGATAACCTTTATATATATCTTGTATCTGGAAGGAACTATCCTCTGCAACACAGGTTTTCCTAGCGCAGAGCGTAGGGACCAATAGAAAAATGTGAAAATTTTTATATGTCAATAAATAAATTCTTATTCTTATTCGTAAACCTTGAACCAGAGAGCGTAGTGTTGGCAGACCCACTCGATAAAAGGGGCGTAAGACCGTGTCGTGTGGAGGCGTAGGCTATGACCAGCAGTGGATGAGCTGACGACTGAAGGTTTAACGCACTGCTCTAGCCAGTTTGTATGGTACCAATTACTGGTGTATGCACGCGTGTGTATCAGAATTTATAGATAAAAGTGAAATAATTCAGTATGTTTAAGAAAAGTGCTTTTAAACATACGTATCTGGCTAATTTATAACTATGTAGTGAAGTGATGGTACCTTCATCTCTTTATCCATTGCCGAACCAACTTTGGTAACATTGGTCTTTTTCTTCCGCTGCTTCTTGATGGTAGCTGCCGCCTTGCTGTAGCTCTCCGAACGTAGTTTGTGTTGTTGCAGAAACCTTTTTTGTTCAGACTGTAATTAGAAGTGATAGTTACAAATATTGAAATCCATATAAGGCCAATCTGGATGGTGGTCCGCAATCAGTTGCTATCGATGATAGTATTCCGTATTATGATACATGATGTATGGCAAACCAATCATAGGCCATAATTATATTATGGCGAGTACAATTTTTTCAGGTTTAATTTGTATTATCTATCTATGACTTTGATCGCGGATCACGATCCAGGTTTTATGAATAGGGCAGCCTTCGAGGTTAAAGCAGCTTTAAAAATATTTATTTAAAACTAACAAACAAATTTTAAATAAATATTTTAATTATTCGTTTAGTTCCAGCTGTTACAAGTCTTGCAAAATTTTAATCATAATATTTGCGTTCTATTAACTTAATTATAAATGTCAATCATAACTTTAAACGCACAACAATAGAAATAAATTACAATATTCAAAACAGCAATTGCTAAAGAACGTGACTATAATTTGAATACATTATTTATCTTTATCTTTTATCAGTACCTAGGCCTTCGATATCAGGGTTATTTAAATAATATCTTAAACATTTCTTGGAACGAACAAAATTCAACACAAACTAGAAAAAACAGCAAACAGTTTATAAATATTTTTAAAGGCTTCTCGCTAGAAATTGATTATTACTAAACTAATTAAATTTCCTTATAACTAACTATATAATTAAACTACCATAGGAGCTACAAGTTGTCCTACCAAAATTAATTATAATTTTTTTAATGTTTACCTTACTGATAAAAATTTACAGACTGTCATAATCACGTGGTTTAATAAAGATTTTTGATTCCCGCGGAAACTCTTTGATTTTCTAGGATAAAATGTAGTCTATGATAATCTTGGGTTGAGCTGCTATGGTATGGTATATATCCTTTGTGCCAAATCGGTTCATTCGTTATGGCGCGAAGGAGTAACAAACATACATCCATCCATCCTCATAAAGTTCCGTATTTATAATATTAGTAGGATTTACAATTTAGGCACATTCTCATATAGATAAATAAGAAGTATCACTTATTACAAGTATCGTAAATAAACTCACAATGAATACTTATACCAACCTGTACTACTTTCGTGTCCTTCTCTAGATTAGTCTCCAGGGGGACGAGTAAATCCACGTAAAACGCCTTCAGCTACAAACAGACAAACAACTTGTGTATTATTACTTCTCAAGTAACAATTGGAGGACAAACTTTTTATGGGCACTTTGTCCAGATATCTTTTATTAGGTTTTCCTGTCTGCGCCTTTTTAATAAGATCTCTACGTAGAGAAGCGTTAACATTTTATGGCTTTTCTTGTTGCCTTGACTAAGTTTTATTCAACCACTTTATCACTAAGTACAAATAGCGTTTGTACAATATACTTAGTAAAAGCTTTGCGATTATTAAGTACAGACATTATTTGTACCTACTAAGTAATGAATTAATATATAATTGTTGCAATTCACGAAGGCGCGTGGCTCATGGTTGTGTGTGTGTCGTATCTGTATAAGTGTGAGCGCGAGAGCGCGAGAGCTTGCTCGCGCCTGTTCGCTCCCACCTAGGCTCTTGACAGGCACGCACACTTACACAATGTGCATGTACACGACGTAACCACAAGTAAAGCGCTCGTAACTTCGTTAGATAAACGTACATAGTCAATTTGTGGTTTGATTAAAATAAAAGCGAAGCGGTTTCTATTATTTAGGGCCCATTTCATCAACGTTTTGATATTTTGAAAACTGTCAAAATATTTTTACGCTTGGATAAGACATATTATTATTATTATCAAACGTTGGTGAAATCGGCCCTAAGATTAATATCAAGCCATGCTGATTTTTTTTTAAATACACATAAATATCAACTTTTTGGAGCACCAGAGGTACCGCCGATGCGTAAATAATATGGGTGATACTTTCTTTACCCTCTAACAAAGTGTAAAGCTTATGTTAGAAGTAGGTACGACAATAGTGCCGGTGGGCGACCCGACCTTTCGGATTTCCGTCCACGCTTTGACCATTGCCAAGAGGCTTATTTTTATGAATAACCAGATCGTGCCCGCCACTTCGTACGGCAAAAATAAGATTTAGATTAGGATTTCCTGGGATAAAAATAGTAGGTAGGTATGTGTCCAGATTAGGAATGAAAGCACATTTGTCCGGCTTTGGCCATGGCTAGTTAACACCCTATCGTCAAAGACGTGCCACCAGCTATTTAGCACGATGGCGGGTAGAAACAGATTAGGGGTATGGGTTTTTACACTGCTATTATTACCCCTTCCAAGTTAGCTCGCTACGATCTTAGACTACATCGTCACTTACCATCAGGTGAGATCGCAGTCAATAGCTATCTTGTCATCGAATAAAAAAACTATTTCTATCCCAAGCTAAGATGGTTCAGTGGTAATATCATAGTATTCCTATTTTTAAGTCTTAATTTTTTACGAAGGCATCCTAATTTTTCCCGGAATAAATTAATGTAATCCACATAATTAAAATAATTATAAAATAACTTACGATGTTCATCTGTTGATCCTGAATTTCTCGGTAGACCTCCACAACCTTCATGAGAGCGGTTCCTGTAAGCAAGGCAAAAGAGGATTAAGATTTTATGAAGCAATTTGTTCCCGGTTGAACGCTTTTCTGGGGTGAAAATAATCCACGAACCGTCTCCATGAAGCAAACTATCTCTGTGCCAAGTTTCATCGCTATTGGAAACATTAATAATAATCTTTATAGGTATAGTAAGCGAGATAAAAGTCAAATAATTTTTCTTTTCAACGAAGTTACACTTTTTCTTCTGTGATCGCTGATTTACCCTTACAAATTGATTACATATTGTGGACCCTAAATTGAGATAAATGAGTATGTACAGACACTCGCAGAACAACCGCTGGATAATTCGATATTAGTTATTACGTATTACACAAAAGCCTTGAAATGAACATACAGCAGAGACTTTTCAAATAAGGCATATCACAAACAGGACTACCTATAGTCATAATCTATTTAAATCAGATAACTTTAACAAAATCATCTAAATATATAAAAGGCAAAGGTGACTGACTGACTGACTGACTGACTGACTGACTGATCTATCAACGCACAGCTGAAACCACTGGATGGATCAGGCTGAAATTTTGCATGTAGATAGCTATTATAACGTAGATGTCCGCTAAGAAAGGATTTTTGAAAATTCAACCCCTAAAGGGATAAAATAGGGGTTGGAATAATCGAACTTAACGTGAGCGAAGCCGCGGGATAAAGCTAGTAATATATATTTTTTAATATCTCACATCACTGCGAAAGCAGATAATGATGTGAGATATTACGAAATATTCTGTGAGGTACTACGAAAGTAGTACCTGACAGAAAATATAACACACTAGCTAATGCCCGCGACTTCGCACGCGTGGATTGAGGTTTTTTAATTCGCTTGGGAACGCTCTTATTTTCCGGGGTAAAAGTAGTAGTAGATATGTGTTATTCCAGACTATAATAATTTATCTCTGTGCCAAATTGGTTCAGTCGTTGCAGCATGATTGAGTAACATCGATCCATCCATCCTTACATCCAAACTTTCACATTTATAATATTAGTAGGATTGAGCACTAGAAAGAGAAATCGGCCATTATCAGCATTGTAGAGCGTCGTCTCTAATTCTCATTCTTATGTGACTTTTTATGCCTTCTTGCGACCTCCACGATCATTTTTCCAAAGTTTGATGTATGTATGTAACACTTGTAATACTTACTGCCGGGTACTACTAATAATTTTAATCTTTACGCCCAAAGCCACTATGAACACTCCCAAAAAACAAGCAATCAATCGTGAGTTGGGAAGGTTACGACATCATTATATTATGTTGCGATTATTTAGGGTCATTTAAATGCCCTAAGACGATCATTAACATCTATAAGTTTTAAGAGGTGTAGATAGATGAAGATTGAATCTGGAACGTTAATAATTGCGAGTTTAATTACACAACTGTGTGTAAACTATTCACTTAAGCGCTTAGTTTGTGAGCACCCTTATCTATCTTAAGTACGAGATTGAGTAATCAAAATACCAAGTTATTTAGACATCTGTTTGAATGACTTGGTTAATTAGTTTTCATCTGGTACTTGGGAAGTTTCCCTTGTATGTTTGAGACTAAACAGATAGCCAAAGTTAATCAATTCCACATAATATAACTGTTTTATGAGATATTTCACCGCGGTTAATTGCCTCGTCTGGTGACAATAGGAAAGCTTGTGCTAGGAGTGGGTACGACAATAGTGCAACGGGTGGGGCACTTGAAACACCGGTTTTACCTATTTAAGCACCAGTCCCCACATTAACTATGAAATATTGATACTCAAATGTAAACTCCTATGATATTGTGTGTAATGTGAAGGAGTGGCATATCTGCACCGGAGAGCGCAAGCACAGGTAGACCGAAGATATATTCAGACGAGTTGCAGTGAGCCGCTGAATACAGGTGGCGTTAGACCGAGGCTGTGCTAAGTCCATACAAGAGACCTTCGTCAAGCAGTGGTCGCCTATCGGTTTATAATGAAGAAAAAAGATTACCAATATCGGCGCATCCTCCCCATGTCCCCTGCTGGGCCTGTCGACCCAGTTTGCCCACGGCGTCGACGTAAAGGCGCGAGGCGGCGGCCGCACCTGGTGCAAAAATGTCGCAGCTGTAGTAGGTATAATAACTCTATTAAGTACTATTATAAAAGAGATTAGTAAAAAGAAATAGATTCGCTAAATAATGCTACCTAATATTATAAATGTGAAAGTTTGTGAACATGGATGCATGGACGGATGTTTGTTACTCCTTCACGCAGCAACAAATTAACGGATTTGGCTGGGATTGGAGATAGCTCATATTGGGTAAAAGCTATTCTAATCCCAGCCAAATCGGTTAATTCACGAATCACGAATATTTAGACTAGCTTTTGACCGCAACATGCTTCCCGTGGAGTTAGGTTTGTAAAAATCTCGCGGTAATCCCCTGTTTTTCCGATAGATAAAGATAGTCTGTGTTTTTCTTCAGGTCCTCAACTATACCCAAGCAAAAAACCCAATCGGTCCGTGCTCCGTTGCCTTTGATAGAAGGACAAACTAACAAGCACAAACTTTCGCATTTACTCGTATAACATTAGTAAGGATGCAGCTGTAAAGCTCTCAAAAAGATTAATGTGGAATGTAAAACGGAGAATCAATAGCAGTAGTACGTGAAAGCATTAAACGTCTCAGCGCGAAAAACCGTCAACACTCGAAAGAAATCTTGACTGCCGTAAAAGCAAGTATCAAGAGCAATACATCGCCGTACAATGGCTGAGTTTATTGCTTCTAGCGTCGTGTATAATACGCTAGATAAGCCAACAGAGACAATTTGGCACCGACTACGCCCTAGTTCCGAAGCCAAACAAGCACAACTAAGGTTTTGCATATAGATGCATCCATTTGGCTTACGGTATATAAATTAATTGTCCCCTATTTAGTAACGCATCATATTGAATTAATTCGACGCTGTAACGACCCTCGTGTCCTTATTGCCCAATAAATAGCATGCACTTTGTAGTGACAAAATGTTATTGCATTGTTCTGGATTTACGTAGTTAGTTATACAAGGGACAGCCTAATGAAAACTTTGTGAATAGGTGACACTCATGCCTATAATGAAACCACGAAGTCCATTCATCTCGGAAATGATGGGTTACCAATATCGTAAGTTTTGAGCATGCAATGTATTGTGAACACCGATACCTACACTCGCATTAGGTATGGCGCGTCGCAAGCGACGGTTTGTAGGTACTTAGACCGTGTGTTTTGAACTTTTGATAAACAGCTGATCGCGCGTATATTACATCGCTGTTTAGTGTTAAATATTGTCATTTCTTGTTTTTTTTTAAATTAAGTTGAGATAGGTTACACACACGATTCCATGTTGTAATTGATTAAATAAATGATAAGAAAATTGTCAAAA
Source organism: Hipparchia semele (assembly GCA_933228805.2). Lineage (NCBI taxonomy): Eukaryota > Metazoa > Arthropoda > Insecta > Lepidoptera > Nymphalidae > Hipparchia > Hipparchia semele. Next base: position 6,490,119 of record OW121721.1, on the reverse strand, counting down.
TCACGGAAAGATCGATGAAAAATGTCAACTCTGATCAACTCAGATTCATGTACTGAATGCCTAGTTTCAGTTTTCGTTAAGCTATCCCTTACATTCTGTATATTATACAGTTGGCGATGAGTGCCTACTGTCTATGTAGTCTGAACTGCGCTTAATTGGTATAAAATAAAGGTTTACACTCACCATGCAAAGCCTTCAAATACGCTTTACCAGCCGTTATCATCTGTCGCGCGCCAGGGTTGAACTTGTCCAAGATATTCTGCAACAAAAAATAGATTATTAATTTCATAGTGAAACTAAAACATTAGGCACTTAAATAGAAAGAACAGCTATTAAACTTTTTTAGTTGTTCCTCACTTAGAGTTTAAACGTAGGTACTAAAGGTTTAGTCATTCCTCGTGTACTTATAAAATCCGGTTTACGAGAAAAATGAGGTCATAACATAGTATCTAAGTGCACTAGACCACTTTTTTGTTGTACGAACATTAATTTGCAATCGTAAAAGAAAATGAGGGCTTAGACCGTAAATAGAGGCTTGGAATGTGGCCTTTCAAGGATGCTGCAACCTCGTTGGTGAGGTGTGGCAAACCGCGACACCAGCATTCCATTGTAAAGTCCCTAACATACACAGCGTGATGGCCGCGCAGAGCGATGCCAACGTTTAATGCGGCTCGTGGAAGTTTAATACAAGTAAACTCAAATCTCAAACTCAAAAATCTTTAGTCAAATTAGATAAAATTTGTGAATTTTTGAATGTTAACAGTTATTTTACAGTATATAGTTAGTTCAATAAGTCATCAGTTTTGAGAGTCAAGAGTTTTTTCATTTATTACACCTTTATACATTAATATATATATAGCTGCTCGTGCTGATTCACTGATTGACTGACTGACTCACTGACTCATTGATCACCTCTCCTGTAAAATTTTGTATGGAAAAATTTTTTTTCACTCACGGTTTCGTATAGAGGAGAAAAATTCATTCGGAACAAAAATATGGAGAGAGCTGATGATTGAGGATTTCGGAGACGGGTGAGGAGCACCGGCCAGGGTATCGAAGATAGGTGGGAGGTGTTCAACCAAATGTCACTCGAAACTTCATCCAATTGGCAGAGAGCCGAAAAAAAATTCCAAAATGGCGGATTCAAGATGGCGGCCATACAAAGGACATGACCAGTGATTGCCCTTGGGATGGGGAAAATGTGCAAGGTTACAGCTTTTACAGAAAGATTAAAAAATTGAGGCCTAATTTACTATGGATTTATTATTTCGATAAAGGCATGATTTAAAATATCAAAAAAAACCAGAATGTTTATTGTTTCCGCTTTCTCTTTAATGCACTACTTCATACTTCAATTTCCGCTCACTTGTATTAATGCCCGTGATACACATGCTAGTGGATGGTATGCTAGGTGCTGGTAAGCTGGCATGCCAGGTACTGACAGAATATCAGCGCGTGACATACATGCTTGCGAATGACCTTGCCAGTAACATGCAAGTTGAAGTTCAAAAAATGAAGAAATAAATAGTGTTACAATACAACTCGCAATTATATTAGGCAAAAAACAAGCACAAAAATTAATAAGATCTTGGCAGATAGTTGAGAGTTGCGATTTACAAGCAAATACGTTACGACCTGCCATCGATTCTGTAACTCAGTGCCTATCAAAAAATGAAAGCCACTGACATATATTTTTTATCCATTGAAGGTTTACTATGAAAAAGTAAATCATATTTCTCTTCAAACCTTCAATGGATAAAAAATGCCTATCGTCGTTGATAGGCACTGAGTTACAGAATCAGCCCCTTGTTTCGCGTATTTGTAGCTGGCAATACGAATCTCTCGTCCCACTTCCCTTCAAGGGGAAAAAATCAAACGGCTTGCGAGCCATTCGTATGCTTTGCTCTGGCACGTGAGTTACTGGCAGAATCTCGATACACATGCGAGTAGCTCATTATTGTTTGTAACTGGCATACTTTTGTGCGAGTAACAAGCATGTGTATCACGCACTTAAATAGTAAAGAGAAATTCCGCTTCGCGACACTAGATAGCGCTTGTCTATTGAAAAATTAAATTATTCGTGCAAATAAAGTTGTATTATTCCGTGTCCTAGGATCTGTACAAAAATATTAAGCAATTTTTTTCTAAGCAACTTTGCGCATAGATGGCATGTTTAATAGCAGAAAATTATTCTTACGACTCGATAAACATATCTTAACGCCATCTTGTATCGAAAGGGAGAGGTATTTTTTGAAAAGTTTTCTTATTTTTTCTCAGTTTTCAAGGCTTCAGACTCCTAAAACTTTCATCTCTGAAAACTATAGAATATAACAATTACAAAAATAAAACTATTATTATTGCACGTTGATTTTAACATTTTAGACTTGATAACCACAATAACTAGCGCCCTCTAGTATCGAAAGGCAGAGTTATTCCGTAAAACTTTTCTATTTTTTTTTCTCATTTTTCCGAGCCTTTAGACCCCTGAAAGTTTTTTATCTGAAAACTATAGAATATAAGAATTCCAAAAATAAAACAATCTTTGCTGCACGTTGATTTTTGACACCTAGGCGAGAGCCCTTTGCTCCACTGGTCATGTCCTTTCGTCGGTGTCTATCTCGGAGACTATAAGAGATGGAAGAGTGGTTTCTTGGAAAAAGATGATCAGGACCCGAAGGTCTACTTGATGAATAGAAAAAAAATTCAATATGGCGGATTTTTTATTTTTTCATACAAAATATATGCAAGACTTTAATACGATTCTTTTTCAAAATTTCTGATGATTTCGTATAGAGAACAAAAATTCATTTGGAGAAAAAATATGGAGAGACCTGATGGTTGAGGATTTCGGAGACGGGTGAGGAGCACGGCCAGGATATCGAAGATAGGTGGGGGGTGTTCAACCAAATGTCACTCGAAACTTCATCCAATTGGCAGAGAGCCGAAAAAAAACTCCAAAATGGCAGATTCAAGATGGCGGCCATACAAATTTCGTCAGTGTCTATCTCGGAAACTATAAAAGATGGAAGAGTGGTTTCTTGGAAAAAGATGATCAGGATCCGAAGGTCTACTTGATGAATAGAAAAAAAATTCAATATGGCGGATTTTTTATTTTCATAAAAAATATATGGCGAATTGGGAATTTTTATATGTTCGTTTTCAAAATTTCTGATGGTTCGGGGAAAAATATGGAGAGAGCTGATGATTAAGGATTTCGGAGATGGGTGAGGAGCACGGCTAGGGGATTGAAGTTAGGTGGGGGGCGCTCAAACAAAAATCACCAGAAACCTCATTCAATTGGCAGAGAGCTGAAAAAAAATTCAAAATGGCGGATTCAAGATGGCGCCCATACAAATTTCGTCGATGTCTATCTCGGAGACTATACAAGGTGGAAGTGTGGTTTCTTGGAAAAAGATGATCAAGACCCGAAGATCTACTCGATGAATAGAAAAAAATTCAAGATGGTGGTATATTTTTTTTTTTCATACAAAATATATGGCGAATTGGGAATTTTCATATGTTCGTTTTCAAAATTTCTGATGGTTCGGGGAAAAATATGGAGAGAGCTGATGATTAAGGATTTCGGAGATGGGTGAGGAGCACGGCTAGGGGATTGAAGTTAGGTGGGGGGCGCTCAAACAAAAATCACCAGAAACCTCATTCAATTGGCAGAGAGCTGAAAAAAAATTCAAAATGGCGGATTCAAGATGGCGGCCATACAAATTTCTAAAATGATGACCAATCCCGAAGATCTATTTAGTGAACAGAAAAACCGCGGTTCGCTTTAGCGAGCCGCGCACCCACGCGCCCTACTAGTTAATTTTATATTTTTAATACATAGTTTATTTTTAATTAATATCAGATTTATTTTCATGTACATTATCAACCTGTTTGATTCATCGATGACTCTTTCACAATGTTGCTACACTATTACCTATTTTTCAATTTACCCATGTCAAGTGAGTTATTGAAATTTACCTTTCATTATGCAAGTGGCTGTTAGTTTTAAGTTTGATATTACTACTGACTATACAATTGTGATGTCAAAAATTTGATACTTAATATTTATGACGTCACAATTGTGTAGTATGTGTACGTTTGAAGTTTGATACAAAGTTGTTGGTTTGATTAGTTGGCAACATCCCTTTTGTTAATAACTCTGCTGATGCGGCGAGATATAGTTATTGTATTTTTTAGCAGCAGTTTACCGTACGGCATACATGGCCAGGGGTTCGGTGGGTCTGAAGCGCATTTTTCTATGTATGATGCCACAGCGACACCAAAGCGCTTCGTGTGGTACCGTAATTACGCACTGCGCTGCCGTCTCAGGATGTGTGTTTAAGGCATTAATATTGCTCAAATGCACTTCTTCGAAATTCTATTTGCTTAAAATGGGCGCAGATTCTTTGACCTGATGCAATAATAATTTGTATATTGGCCTGATACACTTTAAGGACAAGAAAAAAAAAATAGATAGTACCTATCTACTCAACTGTGCTAATTTTAATCGTAGGAGGTATTTGGATAGTACAGTACCTAACAAGTTGATCTAAAATGGTATGTAGGTCCCATAAGGGGTCAATTAATTTTCTAGAAATTAGATAGATAGAAGAAAAGGTTTTAAGGTAGAAGACAAGGTAGATACTTAGCGTTTTTACTAGCATTTTTAATAGCTTTTCTCTTTCTCCAGTAAGTACTAAGTACTTACCTCTTTTATTATAATGCGAACTCGCCATCCTCAACATAAACGCAAAGTTTCTTGAGGATGGCATATAAAATAATCAAATGTATTGTGTACAGATCTTAATCAATAAATTAAAAAAAAAAAAAAATTAGTACCTGAGGTCTAGTGTAATGTTTCAAGATAAAGTTAACTGTGCGTAAATCAGTCATTTAATGTGGATGAGAAAGGGATGGAGTAGGTACTTTGCCGTCCTTTTTCTGTCCATACTAAATGATCTTTTAAATGATAGATTAACGCACAGATACTGTACACTAGTACCTCTTGTTAGAATAATACGCTTTTAGCATTAAGGTACTTAAAACTTCCATGGCTTATAGCTACGTTTGTAAAGTTACCAGTTCTATTTGTTTTTGAGCTTTCTCTTAGCTTCGGGTTAGCTTTGTTCAACTAGATCGATTGAGATCAAGTTGGATTTGCATTTTGGTTGAATCTTCATAATGCTTATGATGTCAGATGATACGAATATTCGACTTAGCGCAATTAGCCCGTATGTAGTATCGCTTTTGCGCGTAGTTGAAATTGTGAGAATATAATTAGGCCAGGTTTGGCCTATTCTTAACAGAGATTAAAGATAAAGGTGCCATCCGTATAGAACGTTCTTGTATAAGTACGAAATATATATTAGAGTACCCAAACTGACGTCGATTCCAAACCCCTAATCCGCAAGTTATGAGGACATTACAAAAAGCCAATGCATTTTCCCTTTTATCCCAATATCGGAGGCTGGAAGCCGGGGTTGGGGCGACTACGTGCTAATGTGTTTTACGATGTCGTGACTGCGAATGTCAGCCCATCGTATTTGTGCTGACGATAATTCTATTACATATTTACTCGCACAATTATATGCCTCTTGTTTGAAAGTTGTTGTTTTTGTAATCAATACATTGTTTATTTTATCTCTAAACTAGATTTTGCCAGCAGCTTCGCTCACATTAGGTTCGATTTTTCAAACCGTTATTTTATGCCCTTAATAAGGGTTGAATTTTCGAAAATCCTTTCTTAGCGGATGCCTACGTCACAATAGCCTCTATGCCCAGCTCGATCCGTCCAGTGGTTTGAGCTGTGCGTTGATAAATCAGTAGAAGATATATAAAAGGAAAAAGTGACTAGTAAAAGCTAGTTATTTTATTAAGATGGAAACGATAATTTGATTACTAAAGCTAAGTAACTTTTCAAGTATGCACAGTGCACACTATTAGGTTCATTCATCGCTATCTTCGCTACATATTGGCGGCCCAAAACTGGGCACTCGAATGAAAAGGGTTTAAGGCATAGTCCACCACGCTAGCCAAGTGTGAGCTGGCAGACTTCGCACACCTTTGAGACCATTTCGGAAAATTCCCAAGCATGCAGGTTTCCTCACCATGTTTTCTTTCACCCTAGTGATATTTAATTACTTAAAATGCACATAACTTCCAAATGTTAGAGGAACCGGGCCCTCACAAAATAAGGTCCAATCTAAGAGTATTATAGGCCATCACCATTACATAGGATACGTGTTTGGAAACTCAGCCTCACTCAAAACGTTTTTTGGTGCCAATCAGCTTTTGAATAAAACCAAATTAATGGAAGCAGAGAGCTTGCAGACTATTCCCTCGTGAACTATACTGCGGAAAAGTTTAAATGCCCGTCACTATGGCAGCAATTTTTCATATTTAACGTTTTTCTAGTGCAATTCTCTTCGACAGTGACAGTAAAGTATCGCTTCTTCGTCGGGGCGGGCAAAAGGCAATATTTCAGGGAATCAGGCGTACATTTTAAAATACCAATACCCTATGTCGTGTGTAGGTTTGTGTATCGCATAAATCTTAGGGGATGCTGCGTATACAAAACGTCGCGGAGTGAAATAGTGATGAGCACTTATAAAAATTGAATAGGCAGCGATAGATACCCGATAAATTGAAATTCAAAGTATGATTAATAGATTGCTATCGCGAAATAATGGGCACTTTTATTAAATGCTTATATGTAGATTTATGGTCGTTTTTACCAACCGTAAATCATCCTAAGCAGGAGTCTCTTTATGTAGGTAGCTCCTAACTACAATCCCTTGCCAATGACATTTTCACCTTTAGTGTTCCCTTTATGTGTTTATGAAAACGAAATTGACGGGAAGCGTCACCTAACTTAGATCGTAAAAAGGGATCATTGGTAAAAACGGGCATATTTATTAAGTTAAAATCTGTATACGTGACAAGTAGTAAGTGTAGTAATAACAAATTCAAATTCAAAATTAATTTATTTCATGTAGGCCAACTTGTAGCTCTTATGACACGTCATAAATCTACCACCGGTTCGGAATGCAGATTCTGCTGAGAAGAGCCGGTAAAAAACTCAGCAGTTGCTCTTTTAAAAAAAATTTTTTTGTAAAATTTTTTGTCAATTTTTTTTAAATAATAATTTTGAATTATGATGTCAAAATTTGCCATTTCTCGCGATAGCTAACTATCGATAACTAACTAACGATATCTATGACGGGTAATGGCCACTCTTTTAAGATGTATTGCTCGATGCCAGACAAATTCACAAAGTTCGCTCCTTTGTATTATAAGTGTAGATGTAAACAAACTTCTTAAGAGCTCTAGTTTTAGGTAAACTCATACCCCGTGCATCAATATCCTGCCCGAATAAGTTTGCCCACAACTTAACTTGTGTAACAAGTTTCCTACAATGCAATCCACTACAATCCTTGTTAAAAGTTGAGCCTTCAAAACACTACCGCTCAATTCCCATGTCTCAACAAGGAAAAGCAGATCGAAATAACGAATTCATTTTTCTTTTGTTTATTGTGCATGTGATACTCGTAAATAATACGAGATTTTTTTTTTTTATATGATGACAAGATAGCCCTTGACTGCGATCTCACATGATGGTAAGTGACGATGCAGTCTAAGATGGTAGCGGGCTAACTTGGAAGGGGTGTAAATTCAGCCCATACCCCTAATCGGTTTCTACACGCTATCGTGCCGGAATGCTAAATCGCTTGGCGGCACGTTTTTGACGGTAGGGTGGTAACTAGCCACGGCCAAAGCCTCCCACCAGACCAGACCAGAGACAATTTAGAAATTATAAATTCCTAAATTGCCCCCGCCGGGAATCGAACTCGAGACCTCCCATTTATAAGACCACAGCGTTCACCACTGCGCCAGGGAGGTCGTCAAAAGTAAGAAAAAGTGTGTTTAGTCTTTCAACGAGAAAAAGAGAGTTTAGTGGATTGATGCAAGTGGACCTAAATGTGCTTGAATGTGTCAAAAAAAAAAAAAGTAGGTAAAGTTAGCTTTAAGAGTGCATAAATCTGTCACAATGAAAAGTTGCACTGAATGTTAAACATGGCATTTTAAAAAAAGAAAAGCAGATCGAAACAACGGATTCGTTTTCCTTTTGCATACATACACAATATAAGATACGGCGCATTGTGAGCTAACAGCTTCTAAAGTAATACAGGCGGCTTTATTCCGTCCTCTTTATTTGTGGGGCACGTAGCAAACGACATTTGGTACCAAATTGCCTCGGGTAGGCTTCGTGACGGGACCCCTTCCAGCCGCGACGCTTCCTAATGTCTTACGCACACGCCCAAAGTTTTTGTATGACTTGAGGATTCTCTATGATGGAAACCATGTGCGACCTTTTTATTCAAGTTGATACCAATAATGCTGTGATAATTGAGCAGCCGGCGGACAAAAACAGACTGCTTACGCCTACGTTTTTTTTTGTCGTCTTTGTATTTAACCTTGTTAGATAACTAATTTTTCTCTTCTTCAAATGACTCGTGGTATTTAGGCGAATTTACGAGTAGATTTTATTCATAGAGACATATAGATTTTTCCCAATCCTTGATATAAAGGGCTAAAGCTGGCTAAAACTCAAAAAGACAAATATTTTTTTTGAGTTTATGTTAACTGCAGGTATATAAACAAAATAGCGACTTAAAAACTTTTGTCAAAAATGTCTCCTGCGCGTCGTTTTTTCCAGCGTGCTCTCACTATTCGGCCCAATTAGGCCGGAGTCGAAATTTTGTCTGAAGGTGGTATATTTGGCCGAAGGTGACCGAAGCCTAAGGTTCGGTCGGACACTCCCAGAAGTAAAGCCTTTACATGAACACTGTCGATAAACGATTTTACAATCATGTTATGTGTAACTTTGTGATATTATACTAAATTATTTTGCCAATACTTGCCAAGTGCCTGTGGCTCTATGTAAATACATTTATTCATGACAACATTATTTATGTCTAACGTAATGTTTGATATCGAAATCATTTACATAAATCAATGAGCCACAAATTATGTTTATTATATTTACAAATTTTATTCAGAGATCGTATTTTAAAATAACTTGCAAAGTCCAGTTACGAATACTTTTACTAGATACGAATAAACCGAGTTACGTAAGCAGTTAGATGTAGATAAACACGGAAAATCGCTTCCTAAAGCATATTACGTTTACATTTGAACCAGACCATTTTGTAATGGAATAAATTTTCTAACCGGGATGAAAATTTGGGTACTCCGTTCGGAATATTTCATAACGCAAATATACTTAAAGCTTGCTTCAGCTATAGAGCATATTATAGACAGGATATTTGTTGAACACTTGTTGCCTGTCGACACGGCGACATGACGTTGTTTACAAGACTGCAAGCAAACTTTCGAACTGCAATAAACTTGTGGAAGACGAGGTATTATGTCTTAAAACTTTACACAACTTCTTATATCCCGTCCAATAAAAACATTTGTCATAAATAACAAGTTTAAAATCTTACCATATTATGTAAACTTACATTTCTGTTTCAATTGTCATACTTGACTGAGAGGCTTCGGCTGCGGCTAGTCACCACCCTACCGGCAAAAACTTGCTGCCAAGCTTTTCGGTACGATGGTGAGTAGAAAACGATTAACTAAGGGTAAGGATTTAATAAACTGTCATAACCTCGCAAGACAACCCGTTTTGTCATCGATTTTTTTTTTTTTTTATTTTACTTTATTAGACAAACCAACAATATTCATGCACAAATGTAAAGATATCAGCAAAAAGACTTACAACTAAAAGACACATAGCAAAAATATCAATAATTGGAATGTACAAAAGATTTAAGGACATACAAAAAGATTATTTTAGATAGTGTAACAAACATTATGGCAAAAATTTACAATTTCGCTCCCTTACGCAGGGAGTCAATGACATTACGACGAAAGCAGGTTGACCTGGAATTAAACAAATTGAGTTGCTGATTATTTTGATTGAGCGTATTAAATTGGCGACAAATGCGATTGATGCAGGAGTGGTAAGCTAGGTTAGTACGGCTACTATTAGGTTTAAATATGTTGTAGGTACAAACTGTTCGTTTAGGGATTTTACAATTGAAATTGATTTTTGATAATAGTGATGTATCCGTTTGATTATTAATTATTTTATGAAGTATCATGGTATCAAGCAGCCTACGACGCAAGCATAGAGGATCAAGTTTAAAATATTTTAGTTTATCTTCATAAGAGGAATTGACAAGCTTTCTGTTAAATTTAAACAAAAGTCTTCGCAGGAATCGTCTTTGGACAGACTCAATGGTGTCAGCGTAAGTCTTTTGGTAAGGGGACCAAACGGGAGAACCATATTCTAAGACACTGCGAATGAGAGATTTGTAAAGATGCATAAGGCTTAAAGGATTCCTGAACCCTTTTGTGATTCTGAAAATAAATCCTGTCATTTGATTAGCTTTTGCAATAATGTTATTTATATGTGATTTAAATGACAGGGATGTGTCAAAAGTTATACCGAGGTCTTTAGCACTAGTTTTAACAGAAAGTTTGCTATTATTAATTGAGTAGTCAAATTTAACTTGATTGCGTTTTTTAGTAAAGGTAAGCACAAAACATTTATTTACATTTAAAAACATTTCATTTTCTTCACACCACAACTGAACCGAATTTAGATCTGTCTGAAGAGACATGCAATCTTGAACATTATTCACATCACAAAAAATCTTTAAATCATCTGCATAAAGAAGGCACTTATTTTTTATGACTGATGTGATGTCATTAATAAAAATAACAAAGAGCAATGGTCCCAGGTGTGACCCCTGAGGCACTCCTGATGGAACAGTTATAGGTTTTGAATAAAAACCATTAACAGCAACTATTTGTGATCTATTGGTAACATATGATATAACCCATCTTAATAAATCCCCATGAACTCCATACTTCATAAGTTTCTGGAAAAGTAACCGATGATTAACTTTATCGAATGCCTTCTGGAAATCGGTATAAACTGCATCAACTTGCTTCTTATTGTCAAGGCAGGTCACTATAAAATCCGAATATTCTATTAAATTTGTAACAGTTGATTTTTTTTTAACAAAACCATGTTGTTGTGAAGAGATCAATGGTTTAAATAAGAAATAAATATGATCATAAACAATACTCTCAAATATCTTGGCAAAACAATTCAATATACATATAGGGCGATAATTACTACATTCAGTTTTTGTACCTGCTTTGAATATAGGAATTACATGGGCTACCTTCCATAACTCCGGAAAGCACCCAGTAACTAGAGATTTATTAAATATTAACATCAATGGTAGTGCAAGTTCTTTCCCACAAAATTTAATAAAAAATGAGGGTATACCATCTGGTCCAGGGCCTTTGTTAGAATCTAAGCTCTTGATCTTTTTCGAGATGTCGTTTTCAGATAGTGTTAACTTGCTTAAAATGTTTGAGGAACCATCTGGATAGCAAGACTTAGATGATATATTTTTGTTATCTTGAACATACACTGATGCAAAATAATCAGAAAATAGCTGGCAAATTTCAAACCCAGATGTTGCAACTCGATTATTATAACTTAAGGTCTGTGGTAAGTTATTACATTTTCGTTTTGATTTGGTGAAATTCCAAAACAATTTATTGTTACAAGCCAGGAGAGACATTTCAACATTGTTCGTATAAGCATTGTAACATTCATCCATCAATCTCTTGGCTCTAGATCGAAGCAGAGAGAAAGTATCGTAATCTCTAGGATTATGATACATTTTGTATTTAGTGTGCATTTTCTGTTTTTCTTTTAGACATTTAACTAATGGTTGACTGAACCAAACAGGTTGTTTTTCATTAATAATTTTTTTATATGGTGTATTGTTTTTTATAATTAAAAAAAGTTTATCATAGAAGATATTAAGACGTTCATTTATATCAACCGATGAAAGTAATGTATACCAATTAGTATTTTTTAATTCTTTCTTGATTGATATAAAATCGCATTTTTTAAAATTAAAAACCGGATTAGACTTATTTTTTTTCAAGTAATTAGTGACGCTTAGTTTAATATCTACTTCGAAAGGAGGATGATGTATATCCTCCTTACATAATGCTAGGGCTGGTACGAGTTTAACATTCGGGATGTTAGTAAGGAAAATATCGAAAGTTCTTTTGTTATTATTTTTAATATAATTGTATTGACTCACTCCACCTAGAGATATGAGCTCTAGCAATAACCGTGACTTTAGATCATAAGATACACAATTAGCAGTCACTGCTTTCGTCATATCGCCATTCCAGTCAATAGAGGGTGTATTAAAATCACCAAGTATAATAACAGATCCATCGTGTTCAGATACAAAATCATTAGACTTATCATAGAATCTATGTAACCGATCAATAGCTATGTCTGGAGGTAAGTATACTAAGCACAGGGTTATGAGTTTTCCTGGATTCAAAGACAACCATATACATTCAGAGTCGCTTTCCAAATGAAAAAGTCTAAGCGCCGAAATGTTTTTCCTAACCGCCACTAATTGCAAAAAGCATAACAATTATACACATATCTATACCTAGGAACGAATTAATTAAGTACAAAATATATTTTTCAATTAAGTTTCCCAATTTCGATATGGTAATATGCATAATTCTTTTAATGTTTTTATTCATATTATTTAAAATTCAGATATAAGGAAGTGATTTTAAATTGAATTGCAAAAAAGTCCAAAACTGACTATATTCAAATTAAATATTTGATTACATTTAAAATTCGTGTACGAGTATGGTAATCCTTGACTTATATAATTACTGATGGTAATATTTTAAATTTATTGTCTAAATAATTAAAAATAATAACAATTTAAATCTCATTAAGACACATCCTGTCTATTTCAACATGACATAATATAGACAAGTTTCCAAATGTCGGTCGTGTAGATTTGTATAATATCTCTCCGCTAAGATGGACAATTCAAATCGAACTTCACTTGGTAAGTTCTTTTGATCATATAATAATATGTATTTATTATTTATTATTAAAATACGGGATAACTGGCTTGAATCTACTCACATCATTAACAAAATTACAGTAACTTATGTTTTGTCAATGCTAATGTTGATAAGAATAAATTTTATACTTATAGCTTATTTTACTATTTATGTAAAACATCTAAAAGCAGCCACTTTCGCTATTGACAATGAAGCGTCATTAATTTTATTTATGTAGCTTTCAGACTGTCTGGCTTTTAAAAGTTTTAAGAGAAAGCAATACTGTAGCAAGGAGGACCGTTTGTTTTATTAAAAATTAATGAACGAATCCCCCTAACGGCTGTGCCAATTAATCTCTTTAGCAGTTTTTGCGATCAAGAAGGTAGCTCACAGTTAAATTCCAATCAACTCCCTACCTTTATCCAATGTTGGAGCTCTCCGCGTAATCACGGGCGTACAATTTGTTACCGATTCAACAATACATCTCTTAAGTTCTTTGCAAAAGGGAAAAATAAAAGAACTTTCCCTTTAACTTTCCTAAATGAAGTTGACTACAAAAGGCGGAGTAAAACGTAATTCAAATGAGCGCTGCCAGCGCCGACCACTCCTAGCTTCGATTCCGCACTTTGAAAAGTTTAATTTTTAAAGAAACTTCCAGTCCCAGGACTTTTGAATACGCTTAAAACTTTGAATACAGATTTAATGATTTGATATATCTTTAAATTACCAAGATTTATTATTTAAACCTTTGTGAAAAAAGACCGTGCATTAATAATATTGACGTTCGCATCGGTTCCCGGGAAGGATTGTTTAAGCGAATTGGAATTTACGATTGTATATTGGAAATGAAATGAACAAAAAGGCTTATGCCGGACTTCAGAACCTTGAAATGCCACATACCTAATGTTGAGTCGTCAATAAAACGGCTCTTTATTTTTATCGGGCTATAGTAGAAGCTTTAAATGAAGTATTAGGTTAACAATTTTTTATACTCTTTTACAATATTACTGCCATCTGATGATCTCTTTTTCGCTTAGCTACGGTATTGATAGATTATTGTCATAGTCTTTTGTTTACATTTCAAAAAAGGCATTGTTAGAATCATCAATATAATCTGACTGTGTAGTTCAAAATAATGAGCTTGCGGAAACTTTTTCAACAAAGAATATTTGATGTCTAAGTTATAAAATCCTTCTATCAATTTTATTAAATAAGAAATAGGTATATTCTTAAAGATAATATATAAGATAAATTCTTTTAAAAATAAAGAAGAAAGTTCTTTTACCTCAAAATAGCAAAGTAGTCGGAAAAAAACGAATAATAAATTAATTGGTCACAGGACAGGTCAAGAATTGAGATTGCCGCTCAACTGTTTAGCTTCGTTAGAATTAGGCTATGTATTAACCTTCACTAGAAGTAGAGGGAGTTTGAAAATAAGTACCCAAAGTACAATAGAAATGCTAGGTAAAATCGATCCCGACAGAACTTTTAGATTGATCATTGAATCATCCTGTAATATTATCCCCATCTCCGGAAATCCTTGTATTGAATGCCAAAGTCGTCAACAAATACCGATATCAAGCCGATATCACATAACAAGGTCGACGTCTTAGCAAAAGTAAATAGCTTAATAACTTATGCATGTTTGCAATTGTTCATTTTGACAGGCGTTCGTCACTGTTCATGTCTGTAATTTGGACGCAAGGTCTATTAAGTCTGACGAATTTATTCGGGATATAATAAGTCGACCAACAAAATTTATTTTTTGGCATCAAAACCTAGCTTCTAATTTAATAACTCAGCAACGGGAAAATGATGAAGCTTCTAATATACTAACTCGGCTTCTTCACAATGGCCACAAAATATTCCAAAGAAAGCATCAAATAAAGAGCCACTATTTTTATTATTGTCCACTGCCACTGCACGATTTGGTGCGAGTGAGATAGATACGACTGGCAATTTGCACGATCTCGTTGGTTATGGCTATTTGCACGATCTCGTTGGTTATGGCTATTTGCACCAATCAGAGAGCGCCATTCAAAACATGCATTTGTTTTTTTTGTTGTTCTGTTGTTAGTGTGTTAATATTACAATTATTTTTGTATAATTTTTTCTTTAAACTAAAGTTAGGTTAGGTTAGGGTTATACATGAATATTCAGGTGCCCGGCCGAAGGCCGGGCACTTAGGTTCTGTTGGGATCGTAAACCTACCTAAAACTAAAAAAAAGGTTGAAAAAAAATTTGATTTTTTTTTTCAAAAATGTTATAATGTTATGTGTAGGTATTTATCTTGAGTTAAATTTAAAAACAATCATTTTTTTAATTTCATTTTATCAAAAAAACCCGTTTTTTTATTTAGTTAGAAACATTTTTTTATTTCATTTTTCTCACAAAAAAAAAAAATTAAAAATGTGGTTGAAGATTTGGTGTATTATTTGAATTTGATGCTAATATTTAAGTATTTTAGGAGTTCACGGTTTGAAGCTAAGTTATAAATATAGATGCTAAAATTATATTTTTTAGAGGCTCACTAGTTGAAGCTGACTTAGTAATTTAGAAGCCAATAATGGTATTAAATAGAAGCTCGTTTAATTACATGCCAATTTATTCGATACGTATTTAAGTATAGGTTATTTTTTATCATCACATGCCTACAATTTGATAATTTTCCCACGAAAACAGCTACTTTGTTATCTTCTTTTGACCCCATTTTTGACTCAATAGGATATATTTTTATCAAAAATGCAACGACTGAAGAATTAAATAAAATAAAAACTGTAAGACACATAATTTAATGACACATAATATATAATGATTTGTTACTGGCTCATTAAAATATAGGTAATTTAATGAAAGTCTCTAAGTGCAGCAGTACCTCCCAAAGCGTCTGGAATAAACGTCATTTAGGGTTATAAATTAAAAAATATATCTTTACTAATATTATAAATATAAATGTGTTTTTGTTGACGTTTGTTGGTTTGACTTTCAAACACGCAGCAACTGACCATCTGATCAGCGGAATTTTGCATGGGTATAACTATGAGGACCCGGGAGAGTGATATAGGATACCTTTATCACGACAAAGACAATGCAAAGACATATATTATTAAAAAAAACTAACAGGTAAGTATTGCTCTTTGCAGCCGATGAAGTCGCGAGCAAAACAAGAAAAAATAAACCTTGGGTAAGATATCTATACTGTAGCAGATAAGTAGGTTTGCCTTAATTTTGCATACCTACTGAATACCCGCATAAATTGTGAGGGATAACTTCTAATCGATTGGTTACCGAGTCTACACGTTTCAAATCGTGAGCATTTGCAAAACCAAGTGTTTCTCAATGCTAATCGCGTCACGATGTGGTTTACCGAGCTGTATAATCTCGGTCCCTACCAGCATGATGTCATAATGGTTTATTGAACGTTTATGCAAGCTTAAGTAATTTATGACAATAATGAGACTCCTTTAGGATTAAGTACAGTACAGTACAGTAGGAGTTTGCACATCTCGACAACCATAACGGATTTCGAGTAACGAAATAGTAAAACTCGGTCTTGCGCCGCCTGAATCTAACGGCTCCCTGCGACTCGTTTGATGTCATAGGTAGTGGGAGCTCTGCCAACACTGCGCTTCCCGGTGCGAGGTCGCCACTCCAGCACCTTGGGACTCCATCGACCATCAGCTCTTCGAGCTATGTGCCCCGACCATTTGCACTTCAGTTTTGCGACTCGCTAAGCTTTGTCGGTGACTTTACTCGATACTCCTCGTTATCGTTATGCCGCCTTTAAATTAACGCGTTACAATCTTCGACTCCTTCCTTACTTACCATCAGTTGAAAACTCTGCCCTCGTAATTGAAAACACAGTAACTTAAATGTAACTTCTATTTAACTTACTGTGTTTTCAATTACGAGGGCAGAACTGACATCGCAGACAAGGGCTACGTGTCATCAAATAATTTAAAAAAAAAAGACGTGTGGCACTCGGGGACTGCTGCGGTAAAGCTATTGCATAGCATTTTTTTATCAACGCCATCTAGCGGTGAGAGGAGTCCCGTGTCAGGTTATTTTCGTTACGGAATTTCTGGATTCGGTCTCCACGCTCAAGGCCCGCGATAGAAGCTATGCAATAGCTTAAAAAGTTTTATGAGTAACTTTTTCGCTGTAGATATTTACAACCAGTGCCCTAAGCGAATACTTGGAGAACGTTGTAAATGAGCTTTAAGTCCATTTGGCATTTACGTGCATTCTGAGACACGTAACACTGGCAACTTCCGGGCTGCTTCTGAGAACTTCTTAACAGAGAAACCCGGAAATCGATGAAGTGTTTGTATGGTGATTTGTTTTCGCTATCACTACAAAGGTTGTCATCAAATAGTCATCTTAATAATGTAAAATGAAATGCATGGATCGTGTAGTGCTTGGAAAAGTCGACCATTACTCACCTAGGTGTTATGTAAGTTAAAGATGATTTTCATTACATAATATTATAACAGAACATAGATAAAACGATTCCGCGTTTACGTAAAATACTTACTCTTAAAGATGGAGCTACATAGTCATTTGTACACTTAGTTCCATTTGACCCATTTAATGATACGTTAGTTACCTAAGATTAAATGGCTTCAATACTTACTTATAATACCTACTAGGTAAATAACTGCTTCGTTGATCTCTAGGTTAGCATGTTCGACTGCGGATGACAAGGTCCCGGGTACTATTCCCGGGCTATGCCAAAAAAATTATTGGGTTTAGAGTTAGGAAGGAATAGGAATAGAATAAGCCCAGAGTTAGGAAGTTGGCAGTAAGTCACCCACGTGTCTCGGAGAGTAAGTAAAGCTGTCTGTCGTGCGACTGATCTTTCTCCAGTCGTGTCGCATTTTCCATCCCACAGAACTAAAAGTGAGGGAATTAAGAGTGCACCTGTGTTTGCACCCACACATGTGCACTATAATATCTCCCGCGCAGATCTCTGATTGGCCGCCGTGACCAGATTCGTTTGGAAGGTCATTATTACTATTATAATACAGCTAGATAATATTCTTTTTGTAGTTCATTTGTATAAGTAATTTCAAGTTGTTATGTAATTTCTCAGAAGTATTTTGGTCTTTTAATGAGTTTTTTCTTTATACCTACTTGACTGTTGCAAAATGTATTTTTGAAGCCTGCCTAATTTTGTAATTCAACTGGGAATTTCCCAACTTTTCGGCAAAAATTGTAAAACTGAACCGCAAGACTATATTTCAACAATGTTCAACATTAAATTCACAGGTAGCTAAGTACATATACACGGTGAAATTTCATTGGTTGTACTCCCTGAAAGAGGTGAATGTGCTCATGAAACTGAACAACTTTCCCCAAGGAACATAGGTCGAAATATGAAAAAAAAATTTGGACCTCCCATAGTAAATCAATCAGCTGATCGTCAAGTTTGTATGGAGGGTCCAATTTTTTTTTTCATATTTTGACCTATGTTCCCTGGGGAAAGTTGTTCAGTTTCATGAGCACATTCACCTCTTTCAGGGAGTACAACCATTAAAATTTCAACCGGTATAGAAAGGAACGACATACTCCAATCACCTGACATACAACCCTCCCGAACTAAAATGACTTGTTTTAGTTAGGGAGGGTTGTATGTCTTGTGACGATGCAATCTAAGATAGTAGTGGGCTAACTTGGATGGGGTATGGCAGGGTACATTTAACCCATACTCCTCATCTGTTTCGCCATTGTACCGGAACGCTAAATCGCTTGGCGGCACGTTTTTGACGATAGGGTCGTAACTAGCCACGGCCCAAGCGTCCCGCCAGACCAGACCAGAGACAATTTAGAAATTATAAATTTCCAAATTGCCCCCGCCTCGAATCAAACCTGAGACCTCCCAGTTATAAGACTACAGCGCTGACCACTGCGATAGGAAGGTTGTCAAAAGTTTTAGTTAACGATGCAAAAACCTATACTATTTCGATCTGAGATTATAATAGTATGTTATAGGCAGTTTGTTTCGAGTAGCTATAGAAAAAGTATCTGAGATTTTATAATATGATACGAACAAGCGATATCATAAGTTATTGATATTATCGTTATGTTAAAGTCATTTGAAGCCCACGCGCATATTTAATTTCGGTTAGATAATAACAGTTATCATTTTTGTATAATCAGTTTTATTAATAAGCCAAACGGAGAAACTTTAATAGCAATAGATTGATATTTATCTACTTTTACGTTCCCATATCTTTTATCTTGAAATAGTCGGAAGTCGTCTATTAACCAACTTCGTTAAGAAGTGGTTATACAGCGGTATTTACGATGCAAAATGGCGATCGAAATGCAAAATAAGACGCCGATAGCTGTTTCTTGATCGAGTTAGGATCAACGCATATATTAGTCGCTGAATTGTAAAACCTAGATTAGCATCTGGAATCTATATGTTGGTAGGTAGGTACCTACACTGTTACGAAGTACGCGACGCCAACGTTACGCTTGCTTTTGTTTTAAGTACTTATATTTAATTATTTTTGTGTCAACATTAGCAGTTAGGTACTTTTACGTATATTTCACCAAAATCTTAGAGATCTTGGTTTTCACAGTGATGAAAGTTGGTTCAACGAAAATAAAGTAGCCAATTTAAAAAATTGAAAATGGGACAATTCATCGATTTTTTGGTTACTTTTATCGTTTTTTATGCTAGATATGACATTTTCAACATGGGTTTGAAATTATTCAAATTACGAAATAGGGAACACACGTTACTCCTTCTATCGCCTTTTCCTATCGGAGGTCAACAACCACTAGTAGGACTTTATTCACCGCGGGTCTGAAGCTGAACTGTGACCTCGAACTCATGTTGAATCACTGGTGCAGGTTTTTAAGTCAGGATATTCCTCTTCGATCAGGCTTTCGTCTGCCTTTTATTTAGATGAGGCCCGCAATTTCATCCGCGTGGATGAAGGTATTTTAACTCCCGCGAGAACTCTTAATTTTTTCAGGATAATATGCAGCCATGTTTTAATCCTGGATATGAGCTATCTGCATTCCAAATTTCAGTCAAATCGGTTTATTCATTGTGAATCCATACATCCATCCATCCTCACAAACTTTCGCATTTATAATATAAATAGGAATCAAGTTATCAAATATGACATGATGATGAAAATTGTTGCACTTTCCCAATACCCCTCAGTATAATTCTTTTATAATTTTTAAGGTTGTCTGGAGGAGATCGCTTATAGCTATAAGACCGCTTTTGCGCACCTATGTACATAAATATAATTATAAGATTCAGTTGTAAACATCATTTCTTGTGTGTAGCAATAAAAAAATTTCTATCTATATATCTAGGAATATGAAGATTCTAAAAGAGATTTGAATATTTCGCAATTATCTCATTCGGTGAAAACCTTAAACTATTCCGCGGAGATTGGAGTCGTAAATAAGAAAAACAATCAAAAGTAAAGTTTAAATCCTCAAATTCCCAAGACTTGTTTCTCATCATGTCAAAATTAAAAATGGCGAATATTCAACTAAAGGATAAAACACTTTTAGTTACCAAAGCTAGGACTCATGGCAGAAATAACAATTTTCGCTTGCATCCCATACAAATTGAACAATATTAAATGACGTCGAGATATTTTCTCGCAAATGGATAATAAGTTGGGAAAACATCGAGGCCTCATCGTCTGTGGTTTATAATGAAACAGTCCAAACGAATTTTATTGTGGTCCGCTACAATTTGCGGTTATCTCCGGATTTCACGGATTTTGATGTAATTTTATTAGACAACATAGAGTAAACGAACGTTAAATAAATACTTGTAAGGCCTATTTCACAATCAACAATAAACTTTCTTCTTCTTTCCTCTGGTGAATGGCTTTTTCCAGTGCCAAGCCAGCACAATGCACTTCGCCAATGTCAAGTAGTTTGAAAGAGGCACAAAGGAGATTGGCCGGTTAATCGATGAATAAAGTTGACGTTTTGACAGTTTTTGTATTGGAAATATGTAAGAACGTTGTTCCTCGTCAGTCAAGGTTTACTTGGAGATGGTAAAATAGGCCCTCAGTTATCAGTCAGTATTGCCATAACTCAATATTTTAATTATGTTAGTTAAGTTCTTGCGATATTTAATTCTGTTTATTGTGGCATCTGAAAATATACGGTCTCATTGTTTAAACTGATACAATGGCAGAATCAGATAAATAAAATAATATCAATGTTTTTCCTGTGTTACCAGTTATACTTCGTTATATCTATAATATCACTGGTAACAGGGGAAAAGCTTTGATATTGATAAATAATAAAAATGATACACTTTTGCTAAACTTAAGTAACTGAACACTATCGAGCCTATTTATTCAATTAAAACTTTACTAATTCTATTGATCTACTTTAAATAGATCCACCCTAGAATACGTCAGCTGTTGTAGAAAGAAAGTACTTAATAGAAAATTTGAAACTTCGAATTCAATTATGTTAAATTGGTTCAACGTAGAGTGGTGAACAAAGGAGGTATATTAGTAAGGTAGTGCAATATGCATCTCTCTCTTACTAGTGCAAAATCATTATAAGATAATAATAGTGTGTACAGAGCTTGCAGTTTCACTTTGATACGCTCTGTTAATGATAGATTATAGTTATGCATACTATAGTAGGTGCTTATACATCTCTGTATGTATAATAATTAAATACACCCGTACCTCTTAATATTAATATTGTGAATGCGAAAGTCTATGTGTATGTGTAGGACCTGGGGACTGACATAATATGCTACTTTTTATTTCGGAAAAACATAGGGTTTCCGCGGAGTATTTAGAACCTAAAATTACGTGGATTTATTATCATACAATAATATTATAACACCTACTGCGATAAAAAATTGAATAAAAAACTGGGCAATCTAAACCTGTAATGATGATATTATCATATACATATACACCTTTTGATGTTTATTATTCATTTGTAAAAAAACAAACTGCCTTGTAACACACAAAAGGTCTTTTAATAGACACGGTTTTTTCTTCACAGAGCTTAAATATGCTGTTAAGCTGCCAGCGCATTACATAGTCTAATCGCAGTCACGAATTGATCCGATTGCCGCGTTCCATACATTCTGTTATTTTTCTTCCGTAATACACCTACTTCATTGTCTCAATCGATCGTAATTTGTTTCGTTAAGGCTTCGTTACATAAAAAGAACTTGACACATGTTTTTTTTTCAGATTGAGGTTTTTAAATGCAGAATTCGAGATCTAGAGAATTATTTATCACTATTAGGTACAATATTGATATTATTTTGGTAATCATATAATTTATATATGTGTATCTTAATACGTTGTAGGGGAACTGAAAATCAAATTAAAGATTGTATACATCAAACTTGGATCAAACTTATAATCTGACTAGCTTTTGCCCCCGCGACTTCGTCCGCGTGGAATTAGATTTTGGGGTGGAATTTTCAAAAACTGTGACACATGTACTTTTTTATTTTTAACTGAAAGCTCAAATACCAACTTTGATGGAAACAGCTTGAAAAATGACGAAGTTTCATATAAACTGCCATCCCCTATTTAAACCCCTTAGGGGTGGAATTTCCAATAATCCTTTCTTAGTGTGCGCCTACGTCATAAAAGGAACCAACTGTAAAAATTTCAAGTTTCTAACTTCAGTAGTTTAGGATGTGCGTTAATATCTCAGTCAGTCAGTCAGTCAGGACTTTGAATGTTATATACATAGATAAAAAAAATAGGAATATTGAGCCGTGTTTTTCTATATCTGTCCTACCTACTCCGCAGCCCGCAGAAAACATAATAAGGGCGACGAAGTAGGAAATAGCAGAATAACATTCCTTTCTTATCTTGATCGTATAATACGTTTGAAATTGCATTCAACAGTAAAAGTTTTCTTAATACCAAGAAAGAAATGATGATATTCATATTGTTTTTCACAAACAAACTAAAGTCTGCAAGGCTTTAATATAATCCGAAGTGGGCGATAAGGCGGTACATTTCAAACGAAATGAATTCCTACGCCGGTCTAGAGTTTTACCATAATGAAATTCTTTAAATATCACCCCTCTTCATGGGATTAAAATTCGTGTAATTGTGCGTGCGGTTTTTATACTTAACTTTAGTATACGTTAACATGAGCAGTAAGTAGAGACGCCGAAAAGCGTTTTTACATAATAGAAAACATAACAATTCTTGTTAAAAAAACTGGCTTCAAACGCCACTACGAAGTATATTAAGTGTGCCAATGAGCCTGACCTGATAATCATGGGACTACCTGGGAAGTATACCCTTTCAAACTGTAGTATATTATCTGTGTCAAATTGTCTCATATATATCTTTAGTCTCTCTCTTATCTATGGTATTCTAGAATAATGTCTGTACCTAAAGGTTACGAAATAATAAAACGTTAATTAAATATCAGGGTGTTTAATTTACAATACAAACAAAAGAAGAATTTTGCTAATCGTAAAAATTACTGGACCGATTTGGCTGAAATTTAAAATGAAGATAGATTATACCTTGGATTAAATCATAGGCTACTTTTTATCCCGATAAAAATTATATTTCCCGCGGGATCTTGAAAACTAATTCCACGCGAACGAAGTCGCGAGCACCAGCTAGGTGTTTATATTTTTAGCGAGCAAACGAGCAGGCGGGTCACCTGATGTTAAGTGATTACCGCTGCCCATGAATATTTGTAGCTCTTGACGCACCACCAATGCGTTGCCGGCTTTTCAGGAATTTGTTGGTCCGCCCCTTGAATAACTCCATTTTGTAATTTAGTGGGAACACCGTCGCAGAGAGTTGGTTCCTCTGCTGGAGTTAAGTTTCTAAAATTGCAGCCCCTTTAATAAGTATTTACTCAACTATACCCATTCAAGAATCACGTCGATTCGTTACTCAATTGCTGCGTGATTGAAGTCAAACCAACGAATAAAACAAATCGCATTTATAAGGATAGTCTAAAACTTAACTAAGTATGACAGGACCTAATTATATTTGACAAGCGTGGAAGTTTTAGGAGTGCCGGCAACTTTGTACCTGAACTATCTCTTCTATTATTTAGGTAGACAGGTCTCGTACCGTTAAATAAAATCATTCGACGGGAAATGTACGGAACGGGGAAAAGGATTAATGGGGTATTGTTAGTATCGCTTCACAGGATACACAGAGCAGACCATGGTAAACGTTACTTCGTTTATAAATAAGAGAAGTAAGTAAAGGATCTGTTTCCTTTTATCTTTTTGGTTAGCGATTGTAATAAATAGTGTTTGTATTAATACCTTACTAATATAAATGCAAAAATTGTTTCCTGGTTTGTAGTTAAATCAAGCTGTAACGGATCGATGTGATTTTTTACATGGTTAGATATAGTTATTATGGGATGTCACGTCAATGGATGTGCAAAGCCTAACATTCGATTAAAGAACTCCAGATCTGCTAGTTTACGGACTGATCGCAGATAGGAGAGGACAAAAGAAAAAAGGTATAGTTCAGGACTTGGAGAGTGGCATAGGCATGCATCAAAGCTACTACTTTAAAATAATAAGATGATAAATATCGCATCTTTAGAATTAAAGTAACCTTTAAGAAACCTCATTAAAAAATTACAATCTGTGGGCAATGAGAAAAAAAGAATTGAAAAAGGTATATTGTCGAGTTTTAAATGTATCTCTATCGTGTTTTATTAGAAAAAAGTTGTCTTTTGCAGATTTTTATATATTTATCTTTTATGGTAGCTATATGATTGGTAATATTATATTAAATTCAAATGTATTTAAACCGAACTTACATGAATTTTTAGTTTCGTGAGATATTATCATTTCACCATCATTTTTTTGGCTAACATGTTCAATGAATATACATACTCCGTAGTATATTACGAATTGTTAACTTTTACCTACGCTCTTACTTTCTTTCATTACTGTGTCAGTACTTTCTTAAATCTCAATTTATAATAATTTGAAAGCGAGATTCAGTAATTTTTCTCCAATTAAGTTGTCGTCACTACAAAATTTTATCACTAGATAGCATCTGGTGGTTTAATTGTAGTTGCGCAAATTACTCAATGAAAGTTGCATTACACCTTTATAGTATTAATCATCATTAACATAAAAAAGAATCGACTTGAAACGCCACTACAAACTATAAAAAATTTTGCTGAAGGGAATCACAAATCAAAACATATTATCATCTGCGTATATATTTTTGGTTTTTGTTGTTTTTTACAAAAAGCGCTGAATCATTTTCGATAAAATTTATATTATGGTTATAACACATCTATAGTATGACCTACCAAACAAAAAAAGAATCATCAAAATCAGTTCATAATTGGTGGAACAATCGCGTTACAAATATACAAAAAACATATAATAGGATTGAGAACTTCTTTCTTTTTGAAGTCGGTTAAAAATATGAACTGCCGTGGTGAACAATAATAGTAAATAATTATATTCAGTCATTCAATATTAAAATCAGACTTAAAAACTGCGCCAAAGGTGCCTGCAGTTGATCCGAATTTTATATGGACGAATCTGATGGCAAATAAGTTATTAAGTAGCTATTATAAAACAAATTACAGCTATTAAATCCGACAAGTCAATTACTTTATAGTTTAATATGGAATACATTCATTACAAATAAACATGGGCCAAATAAAATTAACTCACCACAGCGGATGCCCGGACTGATTATAATTTTGTGGGCATCAGAAAGTTATTCGAACAACGTTAAATTTTTGTATGTTTTTAATATTATACCGCCAGCAGATCCCTATATTTTTGTCAGAAGATTAAAATGACGCCAACCGCCAAATATCGCACCTGAGCTGAGTACTTTTCTTTGATGCTTTTTTTAATCTTTATACATTTTGAAATCTCCGGAATAAAAGAAAGCTTCGGTAAATGCACAATAAGAACTTGTTGCCACCAAAACAATTCCCTAATGTCTCTCCGCAATTTATTGACACTCCAACGCACCTAAAATAATCTAATCAAAAAAATGAAAATGTATATAAAAGGCAAAGGAGACTGACTAATCTATCAACGTATACCTCTAACTGCTAGATGGATCGGGCTGTTTGGCATACAGATAGCTAGGACATAGGCCTCCGCTAAGAAAGAATTTTTGAAAATTAAACCCCCCAAGGGGGTAAAATAAGTGTTTCAAAAATCGAACTTACCGTGAGTGAAGCTGCGGTTAAAAGCTAGTATTAAATTAAAATGCGTCAAACAGTTTAGAGTTTTAGACTGCAGAGCGTGCTAAAGAAGAGACATATAGTACTTCGAAAGTCGGGTAAAGAAGTTACTTCGAACCTCATATTATAAATGTACACGTACATAATGTAAGTAAGTACTGATTACGGTTGTAAGTAACACTATGTGTATAGCACTGATAGACCACAAATTATCTGTATGTTCCTCTAATTTGTTTAGAACGTATCAAACATCCATGGCCGGTCGAATAACAGTACAACGTATTAATCGCGCACCGCACGTACTCTATGGCGCACGTAACGCTTTACAACCTGTCGTGCAAATATTTATCCGCATCGCATTTACGTGTGACCGCGCGGAATCGTAATCAGCTTTGATTGGAGGCGACGCCTGGGAGACTAATGATCGCTTTGTCACATGCCTGGTTCCCTTGCCCACTGGAATCTGCATAGAACACGCTGACGCCTGATGAACTAAGGCGTTTACGGTATCAGGGCGGCCATTAGCACATCTGCTGCCGCTCCTTTTCCAGTAACATTTGTCAACTGTGGGATTGCCTTGCAATCACCTTTTTAAGCTATTGCATAGCTTCTATCGCGGACCAGCGTGGAGACCGAATCCAGAAATTCCGTAACGAAAATAACCTGACACAGGACTCAATTAAAATCAATTGATGTAGCAAAAATGCCAATAATTCAGCCAATCAAGAAGATAGCGATCACCACACTGATGCAATCAATCTTAGCTAATTCCACAGTAGAAGAAGCGAGGTACGAGTACATTTGTTACGAATACCATAAATATTCTTTGTGGAACGAATAAAATTTACGTCGAGCCGAGGGGTAGGGTTAAAAGGCTACTATCCATTAAAGTTGAACGCTATATGTCCGATTTATTTTGAAACATTACGTTTTATATTTCAATACAAACTTTGAAAGTAATCTTATAGTAAACATAAGTTGATGCCCGCGACTTCGTTCGCGTGAATTAAGGTTTCTTAATTCTCGTGGAAACTCTCTTATTTTCCAGGATAAAAAGTAGCCTATGTGTTATTTCAGACGATAATCTATCTCTGTCTCAAACAGCCAAATCGGTTCAGTCGTTGCGGCGTGATTGAGTAACAAACATCCATCCATCCATCTATCCACTCATCCAAACTTTCGCATTTATAAAATTAATAAAATAATTATAACACTATTAATAAATAATTAATAGGACTATTTTGAAAATTTGACCTTTGTTGTAATGCGTCTTTCCCGCTTACAGCAGTTTGCATTACCTGAAACACAATGCAAATAAAATTAATAGACGTGTACATTAAGATCACAAATTATAAATTACAAATGTCTACTCCTAGTGCAAAAATGTGTTGGTTTGTCCTTCAGTCATAACAGCGGAGCGGTTTACGTGATTTTTACATAGGGACTCGTAGCTGAGCACCATTTTTGAAAACTTTTTTTAGGTATATTGGTGGTTGAAGAACAGTACAAAAATATAATATTTTACCAAAATATAAGTAGATAAGTAGATAATACTAATAAGGCT
Source organism: Hipparchia semele (assembly GCA_933228805.2). Lineage (NCBI taxonomy): Eukaryota > Metazoa > Arthropoda > Insecta > Lepidoptera > Nymphalidae > Hipparchia > Hipparchia semele. Next base: position 6,462,374 of record OW121721.1, on the reverse strand, counting down.
CAACAGATCAACAGGAAAGCTCGTCAGCACAAAATCAAAATCACCAAGCGTAGACCTACGCACGTAGTAATAGTAATAGCTTTAATTTGCTAAACAATTTTCAGCTTCCTAACAAAAAATAACTTTGTAATATAAAAAAATTTAAAATATAGTTACAGCTGCGTCTATGGATCCCAAGCCTAACCCGCAGTGCCACAAAGGTGTTTTGTGTAAGTAATTCCGATTTCGCGCCGATGGCTGCCTACTTGGTATTTCACTTAGAAAGCATCGCGGAACAAAAGGCAAAATGTATTGTTTTACGACCCATCGGCATAATTGATGCGAAATGAAACTTTAGCTATTGTAAGAAAATGACACCCGTTAAGTACCACTTAGTTGCATTGCACGTATACCTCAAGACATGTGGACATCATTGCAAAATAACATAAACATCTTAAGTGGTTAAAATGGCCTCCTCGCCCTGAATTTGTATAACGCAGAGATGGAAGATACAGGTCGATGGACTATTTCAAGCAAGTCGCTTGCAGCCATTGGATACAAATGGTACAAGGCCGTGCTCTGTAGCGATTGTTGGAAGACATCTATGACATGTTCTATGACATCCATTGGTTGAGACAGTGAGGATACATTTTGGGTTTAATTAAGGCTCGGACAAATACAACGCGCGACCGCAGTGAAAATGTATCAACGCGTCTCTATATTGTACTGTCTCTGTGTCTACAGATAATATGTATTTCTGTTGCCGCTATAATAACATATCTTCTTACTTATAGACGTCCACTGCTGGACATAGGTCTCTTGCATGGACCTCCACAGGCCTCAGTCTTGCACCGCCTAAATCCAGCGGCTCCCTGCGACTCGTTTCATGACGTCGGTCCACCTAGTGAGGGGTCTGCCAACACTGCGCTTCCCGGTGCGGGGTAGCCACTCCAGCACCTTAGGACCCCATCGACCATGAGCTCTTCGAACCATGTGCCCCGCCCATTTCCACTTCAGTTTCGTGACTCACATCACAACAACAACAACCTAACAACATATAATAAAAATAAATTAAGTAAAAATTAAAAAACAGGTTTCTAATATGGGAAACTTACTAAAAACTTGCTTTTTTCGACATTTTTTTGGTATGAAACTCTTCGTTTGCGAGTCTGCCTGGCATTTGACGGGTTATTATAGTTTCTTGAATAACAAAATCATTCACGCGTTCAGTGCTGTCACAAACGTAACCCGTCGCTGCCTTTACGTGGTAATTCTGTCCAAACCTTTAACATTAATTCTAATCGATTTCAGGGCAATCGAGCTTTAATAATAACCCAATATCGCGAATAACCAATCGAGTGTTCATTGAGCGGTAAAATCAAAATCTTATTGTTGTGTCGTCGATAAGGTATAACATTAATTAAGTCTACCAAGTCTTCTGTTTCGTAAATAAACCAATTAATAGAATAAGTAGGTACCTTACGACTAATTAAACTTAACAATATAGAAGCCGCTTTTACATAAGCTGGTAAAAATCCACTTGAATATTAATATTTTAAGAATCTGAAAGTAATAAAATTCGAAACGTAATACTTTCTAGCTAATAAAAATGCGCCACGGTGAAAAGATACTTAATTTTAAGATTTCTCAACGGCACGCGGCGTCTGCCGGGAGTGTTATGAAAAAGCGAAGTTCCTAATTTGCACTGCAATTTTATATTAACTTCAAGTTTAACAAAAAAGTGTCCATTTATTACACTTTTTTAAAGAAAAGAGATGGGGTGTTATAAGTTTGACGTGTGTATCTGTGTGTGGGTGTTTTTGTGTGTCTGTCTGTTCCCTCGTAGCTCCATAACTAATGCACCGATTTTGATGAGGTTTTCTCTGTTTGAAAGCTGGCGTGATCGAGGTGGATCTTAGTTATAAGTAATTTGTGAAGATCTGTACTAGCGTTTGAAGGTGATGAGCTTATTTCCTACTTGATAAAAGGATTTTTCACACTTTCACTGGTGCGATTGGTTTGGGTTACTTTTGATTATTTCCAAGATACGGTAACCTTGAGCTGATGCTGCAGAAAAGTAGTATGTGGATACCCAACTCGAATGGTCTCAATGTTAGACAGATGATGATCGATCGAAAATTCAACCCCTAAGGGGGTAAAATAGGGGTTTGTAAATCGAACATAATGTCAGCGAAGCCGCGGGCAAGTCAAATATAAATAAGAAAAGGCGACGTTACGAAGGAATAGAAAAGGATTTCATTGCATGTCGGACCCTTATTACTGACAGTAAAGAAAAAAATGAAAGATTAAGTAAATAACACATGAGTACCTACTTCTAATACTCTTATAAGAGTATAACTACTCAAAATTATTTACGAAGTAACTAACCAAATAATAACAAACCAAAACAAGGCATCCTAATTTGTTTGCGTAGAGCCAATACGCAATTCGGAAGCAAAACGCGTCGCTCTTTTGTTTCTCGGGAGCAATTAAGGAAATATTTCGTGTGGAGTGGTTAATTTCTGTTCGTTCAAGATGAGACAGGCAAGCGGGCTGAGTGTGATAGTACAGAATGTAGGCAATTACACAAACGACTATCAACAGTACAAAGACGTCAATAGGGAAAGTCGGGTAATGCAATTAAACAGATATGCCACGTTAGCAACGCACAGTGTTTCGGATTATACGTCGCTGAAACGCCGCGCTTGCGTTCGTGTGACGATGACGTTGAGGAAATATTGTACTTTGTGGCTTTTCTGCTTTAATTATAATGAAACTAGTTAATATCCGTGACTTACCCTGTATGTTATTTCAGAATATAATCTATCTCTGTGCCTTTCAGCCAAAACGGTTCAATCGTTGCGGCGTGATTGAGTAACAAACATCCATCCATCCATACAAACTTTCGCATTTATAATATTAATAGGATTGCAATTAAAGCAGAAAAGTATAATAGACAGCTCTAAGTAGACAGCTGATAAAATGAACTTTAATGCAATTGCACTTACAATAATTTAAGTTTTTACCTAATCATAATCATGGACTCCTAAGTGAAGTTATTGGTGAAATAAACCTATGATACTAGGGATGAGTTATATACTCACAAACCAAGCGAAAAAATTGTTCCGAACGACGAAGAGTGTAATAGAATACTTCATTGTCAAATGACATGACAAATTACGAGAAATATCTGCCATTAAATAGCAACAACACTATTTAGAAAAAATTGTTAGCGTTTTTCTAAGAAAAATATTTCTAAAATTCCTTCCGAAAATATTGAACTATGTGTTCGAAAAATTCTTTAAGGAAAAAATACTTTAATGGAAAAATGTTTTCCTGTGCCGTGCTCATCACGCCGACGACGGCGGTAATAAGCGTTAATGTAATTTGCACAAATATGAAAACGGCTGAGTTTGCCCTTGTTAGTGTCGTGCTGCTTTTGCCATGTCAGACTTGATATAATTATTTCTAGCTTATATCCTAATACCGTGATTTTATCTCCAACTAGGTAAGTGTAACTAGGTATAAAATATTTATATATCTAGCGGAACTGGGGGCTTACAACCCTTCAATATTGTTTTGACATTTCATACTAAAAATTCACGGCCTTAAATTAAGTCACAAAAGGTCCCTGGTAAGGTAGGGTCCCTGAACTTTGTTCACGTGGAATTTTCATACCAATACCAATTGCTGCTTTCCGTGAATCTGAAGGCTTGCTTTTTGGCGTGAAAGTGTTTTAAATCTGATGTTAAAAGTTTTTGTCGAATGACAGAAAAGGAATGCACATAATCATAGACTTATTATATTACTGCGTCAATGGCACATAAATATATCCATACAAAATGACGTCACAACCGCTAAGGAATGAGCGCATGAGGAAGAGAGGAAAATGTTCTCATTACTCTCCTATTATTTCTTAAACTTTCGTTTAAAATGTTAATTACACCCTAATTTTACAACCAATTTTGATTCAGGAGGGTTTCTTTAAAATTTTTATTTGCTAGTATCGTATTGAATGTGCTAAGACATAACAAACTATGTGAATGTGGAAACCAGTTTTAGACTAAAGAACAGAATGAATAAGTTATACTTTCACAACATTCAAATCACGCTTGAACTCCCAACTAGGTTCATAAAACAAACAAAACGAAATTACAAACCTAGGCAATTTTTACTTTCCGGCAATTCACGTAAAAGTTTTTCGTTTTCCGTAAATGCCCAGATTAAAAGGATGAAAAAACAATGTTTATTGTTATCTGACAAAAGGGGAAGGCTGGTGTGAAGGCGGCTTATATACCTTTTTATTTTTATGCGAGTTGAGGTCAGATCGGTCACATTTTTTGTGTTTAGAAAATTTTCCATTAAGTAGCTTAAGGCACAGTTCAGACTGTTTTATACTATACGATATAGTAGGCGTGGCCTACTTGATTAAAGCTAAGATCTACTAGTTACTGACGAAACCCTGTGAGATCTGAATTTCATACTTCTTGATAAATGAAACAGTATAAGTTACTTATGTAGTATTCTTATTTGATCAAAAGAGAAAACATAAAATTGAATTCTTAGTAACTAGTTACTAACTACTTGTTCATAATATCAGTGTGAAGTGTGAGCATTGCGCCTGAGCAAAGCTTGAGCATCATCCACTACATTAGTGTATTGCGTCATTCATAAGCTAATACCAAAGTATGGTATAGCTTGCTAGTGTAATACCAGACAGTTTAATATCATAGAATATAACCAGTGTCAATATGCCCATAGAAATGCTGAGCGATAATTTATTGAAAGAGTTGAGGACTTGGAAAATGGCTAACTTTTATCCCGAAATAACCGGTCAAATGCGAGTCCGACTCGCATACGAAGGGTTCTCTACCAAAAAATCTTTTCTAGTAGGGTTTTAGGGTTCCCTTTAAGTATTAATTTATTTTTATTATTTGTTGTTATAGCGGCAACAGAAATACAAATTCTCCGAAAATTTCAACCTATTTATGGATCATGAGGTACAGCCCGCTGACAGACAGACGGACGGACGGAAACCAGGCTTAGTGATAGGTGCCCGTTGGTTACCCTTCGAGTACGGAACCCTTAAAGCAGAGGGTTTCTGGGATTTTTAAAATCTGCTTAACTCCACGCGGGCAAAGGTAAAATGATATTTTTAGTTCTTGTGGTATATTTACGAGTAGGTACCTAACCTTAATGCGTAGAAACGAAACAGGTTTACTCAAATCTATTCTGAATATTTACTTACACTTAGGGACAAACGAATAATAAAATCAAGGCTGACGACGACATAAAGTCGATTCCCCATATCGCACCATTTGTCGCTCAATGTGCCTGAACAAACGACGAAACATAGCTGGGACAATTTCAATTAAATTAGGCAGAGACGTAGACGGAAAGCCTGATGAAAATACATACCTACCTACCTACAGTACAGTTTTCTGGGAAATCGATTATCATTTCCAGAGGCAATCAGTTCTGAACGAATCTACTTCCTGCCTTAACTATACTCTCGTCTTAAATCACAATTTAATCTTCTTCTTCTTATATCTTATAAATATATATATAAACCAAAGGTGACTGACTGATTGACTAATCGACTGACTAACTGACTGATCTATCAACGCACAGCTCAAACCACTGGACAGATCAGAATGACCATACAGATAATTATAATGACGTAGGCATCCGCTAAGAAGATTTTTGAAAATTCAACTCCTACGATTTTTCAAAATCTTAGGGGGTGGATTTTTCAAAATTTTGCTCGACGCGGATGAAGTCACGTACAAAATCTAGTGGTAAATAAAAGGTTATAATTTTATTATAAGTGTTGCAAGAACGCAATTTAGTAAGCCTCTTACGCCCACACAATTTCTTCCTAAAAAGATTTACCAAGAGACAAAGTTAAATCTGTCTATTTTTATTTTACTTTACCAACCGAAGGAGTCATTTTCACGTCAATTTAACGCTCGAGCTGAGAGTTAAAAACAAAGTCTACTGTACCGTTAAATAACTTGAAATGATATATAAAAATATTATGAAAGTTTTACTACTTAATGACTTGTTGAAGTAATATTATAATGTAGATGTTTTATTTCAATAGATAGTTACCAAATTACTATCCATACTGGTAAAGTATTGATATAGGTAACTAGGTAATATTGCGTGTAATCGATTTTCTTCACTAGTACAAGTTAACTTTCAAGCAGAGATGTTTAGTACAAATAAATCAATTACTGCAACACCCCATGCTGTCTTCTAATTTTTTTTGTTTTTCTTAGCCTTAAGGTTGTCTGGAAAAGATCGCGTTTTAGCGATAAAACCGTCTTTTTGTACTGACATAATATATTTTGTTAAGCTTACTTTTTTCTGTTTGTGGTGAAATAAAGATATAAAAATAATAAATAAAAAAAAAAGTAAAAGTTTAAAAACTATAAACTGACTAAGTACATTGAGATGTAACGTTCGTCACGTCATTGATTTTGTTATAAAATGTCGCCTATGTCACCCATACCCTTTTTTTCTATGATCGAAACCCGGACCATAATAACGAATCAATTGACACGATCAAAATTGGCTCAGTAGTTTAGGCTCTACAGTGGTACATGCGTAAATACAAACACGCATACATACATATGATAAAATCGTAAACCTTTCCTTTGGCTTTGCCCTTTAGTCGGGTAAAAATACGCACCCTTTGTATGATGACTCTTATGCTGAGATCTATAGAGCGTGCTCTGATTTAGCTCGGACTCCATATAAGAGTTAAAACAAGACACAAATATGCTTCGACATAAATCTGTCTCGTTTTATCTCTGTCTTGAGTCCGAGCAGATTGAGATCACGCTCTATAGATCTCAGCACAACATAATGTTAAAGTTATAGCCTCAATAGCCCAACGGTTAAAGGTGCGGACTGAAAACTGGGTCGCAGGTTCGAATCTCATCCGTTGCACTATTGTCGTACCCACTCCTAACACAAGCTTTCCGCTTATTTGGAGGGGATAGGAGGATATTAGTCAACTTCAGGTTACCTAATATTCTTATTAAAAAAAAAAAGTTTTAGAACCTGCATTTCAAAGAAGCATGTAGTAATCGTTACACGCATCAAAAACAAAAAAGTACCTACCTAACCAACGAACTTTTGCCAGAATTTCCGTGTAGTGCCTCTCTCTATCTGAAACCAACGGTGTCGTCCAAGCGTGTATCTAAACGGTAGCTAGACTGGCAGCTACAAATAAGTTTCCAGTTGTGTTGTCACTGCGTTGGTCGTGTGCCAATCACGTGCCCCGTCCGGTAATTTTCCCAATCACGTCGGCTACTGCCGTACTTTTATTCAGTTTAAGCGACACAGTAAAGATAAGCCTTGCAAAATGTCAAACAGTTTTATTTGAAAACTTTTGTTACAGCTTGGTTATGGCAAAACAATAAATGGTACTGTAAAAATTTTAGGTATACAGTTCTATTCATTGTTTTTATCCGTTTTTAACCCCCGACGCAAAAACGACGGGGTTTTATAAGTTTGACGTGTCTGTGTGTGTGTGTCTATCTGTGGCATCGTAGCAGCCGGATGGATGAACCGATTTTGATTTTGTTTTTTTAAGCTATTGCATAGCTTCTATCGCGGGCCTTGAGCGTGGAGACCGAATCCAGAAATTCCGTAACGAAAATAACCTGACACGGGACTCCTCTCACCGCTAGATGGCGTTGATAAAAATGCTATGCAATAGCTTTACCGCGGCAGTCCCCGAGTGCCTTTTTATTTTGTTTGAAAGATACGCGATCGCCCGTGCTCCTCCTTTTTGGAAGTCGGTTAAAAATGAAAATAAATATTACAAAATAAGATCAACAACAATCTAAATATTCGTTTTGTCGCGACCCAGGAAACGTGGCATCAGTGTCCTAATAACTGTCATATAGATTTAATATTACATATTCCATTTCGTACGAATTTTACCGCGAAGCCATTTCCCTCCTTAAATTGTGTTTGGATGAATTCCCATCAACTAAATAAAGATACGCAACTAGTTGATGCCCGCGACTTCGTTCGCGTGGATTGAGATTTTTTAATTCCCGCGGGAACTCTCTTATTTTCCGGGATTAAAAGTATGCCTATATGTTAATCCTGGGTATGAGCTATTTCCATTCCAAATTTCAGTTTGTGCCAACAAACAAACATCCCATCCATCCATCCATCCAAACTTTCGCATTTATAATACATATTAATAGGATAAGGAACGACCTATAGAACGACTAATTTCTTTCATTAATATCATATACAATACGAAACCACGAGGTCATTTCAGCACTTTGGGTGGCCTAACATTTACATCTTTGTATCTTTTTATAATAATCTATACTATTATAATAAAGAGAGAGCGTGAATTTTGTGAGTTTGTATGTATGTCCGGAGCAAACTTTGGAACCACCGCACCTATTTCAATAATTCTTTCACCATTTCAAAGGTACATTATTCCAGATGGTTATAGGCTATATATTATGGACATAAATGTATTATGGCTAGATATTATGTGCAAATTGTTAAAGTCGGAAAAATTTTTGACTCTCAAACGTTTTCGAGGCGTGCGCTGGGTCATATACTGTTATTGGATGAAAATGATATATGGGTGAATTGTTCCTCTTAAAAAGTTCTAAAAAAAGTCCGCGATAGCATATGTCTAGCTTCTAAGGATAACTTACAGTAACCATTTCTATCTTTCAAATTTTGATTAAAAATAATGAATTATTTTCGACCTTCTTTAACCGATGTGATGTCAATCTATATCTAAATAAATATGTTTATTATCGCAAGTGTTTAATTTAGAACATATTTGCCCTTTACACTATACAATTTAAATAAATATCTTAGGAGTTATCGGAAAATTAATATTTCCGCGCGACAAAATAATAAAATGGTGCCGGCCGGCGCGGGCGGTGCACGGTGGCGGGTTTCGGTGCGGGAGATTCCTGTGATTCCTGTGGTGATCTTATTTACAATCGTCTCCTATTAGTAGCTCTGTGCGATTAGGACCCGTAAAAACAAATATTTAAATTTTCAACCCGGACGAAGTCGGCGCGGGCTTCTAGTCTATAATTATATAAAAAGGCTTGTCCTGACTGACTGACTGACTGACTGACTGACTGACGATCAACGCACAGCCTAAACCACTGAAGTTAGAAACTTGAAATTTAGACAGTAGGTTCCTTTTATGACGTAGGCGAGCACTAAGAAAGGATTTTTCGAAATTCGCCCCCCAAGGGGGTAAAAAGGGGGGTTAAAGTTTGTATGAAACTCCGTCATTTTTCGAGTTATACTCATGAAATTCGGTATTTAGGCTTTAAATTGAAAACAAAAAAGTACGTGTTTCACAGTTTTTAAAAATTCTACCCCCTAAGGGGTTAAATAGGGGTTGAATGTTTGTATAATAGTCCTTCGTTCTTCAAGTTATTTTTCAAGTTACGTTTATGAAACTTGATATTTTGGCTCTTGATTAAAAATAAAGAATTACGTATTTTACATTTTTTTTAAATTCTCCCCCCAAGGGGGTAAAAAGGGGGGTTAAAGTTTGTATGAAACTCCGTCATTTTTCAAGCTATACCCATAAAATTCGGTATTTAGGCTTTAAATTGAAAACAAAAAAGTAAGTGTTTCACACTTTTAAAAAATTCTACCCCCTAAGGGTATGGTAATCTATATATATAAAAATGAATCCCTATTTCCTTGGTCATCGCATCACGCGTGAACGGCTGGACCGATTTCGCTAATTCTTTTTTTGTTGTGTTTGTTATTGTCAGGAGAAGGTTCTTAAAAAAGAAAAAATTAAGAAAATTGCGCGAAAAATTAGAAAATTTAAGAAAACTTAACCACCATATTAAATTATTTCTAATGTAACCGCTTTTGCAATTCAAACTTTTTTGATGTAACCTTATGGCGTTTGACATAACATTGACAGAATGCGTGCTGCCAATTTCGTCAAAGAGTTTCAATATTCATAGTTAAGACAGGACAACGTCTGTCGGGTCCGCTAGTAAATAATATAGGTAATTGGTTAATTGCATTAAACAACCTACGATTTATAAGATCTACATACATATTATTCGCTCTCTACAATTTCATGGAGCGATATTTCATTTAATTTCCCACAGTCTGTGACCGGTGAAGTGCTGCAACTAGGACTCAAAGGCTCTTTGAAGAATGCTTCTCAAGTTGTCTGCGTTCATTTGCGAATGTATTGATAACAAGCTCATTAAAAATATTATTATTATTATTGATGCCTTCTTACGACTGTTCGTTTGATAATTACATTTTAAAAGACGTGGCTACTCCTTACATGGCATACAATTTGAAACCATGCCTAGCGGAACACAATTCTATAAACTCTGTAATTTTGTCATAATATATTATGATTATTGTCTGCTCTTCATTTCTTTTTTGTTACTTAAGTAATTATTGTTTGGTAAAAAAGGATTCATATAAATTAAAATGCAAGTTATATATACAGTGAAATTGATACATAAATATGTATAAAGTTTTAAGGATATCCATATAATATCTACTGCGGTCTCGGTCGTATCGTGGGCTCCCACCATAGTTCCAAGAAGCACGTAAGGTGTTGGAGTGGCGACCCCGTACGGGAAAGTGCAGTGTGGGCAAACCCCTCACTATGTGGTCCGAAGACATCAGACGAGTCGCAAGGAGCCGCTGCGACTCGTTAACAAGACTGAGACCTATGGAAGTCCATGCAAGAGACCTTTGCCGAACAGTGGCCAACTTACAGTTGTTAAAGAAGAAGAAGTCTCTATCATGAGAGAATGAGTTAGTTACGGTTGACTAAATAAGGACCTAGCTATTAAAACGATTTATTTTCCTAATTTAAGTAAATATTTTAAAAAAGTAATTTTTAATCCTGAAAGACATGAGAATCAGATTTATCGTGTTCAAAGCGCGAAAGTCGCAAGTAACCCGCAGAGAAAAGCAATAAATCTAATCCTAATCGGTGAGGCCAGCAAAACCAACTTAACGGCGTTCTATTTCTACCGTTTAGGAACTGTCGGTAACTACGAGTAAATATACGGTAACATTTCGATAATACCGTATATTTACTCGTAGTAATTGCTGGATGAATAAATGGGGAATGTAAAAATATAGATCTATATAAGATTAAGATAATTTGCACCCTAGCCCAATGACCAGAGCTAAGCTTTTTCGATTCAGATAAAATTGTTTCCTAAATTAACCATTTCAGATTATAAGAAGATACCCGGTAAATGGAGGCACCATATTTTTGTTCTGTGATCGAAGGCACCATGTGCGTTAGACGTAAAAAAGCATCAAGAATATTTTCTGCCTCTTGAGGTTCTCCCGCCATCCATATGAGCAATTGACTGAGAAAAAAAAGACGTGTGGCACTCGGGGACTGCCGCGCTAAAGCTATTGCATAGCATTTTTTATCAACGCCATCTAGCGCCTCACCGTAGAGGAGTCCCGTGTCAGGTTATATTCGTTACGGAATTTCTGGATTCGGTCTCCACGCTGGCCCGCGATAAAAACTATGCAATAGCTTAAAAATATTTGTCACTATGAGAGCATTCATAAACAATTTACGCAACCCTCAATAAATTCATGAATCGCGAGAGAATTTCATAAGGCTAGCCTAATTTTAAAGAAAACTATCTTTTCGGACTACGCTGTTAGAATTTAACACGAAATTCCTACTAATGTCCTGATATTTTTCAATGTAAACAGAAACATTAAACATAGTCTTACAGCTTTATGATAAAATGTAGTAACCAAGGATAAACGGTATACCCTAAAGGCAAACACTCGAGACAGCTAGTGATTGGATATGTCAAGATTGATAACAACATAATTTATTACCTTCTGTGTACCTTTGCTGGGTCGCAAAAAATATTTTGTTTGTCAGAGAGAATGATACATGTAATATTTTTTGTGCTTAATATTTTTGTCTCATTTGATGGGCTTTTTTATGACTGGATGTTGTTTTCATTAAACCTTTCTACAGTAGAAATATAGTATGTGTAGAACCTGATTTCCTAAAAAAAAAAGAATTTCAGTGATAAAAAGCAAACAAAAATTGTAACAACGTTTACAACTAAAGTTTTGTTTTTGAATCACTTAACTTGGTTACTCATAATAATTTGTTTTATCTCCAAACATTGACCTTCATGGAGAAAATTGCTTTAATTTTCAAATGTATTCATTTTTGTTCGAAAAGTTTATAAACCACAGAAGTTTGAAGAGTTTGTAAACACAAACGAAACATTCTCAAAACATTTGGTACTTATATGGTGCCACCGGCTTCATCCGCGCGTATTTAGGTTATTATCTTTTTGGACTGTTAACTACCCGGATCAAAAAGTAGCCAATGCCTTTCTGGGTCAAATTTCGCTAAGATCTATTCAGCGGTTAGATCCTAATATTGTTCCTATTATCAACTTTTTTTTAAAAACGAATCCTCATTATTTCCGAGATAAAAAATGTAGTCTAAGTTACACCTTATATAATTCTCTAACTGCCAGTGAAAGTCTCGTAAAAACCCGTTCAGCCGTTCTGAAGTCTATCGATAAAGTCGTGTGCATCAACTAATTCTATACATTAACGTACTTAAAAAACCTATGGGTCTAAACTTGGAGCATATTATACCCTCCAAGGGTCTAAAGGGAAAATTTCTGAAAATAACACGTTCTACAGAGAGTGTTACACATAAAAAGCTCTCATTAAACACAATATTACAAAGGACAACATACTGAGAAAAATATTGCCCGTACTTAATATAACAGAGACCACCGCGTCAAAACACAAAGAAAATGTCAGTTAAAAAAGCGCCAACAAAATATAACCTCACTCTGAATTCGTTTTGTAACGAGCCAGCGACCGCCATTCAAGTGTCCTAATAGCTGTCATATAGATTTAATGTTACATATTCTACTTTATACGTTGCTCCTTCAACAAAATCGCAGTGAGCAATTTTTCTCTTTAAAGGAAGATTTTCTTCGGCGCCCCCTTACAAACGAAGTTTTGATTCTTATCTAAATACAAAACAAAGCCAATGAAGTTTTATAGACATGTTACAGAAACCAATTTATTTACCTATTTGTAACTGGCAGCTTTCCGTAACCATTTTAGTTTCGTTCCAAAGTTCTCAAATATTCACACCATTGAGTCCATGTAGTTTCCAGAGCGTATCAATAAATTTTCTAAGTATGTATTCCACTAAGATTAAGAATAAAATTTCGTTTGTATAGGGCGTAAAAGAATTCGGGTCAACTACTGGACTACCTCATGCAATATCTAGTGTTACATCTACTAACTGTATTTGAAGTTTCCGTTCCGCGTTGTGTACGTCCAAGTCTTTAAAATCTTCTTTTTCATCAGTCAATAGATGTTCACTGAGGGACTTACATACAATGCGCGCTCCATCTTAGGCTGCATTTTCACTTATCATGAGGTGTAATTGAAGTTAAGTGCTAGTCTATATTATATTAAAGAAAAGTAAGTCTATGGTAGGAAATTTTCGCCTCGGTTTTGCGCCTTTCCTGTTTCGTTTGGCCTCATAGTAGGTGTCTGCTCACACAGCCCGCAACACACACACACACACACAGAATTTTCCGGTGTACCTATACGAATCCAATAAAAGGAAAGAGCGAAACACCGACTTCAAATCTCTCTCCATCGCGTCGCCTGCTAAGTGACTAGAACTTTAAAATTAATTTATATAAAACTCGTTCTTTACGTAATAAATTTTTGTTACCAATCTAAAGACTTTTTTCGTTCTTTTTACATAATATTGTTGTGTATCTCGTTTTCGATACAGTCAAACGTCTTTCCGTTTTATGAGTGCAAAATAATGGCTTCATATTTTTCCATCTTCGTTGAGTAGTAAGTGCAGCCTTGAGCCTATTGTAATAGTAGTGTATTGTCAAAGAAACTACTTAAATAAGGAATCAATTTTAATGAGCTTGTTAACTTTGCAAATGAATGCAAGTGAGTAGTCTACTTCAAACCTTTGAATTATTAATTTAAAAATAAATAATATTAATTAATATACCTCGAAGGAAAAAAATTGTACTTAGTTAAATTTTCTTTTCATTATAATATTTTCTGGGTTGAAATTCTTAACGACCGAATATTTAGACTTTTTTTTTTCAAAAACTTGTTGTTGTCAAAAGTTTTAGAAACCTCAGTGATTTTAAAATATCTATTGAACGATAGTTTCATATCCCCGCTCAAGAGTGCCTTACCTATATTTTTTCAACTGTAACTTAATTTATTTAGCTGGCAGCTATCTTGGCCAAAAAATTAGTTTGGCCATTCAAAGGGGCAATGCTGCCAGCATCTTGGGTACTATGCCGCGCTGTGGTGACATCGATGAGGTTTTAGGTTTATACTAGTTTTAATTTTAGAAATAGTTATGTATTTGTAATAATTGTATAGGAATTTAATATAATGGTTCTGTAATTTTTTGGCCGTTTAAAGGATAAAAAATTATTTATCTAAAAAAGTTAATCTCTTAAAAACCTTAAAACCTTTTAGTGCAATAAGATTTTTCTATACTGTACTGTGCCAACTTTCTAGCTATTATAGTTTTCCAATAAAAAGGATAGACAGACAGACGGAATGGACTAAGCTATATGGATTCATTGTTTTAAAAGATCCTAAAGAATATACCTATCCTACTAATATTATGAATGCGAAAGTGTGTTTGTTTGTTGGTTTGTTAGAATGTACTCCAATCATCTTAAAACAGAGTTGATGACATGGACAGTGGCATAAACTACTTTTTATCTCAAAAAATCAAAGACTTCCCGCGCGATTTTCAAAACTAAAACCACGCGGACGAAGTCGCGGGCATCAGCTAGTTTTATAATAAAGATATATACACGCCCAAAGAAAATAGAAGCAAATAAAAACGGATATCAAAATAGGGGTTCGAGTGTAACAAAGCAACCGTACACCGTAAAGTACGGTATCTTATCGTATTAAATCTTGAAGATTGTAACGAATTTCATTTGCTGGATAGGATTCATACGTTCATACGGTGCCTTTTGACAATCGCCGGTAACTTGTTCGACACGCCCGGCGCACACTGGAGCACGAGTTCCGTACCCTAATGGCCACAACGTGACCGGTCTTATAAATCTAAGGTTAGGAACTAGGATCTCTATGCATTTAGGACAGTATAAGATCTTTTACACCTCTCGTGTTCTAAACGCGTGTCATTTTAACAAAACATAGGTGGACTGAAGTTTATCATTACCTCTATGGACTACAGTTTTTTTTTTAAATTAAGTATTATAAACTAACTAGCACTACCAACCAGCGAACACCAACAGCTCACAAGCACTTTTTAAGCTACTTCCAAAAAAGGAGAAGTTTCTCTATTCGTCGGAATCTTTTTTTTTATGTATGTTCCCCGTCCGGGCCGCCCAGACCGACTTGGAAAACTCTTTTTTTGTTTTAAAGAGTATACTTCCCAGGTGGTCCCGTTGTCATCAGGTCAGGATCTGATGATGGGATCCTGGAGAAATCGAGGGAACTCTTTAAATTTTATAAGCAAAATTGACATGCTTTGTAGTGGCGGTTGAAGTCGGTTTTGTAAAAAGAATTTTTAAGTTTACATATAGTATTAATTACGAAACACCCCGAATAGGGTAAGTAGGTAGGACATGAGTTTTTGCTATTTACGCCATATTATGACGTTGTGTATCGTATTTGGCGTGTGTCTCGTCGCTGAAAAAGAGTCTACATTAACATCTGATTTCACAACGCGAAAAATAACGCGAAATTGATGTGAACGCGTCTTTACATCTTGCAGCGAGATTTTTACCAAAGATTCCACAGCCACAGCTCGATCTCTACTTAAAGATCCAAAAGTGATTAAATTAACATTCATAATACAAAAAGTGAAAAGCCAAGTCGTTAAAGATATTAAAGTCCGATATGCAACTTTCCAAAGAGTCAGCATCTTTGGAAACTTCTCGGCAAACATCTTTCGAGGTCCTAAAATATGCAATGTAACTTGATAGAGATGGAACGCTTAAGGCTTGTGAACTGGGATATTTAAATTTCATTCGTCAGTAGGGTTGCCAACTTAAAGCAAATCTGTGATAATTTCATTTTTAACCGAATTCAAAAAAGGAGGTTATCAATTCGATACGTATGTTACTACGAATCGAATTATGATCATATTTTTATTTGCTTACATTTACTTCAACTTAGGGAACAGTAAAGATTTCATCAAAATTTGTTCAGTAGATCCATGATAATTATTCAGTTATTTCTTATTTCGGTGTATTGAAGTCGGTTTAATTTTCGATATAGCTACTAATATATTAGTTTAATCACTAATTTCACTCATTGGGTCTATGATTCGTTTAAATAAATACAGAACGAAAAGTATGAAAAATTTAAAAACTAAGTTACGTTATACCTATATAATCGTTTCTTTATTATACAGAAATTAAAAGCAATCAAACTTAGATACAAAAGTCAATGGTTCCACTAAGCTGCGATAAGTTATTTATTATTCCGTCCCGGATTTTCCGTGTATTGTGGCTAGCTTTGATTTCAGCCGGGTCAGAGTGGCCGTTTTATCTAAGAAATAGACTTCACGAATTCCTCATTACTTCCACACTTACGAGAGGAGTCACGGATATGTTACTTAAGTAGAATGTAAGTAACTTTGACGTGACTGGAATCAACCCTATGAACAATGAATAGCTTAAGCCTCAATAACCCAACGGATAAAGTTGCGGACTGAAAACTGTAAGGTCAATAATGGTTCGATGATATATATGTACCATTTCCATATACATACATATATAAATACATATAAAGAAATACATATAGAATCCTTACTTCCATACTAATATTATAAATGCGAAAGTGTGTTGGTTTGTTCTTCAATCACGCCGCAACACAGCAACGGATCAACGTGGTCTTTTGCATGGGTATAGTCGAGGACCGGGAGAGTAACATAGGCTACTTTTTATCCCGGAAAATCAAAGTGTTCCCGCGGGATTTTTAAAAACTAAATCCACTAGTTATTAATATTTGTATAGATATATGTTTCCTTTTCCATTAAAAAACTTGGTTCTTTCAATAAATTACCACCGACTTTAGATCTCATACAGATTTTATACAGATTTATAGGTTTGAGATATGGCAACACTGCCACCTAGGGCTGTAAGGCTTCAATGATGGTTATGATGATGACCTTGCAACGATTTTTCACTGTTTTTTACAAAAAATCTCCGCCAGTATCGAACACGCTTAACCAAATTACATATTTTGTGACCAACCAATTTGCCTCTAATTTAAAAAGCAATGCTATTAAAGTGATTAGACGGCTAACCTTACCGCAACTGTCGTTGAATAGCCCCCTACAATAAACATTATTGTTACATTTCGTGATTGTGTGAACGATAATATCAGTAGGTAGGGTAACTTTGATTGATGTTGTGAAACAAAACATTACGGCATAATAAGATTTCTAAAAGTAATAGCTAAGTATTTTGTAATATTTGGGCTGAAAATAACTTATCTAAGTTTATTCGTAGATTACAATAATACAAAGAAAAATATAAATGTTTTTTATTAAAACACAATTATAGGTATAGGTACATTGGTTTTGAATCGCGGAGTGAAACTACTACTGGTTTGGAATGCGCTTTTCTGCCTAGAATAATTTATTTTTAAGTATCGTTTACAACAGTCTATACTTACAGTATACAGTCTTCGGTCACCGTACCGGGAGGAAATGCGGCCGTTGATCCATACAAACGTGTCTATTCTTCTATGTTTTCCGTGGATAACGACAATAGAAAAAATATTTGTATACCATAAAATAAATTTAATATATTTCATCATATCATTTAATATATATTATCATGTCTCTTTGTTTTGCTTTTTTAGTAAATTAATAATATTTATATTATAAGAGCAAGGAAAATTCATGAATTGCAAAATGGCCCAGTTTTACGCCATTTTCAGACATTCCGCAAAATAAATTATTATAATAACATAAAACTCTTAAAAACTTTTTAATTTTCTTGAATTTCTTGCTGCCCGCTTTAGATTTTTGAAATTCTATCCAGAGTGAAAAAGGGTGGTACAATTTGTATAAATAATATTTTTGTTAATCTAAAATTCATGGACATCTGCTAGTAAATAACAAAAAATATATGTAATAGTTTATCGTCGAACTTCAAAAGTTACATCTTGGAGCGTGGTTATGTAGAATATTTTGTCTAGTGATCAGAGAGGCCATTAACACACCTCTGCTTTAGCGAAACCACTTAGCATAACTTGTTAGCTATACATAACATGCGAAACAGAACAGATATGACTATGAGTTTCTTTCTCTCTTTCCTTCCTTCGTCTCAGCCTTGTACTTAGACGCTAGGTTAGATACATTTTCTCGATCAGTTTTTCTATATTTTTTTCTCAACGCAGACATGCTGAGAACGTCATCAAAATCACGTGGGAAACAGAAATATTCATAGCCCAATACCTGCGTTAGAACGTAACTACGTTTCTGACATGAAACGCACAATCTACTGTAAAATCAATTTTTGCAAGAAAGGAGAGCGTTTTAAAAGCTTAGAAAAAAATTAAGGTTACATTTTGAAAATGTACCACAATACCCAAATCCCTATTACAGGAAGTCGGTTAAAAACAACCAAATCTTGTCAGAGCTTCAGCGGTTCCGCAACATTTATTTCGCAGTGGAGATCTGCTACAGGCCTTTGTATCAAAGTAAATAATAACAAAGTTTAACTATCAATAATGGTTTGGTCGACAAGAGGATTCTTCATTCACTGAAACCATTATTAACAGGACTCACTTACTAAATTCCAAATTTCTCTGAAAGGAAAACGCTTTCCTCCTAAAATAATCAGTGGAAACTAATTCAAGAGGCACTTGTATGGTTCCTATCTAGTCCCGCAGCGCTGGGGCGAATCGGGGCCTTATTTGAATAACAATGGATATCCCGGGACACTACAGTCAACTCTAGTTCACCTCTCGACATGTACTCTCTGTAATTCAGCTGGAAAACTAGCTCCTTCACATCGCCGACTTTGGAATAAACCTGTTTATAGCGCGTAAGGGACTGTCATAAAATGTTACCTTTTTCGGCGAGAACTTCAAGAGAATTGTTTAAGATAGGGTGACTTCGCCGGTTACGCGACCAGGATCAGTTACGCGACCACTAACAGGACCTACGGCATTAAAACGAAAATAATAAGAATTCTATTCTTCTTTTCCAAATGAAATTCACTTAAGTAAAGAGGGGGATAGACCTATTAGTTTTACCTACAATAGTTGGCAGCTTTGTGTTTACCCGAAAGCAAACAAATCTTAGTTCAATCCGCCGCTCATACTTTCGGCGCGTACACGTTCCCAAAACAACGAAAAAAATAGTGAGTAAGTGATGCGTTCGAGGTAAGTAGATCGTGATGTATTTATTTGAGTCAATTTTTTAATGTTCTATTAAGTGGATATATATATGTTTTACGTTATTTGTACATTTATTACAAGTAATATACAAAATCAGGTAAAAAAATTGAATGGTCGCTAACTGAAATTGGAATTAGCCAATAACTTCAGTTGGCGATCACCTGGCCGCCAATAGACATTTAGAAAGAAAACATTTATTTTTATTTTTTATAGACTACAAATCTAATTCGGAATTTAATCACTTTCAATTTAATTTGTTTATTTTTATCCGTGTATCTTTTAGTTTACGACCACCAAATTATTATTATAAAACATCTTAAAATGTATGGGTATCAAGTGGTCGCCAACTAAAAATGAGCAAATTAATATGTGGGTTTACGACCATTTGCAATCACTACTTATAATCTTATCTGTTTTTTGCATAATGTAGGTGTTTAATATATAATATTTTCATTACAGATGTCCTCCACAAACCGTATTAGAAAATAACACCGGCTTATTTTTTATTTTATTTTATTTTATTTTATTTTACAGGAAAACTTACAGCTTATTAGAAAATTAAGAACTAGTTAATAAATACAAAAGAACAATTAAAGCTAATTACAAGTTTTCACAGATAGAAATCACATATGAGAAAGAAAAAAAAAACACTCAACTGGGAGAAGGAAAAATAAAAAGAAATACAGGGGGAACAAAAACCGAAAAAAAAAAAAAATTGTAAAGAATAATCAATCAATCAATAAAAACTATACAATGTGGGGTAAAAAAAGCAAAATTTTAGAAGTGGCCAACGAATTTCTTAACGAGGTTTACGAATTATTTATAAGCGTTAAAGAATTCGTTTGCCAGCGTTTTGCGAATGGTGGTGGCATTGATGCAAAAAAGGTCTAGATTTTTATTATTTTTACAAATTTTATTAAAAGATAGGGCAGATCTGAGCATATATGAGTTTTTTCGAAAATTGGTATGTGAAGGTGGTGTGTGTAGAATAGAAAAGTTACGAGGATGTGCATTGATGGGGACTTTAAAGAATAACTTCTCAAGAAGCTGCGAACAATCAACTGTGTTGTTTACAATATTGATGAGGTAGGATATGTCATTTATATTTCTTCGAATGTTAAGTGGCAGTAGATGCAACTGGGCACATAGACCTTCATATTTCTTGTCAGATTTCAGTTTAAATTTAAATTTAAGAAATCGAGTAAATTTTTTCTGGATTCTTTCAATACGTTGAATATACACCTCATATTTGGGGTTCCAAATTTGAGATGCATATTCAAGGTTGCTTCTAACCAGGGCACAATAAAGAACTTTAATTGTTTTAAGTTTGGTGAAGTCTTTAGATGATCGGATTAAGAATCCCAACATTTTTGATGCCTTGTTTACAATTTGGTCCACATGTTTGTCGTATAGTAGTTTACTGTCGACTATTACACCTAAATCTCGCATAGAGGATACACGATCCAGTTCATGATTCTGTAACTTGTATGTGGAGTTATATACGTTATGCTTACGCGTGAAGGATATAGCAAAACATTTAGAAACATTAAGATCTAACCGATTAACTTTGCAATATTGATCGAGTCTAAAGAGATCATCCTGAAGAAGACTCTGGTCCCTGTAGTTGTTAACTACTCTAAAGATTTTCATATCATCAGCAAAGAGCAAAATGTTAGAATTATGAAAACAAGTGTCAATATCCTGAATAAAAATAATAAAAAGTAGAGGCCCTAATAAAGAACCCTGCGGCACGCCCGAGGGAATACTACGCCATGATGAGGTATAGCCGTTGAGCACTACAGCCTGTGATCTATTTTCTACATAGGAGGAGAACCAACGAAACAGATCACCTCTTATGCCTGCCTTGGCCAATTTGAGTAGTAGTATGCTGTGATCGATTCGATCAAAGGCTTTGCTGTAGTCAGTGTACACTGCGTCAACTTGGTTTCGATTGTCCATTTGATCGGATACAAAATCTGTGAAGAGTGCTAGATTTGATACGGTGGATCTTCCTTTGACGAAGCCATGTTGAGAGGAACTAAAGTGAAGCCTTAAAACCGGGTATAGTTGGTCATATACTACGCGTTCTAATACTTTTGCCAATATGCAGAGTTTGGAGATCGGCCGGTAATTGTTTATAAGGTGCTTAGGACCTTTCTTATGGATAGGTGTAACATATGCTGATTTCCAGATCTTAGGTACGATGCCATCCCTTAGTGATCGCTTATATAATAGAGTTACAGGACAAGACAGAGTTTTTGCGCAGTTGACGAGAAAGATTGGTGGCAAAGAATCCGGCCCCGCTGATTTGTTAAGATCTAGGGACTTTAGCAATTTGTATACTAGCTCTTCGCTCACCTGGATACTATGAATATCAATTGCGGTATTGAATAAATCATGGAGTGGGGAGGAAGAATGGTTAGGTAAGGGGTTTGATGAACTTTGCTGATTACTCAAAAAGGTGGAAAAGAAATATTCAGAAAATAATTCACATATACCTTCACCTGAGTCACTGGTTTGATCTGAGTAAGTCATAGACGCCGGTACATGATTATTTTTTCTTTTATTATGCATGTGAGACCAGAAGGATTTAGGATTTGAAATTATTGAATCTTCAGTTTTATTTAGATAGTTTCTGTAGCATAGGTTCTCGATTTCTTGAGCCTTGTCACGTAGACGCTCAAACTCAAATTTATCCGCAAGATTACCATATACTTTAAATTTCGTGTGATATTTAAACTTTTGTTTTATAATTTTAATCAATTCCGCAGTGTACCAGACAGGATATATCTTCTTATTTTTTATCGATCGCTTGGGAATATAACGGTCACGTAGATCGTAAATGACGTTATAAAAGTGTTCAACAGCATGGTTAACGTCAGAGTTAGCTAACAAATCTTGCCAGTTCAAAGTAGCTAGCTCCTCATTATTTTTATCGAAATTGCCACGTCTGTAATTATAAACTAATCTATTGCTAGGAATGAGATGTTTCTCGATGGGAAAATCTAGTACTATATCGAGAGATGGGTGATACGGGTCCTCAGGAGTGAGAGAATCTAAGCAAGCAGATACGGTAATATCGTTACCATTGTGTAAAACCAAGTCAAGTAAGCGACCATGATGATTTGGGACCGAGTTAAATTGGTGTAAGCCACATACAGTTAGTGTGTCAATGAAATTAATTAAATGGTTACTAGATAAGTTGTTGGCTTGTAGGTAATGATTCGTACAATAGGACCAATCGATGGAACTCATGTTGAAGTCACCCAGTAGTAGAAATTTATCATCGGGCTTATTCTCAAAGAGATCTGGAATGTGCTTTAAAAATATAAGAGAAGGAGGACACGGTATTAGAAAGAAATATAAAATGTATAACATCCCGAGATCTGATGATCTGATGATTTGATTCTAAACTTTTGTAATTGTTGTTTAAAGTGATATTTTTAATTTTGTACTTGTGAAGGCAAATATTTGTTAAGATTCATTTAAGCTTAAGCTTGAATATTAAAGTGTACCTTTGATCTCATGAAAAAATGTGTTTTAATAATTTATTATAATGTATGAATAATAAAGCATGAATAATAATTATTTTTTAAACATTAACACGTTCATATTTTTTATTTTTAATTAATCAAATTTAGTTTTCCCTAGCAAATCGAGAGGTCGCCAACTAGATAAGGGGGCAGTCGTCAACTAGCAAAAGTGGTCGCCAACTAGCATTTCACATAGTTTTTAAGATTTATTAAATTTAAAATGTTTTCACAACTGTAATTCTTATTTTTTTAGTTTTAAATATAACTTGACAATATCTAGGACCCCGTCATATAACTTTAATACATGTGCTATGGGTGCAACATACTTAAATATTGACGTAAAGTTGAATATCCCGCTAATCGGTCGCCAACCGGTGAAATCACCCTACGTTATTTACTAAATAACCGGGCAGATGCGAGTCGGACTCTAGCCCCATCTACGTCACATTCTAGATCCTCAACTATACCTAATTTTTTTTAATAAAAATCAGAGTACATAAAAGAAACCGTGGTACTTTAGAAAATATTTTGAATATTTTAGGTACCGAGCTCGCTACAAGAATTCCGTATATACCTACGTAATGTTTCTATTATGATTCAGTCCGCGCACGCATCGCGTATGTAGATTACGGCCTTCTTAGTATCAGCTTTGCATCGAGCCACCACGCAGGGGCCATTCGTTTTAGCTTTTTCATTTCCCCTCTGTTATGTGACACCAATTTGATTTGATCGCGATTTAGATCGTACGCCTTTCGCATTTTTACCCGACGGCGGCACGCGAAGGAGGGTAATGTGTTTATCAGTATATGTATGTATGTATGTATGTATGTGAAGCTCTGGAGACCGCGTGGGCTGATTTTGATATTCTTGCGTCAATCGATCTCTCGATCGAATAATCTTGAGAGTGACAGACTAAAGACGTGACAGTAATCAAAATTCAATATGGCGACCACTAGACGACATCTAGTGTGGGTATAATCCTATCAGATCACGCGTTCCCAATTTTTCAACCCTAAAAGCATAATAATGAAGACGTTACACTGTACGCAATATAGATAATCGAGGGTATTAAGGGCCCGAACGCAATATCCTAAGTAACCTACAGCCTACTTATTCGAAGCGAACGTATATTTCTTCCATGACCGGAGGAAATCACGCAATGGGCCGCACTACGAGTAAAACTGAGAGCAAACAGACACAGCGTAACGACGAAAATTTACATTAGGCTGGCTTAATGTCGTGGAGCAATCTCATTCGGGCAAGGAAACTGTATATACGGACCAGTGAACGTAGACCTGCGAGACGCAACACTTCTGTGTGACTCTGTAGGTTATTTTAAAATGGTCTAGTAACGTCAATTGCGATGTCTTGCACGATATCGCAACAAAGACGAATGTGCCGTATATCTCAGCGCAGCCACAACCTTGACATTCTTTTGTACAATTTAATTGTGGCGTATAAAGACGTTTTAAATTAATTCCTCACTAGCTTTTGCGCGCGATTTCGTCCGCGCAGGTTTGAAATTCCACGTTAAATAAATAAAAATTGGACTCTCCGTGTTCTCAACTCCATGCAACCCATGCAAAAATCACGTCGATTGTTGCTTCAATGCTGTGTGATCGAAGGACAAACCAACAAAAAACACAATTTATGATACCTATTAGTAAGGAATACTAAGTAATATTTCGGTTTGAAAGGCGTTTTTGGGTAATAAGCCAATTCTTTA
This sequence comes from Hipparchia semele, assembly GCA_933228805.2. Taxonomy (NCBI): domain Eukaryota; kingdom Metazoa; phylum Arthropoda; class Insecta; order Lepidoptera; family Nymphalidae; genus Hipparchia; species Hipparchia semele. The sequence goes on along the minus strand of OW121721.1, from coordinate 6,437,657 downwards.
TAAGAGAGTCTAAAAACATAAAAATTAAGACAATTTCACTATTGCTTGCCAGTTTCTCAGTTGTTGTTATACCTAGATATTAATTTATTTAAATTCCATTCACATATATGCCTGTTATGTTAATGTGGTTGTCACTTAGCGTATATTTATCAAAGTGCGTACAATAATTTAGAACGAAACAAGTTGGAAAGTATAAAGTTCAAGGAAAAATTAATAATATAAAATCTATTGATAATTTAAACATGAATTAATAGTTAACAAAATAATGTTATGATTTAATTCGGTATTCTTTATGCAGATTCGACTGTACCTAAATAAAAAAAGTAATGAAAAAATTATACTTAATATAGAACAAAAAATACCTACCAATTTAACTTGAGCTTAAATCAAAATTATAAGTAATAATTACAGATATTAAACACTCTTTTTTTGACTTTTGAAAATAACAACTGATTAGTTTCTTGCCAGCCCTAGCCCTAAATATTTTTAATCGAACCTACATAATGTAATCTATAAAAAAATTACCGGCCAAATTAAGAACCTCCTCCTTTGGATTCGGTTAATAATAATTATAATAATCATATTAAGGTCATGTTATTATGATTACGTGTATACAACATAACAATGCTGTTCCTAATGGATTTTTGAAAAACCTAAAACCTCGCTGGCGAAACATGAGCATCAGTTGGTCTTTCATAAAATATTTTTTGACTTTCGATTTATACCTCTGACAGTTTCAATTAAAAAACAGCGAAAGGTGTATTGAAATATTTCGTTGGAGGAAATTGAATGGACACCTTTTATGTTCCCAAAGATATTAAAATGAATAACGCAATAAAATTTCCCTTCTCACTGTATACAAAACATTAAATACGGTTTGTTTCATTATGGGTCCCTTAATAACACCTCAGTTTAAGTATCTGCTATAAAACGAGTTATGTTTAAATGCGTATGTAGGCACTATAATTATATTAAGAAATGAAATGAAACATAATTATATTACAATAATTTTATTACTAAATTAGTTTTTGCCCGCAACTACGTCTGCGTGGAATTTTAAAAAAACCCACGAGAACTCTTTTCTGGGATAAAAGGTAGCCTATATCACTCTCTTAGGTTAAAATCTATAAATCGCACTCTCACTCGGCTCAGACTCAAGACAGAGTTAAAACGAGACAGATTTATGTTAGAGCATATTTGTGTCTCGTTTTAACCTCTGTCTAATGTCTGAGCTGAGTCGGAGCACGCTTTATAGATCTGAGCATCAGTCCTTAACGGATCAACGTGATTTTTGTATGGGTGTACCATGCAAAAACTACGACGTTGTTCCATTGCTGCATAATTGAAGAATCAAATCAAATCAAATCAAAATTTATTTATTTCATGTAGGCCAACTTGTAGCTCTTATGACACGTCATAAATCTACCACCGGTTCGGAATGCAGATCCTGCTGAGAAGAGCCGGCAAGAAACTCAGCAGTTGCTCTTTTCAAAAAAAATTTTTTTTTTTTACAATGGTTAACAAAACTAGGCTATGCACACAGTGTTTCCACAAAGAATTTTCAAAAATGCACACCTACCACAACCTAACACATGTTAAGATGGGTAGACACAAAGCAGACCCATTTCCGTTGGTGGCACCCGTTCACGAGCACGACGCATGATCCAGCCATGCATTGCTTCGCTCAACCATATTTGAGGGAACGTAACAACCCGCACCACACGGCACCACCACAGAAATGTTTAAGTGAGCATGACATACTTAGGCTACTCATGTTAAGGCATCGATTTAAATACTAAATACTCACCAAACACTTTCGCATTTATAATATCGTAAGGATATCTTATCGTAAGGTTTCTTCTTAAACTATCATCCCTTAAAATTGAACTCATAAAGAAAAGCTCTTGTATAAATGCTTGTCAACGAATCTGCATAATAGCAAACTAGACATTTCTAAAAGACAATTGCATTTATATACGCCCCTAGAGCAAAGCATCTGGCAACCGTCCAGAGAAAGCAGAATTAAATACTTATACAACTTGTAATATCCCTTTAATACTCCCTACACGACATTTCTCTAAAAGAGACAAAAACTTTCTTAAAAGAAAACAAACATATCATTGTACATATTTATTTTCAATTCTAGGTATGTACCTACTTGAACATTAATAAAGCTGATAAATAGGGACACAAATGACTATTGCCACAATATTTTTAAACTGTCAATTGAGTATTATAAGCTTAGGACAAATTGCTGAAACTAAAATCCGAAAAAGACTTAGAAATTCTGCCACGAATAAACGATTATTTTCTTAATTACATATTTCCGAAATTTCAGCTAGATTTTTTCTATATTTTACTTGTAGGTATGTTTTGTCATAATTTCCGGCATTCTTCTTCGTATATAGGGAGCACCTATTACATGTCTCAGTCTTGCGTTTAATGTCATCTGCCCCAGTGGAGGGACCACCATGTTGGATACCTACCATAATATATTATAACAAGTATATCATTCACTATAAACTTCCGTATTGAAGTAAAAAATTCTTTATTGATGCCAGAAGATGGATATTTTTCCAAACAAACTTATAGCCGCCGCTGAAACCGGATACAGTCAGAATATTATTGGATACAGAAACCTGTGAAACGTTAATGCAATTTTAAATGTGCTGATGCGATTACCGTACATTCGGCCCTGTATCGAGATCATTTGATTAGGCTCATGGCATTCGACCTAGTTAGTCACGTAAATAATATTACTACAATTTACATTCTTAATGGGATGCTCTTTTATACCTAGTATACCTACCTATCACCTACTTTCGTGAATTAGATTAGGATTAGGATTTTTAGAAAACTATTGTAGTCCTACTAATATTATACTCGTAAATGCGAAAGTTTGGATGTATAGATGGATGGATTGATGGATGGAAGGATGTTTGTTTGTTACTCAATCATACCGCAACGTCTGAACAGATTTGGCTGAAACAGCACAGAAATAGATTATAGTCTGGAATAATACATAGGTTACTCTTTATCCAAGAAAATAAGAGAGTTCCCGTGGGAGTCAAAAAACCTCAATCGACGCGAAAGAAGTCGCGGGCATCAGCTAGTGTTAAATAAATAACTGAGTTATTATTTTGTACAAATCATTGAACTTATTATTGAAAATAAAATTATAGCGATACAAGTTTGACCTATAAAAAGTTGTATCTCAGTTGTATTTACAAAATAGTTACGAAATTTTGTTACTACTGTAGGTAAGCAAACGTCGAAAACTTTATTATGAAGGAAACGGTGCTGAAAACTTGTAACATGGAACTCTTTGAATACAAACTTTCATGTTCTAAATTTTATACTAAATCATGAATTTACAAATATTGAGCTGGTTAACTAACAATATGTATTTTTCCAACATTTAAAAATATGTAACAATAATTTTATATTTATTGAACTGCCATTCCAGTTTATACGCCTAGTTCTTAAAATAAACAATTTATAAAAAAAAACTATAAAAATAATGAACATAGGTACATCTATGTAATATCTATCAGAATCGTAAAAATTCATAATCAAAACCATGCAAAAAATATTGCTACTATGACACGCTTATTCGATGGCGTAACTTACCAGGTTTAAATCACTCCAAAGCGCTGGTGAGGTCTTTCAATAAGAAGACTGCCTCCGGGGTGCTGGCGCTTGGAAGGAAGAACCTATGCATACTAGTACGAGCTTTGACGGGACACTGTGGCCTAAACAGACACATGTATAACCTCAAGCTCCAGGGCTCGGATGTGTGCAGGCTTTGCCAGGATGCGGTGGAGACACCGCTGCACATCATCTGTTACTGCCCTGCTATAATGCATAAACGTAGCATCCATCTGGGGAAACAGATAGTTCACCCCGAGGAAGCTATACTCATTCCAGCCAAGAAAGTGCTGCTGTTCCTGGCGGCAACGAGCATCGGCGAGGAAATATGAATAGTGGCGAGCACAATAGATCGGCGACGGTCAACGTGCTACAGGGCCTCGAGACCTGCATAGCCACAACTCAAGAAGAAGAAGATGCAAAAAATAATAATATGTAATACATATATGTATGTTGAGTTGATGAATTCGTAAATATAGCATTTTCATAATTAATTTTTAGCTCAATTTAAAAAACTTCAACATAGAGGTATAATTTATGGTAATTAAATGATTCAATTCCAAAATAGTAGTGTTGTAATATATTTAATACCTACTGCTCTTATTAAAGTAAATTAACATTACCTCGACCAATATAAAAGTTTGGCTATTCAGTGTAACGTAACCAGCATTATGGGCACATTTCCACGTTGTAGTGATTTATGTAGACAATTTTTTTTAAATTTAGCTTTAAGATTTTGTCTTAAATATATAAGATTTCAATTAAGTAGAATTTAAAATTAAATATATAAAATTTTTATTGATGATTGACTAGGTAAGTAATGTTTTTTTTTGATAGGTAATAGAATTATTAAATGGTTTCTAACTCAGGTTGAAATGTACATACCTAAAGCAATATCTTAATTAACATACAAAAATAGGCATCACTTTGAAATTTTTAGATAAAAATTGTCAGTTAGGTACGAAGACAAATCTAAAAAAGTCTATTTTATTATCCTCCTTCGAAATCAAAGGTATCCACATTAGAAGATAAATGAAAGGTCTGTAAGTGTTTTATCAAAGGCATTTCTTCTTTCTATAAGAAAAGGGTTAAGGACTTAACACTTTGCGTGTGGAGATTTTTATCGATAAGGAACATTTCAACCAGAGGTAGGAAAAGTCGTTTATTCGTCGATTTCCTTTTTCTTTCCTAGAAAAATGTTTAACCGAAACAGAAGTTTAGTAGTTTTTACTAGAATGTAGAGAAAATCGCTATTTCGTGCTCTAAGAAAACTACATTACTTTAAATAAGAATATACCCACATAAGAATTTACTATTTTCAAAAAACTTAGATTTGACCTTTGGACATATTTTTTGAAAAATCAGGATTTTATATATAGGATAAAATATATAGGATTTTATATAGGATAAAAAAAAGATCATCACCACTTAGGATTAACCTTTTATAGATGAAGGGAGCGAAGCCGTGGTTAAAATCTAGTTTTACATAAAAGCCTATTTTCAATTTCCATTATAGTCTAAAGGAATTTTGTTTCTATCAGAAAAAGATTTAGGGACTTAAAGGTATTGGGGCTTGATAAGTAGGTTTGTTTGGTCTCTGTGAGTGGTTTGCTTTTCTTTAGGCGCTGGGCACGTGATGAATTGTAAGCCTGATGCCTGAGGACTGAATAAACACATTGACTTGTTTGGTTAGCAATACGAATACTAACTAGGTTCTAGTTCATTGAAGAGAGAAGTAAAAGTTCGAAGAGATAACACACTCAGTATTGTTACACGATTGTAAAAGAAATTCCTTTATTAATCGAAGAGTTTCTTTTCATTGCCTTATACTGCACTAATGCTAAAGGTAGTATATGATATTGTGTTTATGCAATACTTTCTTAAGCTATTTAAGTTGCAATAATCATTAAATAGATCTATAATTGGGTTAATTTAACTTTGTGTGGCAAAGAGAGATCTAATATTGTAAAGAAAGTGTGTTTTTTTTGTCGGGTTGTAATAATATAAACTTAAAATTTTTTTTACAAAGCCGACTACAAACGCTACTACAAAGTATATCAATTGGGCCTATAACATTTGAAGATTTGCCTCGATTTCTCCAGGATCCCATCATCAGATCCTGACGTGATGACCGGGGAAGTATACACCCTTTCAAACAAAAAAGAATTTCCAAATTGATCCAGGCGTCTTCGAGTAATCGGGGAACATACATAAAACAAAAGATTCCGATGAATTGGGAACCTCCTCCTTTTTTGGAAGTCTGTTAAAAAGATATAGAACTTAAACAATAGAAAATATTTCCCTCCAGAGAAAACAATCAGAAAGTCGAAATCTCTGACCCCATACGGAATGTCGATAAACATGAATATAAACACCAAAACGAGTTAGAGAAATCGTATGGTGTGGACTGTGGAGACGTTGTGTGACCGCCTGACCTTGACCTTTGAGGCAGGTGCTGGAACATCCGCTTGAGTATAGTGTTTTCACTTTTCTAGAGTCTACAGACCCCTTGTTACGCTAAAGGTCGCTGTCGTAAACGGATCAAGTAATAGTTGTGTGTCTACTACAATACCATTAAAAATTAAACAGGTTTTTAAGTGCCTGCTGCGTACCATTTGTACAGGTAAAAATATAAGGCTTTTTTTTTGTAATGTATGTGTAAACCTACTTAAGTAGGTATCCTATTCATTTCGGTCTTTGTTCTTTTCTGTATTCTATAATATTTGTTTAGCAAGTAGCTGATGTCGCGAAAAATAGTTATTAAAATTTTTTGATTTTCCAGGATACAAATTATTTACTTATCTGTAATTCCTAATTTTGTCAAAATTAGTGTTTCAGTGCTTGACCATTGACCAGTGAAAAAGTTAAAAAAGTATACAAAGCTATTTTCTTATTCTATATATTATATCCATAAAATTAGTAGCAGGTATAGATTAGTTTTATTTGCTGGTTTTATAATTGGGTATTTGACTAAATTCTTTTTATATACTTAAAATAAAGGTTTCAAATATTATAACACAATGTCACTTTTCTTTTTTTAATATCTTAACAGCTCGTCTCGGAAATATAGAGCTTTTAAATTTCCTGTTAGAAAAAGAGCATAGTAGCTCCAAACAAAATTTCGTTTTAGAAAGAGACGGATACCGTTTCAGTAAAACAGCATATAACTTATTTGTGTTTTGACCGATTTATTTTCATTTTGTACAAATATTATTCTTACACGTTACATTTTTGATTGTAAGTAATGTATATCTACAATTTTCCAATAGTCACATACCCAATTACGATTTGAATTCATATTTCTCAATAGTGCTCTCAGTAACCAGTCAGTAACATGACCACTTTTTAAAGTCACATTTTCCAGGAGTGGGCTGCTTTCCGTACATTTGATGGTGAATATTTCTATTTTTTTATAACATTTGTAGGCTGGCCTACACTGGAAGTAAAATCTAAGACTCTTGTAATATGAGAAGTAATGTGATCTTCTAAAGAGCTACCTATAGATATCGGTTCTGTGTAAAGGTGGGTATATCTTATACATGCTAAAATGATAAATGCAAACACACGACTTAAGTTAGGTAGGTATATGTTTAAGTAGGTAGGTAGGTATATAAGAAAAACCAGCTATCCCTGATTTCTACTAGAGTTATTATCATGTCAAGTGAAAGGGATAGTCTAAGGCCGGCTCGGTACGACCGACCTTATTGAGAGGAAAATAAAGCTATAAAATTGTAGACTCCGTGCTATAAAGCGACAATATTGGAATTTTATTGCAAAGACTCAGGATAGATCACTATTAAATTAATAAGAACTCTGCTACTGGTGCTAAATGTGGTCGATTTTTTTGCAATTTATGCTTAATTGGTTTCGAAACAACAACTTATCTTTTTTCGTACCGGCAATTCGGCCTTGCCTAAGAATGGTATCAATCCTATACCATTGATCATTATTCCATCCAGTTTTGTCCAGAAGTGGACGTCTATCGTTTGAGATGGTGACTAACAAAAAAATAATTAATTTATCAGGTATATCAGGTTATCCATACATTCATAATAATACTGAATTTCCCTTCTGTTATTACCATACAAAAAGTATTAAAAATTTACAAGCCAGCTTTACGCGTCTACAAAAGTTTTAATCTCCCTCCATGTTAGAGTTTCTTCAGAAAATCAAAGAGAAAGTGCCTACATTCGATATTATGGAAAGCCTGAAAACTTATAAGTATTGTATTAAAAAGTCTTCTTACCTTGTAAATGCCATCGACAAGTTTTGTAAGTTCCTCCGTCTCCATGGTGAATGATTGTAAGTAACAGTCACAATAGATAGAATATTTACACTGGATAATTCATCAGGACAAGTTTTCACGAGAAAAACTATTTTAACACTACTGACACAGAACTCACATTTCAATAGACACTAAATATCAGTTCTATTTTTCACTGTTCACTTAAAACACGATCCCTTTCGACGACATCTGTAACAAGAAAAAGATTTATTAAGCAAAAACATTTTTATTGCAAATGAAATCGAAAGCTTTCGAGCGCAACGTTCTATAACAAAATCTTTTTTCGTTTATATTTCGCGTCGATTTTGTAATCGTTTGTTTTCTGAAACTTATATAAATTTCGAAATTTAATTGAAATCGTTATATTTCTAAATGAAACGATATGTTACACGTGTAAAAACAACTAACTGAAAGTTACTAACTAAAGTAAGTACGCAATAGCACCTTCAAGCTAGAGTAAGCGACGTGCGTCTGCGACGGAGCGTTCAAGTAGACTTGACTCGTATCTCACATCACAAGTGTTTGGCAACGCGGTGACTGGCAATGGACCGTTGATGTCTAAACCTCTGTACTGTTAGACACCTAATTGTTTAGATTTACTGGTATTTAGGATGGACATTTCGCCATATCTTGGGTCAACGGCATACATACATAGATCTTTTGTTAAAGCGTCAATATTTTTCCATGTTAACTGTTTGTTGAGTTCGAAAGGCTTTTTATGATTAACACGTCTAAGTGCGTTTACATTTTCAAACTTAATTTTTTCACCGTAATTCAAATATTTTATCATTGACGAAAAAAAAGAATAGAACAAGGAGTTCCACTCGCATTATTGAAATCGTAAGCTACAGGTTCGTGACTTTAAAATGTTATTAAGCTTGTTACGAAACATTGTCAATGCCACAGGAATAATTGCCAGCATAACTGTTGGTTAACAATTCACGCCAACCAAATGTAACCTACACTAAAATAATATGAATACAATAGAATAGAAATAACTTTGATCAATAATGTACTAGATAAGCTAGCGCTTATCAAAATTGTATCCGTGAAAAATAAGTTCTCACCCACGGTAGGGGTGATTATGTGATATGATAAATAATTCTTGTTAATTTGCTAGTGAAACAGCCTACGTAAAAAAATCTCACGATTTCAAATTTGATAGCCCCAATAGCCCAACTGTTAAAGATGCGGACTGAAAACTGTAAGATTGACAGTTTGATCTCCATCCGTTGCACTATAACGTCGTACCATCCCCAGCACAAGCTTTCCACTTGCTTTGAATAGCTCGCAGGGAGTAGTAAAATTTAGCTTGGCTGATTTTCTGTAAAATGTATATAATATGCATATTTCTCATTAATTTAGAGACTTAATAAAAGTTTTGGATTGGGACGCATATCTAGTACTTTTATAGATCGATGAGCTAACAGTTGAGAGTTAACACGCATATCCGAACGCCCACTAAATGCTAAGTAAGAAGGCACCGACACAGCGTTGGCGAAGATGTTTTCTATTTCAGAGCATATGGCACGTTTCACTGTTACTTTCTAAGTTTGCGCAACTTATATTTGTTTTACGCGAACACCGTCAAAATAACGCCTAAGAGCAATGTTGGTGTTAAATTTACATAATGACGCAAGAGATGCACTTGGTTGATGCTAATCGTATGCATAGCGCGTCGCGACGCCTAAGTTCATTAAATACGAATATTAACTCCCACCCAATGTTTGGCAAGAATGAATTAGTTATAAACTTGTTGCTTAATTAAAGTCTCTGCGCGTAAAACTCAATTTTGTCTTGCAAAATTATTAATCTACGCTGTATCGAAGTTGTAAATGTAATTATTATGGTCTAATATAACCAGGTACCAAGAACTTTATATCTGTCTACGTTTAATATGCGTACGAGGTATTTGTCATAAAAGCTCTTTGTAATAAATAATTGAATTGGTCATGTCAAACCACGTAAAACCACGTAACTAGGTTACAAAATTCATTCTTTTAGAAATCATTAATTTTACCTACCATACTTATAAATGTGAAATAGGAAAGTGAGACAGGCTTCTTTTTATCGCAGAAAAACTAAATGGTTCAGGGGCTTAAAAACGCGGAAGAAGTCGCGTGCAAAAGGATTTTTAATAAATACGAGTCTATTCTACAAAATGTACAAGATAAAACTTCAAAGGTAACAAAGGATTGGAAATAAAGCTATATCGATCCCACTACGTCAGTGTCTTCGATACAAATCCGATTTGCCTAAGCGCTGGAGCAAGAATGTGAATATGAATATTCAGATGCAATGTGTAGTGAATATAATGTTATATTACATTCGCGATAACAAGGTTCGTCAGCGGAGCACACCAACCGCCGACTTGCACATTTACTGCAGACTCGTGCTACAAGGACTTGGCAAGCAATTGTAAAGCTGCCTTACCTGATAGCCAGGGAGCTGGTGACGATTTCGGCATAACTTTCAGAAGGTCGTCAAATTGATTTTTAGGTATGTAACGTTATTTATGTCCATAACAATATTATTTAAATGCGAAAGTGTTTTTTGTTGGTTTGAATTTCAATCACGCAGCAACGGATCGACGTAATTTTAAGGATGGGTATATTTGAGGAGAGTGACATAAGCTGCCATTTAGCATAGCTTTACATGCTCTCCGAGGCATGAAGTAATAACAATAGCTTCCCAACTCCCTGCTGATCAGAGAAATAAAAGTTATTAACGAAGAAAAAAAGAGATTATTTTATATCAAAGTCTTCTCCGCTCCTTGCGTTAGTTGAAAAAGTAGCGGACGGGAAAAAATAATTACAGGCTAGTTTAGATTATGTTTATGTAGAAACCAGAATTTATATTCAAGAAATTAATTTAAAAAGTTTTTAAAATTCACTAAATATCAACTTTTGGCAAGTGAACTACTGATTTAACTATTTCTGCCATCAACTCCTGATCCATAAAAGTTCTTACATGAAAATCAAATAGTCCCGGCTAAAAGACAATCAAAGTTCGGAACTTTTAAAGCAGATAGTCTTAACTTGGCTTCAAATTCAGAAAATATAACGACTGAACGGAACAGAGTCTCGATTTTCACTCCAGAATTCCGAATTACTAACGTTTGCTTACCCTAAATCCGGATAAAAGAAGTTCGATCGGACTAAACAAGTTTAAACTGAAATAAGCAGTCGCGTACTTGTTTCTTTACGCCTCGGGTAGATAGAAAAGTAAGGAAAGTGTAAAGCTCGCTCAGGATTGTCCCGTGTGCATGCACGGAGGCGGATCGCGGCGCAAATCTCTCTTGTTCGGAATGGAGTTACGGATTTTCTGAGGAAATGTCTTTTATATTTTCCCGATGTGATGCGGGAAAAGTTGAACGGCTCAAATTATTATAGATGCGAGTACTTTTTCTTTGCTTCTTTATCAACCGAAAACGGCCACTGCTCGGTCTTGCGCTGCCTCAATCCAAAGACACCCTGCGACTTGTTTGATGACATTGATCTGCCTAAGGAGGGACAGCTGTGGTCGTGCATGTGAAATTGTAATATCTACCAAGATTAGGTAAATACTGTACAATGTTATCGTTTATAACTCCCATGGTTTTTACCCATACAGTGTCTAGTACTTTACTTATTACTACATAGTACTGTTATTATTAATTTGGTCAGATACTTATAATTTTATCACAAACAGTGTATAAACAAGTGTACTTAAATTAAAAATTTAAAATACCACCGACATGTTACAACATCCTAATAGCTAGTCAGTCATCGTTAAAATAAAAATATGAAATCCGCCATTTTGTGGCGGCGGCCATCTTGAACTGATTTTCATCAAACATAGCTAAGAATACTCCCGACTAATTCACCTTTCAAAAAAAAAAACTCATAATCGGTTTATCCGTAGATAGACACACACACAGGCACGTCAAACTTATAACACCCTGTCGTTTTAGGGGTTACAAAAGAAACTTATAAGCAACACGAATCAATATAAAGGCTGGATATACAAGCATGGTGTATGGGAGCGTAATCTGTCATCCGCACTTGTGGACTTCCCACTAATGACATTCCGATACACTCGCGGGAAATATCCCATAGTGTATTCGTGGATAATGAGTCATCCAAGTGACGGGACTATGTTTCAATCATTCATCAGCCTCGATCGATAGTCCCGTCTAGTAAAATAAAAGCAAGCTAAAGCTTAAGGGTCACGTAGTGTTAAGTGATTCCCGCCGCTCGTAAACATCTGCAGCATCAGACGAACAGCTGGTGCCCGCGATTGGCGATTTTTATGTTTGTTATTAAAAAGGTTTAACGTAAAAGTTTACAAAACAACAACGTGAGCACCACGATCGCTCTATCAAGAGCGACTAAAAAGAAAAAACTCAAAGTAGGAGAGAATTTTTTTTTATCCGAGGTATGCTTGCGCTTGACAGTTGACGACAATTAATACTGGATAGCACTGATGAGGTCTAGGTTGGAGCGCGCTTGCCTAGAAAATGCCTATTCACTCTTGCCTTGAAAGTACTCAAATTATAAGTGGCAGGAAACACGGATGCTGGAAGAGTGTTCCACACCTTAGCGGTTCTTATCAGAAACGTTGAATAGAAGCGTTTCGTTCATCATTAAAATCAATAATAATCAGAATCTTAAAAATAATCAACGGTTATAGTTCAGATTGTCGTTTAGGTCAATGGTCTTATAGCGAAAAGTTTCGATCAACACATAGCAGAATACAGTAGGCGGTATTCTTTGAGGCGGCACGCATTGTAAGGAGGTTCCTCACTCTGAAGCCCTGACCACTGGCTTCTTGGGAGTTGGGACCCATTCATTTTATTATATTTTTGATGATATTGCTATATAATGTATTTTTGTAAACATTTTTAAAAATAATATAATGTAAATGTGTGGGAAAATAAATGATAAAAATTAAAAAATAATCACAATGATAACCAGAATTAACTTTTGATATTATGGGCTGGCGTATCTAGATTCTAGGCTAAATTACGCCTGACTAAGCGGGCTTCACTACCCTCAAATAAGTTCAACCTAACAATTTCCCTAAATAGATCAATCACTAAATGCTCAATACATAGGCAATCACTCCGCGCCAAACAGTCTGGGTGGCGCCCCACAAAAACTAAATTGCCTGCTGCCAAACTTTGAATGCGGACACCTATTCCGACCACTCCATAATCCGTATAGGGGAGGAATCATTACGCCTCTGATTGCTGCAGTTTGCGTGTATTGTAGCAATTGTGATACCTGTGCTTTGTTGCTATTGGAATTGGACGATCGGAATCGGGACTAAAATTTTTACTCGTGAGCATATTTCTTTTTATCTTTAACTAGATGACCTGTGATGTTATGATGACGTTGATTTAAGTTTTTAACTATTCCGCTGGTTAGATTTTTGAAATAAAAACTCTTTGATTTTCTGTTATAAAAAGTAGCTTATGTCTAGGTTGCAAGCTTAACTTCGTTAAGATCGTATCCGCAATGCCGTGAAAATGTATTTAATCCATAATTATATTTTCCCCAACATCAACAGTTTTTTTATTTGTACAGTAAAAAATGGGAGACAGTTTTTTCGAAAAAACAAAACAGACGCTCTAACATTGTATCTATTTTTTCTGGATAAGCCTTCCAGTAGCTTATGTAAACATTATGAAAACTGCAACAGAGTTGGGAATAAAAATGAAGCCAGTTATGAACACGATCTCGATTAAGGAATAACAATCGCGTCGATTGGGTCAACGCGTGTTTGCGACAACCCAATAAAGCTACGAGTAATAACTACAAGATTACGATGTCCGCTCTTGCTTTTATCTAGCGAAAGTGGTAACACGAACGTTTACTGTTAACTCCGTTTTTTTTTTGGAATACTGTAAATTGGAATCAGCGTTTTAGCAATCTCTATCACACGGCCTTGAATCTTACAATCACACAGCAAGATAGCAACGGATTGATGTTTTTGGCATGATGTTTTAAGGACCTGAAGAGTGGCATAGGCTACTTTTACACCAAAAAGTTCCCGTAAGATTTTTATAAACGCACGAAGACGTGGGCATAAGTAATTTTGAAATAAGTGATTTTGAATTTGAATTTAGAACGATGAAAATACAGATGCAACGGGATTTTGAGTATCATATACGGTAAGCTGAGCAATGTACTATACAGCCTTGCTATAGCATCGTAACGGCAACGAAAGGGAGAGTCCTTTGTGATATTCTCCGTAATCTACGCGATTCTTAGGAGCTATTACTGCTATGACAACAAAGCCGAACATTGTGCCGTCGACTTCTCCCCTCCCCGTACATTACAATACAAATCAGTTTCTTAAAGAACCCAGAAGAATGAAACTCTTTGTACTGCCTAATATAGGTACAAAATAAACTAAAGTAATTGCCTATTTGCTGTGAGGCTAAGAGGTTGTTATGCGGTGAAATATGGTATTTTTTTACTTTGGCTTTATGAGAACTGGAATTAATACAGGAACCTGCCTAATTTGTCAATAGTTTAACGACATTAATGGATGGTTTCATTCTATTGTGTGAAACAAAAAAATGTATGTAACAATAGTTTTGTATTTATTTGATAGTTAAAATTGAACTAAAGACTCGGAGCAGAAAAAACAACTCTAACTTAATTTAATATAGAAGAAAAACATCGTGAGGAAACCTGCCCGCCTTAGAGTTTACCATGATGTTCTCAAAGGTGTATGAAATCTACAAATACCCACTTAGCTAGCGTGAATCTTAAGACCAAAACCTCTATCATTCGAAAGAAGACGTTTGCTTAGTAGTGAGTAGGCGATGGAGTATGAATAATCTGATAGGTTTTCTAAATTTAAAATTAACAGTGCTCTCGATCTCGAGTTAGGAATTCAATATTAATTCACAATCGGAATGCCTATTGACAAGAAACTCGAATTTTATTGGTATAGTATTCAAGAGTTAAAAACATTCTCAACATTTCATTTTTATTAGTCCAATTGCGTAGCTCTGACCCTAAAGTTGTTAATTAACGAGTGACATTAATGGATAGAAGAATGCGTCATTTTACGAAAGTCCATTAATCTATTAAATATGAAGGAACAAAATTGTTATAATCTAGTAGCAGGAGGTAGGGCGATACATAACGCACGTTGCACGTTGTACCATACAGATTTATCTGGTTTGTCGGATAATAATAAAACCAGTTCCTAGCGTATGTAACAGTTGAATCGAAGGGAGACGCTGGATGCAGGCGGCGCAAGACCAAGGCCTGTGAAAGTCCACGACATCTTTGTCTAGTTGTAGACAGCTATCGGTTGATGAAGGAGGATCAGCGATCAGATACTATTTTTGTTGGTAGGTTTCTTTTTTTATTCGATGACAAGATAGTCTTTTACTGTGATCTCACCTGATGGTAAGTGACGATGCAGTCTAAGATGGTAGCGGACTAACTTGGAAGTGGTATGGCAGTGTACTCATACCCCTAATCGGTTTCTACACGCCATCGTGCCAGAACGCTAAATCGCTTGGTGGCACGTCTTTGACGGTAGGATGGTAACTAGCCACGGCCCAAGCCTCCCACCAGACAGGTATGACCTGAGAGGTATGTTTGCAGTCAGTAGACGTATTAGTCAAGGTTAAAAAGTCTGGTTTAATGTCTATTACGAGATAACAATAAATGTATGTGACGAAATCAGTTAGAGAGAACAATACATAACACAACCTAAATCAAAATAAGTATGTATCTATTATTTACATTCAGCGAAATTATTTACCCGTGGGCTTGTAAGCAAGCTTTGAATTAGTGTCAAGTGAATAGGCTCTAACGATTGCAAGGACAACAACCTGCTTGCAACACGGTTAAAAGCGTTAGAGTACAATATAGTTGAAATACAGATACGAGTAGGTACCTACATACCAAAGAATATCGAAGATGAACTATGTGATCAAATAATAAATTGTGATCAATAAGTAGGTACTAACATTATAAATTTTTGTTATGGAACATCGGCGCAAGGTTGCTTGTCTATCGGTGTTCTATAAGATTTATTTCGGGGAGTGTGCTCAAGAACTATTCTATTTAATTCCACCATCACCTTTCTACCACCGAATCGCAAGGCATCGTACGAATCTGCACCGCTATGTGGTCGAAATTCCAAGATCTCGCACTAAGCGCTTTTTTCTTTCTTCCTAATACTTCCTGTAAAAACTTGGAATTCTCTTCCGGCCTCCGTTTTTCCAACTAACTATAATGTGAGTGTCTTACAAATCAAGAGTGAATAGGCGTCTTCTAGGCAAGCGCGCACCATCTTAGGTTGCATCTTCACTTACTATCAGGTGAGATCGCAGTCAAGCGCTAGTTTATATAAAAAGAACACACACTTTCGCATGTGAAATATTAGTAGGAGTAACTTAAAAAATAGTTTAAAAATAACATTTTTCTTAGATTTTTTTATGAAGTAGGTATTACATTAACATCTAACAAGTCTAAAAGCCTTACTGCCTAATTAATGTCTTAAGTAAAACCTTAGAAGTCACATTTTAAAGGAGTCAGCATCTTTCTGAACATACTTTCTTGCAACTCGAGCTTTTGCTGCACACGAGACTGACTTTTCAAGAGTCTCCTTTTTAAAACGTAAAGAGAAAAAAGCTGAACGATCTCGCATAAGATTAATAGCATTTCCTCAAACACGAAGTCTGATTGTCTAAGATACGGTCCCAAGATTTCTTGTACATCCTTATTAAGTATCCAAAACGCCATATTTGCAACCATAATTGGGCGCATATCCTAATATCCTAATCCTATCCTAATCCTAATCCCACTAATATATATATTATTTTATATATGTATAATATTCAAAAGTGCTTGTAAAAGTTTATTTGAATAGAAAATATTTCTATTCTATTCTATTCTTCTATATTATAAATGTGAAAGTGTGAATGTTTGGATGTTTGTTACTCAATCACGCCGCAACGACTGAACCGATTTGGCTGAAATTTGGCACAGAGATAGATTATAGTCTGGAATAACACATAGGCTTCTTTTTATCCCGAAAAATAAGAGACTTCCCTGTACTAAATTAAGTCTTAATTAAAATTTCACGGGATTAAAAAAAAGCTCTCCTGCACATTTTCTAATTTGGCGTTTGGGATACTTCAGAATAGATGAAGTGATCATTACAAAAATATTTTATTATTTGATTATCTGCAACACTTCAAAAGTATTACCATATATTATGTATAGTAGGAGCGTATTTTAGGCGAAAATTGGCCCATATTATTTTAAAAGTCAATGTTGCATATTCTGGGTACTAAGACTAAGGTAAGAGCATCCGATCGCGACGCTTAGAAACAAAGTTTGATTCTTATTTTAATAATTCGTGAACATGAAGGAATCAAAAAAGTTTGCTCCGTAAAACATGTGTGATTTCAAAATGATATAAGGTTAATTTGAGCCGTAAGACTGAAAATAATTAAACTTCGTTTGTATGGCTTGGTGCACTAGAGGTACTTGTAAACTCCACTTAAATAGAATAACTCCACTTAAAGAAATTGACAGATTGAGTCAAAAGACAATAGAAAAAAAATTATTACTATTGGGGCCCAAGTGAAGTGACGTTAAAATTCGATAGAAAAACTACCATCTCTCAGACTATTATTTTATAAGACCGGTAACTTTTACGCTCTCTGGTGAAAATTTAAATCGTATCGAAATAAGTTATTTGAATACACTCTCTAGACGATGCAATATGTCATACCTAGTTACAATTAGGTATTCATCTCTACTTCAAACTATCGTTTTCTTTTTAAATTCCGACGCAAAAGCGACGGGGTGTTATTATTTTGACATATCAAATTGATGAACCGATTTTTTTTTGTTTTTTTTTTTTGTTTGAAAGGTGAATTAGTCAGTAGGTCATAAAAATGAAACAATTGACCTCATTCATCAAAATCGGCTCAATATTTTAGGCGCTACAGTAGAATATTTTTTGATAGACATAAATACATTCTACTGCTAAAATCAAAACCCTTCCGTTCGACATTGCAGTCAGGCAACTTTACACGATTTACGGGCCCGACTGTCACCGATCGTAATTCAATATTTAGTCAATTTTTTTTAACTAAATCGACATCAGCCCCCGAGATGTGATACGATTGCTCAATTGGCGGGAAATTGCGACGGGAGTAAGCTTGCGGAAAATTGGAGATATCGTTAATATTCACCCGAAACTGGTGGTTCACGTGGCGACTACAAATAACGAGAAGACAGCCGCCGTGGATTTATGCGCTGTCGTCTTAAGTGATGTATCGCCACCCTGAGATATCGACGCATCTCGAGTAACTCTTAACGGATCCCGAACACGATAGTGGATAGCTGTCTATCTTTAAATGTCAGTTGAGAAATATTTTTGGACGAAAATTTGCGGTAATTGTGGTTAAAGAATTTTATTCTCAATAGTCAATTACTGAGAACTTATCAGTAATCTAAACGTAGCCAAATAATAAAGTTATTAATGATTTAAACCACCAGCAGTTTAGTTTTATCCACCCGTCAAACATGGGCACAGCGGTGGAAATAAGACTCAGTGGATATACTTATAGGAATATACTTCGCCTTCTCCTCTGCCGCCATGCTTTAGTATAGGGAGAAGATAATTTTATCCCCTGTCAGTGGATAAAATCGGGGGATAAATTTTTTATCTCCTGCCCATGCTAGCTATGCTGAGCTTCCTTAATCTGTATTAAACTCTCTAAACAAATAAAAAATATGCAAAAGGCGCGAAGATTTGTATGTCTGTTTTTGTTTTGGAAATCTGACGAACCACAAACACATATAGTATTATGTATTTATTTATTTAATTGAAAGGATAGGGGCTGTTAATAAACCATGTTTACCAATTAACATTTATCATTTCATTGGTCACCTCAAATAGGAATCAGATTAAATGTGGCGCGTTCGAGGATAAATTTTCTTAATGATTAGGATAGTATCAGTATCCCGGAAAAAAAGTCCTGAACTATTAGTAAATACCTAACCTTAACGCAACAAAAAACTGTTATGAAAGTTTTTTTAGCTATTCAACGAAAAAGATATTTTTGTTCAATCAAGATATTACTCAACCAAAACGTTAGAAATAGCCAAAGCCGACAACCCGCACTGGTAAAATAAATCACACTGCTACTAAGTTCTTTATAGACTTGGCATGCATTGAAAATTGGATAAGTTGTTGCATAATTTACGAGTAACACGGAGTAGAAAGGAAACATACTTACGCGAGCACCATAAATAAATCTATATCTTGACAAGCAAGGCGCAGGTAAATTTTAAGTAGTTTCCCTTTAGCGAGCGTTAATGTATTATAAAAAAAAACAAAATTATTTATTTCAAGTATGCCAAGTTGTAGCGCTTATGACTGTCGAGACTAGGGTTGCCAGATTTTTTTTCAGTCTATAAGGGACAAATGGTTAAATAGGCAAAAAATGCGGGATTTCCGTGTTTTACCCGGGACAAATACAAAACAAAATTAGTGTCATTTTTATTTTATTTTTATATTTTTCCGAGGATCGAGTCAGTTTTAACATTGTCATTGTGACACGAACACTGTCGTTGGTCGATGCGGACGGCAAGTGCAAGTTCCTTTACAATCGTTACGACATTTTACTTACCTACGAACGTTGCGTGTGTGAATACTTAGATCGATTTCATAATGAAAAACGAAGAACGGTTCAAATACGGGACAGAGTCAGTCCCGCCGGGAAATTTTAAACTATGCCTAAAATACGGGATGTCCCGGGAAATACGGGACGTCTGGCAACGCTAGTCGAGACTACCACCGACACGGAATACAGATAAGTCTGTCTCGTTTTAACTCTGTCTTGATTCTGAGCAAAGTGAGAGCGCGATCTATAGACTTGAGTCTTAGTATTACGAGTGTCACTGAATAAAAATTAAAAAAAAATATATATAATATGATGTCTACTAGATACGAATGGTACTTTACTCATCCTTTATACGTCTTAATTCCTGAACAGCACTGAAAGCTTCAAGTTTTAATATTGGCATGGTTTTTCAGCCACTTTGGAACACTTTTCGTCACAAATAGTACACGTATGTTGACGTCAACTGCTATTACGTGCACAGCCTCCCTTATCTTGTAACGATGATGCCTTCGCATAGAAAAATACGCGTTTTTATATGTACAAAATGTCACGCATAATAGTAAAAGTTTAGAGCTTTCAAAATAACTCTATTCTTCTGCGACACGTTGTTATGAAAAAGATAACGGTCATAAGCTCTAGAAATATTATATAGCGAAAAGTAAAGGTAGCATTATACTTAAAATACCCTATTTCGTAACATATCCTTATATTGGCATCCTTTTACTTCATCGAACCAACTTACGATAAAGTTTAATTTTATTAGTAAGCTCTCTATCTTTGTAATCCTCAGTGTTGTTACGCTCCCTCAAATATGGTTGAGCGTAGCAATGGCTGGATCATGCGTCATGCTCGTGAACTGGTGCCACCAACGGGAATGGGTCTGCTTTGACTGCCCATCTTGACATGCGTTGGATTGGTGTACCTACGTATGCATTTTTGCATTTTTGAAGCTTTATTGTGGAAGCACTGTATACATAGCATAGCTTTGTAAAAAAATTTTTTTTGAAAAGAGCAATAGCTGAGTTTCTTACCGGCTCTTCTCAGCAGAATCTGCATTCCGAACCGGTGGTAGATTTATGACGTGTCATAAGAGCTACAAGTTAGCCTACGTGAAATAAATAAATTTTGAATTTTGAATTTTTTGAATTTTGTTGAAGGTCGTATACTCAAATCATTTCATGATTTAAAAGTCATTCGTGATTCCGTATTTAAATTTCATTCTGATTTTATTTTTAAAAATCACTTTATCATTTTAAAACATTCCAATCCGATACGAAACCGCAAAACAGAGGATATGCATATCATGCGATGGGCTGAAACTGAAAATAATTACGTAATCGCTCGTCAAAAATTACTATTTAATGTCTTTTACGCCTTTTTGTGGCTGTTAATAATTGAAAAAGAAATTTTAATTAAGTTAGGTTAATTTTTTTTTAAATATTTCAATTGTAGTAATCGAATCAAATAGTTTTCTTTCTATATTTCTTCCTTATTTCTAATGTATCTATGGTTTTACGTTTTATCGCTAAAACTTCTAGTCGCCCTAATCTATGTATATAAAATTCAAAGTCCTGACTGACTGACTGACTGAGATATCAACGCACAGCCTAAACTACTGAAGTTAGAAACTTGAAATTTTTACAGTTGGTTCCTTTATGACGTAGGCGCACACAAAGAAAGGATTATTGGAAATTCCACCCCTAAGGGGTTTAAATAGGGGATGGAAGTTTATATGAAACTCCGTCATTTTTCAAGCTGTTTCTATCAAAGTTGGTATTAGAGCTTTCAGTTAAAAATAAAGAAGTACGAGTGTCACAGTTTTTGAAAATTCCACCCCAATACCTAATTCCACGCGGACGAAGTCGCGGGGGCAAAAGCTAGTTGTTATATATTTCTAATATTTCCAAAAAGTTAAATATATTTTCAAAAATTAATTATTAATAACATTTAATTACTATGTTTTCAAAAATTCCGTTCTTTTATCAAATGCTTTCCTTTGTTTCAGTTGTAGTATTGCAGTCATTTTAAACGATAAAATTTTGCTATTCGTTTTATTTAAAAACCGTATAATGTTGGGAAACAGCTATAGAATTGCTAATGGTATTTTCGTAGTGGAAACTAAGTCAATTGAGTCGTCCCTATCCAATACGGTATCTCACTTTCATTTATTAGCGGGGAGAATGGATGGCCGTCTACGCCTGCATTAATAGTATCAGCCTACCCTCTGTTTCTTTTTATATTGCTTAAACCTTTAGTGACGCAATATTTTCGCTAACTTATGTTTTCTCCACATTTACTTTATTTCCCTTTGTTCGCTGTATAGAAATTCAGTACGTGGAAAGTCAGTACTTTTTGTAACTACATAAAACTAAATGGTTTGGTAAACACTGATACATTTATTAGAATTTTATATTGACTTTCACTATTAATATATTATTAGCTAGAAATTTTTATAGTTTGTTTAGAACATTAAAATATATTAGCTATAAAAAAGTGCCCGCCAATTATATTAACATATTTTAATGTTTTGATATCTGTTGATGATTTTAACTAAACAATTTAATAACTATTTCATGTACTCTAACATTGTGAAAATAAATGAAAGTATTCTTGTTGTAGTTTCACTCGGTAAAATATTATATATTTTATTATACTTATGAATGAAAATAACAATTTGAACCGCGGTTTGGGTCCCTCCTTAGTTTTTAAGTTAAAAAAATGTGTTAATTTTTTTTTTATATGGCTGTTGTATTCCTGAATAAAATACTATTTGTTTTACTGATTTATTGAACAATATTTTTGCAAGGGAAACTTACCGAATTCGGTTATTTTTTATCCAAAATACTTAATGTCCCATTGAATTGTAAAAAGCGGAACCCTCCCGGATTATCCGATTAAAATAAACAGCAATAACACGGCAATTGGTCTGTTAACGGCCGCCGAAACTGCTGAACAATATGTTAGCAATTGAGCGATACAACAAAAACACCCCACATTTACCGGACAAGTAAAGCCGCTTACACATCTGTGTTGCCAAGGAGGCCGGGCCAAGCATGGTGAGTAATTATTATTATCTACACACTGCACACTATTCTAATCACCGCTTAATTTGTCGGCTATTAAGTTAAATGTACCCATCGTACCCAGTAGCCTAAGCATGAACATTTTATCTTTGGAATAGTAAAGGTAAAGTTAACGCCAGAAAGCCTGTCATTTTCATACGCCTTAACTTTACAATTCGAAAGTCAAAATAGTTCGGTGCTTAGGCTACAGTTCCTACTATGTTACGCTTGTCGATTCAAAAAAAAGACGTGTGGCATTCGGGGACTGCCGCGGTAAAGCTATTGCATAGCATTTTTTATCAACGCTATCTAGCGGCTCACCGTAGAGGAGTCCCGTGTCAGGTTATTTTCGTTACGGAATTTCTGGATTCGGTCTTCACGCTGGCCCGCGATAGAAGCTATGCAATAGCTTAACAAGTAGAGGCTAATTACCTATGAAATAAAATAACATAGATCTTTGTTTATAAAAATTCATCTTTTGTATTTTTGTATCCGCAAAACTCGAAAAGTTGCGATATGAATTTTTTAGATTTGCTTTGTATTCTTATATAAGGGTGTTTTTATTATAAATTTTATGTTGAGGTACCCACAGAAACGGGAAATCCACAGTGTGCAACATAGCAGTGCAAGGTAGAGTATTGAATTGAATGACATGACATGAATCTTAATACTTTTATTTTCCTACTTATCTAATTTATGAAATCAGACTGAGCCACACAAAGCGTGGTCGAATTAAGCTACTTTTATTATTACTTTACTATTATGTATATGGTAAATATTTAACAAGCCTTTGCTACTTCTAACGTTTGGAGATAGGAACTTTTATAAATCTCAATGATGATCACTATTTGCTTTGCGCTACCCTTTTCATCTAGGCTGATGTGGATCGACCTTTACGCTGGTGTTTATATCCATTAAGGACTCTTCCGACATAACGGGTAATCATATTCCGGGCAGACCCGGCATAAATCATCAGGGCAAAAAACGAGACTGGACTTAACCGCAGTAACCGCAGTTTATTGTAGGCTTTATTATTTACATGTACCCAAACAGTGTCAGATGTATATATATATAACTGGTTGAACTATGGTCCGTAAAATCTCTTCTCCAAATAGTATGAAACAAAATCACTATCTATGTCTGTATGTTCTTGGGTGTGGCACTATGGTTTGAAAAGAAAGACGAAGAAATCAAAGAGTTCCCACAAGATTTTTAATAAACGTAAACACGCAAGTATCAAGATCTTATAATGTTAAAGCAACAAAAAAATGCTTAAACGATTTCATTTCCTAAAAATAACTTTATACTTAGCTGGGTAATACAAGGTGTCAAATCCTTTTTAGGGCTTATTGACATGTTCTTGAACTTATTTTGTCGAAAATATAAAAGCTAAAAGCATAGATGGGAACTCGGGGCTTATGTCTCAACAGGAAACACTGCTTAGATGATAACGTACTGAAGGTCCTCGCGCACTAGCGGCCACGACCCCAACTAGTGGCCGCAACATCACAGTAAAGGTATCCACCTAGTCGATCCTTCGTCGTAATGTTTATCGATGAACGTTCATAGTGAAGTTCAGTAGCCTAAGCACGAACTTTTTGAATTCCACGTTACGTAATCGTATCGAGTGACGATGACGATACGATAACGCAGAATTTTGGCAGCATGAACCCCTAAAACCAACTCTCAGGATGCGTTACGTCTTGCGTTATGATACATTAGTTGGACGCCGCGTGTAACGGCTGTTGGCCAAGGTTACGAGTTTTCAAATCCTACCAACTGCGCCACGTGTAATATTTAAGTAAAACTCCGATGGCGTTGAACTCAATACCGATTTATAGTTCTTGACATGTTTCTCATTGACATTAATTTTAGAACTACCTACTTAATATTATAAATGCATTACAAAAGTTATCCAATACGCATTGCGTATTCAGCTGAAACAACCAACTGGCCGTACGACGAGCTGTGACTAGACGTTGCGACCAAATTTTGTGGCTATGAGCGCAACACCTTCTGCGACCAAAATTGCGATCTTGACAATCACCGTCGTAGTCTCAGACGTAGTATCGTAGTCTCAGACGCGCAGTGCGCGATGACCTTTAATGTACGAGTACGTTCTCCACCACGTACCGATGAGAAAACACAGTGACACTAATATTTATTTATGACACACTTAATATCTGCAAAATAGTATTTAGGGGCTATTTTCATTGAGAGAGTGACTTCTGACTTCGTAAATGTGATTTTAGGAGCTTTATTATTACGAGTATGTGTGGGATCATTTTATTATTTCATCTCATACTCATATATTTGAGATTTAAGAAATTATTTTTCATTAAATCTGTCTTTAATTAATCTATACCTAGTGATTATATCTCGAATAACTTATAATATACTAATCTGCTTCTATATCTATGCTTGCTTGTTCTAGCTTCGAAAATGCGTTTTTAAAGCGATAGCTCACGAATCTCCATCAACGGGGTGCTAAAACTAGCTGCTCAGTATTTCAGCAGCCAGGCTATCTAGTGTATGGGGAGCCTAGGCCATTAAGTTGCAATCACCAAGGCGACATCTCTGTCAACACGACTGAGATATGGCGCTTAGACGATTTCTGTCACAGCGGATGCAATAGACTTCCAATCCAGTAACTGGACTGATTTGCATACTGGATTCGACAGTGTCAGTTGGACACTTCACGAGTACAAAAGCACTGTTTGTTTCATTCTAATAGCAATAATTGGGTATTTGATTAATTTTTTTTTAGATACTTAAAATAAAAGTTTCTAATTTTATAACACAATTTCAGTCTTTTTTTAATATCTTAATTAGTGTCGTAAATATAGAGCTTTCAAATTTCCTGTTAGAAAAAGAGAGCGCTGTAGCTACATGACGTCACGTTTCAGTAGCTCCAATCTCCATACACTCTTCATACAAAATTTTGTTTTAGAAAGAGACGGATATAGTCGCTGTAAAACAGCTTATAACTTATCTATTTTTTGACCGATTTATTTTCTGCTTTTACAAATGTTATTTTTATATTATGTTAGATTGTCTATTGCAATTAATTTATATCCACATGTTGACAACAGTCAAATAGCCAGCTATTTTCTTTTTTTATTCGATGACGAGATAGCCCTTGACTGCGATCTCGCCTGATGGTAAGTCTAAGATGGTAGCGGGCTAACTTGGAACGGATATGGCAGTGTACATTCAACCCATACCCCTAGAATTAATTTCATCACAGTCGTTTAATGCTACTGGAATGATGTGAACCCGCGGCAAAATCTAAGAAATATTTTCTTTCTTAACGGTCGCAACGAGCTTAGTGCGCAGTCTTATCATATTCCGCTAATGGACAAACGTGGAATGGTCGAGACAGGAATAGAACTTTATAACGTGATTCTAAGACGGGATTTGAACACGTTCATGTTAATGCAATGCATGGAGTGGGAATTTCCTTTTCATAATATTAAACGAGTGTTATAATGTGGCGGAAATTTCGTTTTACTACGTAGTTTCTTTTCAGTGTGCCAGGTTTTTTTTAGGGTTCCCAAAGGGTGCCAACGGGACCCTATTCCGTCCTAGTCCGTCCGTCCGTCCGTCCGTCCGATGTCAGAAGGCTGTATTTGATGATGAAGGCTATAAAAATGCTTATCACCGTGGTTACTATTGCGTTATAGTTCGATGGAGTTAAGATAATAATCCAATTAAGGGTCCACCTGCTAGATATATATCGTTTTCTTTGACTAAGCGTTATTCCACTAGGTGGGGTCCACAATCCAGCCTAAGTAGAGTATACATACGGGCTCTCATATCTGCGCTTCCTTGGCAGCCGCGAAAACTTCTTGGTTCTACCTTCACATATTATTATGGGGATGCGATAATAATATAGGTATGCATTAAGCGATGTATATCGATACACCATAAATTGATGTTGCGTTTAACATTTTATCTTCGTCGAGTCCTTTTAGAGTTATCGACCATCATATAATTTCAATACTTCTATTGCTTACCTATTTAAATGCAAAATATAACTACATACATATATAAGTCTTTAAGTACATTCATGGCATATTTGATAAGTAAAATTCTTTTTTATAATAGATATACTTATTGCTCTGCATCTCTACATAGACTATAACTCAGAAGTAGATTCTAACAGTGAAATGATATTGTTATTATAAATACATAAAAGCGATAGTAGGTCTGTCTATCTATTTCCTCTTCACGCCGATATTGTTGTATTGAGAAGCAATTTAAAAGGGGCAGGGGTATGGGTTGAATTTACACTGCCATACCCCATCCAAGTTAGTCCGCTACCATCTTAGACTGCATCGTCACTTTCCATCAGGTGAGATCGCAGTCAAGAACTATCTTGTCATTAAGTAATTTAAAAAAAATCATAATCCAAGTTGACCAGTAATGGACGAGTGCAGAGCGGTATGCTACTTTAATTCCGAAAAATTAAAGGTTTCCCACGAAAAAAGATATGAAATAAAAAAGGATTTTTAAAATCGGTTTAGATAAACTCACAAACTTTACTTCTGTATAGCTGAGCCCGGCCAAATGATAATTTCTCACACATCCTTGCACATATCGTAGGATAGGCAGTCAATCGTGTCCAATAGGCATAGATAGATAGATACGGTCAACGGTGCCGTGTTTCGTGTCATGTCCTGATATCGCACGTAATGCTAATTTGAACCTTGTACACGTCCGATACCTGGAGATATATGCACATGTACGAAGATGAACCCGTAACTGGTCTTAGCTAATATTCTAAATGTTATTTGATGGTTAGTAAGATTGTGGATTGTTGCTAAAGGTAGCTAGTCTGCCCTCTCCCTATGAGAGTGAGAGAGTAGAGAGCTCACCTGTGTTTGCGTACACTCTTGTGCACTATAATATCTAACGCGCAGATGGCTACACTCTGTGGAGATTGGCCGCCGTGGCCGGATTCGGTCGGGAAGACATTACAATTGGATAATATAGTACATTTATCTCACAAAGTTACGGGCGCTTTACTTGTGGTTACGTCGTGTACATGGACATTGCGTAAAAGTGTGATTATTAAGTGTTATTATTTAGTGTGATTATAAAGATTCGCCGATTTGTTTGTTTCGAACTAGTAGGAGGTATTAATAACCTAAAAGATTTTTAATATACAGCAATAAATGTTACCACTGTCGTAGATACGTTGGTAGAGTATTAGCCACAACAACATAGCACTGAAATATAAAGTGTATTTGCAAAATTGCCAACGCGCCGGCCCGGCCCAGATAATGGTCCTCCCTCACCGCTAGTTGTGAATTCGCATTCTAACAAGCTCTACCAACGCGCGCTAATCGGATCTAGGCTTGGTCTAGGCGACGCGATGCGACGCGACGCGTTGCGATGCATGCACGATTACGCACAAACACTAATTGTATCAGCGCTATACAATCATAGACAATACAGTTCACACTAATACCGCTATTCAATATTCAGCACCGATTGGTTAATGTTTGGCTCAACTAATTAAATGCTAATATTATGTGAATAATTGATATTCGGCGCAGTGGGCATCGACCATTTTGATACGAAAAATTGTCGCTTTATCAGACGAAATTTCTACCTTATGTGCTCATATAAATATGTATACGTATATACGTATAAGTCATACTTAATAGCAAAGGAGTAGGTTAAAGGTAGGAATATATTAAATTCATTGGAGTCTATTTTTTATTGTGAGGCCTATTTTCTCGGTTAAAAGTTACCCCTCTATGGCGCATTCTCACTCTCACACTCACTCAAGACAGATTTAAAACGAGACAGATTTATATCAGACAATTTTGGATATTGTTTTAACTCTATCTTAAGTCCCAGCTAAGGCAGAGCACGCTCTATAGATCTCAGCATTAAAAAATCAGAAGCTTGAGTATTTCTTATTATTTTCTTTATTTAAATTCCTAATTTTACGAGTATTTTACAAATAACATAATATCGGAATTATATCAAATCTTAACTGGGTTGAGAAGTATAGAGGTTTGAATTGTTTTTCTTGTATTATATTAAAAACAGAAAAAATGAGAGATTTCTTTTAATAAGTAACCAACCAACTTTAGGATTTAATAATTTATTTTAAACCTTAAAAGTTAATACATATATAAAATCTGAGTGTTTAATCCTAAAGGGGTGGTAAAGTTTGTAAGAAGAAATATATTTTTCAAACCTAAATCTACGCAGATGAAGTCGTGACTATCAGATATAGAGACATCTACATAATATAGAAATCTACATTTCTCTTGCACTCATCAATTAGTGGAATAATAGCACTAACAAGAATCAACTATCTTGGAGGCAACTCTAAGATATGCCGGAAGCTTTCGACGTAATTTGCTATTCTAGTAGTTGTAACACAAACCTCTGCAATAGTTCAAACGGTTGTTTGATCGATCAAATAGCAGCGCGTGTTTCTGCTACCAATTTCCAGCATGGCTTAGTGGAAATTCGCGTCGCGTCTAATTCAGGAAATGCAAATTCACGCATCTAGTATGATACTTTCAAAAGTGTTAAAGCGAACTAACTTTATTATTTTCCTGCAATTTTCCTATTTTCGAGTCGCAGTCGAGGCCTGGAGACATCTATATAAGATACCTTTTCCAACAAATGGATAAATTCTCGTCCACTTTTTGATATCACTAAATTAATCCTCACGGCGTTGAAACGTGGACATTGACATAAGGCTTAATCCACCAATTTAAAGTCTTTCTCTGAAGGATAAAATTCTCATTGAAGAGATCCGTAAGAGAACCAGGGTCACTGACATAACCCAAACCATCAGTAAGCTGAAGTGGCAGTAGGCAGGCCATGCTTGTCGCTGGAGTGATGACCGCTGGAGCCGAAAAGTTCTAGAATGGAGACCGCCTATCCCATTGTCATTTTCTCGGTCTTGAACTATATTTATGAACAATTAATGTCGATGCTTTGCTTCGTTATAACTTGATTGAAGGTCAAACCAACAAATACGTGTTTTCGAATTATATAAGTAAGGATTAGGTATGATTGAAATCATTAATAAAGAAAAAACAAAACAACTTGTCGACAAGGGACCGAATTTCCGAACTCGTCGCACAAGCGATTTATTAAAAGGTTAAAACAAACAAACATGTGTTTTGAACAGCGTGAAGGGTGAAAAGCGAAGACAAATGGTCTAAACGTGTAAAAATACTTGGCTTTGACTGCGATATGTGGGGATACAATATACCAAAATATGAAATAATACGCTTCTTTATCAACCGATAGACGTCCACAGCTGGACAAAGGTCTCTTGCATGGACTTCCACAGGCTCTTCCATCTTGCGCCGCCTGAATCCAGCGGCTCCCTGCACTCGTTTAATATCGACGGTGCATATAGTGGGGGGTCTGCCAATACTGCGCTTCCCGGTGCGGGGTCGCCACTCCATCAGCACCCTGGGACCCCATCGACCATCAGCTCTTCGAACTATGTGCCCCGCCCATTTCCACTTCAGTTTCGCGACTCGCTGAGAAATGTCGGTGGCTTTAGTTCTCCTACGGAAACGAAAGATCAAGATAGTATAATATTTGTGGTGGCCTATCTGTACCTATTGTTTAAAAAAAACCTTAAAGTACCTAATCATAAAACGAATTAATTAAAACGTGGGATCAACTTAGCGAAGTTAAAGATCAACGGATTCATTAAAGGGTTAAAACAAGCACATGTTTTAAACATCGTGAAGGGAGAAAAGCGAAGAATAATGCTCGAAACGTGTCCAGCGGCATTTAAATTGGAATTTTCTCACAATCCGCGCGTGTAATTTGGTTGGGGAGTGTATTTTCGGTGCAGCCGTAATCGGGTTAAAGAGACGACCGGCCGCGGACGTGCCGAGCCTACGAGCTGCGGGGCATTTGGTAACTCTTACTATTGACCATCGTGCGTCGATTACTATATATTATGAACATTAATAAAATTAAAACTTTCGTTTTGCCCAGTCTAAGATATTTTTGACTCACATATTCGCTATCAATGACATTAAAATCTAAATATATAAAAGAAAAGGTGACTGACTGATTGACTGACTGACTGATCTATCAACACACAGCACAAACCACTGGACAGATCGGGCTGAAAGGCATACAGAAAATTATTATGACGTAGGCACCCGCTAACAAAGGGTTTTTGAAAATTCAACACCTAAGGGGATATGATAGGGCTTTGAAAAGCGACTTTAAAGCGAAGCAAAGCCGCGAGTTTGAAAGGATGATGCCAGTAAAATAATTAGGTATTAAGTCCAAATAACTCTCTCTATCGATGGTACTTTTAAACAAAGGAACCATATAAATTAGGTACTTATACATTAAAGCCATGTCATGTTGTAGTCCATGTTAGGGGAACAGGCAACATCTCAAATTCCGTGCGTCGTCCGTTCACACACGCTGCATGGCAATACTGACCCCAACACGCACTGGAATTTGTCCTTATTCACTGGCACTGCCTACTTCGAATTACTACCTAACGTAAATGATGTTATTGAATAAGAATTTCATGCGATTTGTGTTAACTTAATAGGTTTGGCAACGATAGTAAAAGTTACGAATATAAAAGATTTTCAGTTTGTATCTTTAAAAATAAAGCACAGAAATTCACACCGAACTTGCGGATGAAGCACAAAGATACTTGTCTAGGATCGGCTTTTTTGGATGAAATAAATGACTTGTGTGTATTTTTCATTCAGTTAAATAAAGGTCAGTTCAAACCGAGACGCGATGCGACGCGACGATGCTCGTACTTTTGTCGATAGCAATATCAATATAGAACCTCTTCACTACACAATAAGGTACTTTCAGTGAGAGCGTGAAAGCGACCTGGATACGTGTTGAAGTATGGCTCGTTACGCCGCTCTACGCTGCGCTGCGTCGCGACGCGTCTCGCGGCGCTCTTTATGCAGCGCGGTCTCTCGTGCATCTTCAAGCATCTGCGCGCCTCGTCGCGTCGCCTCTCGGTGTGTGCTGACCCTAATTTATTTTCTATGAAAACACATATTTATTTGCCTTGCAAGTTAAGCTTGTGTTAGAAGTGGGTTAGTACAACGAGTGGGGTTCGAACAGTCGACCTTTCGGGTTTTAAATCGGCTCCTTGCCCGTTGAATTGTTGAGGCTTCACTAGATTAAAAACCCAGCTTAGCGATGCTCGATATCTCACAGCTGTTCAGTCAGATTTTATTAAATAAAAACCTGACTGCGTTAAAAATATCAACTAGAATTATTTTTTCGAGGAAGCCGCATTTTTTACAGCCTGTCATTTTCACAAACTAGCGGATAAATGACACCTCAAATCCTTCTATTATAAGTGTTTAGATTACTGGACATGCCAATAAAATAGACATACCTACATACTGGAAAAACATTACTCTAATTCAGCAGTCGAGTAAAAAAACGAAAAGCCGTTAAATTACATATTCAGTAGATGTAAACCGATGAAGCAGAAGTACCCAAAGCGTAAAGACGTTTTTTATGAATCTCTTCGCTTTACAAGGAAAGGCTCTAAGGAGGATGTGCGGTTATTACTCACCTTTATAGGCACTAATATTGAGTTATGATCATTCCAAGTACCCGGTATCCAGATTCTAATGATAATTGCGGGCAGAATAAAAGATGGGTAGCCAAAGTCAGATCGGAAAGGGATCGAGGGATCTTCGAGACCTTAGTCGAGGCGCTTGTAATAATTTTTTACAAGAAATTTGTACTTCAAATATTTTTGATTACTTTTAGAGGAGTTCTGTGAAATCTACGCAGCGGTGGAATTTGATCAAGATTTTCCTTATTACGGAGGCTCTTTTATCTAGTTAAATAAGATTAGATGACGCCGTATGAAATGCGATAGGTACTCCAATTTTAAATGTACCTACCGTTTTTAAGGGCTATGATTTGAACAGTCATTGTATATATATTTTTGGAGAAGGATGGAAGAGAATTTCACCGCGGAAGGCGGTATTTTTTACACATTACACTCACACACACCACAAATCTCAAAACTTATTAATTATAAGAATATTACGTATATAAATAGGTATATAAAGAAATAATAATAAGTATAAACCAATGTAATAAACATAGAGTAAAGTATAGTAAACAGGAATAGTATAAGTAGTATAGTATAAAAATTTAAAGTTAAAGGCAATTAATGTAGAAGGAAAATACAGCTATTCTTTATTTTTTTATACATGTATATTGTATATTCGTATTTACGTAAAACCTCGTAGCGCCTAAACTACTGAGTCGATTTTGTGAATGACTTGTCAATGGATTCATTGGTCCGGGTAACATAGTCTCCATTTTGCATGAACAAAATCAAAATGTTATACTTACTTAGGCAATTTTGCGCAGTCGACGTAGTAGTTACAGTTTTTAAACACTTTTCTCCTAATTTTGAATTCCCCAAAATAGTTATTGCAATCAGTACACGCGACATGTGGCATGACCAACAAAAGCAACTTTGATTAATTCGTAGTTAGATTTATGGCTTCCATAAATCAATACAAGTGCAAATAAGTCAGTTGGGCATTATTTGCTTTTGAATTGATATTTTGAATAGTCGAACTGTGTTATTAACTTCGTATTTACGTATTTGTTTTAAGCCTACCTACTATTGAAGTGTATTGAAGTGTATTTTGGTGTCTATTTGGTCGTTTGCAAATCATATAAACCAGAATCGAATATCGAAAAATAGAGTTATCGAGCTATAGAAGAAGTGATATCTCTATGTTTCGGCTGGTTTATATGATTTGGGTTATAGAAGAACATTATGAAAAGGACTTTCTGAATAATAATTGTCAATGTAATTAATGTTATTATTTCAGTTGAATACAATTTCCCCAAATAGTATTATCTTTTGCAAAATATTTCTTGCGTATTTTACCAATGAATGCATCACGTTTAGACCTGTTAATTTAGTTTGGTAAAAAATTATTACTGTAATGACTGGATAGGGCACGTAACGCTGTTATTGTTTTGATAAAAGTCAATGTACTTACCTACGCAAATAGATAATAATATATTTTCTTCACACATTTTGATATTAAATCTAATTTTGAACGTAATACATTCGTAACTCTATCACGTATGTCGTTACCCACTTACTAATGCAGCTATAAGTAAAAGGGATTTACCGCTCCAAATCCGCATTAAAAATTCTATTGCTATTAGGAATATAAAGCATGAAACACACACAACCCGCGACGAAAACATTTCCAATTCTTGACGTTTACACTAACGCTCGGTCTGTTCACGATCGATTCGAAAATTTCAATTTAACTGATAACTAAGATAGTTGTCAAAGAATATCAATGACAGCTACTTTGATTATAAGCAATTTATATTGAGCGTTTATACAACAGAGCGTTAAATTCATGCAATCGAGCTCCAATTTGAATTCATTGATTATTTTAAGGAATTTTATAATCATGAGTTCACAAATATCTACCTACATTTGTGAAAACTTGTCCTGCCATCAACTTCATATACTTACATCAGTATATAAACAAACAACAATATAAAGTTGCATTCAAAATTGTACACGTGTACGTGCGCACTCAGTATGTCCTCTGCCTTGCAGATGCCGGCACGGAGTGTATGTACCTATTTCAGGCTTAAATGTTTTGCATGAGATATCCGCGAAAAATTTCATTTCAAGCTGGGATTTTGCGGAGTCCTAGCCGCACGGAACAAATTCCGAAAAAAGTTTATTCGTGGGAACTGAAGTGTTAGCTTTTCCTCTAATTGTAGGAACTCTACTTATATGAAATTACCGATGGAACCACTGTTTTGAGGTCGTGCTAAATTTTGAAATTTTTTTAAATGCCAAGTTATAGACTACTTATGGACTACTTTACCGCACATTATGTGAAGTGTTGGGTAGTTTCATGCTTATTCGGTTATACAAAATCTTATAACAGGTCGAAAAATAAAGTTTTGGAACTTTAAGCTTAATTTGGACGGGAGAAAGAATATTGGTAATGATAGAAAATTCTCCTTCTTGGCAGAATTTTTTGACACAAAATACATTAGAGATTTGTTAACTCAATTACTAGATAGAGACTCATCATTTATTTTCTAGCTTTTACTTCAAACGAGGACCAACTTATCAAAACTTTCGTATTATTACGATGAACCGACAAATTATTCACTAAAATGAACGGTGGATAAACTCCCGGTGAGTCAACTTACCACAAATCTGCATTTCAAATAGCTCCATACCTAGCTCAAACCTGTTATTAATACCTACTCCATGCCAGTCCCTCACATTCGCACGAATACGCGAAAGCACAAATGTAGAACGATATTATTCGCGAATAAATATGCAAAGTTTTTACATGTTTTCTAACAGCGTTCGCCGAGCTGTGTAAGTTTTTTAACGCACATCAAAGTGCACGACCCTCAAATTATGACATCGGCCTGAAATCCTTTCAACTCAACTACTACAGCAGCTCAACCACTGAATCTATCTTAAATCAATCCTTTGAAATTCAA
This sequence comes from Hipparchia semele, assembly GCA_933228805.2. NCBI lineage: Eukaryota > Metazoa > Arthropoda > Insecta > Lepidoptera > Nymphalidae > Hipparchia > Hipparchia semele. The sequence goes on along the minus strand of OW121721.1, from coordinate 6,402,475 downwards.
TCAATTGTTTGTACACAACCAAAAAGAAAATGTTATGGACTTTAGTTTTATAGAGATTATCATAGATTATGATAGCTAGTCGCTACGGCGCTACCGAAGCGACTTCACTACTAATCTACCTGTAGCTTTCTTTGACAATGAAAATATCATCATTGATATCATAATACATCAATATATCTATCAATTGCAGTCACGAATGTTATTGTTTTAATATCAAAGCGATTAAGGATTTTGTACAATAATGCAAAACTGATGTTATTTTGCTTTGTCGGAAAGTAGATAAGGTATTTTAAAGAAAAGGTCCTAGAAAAATCTGTCTTTAAGCTCAATTTAAACAAAGGGGCACCCGAAAGAAAGCGATGTGAAATTACGTGCCTTTTTTGTAAAAATTTCACTAAGCCCAATAACACTTCACCACCGGGCGCTAATAAAATAAACCATCCGAAAAATCCACAAAGGGTAGCCGGTGAAAATGACGCGTCACTTGCAGGCGGAGGGTTACAATCGCCTCGTATTATATGGCGTTAACAATCAACAGTTAACGTAGCCTCAACAAACTAACGGTTAAGGTTAGGTTAGGTTAGGACTGAAAGCTGAAAGCTCGACAGTTCGGCCCCCACTCATTGCACTATTTTCCTTACTCACTCCATCGACCAAAATCGGCTCAGTAGGTTAGGCGTTATGATGTTACATACGTAATTACAAACATACGATTACACACATATATAAACTGCTAAAATCATAAGCATTCCTTCTGGTTTTGCCGTAGTTGTGTAAAAAGTATAATTTTCGCATAAAGTGTTAAGCGCAGTGGTATCCTTGTATTCCTAGTTACTAAAAAATTGGAGCAAAAATATTTATTTTTTTCATTTATTTAATTAATTTCAGAGACCTGACATGACAGTTAATAATGTGAAGCTGAGTAACAGTTTACTAAAATAATAAATAATTTCATCATCAAATCAATCAAATACTGACTGATATGACTAATTAACTGATCTATCAACGCACAGCTCAAATCACTGCTGGACGGATCGGGCTGAAAGGCATACACTTCTCTAGATCGACGTAGGTATCCGTTAAGGAAGGATTTGAAAATTCAACCCTACCAACTAAAGGAGTAAAATGGGTGTTCGAAAAACGTGCGCGAAGCCGCGGACAAAAGTTAGTAATAAAAAAAATTAAAAAAAAAAAACAACGTACTTTATGACCAGTATTATTGTTGCAAGTTTTGAACCGAATGTAGCCCCAGCGTGCCCTCGACCGCGTCAGCAAGACGCCGCGCCGCCGGTCGGTCATTGTCGTCTACATCACGTCAAAATTGCATCTCAAATCCGCGCCCTCCGGAAATCGGATAAGACGCGCCGGATAGGAAATTGATGGCCTCGCTCATAGTCACGTAGCTATGTTGCAATTTTTCATCAATTTCATAATGAAAATGTGTATTTATTTCATTACAGCCATAATAGTATCGAATTTTCCTAAATTAGGTAGGTACCTGATGATTTGCAATCATTAATTCACTGCTAGTTAACTGCTACTAGTTTTGGAATGTTGAAGTCGGGCCAGCATCGCACATCGGTTTCATCGTTCTATTTAGGCCCGCCCGACTTCAACATAAATTATACAAACTAAAATTATCTTATACTTTTAAGTCAGTTTTTAATTTTTTTTTTTATATTTATTGTGTTTTTAGTCAGCAAACTGTCCTAGTAGCAACATCTAGTCAAAGTCACCAAATCGGTCCATCCATTTGACACACATAGACAAACAAAGCAGTCAAACTTAAAACACCTCTCTTTTACGTCGAACGTTTAAAACATGGATTTTAATCCAACTATAAAACCAAGAACAACTTTTCAGTGGCTATTTGTCTGTTGTTGTCAAAAACTACTTAAAGAATTCACGATGGGGTTCGAGTTATCGGTTAAGTTTGTATAAAGTTAGATTGCAGGAAATACTTAAATCATCTGATTTTAAATGTTTATATAGAGTCTATTCAAAAAGAGAACCGTTGTGGGATTGGAGGGCGATGCTATGCTTAATTGCCTTTTTTGTTTAGTGCGCAATACAAAAGCCACACAATAATGCATATAAATAGTAACATAAACGTAAAAATTCTTATAAAAAACCGACTTCAAACACCACTACAAAATAAATCAATTGTGCATGTAAAGGAACAGTTCCCTCGATTTATCGACGGCCATCATCAGATCTTGACCTGATGACAATGGGACCACTTGGGACCTTTTCAAACAAAAAAATAATTTTCCAAATCGGTCCAGACGTTTTCGAATAAATCGGGGAACATACATGAAAAATAAAAGATTCCGACGAATTGAGAACTTGCTCCTTTTTTGGACGTCGGTTAATAAATAGCGTTGGTTTACTGCTTGGCCATACGACGGTTTTCTTTTTGAACCTTTGAACGGACTATACTTACTCTACTTACTATACATTTTGAATTGAATTTAGGTGAATAAAATGAATGACCTTTTTGACTGCATCGTCACTTGTCGTCAGGTGAATTCGTAGTAAAAGTCTATCTTGTCATCGTATAAAAGAAACAATAACATATTGCTTTTAATTCATTAAACGTTGTCATACATATTGGTATTTTCTGCCATATATTTTCATGATACCCTTGGGGCTACCCTCTTACAGGAAATAAGAATAGACAACATAATCCACATGGCTTCAGATAAATTGATAGCTGTTATCTCAGGAGCTAAAACGTCGGAAAAGAAACAAGTAAAACAATGGCAATATTGTCTAACATGATGTCAGAAGCTCAGAAGCCTTTCAAATAAAAACAAGGATTGGATATGTAATTGGACAGAAGTCGATTTAATTAACACTTTCTTACAAAAAATTACACTGCACAGTCGTAGTAATGTGTTGTTTTCAACTTATACAATTTATTAAGTAATTGAATACCAGAAATAAAAAAGGCTCTAAGTACCAAAACAAAAAAGAGCAGAATTTGTGTTTCAAATAATTAATAAATCATTTAAACATATTTCTTTTATTTTAAACTTCACATGGTTATTATTACAATAAAATTCTTTACAACGCTAGTCGTTTAGTTCTTATTTTAGGTTATTAGCGAGGGAACATACTAAATAATAAAGTAATAAAAACCGAAACGAAATTTTTGGCACTTAGACCCTTTTTTATTTCTAGTATTCAATTATTATTTAAGGAAAATTCAGATAATATATTCATTGTTTACTAAGTAAGAGTATAATAATATTCATTGGTGTAGGTACGTAATTTTAGTGTTCTTTTACAAGTTTTTTTATTAATTTTTGATGTTTATTTAATTTTTTTATTACGTTGAACAAAGGCGTTTTAATGCAGCTCAACATTTTACACCTTCATATAAATTATACATTTAATATAAATAGTTAAATGCACATGATGTTCTATGAATTAATAGCTTTCACGTTCTCTATGCCAGGTAAGAAAATCCTCATCAAGCCGACCCACTTTCTAGAGAAATGTGACATCTGTATTATTCCGAGTTTCTTGTAAGACGTAACCACATGAATACATTACACATTTATTTTAAGTACGTGAGACGAAGACAGGTACGAAATTTCCATGAATAAGTTTTACTACAATGTAGCCGGTTATTCTCGAGTGTGGTTGTGTAAGGAAGCGCAACACGGACGCAAGTCATGTCAACGCCAAGTTTATCTAAGGTCACATGCATTTTCAGTACTGAAAATTGCTATGCGTGTGCCACTTGCATCTCTAGTGGGACCACCATATTAACCTTTTGCTATATACATTATCAATGGGGATAGTCTTGGGTGGTTTCAAATCTAGGCTAAATCCATACTTAACTTGTATTGTACATGTGTAAAGGCGAATCAACCGCGCCATCAAAGGTGACATACTCGTGATATTATCTACTCCACGCGCGACGACAGCTATGGGCGACAAAATGGTTTGATTAGCTATGGATGTCGGCAGCTCGCTTCGCTCACCTCTCTTAGCGTTTTAAAAAAAACGCTGCACAGGACGTTTCCTATGAATTTATGTTTCGGGGTGTTCAGTTTTCATTTTGGATGCGCTTTCGTTTTATTTTTTGTTTCTTACACATTATGGCTTAAGTAACACAACGCAATGTACACTAAACTCATTTAAAACCTTTATAATTGTTGTGATCAAGTCATAAGAGCTTACAAGTTGGCCTACATTCTACATGAAAAAAATTTTTGAATTTCATCTTTTTGAGTTTGTCACTACACGCATTAGCTATTTTTTAATTGCCATAGAATGAATAACTTTGTAGAAGTTTTATAGATGCCACAAAGTGTTATGAACTGTTCTATCGCTCTATAGATAAACCTGGCCTTTGAGCCTAACATGTCTCTTTCAGAGTTCATACAAACTCTTTCTCTAAACCTCCGTGGCATGACAAAGGCTAGGCTTTGTTCTGTAAGAGTTCATAACACATTAACGTTTCATAACTCATGAGTCATGAGTCATGAGAATACTGAAATAAAACATCTTATTTGGAAGCAAGTTTTGAGGAAATAGCATTAAGTTCACAGTGCTGCGTAAATGGGACACTAAAGTGTCATGGAAATGGCTGCTCATAAACATTTCAGCTAAACTAAGCTGACCGTTAAATTGAGAAAAGTAGGTTTCAGCATTTTAATTTTTACAGAACTCTAACAGGACGAGGTGAATTCCTCGCTATCAAATGTCCTTCATTGATTAAAAAATATATCTTCTTAATCTGAATTTATTCAGAGCGCATTTGGTACCCTCTTAGTGTTAATTATTTACTAATATTTTAAATACAACTTGGGTCGGTACGTTTAAATCAAGAGTGGAGTTAATTTTTTTAGCAAATTCACTTTGTCTTAAGCTGTATCTTCACTCGCTATCGTGTTAACGTAGTCATGTGAAATTAGTATCAGTCGATAGACGTATGTGCAGATTCACCTAAATAGACTCGGAGACTTCGTTTGCTCGATTAGAACTCAAAGGTATATAATGTATACTTTGTCAGCCTGGTTCAATCTTGCCTTAATTATCAACGATCCGAGTACCTAGTTTGCACTCGGAGACATTGATTAGAACATGTTTAGAGAAGCTTAGATCGCAAGACTAGATACACCTGCAGCATCACTACAAGTCTAAGGGCCTATACACACAGCATATTTGCTCATTTCCACGCCTAGATCATGCGTATGGATCATGGAATTCGTATGACGAATAAAATAAGAAAATTTTTGGAGATGACAGAAATATTAAAGACGTGAGATTTTAAATTATGACCCATATGCAAATAACACAATCTGCTCTAACCAAGATCAAACCTAAGAAAACCCCAATCCCGACCCGATGTGCGAATTTTTTTTACTATGCAATAAAATACTTATTCAAAAAAATCCTAAATATAAGAGCATTTAAGTACATTAAAAAAAAGCATTCCAATTTTTTGCAAAATAAAATGACAAGCTGCCTTCCTACCATTCAAATTGCTGTGCCCCACAGGGTTCATTTCATTTTGTAATAAGGCAATGAACATTTGGAATCCAATTGTGTTTGTTTGGATAGTATACATATGATGTACGCGTATTATAATATGTATACGCGTGACTGAATTTTTATATCGCACGCACTGTATCAAACAAACGTTCGGTTTGTCGTCCTTGCGTGTAGTTATCGCTGCGGCTTTCGATATGCGTCTGTCCTATCCTTTATAGGACATGATCGGATAAATTTGTATAAAACTAAATTACGGAAGTTGTATCACTTTGAGATTTACTAACGCCTATACCTTTGAGTAGCAATGGGGGCTCAACCCGATTGGCTGCGTCAACTTGTATTTTGATTTTGCTAGAAAAGTATCAATCCGTGTAGAATAATTTCTACCTTATTTTGAGGTCTCTGCGCTACGTTTGCATGATGAGGCGACGTAGCTAATTCACCACCAATTAATTATTGAACTGGACGTGCATTTTAACTGTTAACACGTAGAAGAAAATAATACAATAGATCGATAGATAGTCGACAAACTAACAAACAGACACACTTCTGCATTTATAGTAGGATCGTTATCCCCATGAACGCCCTACGCGTTCGTATACACGTAATACCTATATTTCGATAAATAAAACAAAAATTATTCATTGGTTTGAATTTTATGTACAGACTATCTTCTACTATGCTCACGTTAATTCTAACTTTTCAAACCTCTATTTTCTCCCTTAGAGGTTGAATTTTCAAAAATCCTTTCTTAGCGAGTGCCAATGTCATAAAAGCTATCTGTATGCCAAATTTCAGCCCGATCCGTCCAGTAGTTTGAGCTGTGCTTTGATAGATCAGTCAGTCAGTCAATCAGTCACCTTTTTTTTCTATATTTAGAAGATGATTATATACATCAGCGGCTAACTGTCCTACTGGGCTACTGCAGTATGGCAAATGCCGCCTTTAAAGTCACCTCGTCGATCTACGTCGATACCGCTTGAAGTATCCTAATGAACACCGCTCAGTTTGTTATCAGCGACGAGAACATAAACTAGATTGCGTAACTTTACGGCGTTTGATAGCTGCACTTAGTGAAATTGATTACGGATTATGTCGAGACACAGATGAGCGTATTATGTAATTTAAAACCAATCTATAAGAATCCTCCAAATCTTTACTAATGCGAAATGGGAATATAAATGCGAAGGTGTGTTGGTTTGATGGTTTACTTGACGTTGCCCGCGAAAATAGCTTATGTGTTACTAATCCTGTGCATAAGCTATCTCTATGCCAAATTTCAGTCAAACGGGTTCATATGTTGTGGCGTGAAGGAGTAACACACACACACACACACACACACACACACACACACACACACACACACACACACACACACAAATGTTTGCCTTTATAATATTAGTGTGTGCGTTTGAGTAACGGATCGACCGACGTGAGGTATAGCTAAGGATAGAGGACTCAACTAGACTCAAGATAGAGGTTAAAACGAGACACACATATGCTCTGACATATATCTGTCTCGTTTTAACTCTGTCTTGAGTCTGAGCTGAGTGAGAGTGCGATCTGTAGATAGCCTGTCTCCAAAAAAACAGTAGCGGGATTTTTTAAATCTAATTGTACGTGCAGGAAATCGTGGGCAAAGCTGTATAGATTATACAATTAAGAAAATAGGAGAAAGTGACTAGAAAGTAGACGATAATAATAATGGTGCTCAGCAAAACGCTTTGACACGACATACTCGTAGTATGTAATAATTTCATTTCTATACTAGCTTATACTATGGGAATCTATGTTACGTAAGTTTTTATACTTTGGTGTACAATAAAGAATATTTTGATTTTTTTTTTCAATCTTTGATTTGGCCTGCACCTGAAAACCCATGGAGGAATCTGGCTATAGCTCTATGTGAAAACCCCTATATCGATGCAAGCTATCTCTGTGCCAAATTATGTCAAGATCGATTGAGGTTAGCTTGTGAAAATGTATTATTAGCTAATATAGGTACCTAACACTGTCAATAATACCCTAAATATAATTAAAACAATAGATACACATAGCCTAGATCCCTGTATCCTTCAACCTATCTGAAAGTACAGGCTAAATCAGTTTAGCCGTTACTTAGGAACAATGTTAGTCCTCAGACAATCAAAAATTTTACAACTGTTTGGACTATGCTGTCACGATCGTTCAAATCTTAGATGGAACATATTGTTCAATGTGTTAACAATCATGAGCTAAAGAGGGAATAATTCTACTTGACTTATATTCTCCTCTCCCCTCCAAATTAGCGAAAAGCTTGTGCTAGGAGTGGGTATAACAATAGTGCAAGGGGTGGGGCTTGAACCTGCAACCTATCAGTTTTCAATCCGCACCTTTAACCGTTGAGCTACTGAGGCTTATTGAGGTCATTGCACAGCAAGGCCCCAGTCGTAGTTAGATTTATTAATAAAGTTTGAAATAGTTATTCATCCATTTCTAACTCTCTGCACAAATACACACAAAGCTTAATAAACCCCGGCAGTCTTTGAATCATTATCAGTGATCACAAACTTGATTACGTGTCTTGACGGGAGTCGATAGTTGGCAATTTGCTACATTGATTGCAGGTGCTTGTTGCGGAAGCATAAAATAGGTATATCTACTTATTATTACGATGGAGCCTCTAGAGTAATTTCTGAAGTTAAGAGCGCGATTAATGGTAAATCTTGGAGTAGACCAAGTTTTAATTATACGAAAAAAAAACAGGCAAAAATCGCGAAGTTAGGTCTAATTTTTAACTACACACCGCACCGCATTGAAAATAAAAGCAGAATGAATGATAGCCTAAGTACTGACTTACCTGATGTTAAACAATGTTCCTTTCTTAGTTGCAACGAAGTAAGGTACCTGCAAAGAAATGACAATAGTATCAAGTATCAGTATCAGAATAAATAATAATACAATACAGATTGCTATTTCATGGGTCAACTGTATATAATTTTCACCATGCCTAAGAAAAGAATTTGTTTTTTATGTTGTCATTTCTGAACTGTATCTACTAGAAATACGCAAAGCAACAATACAAACATACCGCGAACTAGAAATGTAGGTAGCTAGTAGCTACCTATTGCCGTTTCGCATCATTAATTTCGCTTTATCGAGAAATTTGCTTTGCGAAGTAGCATTGTTTAGATCGCTGGTTATGGAAAAGTCATTATGAATCGATATTTCACTTTCTGAGAAAGTTAGATTAAATTCCGGATTTATGTCAATAGATAGAATGTTAACTTTTAGAGAGTTCTCGTCTTACTTTATTAATAAGAACTACAATATCTATTATTTCTAGCTCTCTCCTGAGCTTTCATAGAAACGTAGTATTTCTTGTTAGAAACAATATTATCAAATTGCTCGTAAATTATTATAGATTCAAAATTAGATTTTGTTGTGATAAATAAATCGACCTAAAAAAGCGACCTAACAATCTTCAGTTTTCTTTCTTTCTTAACAACGTGAGCGAAGCCGCAGGCAAAAACTAATAGTGTATAAATTAAAACACAGAGTTAATTAATCCTTAGGTACTTATATTATATATCAACAACAGAGCAACTACGGAGACTTATTAACTACGAAGAGTTACATATTTGCTATTTTTATCCCGGAAAACACAGGGTTCTCGAAGGGTTTCGAAAACCTAAGTCCACGCGAAATCGTAGTCAAAAACTAGTATTTTATAAAGACTCTTTGCTAGAAAAAGATCGCTTACTTTGAGATTTTATTGATGAGGTGTGATTTTTTGTATAGCAACGGCAAACTAAACGAAAAGTAATCTCAAAGTTTTTCGATGTGAAACCTCTAAATCAGCAGGTGACGTCTCCAAAGTAGCCCTAATCCTCTTCTAAAATACATTAAGGGTGCATAAAATTATCGCGAAGTATAATTATGAATACTGTCACGTTTAAATTTTTCGTCCCTCCATAATGGTGAAGTTGTAGCGGAACCTGTTTCTTAATTTTTACTGAGGACATTATTCGTAATTTTAAACGATTTCAGCGTACCTAACTTACGCTTTACCGTAAAGGAATCGTTGTAGATAAGCTGTGTGTTACCTCTACAATTGTGAACATTGTGGACTTAATATCACCTGATGTTGCTTCGGTGTCGGAGCGAAACGTACATGGAGTGCGTTTGGTGTTGCCTTATCCCTGTGTTTCTACTGTTCTGGAGAAACGACGGTGATTGATGGAACTAGTGTTTGCTCGCGACTTCATTCGCTTGAAGTTGAGCTTTTAAAAATTCTGCTTGAACCATCTGTTTTTCTATCCGATGATCCGTTGCTCTGTTGTTGCGTGATTTGATGACAAACCAACAAACAAATACACTTTCGCATTTTATAATATCAGTAAGAATATTTCCGTAATGCTCTCCAAAAAAAGTAATATAAAAGTAATACAGAGTCGAAATTCCGATCGCTCGCATCATAATGGGCCAATAAAATAGATAAGAAAAACATAAAAATAACAGAGAGTCGGCTGGAAATGTATTATCTAAAATGGAGCTGGGAAGATGGAGCTTCAAGTTAAATTGGAAAGTCTCCGCGATGCCGCATGGGAGTCGTATTAATTGTTTCCATTCCATTCCTAACACGAACGGTTCACATGACTCTGGTATTACTTTGCGTTTGTACGCGCTTACACAACAAATTGCCTCATAACCGGGATTCCTACTTATCTGATTGGTATCTGACGTGGAATCGTGTGTTCTCAATCGGAATCGAAATTATCTTGAGCACAAGTAACTCTACGCCCACCAAAGATATGGATTACAGTTCGGAACGGAGAACTCTGTGTAATATTCTCTAATAATGATTTAATTAGTGTAACGATCGTGATGACCTCTGATTGGCCGGTATTGGTAATAAAGCATTTATGCTGCAAGAACGCCATTAATTCAGCCAATATAGTAAGAACATAAGGATGAGTGAAAGTATTAATGGAAAATACATAAACATCACAAGACTTAAATGGTTAGAGATAAGACATTGAATGGATAATCGTGAATACCTAAAGTTAAGTGAAACCTAACTTATTGATATCTTGCCAGTACAAGCTACAAACTCTCGAAATACAATATCTTAATAGAATATTGACATGGAAGTACACCTGGTGCCAAAAGGGCCTTCATCGTGGTATCGGTCCCATAAAAGCCGTCGATAACTTATTTGAAACATCGTTTGGAACCCAATTTATAGTCGATTCCACTCGTTTACTTCGCATAAATATCGATTCAATGAATTTAGAATCGAAAACTGAAAATACTTTTTGTTTCAGCAAAGTTTTGGGTCGATTTATCAATATTTATGAAGGTAAAATTTTTATATTATCATAAAAAGGTTTGAAAAGTTATCCGTTATAACAACTTTTTTTTTAATATAATCGTTAAGATTGAATCTTAAAAAGAAAAAAAAAGCTCTTACAATTTTTTCGTCAAAATTGAATTGTCATGTTTTAACTCTACACAAGATAAGTGAATACTTAAAATATTTATTTTTATTTGATGACGAAATAGTCCGTGTTTGCGGTTTAACCTGATAACAAGTTAAAAAAACTAAAAGTCTTCTAATTCTAAGAGTAGGCCGGCAATAGGTTAATGGTGTGATTGACAGGCCATGTGCCCAAATCGTTGGAAGTAGTGATTTGAAATTTGGAGGAAATCGTAAATTATTCCCTGGAGTATTTAAATTCCCTGTTGTATTTAAAAATTGAGATATTGTGGATTCCATCCATAAAGGTACGAGTATTAACACAAAAACCTAAATCTAAGCATAGTTAATTAGTTGCATATACAAAGCTTATCGATATTATCGATTACGTAGATAACGATAATATACTCGCATTGAGAATCCAAGATCGCTAGCAAACAAGGCCCAAGTCCCGACATGTCGTGTACGTGCCTTGAATCTTGGCAACTCGATCCCTTTCAATTACCACTGTGATCAATAGTCAAATTCGGAAATGTCACTAGCTTTGGATAGGTCCAAGTCTAATGTATAAACCTCAGTGAAATCATGCGTGATTCATCATAATACGCCATTGATTAGATAGACTACACTAACTTCATATTATAATGTAGATGTAGTTATCCTGACTCCTCTAATTGATATTTAATGTTCACGACCATGCGCGACCTTTTCCGCATGGGTTTAAGTTTTTAATTATCTCGTGGGAACTCTTTGAAATTACGGGATTCTCTCTGCCAAATGTCATCAAGATTAGTACAACTGTTAACTCGTAAAAAGCTTACAAATATAGCTACTCTCGCATTTATAATATTTATTAGTAGAGATGTAAGCTCTCTCTGCGTATTTTATCGGCTCTACAACGGGGAGCGTTCTGAAGAGCTATTTGACCTTATCCCACCCTCTTTCTTCTATAACCACGCCACTCACCACCGTATACAATTTCACCCTCACCACCTCGGTGCATGGAGCACTTCGTTCATCCGTTGTGCTAGATCTTTTTTTCCACGCAGTAACAAATTACGGAACCATAGACAGCGGTTATCTGTTAAGATCAGGTAACCCGCCTGCTCGTTTGCTCGCTTTACTTTACATATTTATTTATTCTTTATTGCACCACAAACAGAAAAAAGTAAACTTAACAAAATATAGTACGTCAGTACAGAAAGACATATTTAAAAAAAAAAAGTTTTACCGATTTGAATTAAACAATGAGGCTGGCTGTAGGTACGTTATTTTCTTTCCCTTCTTTATAAATTACTATCGGTTACTTCGATTTCAGATTCGACAGTTTTTGTATAACATCACCATAAAATATGCATAGAAATATTAAGAATTTCGTTAGAGAAGTCCGGTAAATGAAGAACTTAAATTAAACTTAGTCATTGAAAAACAAATTTCTTTTCCATATGGATCTTTTGGATCATGGTCATTCATGATTATCATGGAATTCCGCAAAATGTCACCTGTTTACTTTAGTCTGTCTTCTAAATTACATAACGTCATATATTATTCGTTTTAATAGACACAAATGTCTATTAAAATGAATATTTTACATCAAAATCGCGTGCAACAGTTGTGGTCGACATTAAGTTTCCCGCATTTCATAACTAACGATTTCCGCTCCAGAAACCGGTCAAATGCGCTTAAAACAAGATCACTTATGCCATTAACCGTTAGAGGCTTAATTAATTGCCCGCTCCTTTGAAATACTGCAACGTATTAAATCAGGCTCATCTGAGTTGCATAGAACGTAATTGCAAAGAGCGGCGTCAGCTAAGATTTGCCAATTAAGTGAATCGGCGGCAAAACCGCTAGCGCACTCAGCGTTTGTACCAGTCATCTGAAGTCTGACTGCAACTCCTTTTATTTCGAGCCCAACGAGACACAAACCTCCCTAAAAAAGACCCTTTTTTAAGATTTTTGTCTGGTGGGAGGCTTCGGCCGTGGCTAATTACCATCCTACCGTCAAAGACGTGCCACCAAGCGAGATAGCGTTTCGGCACGATGGCGAGTAGAAACCGATTAGGGGGTACAGGTTGAATGTACACCTACACAGCCATACCCCTTCCAAGTTGGCCCGCTACCATCCTTAGTCATATAAAGGATATAAAGATTTCAAGCATAGTTATATTTTGAGTCTACAGAAAGTTTAATGCAAGAGTATCAAGGTGAAAAGTAGATACTTTAATGAAATAAAACTGGGCGGATTTAACCAATAATAAAATTCTTTACTCGAATCACAGTATTTGCATGACAATGAGATACAAGAGGGACTTTAGAAAAAAGTTACCTCTGACTCAATGAGGATTGCAACAAAAATAAAAAGGGGAGGAAGGTTGAATTAAACAACAGAAAGAAAAAGACAATAGAAAGCCACTGTTTTTTTTTTCAAGTTTTATTTTCAATGGCATTTTAATTGTTTACACGGTGTGCTCTAGTACTTTTTTTACTATCATAAACTTAGAATTAATTGTTATTTACGATCTACTCTCTTCCATTAATCTATTCCGAAAGAATAAAAATAAAACAAAAAATAATAGGCAACTCTTTTGTTTAAAGGTGTAAAATTACAAAGTACCTATCGATTTCTTTACTTAATTTTATCGTTCTTACGTTCCATAAAAAGTTTTTTCAATTATCTTCACACAATATTACCTTAATTTTATGAATATTACAATTTTAAAGCAATAGTCTAGTTTTGTATATCAAGTATCATATTATATTGAAAAAAAAAAATAGTTTTTATTGCTTCTCAGAAGGGTTAGTATAAGATTTAATTCGATTGATCGTATTCGTATTCGATGACATTAGCGTCAAAATAAAATGAACCTTAATATCATTTAATTAGAGCTTAATTCCGTGCATGCATTCTTATACTTTTACGTATACGGATACGCTCCAAATTAAAATCGATTGTACTGAGTTTGTGACTTTAAATCAGTATTATTAAATTAACCTTAACGGTTCATTTTACTTTGACGCTAATATCATCGAATAGGAATACGACCAGTCGACTTAAATCTCATACTAACCCTACAGGCACTGAGGAGATTCGTATCGTATCGTATTTACTGGTGTATGAACAGCGTGCGTTAACTTGCGGAGATAACTTGATCTATCCAGGCGCGTGTAAGGACACTCTGTCATCCTCTACGCAATGTGTCGACTGGCGTATAACATGACCAAGTCTCCTGAAGTGATTTTCTAAGAGCTTAACGGGTACAGCATGCTCGCTCACAAACTCAGAGACTAAATAGAGTTGACTTAACGCGCTTGACGCATGGATAGTGGATACGGTATAAATTTATAATATCTGCTCAAAATATTATAAGCAATTTATCTAAATATATAAAAGGAAAAGGTGACTGACTGACTGATCTATCAACGCACAGCTCAAACTTCTGGACGGATCGGACTGGGCATACAGATAGCTATTATGTCGTAGGCATCCTCTGAGAAAGGATTTTTGAAAATTCAACCCCTAAGAGGATAAAATAAGGGTTTGAAAAATTTATCTTAAGGTGAGTGAAGCCGCGGGCAAAAGCTAGTGTAATATAATATGTGCATTTACAGAAACAGTGTGTATCATTACGTATGTATATTGTATGTAAAGCAAATAAATTACAGCAACGTCAATAAATTCATGAATTTATTTCTGGAAACTTTTTTTTTTTATTCGATGACAAGATAGCCCTTGACTGCGACCTCACCTGATGGTAAGTGACGATGCAGTCTAAGATGGTAGCGGGCTAACTTGGAAGAGGCATAGGGGTAACTTCGATGAAATAATTTTTTTTAGACATATGCATTTATTTTAGTCTAGGCTTCGCTTTCTATAAAAGCTACTAATAAGTTTATGTTGAGTTTCTATATCATTTAAGACATCGTAATTATCATTTTGCGCTACTAAAATATTAATAAAGAATTTATAATTTCACAGAAGAGCCGTTTTATCACCCTACGTTTGTGTCGTCTACTCTTAATTTTAATTACATTAAACGATTTTATCTCTCTTTGAGGTTACGCAAATTCTTAAGGTATAAAGACTCGCTTTATAGATTAAATGTGATTTTCTTCAGTGTAGATCAAAAGGCATATAATTTAGTTTGCTTTCACAAGAGCAAGTTATCTTGTATCATCTTCTAGCTTCCTAAATTAATTGAAAACTTTATACAATATTTTTAGAATGACAAATATTTTTCATATTCACATTATATTTAACTAAACAGCGAGTGGAAAATGATAAATTATTTCCCTAGGGAGAGAAAGTGATTCATAAAAGAACTCTATCAATATCAGTAGAAAGCGCTGACCTGTATAATAGTGGTACAAACCATCTTCCAATCCACTCACTTCTTTTTAATAGACGCTTAATAGACATCTAAGAGTCAAGAGTATGTAATCTCTTTGGTAAAATTATGTTGGCCGAGTTAACTTCTAGCCCTCCGATCACCAGGGGAAAGATAATTTTAATATCTGCTCTACGTAATAATGCTCTAAAGCTTGCTTAAATTCACGCGGATAAAGTCGTCGGCCTCAGCTAGTATAAGATAATTACATTTTATTATATGAATACCGGGCAAATGTGCAGGCGGGTCATCTGATGTTAAGTGATTACCGTCGCCCATGAACACTTGTAGTACCAGAGGCACCACTAACGCGTTGCCGGCTTTTCAGCAATTTATTGGTCCGCCCCTTGAATAACCCCATATTGTAATTCAGTGGGAACACCGTTGTATAAACATATTGTATCATATTAAGAAATTGTATGTTTAGTAGAAATTCTGTTACCAAGCAATAGTATTATTGCTACTGCAAACATACGTACAACCGTGCGTTACTTACATCACTGCATACATCAACAATAGAGAATTAATTTCCTGACTTCAACAACCGCCACCAAACGTCGATAGCCTGTGCGTGTTTACAATAAGCGTAATATAGTGCTGTCAGTCCCCTGTGTCTGTTACAGGTGTCGCGATAGTATGCAATAACGTCATGCCCCGATTTGTCCCAAGCTGTATTGCTTTGTGGCCCAGAACAGTGGCTGGAGCGTTTTTTGTTATATTTCTATTAGTGTTTGCCTACACTCAAAGCTGTAAAGATCCCGTAATGCCTTTATAATATTAGTGTGACCAGCTAATAGCTGATACCCGCGACTCAGTTCGCGTGGATTAAGATTTTAAGCTATTGCATAGCTTCTATCGCGGGCCTTGAGTGTGGAGACCGAATCCAGAAATTCCGTAACGAAAATAACCTGACACGGGACTCTTCTCACCGCTAGATGGCATTGATAAAAAATGCTATGCAATAGCTTTACCGCGGCAGACCCCGAGTGCCACACGTCTTTGTTAATTCTCGCAGGAATTCGCTAATTTTCCTGTATAAAATGTATAAAATGTGTTAATCCAATGCGTATGAGCTATCTCCATTCCAAACAGCGAAATTGGTTCATTCGTTATGGCGTGTAGAAGTAACAATCATCCCTCCATCCTCATAAATCGTTTTTATAATATTAGTAGGATATTATTCTTATTTCCAAAGTATACATATAACCTAATCTAAGTCTAAGTTCCAAGGAATATATCTTCTTATCTTCATCAACCTTTACAGTGATACAACTGGGCACGGTTCTCCTAGACTGAAGAGGGTTTAGACCATTGTCCATCAAGCTGGTCAATTGGGTATTTGACAATTTTTTTTTATAATACTTAAAATAAAGTTTTTTAATATTATAACACAATGCCATTTTTCTTTTTTTAATATCTTAACTAGTCTCGAAAATATAGAGCTTTTAAGTTTCTTGTTAGAAAAAGAGAGCGCTATCGCAACATGACGTCACGTTTCAGTAGCTCCGTTGGTTATATGCCTACTTAAAGCTCCATACACTCTCCATACAAAGTTTCGTTTTAGAAAGAGACGGATACAGTCGCAGTAAAACAGCTTACGTAAATAACTTATTTGTTTTTTTCCCCGATTTATTTTCTGTTATCAAAAAAAAGACAAAACATTTGACCTTTGAGAACATCATTGAGAACTCTCTACAGGCGTACTTTTAGCCTTTAAAGCAAACGTTCAAGCCTTCAAAAAGTGCGTGTCCGGGATTTGAACCCGAGAAACCCCGAAATGTAGGCCAAAGTCTTAACCACTAGAATATCAACGCTGTAATAATAAAAAAACGTATCTTGATCAAAAATATTAAAAACGTTTGAAAATAAAATATGCGACGACGTCGCAATAAAAAAAACACCCCAGGGAAAATTAATATTATGAACATCGATAATATTGTTATTTACGTTTGAATTGCATTACGTTTATTGGATAGAAATATCGAAAACATGATTTCATGGCTGGCTTTTGAAATAATAACCTTGTAGTATTATAATTTCGCGGGATTTGCGTTATTTTAATAAAAATTTAGCTGTAACATTTACATTTTGTTTGCGTAGGTTACTGAATACCATTCTAACTACATATTCAGTGAAGTAATCTCTGCTTATATTATAAATGCGAAAGTGTGTTTGTTTGTTGATTTGTCCTTCAAACACGCTGCTATGCAACGGAGCACAACGGATCGATGTTATTTTTTGCATACTTGAGTTTTATCTCAGAAAAACAAAGAGTTCCTATGTGATTTTAAAAAATTTAAGGAGTATTTTTTTAATTAAAATAAAAGAATATATGCCATAGGTACGGAACATGACTTATTGTCTTCTCTCCCCTTCAAAAAAGCGGAAAGTTTGTGCTAGAAGTGGGTACGACAAAAATGTAACGGTTGGGAATCACACCCTCAACCTTCCAGTTTTCAGTCGAGAGTTTTAACAGTTGGGCTATTGAAGCTTTCAGATCTTATATGAACCTTCTATAATGGATTATGCCTTCTAACTCCAAAAGATTTCATCCCAATAAATTCTGTGCTTATTCCTTAATACTCGCATTATTAAGTAAGCAGACAAAGTACATATGTACCTATTACTATTTAGAAACACGTGTAAATTAAATTTTTTTTTTAAAAAACAAGCCTTTATTAGCTGGCTGCATCATCAGACCCGAAATATCTTCTAGGAGTACTTATTAGACGAATCAAATGAGTCCAAACTTGATGGGGTTACGACGTTTTATTACAGAGCTCATACAGCCATCTTCTAGCTCCATCATCAGTTCATCTTCATGTCACAATAATATTGCATCGTCAACAAAATTACATGCAAAATTTCAGCTCAATCAGTAACCGGGAAGTTCTAATTCTGCTAGCGAAATTTGACCTAAACATACATTCAAACATATATTGCAAGTAATTAAAAACTTATAATAATAAAATAAAGAACCAAGTAACGTATACTTTTAGACCACACGCGATATCAGGATGCGAGGCCCAAAATGTTCTGCCGCCCATCCTTTGTAGTTACCAACACTACAGAATTTACAAACCCGCAATAACCTGAATTTATTCGCAACACCTTCAGGCAATATAGAATTCGATACTTAATAATGATTCTGTGATATGGAAGCCTACATACTGTTTATATTGTAAAATAACATCTACTCATTTTTTCTTTAGAAAATAGCTTACTGGCATCGACTTCTACATTCTTTTTATCAACCAATGCACGTCCACAGCTGAACATAGATCTCTTGTATGTACTCGTAAGTACTCGTGTCTTGGTTTTAAGTCGCATGTATCCCTTGGCTTCCTTGCGACTCCTCTGATGTCATCGTTCTAGCTGGAAACTAGTTCAATTAACTAAAAACGCATATTTTGTCCTCTTATTACAATTTAGTACAATTTCAACAAGGAATCTTTATGAAACTTCGTGCTTACGTCTTCTACGTACGATAATGTAAAGGAACTTTATGTTGACTACATGACACTGATGTGTTCGTAGGATTACAAAGGCGTATACATAAGAAGAATCGGGAACATTCTTCTTATGCATACGCCTTTCGTCATCGAAGTACAGCAGGAGACATATTGCCTTGCAAAGGCTTTGTGAATTGTAGTTTGCAATTTCAAACTGACTTCTACTAAGTCACTATTTTTGCAAGCTGTTTCTCGACTGCATATTCATGTTACCCAGTTTTCAAAGGATATTCGCATTTCACACACAGTCGATATGTATTTGCAGAGATACGAGGAAGATGATTTGACGGAACTTAAAATTAACTATTATTTTTATAGAGAATAACCGCTTAAAATAATTTAAACTGACGTAATTGTATACAACAACATTAAGCAAATAGAAAATATTACTTAATACAAAGAAAACAAAACGGAAGAAAACTTTTTTCTTACAAAAGGCAACAATATTTTTAACAGATCTCTCAACCTTAAGATTAGGGAAATTTAAGCCGATAGCATTGTGGGTGCATATGATTAAAAAAATACTTTCGAATAACTTCATTAACATACATTTATGTCTCAATAAACAGAGCCACGAAAATAAATATTACTCTCAATCAAAAATAACTCAATAATAAAAGTTAACAAAATAATAATAAATATAGAACAACAAAATTTAAAGGCATCAATAATTTAAAGGTAAACCGACACAAAATGTCCTAAAGAGCGGTTAAAACCCCCATTGGCATGTTTGAATTCGATGCGGTTAACCAAGATGCAAAACGGATTGACGTAAAAATTGGCAAACGTGCGTAATTTGTGGAAATGGAATAAGAAATATTCGGGCCTGGACAAAAAACATACAAAAGGTTTAGCACTAATGATGGTAATGGTGATATTTTCTTCTTTTTCCTATGAGCATTTGTTCCAGCTTACATCTTTACTTTTAAAAAAAAGAACATTAGCGAAACTGAAGTTGACTAATATCCTCCTATCCCCTCCAAATAAGCGAAAAGCTTGTGCTAGGAGTGGGTACGACAATAATGCAACGGGTGGGATTCGAACCTGTGACCTTTCAGTTTTCAGTCCGCACCTTTAATAAACCTTTAAACTATTGAGGCTTATCAGACATCAGAGTCCGCTTTCTTGCTAAGGCTCTTTCACTATGCACGATCTAAAGCATCCTCCTGCCCAACGATTTTTCACCCGGCCTTGGGACCGCTGGCCAGAGACGGTAATGACAATATTTTATTAATTAATCATAGAACATAACATAACATAAATGTTATGTTATGTTCTATGATTTATGTTATTATTATTACTCTTTGTTGTGTGTTTTTTCTTTTAAAATAAAGTTATTATTATTATTATTATTATTAATTCATAATTCAATCAGAAAATCCAAATAAAATAAACCTACAATCAGTATCCTCGCTTGGCACGTAAATTGTCACAAGAGCGTATGCAAATAAGAAGAATATCCTCATTTGAACGTGCGGATGGAGCACGAACAGTATTAAATTAGGAAAACTGTGAATTTTCCGCTTTAATATTAGCTCATTACACCGAGTAAAGTTATAAACTGATGTCTCTATCCTTTTATTTAACTGGATGCTAACTTTTGCCCGCGACTTCGTTCGCAGGTAAGTACTTTTGAAAATCCAGTGAAGACCCTTTGTTTTTACGGAAAAAAAGTCTATTACTCTTCAGGTTCTCAACTGAACGGCATTCCGAACCAATGGTAGATTCATTGACGATTCAAAAGTACTTATAAAAGTTTATTTGAATAAAAAATATTTCTATTTCTATTTCTAAACAAAATATCATGCAAAAAATCACATCGATCCCCTGCTCCGTATTTGGGTGATTGAAGGCTAGCAAATAAACACAATATTTTAAATTTATAATATAAGTACTAGCTATTGCCAGAGGCTTCGCTCACCTTTTTAAACCTCCATTTTACCTCTTTAGGGGTAAATTTTCAAGAATCATTTCTTAACGGATGCCTACGTCATAATGGCTATCTCTATACCTCAGCCTGATCTTTTTGGTGGTTTGAGCTGTACGTTGATAAATCAGTCAGTCAGTCAGTGTAAGATAAAATCGTTCCAATTAATGCGAGAGGCACAAAATTCGAAGAACTGAACAGACTCTCCACTAGATAAACCGACACATCAGATGAGTTGTAGGGCTCAGCTGGATACAGGTGGGGCAGGATCCAGACCTGTGGAAGTCCATTCAAGAGAACTTTCTACAGCAGTGGATGTCTATTGGTTGATAAAGAAGAAGAAGCAGGATAGGATGCATTAAGTGAACCTATCTATATTGTGTTATAAAGGTGTATCGCACTAAATGACAGCACTTATGCAGTCTATCTGAACTCGTTTTAAATTTGCTCCAAACGGCTCACAAAGCTGTCGCAATTTAACGCGCCACTTGCTCCACATGCGCGAGTAAAGCGGGAACATTTTTCATTTGTATGCACTTTTGAACAATGATATTTTTTTAAACGTCACTTCATAGTTCGCAGTCGTGGAAAATGGACGACTTTCTGCGATCTTTAGGACACTTGCTGATTTAGTTTCTTAGTTTCGAGCGAGAGTGAGATCTCGTTTCATTTTCGAACTGCGAGATTTTAATTATCATTGCGGCTTTTCGTTCTCGTAACTATAAATTGAACAATGTAATTTTAAATTTCGATTTCTTAATTAAGAACGGCAGATTTTTGTTGGGTTGTTTCGTTAAAAAGCAAAATCTTTTAAAATTCGTAGGCAAGAACCAAATCCTAAATTGCTGAAGCCTAAAAACCTCTTTACTAAACTAATCATCTAAACTTTAACTAATCTAAATCTACAATCTTATTTGTCATTACCTCAATCACTAAATTGCCGAAACCCAAAACTCTTCACTTGACTGATAAAACTTATTTTCATTAGGTATTATAACTTTTATTTGCAAACTATAAAGTACCTAGAAGGTTTTCAAAGGCAAAAATCTAATCAAGTCTTTTATCGTACGTAGCTATACATACGAAACGCACAATAATTACCAAAGCCTTTAAGACTTTACTAGCATATCATCTAACGCGTCTATTCTCTATTATGTACGTAACTCTTGAAAGCACGCTTATCTCAAAAACTACTGCAGCAATTTTCCAGTTTGATTATACGAGAAAGTAGTGTCTTCTAATTTATAAAACTATTGTATAAATAAGGCAGAATCAGGCTATCCATTGATGAAAAGCAAATGAAGGTTTCTAAATAAGTTTCTGAACTAGGTGATTGTGAGTAGGGACAACCATAAATAATTAAGACCATTTTAAGAAGAAGGTTTTAGTACAAACCATTCGAATTAGACTACGTATAGAAAAGCTATATTAAAGCCAACCCATGCGAAACCAAGCCAGCAAAAGATAATAATGATATTGCAGTACAAAGTTCAAGTGCTTACGTCACATCATGTTATTTCCCACTTATGACGATGGTGTTCACGCAGAATGACTGCACAAAAGCACTTCTCTCTGCTCCATATCCAGTCGCGTCAGTATGAAGAGGTACCTACTGACAATTCCCGACATATTTAAATAACAAATGGATTGAGCTGAGGGTTGAACCATAAGTGATGCTATTGAGTGAGTGAAAGAGCTGTTAGGCTTCCATTAGACGATACGATTTGCCCATAAACATAGTATTACTTTACAACCGTTTTGCCACAATCTGTCTAGTGACCGTCGGATATAGATATCTACCGTTAAATTCGAGGAATGTTGTTTACGTGATTCATTATAGAATAGTGGTGTGCGCCAAGATCGCCTTTAAATGAGAACCATAATGAATTTCTGAATTATCTATGGTCTGGTGTGGTCGTAGTTTCCACCCTACCGCCAAAAATGTGCCGTCAAGCGTCAAGTTTCATATGAGGGCCATCCATACAGCCACCACTATGAGAGCAATATATATTTGTACATATTATTTGGACTTCATTAGACTGCTTCGATCAATATGTGTATATGAGTAGAGAGAAGTTTATCAACTAAAATGAAAGGCTCAAACCCAACAAACCCCTTATAGCTTCAGCTAACGAAGTCACGGGCACCAGGTAGTTTATTAATAGGGATAGCGTGATAAAAACACGTATAACTATAGAGGCGTCTAGTTAAAGTGGGCCTCGTTTAAGGGCCTGGACAAATAAAAAGCGCGGCGGTAGCACTGCAGATAAGCGCACTCAAGTCTATAATAATATGATTTCTAATACAAGGAACTTTGTGATACAACCAACATAAACTTTTGATTAGATCTGGCGATAAACAAGTTCAATGTTTAAAACAAATCTCATCGATTTTTTGTTATGAAACTTTTTGAAATCAGCATAATTTATGTCGCGATTTTATACAAAACTAGTAGGGCGCGTGGGTGCGCGGCTCGCTAAAGCGAACCGCGGTTTTTCTGTCCACCAAGTAGACCTTCGGGTCTTGATCATCTTTGTCCAAGGAATTACTCTTCCATCTTTCATAGTCTCTGAGATATACACCGACGAAGTTTGTATGACCGCCACCTTGAATCCGCCATTTTGGTGTTTTCTTTTCAGCATTGCCAATTGGATGAGGTTTCGAGTGATTTTTGTTTGGGCACCCTCAACCTATATTCAATACCCTGACCGTGCTCCTCATAAGTCTCCGAAATCCTCAATCATCAGCTCCCTCCATATTTTTCATCCAAATGAATTTTCGCCCTCTATAGGAAACCATCAGCGGAAAGGAACGTATCAAAGTCTTGCATACATTTTATATAAATAAAATAAATTCCGCCATCTTGATTTTTTTTCTATTCATTAAGTAGACCTTTGGGTCTTGGTTATCTTTTTCCAAGGAACTACTCTTCCTTGGATGAGGTTTCGAGTGACGTTTGGTTGAACACCCCCCACCTATCTTCGATACCCTGGCCGGTGCTCCTCACCAGTCTCCGAAATCCTCAACCATCAGCTCTCTCCATATTTTTCCTCCAAATAAATTTTTGTACTCTATACGAAACCATCAAAAATTTTGAAAAGGACCCGTATCAAAGTTTTGCATATATTTTGTATGGAAAAAAATAAATTCCGCCATCTTGAATTTTTTTTCTGTTCATCAAGTGAACCTTCGGCTCCTGATCATCTTTTGCCAAAAAACCACTCTTCCATCTCTTATACTCTCCGAGATAGACACAAACAAAATTTGTATGGCCGCCATCTTGAATCCGCCATTTTGGAGTTTTTTTTCGGCTCTTTGCCAATTGGATGAGGTTTGGAGTGACATTTGGTTGAACACCCCCCACCTATCTTCGATACGCTGGCCGGTGCTCCTCACCCGTCTCCGAAATCCTCAATCATCAGCTCTCTCCATATTTTTGTTCCGAATGAATTTTTGTTCTCTATACGAAACCGTGAGTGAAAAAAAAATTTTTCATACAAAATTTTACAGGAGAGGTGATCAATCAGTCAGTCAGTCAGTCAGTGAATCAGCACGAGTAGCTATATATATATTAACTAGTAGGGCGCGTGGATGCGCGGCTCGCTAAAGCGAACCGCGGTTTTTCTGTTAACCAAGTAGAACTTTGGGTCTTGATCATCTTTTTAGAAATTTGTATGGCCGCCATCTTGAATCCGCCATTTTAGAATTTTTTTTTGGCTTTCTGCCTATTGGATGAGGTTTCGAGTGACATTTGTTTGAACACCCCCCACCTATCTTCAATACCCTGGCCGGTGCTCCTCACTCGTCTCTGAAATCCTCAATCATCAGCTCTCGCCATATTTTTGTTCCGAATGAATTTTTTTCCTCTATACGAAACCGTGACTGAAAAAATTTTTTTCCATACAAAATTTTACAGGAGAGGTGATCAATGAGTCAGTCAGTGAATCAGTGAATCAGCACGAGTAGCTATATATATAGTAATTTTCTTTCAAGTCTCTTAGAAAGTGACAAAATGCGTCTCGATTTTTGCATCTTCGTTTGTATGCGACTTCGTTTACGAGAAGTTGATGGATCTTCTAGTGGTTAACAATATTAACTGCAGATAACACGTTCGATTCCCGGGCCAATTAATGTATTAGGTTATTCAAGAAATACTCAGCCCAGAGTTAGGAATTTGGCTGTGTGTACCCCCGTGCCTCAGACAGCACGTAAAGTACCTAGTCGGAGTAGTCGGTCCTACATCTGATATCTGTCCGATCAAATTATGTGAATGAGAGAATAGATACTGCAACTTTGTTTGCACTTGTACGTATAATATATCCCACGCAGATGACTAATACCTAGGAAGATTGGCCGCCGTAACCGAATTTGGTCGGGAGAAAGTTCCTGTTGTATACCTATCACATTTTATAAGAGCAACGTTGGAACAAGTTTCCATTCCCCGTCGCCACGCTCTGTATATGACCACTCTTTAAAGTGAGCCTCGTTTAATAGTGCAGCCATTCGGCACCCTACACAGTGCGTTTGATTTGTTTTATTCGTTCCCGGGTACTTTGCCGTTCCCCATTCGCATGAATCAAACCGAGCGCGCTCATTTATTTGATACCGACTGGACATATACCACTACGGTGCGTATTACGTGCAGCGATTCTCTAAAACTGTTCAAATACAAATGAATTTTCATTGAATTTTCAGACAAAATGATGGATGAGTAATATTTTTTTAATTTTATGCTCACGTTACAATAACGAAGTTATCGTAGCTACAATTGTAGAAACTGACTACTAAGTTGATGGTTTCTAGAGTGTGTCCACAAAATTTTATTGAATTTGATTTTATGTTTAAACTTCGGTTTTATGAGGCCCTGGACCTTTCGAGGAAGACGTCTGTTGAATAGACAAACCATGAACGAACTAAAATCTAACAATTAAATTCTGTTAGGTACATGCAAATAAAACTATCTTTATGTTTTAACTTTATAAGTATATCAAAACATAGTATCTATTTGATATTTTAGCAACAAAATTACGCAAATACCTTTAATGCTTAGCAAATAGGTAAATCGGATAATTTAAGGTATATACCCACCTTAAACCGGGACTCTAATTATCTCCATTCCCCCATCTAATAAGGCGAACTTCGTAAGCTATCTTATTAAATTATGCTAATGGGTTGCGGTACAGTAATCTAATCCAATGTTCTCTAATTAACCGTTAAGAAAGTCATCCCCATCATAAGTTCTCTTATGATATTAGAGAATTAGATTTAAAGTTTTGAATGTATGAAATGTTTGTAAAGTTGAGTTCAGGTATTTGTACTAAAGGCGAACAGAGCCCTACACAACACATATTTCATGGATATAACTATAAATGAATATATAATATGAATTATTATGTACTAAATTACAAGTTATGGATATAACTTGAAAAATGACAGACAACATAGAGCTTTTAAATTTCCTGTTAGAAAAAGAGAGCGCTATTGCAATATGACGTCACGACACAGTAGCTCTGTGGCGCGACTTACACTGCACTCTCCATACAGAATTTCGTTTTAGAAAGAGCTTACAACTTATTTATTTTTGGACCGATTTATTTTGTTTTTACGAATGTTATTCATTTGATTGTAATGAATGAATATTCGCATTTTGTCAACAGTCAAAAGCCCAATTGCCCCCGCCCCGAAGCTGGAACCTCCTGAAAAAGAGACCAAAGTATCTTGACTAGGTATCACCGCTTGATATTACTACGAGTAAATAAATTCCCTGGCGCAGTGGTAAGCGCTGTGGTCTTACAACTGGGAGGTCTCGGGTTCGATTCCCGGCGGGGGCAATTTAGGAATTTATAATTTCTAAATTGTCTCTGGTCTGGTCTGGTGGGAGGCTTTGGCCATGGCTAGTTACCACCCTACCGTCAAAGATGTGCCGCCAAGCGATTTAGCGTTCCGGCACGATGGCGTGTAGAAACCGATTAGGGGTATGGGTTGAATTTACACTGCTATATCCCTTCCAAGTTAGCCCGCTACCAATCTTAGACTGCATCGTCACTTACCATCAGGTGAGATCGCAGTCAAGGGCTATCTTGTCATCGAATAAAAAAATATATAGCTATCTTCAATTTTCAACTATTAACAACGATATCCGTGTATTTACAACGTTCCGGAACTCGGGTAGAGTCGAAATAAAGCTCTGCTACCATAATTAATGTGCTCCAAGTAGGCTTACGAATTTCACTCAAATTAGGTCAACGCACAGCACAAGAGTGAGTTTAATTACAGGCGATATTTAATTTAATTGGTATAATAATTTGGTGAGTTTATATTTGGATGTACGTGGAAAGGTGTGGCTGTAATGTTTATGATGCCAATGCAAAAAAACCTTTTAAAGAGGCAATGTCCGATACTGTATTGTGTATTTTATGTTATTGACCTCCAGAAATAAATTGTTAGTTTTATCGCCAATTAAAGGTGATTAAAACCGCTAAGTATTTTTCTTACGAGAATTCGTAACAAATATATTATTATGTTAAAATTCATGTTAAATTACATATTATTCTTATATCCATCACAAAATTTAGGTATTATTAGATGATGCCCGCGACTTAATCCACGTGGGTTAAGGTTTTTTGATTCCCGCGGTTACTTTAATTTTACGGGATAAAATGTATCCTATGTGTTAATACTGGGTATGAGCTATCTCCATTCCAAATTTCAGCTAACTTGATTGATTTTTTGTAGCGTGAAAGAATAACAAACATACACACACATAAAAACTTTCGCCTTTATAATATTTCATCTTTGTATAAGGTATTGACGTGAGCATCGTCCCATGAAATCACATTTAATTTTATTGTTTTAGAATTAGGTATTATATTTTAATAAAAATAAAAATAATAATTTATATAAATTAAAAAATTATTCAGTAGATGAGCTAAAACTTGAAGTAGAAATTAAATTTACAATATCCTTGTCACAGATCATAATAATTAAAATAAGAACCTTGATGCTGAACCGTGGGAATCCCTAACAGATTTTATGTTTACTATGTTATAAACGTTATAGATTCTAATAGCTCCTACATCACTATATAAATATATTAACTTAACCTATAGATATATTGCATTTTCCGTCTAACATTTTCTCACAAAAATCGGACAGTTTATATTTTGTGCACTCTGAATGACATTCCACTTTTACACAGTTAAGAGAAAGTTAATGAAAACAAAAAGGTCTATTGCCAATTTTTACCTTGTTTTTCGGAAGCGGTTAGCGGACGACTTTTTTTCGAAATTAATTAAAGTCACTATGGGCCAGCTAGCGCGAACGTGCTCAAAATACCACCGAACTGCCATTTTATTCCAACTACTTTATTTTTGTCTGCACAGTCTTAAATTAAAAAGTGAAGTTTCGGCCTTTCCGAAGCAAAAATAAGTTGCTCCGTAATGATAAATGAATAAATTTTAATTACATTTCACGTTATTGTTATAAAATAATACGAGTGCGTACCACGTTACGGTACGTTTTATAGCAATTACGTCATTAAATCACGAATCAAGTCTAAAATCTTTATATTTCACAATGTCCGTATTAAAAGAGGTGTATAATTATATCAATAGTTGTAAGAATTTTGAAATATATTTCCATTTGTTTCTTCGCCGAAATCTAAATACGAAGGTAACGTAGGTATACCAGCCGGCTTGAATTCATGAATTAAAGACGATTATTATATTTTTTTGATTTCCGAAAAAACTGCAGTTATCTATGATAGGAAACAGATATACATTTTATTATCCCTAATCATTTTCATATTAGTATTAAGTATTTCGATAAATAAGATATGTAATAATAATACTTAATATAATATAAAACTAAATACTAAATTAAAACTAAAACGTAAATATTAAAAATAAAAGCTAAATTTAAAAAATATCATCTAAACCACTGGAACTAGGAAAAGTGCCCAGAACGCTGGCTGCGTTACCCCGCTGAATGGCTAAACTTATATGCTGGCCGAGGTAACTTCCAGCCTTCCGGTCACCAGTGGACTCTATGAGACGGGATGACAGATCCTTAAAAAAGGATCTAGCATCCTCGCCCCATGACCCCAGGGTTTCAACACCAAATGGCACAAATATGAAATTCTTTTCTATGTTTTTCGATAAAGCTACTGCATTTGGTCAAGTTACATTTTAGGTAACATTTACCGCTTTAGATGCGTTAGGTATATTAATTTAAATTAAACAGTGTACCCTAATAATTATAATTATTAGGGTACTTACACTGTTTAATTTAAATTAATAACAATAACTTTCCAATTACGTAATGTGGGTTCTAAATAACATTAGTTCATATAATTGATGGTGGTTAATAGATAAAGCGTAATTAATGAGAAACCACACTTATAATTATTATAAACTACAAATAAAAAAGATTAATAAATTGATTAGTGTTGATAGAGAGCACTACTTTACCTACTAGATAAAGTAGATACGAACTTATAACAAGTATGTTTGAGCCTTGATCCAAAGTAAATACATTGTATTAGGACCTATTATTAGCACAAAAACGGAACAAAGAAATCCACAACGGCCAAGAAATGTAACGAAATCATCGTACTTACATTAATCCTTTCCCCACAGCAAATCACTTCTTGTCATGCCCAAGATTGTGAATTACCTGCAATAACAGACAGAACACAATATTAGTGATGTAATAAAAACAAAATGCAGTCATTATTTATTGTTCCTGTTCGATTGTAGAAAATATCTTACAAGCTCCTACTCGCAGTATCTTTTTTTTTTATTTTTTTTAAATTTTATATCAAGATAGGTCTTATATGTGATCTCACGTGATGGTAAGTGACGATGCAGTTAAGTTCGTTGCACGCTAAATTGGGAGAAGCATGACGTGGTATCGTTCGTACCGAAACGCTAAATGGTTTGCAGCCACGCTCCAGACTAGACAAGAGAAAATATTGAAATTATACATTCCCGATATTGCTTCTGCCAGGAATCGAGAACTATCCATTCATAATACTGCTGTGCCTATCACTGCACTGGAGTTAGAAAGTGCTGGTTTGCAACGCGGCTGTGAGTCTATTTTTTACATCCAAAGGTATATCTCACCAGGCTTTCACATAGGTACTTTACTGCACTTAGTTATTAAAATTTCACTTCAAAAACGCTCGAGCTTGTTTGGTTCCCATTAAATCGGTCTGGATTGTAAATAGCGAACGTAATGGCACAATTAATAATGATTCATTCAGTTTTATTTCACACAGCCGACGAGTATCCTATTGTTGTTGAGTAGCAATTATCACCAGTTATGCTGCGTGACCTATTAAGAGGTAATCATTCTTTACGATGAAATCATTACATATTATAAGTGCGAAAGTGTGTTTGTGTGTCCTTTAATCACACAGCAATGGAGCAACAGACAGTCGTGATTTTCTTGCATCGGTAGCTATACCTACTTCAGAACCTGGAGAGTGGAGAGTGACATAGGCTACTTTTTAGCGCGGAAAATCAAAAAGTTTCCGCGGGAATTTGTAAACCTATTTCCCTACCATCGGGCTAGTCGGTATTAATTTATAAAGACATGTAAATTATACATAGTGTCAATTTCACAATTGGCGAATAATGTTTTTCTTTTAAAAAAAAAAAAAGAATATTAGCCAAGCTGAAGTTGACTAATATCCTCCTATCTCCTCCAAATAAGCGGAAAGTTTGTACTAGGGCCTAAGAGTGGGTACGACAATAGTGCAACGGGTGAGATTCGAACCTGCGACCTTTCAGTTTTGAGTGAGTTTATTCGAGGAGTCACGATCTGACAGTTTTTATACTGAATATCTAAC
This sequence comes from Hipparchia semele, assembly GCA_933228805.2. Lineage (NCBI taxonomy): Eukaryota > Metazoa > Arthropoda > Insecta > Lepidoptera > Nymphalidae > Hipparchia > Hipparchia semele. The sequence goes on along the minus strand of OW121721.1, from coordinate 6,371,832 downwards.
AAAACATCGTTCGTCGGTTAAACGTTACTTGGCGATGGTGAAATGGGCACTAAAAAATATACTTAACTATATTAAACTAAAAAAAATACTTAACTTTACGAAACTACAAAAAATACTTAACTTTACGAAACTAAAAAATATACCTAACTTTACGAAACTAAAAAAAATACTTAACTTTACGAAACTAAAAAATATACCTAACTATACTAAACTAAAAAATATGCCTAATGCACGCCTAAGGGCTCTCCATAATCTCTCAAAAGTGTGTGAAGTCTGGTGTAGTCTGCCAATTTTCATTGGGCAAGCCCAAGCTTGACTATGACCTTATAACCCTTCTCTGATAGGAAACCTGCGCTCAATAGCAAGCCGTTGTTGGATTGCTGATGAAAAAGCAAATAATATTATTATTAAGCACTTCATTTTAATCTCAACGCATTAGACAACGCTGCGCTCCCACAGATGAGATTTGGTTTTAGCATTCGCAGTAGTTTAGGAATTAACTTTATAGCTCGACGTTGTTTACAAGTAATTAGAGCCGAGCTCCGGGGCGTATTCTCGGGGACGTGGCCGGCTTTAATTGTGTAACATGTGCGGATGTCCGTGTCATGCAATATTAAGTGTTGATGCACGAAAAAGGGGACAGTGACTCGCATTTTTGAAAAGAAAAAGTATTTTCAAAAATGCCAGTCACTGTTTAAGGCTGTGAATTTACTAGTTGATTCCCGCTACTTCGTTCGCGTGGACTAAGGTATTTTATTCCCGTAGGAACTCTTTTATTTCCAGACTATAATCTATCTCTGTGCCAAATTTCAAATTGGTTCTGTCGTTGCGAAGTGAAAAACATACAAACTTTCGCATTTATAATATTAATAGGATAGGATTAATAGGATTTGACTTTATACATATTACATGTATGTTTTGGATCCATATAAGTCATCTCTGGCAACACGCACTGTTCGAAGACCTTGATCTACAGGTACTGAAGTATTTTGAAAATTTCTAAATTGTCTGCGGTCTGGTCTGGTGGGAGGCTTTCGCTGTGGCTAGTTACAACTCTACCGTCAAAGTCGTGCCGCCAAATGATTTAGCGTTCTGGCACGATGGCGTGTAAGAACCGATCCCATCAAAAACATAAATGTGAAAATGAGAGCCAAGTTCAATACGAAGAATATGATATGGGTTGTTGTCGACTTCGCCGACAAAACAATTATACATAATTAGAAAAACACAACTCCTACTCCTCCTTTTTCAAAAGTCGTTTAAAAAAGTAACCTACGTTACTCCCGAAAACATCAGCTATCTAACAGTGAAAGTCCCGTCAAAATCGATCCAGCTGTTCCCGAGATTAGCGGCAACAAATAAACATACAGACAGACAGACAGAAATTTTAAAAATCGTTTTTTTAAGTACCGTATAAGAACCGTATAATACTGTTATAAGTATTAAGTACCGTATTTACTTACATTTGCATTTATTAAAAAGCTGTTATTTTGATATTACAAACAGACACTTCAATTTTATTAATATGTATATCTACATATAAATTAAATTGAAGTGAACGCGCGAAGCTCAATAAGTTAATTAAGGAATTAAATATTTCTCATAGCTTATGCTTACAACACAGATTTCTGTTAACAAGTAATTAGAGCAATGCTCAAAAAAGCGTATTTCCGAGGAGGCTACCGGCTCTAATTGTGTAACACGTGCGATTGCACGAGCCATGCAATATTAAGTTCTGTAACACGAAAAAAGAAATCAAAAACTGCAACTGGCGTTTTTAAAGCTATTCGAATTGTTTTATGCTGCAAAAAATGGTGGGAAAATATTTTTTACTTTTATTAGAGTATCCAAAGTGGTTAAGTCGGAAAAAGATTCTTTCTTTTATTGTAATGCCATATAAACCACATTAACATTCAGCTGAAGTTAGCGGTCAAGTGAGCATGGAAATGGACTACGCGAGTTTTATTCAACACTAGACCGTCCGCGTGGATTAAGCTTTTTTAGATTCCCGCAGGAAATCTTTAATTTTCCGGGATAAAAAGTAGCCTATGTGTTATTTCAGACATAATCTATATTTGTGCCAAATTTCAGCCAAATTGGTTTAGTCGTTGCGGCGTGATTGAGTAACAAACATCCAGCCATCCATTCATCTATCAGTATGGATGGATAGATGCAAAAGTTTGCATGTAATGCAAACCTTTCGGCCAAATCAATTTACAATTTAGAATTGTAAAAAATCTTTGATTACTGGGGATAAATTCATCGTTCATCGAAATGCTATAAATAATTATTACCAGCACTATCACTCTACTCAGACTCAAGACAAAGTTAAAAAGAGACAGAGCATATATTGTGTCTCGGTTTAAGTCTAACTTAAGTCTGAACTTAGTCAGAGCACGTTCTATAGATCTCAGTATCAATTCTTCTTCATTAATTCTTGAATATACGAATATGAAAACAAAATATATGAAATGGCTTAATGTTCAGTTTAATTTCAAATTGGATTTTAATCAGAGATGCATTGAAGGTTCGATGTGTTTTGATTTCTCAAAATGTAATTATCGTTTTTGCAAGGCGTGTGATGAAACTCAAATTAATGGTTTTTGCTCTACTAACTTGTTATAATTATCATGTTTAATAAGGCTAACAAGATAACGAACATATTTTATGAAAAGTACTACTTAATGTCACGGCTTTGCTTATCAAGGTTAATGAACAAACATTTCATTTCACTTCACAACTTATTATAAAACGAAGTCCCCCACCGTGTCTGTCGGTCTAACTGTCTGTCTGTTCGCGATAATCTCAAAAACTCCTGAACGGATTTTCATGCAGTTTTCAGCCATAGGGTGATCTTTGAGATTTGAAAGATTTCTGGATAACCTTATCTAAGAATCTGGCCATTTATTGGTGAAAATCGATGGAAAATCCCTACAGCAGTTTCTGAAATTAGGGCGTGTTATTCGGTAGAACTTTGTTTATAAATGCCTAACGTTTGTATGCACGATATTTGACAAACGAGAAACAAAATCTGATATGTTACTTTAAAAGCACAGGTCAATATCGAGCCAATAATATATTTTCAGAGGCTGAGCATTTAGGTGCACGCTGCACCTTATCAATCATATAAAATATTGTAGAAAAATAAACCGTTAGGCCGGAAACGCACTAAAAAACACTCGGCGTTACGTGGTCAGGTGTTTGTGGATTTTCAATGGGCCTGGCAATAGAAAGTCCTATGAATTTATTTACTCGGGACTCGAGTCTGGTCTCTGGTGACAGTCCTACAAAACTTTTACAGTTGGAAGTAGAATTATTATTGTCTTTATGCCGCATAATTGATATTAGTGCCTATTTGATTGTACTAATGATGCCCTTCCGACCAAATCCGGCCGCTAGAGATATATTGCACATGAAGTGTGTGCGCAGAGGTACAGTCTCTATTCCCTCAGTCTCATCATCCGATGAGAAGGAAATCCGACGTCCAACGTAGGTACTCTTCGAGGTACCGGGTTGTCGGACCGACAATTATCTAACTCCGGGCTAAGACTAAGACCAAATGTTTTAGCCCAAATAATCAATCAATCAAAAATCAAACCTAAGACCTCATTAACCGCAGCCAAACATGCTAACCACTAAACCAAAGAGGTAGTCAAATACCAGAGAATGATTTTAACACTGCCAAAAATACAAAAATGTTCTGATCGTTTCGATTCGAATTAAGGTGACAATTGCAATATGAACGATTTTCGCCTATAATTGGATATTGATAAATAATATCAAGGACATGTTTTCGTCCTGATAACGAGGGATTTTTTTCTTAATAAGAATAGAGAGATACTCCTATTTTTATTGGACAATGTATTCTCTATAAAACGTGTGACTCAAATCATACATTCGAAGTACTTACCTAGGTATTAAAAAAGTTTTAACGATGTTCACGTGAAAATATACCTCGTTATTTCGAAATAGCTTAGTTTGGTGAAAATTACTTTTTGCCTGATTACCAATGTGAAATACATGACCGTAATATCAATAGAATATAGGCAATTTTAAGAATCGTATAACTTATACGCGTATTAGTCCCATTTAAGCTAACTAACTTAAATAGACTAATACGCTTACCTTTATGTACACTTACCATTGTATACGATATCGCATAAGTTAAAGACAATTTTATTTTTGTATGAAAGAGACATTGGAGACTGTTTGATTGTTAACAACTATTTTCCAATATAACATTATGGCAGTGAGGTAACGGTGACAATAATTTTAACAAACCTAAAATTTAATCTGCGAGGGTTCCCAACGCGCCCTGGTTTGAGAAGAGCATACAACAAACTTACCTAAAACAAACTTAGCTTTAGTATTTCATAATCACCATCTTACCAACTACGTCATAAGCATAAAAGCCAATAGGATAGAGTGGCAATATTACTTAAAGTATAGATTATAATAATATATAGTACCTGTGCATAAATAGTCTATGCTTTACAATATAGACTTTGATATATAGCATAGTTCATCGAATCGCTTATAAATCAGAATGAGAAAGTATTAACGTGTGAAAAAATTAAATGGAAATGCAGAGGCATGTCACAAAAATGCAACGCTGGCGCTAATATTTAATTCATTGGCGGTCACTATACGAGTCCCGTTGCGCACGCTTTATCAATTACCGTCCCGGCTTAAATCGATTTCAATTGTAAAATCTTTGTATATTGACAATCCACAATCCAGCTATGTCAATATGACGACATCATCCAGCATCATCATCATGCTTTTTTCGTGTTGAAGTTTAGCGTTCTTCACGCAAAAAGCTTCTTTAGAGCGCGTGTAATGTTAAATCTTTAAATGCAGATTTTATTTTTACAGCAGTAGATAAGTTTTAACCATCCGAAAAAAAACAGGCAAAAATTACATTATATTTCCAAGGAACGATACTGAGCAGAAAGATAAAATAATGAAAGTTCGATAAAATAAAATCGCGAAGTTAGGTCCTAGATTGTTAATCAATTTGCATTTATTTTCAATGTGGTGCATATTCCAGAGCCAAAATTACAAATTACCAAGCATTTTTTTTAATGAATATCTTACGAGTCATTAGAATGCATTATGTATTTGGCGCTTACTACACTAGCATCTGTCGCGTTTCACACGAGGTTTCGGGTATGTTTTATTTCATCTATCACAGGGATTTTTTCTAGCATGCTGTGCACTGTTAAGTAGGTAAGTAGCTTTCTCGTCTTAGTATCTTTCAGTGGTAACTTTATAGGTAACTCAGTCCTTTCCACCCTCTTATACAACGTGTAATGAAACTCCGAAATAATACTGAAGGAGGTTAATGTGCTTATGAAACTGAACAACTTGAAAAAAAATTTGGAACTCCCATACAAAATTGACGATCAACTCATTGATTTACTATGTGAGGTAATTTTTTTTTTTTTCATATTTCGACCTAAGTTCCTTGGGGAAAGTTGTTAAGTTTCATAAGCACATTCATCTCCTACAGTATTATTTCGGAGTTTCCTTACACGTTGTATAGGGGCACAGGTCTCTCGCATTAGAAACGTTTACGCAATAATCCACCATGCTGGCTAAGAGCGATTTGTCTGGATTGGCGGATTAAATATAATACTACTAAACTAGCTGATGCCCGTGACTTCGTACGCGTGGATTAAGGATCTTGGATTCCCGCGTGAACTCTACATATAATTAATTTTCCGAGATAAAATGTAGCTATCTCCATTCCCAGCCTAATCGGTTCATTCGTTGTGACGTGAAGGAATAACAAATATCCATTCATCCATCCATATATGATATATCCATTCTCAAAAACTTTTGCATTTATAATATTAGTCGGATTAGTAGTATAGTAAGTATAGTAGGATACCTACAACTGACAGTTTGGAGAAACGCTTAAGTGCGTTTTTTAAAGACGTTTAAATATCGCAATAACATCTATGTGTAATCTTTTAGCAAAAACGCGGTCCCAACGGTCAACCCTTCCGCTAATGGAAGTATAAAAAAACTACAAGCAGGTGGTCATTTTATCAATGAAACATGTGGACAGCCGTAGAGCGTGGTACCGTTTAATTCCGCTAAAAGCGTCTATCGCATTGTGAGAGCGATTCGATACTTTCTCGCATTCACTGCAATCCTGGTAGTCACAGGTGATTGCTAACGAGGAGCGTTACAAATTGAACGATCAGAGTTAAATTTTTAGAGTGCATCTACTGAAATTCCAGAACAAAAGCCTCTAAACTGAAGACCTTAGGCTGTGATCTGTAGCTCTGTGAGCATGCTCCGATGCAGTTCGGACTTGAGATAATTGATTTGATGCATTAAACGAGACCCAAATATGCCCTGACATAAATCTGACTCCTTCTAACTCTGCCTTGAATCTGAGCAGAAAGAGAGTGTGCTATTATTTTCCTCGATAAACGCAATCGCCTTAATTTTGACTGAATGAATGACTGAAACGATCAGCCTAAACCAGTGAACTTAATAGGAAAAATTATGTGTGTGTGTGTGTGTTTTTGTTATTCTTTCACGTCACAATGAATGACCCGATTTGGCTGTTTGGAATAACATCTAGCTAGAAGAGAGCTCATACCCAGGACTAACACATAGGCATACATTTTATCCCGAAAAATGAATGAGTTCTCGCGGGAATCAAAAAACATTAATCCACGCGGACGAAGTCGCTGTTATTGTCTAGTATTATGTAATATGACGGGAGTAGTTCTAGACTAGTTCGCATTAATGCATCCTCAGTAGGTAATACATGTAGCCTCACAGTCCCAAGGGAACCCTAACGAGAAGAGAACTGTTCGAGTACCTACTCGTATCAAAGTAAGTAGTTTTACGCTCTTGGTTAAAGGTGGATTACATTTTTTGGTTGAATAGTCTCATGTATTGCAAGGAGTGAACCAATAAAATTGGATTTAGAAGGGAATCGTACCAACAATTTACGTATACAATGTAGTGCAAGACTTTTTATGTAAATAGAAATAATAACTCATGAGAGTACTATTATTACACTATTCTTTACAAAATGAATAAAAGCTGGGAAGTTAATCTCACAGGTGGAAGCATTTTCTTTCACCGAAGAATATTTATTTTTAATTTAAATAAAGTTTTCAAATAACAAGAAAGGCGGGGATTTCTCCAGAAGTAGGCACGCATAAGTCTGTAATGAAACAGTGGTGATATCCTTTCCATCTAGATACATTTTGAGGATACACTTTCTCATTGACACGGGAATCGGTAAATAGGGTAAATATCAAGAATTTAATTACGTCAAGGCCTGTTTGTATTGGTGGATGTGAGCTTAAAACAATTAGTTTGGAAGCTACCTGGCAAATACGTACCCGGTACCGTACCAAGGTTCAATGCACATACTAATCAAGCTGGAAGAGACGTGTTCATTAAGGTTTACTTAGACGAAAGGTATAGTAAAGCTTTGCATAGCCACAGTTTAACAAACAGCCAGTTGGATAGCGCTTTTGCTCTGCCCCTGCTTTAGTTTATCGGGTCAAGCCTGCAGGGTAGATTCGAGATGGCAAAAATTAAGTGATTGTTTTACGAGCCATATTCTCAAGAGCACCTCGAATATGCCCTCGCGCATCGTGTGACCACTCTCTTCATTTATTCAGTAGCCATTTGTCTAGTACCTAGTGGTTTTTTTTACTTTTTGACTGAAAAAACCGATACCGAGTGAAGCACACACGCGAAATGGAGGCAAAGGGACCAGACAAGGTGAGCACGAACCTAAATTACTCTATCTAGTCGGATTGTTTAGTTTTGCGATTGATCACGAAAAGTAATACAAACTGGTTGTCAAAAAGCAGTAGTAAATTGTTTGCACTGAACGCGTAGTGCTTCAAGCCAGATCTAAATTGTCGGTGTGCGTGCAAATGCAAACCTGAAGCTCCGCCTGACGGACTGCAACCTGCAACGCCTTCCAACTGTACGGTATTAGCACCTTGACATCTTTAAGTCTCTTAGTTTTAAATTAGGATTACGGTAAATGGAAACAATTAATTTGTTAGCATTAATCAAGTAAAGAAATACATAGCAGATACATTAGTCGCGATGGTCGGTAAAGAGTCTGGGAATTAATTAAATTGCGCGATTGTACTGACGCCGACGCGGCATTTAAACGATTAGGCTGAGAGCGACCAGGCGAATACAGCGCTCCAGGGTTCAGTACACACGCTAATCAAGTTGTGGAAGACGTGCTTATTACAGTATTTGTTGAGAGGTAGCTAAAGCTAAGGATACACGCGTTACTTTTATCCGTTGATCATTTAGTAATTTACTAGTGTTTACTTGCACTGGATGGTTTCCTATCACATTTTTATTTTAAACTAGCGGTTCGCCCCGAACTGAGACCTCGCGGTATCCCATAATTCCCAAAAGATATACTTATATATTGTAATAATTAACTTTTAACATTAGACGCAATAAAAAATAGTAATAGTTGACGCAAAACTGTTTTACTGATACAGCGCCATCTATTAGCATTATTGTGAAGCTATTAGCATTAAAAATTAAATAATTTCGTTTCTTTATAATATTTATCTAATTTTAGTATTTGTTGTTCAAGTACAGGATATAACTGAATTTTCAACAAAGTTTCAGGTTCTAATATGCAATACTTTTTGTCATATGGCTCAAATTAAATCTCCACTTAAAAGTTAAATAATTTCGTTTCTTTATAATATTTATCTAATTTTAGTATTTGTTGTTCAAGTACAAGATATAACTGAATTTACCACTAAGTTTCTAGTTCTAATATCTTGTCATTCTTGACATATGGCTCAAATTAAAATCTCCACTTTGAAAGCCCCCCATTCCGTCAATTTTAAGGGAAAAATTAAAAAAAATATATTTTTGTACTCTGTTTAAAGTCGTCTTTAAAAAGATATATCGCAAGTCTATGTAACGCAACAAACAAAATTTTACTTTAAACAGAGAACTCAGAGAACTCGCTTCGCTCGTTCAAATAGCTGATGCCCGCGACTTCCTTCGCGTAGATTGATGTTTTTTAATTCCCGCGGGAATTCTCCTTAGTTTTCGGAACTTTCTCGGGATGCTTTACGCGTTGATATGTTTGGTTTTTTTACTTGTATTATCATTGTAATTTGTGTCCTATCTTCTTATCACAACGTGCATAGTTCTTTCAATTCACGAGGGCACGAAGCTCATGGTTGAGTGTGTCATATGTGTCGTATCTGTATAAGGGTGAGCGAGCGAGCTAAAACTAATACAACTGACCCGTGTTAAACTAAAGGTAGTTGTAGGTACAATAACAGGACACTGTCCACTTAACAAACACCTTTATATTCTAGGTATTACCGACAGTCCTCTGTGCAGAGCATGCATGGAGGGCGACGAGACACCGGAACACGTACTGCTTAAATGCAGGGGTGTATCCAACCAACGGCACGATTACATTGGCTCTCCAGCTACCCTTCCTGAAGTCCTCGCCGACCTGGGTGGCCTGCTCGGATTTTGGAGAGAGCTCGGCTGGCTGGAGTGATCCGGCGGGGAGCTGCACCAGTGGAACCACGCAAAACGGGCGAATCGACGCCTACTTGCGGAAAAGATTCCCAGGAAACGAAGACGAAGACGAAGACGAAGGGTGAGCGAGAGCTTGCTCGCGCCTGACCGCTCCCACCTAGACTCCTGACAGGCACGCATACTTACGCAATGTGCATACTGCACAGTGTACACGACGTAACCACAAGTAAAGCACCCGTAATTTCGTGAGATAAACGAACGGAAACACAATTTAACCACCTTAAGCTGTATTTAAATTTGTAATAGTAACTTAAAGCTATTTGCATTGCCTAACGAATTGAATCATTGGTTTATATATAATAGTTAATTATAGCAAACGATTAAAACTAACTCGTTTACAGAACTTGGCTACAAGTTCAGAATGTCATCAAGCTGAGGCCAATTAATATAATTGTAGTGATTATTCTGAGGTAAGAAATACCTCACTGATTATTTCATGAGAAGGTATCTTTTATACACTTCCGTAATAAAATTGTCTGATTAAAAAATATATGTACTCGTTGAATTGAGAACCTCCTTATTTGTCGTCGGATAAAAAAATGTTCATTTTATGTCATCTTGTTACTCTTGAGTCAAGTCATTTTACCATCAGTTTGGAAACCAGTTACTATTGAGATAAGTCAGCTAGAAACTCAGCAGTTGCTCTTTTAAAAACGCAAAAAGTTACAATTATCTAGTAGCTTACGTAATAATTTCTGAGCTGAATTCAAAGAGCAGTAACTGTCCCTATTATCACATTTAGTAGGTACCTACAATAAATATAATAATATAATTTTAATATTTTAAAATTTTATTACAGACTAAAAGCAGCTCCAATACCAAATTACTGATTGATAACTTTAAACATGACTATGACAGTGTTACATGTGTAGTATGACAGTGTACAGTGTAACATGGTAGCTCACTGGGTAGATAAGCAGTTTGATGAGAAAAACTCTCGCATTTTTTTCAAAGTGCTCAGACGAGGTCGCAAGCCTTTTACAGGCAAATAATTGCAAAATAAATCTGTTCCAACTACAAACTAGAATACAAAAGATTCCTGTAAAACATTAACTACAATTTCCGAGCGAAGTACCAAGCTATTTCTTTGTACAAAAGAGCAGAGCATTTAAACGATTCGCATAAGTAGTCTTTAATTTAATTATCTTCGTAATAGGCAACATTGGAAAGGCGTATGCGGAGAGCGTTCCAAACGAGGAAAAGTGGGGAAAAACAATTAAAGGAAACTTTCAAAACGACCACATTTACCCTATATTGTTATCCTTACTCTGCATTTTGACGGCGGCTCTGACAAATTTCCTAATCCTTAGTAAGAACGATCGATGCCACACGGCTATTTGCGGTGCCGGCCGCATTGTGCTTTTTAAACTACCTCGTTGATCTAATGGTTAGCATGTTAGGTTTCTGATGACGTGGTCCCAAATCCGATTCCTTTTTTTATTTTTTATTCGATGACAAGATCTCACCTGATGGTAAGTGACAATGCAGTCTAAGATGGTAGCGGGCTAACATGGAAAGGGGTATAGCAGTGTAAATACAACCCATACCCCTAATCGGTTTCTACACGCCATCGTGCCGGAACGCTAAATCGCTTAGCGGCACGTCTTTGACGGTAGGGTGGTAACCAGCCACGGCCAAAGCCTCCCACCAGACCAGACCAGAGACAATTTAGAAATTATAAATTCCTAAATTGCCCCCGCCGGGAATCGAACCCGAGACCTCCCAGTTATAAGACCACAGCGCTCATCACTGCGCCAGGGAGGTCGTCAAAATTCCCGGGTCGGACAAAAAAATACATTCAATTTTTCTGTCAAGAAATTCTCAATACTGGCTCGGATTATTAGGAAATAGGCGTGGTCACCCCGTGCCTCGAAGAGCACATTAAGCCATAGGTCCTGCGCCTGATCTCTATCTGGTCATAAAGGCTTTTTCTAGGTAATGCAAATCTTAGGTTACATCTTCACTTACCATCAGGTGTGATCGTAAACAAGGGCTAGAACAAAGTAAGAAGTAGACAGTTTTCTTGGATACTCTCAATTTGATTTGTATGGGACTACATAAATAATATATATAGTAGATCTAAGATTTTAGTTGTTTCACTAAAATTATTACACATTGAACGTAAAGCAAACTATTACAGTATCACCAAATTATCAAATATAGCGGTAGAGGCGTATATTTATGCAAGCCAAACGAGGGTCCAATATTGCGTTAGGTCAGACAAATTGGGATCAGCCAGTGAATATATTACGAGCCCAGCCATCGGTTTGTTAATCGTCCCCAGTTATTTATGACCGCTTTAACTGTTTATCTGGGGGTTCGGATGATGCAACTTGTGACGGCAATATTGTAGCTTTTTATGCGATTTTACGCTCGAGGCGGTAGAAGTACCTACATACAAATACAGCTCTGTAGGTAATCAAAAATCAATTGAGCTACTTGTATGTCATTTTTTATATACTCACTAGCACATATATGTTCCTACTCTGTTTTTTAAAGATATATGCTATGGGTCTTTGAATATTTTTTTTATTTACTCAAAACAAATATGACACAATGACATTTTTCTTTTTTTTAAATCTTAACTAGTTTCGAAAATATAGAGCGTTTTTAAGTTCGCTGTTAGAAACAGAGAGCACTATTGCAACATGACGTCACGTTTCTAGAATAGTTTGTAAGCAACAATATTAAGTTATCCGATAACCGTTTTCTCACAATGATACTAATTGAATAACCTTGTTTATACGCGAGTTAACAAGCTACTAAACTGACAGAGGGTATTGCAGAGATTATTTTTTTTTTTTTTTCATTTTTATCCATTTAAGATAATATTAATCCTCCTTACGAATTTAAGTGTTTCTTATTTATTAAAAACAGTCAATGTATTTTTGTTTACTCTTTACAAAAATATTGTCCCTGATGAAAACAATTTCATGAATATTCAGTACTGAACATTATCCTCGAGCAATCCTTTTTTCGTCAAATTCTTTCTACGAAGTGGGTTGTGTGCGAAAATTGTTTGGGACAAACGTTTTAGTAATGTATTCAAGTTTATTATCGTTTACGATCCGCCACTTTAAAAGCAGAGTTATCAAACTTGACCTCAGATTCTGACTTTAATTAATTAGCTGAAAGAGTAGGTACTTTCATCACAAAAGAAAACTATCTTGCAGCACATCAATTGTTTTCTTTAAGATTCTTTAGCATACCAGTCTATTTACTATTATTTAATATTTAATTAATTATCTTCGAGACGTAGGCTACAGTATAATAATAAAATCAACACCCGTCTTCCTTTGTTTAGCCTAAACGAGTTAAGTTGAACAAAAGAATACATATTAGTACAGGTACAGAAGAAAATTGAGAAAAATCATTTAAATAAATAGCGACTCTTACTACCACACATTAATGTAGGTACAAGTCGGTTGCACAGCGTTCACTTACCTAGAAGTTGCCTCTCTTTCTATGGCGCAACTCTTATCCCTTCGCACTACATTATCCCATTGAGATGGGGACGCCGCGCCGGGTACTTGTAGCTCAAACCTAATATGAGGAGTGCGCCTGGCCTGGTTGAACGGACTAAATAATATCTGCGACCTTGTTGACTAAAGTCTACGCTTCCCTAAATGAAACTTTTGAAGAGCCACGCTCATTTTAATATTAATCAAAGCAAACTTGAAACGAAATTAAATTTACACGAAGTTATTCCCTTGAACCATTTACGTACACAAATGTAAAGGAAACTCTTCAGGTATGAGTTTGAAACCATATTTTATGAAAAAAAAAATATAGGTACGCGACTCGAGAACCTCCCCCTTTTTTTGTCGGTTGAAAATAAACTATGTGTTGCATTCGAAACTTTCTATAATAAGCCTAAAATAGAGATTGTAGTAATTAATAAAAATGACACTTTATTACCGAGCGTCTTGGCTTCCTCCGGCCATAGTTTTAAAGGATATTGTGTAAGTGTGCATGCCTGTCAGGAGCCTAGGTGGCAGCAGTCAGGCGCGAGCAAGCTCTCGCTCACACTTATACAGATACGACACAGAAACACAACCATGAGCCAGGCGCCCTCGTGAATTGCAAGAACAAGTAATACTGTTTGAAAATCTGTCATTTTGTACAGAAAATAAGCTTTGTTATTCTTCATACTAAATGACAGATTTAAGCACACGAAAAGTTAGAGTTTACAAGTCGTTCGGCTTAAAAAATATAGCCAATAAAAACACCAAAACGACACGTTAAAAAACTTTCAGGACTATTAGTTCGCTGTGAAATATACATTTAAACCGCTTAGCCGTTTAGAACGCTAGCCAAAGCAGTCTGTCCAAATCAAAGTGGATTAAAAAAACTATTACGTGGACATTCAAAGTAAATTGCTTTTTTGTTCTACAAGGGTACAGCGTTGACTTTTAATTAAAGCCCCTTGCCAATCTCCATTATGCACGAGATTTTTAACAGCCCTCATACACCTACTTATATGTTATATAGGGACGTGGATTGTAGGTCCATTCTGTACCCGCTTTATCGGATTCAAAATTTACTGCGCATCGATTCAATTTGGTGATTCTATTGACAATTTATATACGTACCAGTTTGTTTGAACTTTTGTCTATGGTTGCATTAATCTATAACTATTAAAAGTTTGTCACATTTGGCAACAAGAGCATTATTATCCAACACTCGTTGACAACAATTTTAAAACTTTAGTGAGTTGTATATATATGTTTCTTGTTTAATATAAAATATATGACGATTGACGACCAAAAAAGATCCAAACAGATCTAGCCTAGGGCGATCCATCTTAAGCTACATCTTCAGTAAGTGTCAGTCAAATTTTTGTCATAATTAATATTTAAAAAAATAAATAAAGCTACGTTGGAGTTCAGAGGCGTAAAACCGATGGAATTCGTTGATCCATTTGGAAGAAAGTTGAATATTATCAAGAGACATTATATAGACGGAGAAATCAACAACAGCAGGCAAGAGCCCATCACAAAGGGCTTAGAGATAAAGAGGATGATTAAAGATAAAACATTTATAATTTTAAAACATTTTTTATTTCTATACAAATTGTAAGGTTGCCTCTTTTAAATACGTGTCGAACCGTTATAAGCTTTCACCCTCAAAGATATGAATATTTTTTGATTGAGCAAACGATCAATCGACGCTAATGAAGTACATTCTCGTAATTACAATCTATTTATACGACGGAAACTCGTAAATAACGCCGAGGTAGGTTGACACGACCGAAGCAAACATAATTAAAATTTCCAAAAACCCAAAGGTACCGCAAACTTCGTTAGAATATTAATTTGAATAGGGAATTAATTATTTCATTATAGTACGATTTTTAATTAACTCAATGAACATGGCTTCCAATTAATTGATTAAATAGAGAATAAAAAATAACGTAGAAAAGATCATTATATGTAAATTGTTTATATCTTAGACCAAACCATGACCGAATGCTGGATAATAGTAAGTGGTAAACTAAATTCTTTTCCTATAAACCTCTAAACCAGAAAACTACTTGCTTGAATACTTTACAATCGTGTATTGTGGAGTCAACATCTCCTGAAGTTGCTCCGATGTTGTTGTTCATGTATTTCTATTACTGGAAAAGCGGCAGTGTACAGCGCGAAAGGCACCATGTATCACGCAGTCTTTTTCTGGTTTGGCGGATTAAAGCAAAAGAATTTGTTGTTTCTTGTGCATGACGACTTTGTTCATAATTCGAATGCAGCTTGCTAGCATGATGCTGAGTGGGAAAACTATGTTTGGTCATATTCAATTGATTTCATTTGAGTTAGATTTAGTTTTCTCTATGTCGTGATCAAATAAAAAAAGTCGTGTGGCACTCGGGGACTGCCGCGATAAAGCTATTGCATGGCATTTTTTATCAACGCCATCTAGCGGTGAGAGGAGTCCCGTGTCAGGTTATTTTCGTTACGGAATTTCTTGATTCGGTCTTCACGCTCAAGGCCCGCGATAGAAGCTATGCAATAGCTTAAAAATATTTTTCTTTTTTTACCATATTTTAGCTCTAAACCTAAGTTGATCTATTGCTCCAAGACAAACCAACAGAATCGCTATGGAGATGGTTAAGTTATAAGAGTTTCTCTGAAGGATACGATTTGAAACGAAAAGATTTTGAAGAAACAATGAAGGATAGCTATTACTCTAGAATGTTCCCCATTTCAATTCTATGAAATAAAAATTCAATATTGTTATCCGTATCTGTGGAAAACCCTGATACTCCCCAGTCTCGAAGTAAATTGAGCATTCCGGAAAATGCCTCAGTAATTTAAGCTATACTTACTCTAAATTTACTACGTAAGCCGCCAAGAAATTTAATCTCGAAATTATTTTTCCCTACGCTCTGCGATACTGAGGCGTTTCCAATTATAAAATAAATAAAATTAGTGATAGCGCCTCTTTATTGTTTTTCTGCTGCTTTTATTTACGATTTTGGATGAATCAGCTACTCATAAATGCGAAAATATTTCTTTGTTGGTTTGACCTTCCATCATACAGCAACAAAGCAACAGATTGGTAATATTTTTTGCATGCATTTTCTGTCGAGGACGTGGTGAGTGCGTAATATGCTACTTTTTTATCCAAAAAAGTATGGTTCTATATAGTTTCTATAGTTACATTTAACAAACTGACAGCCGCGACTTGATCCGCGTTGATTTAGATTTTACCACGACTCCTCGAAACGCGATTTTCGCAAAAGTAATTAGGTCCAAGATGTATTTCCGGTTAGTAGGTATTTCCGGTTCCGGTAGGTAGGTATATTACCGTTTTCAATGTTTTTTTAATATCGGTAATCATTTAACTGTGGTATTGTAAGATTTACTCTAAAATCCAGATTCTATATCAAAGAAAATTTTATAGTCATTGGTTAGAAATATTTTATTTAATTATCAATACCTTTGAAATCCAGATACAAAGCGATCGTCAATGAAGCGATAATTTCACTTAAAGCTATTTACGAAACCGTTTACGAATGAATGAATGAATGATTTTATAGTCACGATTTTAAAAACACGATCCCCCCGAACTGCGGAAGGGATTGATGATTTTATTAATGCTCACAATGTGCGACTGATTGGAATGAGAACGTATATAAAAAGTAATTGAATGATTTTGACGTGCAAATGGAATCCCAATTAATTTTTGGTCAGACTGTAACGATTTATTTAACACATCATCGAAATCAACGAGTGGGTATAGTTCTTTCAACTCCGAGGGCGCGAGAGCTTTACTTGTGGTTATGACGTGTACATGCACATTGCGTAAGTGTGCGTGCCTGTCCGGAGCCTATGTGGAACGGTCAGACGCAAACAAACTCTCGCTCCCACTTATATAGATACGACACACACACACAAACATGAGCCACGCGCCCTCGTGAATTGCAAGAACTAGCTGTAATGACTTCTTGAAAGTTTTACTTAAAACTGATTCTGATTACTTACTTACAAAATAATAATATTAAAAATATCGCCCGTTTTTCCCAAAGTTTGATATCCATCCAACAACATGAAGTTCCTAAATTAAAGCAAAACTACTGTAGTATGAAAACTCGAGTTTGCTCGAGCTTACAGTAGACTGCACAACTATTAAGTATAATTTTTAATTTGTTTTCTTGTGTTTCTGTTAGTGATATGAGTTTTAGTATAAAAAACAATGTAACATTTTAATTATAACATTTTCATGTTCATATGAATGAATGGAAAAAGGAGTTATTTTATGTTTTGTAGGTACAGAAAAAATCTTTATTTTTAACAGACTTCAAAAAAGAGGAGGTTTACAATTCAACTGTATGTTTCTTTTTTATGTTTGTTAAGCGATTATTCCGCCAATTATAAATTGATTTTTATGATTCTTCTTTTGTGTGGTAGGTCAATTACTTCAAAGGTAGTAGTCGAAATCGACTATTTTGAAAAAATCAACAAAACCAAAAAATATATACCTACATAGTTTTGATTTGTGGTATCCACCAGCAAAAGCTTTGATTAGAACTTTCAATCTCTGTTTTTTGCTTTTCTTCTGTGATCGAAGGTTTTTTGGCTTTTCAAGTCGCTTTAAAAAAAAATTAGTTTTAATAAGTTTTGCTAAAAAGGAAACTAGACTTTGGTATTTCTTTATTTAGAGCTCTTACTGTAAAGAACGCTGAGTTAGCAGGTTTATTATAAAAGTATACAAATTGCAAACTCCTACAAGTAACGAAACCCGGCAACTAATTAAGTCTCAAAAGCTTTGTTTATCTATGTTTCACTTAAAGCAACTTTGTTTTCTGAAGCTCAGGGCTTCAGAACGATATATTTTTTTAATAGATACTCAAGATATACAAAAATAAAAGGCTTCGCCTCCTTTTCTTATGTGCGTTTTAAGCAATTAAAAAATATTTGTTTCTTGGTGAAGGAAAGTATCACGAGGAAACCTGATGGCTGAGAGTTCTCTATAATGTGTACTTGGCAAGCATACTATGGCCTATGATAGGTATAAAGCCTAAGCCCTTTCCATTTTTTTTAAAGAATATTAGCCCAGCTGAACTTGACTTATATTCTCCCCTCCAAATAAGCGAAAAGCTTGTGCTAGGAGGATGTACGACAATATGCAACGGGTGGGGCTCGAATCTGCGACCTTTCAATTTTCAGTCCGCACCGAACCGTTTGGCTATTGGGGCTTAATTTGAGAAGAGACCTGCACCGACATAAACAGTATTATATAAGTAAAATATCGGTGCGTCAATCCGCAGATTTCATTATCGGTTATTAACGACGATGTAGAAATACAAATACAAGCAAAGTTACATATTAACAGTTCTAACATATTACAAGTAAACAAGACAACAACATTTCTTGGAAACTCGCAAACGAGTTGAGTATAGTCACGTTGACATCTGGACAATTCAAATAAGCCATAGATACTTGTACGGTAAGTGCGAGTTTGCAAACTAGCTAGCAAGTTTTACCGAACAACTTTATCAAAGAGATTGTAGCGAACAAGTTAACCTTCGTCAGGCGTATCTTCTTGAGTGTTTTGATATTTCCCTAGATGCAATAAAACATAAAAATATAAGCGAATAAACCTCGGATTGTATTATCCGCCTTTCCTTGTTATCTTAACATTTTTATTAGTCACAATCATATTTTTATTAATATTATACTTATATCTCTTGTATATTCAATTTTGTGTGATTGGTTTAGTGATAGAAATGGTTTTTCAAATTCGTTAAAATCTTCCACTTTTTTTTTGTAACAGTGTTAAAAGTACAGTCTAACCTATGAAATCACACAATAACTACAATGAAAAAAAAAAGTAGACTGGCAGAAAATCTTTTAGCATTAAGTCCGCCTTTTTACTATTTTGGTGCAATAAAGTAAACATAAAAAGAATGAAATCATAGAGTGATTATAGAGTTCGGTGCGCCATTTGCAATATTACCCATTAGTTCCAGATACACTCGTAACTGCTTAGTGCTTACAGCGACAAAATGGCGTCAATCAAGTAGATCCAAAAAATAAATCACAGCAGCAAGTCCAGTGTTAATCATAGATTAAATATAAAGGTCACTCCTTTAAGCTCATAAAAGTTGCCTCATCGATTGTAAATGAACTTCAATATCGATACGCGAGGAAATATGGAGAAATAAAAAGTTGCTTACGCTCACCACCCATTTAGCGCTATGAAAAACTTTCCACACCAACTGAGAGCGAAGTTATGAGCAAATGAGGGTAGTTTTTAAAACTACTTTAAACATTTTTTTTCTATGCAGTTGAGGTATAAAAGACTCTTTATAGAGGGCTGCGAGCTTTCTAAATATTTACTTGACAAATTATGTCTGAAGTTAAAATTGAAATGACCATTCAACTGAACTCAAACAATTGCATACATAAGGCAATAATTATGAGCATAAATCAAACCATAATGTTGTCACTCTCTATCTCTACCAGGTTTATAAAAATGTAACTTTGTGTGTTTATTTCATTTTGTTCAAAACTGTTCTTGATAATGCCATCCGAAATAGAAAATTGCCCGTAAATAATGAATTAGACATTAAGGAATTCAGTATAAAAATCTTGTGATTTTAAAAGTTTAAAATATACAAACACACAAGTGATAAAGTTTATAGAAGTTTTAAGGAAAATATATCTACTTGTACAATATTATCGAAGTTCCAAAAATCGTAAATCAAAAAGCAATAGATTGTAAATTTGCTTTTGATTGGAACTCCATGCAGGTAAAATCGTTCACTAAAGCTAGTTAGATCGACTAGCATTTATTATTTAAAAAAAAATTGAGTTATCTTTCAACTGATAACTTTGCAGTTATCCATCGTTGATATTTCCCACAAGCTCTGCCGTCAAACATTGATTCGGCCACGGTCTCTGTTTGTTGGCATATCATTGCAGGTGTTCTGCTATTTCAAAACCGGTAATGGGAGCCGGCAGCTCATTAAAACAGTTTACCACAAATTCACAAATGGGAATAGCCCAAATTCCTGGATAATGCGAACTAGCGCTCTGTACGGTACGCCCGCCATTCGTAATTAAATATGATCATGAACATTTGCTGGCTGGAAATCGAAATACAGTGTATGGTTAGAAACTAATGTTCTGGACGCTTATTTAATTCTGTTTACCTTTTCAATGTAATTAATGTCTTTCAATAGAATTTTGGTTGTGAGAATTTAGCATTACCGAGAATAATAACAGCTACAATTTACCACTTAAAATAACTGTTACATAATACTCGTTGATGCCCGCGACTTCGTTCGCGTGGATTGAGGTTTTTTTGACACCTGCGGGAACTCTTACTTTCCGGGATTTTTAATTCGCCCTAGTATCAGTCTTGCTTGCCATGACACTATAAAATACCGCTGATATCAAATGAGCAAAAATGCTATTTTAATTTTGCTTAATGTCCTATCTTATTATTATTTTCCTTCCTAATTCAAAGCTTTATTAAGGTGAAAATGAAATATTATACTATTCGTCATATAAAATGTCTAAAAACATAGGTTACAAGAACTAACTCTTGGAATTATTAACAAAGATCTTATTCCTTGTATTTCTAGCCCTATTTTCTCGCCACCAAGTATAATCTGGTAATATTTCACGGCGACTAAGCTGCGATGAAACAGGGCATTTCTCCGACATATCGCATTGATTTACGGACTGTTTAAGTGCCCTTTAAAACTATGGCCGGAGGAAGCCAAGACGCTCGGTAATAAAGTGTCATTTTTAATAAATATGAGTATTACAGACTATTTTGTTTGGTTTGGTGAAAAATGATGTGAACTTCACGACAATTACCATTTAAAACATTAAAGTTCTAATTGAAAGTTTTCCCTTGAAAAAATCATTTACTTCGAACTTCTTTACCTTTTTTAGATTGTGTTAGTATTCTTATAACCTTGAGAAGCCGTGTTGATATTGGTTAAATCACTGGTGAAATAGCAAAAAAACTAGTAAAAATTCTATGTACAAGACCGACTTCAAACGTCACTACAAAGTATATCAATTGTGCCTATAAAATTTGCAGAGTTCCCTCAATTTCTCCAGGATCCCATCACCTGATAACAATGGAACCACCTGGGAAGCCACCCTTTCAAACAAAAAAAGAATTTTCTAAACGAGTAATCGGGGAACATACATTAAAAAAAAGATTTCGAAGAATTGAGAACCTTCTCCTTTTTGGAAGTTGGTTTAAAACATTGATGGTTAAAAACCTTTTCTATTATATTATAGGTACTTATACTTACCTATTATTTCTTAGACATAATTTGCGTAACAAGTTTCTATAAGTTATTCGGCAATTTGAAAATAGCATATGATATTAAGATATATAATGTATTAAGAGAATAACAATACAATTTATCAGTGTGTAACGTCTACTACAAACATCAATTAATACATGACCTAAATTATACATATAAATGTTATATTCGATGTTATGAACATTATTCATCATTTGTTTGTGACAATGATAATTGTATCCCCGAAATTCTATTACCTAGGCCATCATAAAATACAAACAGAACAGATTCAAAATTACGTAAGCATTGAAATTTATTAGTTCAACCGTATTATAAATTTTGACTTCCAACAAACAAACAGTAGCAATGATCGCATTTAATTACAACTACTTATTCAGATCGTGTAATATGGGAGTTTAGGTTATACTGGTATTCCCACTTGTGGATTTGTGGTGAACCATTTCAATGAAATGCATCCGTTACATGCCAATATTAGCAGGTATAGTATAGTAACTAATACAGGTGTGACGCATCGTATCGTAAAACTACTATACAGTCGAGCGTTTGAAAAACCACTTGGGATATGTTTCCAACATGTTAATTCTATTGTCCTTTAAATGCGAAAGTTTGTGACGATGGATGGATGTTTGTTACTCTTTCACATAAAAACTACTGAATGGATTTTGTTGAAACTTCACAATGTAATAGCTAATACATCAGAATAGCAAATAGGCTACATTTTATCTTGGAAAATTAAAGAATTCCCGCGGGAATCAAAACTCCTCAATCCACGCAGACAAAGTCGAGGCATCATCTAGTTATTATGTATCCATAATAACTTCATTAGCGGAATTTGAATTGTTATTCCACTAACAAAGTTAGAGTAATATGAATTGCCATTGACATTTAATTTCGTGTGTTCCTATCCTCTGAAGTGGAGAGAATGAACGGAGGGAGTATACGGAGCCACATGGCAGCAAAATCCTTCTCAATCCTTCTCTCCAGAGGCCATTGGTACCTCTCATCTCCCTGTTTGGTTTCCGCAGTTCTGCATGTATTCCAAAGTATGAAACTGATATCTACTCCGTCAACCAGATCTGGGAGGATCAGAGACACCATTGGATTGGATAATATTTTTCTAGTGTCACACCGCTCCTCTTCTCTCCACTCCAGTAGACATGCACCGAAGCACTTGGTATTTTGGGCGATGAGTTCGGGCAACTGAATTAATGAGATAAAAATATTATGTCTATCGCTCATGTCATCTCATTCGTCACAGCGTGAGCCGTTGGAAGGCGTTGTCAGAAAAGTGTGGATCGGTTGTGATATTTTACACAAACGCACAACTTTGAGTCTAAATTAATAGTTATATTCGCAATCCACAACCCAAATTAGATAACTCCTGTAGGAGTTAGAGAAACGGTGTAATTTAATTCATCGGTTCACTCGCTACAGACGGCGCTCAGGCCCGGTAACTAAATTTGGGTTGGGATTTAGAATCCGTTAGACGTATCGAAACTGAAACCACTGCCAATAAATAACTTTATCCAACATTTTGTTTACTCTGAGTTTACTTATCTATTACTAACTGACGCCCGTGACTTCGTCCGCGTAGTAACTCTACGTTTTTAAAATCCCGCGGGAACTCTTTGATTTTCCGGAATAAAAAGTAGCCTATTATTGGGAAGATTTGAACCGATCTAGATTTTTAATGGGCCTCAACTGTTTAAGCCAATATTATTTAACAGAATTCTAGATTACTAGACTTGTTTTTTCCTTTTCAGTTTTTATTTACGCAGTCGGGGTTTAATTTTTTATTAATTCAATATTTTATTTTAGACTTTTTAGTTAACAACTTTAAATTGTCTTAAATCGTAAACAGTCTTTCAAGCTGAAAAATGGTAAGAGAAACCTAACAATGATTTTCAAATACCTATTACACAGTTCATCGACTTTCATTATTTTCATTTTCATCATAATTATTATTATAAAAAGCTGCACATTTACACATGCATCCACGAGTGAAAAATATAAAATATGAAAGCGTGTAAATTTAAAAAGGCTTTCATTTGATCGTAACTCCCTGCGCTGCAGGAAGTTGTGCAAAGCGTTAAACAGCCTTAAACAGTAAGCAAGCTTTTTTATTTCTCTCATATTTCCTCGTGAGTAGACAATAGATTTACTCGTATATAAAGACTCCAACGAATGAAATAACTGATGTGAAATTTTTAATGTGTTGCACCTAAATTCTGAAGTAATTTTTTGTCAACTCTCATTATTTTCTTGTTGTAGAACTTAATACATTTTTAAAACATCTCATAAAAAGTAATTTTTTCTACTACAATTAACAAAAAAAAGTCAATAGGTACGTGAAGACGATTTTATTTTGTGGATCCTAAACATGGTTTTGGAATTGGGGTTTTAGGTAATGGCGACCCTGTACCAGGAAGTCCTCCCACTTGGTGGACGGACGATCTCAGGCGAGTCGCTGGCAGCAGTTGGATACAAGCGGCATAGATTCGTGTTCTGTGGCGTTCAATCCAAGTGCTATTTTCAGCAGTAGAGGTAATCTAGTCTTATGTACACAGGTAGGTTTATTCGCTAAACGATTAGCGTAGAGCTAATCGTTTAGCGAATTCAACGATGTTTTTCCGTGTAGAAACTAGAAATATCTTAGTAATAGCAAACGAGGAAAATATCCACACACTCAGATACGCTTGACGAAAGCTAACTTGTTCGCTACAATCTCTTTGATAAAGTTGCACGAGGAAACTTGGCCCGCTCGGTTGTTTGGAAACTCGCACTTAACGTAGGACTTAATTGAATTGTCCAGAAATCAGTTTGATTCTTCGCTACGTTTCCGAGTGAACTCCTATGAGCTAATTCGTGTACATTTCATGGCGTGTGGTAGCAAAAACGTATGAAAAACAAGAAGCATATTATGACAGAGTTTCTGCCAAGGATTTTGTAAATCATTATGGTATTTTATGCACAAGTTTCTTGCTTTTTGCCGTATTATAGCAAAATATTAACCGAATCGTTTAAAACACAAGACACAAAATTATGACGAACTGCAACACTCTCTGGCCTTTAAGATAGATGGCATCTTAGATGGCCTCTAAGAGCCTCTATAACTTTAGAACTGACCCAAAACCTGCACTGAGGTATAATGCACTTTTGGCAAAAGTAATACTATACTGACTTTAATGCAAAATAATCAGATTGAAAAGGGGCCAGTGATTTTTCAGGTAATATGAAAAAATGGACTGAACATACAATCTGTAACACCAAACGCACATATACTACCAATAATGACTCCACTTTGGTCTAAAACAAAAACAAAAGAAATATAAAAAAAACATTCCCCTTGCTCCTCAAACTAAGCGAGACATTTATTCTATAGAACGCGTTTAATGCTAACTTGTTTTCTTAATAATGAAAACTTCATAACCCCGCTTGTAATAACAGATTTTCATCTCTATCTTTTAAGTAGTTCAAAAGTAATATTATGTCTGGCATCTTCAACGCGTTGCAGATTATATCAGCTGCGCTTCCCTCGGGAAATGCAGTTGGCTCAAGTAAAACACGGATAAACAAAGCGTATACTTAATTTGACTTTTGATACTTTGTAGCCAAATAGCTTAGACTTTTCGCAATTAGCTGTTAAACTTGGTAGGTCCGAAGAATATTTATTAAGCTAATGATATAATACCTCAACGACATAGCTCAACGATTCGCGCAACTAATGTGGAAATCGGTGGGGCACATAGTGTGAAGAGCTGATGGTCGTTGGAGTAAAGAGCCAGCACTGAGAAGCGCTACTAGGTAGACTGACGACATCAAACTAGTCGCAGGGAGCCGCTGGATGCAGGCGGGGCAAGTCCGAGGCCTGTCGAAGTCCATACAAGAGACCTTTTATTCAGCAGTTGACAAAGAAGAGAAGAAGAAGAATACTTCACCATCCCAACACATTACCGACCCACTTTTGGTTATGGGGTTCGTCTCAGAATGGAAAATGTCTAGAACATCGTCCATCGCGCTGACTCGGTGCGGATTGTCAGCATTCACATACCTTTGAAAACATTATGGAGAACTCATAGGGAAACAGGTTTCCTCACGATGTTTTTCCTTCAACGCTAAAGCCAGTGATACTTATCTACTTATGATTAGATTAATACCTTAAGATCTCTAAAGTGTACACATGTCCATTTTTTTTAATCGTTCTGCCAGTTAACAACCGGATATGGCCAAAACGCGGGACTAAAGTTTTTTTAATGGTGACAAGATAGCCCTTGATTGCAATCTCATCTGATGGTAAGTGGCGATGCAGTCTAAGATGCGCGGTAGGTACTTGGAAAAGGAGTTCTTTATCTAGTTTAAAGCTAGATCTATAAATGTGTGATAGATTAAGAGGAAGTTGTTTTATCGAGTGTCGGGCTCGTAAGACTATCGTGATCTGCCACTATTACGGTTAGCAGATCATATCAACAAAATGCCTTAATGGATAGCTCGCTCCAATTGTTGTTACATTCGATCAAACCTAACGAGAACGGACATGCAAGGTTACTTTGGTATATTAAAACAAAAATATTAAATTATATGTTTTTGCTTTTAGATAAATTATATAAAATGGCCTCCTGCTACAATTAAACCACTGTTAAGTAGGGTGTGGCATCACGGCAATGCTGAATACTATAAGTATGTATAGCGTGTGGCAGTAGTATAAACTTAACTATAATTATACGCAGCAGTACGGTAAAGGTTTATTTTACTGAAGGTCTCTACTAGCACCAGCTCTGAGAAAGTTATTATCGTAAAGTTAATTCGATCTGAAAAACTGATATGGCTTTGTACACAGCATCCTACCCGAATCCTATGGTGGCAAGTGTTTAAAGGAAGTTTCATTTGACATTGAATCATTATGTACTAATGTACAAACTAGCTTTGATGAAATCGCTCACCACACCAAAAAACATTTCATTATCACCAGCAACTCATCAATGGCTCACTACTGACGTATCTTCTTAGAGAAGAGTTATAAGCCATACATACATACCACCCTGGCTCAATGCGAATTGGCAGACTTCACACACCTTTGAGAACATTATATATAAAACTATCAGGAGTTCAGGTTTCCTAGCATTCCTTTACCGGTTTCCTTTCCCTGTGAAGCAGGTGCTATTAAATTGTCTAAATGCACATTACTCAGAAAAGTTAGATGTGCCTGCCTGGAATCGAAGCCGCGACCCCCGACCACAATCCTGACCACTAGTTTATCACTGCAAAGTAAAAAGATATGAATGACAAATTCCCAAACTTACCCTGCCGGGAACCTTAGGCCACCCACTGAGCATTGCGCAATGGAGGTCGTCAATATTTCTCAGGAAATTGAAAAAAAAAAGTATTTCAGCCACTGGAAAATAAATCAGACACAGGCAAAAATCTTGAAAGATATTAGTTTATCGCCCGAAGTGTTTTGGCAAGGCTCTAGACGTCACGCGCGCAGGAACTCATTTATTATCATTCCGCAATATTTGCGGTTTCTGCCAGCATATTTGCTAGACTGTCTGAACCGTTGTTCGTGATAATTAAAGTTATTATTATGGGCTTCTTACCTAATGGACACAAGCAGTTTATTGTGAAACATTTTCGTTTGCTTATATCAACATTTCTAGGTATAGTGAGAGAAAAGGCATCTTCTACGCTCCATCTTAGGCTGCACCGTCACTAATAAAAAAAAACTATTTTTCATTCATCGTCGTCAAATAATAGTCTGCCTTTTGAATATTCCAAATTTAGAAACTGGACCATTTGCGACGTGGAATGAGACTTGGTGAAACATATTTCCACCAGGTGGTCATTTTTAGGCGTTCGTGGTTTAAATAAAACTTCTTTTTGCAACGTATGGCGCGGAAAGAGATGAGAAAGGGGTGGTATCAATTCGATTAACTCTTCAAAACACATTCCCATTGTACAGTCAATAGAAGACACAAAGAAAGCTAACAATATATCTTCGGCGCTCTAGGGATTCCAAAATTCAAGTCAATTTGGGAATTCGACTTAAAAATATTATGGGAACTTATTTTATTGATACTATACAAATCTTACAACATTATTAATACTATACAAATGTTGCGGTGCCAAAATTAATGGCTGCAGTACCGTGCCGACCAGAATAACTACCGACTGACTGATTCCTCACGCAAATAATAAGCCAGCTCTTCTGTCACCAAATGAATCAATTAACTACAGTGTTTCTCGTAAGAAACTAGCAGCACAAAGTCCAGTCCCAGTCGCAGAGTATCCAAGACAAACGAAACAATTAATATACTGCTCTCGTTTAAGGATAAATATTTAAACTATTTACCGCATTCAGCCTTTTAAGTTGCGGCTCCAGTTCTTGATGTTGTCACCCTGATATGATATGAAGTCAATATATGTCAGCGTAAGTTGTGTCCCATATTAGGCATTCGTCCCCATTTCCAATATTCAATATTAATAAAATTCCGTTCTATCTCTTACATCTTAACAATTTATTAGGGCGTTACCGATCGCTTAAGTATTATACCTACAATTCGAACAGAACAGACACCGTTACGATTTTCTCTTAGCATTTTCTCCAAACAGATATACGATTCCCTCTGGATCCCCTTTATAGTACAGTTTGTTTATAGCATTGGAGATTCGCAAACAAAAAGCCTGCCTTGTATCTTCCGTGCCGTATATTTTTTAAAGTTCGGGAAACCAATTTGGTTCCACTGCGGGTATTGACTATGGGTAAATGCGGCTATTCTCTCTATCGGATATATTCAGACTGGCCATCGATTGTCGCGGTGAATGTTATTTTCCGTTCTGTTATTCGCTCTTCATTATAACAGGCTGATGTGTTCAGATTCACGATACAAGTGGGAGAGTTAAACGTATACGATAAGCCTTCCACATGAAATTGTCTAGATGTCGGTCAAGAGTGAAGACTATATTGAAGAAGTTACTTGTAAAGTTATCAGCTAATATAGAGATAAACGATAATTGCAAGGTTGTATTATACTATTTTATAGAATAACTAAGTACATATCGTTGTAGCCCGCGCTTTCTTGGTCGGCCGCGAGTTTTAGCGTGATCTCAGATGAGTTTCTTGCAACTTATTTCCGATGTCACGGACACTGAGCTTACCCTAAATTATTTTAGTAATTAAATATTCTTTCTGAGTAAACTGCGTACCAGATTTACAGCACTAAAATTAAAAAAAAAAAAAAAAACTTTATGGAAAGTCAATCCCCAAATTACACTGGAAGATCAAGAAAAAGCAAAGCCTTTATATCACTCAAAACGAAACACGTGCCTGACGTTCAACGTTAGGCTCAAAATAAACGAATAATAAATCTACCAGCCTGAACCTGACTCCACAAAAAAACAGTATCTGCAGGTACATATATCACGTAACAAGGTTGCAAATTCCGTTCTTTTTTCATGTTTCGTGAATGTGAAAACTATAACAAAAAAGCGTATACTGTTGACCATCTTTGTTTGTCATAATATTTCGCCGTGTTGGATTTATCCTGACGTCATACAGTCTATGACAAGCGAAATGCTAATGCAAAATAACTAATATATAAATTGTATTGAGTCGATAATAATATGGAAATTATCCTTCCTCCTAGAACGCGTTGGTAGAAGTCCGCAGAAATTATGTAACATTATAGATTTATAAACTATACAGTATTGTAGCTGAGTATTTATTACCGGCGGATTGGTTTAGAAAACTCGGTTCGGGACTTATTCTACAAAAATATAAAGGAAATGCGGCAACCGTAAAAATTTGTCCGCCCGAATCGTTTGGGTGCTTCACGTCATTTAATCTATCTTATGAACCGAAAATATAAAAGTATCTTTTAGTTCTTAGTATTAAAAACTTTGTTTTTAACTAGGTATTCAACTGTTAATAATAATTATATTCTGGGAACTCATATATCCCTTGACTGCGATCTCACTGATAGTACTTGTGAGTGACGATGTAATCTAAGATGATAGCAGGCTTTGAACGTAAGTCCATACTCCTAATTGGTTTCTACACGCGATATAGTACCGGAACATAAAATCACTTAACGGCACGTCTTTGACCTCAGGGTGGTAAGTAGCCATGGCCAAAGCCATCTTTAGTTCCTACTAGGCCACACCACCCACCACTGCGTCAGGGAGGTCGTCAAGTGCCAGTCTCGTATATCTAATCATGCATAATGAAATATTTTCATTCGTCGAAATACGAAAAAGGAAAATCTTTATCGTATGTCACTTAAAGCTGCCTTAGAGATAAGGATAAGCCACCAAAATAAGCGAGTCTTTTAAGGATTTTCTGACAGGATTGTTGCGTAAGCTTGTATAGAGGTGGACGCGTTTTCAAAAAATATTTTCTACTAATATTTACTTCTTACGAAGAGATTCACGCTATCCGAATTTAGTTGATCGGCTCTTTTCAGCAATTTAAAATTTAATAGTTTCGATATTAACAGCTCTGCCTTTTAAATAAGTTTCCATAATACATTGAAACGTGACATTACATTTTGGAAGTGGTAGAAATATCGAAGTCAAAACAATAATTCTACGTACTTCTATGATCTTGATATATGATCTGAATTCAAGGTAAACTACGTATTGTTGTTTTATCAATTTTGTTTACATTAGGTAGTACAAACTCGTGTTTTTCCATTATCTGAGTTTAAAAGTAAAACAGCCAGGAGTAAGTTTAAATTGTAAGTATAGATATAGCTTATAGAAATTAGGTATT
Source organism: Hipparchia semele (assembly GCA_933228805.2). Taxonomy (NCBI): domain Eukaryota; kingdom Metazoa; phylum Arthropoda; class Insecta; order Lepidoptera; family Nymphalidae; genus Hipparchia; species Hipparchia semele. The sequence continues at coordinate 6,341,689 of OW121721.1, read as the reverse complement.
TAAATAACCTTTCAACAACTGTAAAGGTCCTCTAAAAGCCAGTTGAATACAGCCGCACAAAGCTTGAACGGAATTTCAAAACATCATACTAGCTCGCCAGACTGCATCGAGTCGCAAGTACAGTTTTATAAAACGTTTAATTCAATGCAGGTGAACCAAGCCAAGCTCGGCGCCCTTGACACACGCTCCAAGCCATCCACTAATAGCTCTTCGCTTCTCCTACACTGAAATAAAACGATAATTTAAATCCTATTTCGAGTGCGATAAGAACGATAAACATGTCCAGTACAACTAATTAGTTAGGTAACCACTTTACACATAGCCAACGTAATATACTACCAAGAGATTAAATCTCGACAATACCGCATACTAGTGCATACAATTTTATTATTTATGGAGGCACAATAGGGCCCAGTCTGCCACGTTCTATACAGTCATTACATCGTTAGCGGGGCTCTACTCAGCACGGCCATAGTACATCAAATATGCATAAGGTCGTCTGCTCTAGTTAAGAAAAATGTCTTGCACTCACGATCTTGCAAATTCATAATGACGTAATCATTTGCAATTTTAATATTATCATAATTGCGGCATTTGCAAGAATTTATAATTATTATACTAGCTGATGCCCTTGACTTAAGTTTTTTACACATTCTACGGAATTACATATAGCTTTAGCGATAAAGCAGCCTTTGTAATTGTATGGTGGTTTTTGTACTAAATGTCTGTTTGAAATAAACAGATTCTAGGATATTATTGACGTTTCTGTTCTATTTTATCTATGGAATTACCTATTTCTTAGATGATTTTATCCACCATTACTTTGACCATTTGACCCATTATTTTGAAGGTATACAGCCATTGGCGGATAATTAATTTGAAGTTACGCATCAGTACTCAGGTTATCTTTACATACTTATTATTTATTTAAATAACTATATGTTGTAACTTGTATGATGCATTAAAGAGACCCATGGTTACCGACAGAGTTCGTAGCTCATCGAGACGCGAAGCTGAAGTGTCAATGGACGATGCACATAGTTCGTAGAACTGATGGTCTTTAGGGTCCCATAGGACTGGTATAGCGACTTCGCACCGGAAAATGCAGTGTTGGTGAACCGACGAATTTCCATACAAAAGACTATCCATAAAAATCCATCCATATAAGAGTCCATCATAAAGAAAAACAGAAGAAGAGTTTTCTAGTGGGAGGATTCGGTGGTGGTGATACTTTACCTATAAAAGCGATGCCACCAAGCTATTTAGACATAGCTATATCTATTGGGTGAGCCGTTAAAAGTATGGATGTATAGTATATGGATTAATGAAATCCACATGCCATACACATTTAATGTTCTATCTTAGACTGCATCGTCTCTGAGGTGAGATCGCAGTAAGGGATTCTAATAAATCTTACTAAACTTGTCACGAGATAAAAAACAACGCCATAAGCAATTTCCAACGATACGTGGAACATAACTTTACATAGGTACGTCAGCTAACAGGGAATATTTTATTAGAAAATAATATATTCGAGAGACACTTGTGTGGGAGTGACTTATTTATTACCCGATGTAGCCGCCAGTGGAACCAGCTATTCTTCCCCGGGGGGCTGCTTGATCGGGATAACCTCGTGTGTTCACGTACGACAAATTTAATATCATAGGTGACTGTATAAGTTAAACTTTGAATAACGTTGAACGTACACATTTTCCTCTTTTCTTTTTATCGTCTAACCTAATATTATTATGGTAATCTTTGTGAATATTATAAATGCGAAAGTGTGTTTATTTGTTGCTTTGTTGGTTTGTCCCTCAATCACGCAGGAACAGATTGACGTAATTTTTTGTTTAAATATAGTTGAGGACCTACAGAATGATTTAAAGCTACTTTGTAACCCGGAAAAGCAAAGAAAAACTATGTAAAGTTTGCATAATTTGATTGGGAATTCGTTTTACGTTTGTGGTTTTGCGTATTCGTGACAACATAAGAGACCACCATAAGAATAAAGTATAGAAAAGAGAGACGTTTATTAACGTTGAAAATAGATTCCATGAGGATTAAGCTGAGGTGTGAATTTTGAGTGAATGTAATAGGTACAAAGCAGGTGTCAAAAACCAGTACAGTCTGCTTCACTATAATCTGTCTGCAAAGGTGTGCAGTTTTGATATACGCACACGGTGTCAGCTGCACGCAAACCTCACAGTCAGTTACGCTGCAAGACAACTGCACAAAAATGACATCTAAACTACATACAATCTAGCACTCGCCTTGCAGTCCCAATATTTTTATATTGCTTTCGGCGAAGATTATCTTGTGCAACCGGCATAGGAAGCCTTCTTTTTTTTTTATTCGTTGACAAGATAGTCCTTGACTGCGATCTCACCTGATGGTAAATGTTGATGCAGTCTGAGTTGGTAGCGGGCTAACTTGGAACGGGTATGGCAGTGTAAATTCAACCCATATCCCCTAATCGGTTTCTACACGCCTTCGTACTGGATCGCTAAATGGCTTGGCGGCACGTCTTTGACGGCAGGGTGGTAACTAGCCACGGCTAAAGCCTCCCACCACACAAAAAGCTAAAAGCCTTTTACTAAATTTCTCTCTAATGCAAAATTTGTACGACACATTTGCCTCCTAATAATTACACTTTCCACACGTCGATCTCGAGTCACGTCGGCGAAGCGGCGACGCGAAGATGGGCTAATGCACATAACGACTTGCGATTTCGTAGTTCTTGCGGATAAAATCTGCAATTTGCGAGATTGCAGTGGCATGAGGGTCGCGGTAATTGCGATCTCTTGCCAATACAGAACGCGATAAATAAAATATATGGATCTCCCTCATAGCCCTTTCAATGGTTGATGACGCGGGAACGCTATTCCACGGCACTTACAGTCCTATCCTATTATATATAAATTGAAAGGCGTGTTTATTTGTTGAATAGTCCTTCCATCACGCCAGGGTCGCGGTTATATCGAGCCAATACAGAACGCAATAAATAAAATATATTATGGATCTCACTCATCGCCCTTTGAAAAGTTGGTAACGCGGGAACCTTACTCCACAATCCTATCCTACTTATATAGGTACTATTTGGGCAACTTGTAGATAACTAGATACACTGCGTAAATTTCTGAAGACCTAATGGTAAGTTCCTAGAAGTTGTATACAAAGAATTGTACGAAGGCGTTAACTCTACTGCCGACCACGCTCTACAGGTTGACACGTTAGAGTTCTTCGTACCAGAAATGCCGAACAGTAGGTATTCATCGAATCGTATGTGTGAGCCTTAATAATTTACCTTTACAATATATTTTGTTTCAATTACGAAAGTTTTAGTTCAGTTTTGTTATCTCTAGCACATATTACAATGTGAATTGCATCAATCTTAATCTACACCAGTTGTTTTGAAATCCTTTAAAACAAGAACTATAAAAACAAGTTAAAAATACGCAAATATTAAACTATACAAGTTTTGATTTCGTAAAATGCATTTTTATTAGACGTGAAATATGATTTATCACCTATCTATCTCTAAGTATACATAAATTAAGTGGTTTAGTCTAAATTAATTAATTTCAACGATGAAGTAACAATTATGTATCGCCGAAAATAATATTATGGTCGAAGGCCAATAAAACCACGTCTCACGATGCAGCTGGACACAAAATACAAACACAAGACGTGTTTCTATTTCGTATCACTTTAATGTCAAGGTTTAAGGAAGTTTGGAGGAAATTACATTTTTCCTTATTTCTTAATTTAATTGAGAACTAATTTTCACGGACAATTTTTCAATTAAAATTTAAAAATAATTGGAAACTGCATATCTAGTATTATTTTATATCTGAGGTATGTCCGCATGATGTCATTAAAATCACCCGGAAACCATTTATTTGTCCGGTTTTTTTAAATGGGTTCCTCCCTTTTTTCTTTCGACATGGGGGTCGAAGACTGTTCTAAAAACTGTTCGGGTTAAAAAGTAGTTTATATCACTCTCAAACAAACCAACCAACAAACATAATCTAGTATTTATGATAATAATTAATAGTAAGAATTATTTATTAATCGAAGTAAAACACCTGTATAAGTGAACATTTAAAAGTTATAAATATTTACAAAAAAATCTAACCGTTTCAGACTTCAGTCACAAGTATAAAAGCAAAATGAAAAGAGAGCAAGAAAACATCGTAGAAGGTTTTCCTCGTAAAAACAATTTTTCTCCGAGAATGTGGACGTACAATTTCGCCTTTAATAAACACGTCGTGTTTGAAGGTATTAAGCCAATAAGTATTACTTGTGACAGCGTTGCAAAGTTTAAATAGGGTTTCCTGTGCCTGACGTTTCAAGCAAGACCGACACCAACGAACTATAACGCTTAGAAGCGCAATGGTCGACGCGGAGATAAACCATTTGTAATAAATTTTTAGAGACCTACTACTCAATATCATCGCGTTAGTGGGACGACCTAGCTGAAAATTATTCAAATATTGGTCAAATGCGAGTCGGACTCGTATACGAAGGGTTCCGTACCAAAAAACGCCAAAAAAAACACTGTGCTAGTAGAGGAGGCCCCTTTAGTTTTTAATTTATTTTTTATTTTTATTATTTTTTGTTATAGCGGCAACAGAAATATAAATTCTCTGAAAATTTTAACTCTACCTATTACGGATCATGAGATACAGCCCGCTGACAGACAGACGGACGAACGGACAGCGGAGGCTTAGTAATAGGGTCCCGTTGGTTACTGTTCGGGTACGGAACCCTAAAAATGACTACTTTTCTGGGAAAGGGTTGTCAAAATTTATCACAATAACCAACAAAAACGTAACTACCAGTATTAGTGCAACAAATAATTACATGGTACTCATTGCTTGTTTTGAGCCTATGTTTTGAGTGGAACTTTGTTAGAAACTTCTGTTCGAAGCGTTATAGTTCGATGACCGATACGTATTAAAATTTCTATGGCGGGTAAAAGGACCGCTGCAAATTGAGTTCCACACTGTGGGAATGGACCAACCTGACGTCAGGGCTCACGAATTGATTGGGCCAGTTGAATGTATAATCACACTGGATATACGAGATTATGCAGAGATGCATGTACAGGAAATCACCGATACCGTTTCATACATTTTTTATCCTTGATTGTGCATAGCCAAAAGCGGGGATAGTATAGCAGGTTTCAGCTTCCTTTTCAGGGTGTACGGAGTTCGTTCCCAGTCAAGCATCTCTGACTTTTAGGAGTTATTGAGGCCTTGAGGGGATTGATAAGTAGGAGCACGCCACCTCTATATCAGACGCAGCAACGGCTCCGCAGAAACAAGTTTGTAGACCAGGGGTGGTCAACTTGATTACAGTTAAGATCTACTCTTAAGATCTACTTTTCACCGACAAAACTCTGTGAGATCTACCAATTTCATACTTCTTGATAAATGAAACAGTATTACTTATGAAGTATTTTTTTTTATTAAAAGGGAAAACATAAAATTGAATTCATAGTAACTAGTTACTAACTACTCATTCATAATATTAGTGTGAGAATTGCGCCTGAGCATCTTCCGCTAGATTTGCAGTCAAGCCGCGATCGACCGGTTGGCGACACGTCTTTTTTTTTTAAATTAAGGGTGTCCCCTTTCATAAAAAGGGATTTTGGTATGATTTTATTTTTAATTTTCCTTTTATTTAAATTTTTACCATTTATAGTCTTTTTTATTTTAAGCGAATTTTTCAATTTTTATCTATTTACTTATATTTAACTAATTTTGAATCTGGGCCACCCGTGTTGTAGACGGTCCTTTGTCCTAACTCTTTACATCGATTGTATCGAGACCATTAAGTGTGAATGCGGTCAAGCGAAAAGTCAATATAAAACAAAACTCCGGAAAAACAAGACTTTTCAAATGATTGCGTATGGAAAAAAGCTTGCACTTTCAAATGAAAACTCCATTCACCCATCACAAAAGGCTAACGAATCTATTGACACTTTAGTAATTGAAATCCATCACAGAATTGGACACCGACTAAACAAGCAAACAAACATATTGCAGTACCTATATTTTTATATGGCAACGTTGCATTTAATTTTTTTCCTAAAAAACTTGTTGCATATCTGATAGGCTTAGAATAATATCCGGTTAAATATCGGGTACTGTGGCAAGTAACTTTCACAGTTTCTTGCACAATGATATTCTAAGCTCAATTTTGGTAACATCTTTAAAAAATGAATAATATCCTTTCGACCGATTCCGGCCACAGCACCCAATCTTCACAAATTTTTCGGAAGTCTAAAGAATTTTTATAATAAAAAAGTGGCTTCATATTGTGGATTAAGATTATTCAAATCGTATGGAAAATCTGACTTTTTTACTATTATTATAGTATACTTCATACTAGTAAGTACATTATTTTTAAATTACTTTTTTACCATCAGTTAATCCTGGCTTATAAGGCAGCTTATCGTAATTATTTCAACAGGGATACGCCACTCGAACCTTAATAAGTGTTGATTAACGATCCATGAACGGTTCGCAGCTTTTAGGGTGTAAAAGTAGGATAATTATATTATCATAAAAAAATACAAGTGCAATATAAAACATATTTTCAAAATATGCTTTAGGCAAGTTAATGAAAGTCTTTTAACATCCAAACCACTAATAGGCCGGAATAGGATTTGTTGTTATTAAATAACTTATTTAATGCGACGATTTTATTTAAATGTTCCTCAGTTCGTGAGATTCTCGTTTCCTAAAGGGTTTTATGAATACAATTTTGTAATAACACAAATACGGGAATTAACATCAATTTTGTTTTGTGTGCTTGGAGTACAATTTACATAATAATCGAAGCGTGCATAAGGGTTATTACACACATAAAACAAAGTGTCGTTCATACTCCTTCAAAATTTTTAGTGAAAAACTTCACGAATTTTTAATGCAATATACAGGCTTAAATACCCACACCTGAATATATTTTGGGTAAAGTAATTATTCACTGGTATGACTATTTTATTTTTTAATGCCTTTTTTAACTAGATTTTAAATTTTATTATTTTTCTTTTAATAAACTATCTAAATATATGGATATTAATACCAGAATTATAAGCACTACACGATACAGAAAAATATAATAATTACAAGCGTACTTAATAGAGAAAAATTTGTTTTTTCTTTGAAGATTTCATAGGCAGTTCAATTCAATTTGTCCATTTTAGCGAATAGTAATTTAGGTTACGATGGGGCTGGCCTGTCCATGACGGACTTCCTTTAAAAAAAATTAAAAAAAAACCTCATTTTCGTTGTCGTCTCAAACGAAAGGCCTCCATTGCTGTACATCCGTTTTATACATAGAGTAATCTTGTGCCGCTTGTGTCCAGTGGCTTCCAGCTTCATCTTCGATTCGTAAGATTGCGTCAGCCATCCATCCAGTGAAAGGTGGAACAACTTTTCCAGTGCAGAATTTGAGCACCTTGGGACCACAATGTCTGTTCTTTGCTTCGAACTATGTTATATAAAGTTTGTCTTATGTCAGTACCTAATGCTGCCTTACAGGAGGATATTGGTCAACTTCAACTTGGCTAATAATATTTTTATATAAAAAAAATATTATTGTAGTTAGCAGTTGCCCTTATTCGTGAACGCTCAGTGCAAAGCTGTTGTTGGCAAGCTGTTGTTTTTTAAAACAACACTAACTTGTATTACTACGATATTAAAATATTATATTTATTACTCCACTTACTTTTCCTTTACCTTTTCAATGGAATATTTAACTGGAGCCTTACCTGAAATAAGAAAACATGACACTTTAATTAATTCTCAAGTTGAAGCTAATTTATCTTTTTAAAAATATTGGTAAGATAAGTTTTTAATCAAGTAATAAAATTGAGTTTAATTTGATTTGATTGACAAACGTGGCCGGATTCGGTTGAAAGGATATTATTATTACTCAAATTTATTACCTACATCTTATAGAGAACTCTCTATTCAAATGTAACAACTATCAAAATCTTTTTTCCTTCGTAGCTACAAAAGTGACTGTGGATTATTTTAAGCTTAAAATCGAGAGTGATTCAAAAGCATTTAAGTACTACATAAAAAGTAATATCCGGGTGAAACTGTATTAAAGAGCAAAATGTTATTTAAGCGAATAGTTTTAACGAGAGCCGCAAAAACATCGTTATGCAGCTTCACCGTTTCAAAGAGTAATTTGAATTATTTTAAATATTTAGATTGCTACTTATGAAAAACAACTTCACCGTCAAAATACTGGTTCTAGTTATTTAAAACCTGGTATAGGTTATAAGTCACCGAAATAGCTCTGTGAGTTGCGAAACTGAAGTGGAAATGGGCGGGGCACATAGTTGGCAGAGCTGATGGTCGAATGGGGTCCTTAAGTGCTGGAGTGGTGACCCCGCACCGGGAAGCGCAGACCACCCACTAGGTGGACCGACGACATCAAACGAGTCGCAGGGAGCCGCTGGATTCAGACGGCGCAAGACCGAGGCCAGTGGAGGTCCATGCAAGAGACTATGCCCAGCTGTGGGCGTCTATCAGTTGATAAAGAAGATAGGTTATAAATAGGTGTAGAATTCATTTTTCTTTAAATGGAACGATCTTCGAGATAGATCTTAACCAGTAAAAAAGATTCATCAAAATCGGATAGCCCCATACAAAGTTATGAGTGATAGAAACGGCAAAACCGTGTGCTACTACCCTTAGACGTGGAATTTATTTTAGTTTTAAATTTTATGTGAAACTTAGTATTAGGTCTAGTATTGATTCGTTCTACTAAAGTTAATAAAGAGAAACTCAGCCTAAGGCAAGATCTACCAAGACGTTGAATGTTTTTGTTGTGGTTTCAGTACCATTAACATATTTATTCGGGCATAAAATCGCTTATTGACCCGGCTGTGGTAAACTAAATAAATACAGTGTTGGTAGCTACATTAGTCTCTACTGCGAAATATGTAGAAATTATTTGCAATGCTCAAGTTTGTCTGTTCGTCTGTCCGTCTGTTGCATTGCACGGGTAGGTATTTCACGGGTTCTTAAGAATCCTTCAACACGGGTCCTGATCATCACGAATCTTGAAACTGGGTTTATGCTTCAGATAGTAGGTACGTTGCTGACACCTGATGGTAAGTGAAGATGCAGCCTAAGATGGAACGCGCTTGCCTAGAAAATGCCTATTCACTCTTGATTAGTAAGAGACGTCACGTAAGTCCTGTTATTACAAAGTCTCGTGGACTGTGAGTAGGCAATTATTTTAGACCCATGAAAACAGAAATATTTGGTAAAAAGCTCAAATAACACGCAAGCAGAATTACGGGCTGTTAGTTAATGTTAAATTGCCTTAATTCGCTTAAACAGTTTTACTTAAAACATTAGTGAAAACAAACATCAAAACAAAATAGGAGAAAGCCGATAAGGAAAGCTGACGATATTATTCGTTATGTGGATGAAAAGCAAAAGATTAATGTGGATTCGTATGACGAACAAAACAAGGGACCGAATATTGAGAAATGAGAACGCAAGATCAAACATAATCTCGTCTTTGATGATGAAATACCTAGAATTGAATGCCAATAAATGTTTACAGCTCTACAATGAAATAACCAACTATTATGAGCAAATATAAAAAGCCAAAATTAGGATGAAAGGGAGAATTATTTACTCCAACGAAGAGAAGCCATATTTTGTGTAAGCCAAAGGTTTAGAGGTAGACTTGAGATTAGGGAGCACAAAATGTCTTAGGTTCCACTGTTGCATAGTTTACGTAGATTCTTTTTTTATGATTTATATACGAGTCAAGAGTGAATAGGCAAGCGCACTAAAACCACTACACTACATCATTAATAGTCATCAAGCGCAAGGCTATCTCATAATTAAAAAAAAAGCTTGCCAAGCCTCGACGAGAGTCCTTAGATTCCAACTTCCTTTGTCACGTAAAAAATAGCACATGAAAAAACCATTTTTGAAATTATAGAGATATCGATATACATGGATAGAAAAATACAACTCCTTTTTCTCCTTTTTCTAAAGTCGGTTAAAAAAGTAGCCTAAGTTACTCCCGATTACATCAGATATCTACCAGTGAAAGTACCCTCAAAATCGGTATAATTACATAGTTCTCAAATTAAAATTTCATATTACAGGGTCAAATCAAATACCAAAAAAGAAAGTGTAAGCTCAAACAATGGCAGCCCAGATTCATTTGAAAAGACAAAACTTATGTCCAAACAGGAGAAACTTTTACAATAAAAACGGCGGGCTTTTTTAATTTCCGTCTCAAGTTTCATTTTACGAGATTCAAATGGCAACAAGTTCACGAAACATTTAATTAGTGGCAAGAGTTGAGCGGAAATGAAACGTCCTACGGACGGCCTTAACTCGTAACTCCATATAACATCTTAAAATTGGGACAGACCCGCTACCATTTCAGTTTGGTTTGGAAATTTAGGTATATGTAGCGGAACTCAGAATTTTAATTCTTGTCATTCGTGTAGTTGTTCTTTTTGATTTGTTCTTGTTTATCTTGGAGCCTAGGTGGGAGCGGTCAGGCAAGAGCAAGCTCTCGCTCACACTTATACAGATACGATACAAACATCAACCATGAGCCACGCGCCCTCGTGAATTGCAAAAACTATAGGTATATTTGACAACTTTATGACAAGTCTTTTATATTCTAATGATAAATATTCTGTCAAGTAACTTACTAAGTGGAATGGAATCAAGAAAACTGGTTGCATTGATGCACTGAACAGTTAAGTCGATTTTTTGCAGAAGTGCGAGCCTGTTGCAATATAAAGCAAAACGACTAGTGAATTTTGAACCATAAAGTAAATGGATGTTACTAGAAATCAGTCAAAAGATTTCGATTAAAACTAACACATCCACCGTTCCGTAGAACAAAGTGTCATCTGCTAAATTCATAACTTGAGATTTGAGCCTTGTAGATGTGACTTTTAAGGCTCAAATTTCAAGTTGTAATTTTGGCAGATGAGACTTTGTTCTACGGAACGGTCGACATATTGAGACGTTCTGCGAAATCAGTTAATACATGGTGTCTCTACCCGCAACACCTTCGCAAGTGCGTGATTCCTGCTTCGCGATGTTCACGCCTTTATTTTGTTCGCTGATCCGTGGAGTTTACTTTAATGAAATTTTGTTCGATAAAGTTATCGAAACTTCAACGGATTAATTTAGAAGTTTAAGATTTAACTTCGTATTGTCGCGATTCGATACATTAATATAAAATAATAAGATTGATATTTATTTTAAACCGTTGAAAATTAAGATAGAATAAGACAAGGTAAGGCAGCTCATTTCATTTTATGTTAGTTATATTTTAATCACACGCGTCCGCTGAAAATCACTTTAAAATTTTGTCAGTGACACAGTGAGCAATTTTACGAGCAAATTAATTGATAATTAAGTTTTCAGAATTTTAAAATATGAGATGTAGTAAATTAAAAGGTAAAGCGAACATTTTTTAAAGGGCGTAAAATTCAGGGCTCATGCGGCACGGATATGTGGGTCAAATGTTGAGTTTACTTCAAAGATTTTATTCACATTTTTATATCAAAACGAAGATAAATACAAACTATTTACTCAGGTTGCTCAGGTAAAATCTATAAATAACATTTTAAGAGTCCTTCATGTAGATGTAAGCATTAGGCTGCTAGCATAAGCAAAACTGCCTATTCTAATGTAAACATTTCCTTTAGTTCCGCTGCTATAGTGTCCCAGCGGAGATGTGCAAACAGCCTTAATTCATTAATAAAAAAATTATATATACTCTCGTGCTGTTGTCGTCAAAAGACTATATTCGTCTACTCCAAGAGATTGTACATAGACATGACATAGACATGTAGGAATTTCCACACGCTGCCTATGTTTTACGTGGCCTATTTCCTATGTGACTCGGATCTGATACTGTCAGTCCACCTAGAGAGAGGTCTGCTAACACTACGCTTTACATCCGGAGGTTACACAAAATGGAGATCCTTCAGAACTGAAGATCCTATCGGTTCTTCAGTTTATGTGAGTCGCTCACTACAGCATCGCGATTCAACAAGCTAACTTGATGATTCATGTACCTCTCATTTACAAAGAGATATTCCAACTATAGTTTCCTCCATCGGTAATCCTTCGCCTCTAAATCGCTTTCGTCTAATATTAGGTAATCAGGACTAAACTATTGTACTCCAGAACTAACATAATACATACTATGATTAAAAAAATCGCTATAATAAAAAATTCAGCATCAATTTTCTGCTTTGCCTCCGAAGCCTATACATAATATACCTAATGTGAAATATCTCAGCCACACGAGCACGTAACGATATAAGTTACACATTAGTCGGTTCAACGGTTTCAGCGTGAAATATAACAAACTTTTCCTCCAACAATATTTTACTCGATATGAAAGTAACTTTGCCGTCAGATAGTGGCTACAGCCACTTAGAAATTACAAACATTTGGTCTGCAAAAACACTCTGTATAAGCTCAATATAAGTAAAAATCAGCATCATCATCATAATCATCATTGCCAAAATGAATCCACTGATGGACATAGGCCTCTTTTAAGTAGCACCAACGTTGGAACGCTAAATATGAATCAAGGATGACAAAGATATACTAGACGTACAAAAAAATAACAATGAAACGGTTCTGTATTTGTTTGTCTTTACAAAAGTCCAACACAACCCCAAATTGTCAGTTTCAGCGTTTTCCAATTATATAATTAAAAAACTAGTCACATAGAGTTGGACTCTACGTAATATGTTTAAGTATTCATCTGTAATGCTAATAAATTCAGCTCTAACACCAACATCGTTACATACCTTTGTACAAGATAAAACAGCTGTTAAGATTCAGAAAAGGAAAACTTTGAAATGACGACGCTTTCTCTATGCTAACGACGCGGACGGGAGAGAAAGTTTTCACGAGTTGACATTTCCACAACCCACTGACGGCGCTCGTGTGTCGTCACTGTGCACCTCACCCTCAATCTCGTAAACACGACATTGCTATTAAGGTACACTCGGTAACAACGGCTAACAAGAGTAAAATTGCTCCGATATACATATATGTACAAACAACCCTATATAACATAAGACCAGTCGCAAAGAGTCGCTGGATACAGGTGGTGCAAGACTGAATCCTGTGGAAGTCCATACAAGAGACCTAAACACGACATTGCTTTTAAGGTACCTATAGTTCTTTCAATTCATGAGGGCGCGTGAGCTTTACCTACTTATGGTTACGTCATGTACATACACATTGCGTAAGTGTGCGTGCTTGTCGGGGCCTAGGTGGGAGCAATCACAGTTCTCGTTCACACTTATACAGATACGACCAACACACAACCATGAGTCACGTACCCTCGTGAGTTGCAAGAACTATACACTCGTTAATGACGGCTTATAAGAGTAAAATTGTTGTGATATACAGATGTACAGTGAAGTGTTGGCAGGCCCCCACTACGTGGATGATGACATGAGACTAGTCGCAGGGAGTCGCTGGATACAGGCGGCGCAAGACGGACTTCGACAAGTCCACACAAAAGATATTTGCCTAGTAGTGGACTCGTATCTATTGATGAGAAAGACAGGCCGTAAATTATATATTTTTTTTACAAACAGAAAAAATAAATTGGTTCAGCGATTTAAAGTGGTTGCTCTACACTTCTAGTTCGCTTTGAATAAATGTCTATGAATTCAGTGAAGCTGGCGAATTTGAAATTCTGATAAAGCGACGCTACTACTAGCTTTATTTTTAGAGCAAGAAGTTGGGCTGGATTCATAATATTATGCCGTGTGGCGTGCTGGGCCATGCCATGCCAGGGCGATTTTCAAAATTCCTTTTCGACCGGATATTGTACAGACGAGGCACTGACACAGGGTCTGAACTCTAGACCATTGGATTCCATTGAAACTGCAACCCGACTGCGAATTTGCAGTTTGGATTGTTCGATTGCAACTGACAATGTCAGTCGACTGCGCAGTTTCATGTAGATACTAGAACTGCACGTCGTCTATACCTACGCCAACTACGCAACTGGTCGGCAGTTGCGATGTAGTTGTCTGGTCACCGTCACACATCAGTCATTCATATTCGTGCAAATATACTGACATCACAAATAAATTTTTCTAGGATTTCTAGCACTCTACTACCTGTGCTACTACCTCCCTAAAATGGAATTAGCTTCCGCCACCTCTGCACTCTCAAAACCTCAAAAATTGTAAACGCATAGGCTGTTCATCTGGTACTGCAGATGTTCATGAACAACGGTAATCACTTAACATCAGCGGACTCGCTTGCTTGTGTCTATATATGCTAATCGTATTTAATCCTTTCAAAATATTTTTTTAAACACATATACAGCAAAATAAAAATATACAGAATATAACCGCAATGTGCAACGATTATCGCTTACCATCAAGTGGGATACAAGCTCGGACGGCCAAAATTACATTAAAAAGCATAATTTTGTTACATAACCGTGTTAAATTATTCATACGGTACTAATTATTTATTCTACGTAAATGTATTAATGTCTGTGAGTGTATGTAATGAAGTTACCCTGCCCCGTGCCACTCGGCATTACAAATGACCCAACTTTGAAAGCGGTGAGTCGGCGGTGGAGGTCGCAATGCGTAATTAGATATCGCTTTAGATTTAGCATTAATTTCATGAACCGCTTTATTACCGCATCCGCAATTAAACTCTTGTAGCATCATATCTGTTGTTCACGAGAGAACTTTTACTTCAGTATCGGATGGCAAAGTGTAGACATAATTAATATCAAGATTATTTTGATTTAAACTTATTCCCTGGCACATTAGTGAGTCTTATGATTTAATAAGGGGAATGACTCGAGTTCTATTCCCAGTAGGGTCAATTTGGGAATTTAAAATTTCTCAAGTAGGTACCTTTGGTGTAAGTCTGGTAGAAAGTCTGACTTGGTAACTATAGTCAGGTTACATTTAAGCTCCGAAGCATCAAATGCCCTAGATCAAGTACCGAAAGCACAAACTTGGCAACATTTTCAAAAACAACAACGAGTATTTCCAAAACTCAAAAGAGTTTGAGTTAACGATGAGCGTTCGTTACCATCGCACTAGGTAAAGGTATGTAGAATAAAATAAATAATAGGTAAAAAAAAGTTCGACAAGTCCTTTCTAATCACAAACTTAACTGCAGACTGAATAACTTGTAGCCAACTTGCTCCATCTTGGCATACGTCTCTCACAAGAGATAGGAAACATAGGTTTATCTAAGAATTCAGTTGAGCACTTATGCATGAGCTCAGCATATATTAACTTAAGTTACCTTCCTGCTTAAAGCAAAGACAAACATTGTTTCACTTGTCAACTGAACAAATTATAATGTAACTTAACTTGCCAATAATATTAATTTGCTGCGAACGACAATAGTTGGTTTGTTTATAATCGCCCATAAGTGACATGTACCTATAGAGTACCTAGCTGAGTTCGAAGATATGAAATAAAATGAAGAAAAGATGAAGCGGACTATCTTCCGAAGGTCCTCGAATGACAAACACCATCAGCACAAGGAAACAACGATGAAACACCCCTTATAAGATGAACTGACATCCCAATTGAGTCGCTGAGCAGTTGGTACATAAACGGTTATCTTCGTATTCAGTGGTGATCCTTACTAAAGTCCATTGTCCAGGTGTGGACATCTATCGTTTGAAACGAAGAAGATAAAATATTAAACCGGCTTATCTTAACGCTAACATTAGCCGCAACATATACGTATTACAACTGGCAGAATTCCCCGAAATACGTAAAATAAAACTATTTCTCATAAATCGACAGTCAGAGTTATTCAAATTAAAGGTTTTCTGTCCGGTCATGAAAATAAAACATGAAAATTTTTACGAAACGAACTAAATGAATGCCGCCGGTCGGGCAGAATTTTCGAAAAACGCTGTGAGTCGAAAAACTTTCGACCAATAATCAATAGATGAAAAGCTAAAAGTTCATCGAGGACCAAATGCAGCACTCATCCGGTGAAAAGTCCCACATGAAAAGATAAAAAGTTTTTAATGAAATGAAATAAAAAATATTTTTTCTAACAAAATTGATACGAGAAATACCGAAAACTGGATCTGAATATTACGTAAAAGTTATAATATCATTTTATACTGTTATCCAGAAATTCAACACTACAGACTAGTTCTATTAATCCTACTTCCTACTAATATTATAAATGCGAAAGTTTGTCAGGATGGATGGATGGACGGATGTTTGTTACTCATTCCCCTCACAGAATGATCCGATTTGACCTAAATTTGGAATGAAGATAGCTCATACCCAGGATAAACTCTAGGTTACATTTTATTCCGGAAAATTAAAGAGCTCTCATAAAAACTTTAATTCAAGCGGACGAAGTCCCGGGCATCACCTAGTAATTTATATTATTAGGATAGTAGGATATGGTACTTCTTATGCATCAGAGTGT
This sequence comes from Hipparchia semele, assembly GCA_933228805.2. Lineage (NCBI taxonomy): Eukaryota > Metazoa > Arthropoda > Insecta > Lepidoptera > Nymphalidae > Hipparchia > Hipparchia semele. The sequence continues at coordinate 6,325,196 of OW121721.1, read as the reverse complement.
TATACCGATTGCTTAGATATAAATATTGTATTCTTATATAGTTCTTGCATTTCACGAGGGCACGTGAGCTTTACTTGTGGTTACGTCGTGTACATGCACATTGCGTAAGTGTGCGTGCCTTTCAGGAGCCTAGGTGGGAACGGGCAGGCGCGAGCAAGCTCTCGCTCACACTTATACAGATTCGATACACACACAACCATGAGCCACGCGCCCTCGTGAATTCTATACATTTTCCACGGGTTACCGTGGAACAAAATGGACTTAATAATCGAATAATCTATTCGGTGCAATGTACATAATAATAACGTTAGCTTGTGGTTACTGCGCTGACAGTGTCGGGATTATATTACCAATGTCAGTAGGTATGTGCATAATATGCACTGACATTAAATATTGTGTAGGTAATATTTTACACACAATAATACTCGTACAGTAGGGTTGCGAAGAGAGCAGTTCAACGCAAATGAGTTGTATCACGGAGTAAAGTAAAAATTAAACCTTGTTATACTTATATTACATGTAAACGGTACAAGAACACAATTTATCTATAAATATCTTCTAACGAAATTTCTTCCAAGGGTCATAGCGGGCCAACATCTTCAATATTCTTTTAATATCAAAAATTTTTGAAATAGCGACCGTAAGAAAAGAGATTTGTCAACCAAGATCTTACAAAGAAAATTTGTAAAATTTTTGTATCGCTATTCACTTATACTTTAAACTGGAGTTTAGTTTTCCTATCAGAAAAAATGCCAAATTAAACTGAATCAACGGTTCATGAAATCCAACGAAACGAACTTACAGGCTGTCACATTGAACTCGTCAGGGAAACCATTTTGATGTGAGTTCGTCAGGGGTAAAAAAATCCGACCCAAAAATATTGGCCATAGAAAATGCATTAAAATTTGCACAGCCGCTTTCAAGTGAAAGGATTTAATAAAGCTATGCCCCCGGTAGTTACTACATGATTTATAAGGCTATCCGAAACGCCTCACATACGCTCTGAGCGGGTTTAATAAAGTGTAGACAGAAGGGAATATTGTATCAAGAGTAATTGAACGTTATAAATGAAATGTAGCCCACTTTTCAAATCAATTTCTTGGTATTCTGAATGTTAGAATTTTTGCTTTGCGCTTTCGTTATTTCCCGCTGAGTTAAACGAGTATATGTATATGGTGTACAATTTCGATATATTCCATGAGTGCGGTATATTATTTTTCTTCTTCTTCAGAAAATATGCGTACACTTCTGAACACAGTTCCCACTAATTCATTGAGAGGTTTAAATTAAGAGATCGCCATTGCGATCGTTACACTGATGCAATCATTTTTAGAGAATCGACACGCAGTTTCATTACGCGCTTTATTTATATCTTAGCATCGATATTCATTCGCTGTATCTTAGTCATTAGATTTTATGACGAACTAGCCGATGCCCGCGACTTCGTCCGCGTGAATTTAGTTTTTAAAATCCCGCGGGAACTCTTTGATTTTCCGGGATAAAAAGTAGCCTATGTTTTAATCCAAGGTATAATCTATTTCCATTTTGAATTTCAGCCAAAGCGGTCCAGTAGTTTTGGCGTGAAAGAGTAACAAACATACACACACACATACAAACTTTCGGCTTTATAATATTAGTGTGATGTGATGATAACAATTAATATTAATTACTGACTGCCCATCTTGACATGCGTTGGATTGGTGTACCTACGTATGCATTTTTGCACTGTATGTACATAGCATAGCTTTATAAAAAATTATTTTTTTTTTTAAAAGAGCAACTGCTGAGTTTCTTTCCGGCTCTTCTCAGCAGAATCTGCATTCCGAACCGGTGGTAGATTTATGACGTGTCATAAGAGCTACAAGTTAGCCTACATGAAATAAATAAATTTTGAATTTGAATTTGAATTTACATTTTACATTTTATTGCATCGTCGGTAGTAACATGACTATATTATGCGTAAATTTAAATCTATCCAGCAATTAGAAGGTAAACGATAGATAATTAATCGTAAATCAGCATTCATAAATCAGCATTTTGTACTTTTAGTGCCTTTACCAACGTCGAATGAAGTTTAACAGAAGAATAAATTGAGCGTTCTGATAGTTTTTGTATTGAAAATCTGACACAATAACTTTACGCTCGGTTAAGATTTTTTTACGTTGGTGAAATCTAATCTGCTTAAATGAACCAAATAGTTATGACTACTGTAACAAGGTCACTTATTTATAAGATAGTCTAAAGATGGAGTGATAATAAGCCTTAAAAAAGGCTTAATAATCAAGGTATAATAAGCCTTAAAAAGGCTTATTATTTACTAACTGATGCCCGCGACTTCGTCCGCGTGGATCCCGCGGGATTTTCCGACATAAAAAGTAGCCTATGTCACTTTTCAGTTCCCCAACAATACCGATGCAAAAAATGACGTCGATGGGTAGCTCTGTTGCAATGTGATTGAAAGACAAACCAACAAACAAATACACTTTCGCATTTATAATTTAGTATAAGAAAAATATGAATAAAAATTGCTTATGAATAACTGTTCAAAAGATTTAGAACGGGACCATTTAACGTAAAATCTCCTCATAGTATCCGAGCAAGTGAACTAATTCCTGTAAGTACAGCCATCTTGTCTCCATTACACCTCGTACCGCCCTCCGCAGAGACCAATATATCTTGCTGGATGCACTAACACCTAATAACACCTAATTCATTGCACCGACTTAGCTAAGTACCACTACTTTAGCGTGTAAATACAATGAATGCTAAATAAGATAACTAAGTCTTAGCCAAGTACTTTATTATAGCCTCGATAGTCTAACGGTTAAAGGTGCGGATTGAAAACTGAAAGGCATCAGGTTCGATTCTCCACTCGTTGCACTATTGTCGTACCCACTAACACAAGCTTTCTGCTTATTTGAAGGGGAGAGGAGAACATTATTAAAGTTCAACTTGGCTGATATTCTTGATTTAAAAAAATGTATTGCTTAAATACAGTCAAATACCCAATTACTTACAAGTTTTCATTATTTCCATTTTTCAACTGTTCTTTGGCGTTTTCGCTATTTTTTTTTTTATTTTTTAACCACCCCTGAACGAAAAAAACCAAGCCAGTCTAGCCGTTTTTGAGTTTTAGTTAGACTAATAAACAGCAATTGTTTTGTATAATTATAGATTATATGTAAGGCATAGTAATATTGACAAACAAATATCTGCCATATAGGTTTACTATAATTTATACGATAACCTATAAGATACTGTGGATTCTTATTCACCCGGGGCAGTATTTTATTTTGACCGAATTTATTATTTCATCTTTATTCAGAGAGCCCATGAATAAAACATCAATATAGTTAGAGCTAGACGTCCACGCGACAAATCCGTTGCGAATCATCGTTTGTCAAATCTTGTTAACATTAATAAATTAATTATGCATTCATAAAATTGTTCTATAATAGGATTTAGGTATAGGATAAAGAATGAGGACAGTAACTGTAACTTGACTGTGGAAAATTGGATGTAACTTCTGGAGTTTCTGGCCAGCTCTTGCAGAATGTGCATTCCGAACACGGTGGTAGAGTTGTGACGTGTCATAAGAGTTACAAGTTGGCCTACATGAAATAAATAATTTTGAATTTTGAACTTTGAATTTTAACATCCATCATATTGATTTAGTTCGTGTAAAAACAACCCATGTCACCCGTACCACAATGACAAATCGATTGACTACATTCATCAAAATCGGCTCAGTAATTTAGGTATCACGGTGAACCATTCGTAAATAGTCACATACATACATCCATAGACTGCTAAAATCATAACCCTTAATTTGGCTTTGTATTAATCGGATAAAAATGGGATAAAGTTACGTCGTTTCAAATCACTAATTTCACGACACAATACACTTTAGATGCGCTAATAATGTTTACAAAGCACATTGACTAACGAATCGTAATATGCTCGTGACACAGAAGCGGAAAAACTGTGTTTTTCTTTTGCGTTTTCCTCATTTCTGAACATTTCAGAGTCAACACAGGCGTTTTGTCATTCTTCCGGCATTCCAGTGTATGGAATGAATACATTCTTAGGGTTGGTACACATTCTTGGTATCATCCTACAAAACGTCTTTTTTTAATAGACTAGCGCTTGACTGTGATCACACATGATGATGAGTGAACAATAGAGAGTGTTGCAAGTTAAAATAGATGGCGCTAGCTGTAGGTTGGCACGCAATGTAAGGCGATTGACGTGCGTTGCATAAGACGCTGCTATAGAAAATTACTTTTCGTTCCAGACACTTCAATTTTATTCATTTATGTAGAAGATTATACCAAATACCTGTCATACCTTTTACCTCTTATACTCGTAATTCGAGTGCAATAGTAAGCTTTTAATGGTAAATGATATATATGTTGGTTTGCATAAATATACCGAGCTACAAGTTGGTTGACATGAAAGATTTTTTATATAAAAGAATATTAGCCGTGCTGAACTTGACCACAAAAAAACAATTTCTCGGTACATCTTAGATGAGCTTTTAATTGAAGCCTTAAAATATAACGAGTCAAGTTTTGTAGCTTTAAAAAGATCGACGTCTCGAAATATCTCGAAGAAAATATTAAAGAAAATGGGTCAATTTGACAAAATTACCAACAACAAGCTTTGAAAGGGTTTTGTTTCCTGCTGTTTACGGAAAATTTATTTATCCAATAGAACTTTTGGTTAAGTAGCCCCTTAAGAGCTATTCAGACAGACGTAAAGGCTAGTTATCTACATCGAGTGTGAAACTAAAAGAACTTTCTTTTTCTTTGTTTGTTTTGGCCTTGATTTGCCAACTGCTGCGTTGTTTGATTTTAAGGGGGCATATTCAAGACCAGAATGTTCAATTCGCAAAATGATCAATTTTGCTAAAATGTTCAAAACGCATATGACAATGACAAGATAATGACAAGCAATTATTGACAAGAAGCCAAAGAGATTTTTTTTTTGCGATAAATCTTTGATTGACCAAGTTAGAGATAGAATGATAAATAGAAGCAGATCCTCTTTGCGTAAATGTATTTCTTTTGCATAGTGAAAATAAAGTCCTCCCGACCGAATCCAGCCACGGAGGCCAATCTCCACAGAGATTAGCCATCTGCACGGGAGGTATTCTAGTGCACATGTGTGTGCAAACACAGATGTACTCTCTATTTCCTCACTCTCATAGTCCGATGGAACTGAAAATCCGACACCGGAAATCAGGCGCAGGACTGACGGCTTCATGTACTGTCCGAGGCACGAGGGTGAGGGGGCGTTACCGCCAACTTCTTAACTCCGGGCTAGTACTGAGATTTTTTTGACAAAAAAACCCAATATATTTTTGGCCCGATGCGCGAATCAAACCCGGGACCTCGTCATCCGCAGTCAAACTTGCTAACCACTACACCAACAAGGAAGGAGTAATGCGTAGGCGAAATAAAGACTCTGAGAGGCATCCTAATTATTATGTGTCCCTACCGGCCGTGGCATATTATAAAAATAAAAAAGAACACCTCTTTTATAATAAATAACACGTCCTATAGTAGGCGAAATTTTCAAAATTATTATTCGTAGCACGTTCAGCTGGGAACCGGTTGTGGGAAATAATTTGTGCACCCATTTTGTATTATAACAAATTAAGCTATAATTAATAAGAGACCAAAGAGACTCTAGAGAGAACTTTACCCACTGCCAACATAATGTTAAGGACATATTATGTCCTGAATACGTGAATCCTTATAGGAAATTACTTGGATAACTTTAAGCTCGGGTTTGAGTTGTAGATTCTGCACTTAACGCAACACCAATTTAAAATTTCGACTCCCCATTTTGCAATGAAAATAGATTTTTTTTTCTTTCATTTGCAGTAGGTATAGACTGTAGCGTACAGTTTGTCAAGCACTATTTAAAACAATTTCAAAGTAACCTTTACCCGCGACTTCGTCCACATAGGTTACAGAAAATCTAACGAGAACCCTGTTTTTCCAGAGTAAAAAGTAACTTATATCTCTCTCCAAATCCTTAACTGCTTTAACTATTAACTTTGCGGTGATCCTTTTGTTTTCAAATGGATCACCGCAAAACAAATAGTTTAACAACGAACGCACCTTAGCTCATATTTATTCACGACGCGTTCATGAATACACAACGACTGTTAACACAATCCTCAGGGAGCTAGTGATAACGCACAACGCACCCGGGGTTCGCGTTAAGGGCAATTCAGTTTAGCATCTTTACGGTATAGGTGTGCGTTAACTGAGCATAACTGCGAAGTTTGCGATCTTCATCGCACGATAAGGATACACAGGACGCCAGTGTATTGTAACTGTATGAAACCTTCGATCAATAGTGTATAGATACTAATGTCCGTGTTTGCAAAAAACCGCCCAAGTTGGACTTATACATAAAGGTACCATCGAATAATATCAGAACTCAGAAGTAGTTATATGTATAAGATTTAAAGAGGTTTGAAGGAAAATATATTATATTTCTCATAAGTGAAAACTTATTTTTTACAGACACTTTCCAATTAATTTGTGTAGGATTATCAGATACTTTGGTTTTGTATGTATCATGCTTCAAATATTTTCAGTGCAAAAACAAATCATCAGTAGATTGAGAAAGCATCGCGACGGCATTATTGATAATACTTTTTTACTGCCAAACTCCGCACTACGTTCATGAACGGTCTGTTTTTCTGACTGCAAACAAAATTGGTAATCGAATTAACGCAAATTCAAATCAATATATAGTATAAGTGCATTTACAATCCAAGGGAAAACTTTATTATTGCTACAACTTTCATGGAAACATTTGCTATCGGGAATAAATTGCAGTTGAGAACACGTCAACCACATATGAATTGCCGTTGATTGCACGTATAAATTGAATGCATTTATAACTGACAAGATAACTAAGTTTTGTATAGAAATTAATAGCGCAGCAAAAATAATATGTTGTACTATATTCTAAACTAGCGTCTACAAAGACTGCGATAGTGTGTTTGTTTGTTTGTCTTTCAATCACACAGCAAAGGAGCAATTGATTGATGTGGATTTTTGTCTATAGTTATATTTGTGTATGTAGTTGAGGACCTGAAGGTCTGGAAGTTTTGGATAGGTTCAATTTAATTCCGGAAAAATAAAGTTTTCCGCGTGATTCTTAAAATGAAGTCACAGGCAAAGTTAGTCATCATCATTTATTATAAAAGCAAAACCCCATTCAGTTCTACTCTACATCGTGCAGACGATTTGACGGTGTAGGAACACCGTCTAATACTAGGAAGTATTCCTGGTTTAAGATGGTTTCTAGTACATATAAGTCAATCGTGTGTTTGCTGAAAAATAAAATCCATACTAAATTATTTGCGAAAGTAACTCTGTCTACTATCTATTCATGGCTGAAACGACCTTAATAAAATTCAGAAGAGAGATAGTTTGCACCTTGGATATGGACACAGATTTTTTTATCTTGAAGAATCCAGAAACCGTAAAACCAAGGAAAATGTCGCGGGCAGAAGAAAGTTTTGACTATGTTAAAATTATGTATGTAAATTATCACAACAAAATACGTTTTAGTAGAGGTACGGGCAGTATTTTACGTGCAGTGGGGTAGTTACTTTATGCCCGGGTTGTTGATAAACGACAGTTGTCTGACTCTGGGAATCTGGCGGCATGTGTCCGTTATGTTGCTTCTGATGTCAGAAGAATAGTTTAGACTTTAGAGAATATCTCTTTCCAAAGGTAGGTAAGTTTGGTTAATAAACCAAGTTTGTAAAAATCTAAAGCAGCATCGGCGCAAGCTTGCCTGTGTGATGGTATTCTACAAATATGTTTCGGAGAGTGTGCATAAGAACTATTTCATTTAATTCCTTCATCGCTGCAAATTGCCACCGCGGGAGACCACTTTTATTTCTTCACTACAGAAAAAATCTTATTTCTAACATCGGAACTTCTCTTAATTTTGTTTGTTATCTGGCATCTCTAATATCGTTTTTACTAAGTATATATGCTAGATAAATAATTGATTAAAGCAAAACTATGTTTATATGGACACTCGAGCTTCCACACAAACTTTAGGGTTTATATTTATTTAGGTAGAATCTTTGTTTTTATTCATAAAACCTACATAACATGCCTACCCTCTGCGCAGAATTGTGTGCCTGTTTTTATTTCTATAATGTAAGACCTTAATTTTCTGGGCAGAATAATTTATTTAGCAGAAATAATAGAACAAGGTTTTAGGTAGGTAAACTCAGTAGGATATTTTATAATAAGGTTGCCTGATAGATGAGTCTTGTCCAACTTTTGCCTCTCGGGTACATTACCTACGCTCCCTCTATTGTTGGAAGAATAAGGTTTTGTAACATACTAAATTAATACCTACGTACTTTAAAATTTAGCTTACATATATATTTCTTTAATACGAATCTTTTCAGAACCATTTCAGAGGAATCAACTTCAGCTTGACTGATACTCTTTTAAGCTATTGCATAGTTTCTATCGCGGGCCAGCGTGGAGACCGAATCCAGAAATTCCGTAACGAAAATAACCTGACACGGGACTCCTCTACGGTGATCCGCTAGATGGCGCATTTTTTATCAACGCCATCTAGCGGCTCACCACTAGATGGCGTTGGTAAAAAATGCTATGCAATAGCTTTACCGCGGCAGTCCCCGAGTGCCACACGTCTTTTTTTTTAAAGAAAGAAAGACTGAGTCTTTATTGAACGCAAAATAACGATTTACAAGAGAATAAAGATAAAAACTAGAAAAAAAATCATTTCAGTTTACATAACTGAACCTCGTTAATGTAAGCAATATTCCCAGTACAGAAGAAAGTTTTACCCGATATCTACATAAGAGGAACAAACCCCATGTTACGAACAAGTGCAATTTCCCACGCTCTTGGAGATTCAGTTTTGTTTGTACATGACGTATCCCTATAAGTAGCGTGAAATTGATATCGGCTATACTGACAAGTTTGTTTACGTAAGGTGAAGTTATCACGATGGAAAATAGGAAACGTTGATGAAAACATTTAGCTAGAGCAGGATAATTGGGAGGGAAACTCGATTTTCGTATAATAATAATTAGATGTTTTGATCATCTCTCGGGAGAACGACGCGGATGTTCACCTAAGTTGTAACTGTTTTTGGATTGGATGTTTTTTTAACATGTTTTTTTTTACTTTATAGCTTAACAGCTCGTCCACGTGGATTTTTATTTCACTATGTCGCTCTCCAGGTCCTCAACTAAGAATAACTAGGTTTATTACAATCACGCATCAGCAGCGGAGCAATAGATCGCCGTAATTTTTTGTTTGAGTAGGTATAGATTAGATCTTGAAGAGCGACATAGGTTTTCAAAAGACTTAACTCCGCGCGGAAAAAACGCGAGCAATAGGTAGTTAGATATAATATAGTAAAACAAGTTTTCTAAATACCTATATAAAAGGGAAAGGTGACTTGAGACTGACTGACTGATCTATCAACGCACAGCTCAAACCACTGGACGGATCGGACTGAAGTTTGGTATACAGATAGCTATTTTTGAAAATTCAACCCCTACTCAACGAACTAAGGGAATAAAATATGGGTGTGAAAAATTGAACTTAACGTGAGCAACGACGCCGCGGGTAAAGCTAGTTATACTATAAAATACCAAAAAAAAAATCCCTTTACAAAGCAAAAAAATATTCACCGATGAAATCATTATCGGCAACCGCATTTTTACATATCATTAACCAAATAAAACACTAAAGTCAGCGAATCGGCAAGTTACGAGGTGTTTCTGAACACGAGATAGGACCAGGCCCTTCCATTCCGGGTCATGTACGGCCTATTCATTCCGTGGGGTAGCAAAATTTTATTTTCAAGTTAAATTGCGTTCCGAATACAGCCACTTCTTATTTATCAGAGGGAGCATCGATGCCGCAGGCTCTGTATGAAGGCATGTAGAGATGTTACTTTTTCCGATACATCGGAATCCAAGGGCCATATAAAATCGGAATCGAGCTCAATCATAAGTACTCTCAAACTGATAGCACATCTATTCAATAATCAATTCAAAACCAATATGAAAAGAGTCTCTCTTCTAACCTAAAACCAACAAACACATGCGACACTGAGAGCTAAACTTATTTAACTCAGGTCACGTAATTTAGCATACAGTTAACCACGCGAGCTAAGCGTAGCTAAAATATTTAAGTTCAAACCGAAAACTTAAAACTTGTAGTGAGTGGCTGCCAGTCGACGCAGGGTGAGTGGATGAAGGAAGGCAGAAGGGGGACAAGTTCGCTTAGTTTAGCTTTGTAGTTCGTTACATATACTGATCTATGAAAAGATACCGAAGCTTCAATAGCTAAGCTAAACTAAGTTAGTATAGCTCACGGTGTGGCTAACGCTTACTTATTCTAATTCTTGTAGTGACTAAAAAGAATAACTCGATTCAGTGGAACAAGAGATAAATAGATCATCTAATATATTTTTATACTTTCTTATCGATAGTTGTAACGTTATTTTTCTTCGATAAAACATCGATCCTTCGGAAATCGGGTTAGATAACTTCTCTAGCGACAAAGTAGGTAGGTGCAATTGACTTAACAACAATATCATTGCCCCTCTTCGTCAACGCTTTCAAATTCTAAATGCAATTTGGCATGAGTGATTGCATTACTTACTTATTCTTCCTTTATTCCGGTGGCAAATTGTATTCAGTCCCAGAACACCCACCTTCTGTATTTTGAGTATTCAGATCACAATCGAACGCACAGTTTTAGATTGAGGTTATTTTTATTATTTGAGGTTATTTGAAATGTCTAAAGATATTTATAGAGCTTTTTATTTTACAAATTTCCAGAATTTCAATTATAAACCTCAATAGCCCAATGGTTAAAGATGTGGACTGAAAACTGAAAGGTCACAGGTTCAATCCCCACTCGTTGAACTATTGTCGTACCGTACCTCACGCCACTGAACGGATTGGGCTGAAAGGCATACAGATAGCTATTGTTACGTAAGCTCCGCTAAGAAAGGATTTTTTGAAAATTCAACCCCTAAGGGATAAAACGTGAGTGAAGCCGCGGGTAAAACCTAGTATCCAATAAATGTTTTTGAAAATTTGATCATCAGGTTTCACAATACAGTTCAAAATCTAAATATCAATTGGATAACAAAATCACCAATCAAAACAGAATTCAATTGCAGAGCTTGTGTTCCGCGCGAAGCATTTTAGTGCGGGAAGCGTGCCAAAAAATCTGCAATATTCCGCATGGGTTTATCGAGAAATAAAACGTTTAGTATCTTTTTCTGTTCAAAACTTGGTCATTCATTAGCTCTATGTTCGTGAAAGGAGAATTCCAAACGAAGCGAGATTAGGTTTATATTGATTTTTTGATCTAAGTCCCTCCCGTAAACATATTTTTGCTGTGGGATTTTCGCAAAATGATCGCAATCACATCTGATTGGCGAAATTTGTGGCATTATTAATACATCATGCATTGCGTGCATGCACAACTATTGAAGAGAGAGTTCCAGCCAATCAGAGATGACATTATTCACCATAAAATCATCTTAGACAGTTCCACACAACCATCTTGTCTACACAACTTCATCGTCACTTATCATTTTGTTATTAAATTAAAAAAAAAAAACTAAAAGTGTGTGTGTGTTACCGACATTAACAACCATCCAACTCGCTAAATCGACATTACTTGCAAAGGTAAAACGTTACATTGTAAATAAAGCCTGTTACAGCAATTTGCTTTGTCAAACATCTTGTATATTCCAAAAGTGTAGTCAGGCTTCCATTTGAAGAAGGTTAGGCACAATAGTGTCGTGACAGCGACCATCCATCATTTTCTTTCACTTCATTAACTAGTGCTCGTGCTGCTCTGTCGCTTCATTAAATGAAAGCTGTCCGTGTGCCGCCTGGACAGAAAACTGAGTGTCAAAAACATTAAGCTCTTTTGAGTGATGTGTTTAATTACCATTCAGATATGTATCTGTATGGTAATTAACATTTAAATGTAAATAAATGTTACGTTTATTTGAAGTGTAATAATCACTTTTTACCCAACTACGGCAAAGGCAAAATAAAGGGTTATGATTTTAATAGTACGTATGTATCTCTGGCCTTTCTCAGCCATGTAGAAAGGCATGGCTGAGATGGGCCAAAGATAGAAAGATTTGGAAGGGGCTGGAGGAGGCCTATGTCGAGGCGAAGACACACTGAGTTCCACATTAGCGCCTGAGCTATTGAGCCGAGTTTGATGAATGGTTGTCAATTGATTAATTATTATGTTATTATGGTTTAGATGACATATTTTACATCAAATTTTTCGTATCAGGCTACTTTTCTGTTTCAACTTTTTTCTTATTAAATATTTTTAATCAAACTTCTGTCTCTAGAAACAATAAAATAAAGAGAATGAGCACTTTTTCGATTCCCGGTGAATTTAGGTTTTTTAAATTCCAGTGGAGACTCTTTCATCTCTAAGCTATACTATATTAGGTAGGTTAGGTTTAGGTATATCTTGCTAAAATTTTCATTGGTTATAAAACCTTTTATTGGTTTCATATCAGTTATGCAATCGGAGCAGATTTTGATTGATTCAGCTATTCTTCGAAACCGTATAATATCTGAATATTAAAAGGCAGATCTGTGCCAATTTTTTTCAAACCTAGTTTATTGTTTTCTTTGTAGAAAATGACTTAGCGTTTCTGAAGGTTATCTACATTCATTTTCCTTTTAAGATATAGACCAATGAATCTTTGTACTGAGCATTCGCATTCATGAGAGCTTACAATAGCTTATTTGAATACTTTGTTTAATTAATGTTTGCTTTTTTTATTTAAAGGTTCTCGCCTACTTTAAGACTGTTTGTAAATACCCGGGTAGAAATAAGAGCCTCGTGTAACTGTAGCTTAACTAAATGCTATTGTAACAAAGACCCCCATTATTGCCGGGTAGGTATCACCTTAGTTGAGTCTATTCCGCGATGTTAATTAGAATCACTGATACCCAGCTCGATATTCGCCTTTTGTTTGTCGTGAATTATGATACTATAGCCAATTATGGGTAGCATAACAATTGTTTTGCTGAGCTTTGATGGTTGTACAACGGATGTTTTGTCAACCTGAATAGGTAAAGCTGCTGCTAGGATAAAGAAATCTGCTTATACGGATTTTTAATAATCATCAAAGTATACTAAAGGAAAAAAGTTACAACTGAACCGAAAAGGAGCATAAAGTTTAAATCACCAAGTTGTATCATTGCAGAAAATCTTATTAACTTACTAGCTGATGCCCGTGACTTTGTCCGCGTGAATTTAGATTAAAAAATCCCGCGAGAACTCTTTGTTTTTCCGGGATAAAAGCCTATGTCACTCTCCAGGTCTTCAACTATACCCATGCAAAAAATCACGTCGATCTGTAGCTCTGTTGCTGCGTGATTGAAGGGCAAACCAACAAACACACTTTCGCATTTATAATATTAGTAAGGATATTAGTAAAGATGATAAAAGATATGTCTGGAAAACACTTTTTCAACTTATTTCTTAGTCTATTTGCAATCGAAAATTAAGTTACTTGCTTAATTACCATCTCCGCACCTCTCCATTGTATACGAAATTGGAAAAATGGATTGTGCCCAAGAAATTCCCGCCCAATCAAATATCCGCTCCAAAATTCTTTCACAAAAAGATTTCACTCCTTTAATCGACACTCATTCTGGAAACATTTTTCGCATTTTACAACCTGCCTAATTATAAAGAAGATAATTTTTTGCGTATCTTAAAACGGGCAAGATTTTACGACCCGCTGCCTGTGTCACTTTTTCTTATCAGAAATCTTATTTTTTTTTTATGTTCTGGAAGTTCAGTCTACCAAAAACAAACCGAGAGAGTATTTCTTATCAGAACGACATAAATCATTTTGAGGATAGCCTTGATAACGGGGAGAAAGTTATGAGAAGGCCCAAATTGGTGGTAGATTTTCGGCTAAAGTGGCCAACATTTTTGTCTTGGAGACGTACCTAAGCTCAGAATCAACCGGATGATCCGTCTGTCTGTCCAAGACTTATAAATTCAACTTTATATTCATAAATACTAATATGATAGTAACATTTAAATCGAAGGCACAAAACCGAAAATAATATAAAAACTTTTTTCGAAGGGGGCGTTCACAAAAGCAAATAGAAGAACAAAATTGTCTTTGGCCCTTAGCCAACATGCTCCAAGGCTAATTTTTGAAACACACTAAGATGGAAAAGTATACAAATCAGTCATAGAAGCCAATGTTAACAAAACTTTGTGAAAATTCAACCATCAAATAAGTCACGGCAAATATCCCATCGTGCAAAATGCATTCGAATCAGTTAATGTCAAATGCACACGAGTTTGCGGGTGGAGCTTTGGCATTCATACGTCGAATACCTACAGTAGCTCTAGACTTTAGGCTTTGAATAAACGTCAGCGCTATCAACTAGCTCGCCGCTCGAGCTTGAACTGAGCGAGTGACTTACATACTGAAAGAGAGAAAATAAACAAGTAGCTATCTTTTAACAACATGAATGGTACCCGAGATATCGGTGAGCCGAAAGGAGTTCTTTGGAGTTAGACGATGAAAACTAATGTAATAAGTAATTAAATTTAAATACCCAAAAGTTATAGCGCTATAATATTAATTTGTTTTAGCCACAAAAGAAAGAGGGCTTCTGTGGTTGTGGATGAGGTTCTTACTATTTACTTTGAGGCACTTAGTTCGAAGAAGCGATAGATGTAGGCGTCCCAGGGTCTTGTAATGGAAACCGCGGAATCCTATTCTGCCCTCGTAATTGAAAACACAGTAACTAGAAGTTACTTTTAATTTAACTTACTGCGTTTTCAATTACGAGGGCAGTATTATTATCCTATTATTTTGTTACTCAATCACGCCGCAACGACTGAACCGATTTGGATGTTTGGCACAGAGACAGATTACAGGCTGGAATAGCACATAGGCATAGCAATAAGATAGTTCTCACGGGAATAAAAAATCTTAATCCACGCGAACAAAGTCGCAGGCATCAGCTAGTGGAAAATACATTGTTCAGATAGAACAGGTGGAAAACGACATCATTTCATTTCATAGGTTGACGGCGATGACCTACTAATAATATTTATGCTGTAACTTTTAGTTATCAGTATACCTTTACCTGACATTTATAGAGCAAAATTTGACTTAGCTCAAATGCTTCTGAATTAACTGTAGCTCTAAGTTAAGTACGCTCTATAGATCTGAACCTAAGTTCACCATCTTAGACGTTGAAATGTAAATACGTGTTCACAGCTTGACCTATAAAGTCGCCGGCAAGGCCACTATTTGAACCTATTTAATATTTTTAAACCCGCCTAAGTACACATTAGAAGAGAACGTACAATATACGAGTACCTACTAACTCAAAAAATCCCTTTTGAATGGGATCTTCATTGTTTGCAAATTCCTCATCTCTTTATAGAAACCCTGACTATTACCTGACACTTAATTGTAAGTGTTGAAGCAACTGTGATCCAAATCCAAATGCGTAACTTCCTATTATCCCACTAGTTCATACGGGGATTACGGGATCTTAAGATTGACGATTGATACTAAATTGTTGGAACCTCCCCTCACTAGGCTGTACTTAATATAACGACATATTAAAGCTTTGATACCACTGATAGAGTTACGAGGTCAGAGCTCGGCTCTGTAGCCATTGACTTCTATTAATACACTGGACAGGCTGTAAAAAATGTTAAAATGAAGCAACTTGAATAACGCTTTTTTGGCACTCGTTACTAACATGAGTTAGAGTGAAAGTTATGTTTCTCGCAACAGAACTCTGAAGACCGTTGGGAGTGTGATCAACACATTAGACGCATCGCAAACTTCTTCACTTCCAAAAAAGGAGGAAATTCCCAATTTGTTTTTCATTTTTGATAACAACTCAAAGGCGCGGAAAATGCGGGCCAGGATCTGCTGTTATATTTCGAAGCGCATGCGGATGACGGGGCTTTTGCGGCTCACCTCTAATGTGCGATCAACTTAAATATTCGAGTAAATGTGAGCCTGTGCCAAGATTGGCGTAACTCACGATGATCCAACTAACTCATACAGGGATTACCGCGCTGATCTCGAGATTGACGATTGTTACTGAATTGTTGGACCCTTCCTTGACTGAAGTTTACCGTTTAAAATAATATTGAGGCCATTTGATTTACAATTGAATTTTGCCTTTAGCCAGTTATCTTTCCCTTGATAAAACGCAATTGTAACTGTGAAACATAAGATATAGGAAATTAGCTGATGTCCATAATTTCGTCCGCTTCTATTTAGTTTTTCACCATACAACCTCAACCATCCATTTCTCCTTTTTAGAGATATTACTTCAAAAATTCGGCTTAGGAACTTTGAGAATATTTCTTCCTTTTACATCTCTATGAGCCGCTGCGCGCTGGTTTGGACTGTGTGTTGTTTGTCAGTTTAATAGGTATACTTATTAGAAGTTTGTATTTGAAGATAACATTGCACAAAGTTAAAGTATGATGAAGCAGAAGCTTGTCGCGAAGTTTTGAATAATTGTATAAGTTATGAGCCAAAACCGTGCAATGATATTACTTTGAGGTGCTGTTCTCACCTTTTACCAACTGTATAATATATTCGAAATAATTCCAGTCCGCACTCAGACGTTAAAATAAAGCCTTGTTCTTGTTCAGACCGAGTTTTCTATTTTACGCGTAATCGAGTACTCGTACCGACTCGTACTGCAGCAGTCGTGCAGCGATTCGCTCGGCAAAAGTGTGCGGCATCTCATGGCGTGATTTAACATTTTAGCGCCCAGCGCTAAAGCTGAATTTACACTGCCAAATTAGTGGCATGAAATTAGTTTCATGACATTAATTTCGTTTACACGTGAAATTGTTGATGAAATTAATGTCATGAAACTAATTTCATGCCACTAATTTGGCAGTGTAAATTCGGCTTAAGCTGTCGCTCATAGCGGCGAAGTCGTAACAACGACGCTGTTACGATGGTACGAAACCCTTCGTGTGCGAATCCCACTCGCACTTGGCCGGTTTTTAATACCCTCTTTATGATTGTTCTGAGAAAGATTCCCTAAAATGGCTTACCTAAAGCCCGGTAAAGCTGAATTTATAGTCTGCGTAGAATTTTATCTTGTTATTTATTATTATTTGTCTGACCCTTATACAATAAACACCAAGTAAGTATACATATAGCTGTATTGTTCTTACTACCCGGGTATTATCTGATAGCTTTGGCCCGGGACATAGTCTGCGGGGATTTTTCTAAACCTGTTTGGAATAACCCGCGGAAACCTTTTGTTTTTCCGGGATACAAGATTATTTTTATTTATAGGCAGGTATAACAAGTGAAGTTTTAATTTCCAGACATTAAAATATTACAATGAATGGAAATGGAATAATATCTTCGATAAAATAAATCTACCGAAATTCAATCAACAAATTTTTGCGAGTTTATTTTTTATCATCGGCGAAAAAATAAAAATAAACACAAACAATTTATGTGGTACATTAAAAACCATTTCAGTTATTAATTTAACTTTCATTTTATACTCAACGAAGTGGTCGTGAAATAAAAGCGCAGGTTTTACGCCGAAAGTTATTAACTGCCGCCTCTTTACGAGGGAATAAACATGTACGATTTTTTTTGCCGGGGACATAAAGAAAGTTACACAGGTAACCATTAAGATAAGCGCGGAAAGAATGGGCCCTTCCATTGGAGGTACATCAACTCTGACACTTGCAAAATAGGCACTCTATGTATACGCAAACCACCTGAGATAAGTTAATATACCGGGGCTATACGCAAATGTCTTCGGTTTTTATGGCTTACTCTTCATCTTATTTCCCTAAATAAATATAACACTGTTCTAAAGGATGCATACTAGCTTTTGCCCGCAAGTTCGTCATCTTCAATCAATCCTTACTTATATTATAATTGTGAAAGTGTACTACGTTTGTTTGTTGGTTTGTTTTTAAGTCACGCATAGGGATTGCAATTCAGCACTTTTTCCAATCCAGCAGGATCCCGCAGTTTCTGAAAAATAGCTCATTTGCGACAAGGGTGACATAATTCAAAATCGACGATGAGAGAATTCTCTCGTTAGAGAGTAATGTTTTGTGGATGCTACGGTCTCGGAACAACACAGCGGCCAACAAAGCGACAGAGCATTAAGTCACAATCTCTCTTGCTCTTATTTTTTTGTGCTTAGCGTAATGATATTTTTATAGCAAAAAGTATAAATTTACGACACTAAAATTGATGAATTTTGAATTATGTCACCCTTGTCGCAAATGAGCGAAATGCTGGATACCGCTGGATTGCTGTATCCAGCATTCATGACCTCCTCCTCCTCCTCTTGTCAACTCAAACCATTCGCCAGCTCACTACTGAGCACAAAAAACGAATCACATCACCAATTACTATTTAAAAGAGCTAATTGAAAAACATAATTATGTACTTGATTAATGATTTTGGTGCACTTTTTCACCCTTACATCTCTATCAGCTGTAGATATAGTAAAGTGACGATAGATGCCTCGGTGTTGGTTAAAAAATAAATTCTGAAAATCTGCCCAAACCATAATACACGGCTCGTTTAGCAAATATCTATTTCGACGGACGATGATTTTATATTTTTACAATTTTCACGAGTTAAATGACACGCATAATTTGAAAACAAAAAATTGTCCAATTGAGCACATATTTCATAGTTTTACTTATACCTAAATCTATACTAATATATAAAGCTGAAGAGTTTGTTTGTTGGAACGCGCTAATCTCAGGAACTACTGGTTCGAATTGAAAAATTATTTTTGTGTTGGATAGTCCATTTATCGAGGAAGGCTTTATCATCATGCTGCGACCAATAGGAGCGAAGTATCAGTGAAAAATGTTGCAAAAACGGGGAAAATTATCCATATTTAAAATATATTCTTTAAAAACTTCTTAATCGCGATCATAATAACAGAAATTGACGCGGACGAAGTCGCGCGCAACAGCTAGTCTAATATATAACAGAAAAAGGTGACGGACTGACTGACTGATCAACGAACAGCTCATACTATTGGATTGATCAAGCTGAAAATACAGCTATTATGACGTAGGCATCCGCTAAGAAAGATGTAGGGTCTTTCATTTTTTTGAAATGCATTTTTATTAAAAAAATATTTTTACTTATTACTATAATTTTTTACAGATACTTTCACCAACAGTATATTTTAAATTATTGGTTGGTCAGTGTAATCTAGGTAGGTATATCATCATTGATCGAAGTCAACACGACGTAGATACTTTTGACTTCGATCTTACCGCCAGCTAAGATGTGTTAATATAAAGGCTTTCTACGCGACCTCTTCGCAATATATTTCTATGTAATTGTTCTTAAAAGCACCCTCCTCTATTATTCGATGAAGTGTAAAGGGTGCTAATTTATTACCAAAGTTAGGGACCCACTTTGATTGTATGCAATATTACTGGTGATAATGTTAGTTTAATTGCTCTTTCTAGGGTTCAAAATGGGTAATTAAAGTCGACCTTTACACTGACGCTGGTTTTGGTTAAGCTCTAACCGATTTACTTAAAATCGTGATTCGTGGTGTAACTTTGTACCATAATTTCAACATAAACAAGGATTTTGGCAGTTCCGAAAAGTAACAGTTTATCAATGTCCCACTTACAGTTATTAGTTATGAAAGAGTTTCTCATAACTCAGTTATTTATGACTCCGCAACGATTCTCTCGTAAGAGAAAGGAATGCTTTACGCTATTCCAATGAATTACACATAGTTAATATAATGTATGCGATATGGCAAAAGTGCGGGCGTCCGTCCGTATGAAACTTGCGTTACCCGTATGCGTTCCTTATACGCAATCTTTAGATACGTATTATGTTTTATACATGAGTTTGAAAAACAAAGTTCATATTTATCAACGTTATCGAGATTTAAAGAATCAAAAACAATATTTCAGACTAAAATGAGTGAGCTATGCTCGGAGTATACCTGCAATACCAAATTATACTGCTAATTTGTCGCTTAGATACCTACTTTACATGTGTATCAGATGTATATAAACATAGGTACTTATCCATTTCATTATTCTGAATATGCACTATTCCCGAGTACCTAATAGAGTTTTTCCAGCTTACCTGAAAAGAAAAATAAATTATGAGTTGGACTATTATAATATGAATTAGGACATAATATTACGCAGTAATTTTCTTGAACTTTGTAATTCAATACCTATTCCTTGTTATAAATCAACAACTTCATGTGCTGTCAAAAAGCCTTCGATCACAGAAAAATAAGTGGATATCGCATGTTAGTCTGATTTGTGCACAAACATATAAGAGTAAGCAGACCTATTTTAACATAAGAAAAAATTGGCGTTCCAATTACGCCTACATACAAATCTCACGCACACATTGACAGTAAACAGAGCCGGACTTCGAAAAGCGAGGTTCAGCGAGGTTGAAGGGACTGGAGAGTATTTAATATCTGTAATTTGAAATAATATGGAAACTACGGAAAGTTGCCATCAAATTGTAGGTTAAACCCTTATTTTACATTCTGTAAACTTAATTCTATAAATTAATTCTTAATTATGAAAATGGATTCTAATGTGCTAAGTTTCGCGGTTTTGTAATCAAACAAGTAATAATGTTACAAAATAATATTTAATAAAATCAAAACAAAACATGATTTACAAAATCTACCCAAAAGATATATCTATTAGATAAATAAAACAAAATCAAAAAGCAACTTTTTCTCTAATATCTTTTAGAAATACAAACATTGACAATACGATAACATCAACAGTAGTTTAATTAACTCTTACATTCTATTCAGCCTGTATCACTCATTTCAATAACCTTATTAGAATAGTATTACACATTTTAAACTTATAAAAATAACAAAATAAACCATATGTCTCAGTCTTTTCAATAACGTAATAAGGAATAGTATTACTCTATACTCTTTATTAATAGTATTACTAGGCTGTAAATTTTGCAAGTCCATCAAAACTTGATCTCCAGCAGCTTTTCTTTCTACTGGACCTTTTACTGATGATGTAGACATATGCTGAAAACAAGAGTAATAAATTATCAGTTGTCTAGTATTAACAATTTAATAGGTAATACAAATAGGTACACAGCTATATATGTATGGGTATAGCTGTCAATATTTACGTTTAAATGGCAAGATGTTTTGGGTTGGTACCTAAATATAAGAACAACTAGAAACTTACTTGTAATGATGAATCAAAAATCATTGGGATTGCATTAGAAGTAAGGACGGTACGAAAACCACTGCAATCCACTAAATGTGCTTCAAAATGTTCAGAACATAGCATACTCGATGTTTTGTGCTGCCAATTTTTTTTATTCGTCTGCATCAACCAGGCATTTTTTATATTTTCATCCTTTGGAAAGCTGAAAAATGATTTAATTTTATAATTTATCCTTACTTTTATAGAAATAGAAATAGAAATATTTTATTTCAAATAAACTTTCACAAGCACTTTTGAATCGTCAATGAATCTACCACTGGTTCGGAATGCCTTTCCCGCCGAGAAGAGCCAGCAAGAAACTCGGCGGTCGCTCTTTTAAAAAAAAAGTAAAAATTTTACAATATTTAATGAAACTATGCTATGTATTGCTTCCACGATTAATTTTCCTAAGTCCAATACAATACAAATAAAAATTAATACAATCCAATACATCTTAAAACAGGCAGGCAAAAACAGACTAATTATTTAATCAAAATATACCCACTAAACAAAACTTGCGCCTGAATACGGCCCTGTCAAATTGTACAAGTATATGAAACGACAAACAAGATCCTGATATTAATTAATTGATAAATATTGCAACAGGAATATACTAGAACCAAAATTACTATAACTGTCTACGAGTTTTGCGTATATAATAATTAGGGACTGCTTCTAAAATGCCGAACGATTATTAATAATCACACAGTAAGCATATAACCAAATTACGAGTCTATAGCACATCAAAACTTACCGATGAAAAGTAATTGCAGGTGTTTTCCTGTACGGAGAATTGCCACACAGAGGTGCACAACACTTCACCATTTTATTTCAGAATTTTTGATTCTTTAGACTCGATTTTAAAGCAAATTTAAAAGAATAAACAACTCGCAGGTTATGTTTTTTTTTGACAAATTGACATATTGCACCATACTGCTCTTATTTGTAGCTTACGAATTGCCTCAAGCTCAATTATGTCTATGAGTGCGTAAGTGTTGCAACAACAGAAGTAAAAGAGATAGAATCATATATTTTTTGTTGGAGAGAAGCAAGCGAAGATATTATTTATTCGTTTAGATGTAGTTGTGAAAATTATGTTAGGTCTGCTTACTCTTATATGTTTGTGGATTTGTGTAACCACTAAATATGAGTGCAAGATCATTTCGCTAGCTAGTCTGTCATCGAACATTGACGTGAAGCAATTATTTCAGTGTCAAGGAACAATGATGCATTTGAATAATAGTTGAAGTATGAAGTGCTGAATCCACTTATTTTTCTGTGATCGAAGCAAAAAGCACAGTGCCGAGTTGGGCAGTCTCTGTCAATTAAAACACCTTAATATTACCACGCGGACAAAGTCGCTGGCATCACCTAGTAAAAAAATAAATACTGAAATAATACGGTCTTATTATGAGGTAAAAAAGCTTCCATAAAAATTACGTTTCTCGCAGTTTAACCATAAAATTTATACGAATTAAAGTAAACGTAACACTGATAAAACTCCCGCCCTATATTAGTCCCAACCGGGTCCATTCCCAACTTCGGCCCATAAAAGTTAAAGAGCACATTACGGCAAGTAATAACTGAACAACGGACCTCTAAATTGGACAGCCTAGGTCTGATCCGATCTCTATTTGTTTCGTGCCCTTTTTAATTAAACCATTAATTAAACTAGTGGTTCGCCCCGAACTGAGACCTCGCGATATCCCATAATTCCCAAAAGTTTTAATTATATATTGTAATAATTAACTTTTAACATTAGACGCAATAAAAAAAAAATAGTTGACATAAAACTGTTTTACTGACACAGCGCCATCTATAGTGAAGCATTATAGTGAAGCATTATAGTGAAGCTATTAGCTTCACAATAATGCTAATAGATGGCGCATTAAAATTAAATAATTTCGTTTCTTTATAACATTTATCTAATTTTAGTATTTGTTGTTCAAGTACAGGATATAACTGAATTTTCAACCAAGTTTCACGTTCTAATATTCAGTAATTCTTGACATATGGCTCAAATTAAAATCTCCACTTTGAAACCCCCCCATTTGGTCAATTTTTAGTGAAAAATTAAAAAAAATATATTTTTGTACTCTGTTCAAAGTCGTCTTTAAAAAGATATATCGCAAGTCTATGTAGAGCAACAAACAAGATTTTACTTCAAATACGCTTCTATGAGAGCCCCCCTGAAATAAAGCTTTTTATATTTTTTTATACAATGTTCGGCTGAAGGCCATCAGTTTACATATTATATTTAAATTTGAAGTAATTACGTTCAGTAATTCAGAAGTTATAGGGCTCTGACAGACATTTAGACGAACACACTTCTCTGTCTAGTAGGCAAGCGCCCTAGTTGACTCAGAGAACTTCGCTTCGCTCGTTCAATAATTAAACTGTTATTATTTTTAACCTCCGACGAAAAAAAACAACGGGTGTTATCAGTTTGCCGTGTGTATCTGTGTATCTTTGTATCTGTCTGTTCCGTAGCTTTCTAACGAATGGACCGATTTTGATGAGTACTAGGTGTTAAATAAATAATGATTGAGTAAGTACTTTCATTGATTATATCCTATCCTGAACTTGAGTTCGTTGTCGTCGTCATCATTTCACTCGCTAGACGTGCAAAGATCGTCACAGAACTCGATCTTGTGCCGTTTGTATCCAGATGCCATTTGGATGCCAGAAATAAAGTAGGTATATTTATATCAAAACAAAAGAAAGGAAAAGATATCTCTCTTCCTATTTGATACATGATATAAACCATTTACTTAGGGAGATCCAGGCTTATGTTCGATATCGATCATCGCTGAATTTAAAGCATCGTAAATGAAAAGTTTATAGTTATACTAGTTGATGCCTGCGACTTCGTTCGCGTGGACTGAGGTTTTTTAATTCCCGCGGGAGCTCGCTCATTTTCCGGAATAAAAAGTAGCTTATATGTTATTCCAAGTCTGGAATAACATATAAGCTACTTTTTACTTTTACTTTTTTAACATATGATTTATGATTTACTTTTGTGCCAATTTTCAGCAGAATCGGTTCAGTCGTTGCGACGTGATTGAGTAACAAACATCCAAACATCCACACTTTCACATTTGTAATATTATATAGTAGGATGATTATTTCATCTACGACGACTTACACCTGTACATCTGACTAGTTAACGAGTTCTATTTTTAGATGGGGTTTATTCGTGAGAGTTACAGGAATTTTGACCGTTTAAGCAATGTTGTTAGAAAATAACTTCCCGCTGCGATGTGTAAGATTTACGAGAAAGCTGTCCACATTAACATGTAAAGCAGTTGCAGTATAGTATAGATTTAATCACGGTTAAGCCTGTACGGCACAGATGGCCATATTTCAAGTATTAGGAAAGCGGTAGGGCGGCATGGTTGAAGGTTTTCACTTTTATCAAACTTTCACTTCTCAAGGTTGAATGAAACGAGTTATAGCCGACTTGTATTTTTAAGTTATTGGACAACTAGTTAGTATTGTTTAGACATAAATCTCGTATGTATTCGCATATTATGCTTGGGCACTTTATTTTTGACTAGCTGATGCCCGCGACTTCGTCCGCGTGGATTTAGTTTTTAAAATCCCACGGGAACTCTTTAATTTTCCGGGATAAAAAGTATAGTTGAGGACCGGGAGAGTGACATAGAGTTTTTATCCCTGAAAATCAATGAGATCCCGCGGGATTTTTAGAAAACTACATCCTCGCGAGCGAAGCCGCGGGCGTCAACTAGTACAGTATAAAATGTATGAAAAAGCCAAAACACTCTCTTTTTGGGTAATATTTTCTGTAACTTACTATTTTTATTATCACCTAAACTTTATATTAAAATAAAGTTTATATCTTCAAGTAGGTATATAAATACATTTACAATTTGTCGAAATCTGGAACTTTTTTTCGAGTGTATGAGGGGCGGATTTTGGGCCTTATCAACACACCTCCTTTTGGTGACCAGTGTGGGATTGTCTAAAAATTATTGGATTGTATGTAGGTATACATTTTTTAAACTTCATTGTGGAATTACTGTATACATAGCATAGTTTTGTTACCTATTGTAAAAAATTTTTTGAAAAGAGCAACCGCCTAGTTTATTGCTGGCTCTTCTCGGCAGGAAGGGCATTCCGAACCAGTGGTAGATTCATCGACGATTCAAAAGCACTTGTAAAAGTTTATTTGAATAAAAAATATTTCTATTCTATTGGTACGACGATCACAATTAGAGGTAGTCTCTACTACTATATACTACCTACATCTGATTGTCCGATACTCTCTCGCAAGTGGCTAAAATGAATTGCTGTAGAAAGAACGCCATAAATACGGCTAATGAACACAGTTTTTTCGCAATCGACCATCGTAATTTCACGCGACTAAAGCTGCGTGCAAGAGATATAATCATTAAAATTATATCAGTATGTATTGGATTAAATATTAATACCACGACTTCACAGCCTCGACTCCATGCAATTTGGATAGATACCGTCATATAATTATGCTGCGGTCGAGAATCGAACGATCACGCAATAAATTCAAAAGTAAATCATTTTAATGAAGTTTATATTCGTTTCACATTTCAATAATAATTTTGTCTCATTGTTAAGTTTATAAATAATAATATTTATTAGTAAATACATTATTATTTTATATTTATGCTCTTTTTTAATGTTCTTACAAAGAAATGTTATAACATTATATTTACTTGTAAGTAGTTTTACCCACCAAGATCAAGCTTAATCAAAAAAATTAATAATAATCAAAAAAATTAGGAGCGCCACCTCGCCAACAAACCTTCCCACCAGTTTGGCGAGACATAGTAAAAAATAATTTAAATATATGTACTGAATATTAGTTTATAGCGTTTGTTAACAAACAATTTTTTTTAATAATATAAGCCAAAAGGTTAATCGACAGATCCTAACAGAAGATGAGTTAAAAAGTCCTGAAAGCTTTCGCTTAAAGTAGGCCGAGCTAATGTTTTGTCCATTACGAACTCTCCCATAGTCGAGAAAAGAGAGAAATATAAATTAAAACCAACGCTTACCCTCTACTTTGCTTTTTCTGGAATAAAACGAAAGATTTTGGCGCAATTTCGCAGTGTTTTTTCTAGATGAGTGCCCAACGGTTTTTTCGCCCCTGCTTTTAATATCAAATGAAGATAAAATTCAATTTTTAGTTTATTTGCAAACTTCATTAAATTAAAAGCACTGGAAGCTAAGATACTATAAAAGCAAGTACCAACCAGAGCGAGAACGTCATGTAAGATAAAGTCTTAGGCTTTTGTATGGATACGAGTATTATACGAGGCAACATCTGCGTGTAGTAAGCAGTAACTACCTCGTTCATCTATTACCATGTTCGACTGCAGAAGACGAGGCCCCAGACTC
Organism: Hipparchia semele; assembly: GCA_933228805.2. Classification (NCBI taxonomy): domain Eukaryota; kingdom Metazoa; phylum Arthropoda; class Insecta; order Lepidoptera; family Nymphalidae; genus Hipparchia; species Hipparchia semele. Next base: position 6,298,449 of record OW121721.1, on the reverse strand, counting down.
GTTTCCCGAGTGGAGCTAAAACAGCATTGAGGTTTTCTGTCAAGAAATTCTCAGTACCTATACTAACCCGGAGTTATTTCAGGTTTCCTCACAATATTTTCTATCGGATCGAATCCTAAACCTTCCAAAAAGGGGGGCTAATCTTAATCACTAGGATATCACCACTTACTACAAAACAACACATTTGACGGAAAAAAAATGTATCACATTAATTTCTTTATGTAGTAGGTACAAAGCTTCGTCATAAATGATAAAATAATCATATCTGTATTTTAATACCTGTATTTAACAATGTAATTAGAAAGTTTGCCGCCATATTAAAACGGTACCCAAATCTAATTCCTGCACCTTACGTTCGCACGTTACAGTCCATTTCACACCCTCAGGTGATAAGCGGTAAACTCGATTAAACGTACTTAATGAGTGTCGCGACCACCCGAAACCATCCAATATTCTTATCAAGTAGCAACCCAATTTTCTCAATTACTAGGATCAGGGAGAAGTAAATGAAATGGGAGTAATCATTATCTTATTCGCTTATCCCTCCGTGCGTCTTCGTCGCCAACGGCTCCCTAAAATAATACATTAAAAGAATGCTACAGATTATCACACAATTTATTCAGGTGCTTAATTTGAGCGGCTATCCAACTTTGAGTAGGTACAATTTATACTTTTATTTCACTTAAGCATGGATCAGGGGAGATTTAACTTCACTTTTCATTACAAAAAACTCCGCCGCGTTCACAATAAAAAGATCGCGTTCATTGTTCCCACCAGTTTGTATGAAATAATAAATTGCCGGTCTTAATCTGTTCTTCGCTTCCATAATACTTTGATTGAAGGGCTCCTGAGTTAAGTTTGTTCCGGCGTTCGTGACGTCTTACTTGTAACAAATGCAGTGTCGGGAAACAATATAAATATTGTATGTATGGGCACGTCATGTTGTACGGAAACTTTTAGAAGGATATTTCCTGGCTACCTCGTCTATTTTATTTACTACTGGTGATCCGTTCGGTTTCGCCGTAGGATGATATAGAATTTCAACAGATTTTAAACACTTATCGCCGATTTCACCAACTTCGAGTGACGTTTAACGATGTTTTTCTTTCTTTCTATCTTTACTGATGAAATCGGCCCTCAAACCGAAATTAGACTGTTAACCGTATATTTTTTCGGTGAACGATGTACGATACCGGTGAAAAAGGTACTCTCGAAGGCACTTCGCTTGTTAAACCGTGAACAGTCGGTGTTTAGACGGTCTTTAGATGGTTCATTTTCGATGACTCATCGATGAAGCCTCGAAAAAGTAAGCAAAAGTCTCGAAAAATGAACCGTCTAATTTGGGATTTACTGAAAAGTTGACGTCTGTCGAATTTCATGAATAGGTACGATTAGGTATTAGACTGAGCACACAAGGTTGCCGCTATTAAATCTTACCCCGGCTATGAGGCGAACACACGCTTCGATTGCACCCGCGCCAGTGGTTGGCAGTCCAATCGAAACTTTTGATTAAATCAAGCAAACCAAGAGCACTGTGCAATGATTCCGCCTGAATGCAGATATCTTTATTTGAACTCTCGGCGTTATGTTCTGATTGGAAACACATTTGTAGATCTTCTATTCGAAATAATTGATCGTCCAATTAATAACTTAATTGAATTTTCCCTTCAGGTAGAATAATTACTGAAACTTATATTAAAATTCAGAATCAGAAAAATGTATTATTAGTATGATTTTAATCATTAGTTTAAGCAATCACGTTTACGCTTCATAAATAAAATATAGAGATAACAGGTAAGTAGTTAACCTACCTTAATCTCTCAATTTTCATTATCTCGATAGAAACTCTGTTGATGACACATTGATTTCAGGCATAATATCATTGTAGCTGATTTTGTGAATAACGAACAGCTGTGCTAAGTCATTTAGCACGTTTTCCCACAAATTTTTCTCGACAAGATAATTTTTTTATAGAAAATTATATCATTAGCTAACAGAGGTTCGCAAATGGTTCGCTTCTTAGTTAGTACTTGTTTATTTTTTGGTGAATTACAATTTCAACAATTTGCAGAATACATCTTCCGATATGAAATGAATATTTATGGTATTCCCACTAATATTATAAAATGCGAAAGTTTGTTTGTTTGATTAGCGAATTTTACCTTTGAGTATATAGGTAATCAACCTCCTCTCTGACGTTTGCTGTGTACTTTTTGAAATCATAACAGCCTTTTTCCTTTTATCAAATACAAGACTAACAATTTCATAATTAAACAGTTTTTTATTTATGAAGAAATTATTTTTTTCTTTTTTCACTGAATAGTTGATTTCGGTATAAGTAATTAGAAGTTATTGGCACTTCGCCAAAAACAAAGGGCTCACAGGTTTTTTTAAGACATATAACTCTGCGCGGACGATGTCCACGCAAAAGCCAGTTATTTATCCATAATTAACGTTCCAAGCTTTTTATAATACCTATGTTCCCTCCATACGTGTAGCTGTAATATATTGCACATAGTGACTGATTACACGCTGAATGTTTGCCGCAATAATTGGAATGGACGGCATACCGCGCTCCCGCAAGCATAAAGGGATTGGAAAAACTCTACAGGGCGGAGCAAACTATTCCGCTGTGAACGAACTTAGATCTACTCTTCTCGCATAAAAAGTATTTGGAGAGTTATTTTAGTTACATTGCGAGTTCAAACTTGTAGCCGACAACCGCGGCTTACTAGTTGCTGTTGGTTGTTTATTTTTTACAGTTTCAACTTCAAAAGATAAGGTTGATAGCAAATGAATTCTTTACATTTTTGATCGTTCTATTGCTTTATCTGTACGTATTTTTCGGTATTTTGTACAATTTAACAGTCTTTATTCACACCCCAACCAGAACATTTCGTTCTAGTATTGTTATGCTTGCGTTGCAAAAACAATCAAGTAGAGAAATTCTCTCTCCCTACATCCCCATCTGCAATTGTTGAGGGTAGAAGGAGTTTCTCGCAACGATCTCGAGTCGTCATACGACACGAGATCAGCAAAAGTTCTTAATACGTAGAGAAAAAATACTGAATTGTATTGACCTAGATATTAAACTTTGTACCGAAAAGACTTGATTTAACTAAAATCGATTTTAATAAGATTAATCGAAGCCTAATAATTACAGGGTTGGCTTTTCTCGTCCCCGCGTCGCCTCAATTTTGAATATAAATATTCATTGCTCATTGTAAAACAAAGCGTAGAGCTCTAATTACACTGCAAAAGGTGATGTTAGGGTTCAACGTCAAAACGCCGCATTACAAAAATCTTTTAAATACACACCCTAAGCCTTTCATGCGTGAGACGCCTTTAGGAATTAATCCGATTAATATGAGGGTAGGGGCCGTGGGCGCTTCTACGGGAAGTGACTCGATTGAATCGCACAGTCATCCGGCGAAAGGTACACGAAAAGTGACGAACTGAAGTCGTACAGTAATTTCATTCCAGTATAATATCTTTTGTGAAATTGAATTCATATTTTTTTTACTGAATTTTTATTCTCTTTAAATGAATGTGTGTTTGTTATTTGGTTTGTTGGTTTGTCTTTCAATCAAGCACCAACGGAGAAATAAATCGGCATGACTTTTTGCATGGATTGACATGAGGATCTGGAGATTGATATAGAGACTACCTTTTATCCCGAAAAACAGATTTCCTGCGGGATTTTCAAAAAATCTCTACTCTGATGAAATCGCGAGCAAAAGTTAGGTTTTGTAATATTAAGAGTAGGTAACTGCTGATGTTTGCGGCTTTGCCTGCATGGATTTAAGATTTTAAAATTCCTATCGGAACTCTAATTATGTTATTCCAAGACAAGATCGTTGCGATTGAAGATGGTGGCGGGCTATCTAGGAAGGGGGTGGAGTAGTTTTAAATAAACACATACCTAATCGGTTACCTATACGCGCATCTCTACGGGTTATCTTGGCATGAATGAAAAAATATTGCGATTTCGATAACAAGATTGAGTTAAGCCAATAAGGCAACAATAGTTGTCTAAGTATGCATAATACGCTTGTGGACTAATTGCTAGTCGCAGTGAACATCCGTGCGGCTACATACGCAGCAAATCTGTGACCATTAATGAGATTTCCGTATCTATGCCGTTCATGTATGACCTAAGAGGGTTCAAGAAGTATAATAAATTAAGTCGATGGGTCAAGCTGACTTTTCTAGAACCTCTTGTATAAATAAAAAGAGTAAGAGATAAGCAGCCGGTTACAGATAATTTTTTTTTTGTCAATGCTCGTGACCAGAAGTCACTATTAATAAAACTCTTAATAAAATATAAATTATTTTAAAGCCACTATAAAGTATAAAAATAATCTTTGTTTATACACCTATGAAGTCCGACGAACGTCGCGCGTCGTTTTCGTCGATTTGAATAGAAAAATTTTATTTTTATATTTTGTAATTTACATCATTGACGACGGTCTTTTGAAAATAACTTTTATTTTAAACATTTAGTGTAAGGTTATATCGTCAGTGCTTTTGTAAGAGTGTGATACTTTCAGCATAGCTTAGATACTAGATATATTAATTCCGAAAGAATGGTAGATTTACCATTACATAAATTTAAACAGTGTGTAAAGACACATTTAATAAGAGAGGTTATAACACAGTTAATCAATTCCTTAATGACACAGTTGCTTGGAACCAATCTGCCGTGCTTCAGCTATCCACAAGATAGATAAACTACATATTTTGATAACTACATTTTTTTATTTTGAAAAGAGCAACTGCTGAGCTTCTTGTGGCTCTTCTCAGCAGAATCAGCATTCCGAACCAGTGGTAGATTCTCGACTTGTCATAAGAGCCACAAGTTGGCCTACATGAAATAAATAATTTTGAGTTTGAGTTTGAATTTGAATTATCTAATTCATCAAAGTGATTAATTCAAATAGTTTAGATATACTGCTTGTACTCAGTACGTAAGCTGTAACATTTTCGAAACTATAGTTTTGAATAGTCAGCACAACGTAGAAATGAGCTTGTACACTCTCGCCGGACGCGAAAGGCATCGATGCGGAAATTCCATTAGCGGTCAGTCATTTGCTGTGCGGATTTGTTTACGTGTATGTTGATTTAGTAATTAGTCCACAAACATTGTCTGCTGAATTAATGTTTAGTTTTCAAGCTTAGAACGAACCTTGACAAATATTTAAAGGTTTAATGAATTGTTTTATACAACTTTCACTGTTGTTACGTTTTGGTTTTAAAAAAGTCATCCGAAGTTTGTATTGGTTATGAAGTTTGATAGTGGCCAATCAAAGTCAATGAATATTTTATCTTCAAGCTAAACGACTATAGGTATACATAAACTAGAGGAGGTAGAGAGTATGTAATTCCATGATAGAAAGTAATGGTCAATGGGTTGTCAGATTTATGTATAAATCAACGATCTGTATAATATAAATTGATATAATTCTTTCATCTCACGAGGGTGCGTGCACTTTACTTGTGGTTACGTCGTGTACATGCACATTGCGTAAGTATGCGTGCTTGTTCGGAGCCTAGGATTAGAGCGGTCAGGCGCGAGCAAGCTTTCGCTCCCGTATACGTATCTATGTATATAGATACGACACACACACAACCATGAGCCACGCGCCCTCGTGAATTGCAAGAACTATATAGTGGCGTTGCGTCTAACTAATACTATCATAGTTTTTATGACATCTACTAGCAAAAGTTTAAGAAGAGCCATTCCCTTAACATGCCTCAATCTGACGCGAACCATGTGCCCATTTGCTGAACGTGGTACAGCAGCGAAAACAACCCAGCCATTTCTGCTATCGCCTTGCTTTTATTTCAAATCTATGGTTGGTTGGCACAATTTTATTTTTTCACATTAATTTGAAGCATGAGAAGGTAGTTTAACTTCTCATACAATACTTTCACGGAAATCGGAAAAATCTTACATCTTTTCATGTCTTTATATGAATTCAAATCAGTAATAGTAAACAAGCAAAGTGTAGTTCTAGTTTCCCACCTTTATTTAAAGAGTACCTACCTACATATACACTAACGATATTATGCAGTCGACTATCAAAAGGCCACATAGAAACATTTTGAAACATTTTGAAACATTTTGTAGAGCTATCAAGGGCTTTAAAATACACAGAATGTCTTTGAATGGGAACTCTCTCAGCGAATACCAACAGTACGGATGGGAAAATTCCATTAGTTGACATGAATTTTCTGCATACACTGTACAGACGTTTATGCTGCTTTAGTAATTAACTAGCTGATTCCCGCGACTTCGTCTGCGTGGAAAAAGTTTAGAGTGACTTACTACTATCCGCAAGACGTTATGTCCTCTATCTCCGATAATATTTAGCAGATCTTCACCAAAATTGGACAGAATATTTTTAATAGTAGGTACACAATTTATAATAAAAAAAGAGTTATCAAATTCGGTTTAGATTTGATGGAGTTATGGAATAACATCACAAAAAAATGCGTCGAATTGAGAACCTCCTCTTTTTTTGAAGTCAGTTAAAATAATTTTATATTTAGAAGGCCCTCGAATTAAGTGGCAGCGGTCAGAAACTCTGACTTCGCATTTATAAAATGTAAAAAGTCCATAAAATATGCTCCTTTTCCCATTTATAGCATATCGTGCACCAAAAGTTCAGGTAGTAAAACTCGGCGCTTCTTGCTTTATAGCATGAACTTAAACGAGGTCTACGGTCCATAAACGCCAGTGAAAGGCATCTAAGAAATCTGTCGACTCGTTAACCATGTCGTTATCGCGGTCTTCACTTCATGATTCCTATTAGAGACTCTGTGGCATTGGAAAAAATTAACGATAAAAAACTTTACGAGTGACGAATACAAACTAGGGTCTAGGATAGCAATTCCTCGTTCCAGTGTCTATACTATGAGTGATCTTTTTGGTTTAATCAAGAAAAGCACCGTCATAACTAAAAATTAAGAAAAGTAAATTAATTCAAGCCTCAATAGCCCGACAGTTAAAGATGCGGACTGAAAACTGAAAGATTGATATCAAGTTACCTTGAATAAGTTTCTGCCCGCGACTTCGGTCGTGTTGATTTGATTTCCTTAATTATTTTTGAACCTGTTTTCCAATCATATCAGGGAGACAATCAGCAGCAATTACTTTGATTTTGACGATTTTACTGCATTTTGTTACACTACCTACTACTTCAATTAGGTAACTAATCTCTATATCTCAAAATCTCTACATGCCATTTATTGGCATTTATGTTAGGTGTTTTTGACTTTTACTTTTGTCCTTTTGTGCTTGAATGTTGTTGGATTGTTAAATAAAAAAAATATCATACTATGTATTCGTCTCCAGAATGCACTCTACCTTTCGACTCTACCTTTGCAAAATGTTGTTAAGATCAATTTTAGTCTTGTTTTAGCATTCGAGTTTGTAAAAAAATAGAAGAGTGAAAGACAAACTTTTGTATTTCGCATATGTTATATTATGTATGAATTACGTGTCAAATCTAGATTTATTACAGTGTGCATAGATAATACTTTGATATAATGTCCATAATCTGTAGCCACTTAGTATTTTACTCTCACTTATTTACTTTCTCGTTACACAACCATTCAAAGGCTAAATATATGTATCCATCGACATAAATAGATACATAGCCACGAACTTGTACCTACTTACATCGCGCTACGATGATTTTTTGTTAATTACTGGAATGCTTTTTTTAAGCACCTAGAATATATTCTACCTTAATTTTATTAGGAGAGTCTAAATTTTTTTTTTTTTTAGGAAATTAGTCTTTATTAGGCGTCACCATTTTTGTTTTCATGCGATTGTACATTTTATATTTTTTTTATACTTTTAAGTTCTCTGTAAATGAGCAAAATTGTTCTTTGAGAATAAATTCTTTAAACCTAAACCTAAGCGCTTAAAAAGTTTTATCGCGTGTACCGCGTCCCGTTCGTACGTCGCTTATGCCCATGCCACACTAACTAAAGGGGTTCCGAGACGAGCAAGCAATTTGACGTCAAGCACGTAGATCTTAGCTTGCGTCAAGCATTTTTACCATCTACAACGCTGGATTGATGCTTGAGTCAAGCATTTACGTGCTTGGTCCGCGCTTGATGTGATTTTATATTTTTTCCTTGACGTGACGGCTTGACGCGACGTTTGTTTGACGTCTTGCTTGATGAGGCCGCTTGACAGGCGGTACTGGCGTATCAAACTGTTGGAGCAAACAACAGAAGTCTACGTGCTTGACGCGAAGCTGCTTGCTCGTCTCGGGACCCCTTAATGCACGGTTGAATGTGCATGTCAGTTGAACAAGGTGAATGTTCGGAACGCCACATCTCGTACGTAGTACATTTATATTGATGAGATGTATCAATTTAGAAAGTAAATATTTTTGACTCGTTAAACGGTATGACAACATCCGCCCACTGATTTATTGAATAATGAGTTTTATATGCAGTCGCACTTATTACAAAACTTTGAGACCCTGACACTTTTATTGCAATCCTACAATGCTACATTTGGCATGTTGATTTATATGGTTGCGAGGCATGATCCTAGTGGAAGACTTGAGTAAAAAGATTGAAGACTTCGTGATGTGGAAGTATCGTAAGATGTTCCGTGTAATTTGAACGAGTAAAGTGTTTAACGCAGATGGCTTTCCGAACACCGAGTTAGTGAGAACCCTCAAGCAGAGCATGATCTCATACCTAGGTCATATATTATTGCGAAGCGATAGGTACTAGGTACTTGTTGCAGACTGTTATGACATTGCTGGAAAAAGAGGGGTTGGAAGAAGTAGTAAAGAAACATAACTGAGTGAACTGGCATTAAGACAGTCGCAGAACTATTCCGTTTAACCATGGATATCTAAGGCGAAATTTAAAAAGGCGTCACTAATCACTATCAAACTTTGTCACCTTTCCGCTGGTTTGCGTACGTACATGTCGACCAACAGTCGTGATCACAAATGACTGTGAAGTTTTTTTTATTACATTCTATCTTGTAATAAAAAAAACTTCACTTTCACAGAGAGACTTGCACTCGACGACGATCAATGACTGAAATCACTGATAAGGTCTAGGTTGGCGCGCTTGCCTAGAAAATGCCTGTTCACTCAAGCTTTGAAGGTACTCAAATTGTATTACGTGACAGGGAAGATGTTCCACATCTTGGCGGTTCGTTTCAGAAACGATGAACTAAAGCGTTTCGTGCGAGTGAGTTGGATTTCAACCACGTAAGGATGCCAAAGATCACGACTTCTCAAACTTCTGTAGTAGAACGAAGAAGAAGCTACTAGGTAGTGCGCGAGATCCCTAATAGACCCGAATACATTAATTTAGTTTGGCACCATTCTGCCTGCTTAATATTTCGGGCTTCCTACCTGCGTTATGCCATACATCTATACGAATCTACTTAATATTCGACGTTCATACAAAACGTTAGCGTTCTGATGAGTAATTGGTTACTCATTCCTAACCTTTATACCTCTTGCATAAAATTGTCGGTAATTGCCCATCAATCACTGAGGGCCAGACACGAACGAAACGTAATTCTGTCCGACCGTGACCGTATGACGTAAGTAGGTTGTAAGGCATTAAAAAGCTCATATTATTATCTTTAGGTAAACGACCGTCAGTGTACACGTTCATTTTACTTACCTACTATACTACAAACTACTTAAAGGTACTTACATAACTTTGCTTTTGATAAAGCCAAGCTCGGTTTTGAAGTCCTCCTAAAAGAAGTTTTATTATTTTTAAATATTAATCAAATGAAATTTCGTAGTCAAGGAAATAATACTTGCATTAGTTATTGGTTGTCGGAATTCCGCAAAAACTACAAAGTATCAAAGTTAAACGGAAGAAACGTATAAGAATCAAACTTTATTTTTAGTTTTTGGAAGAGACCTAATGTAGAAGTTTTAACTTACATAAATGTACTAGATGTATAATTTTCACAATATAAACGCTTGTATGAAGCAATAGAATGAACTTAATTGAACCAATTAGACTTTTGGACAGTAAAGACGTTGAAAGAAGAAAAAAAGAGGAGGAATTTGTCTTTTGTAAAATCTATTTGATCAACTTGTCATTCATGTTTTATAAAGGCCTAGTAAACGGAAGCATTAATAGACATAAAAGCATCACAGTTGAATGTATACTCAGCTAAATCCACAGGGAAATATTCTTTATAGTGCAATTCTCATTCTCTCGCGTAATGGTGCAAAGTAGCTTTCTCCCCTACATTGTGCGTGGTTATTAAATGTGCATTATAGTTATAGTGTAGAAAGAGCTTCGCGAGGGTGAGGTCTTCACTCTAATTCTATATATTCACACTCCCTAAGTAATGGGAATATTACAAAAGTTAAAGATGAGCTTTCAGTTGCGAAAAGCTACTTTAGGTACCCTTCTATGGTATATAAATGTACGTACTACGTATATTATATGTATCTATGTAGTAACTAATTTAAAAAATATATAAGAAAGTATGAAATGATATTATCTAATATATACATTTTTGCATTAATTACTACTTTTTTTAATTTTTTATTGAAGTGTTAACCTACACTTAAAGGAAATAACCTAATAGATTTATAAATACATATCAAAAATTCCGAGGCCGGCGGGTTTCGAACCCACATCTCTCTGGGAATCGCGCCCGAGTGTGTTATCCGTTACACCACGGCGAACCACACGTCAGCCACGAAATTAGTGATATGTATCTACTTTTTCAATCAGTTTTATAGCAACTGTTAGCGACATCTAGTAGCGACACATTACAGTTGTCGATCTACTTTTTTCCAAGACACCAGATAGAGCGACTGTTATTATAATAAATCCTGTCCTATTATTATTTCAATATCACTCAATTGCGCCGCAACGACTGAACCAATTTGGTTGAAATTTAGCACAGAGATAGATTATAGTCTAATAATAAATAATTTACTTTTATCCCGGAAAATAAGAGAGTGCCCCCGGAATTAAGAAAGCTCAATCCACGCGAACGAAATCTTTGGTATTCGGAAAATATTTATAGAATCAATGTTGAGGAAGCTAGAATTAAAAAACTGAAAAACTTCTGTAGCTTGATTTTCAGCCACTTAGATAAATAATCTTCAAATTATCACCATGATTCGGCCAATTTTCACTAAACTAAAATAGTACCTAAACCTAAACCATTGGTGAAGATCACTTTAAAATCCCTATAGTAGTTCTGAGAAGAACATGTACACAGATAGGCAAACTCGGCCAAGGGACGTCTAGAATATAATAAAATTATAGTAATCACTGATTATGATGATAGTCATTCGGCTATTTAACGAATCTTATAACTTTCATTGCTCAAATAGTTTGATGCTTTCTAAAAAAAAAAAAAAAGAGAAGAAAACCGTACCTTTTACTTTGTACCTTTACTATATTAGCGTACCTTGTATATGGCAGCTTAGCAGACGATAGATAATTATAATAGGAATTCTTATGTTGACTCCACCGGTTTGTGAGTGAACGCCAAGGTCAGATTGAGTTTATCTTAGTCATTATTTCGCTGTTAGGTATAATAATGATTGCCTCATAAGTACGAATATTATTTTAATGTTTTGGATCCGGTTTTGTTGTTTTATTAAAAATCAAAATAATTATTGTTGATGATGCACAGCTTTTTATTGCGAGCATAAAAAGCCTTGTTTTGTTTTTAAAATTACTTAGTTATTTTTACAATCAAAATTTTTATTGAAGATAATATTATTATAATATTGTTGTTGTTGTTGTTGTTGTTGTTGAGAGCTTTTTTCCGCATTAATCTCTGTCTAATGAAAAACATAATAACTAGGAATATAAGTACTTACTACGTAGTAGTATTTTGATGAATTTTGTAACTACATTATCTCTTTATCATCTTACAAATAATATGATTTTCATAGCCTCAATAGCTCAGCGGTTAAAAGTGCGAACTGAAGACTGAAAACTCGCAGGTTCGACCTCCACCCGTTGCACTATTGTCGAACCCACTCCTAACACAAGCTTTCAGAGCTTTTTTTAGAGATTATTAGTCAAGTTCAGCTTTGCTGATAATATTCTTTTTTTAAATAAAAAAATATTACTTGGCTTATATCGTATATGCTACATACATATAACATACTAGCTGTTGTCCGCGACTTCGTCCGCGTCAATTTCTGTTATTATAATCGAGATTTTTTTTTTTTTTTTATATTCCGCTGGTGGAAATGCTTGTTACGCATTCCTTTCGAGAGTCGTGATAGGATGAGTTCACGGCTCTCGAAAGGAATGTGGGACTCCTGGTTTCCCAGCCTATCCACTAAAACCACCAGCGGTCCCTAACTAAGTGATGTTATATAGCCTTAAACCTTCCTCGATAAATGAGCTATCCAACACAGAAAGAATTTTTCAATTCGAACCAGTAGCTCCTGAGATTAGCGCGATCAAACAAAAAAAACTCTTCAGCTTTATATATTAGTATAGATAGGTACGTCAAATATGCATATATACAGTGTGATGCGACCCAGAACATCCCTTTCATCTCCGATCACGGAATTCTGCGCCCTTCTTGGCAATAGAGCGGGCTATAAACATAAAACCACCATAAAACCTTGATGACAAGCACCCCGCAGCTACCCATTCGGTTAACAAATGCCGGAGGAACTTAAGATATTCTGAGCTTTTCTTATGATTAAATCCAATACTTAATGGCTCTAGTAAGTTCCGCGATGATTAAATTGAATAATTGACTATTGTCCTCAGTCATAGAAACGAATGTACCTATCAACCTTGAATGCAAATAAATACAGGCATGTCTCGTGGATCCAAGATTTTTGTTTGTGACAACAGCAGTATGTAACTGTGAGTGCGCCAAGTCAACAATGAGGAGCCAAGTGAGCCATAATACACACATATCGATTCTCTAAAAATGATCTCATCAGTGTAACGATCGCATGGCCTCTGACTAGCTGAATTTATGGCGTTCTTGCTGCATCAATTCTTTTTAACCAATAGCGGCAGGGTATCAGCCAATCAGAGGCCATTGCGATCGTTAAACTGATGCAATCATTTTTAGTGAATCGAAACGTTGGATCTCCTAAATTATGATTTATGGCTCAGTATTACATAAGGAGAGTTTCTCGAATGCGAGTGTTTTCGGCTCTCATATTTGAGCATTGCTTAACTGACACGAGTTTTTCTCATAATAATAGCAGACTATTTCTTGCCGCTTGCATTCCTGAATTTCTTTTTGTGTTATTGACCCTTAATCACGAAGATATTTAACATAGAGCACACTCATAACACTCTACATAGCCCACCGGGATACCTTGGGGCCTTCTATGTCGCTCATCTGCTCTTATTACTCAATGATAGTATAATACACTTGATTGGCTAATTCTCATACGAAAAACCGCACCAAAGGTACACGCAATTCAATTCATAACAATTCACATTAGCTCCGTGAACTTGCACAGCAATCGGCGCTAAAATAGCGATATACAATTATTTTATTTCGTCACAGCCTATCCAGTGTATTTTAGTAGAGGTCAGTGACCCTCATACAGTTTTTAGCCATGAGATTCAAGTTGGCTACAAGTTATATATTTTTGCATTTTCACTGCAACACTATACCGCTATAGAGGTTGTCGCGCTTTTTTGGCGTTTGACCAAGTTGCTAAATATGAAAAAGTTCAACTAAATCGGAGTACCTACCTTTTTTCTGTAATAATTGGTTGGATCCAGAGAGGTGTCAAGAACTTACTATAGAGGCGAGAATGTCCGTTAATACACAAGGAACAATAAACTTAATTTGCTGTAATCCGCCAAACCAAAGTATTTTTAATTTTTTTTTAGAGATTGCGTACAACAGAATATGCCACAATGTAATAATTGAACGAGCGAAGCGAGTTCTCTGAGTCAACTAGGGCGCTTGCCTACTAGACAGAGAAGTGTGTCCGTCTAAATGTCTGTCAGAGCCGTATAACTTCTGAATTACTGAATATTAGAACGTGAAACTTGGTTGAAAATTCAGTTATATCCTGTACTTGAACAACAATTACTAAAATTAGATAAATGTTATAAAGAAACGAAATTATTTAATTTTAATGCGCCATCTATTAGCATTATTGTGAAGCTAATAGCTTCACTATAATGCTAATAGATGGCGCTGTGTCAGTATAACAGTTTTATGTCAACTATTATTTTTTTTATTGCGTCTAATGTTAAAAGTTAATTATTACAATATATAATTAAAACTTTTGGGAATTATGGGATATCGCGAGGTCTCAGTTCGGGGCGAACCACTAGTAATAATAACAGATCTGTCAACTCCCACGCACGCACCTCTGACTTTTCGGAATTATGTGCATTTAAGGAATTAAATATGAAATGGTGAATGATTTCTCCGTAATGTTCTCAATGGTGTGTGAAGGACCAAAAATGCATTGATGCAGCAAGAAGCCATAAATTCAGCCAATCAGAGGCCTTTGCGATTGTTACTCTGGTGCAATCATTTTTAGAGAAACGACACACAGACCCATATATCTGCACCTCCATGATCTATAACTCAATGGTCGCATTCGACACGGCACGGTCGTGCGCCGAAAGAAAGTCGCACCTGGGATCGACGCTAGCAGCGCGCGCGGAGAAAACGCTATCTTCACGGTCAGTTAGCAATATCCGTGTCAGTGGCACCCTTACTCGACAATAAAATCAACTTTAAGTATAGAATAGAATAGAATAGAAATATTTATTATTCAAATAAACTTTTACAAGTGCTTTTGAATCGTCGATAAATCTACCACTGGTTCGGAATTCCCTTCCTGCCGAGAAGAGCCAGCAACAAACTCGGCGGTTGCTTTTTTAAAAAAAAAAGACGTGTGACACTCGGGAACTGCCGCGGTAAAGCTATTGCATAGCATTTTTTATCAACGCCATCTAGCGGCTCACCGCCAAATGGCGTTGATAAAAAATGCGACATCTAGCGGCTCACCTTAGAGGAGTCCCGTGTCAGGTTATTTTCGTTACGGAATTTCTGGATTCGGTCTCCACGCTGGCCCGCGATAGAAGCTATGCAATAGCTTAAAAATTTACAATAGGTAACAAAACTATGCTATGTATACAGTGTTTCCACAATGAAGTTTCAAAAATGTATACCTACATACAATCCAGTACATGTTAAGACGGGCAGACAGAAAGTAGACCCATTCCCGTTGGTGGCACCCGTTCACCAGCATGACCCATGATCCAGCCGTTGCTTCGCTCAACTATATTTGAGGGAACGTAACAACCTGCCCCACACGACACCACCACAGAAATTTTTGAAGAGAGCATGACATACTTAGGCTACCCATGTTAAGGCTCGATGCCTTAACATGGGTAGCCTAAGTATTGAATACTAATATTAAAATACTCAATTTATTCCAATACATTCGATAGATAGTATGATTCAATGCTCTGGACTAGGGCATTTACATTTTACACGGATCTTACTCATGCAAGTTAAATTATAGTTGGTTGATACTTTAATTGCTATCCACACCAAGCAAACACCTATATTATGCAGCTGCTAGAGAAACTACGGCCGATAAACTTTGCGTACAACCGTGTATAGTTGAGGACTTGGAGAGTGGCGTAGGCTGTATTTTATCCCAGAAAAACAGAGGGTTCCCGAGGGATTTAAACCTAAATCCACGTGAACGAAATTGCGGCCAAAAACTAGTACCTACTTACTGTACAAAATACATTATACCTACAAACACCAATATAAACGATATTATGACGTCGCTTTCACAAAATTAACGCATCCCAAAGGCTTTAAAAATCATTATCATTTGAACATAATAATTGTTATCAACTGATATCACATGAGAATAATTTGATAACATTTAAACCTGCTTTTGTAAACATAAATGCACAAATAACATATTAAATAAGTAAGTAATAGTAAGTAGATTAATTAAATATAGCTGATGATATACTAGCTATCTCTGATAGAGGACATAACTTCTCGCGGATAGGAGCAAGTCACTCTGAACTTTTCCACGCGGGCAAAGTCGCGGGAATCAGCTAGTTACGAATAAAATTGCAAATGAACTAATATAATTTTTGAAGGTCAATTAAAATTAAGGCGATCGTCTTTGTCCAATCTTTGGTAACGGTACATAATTATTATATTAAATTCTAGTACGATTTGTAACGGTGTATCCTGTCTTTGAGTATACTCATTGCTCGCTTGAAATAAACGGTTAGTGTTACTGATATTAGTGATATTATACTCGTTCTCGTATTATTGTTGAAGGAAATTACCTACTTAAAATAAACCTTTCACCTACCTAACCTTTGCGCACTTTCCGCACATTGATCTATCTATGTAAAATTGTGTGGCTGGCGGGGATAGAAGCCATATCTCCGGAAGTCATGCCCTGAGTGAGTTTACCAGTTTACACTAGGGCCACAGTCCTGACCATTTCGCCGTTCACTAATCTAACTACCATTAGTTCGATAGTTCAATCATTTTATTTATTCAGAACTTACGTAAATAACACGATAATAAATAATTAAGTCTAGATTTTGTTTAGTTTAATTGTTTTAATTTAGAATTTAGTTTTGTATTATTCTATTCTAGTTTTAATTTAGAATTTAGTTATGGATTATTTTAGAATAAAAGTTTCAATAAATAAATAAGTCTAGGTTTTTATCCACAATTGACCTTCTATCTCAGTTGTCAAGTTAAAAACGACACCGGACCTCGGTAAATTGCCAAAAAATTATGTTTGTACTTTGTAGCGCTTTTGTTTGAGAGCCTGGGCCATTTGTTCATAGAATGCGAAACATTTTATCAAGCGTTAGGTAAAAAACTGGCATTTATTTAGCCGAGCAATTTGCTTAAGTAGAGTCTTTTAACTTGACAACAATCTAATCTAGTCTTGTATGCTTATTTTTGTTATTTAAGTAATTAATTAATTAGCTTTTTATTAAATCTAATCTATACTTATAATAAAACCTCAACGGGACGAATTCTGTACATATATAACTTGAAAATTTTAATCGGAAGATGCTTTATTATCGATACTGAGCCCAAAACAATTTTTTTTTTAATTTTTTGTCTGTCTGTCTGTGCGCGCATCACGCGAAAACTACTTAACGGATTTGAATAAAATTTGGTGGCTAATACTCCGGGTCAATATCTACTATATAAAAATAAGTCGGGTTTTCCTTCCTGACGCTATAACTCCAGAACGCACGAACCTATTTCCATGGTTTTGCATTTGTTGGAAAGGTCTCGGGCCCCGTGAGGTTTATAGCAAAGAAAATTCAGGAAAAATTTCAACAATTTAAGAACGCGGACGAAGTCACGGGCGTCCGCTAGTATAGGATAAAATTGAAATTATTAGAAATATTTTTTCCAATTTTGGTAAAGATCTACTAAATATTATCGGATATAACTTCTCGCGGATAGTAGCAAGTCACTCTAAACTTATTCCACGCGGATGAAGTCGCGGGACTCAGCTATTAGTATAATAAAATAAGTCTATGATAATCCGATACAGTAGATGAAAGCTCTGTGTGAATTGTGCCGAAGTTGAACGTTATTTGTCCAAAAGATTCTTGCCGGGGATTATATCGAGTGATATAAGTAGGATGGAAAAATTATTTTTCAAGTTTACAAGTACCTAATCGAAGGAAGCATTCAGCCAAAGAAAATGTTTATTATAGCTATAATATAATAATTAGACTTTCAACAACAAAATAAAACACGGGAACGCTCTCCAATTACATAAACTTAGCCCCCATTTTCAGCAGGAAATTGCTATCCACCGCGAGCAGCCCTTAGTGATAACAAAGACCATTTTTCGCGTATTAGTCCCCTCTCAGACGTTTCACCGAAATGAAATACAGTTTATTCTTTGCTGGAACATAACTCAGCAACTTTGCAATCGATTAGGTATTTTTAGAGAGATATAAGAGTAGATATTATAGTTTGCCCTTTAGAGGAAGAACCTTGCACTTAACTGCGACTAGATTTGTTAAGTATCGAGTTTCCAAAAAAAAAAGTTTAACAATTCATAAGTAAGTTATTTGGCAAACTCTTATCACCAATAGCCTGTCTCACATAGTATTGTAGAATGTAGTGGACAGTCTCCCTTAAACTCGACTAAATTAGATTTTTCATTCAAGCCTAGTTTTTATTCACAACAAACAACAATCGCGCGTTAGTAGCGTAAAAGCTGAATCGCTGCCTACTTTGTATAAAAATACAAAGTAGGCAGCGATTCAGCTTCGCTTCTGTTATACAAAATGTAGGCAGCGATTCAACTTCGCTTCTGTATCGCTACTAACGCGCGATTGTTTCTGACGACATTGAGTAAACGACGAGGGGCCACAGGCGTTTACAGGTAGTCACTACAGCGCACAACTGTATGATGCTGCATCGCGTCTGTATGGATACTATATCGCAACAGTAGCGATGCAGAATCGTTATTACATGAGCGAAGGTATATGACCTGCGACAGCATCGCGACTGTATCGCGGTCTTCTTACAACTGTATCGCTACTAAATCGCTGCAAAAAGACGCCGTCGGTGACCTCCCTTTAGCATATTACAAACAAATATTGAGAAACTAGGTAAGGTATTTATTTACGTAACATTTATGGCTTGCCCCTACTTCACTGAAATTTACGAAAGGTGTAAATATTAATAACCCGTTTAACGATTTGATTGAGTAATTATTTCAAAGACTGTTTACCGTATTTTGTACCTTAATAATGCACTAAAAAAAAATTGTTTGAAATAATTCGGTGAACGAAGCGTGAAGAGTTTCTTAATAGAGACTTAATTGCTCACTCGCATAATATATTTTACAGATTTTATTATTTCTACAAGAAGGTTATGCGCCTTTCATGAAGAGTTCATTAACTAAGTACTAGTTGCGAGTTTGCAAGCAAAAACCACGTAGAGAAATCTGAGATTTCAAAATTAAAAACTATGTGGTTTTATTTTGAAATCTCAGATTATGTACATACATTTGAAAGGGAATACATACCACATTAAATAAAACAGTGGCCATTGAAAATATTATCTTTGATTATAAGTTAAATCCTACTAATATTATGAATGCGGAAGTGTTTTTTTTTGTTTTTGGTTTGTCCTTCTATCACGCAGCCACGAAGCAAAGGATCCGTTACGTTTCAGTATTCTTTTCCGTTCCAGATTTGATTGCAGTTTCCGTTTAGTTTCTGTTTCCGTTTATGGTTCAGCTTCTATTTTCGTCTTTGGAAAGTGAATTTCCGTTCCGATTACGATTCAATCCATTTTCCTGTTTTTTTTTTCGTCGTGGATAAAGATTTTTGAAAACTCCCGAGGGAGGTTTGATTTTTTTTACCCGTGAATCATTGCAGGGTTAAAAATAGGCTTATCAGATATTTTTGTGACCATTTTGCAATTTATCTCAATGCCAAATTTCGTCAAGATGAAATTTCGAGCCTAATTATTTCCGAAATATAGCCTAAGTTGCTGTCTTTTACAGTCTTAATCGATTCAGCTTTTCAAAGATAATCCGAATAGACAGACAGACAAACATTTTATAAATCTGTGTTCGAGTTATCCTATTGCTCAAACTTCAAATAGTTAAGTTAGTTAATACTTAAATGAGTTTAATGAGTGACAGTTATTTCTAAATCACTCCATTTTTTAATTTGCGAAGATTATTTTTATGAAACATACAAAGTACGCATAGCAAGTTATGTTCTAATTACACATATTGAACCAAGAAGAACTTGTGTATTATGAATAACTCATATTTTGATCAACACTCAACACTTTGATCTCAAATCTCAATGAACTATATTGTCTGAACATCAAGAGTAAATTATACTCGTTGACTTAAAATCATCATGAATTCAATACAATGGCAATTATAATATTATGTAGAAGTATACTCAGCTGAAGTATAGTGTATAAATTAATTATGTCAGGCTATTGTATTATAAGTATTATGCCTCTCAAACATTGTCCTCATTCTGGTTCAATTGTTTATTATTTGACTTGTTGTCCAAATATATATATCCGAATATTAATGAATATATTACATATTATTTAATAGCTGTTGCCCGCGACTTCGTTCGCGTGAAGTTATTTTGTAAAAGTCATCGGAAATATTTTGTTTTTCAGAGTTAAATGTAGCCTATGTCACTCTCCAGGTCTTCAACTATGCCTATTCAAAAAATCATGTCGATACGTACCTACAAAGGTAGGTACGTATCGACATTTATCGGTTGCGGCGTGATTGAAAGACTTACCAAAAAATCAAAAAACAAAAAACACACTTTCGCATATAATAATATTAGTAAGGAAGTTAGGATAAATAATAAATATATGTACCTATACTAAACTAGCGGAAGCCCGCAACTTCGTCCGCTTCTTCAATTCACAATCGACAGTTTCTAAACCCCACAGTTTAGGTGGACAGAACCCCTGCAGCATCAGAATTCTGGAGTTGGATCCTGGAATTCAACGATGTAGCTTAACTTAACTTGGTAGACAAAAACTATATAAACAACAGTTCCTAAATCCCTACAGTTTAGGGAGGCAGTATCCCTGCAGCATCAGGATTGAGGAGTTGGAACCCGAACTTTGCTCCCGCACAGAATTTAAGGGGCATGTAAGTTTTACAAGTAAGCTTAACTAAGTTAAGGAAACCTAGTTGAATTTAGTGAAATCAAACTCATCGAATCCCATTAGACCATCTTATAATTGAATCGCATTTGCAATATTCAACGTTCAATCAGCTATGACTAGAATAGCCGCCGAATATTGTCAGTTATACCAACAAGTGTGATTGATTAACACCAGATTATTGTCTGGTCGATAAAATTGCGGTCATCGGAAACTGACTTTCAAAATTTATATAAATGTCCATAATATATATTTATTATATAAATAGAAATTATACGCTGTAATTTCGAAATAATAGCCTCTTAACCTAATTGATTTATGAATGACTAGCTTATTTCCGCCGCTTCGCTCACCTTAAGTTGGATTTTGTACCCTATTAGGGGTTGAATTTTCAAAAATTCTTTCTTAGCGTATGCCTACTTCATAACAGCTATCTGTATGCCTTTCAGCCAGATCCGTCCAGTGGTTTGAGCTGTGTGTTGATAGATCAATCAGTCAGTCAGTCATCAGTCAGTCACCTTTTCCTTTTAAATCTGTCTTTGGCGAACTTGTACGAGTATCCCGTTGTGTAAATATTAATAATATAAAATTTTATTTATTTCATACTAGCTTAATAATACTTTGTTACTTATAATAGGAATATAGCTTAACACTGTAACAAAACTTAACTGTGTAAAAGAATGAAGTAGCTTTTCCCTTTCTTACAGCTTGTGTTAGTTTGCAGTATCATCAATCTCATCTCCCAAGGCAACTCATGTTGGGGCAGTGCCGATCTAATCTGCTAGCCTAATCTTATTATTCCTTAGACTGCATCATCACTTTCCATCAGGTGTGGTAGTGGTCAAGCGTGTGCCTATAATGTATAAAAAAAAAAAATCCTAAGCCACACACAACACAAACAAGCCCACGTGGGATGGTAGGACCATAAAAAACTTAACAATATTTTAACGCTATGACTGCAGAGATCTACAGAAAAAGCTAAAATACAAATTATTAAAAACAATAATTTCAATATTATATATAAATGGCGAGGGTGTTTATATTAGTTGCTAAAAAAGGTTTTAACACGCTTAAGTATTATCGGTTTCAGCAAGGTTTAACAATTTTTATATTTTATGCAAATAGCCACGCAGTTTTTAATATATTAAACGGGTCAATGGAGTTAGCGTTAATATGTCAATTTGCATTAATGATCAAATATAATTTAACTACTTCGGCTCAAACCTCACGTTACATCGCTTAATTCTCAAATAAAAAAAAAAATAACAACAAAAAAGAATCATGTTATGAGTTTAGGTTGAAGTTTTTGCTAGGACGCTGAAAGTGTAACAAAATATGATGATTGAATATTCAACTTTTGAACTGAAAAACTTTCAGTTTGCGTTTTTATCGGCCGCCAATTGTAAAAGATTTTAAGTGTCGATCAAAATCTTGCTTTTGTTGTCGAAGAAAATATCCAGAATCATAAAAAATATGTTTGTTTAAGACTCTTCGCCCCCATCATTAATCTTATCTTACGAGCTAAAGCACAGCGGATGGTAAGGTGTTGCCGGAAATATTCTCCAGATATTGTTCACAATACCCGACAGTCTTGCAATTTATTTTTCATTCATTCAGAGTCCTCGAAATTTTATTGCTATATCCAAATGAAATATCTACAAAACTCTCATCGGAATTCACCAAAAAACATTTACGATTCGACTGATACGGATTTTAAAGTAAAATCACACTAATATTATAAAGCCGAAAGTTTGTATGTGTGTGTGTATGTTTGTTACTCCTTCACGCCACAACGAATGAACCGATTTGGCTGAAATTTGAAATGGAGATAGCTCATACACAGGATTAAAACATAGGCTACTTTTTATCCCGGAAAATTACAGAGTTCCCGCGGGAATCAAAAAACCTTTATCCACGCGTACGAAGTCGCGGGCATCGTCTAGTATAATATATTTTTATAATCTTTGCAATAAGATCGAAGCTTGCTCAAGTACCTACTTACTATACTATTACTAGCTTTTGAGCTCGACTTCGTCCATGTGGAATTAGGTTTGTAATAATTCTGCGGGGACCAGCTGTTTTTGCTGGATAAAAGGTAACCTATATATATGTTACTCTCTCGATCTCGGTCTACTACTTTCAAACTGATTCCTTGTTTCCACCAGTTTCTGTTGGTGTCCATTTTTGCAATGTTATAGAATTTGCACGACTTTGACTTCTACTGTTGATCAGACCACCCAGTTGGTGAAGTCCTAAGGGAGCCCACATACGATCAAGTTTGCCGTCAAGTTTGCATGATGCTTAGGGATTCGAAAAAAGTTTAACACCTGAGCAGTACCGATATTTTTGTTCGAAACTTAGGAAAGCTCCCGAAAGCTGTACCACTCCATCGAGAGAGATAACGCTAGACATCAGAAAGAGAATAATCTGCTTAGTTACAGTAATTTCCCAATTACTCTATACTTTTATATCATCACTAGATTTCACACGTCAGACAGCAGACATTGTCTATAGTACTATTCTCTTTCTGACGTATAGCGTTATCTCGCTCGATTGAGTGGTACAGCTTTCTGGAGCTTTCCTAGGTATCGAACCAAAAGTGTCGATTACTATTCAGGTATCGATCGTTTTTTCGAATCCCTCATGCAAACTTGACGGCAAACTTGATCGTATGTGGCCTCCCTAAGACATTTACATATGCGATATTAGTTTGGATAAAATCAACCTGGTTTCTAAGCACGATATCAACTTTATCTGATGAATCAACATTGATCTCAAAACCTCATGTTGTCAGGCACGCGTATATTACATCGATTGTAATCGCTACCTCATTATTGAATACAATGTATGATATTAATCGAAAAGTAATAAGCAAAAAATACTATCATCTCCTTAGGAGTCCGATTATATTATTATTATTATCGTCTGAAGTGGACACCACAAGTAGAGATGTTACCATGTTTGGTTACAGATAATATGGGCATGGGAAGTTTCGACTAAAATTTTTTCAAAACTTCTATTACGAAAGGAAAAAATAAATTAAAAAAGTTTAAAATTAAACGGTTTTACTGTAAAGAAACGTAATAACGATGCAAGTAATGTACTAAAACTAAAAATAGAATAGGAAGGTACCAGGTACTTCACATCTCTTCATCAATTAGGGCATCATATTAAAATACGTAAAAATCGTGGTGGCGGCTGGGTGGAGGCTACTTGGATTTGGATTCTTTTCATGATATATTTTATACCTATACATTTATACCACACTAGGAGCCATGATGCCCACGACTTCGTCCCCGCGGATTTAGGGGTTTTGAAACCCACGAGAAATCCTAAATTTTCCGGGATAAAATAAAGACTGCCTCAGTTCACAATATCAGTAGGATAAGGATCAGTAGGTCATTGATTAGTAGGATTAATTTATAAAACTCTAAATTATAATTTTCGACTTGAAATATACATATAACTCTAATATCCGACTACATCTCTGATGAATGTCCAATCTTAAAGATAACCTCCATGACATCCCTAGTCTGAAGCCGACATCACTTGATTATATCTAAGGAGGGCGTACATCGTACACAGAACAAAAACAAAATACATTTCTTCGTTTGAAATATAGCCTCAATGAAACCGTGTTCATTGAAATATATTGCATTCGATTAATTACATACGTTCGACGATTTTATACTTTTCAGCGGAAAAAAGAATTCGAATTTGTTTAACTTAATTGCCAATTATTTTATTAATAAAAATATTTGAAAACATGAAATTATTTCATGTTATGCAAGCTATTCATAACAATTCACATTGAATTTCGATATTATAATATCACGTAGATATTTGTAAGGAGGACCCTAGAAGTTTATAATTTAAATCTAGCTTAATTCTTGACTAGGTGTCTTAAAATCATCATAGCCTATCTAATCAGTGGCACGTCTGATGGTCATAGGCCTTTTTGAACGCACCCCATACGTTCCTCCACCATTGTCATCCAGACACTTCTTGCTACCTTCAACAAATCGTTCCAGGTTCCAGCCGATAAGTGATTTCCAGTCTAAAACACTGTCTCACGTTAAAAATCTGCTCGTTATTTTTTTTAAATATTCGCAACCTTATTGAACTCTAAGAATAGAATAGAAAAGTTTTTTATTCAAATATACTTTTACAAAGTGCTTTTGAATCATAAAATGAATCTACCACTGTGCACTGGTTCGGAGTGCCGTTCAGTAAAAAAGGCGGTTTCCAGACAATTCATATCAACATAGGTAACACTTTAGCATAACTTTTTAGTTTTATTCAAAGCACGGCATTGTTATTATGACAACTTTTATACAAATCTGTTATAATTAACTTACCACAGTCAACGTGGATCGGCCTCTACATAATAAAGGGGTTGTAAAATTATGGTAATGGAACCCGTGGGTTAGGGCAGGCGGTGATCCTTATTCTTTAAGCAAACCCTTCAACCACATTCCCCAACTAGCTGAAGTTCCTAATTATAAAATCAATTAAACTTTATGACTTCAATGACAATAGTAAACGTAGTTTAGATAACTACCTCGATAATTATAATACATTGGAAACGTAATTAATGTGCTCAGGCTTAGGCAATATAAGAGACATACATATGAATATAAATTTATATATAGACTTAAAACAAAGTGAACACAATTGAAACCATAACTTATAGACCAAAGCATTAAACAAAAAATCAAAGAGTCTGGTGATTGCAACTGGTAGTTATAGAAGAAAAGCAAAACAAATTCATAAATTATCCAAAAAACTTATCAACTTATTTGTATTAAAAATTAAGTTTTAGCTGTTATTGATTCCAAACAATTAATAGGTATTGAATTCTGTTATGAATGTATTATGGAAGTAATAAAAGTTAAAATTAGTGGTAGATTATGACGTGTCATAAGTGCTACAAGGTAGCCTACATGAAATAAATTTTGAATTTGAATTAAAAATTGTTTTTAACGCAATCTCGGATGCGAAATCGTAGCAGCGGAATCTTGGCCATAGACGCATATTAAAATACGACACCAACTTCCGCTGTAGTTTCGCTGCTGCCAAAAAAAATTGGAAACACAGCGAATGATGGTTCACTAAGTCAAACCTGCCTCAGTTCAGATGAACTAATCCTTGCTAATATTATAAATCCGAAAGTGTGTTTCTTTGTTGCTTTGTACTTCAATCATGGAGCAGCGGATTGACCTGATTTTTTGCAAGGATATATTTGAAAACTGAGAGTAACACGAGCTACTTCAACAAACGGCCCGCCCGACTTCAACGAACGTACAAACTAAAAATAATTTTATACTTTGGAGTGGCATTTGATTGAAGTCGGTTGTTTGAAAAGAATTTTATTCATAAATATTCTTCACCAACCCTTGTCGAAAAGCAGCTTTACTCTCTTTTAATTAATTAATTGAACACTGTAATAAAATCCATAGGCCCACGTAAATCTGATTACGAAACAAGTGTTTTATTTGAAAGCAAACAACTCTTGTTTTGTAATCTGTACCAAAGACAAAGCTTGCGATCACAATCGACACCATTGTAACCTGACGGATACGGCGTTTTGTTGTTGATAATTCATTTTCTTCGCTCTATAAATTATGAATATTCAATTTAAGGTTGAGTAGACAATAACATAATAAATGTTTTTTAACTAAACAGAAATGTTTGTCTTATTGTGTTACAAAAAATTTGCAAGATATTTTAAAGAATAATACTTATTTAATACCATAAAGAGAGTTTATTTGGCGCCCAATATAAATAAACTTTGATTCTTATTTGAATATTAACCAATCAATTTCATGAAATTTTGTAGGTAATCTCTAGAAACTATGTGTAAAAATTTTCAGATTTTCAGATTTTCGCAAATTATTTTTATTAAGTACATAAAAAAATGTTTGAGCCGAGCAGTAACTTTGATAAGTATGTACCTACCTACCTATGTACTAATTGTTACAGCAATCTGGCAAAGTACAGATATTATAGGTATCAGTTTCTAGATTCTAGAAAGTGTCTGTATAATCCCATTTAGTTTGAATGATTAATATAAGTATGAAGCGCGTTCAGGAGTAATTTCTTTTAAGTGTAAATTAAACCACTACGAAAATCCCAGCAAGAAGCCTATACGAGCCCAGCTGTGGACGTCCACATCTATCGATTAAAACGACTATACGATGACACTAAAAAATCTACACATTGAGACTATAACAATTATAGGTTTAAGGAAATAAGCTTCGCTTGTGACTTACTTAAGTGCTACGCCGAAACAGCGGCGTAGACTTATCTATAGCTTACACACTACTTACACACCCGAAAAGCTTCCGAACGAGGCGAGTTTCTTATTGGTTCTACAGAGTTAGAACACCAGCAAAAAGCTTCTAATCCTGTTTGAATAAATAGAACGTATTTCAATCTTCCTTAGTAAAAATACTATGGTCATAATAATATTTTATGCGTAGAGAATAGCTAAGTAACAAAACTAACATACAAAACTATAATTTAGAATCTGTTCTCTACATAACTGTAGTTTGTATCCTGCACAAATGTTATAAAACGCGTTTATTACTTACTACAAAATAAAAGTCAAAAGCTCACATAAAAGTGAGCTAAGCGGCAATAAAACTGTTTTTAAATCACGATGCGACGCTACTGTATAACTTCAGCGCCAGCCTATAATGATATTTCATTTTTTCCTCATGAATACTTGAACCGACTCCCCCATTTTAAGCCAAAAATATATAGCTTGCTAAAAAGCAATTTGCATTCATCACTGCACCAATCTCTTTATGCTTTGAGTAACTTTCGTTTTTATTTCAAACATTTACATAAAATGTCGATTAGAAACTTATAATTTTGATTAGTTTACAATAGTTTTAGAAAAGTACAATATTTTTAAATGATGACTTACCGTATAAGGAAGTACTTAATCGAAGTCGAGCCTCAATAATCAAGACACAGTTTTATTACAAAACTGCGCTGATATCGACACCAGTCCAAAATAAGTTCAATTTCACTTTTCAGCTGGATCGTCCCACTTAGTCACTCGATTTAACACCCAAAGTAAAGTCCTTACACAATTCTGTTATAGCGAGTCAATCGTTCGGTTTCACTTTCATGGAGTATCGTAATCAGTCACGAATCGGAAGCGGCTGCCGGCTCTCCAATTTCCGAACGCGATGTTCGTAAAACTTCTGCCGAACTGGATATCTGCGCGATGGGAACAATAGCTCGCTGCAACGAGTTCGCCGCCCGACTGCCGAACAGCGACTGTGATAACGACAATTCTTAACGAATGGAATGAACCTGCGAACCTCTGTACAGGCAGCGCATAAGCTCGCCTCTCTCTCGCCGCCCCGTCTACGCACCGAGCGTATCTCTACCGGGATCCGGGACTCGCTTAACCCGAACTCGACCCTTTCATGACCGGGACAAGATACAAACTCTCCTATCGCTCCACACTCGCTCGAACTCGTCTCGTTCACATCGCGTAACGAGTTTACGGTACGTAAATCGTAGTAGATTTGTTTTTCGGTCCGGCCACAGTAATCCAGTTCTTGACTCCGGGACTCAAAACGCTTTTTTCCGCTTCGATTCCCGTTAAATAGAGCCTTCTTTTTTGTGCGGCCGCCGGCGGTAACCTATGTAGGGAACTCGAAATAACCGCTACGGACAAGATGCCAACTTTCTAAACTAAACCTATAAGAGCACACTATTGGGACGGTGAGTTACGTTATTTTTATTGGGAAGTCACAATGGCCCGAACAATAATAAAGCATTAGAAGATTGGACATTCTAGACGGCGACGTGCTGTAATTTGGTGTTTTTGCATGACTCGGTTGTCGCCTGTAATGGTTATTACAGCCGCGGTTGTGCCTACGGTGTCAATTATCGAGCTGCGGTCGAAGCCCCACAACAACGAGCGTAAATTGGATACCAGTCACCCAGCAGGCTTATACCTCGTCAAGGCTGTTGTGTATTATGTAAGAAACCTAATGTGAGCATATTTTCGTTTCTAAAAATAGGCCACAGATATAAGATCGCTCTCCCTAGGAAATAGTAGAGAAAACTAGCAATGAAACTTGAACTATTCCCATAAGATCTACGGTTGTACATAGTGGATAACAAATATTGAAAACCGTAAACCCTATTCCCGATCCCGCGATGTGCCCGAACTGGGTCACCAAGCATGATCGTAAAGTAAGAGAATTCCAAATATATATGTTGAAATGGATGGAGAAAAGGTCTCTCACAGTGGCTATCATAAAAATATCTAAATTACACCAATATTCATATTATTATGAATTCAATATACACATCTTAGATGAAAGGTCCTGATGTAAAAACGGTCAATATTCGGAATTTTCCGAAACAGTTAATACATACCTAATTAATAACATTAAATACTTTCCAAATGTAAATTACATACCAAAATTTTATTAGAAACAAAAAAATAGCACATAAGATCTTACTTTAAAAACTAAAAAAATATGATGGAAACCGCTTGCATGCCGTTGACAATCATTTTATTTTATTATTTTTTCTCCCACAGATAACCGCAAGAAATCCATTTCGCTTATACGGATACAATTCGCACCCTTCACTCTCCAGGTCCTCAATTGTACCTACACTCAACTACGTATACCCAATCACGTCGATCCGTTGCCTCGAAAAGAGCAAGCTGTTTGAATGAAAGGCAAACCAACACACCAACAAACAAACACACTTTCGCATTCATATCTAATCAAGTAATTAGCATAAATAAACTTCGTTTTTATAGAGCTGGCTTAAGTGAAAAACTCATAATAAGGTCAGTGACCAGTAACGCGTACAAAGCTCGCTAAGGTCGCCTCTGTAGACGCAACCTTACAAAAGATATCGCGTGGTGTCCACAGAGACGTGTGTCTCTTTCAAACCATTCCGAACTCGGCCACTTTGGGATGACTGACGATGTCGATGTGCGACCCGTAACTTTATAACTCCAAAGTGTGACGATAACATGATGATATTTTCCAAAGATGTTTTGGAACTACAACATCTATCGAAACAAAGTGATCGTTGACATGATCATATTGTAAAAATGCATTTCACTTTATTCAGTATCTGTTACAAAAGTGCAACAGTACACCTAGTTTTGTTTTTGCACACGTGGTATACCTACTTAGCTGAGAACTTGGAGAGTAAATTAGGCTTACTTTTTATCCTGGAGAAACAGAGGATTTCAGTGCGATTTTCAAAAATCTTTTAACTCTATACGGACGAAGTCGCCGACAAAAACTCGTATGGAAAATAAATCAGATAAGTATAAAAAAAAACCTAATGCCATCATACGATCAGTCTCGTAAACCTACTCTAAGCGCCTAATCCACTATAAAAAAAATATCATTTCCTAAATTGACTCAGCCGGAAATCGACTTCCTTGCAGCGCTACGCCAGGAAAGTCGTTAAGATATAAAAAGTTTTCGCAACTTTATACACACAAAATATACAATACACTTAAGTACACGTCACACTTAACTATAAGTAGTTAGCTTTACGTTACTTACTTGGTAAACAGAAGGAAGGCTAATTTTATGAAAGAAAGAAATATCTATAACTAAGTATCGTCCCTTGGAAATATGATGTAGTTTTTCTTTTTTTTTTTTTGGATAAAACTTGATCTTCTGCTGTAAAAATCAAATCTGTATCTGAAGATTTACCATTACACGCGCTTTGGAGATGAAACTTTGTAAGTATGGATGGATGGATGGATGTTTGTTACTCTTTCACATAAAAACTACTGAACCTATTTGGTTGAAACTTGCCATAGAGATTATTATAGTGTAGAATAACACAAAGCCCGGAAAAAAAGAGATTTCCCGCGAGAATTACAAAACCGTAATCCTCGCGAACGAAGTTGCGGGCACCAACTAGTCTAAAATAATTCTGAAGTGGACTTCCCATCGACCAAGAAAATACCCTGCAGTCCAAGTTTAATCAGTGGCACGCTTTCTCACGGATCTTACAAGGGCTGTTGAATATTGTTGAAGATAAATAAGGGATTTGAAATTGAAAACGTCTGAACTGATTGATTCATGAACGCCGAGCAAAATCCTCTGATGTTACTGAAGCAACTCCTAAAAATTCACGTCTCAGGATTTAAGATTTGAATTTCATGACTCGAACATCGGTTCAATTATGGTGGGTCTCTTTTTTCTCGCTTAAACCGAGTAGCAGCGGTAAAAGTTCAATTGAGTTATTGAAAGTGTTCCTCGTTCATTATCAAACTTGCTAAGTAGGCACGTGAATTCTTATCCATGCTAATCTATCAGTCTGTCTATTTTACCTTTTCACACCTAAGCCGCTAGACCGATTTTGACAAAATTTGAAAAGCTGATAGCTCGCATCACGAGGAAGTAAAAAGTGAAAGCGACTTTGCATGGAATAGCAATATGCGAAGACACCGAACGCAGAACCGCTGGATACAAGGGGCGCAAGCTCAAAGTCACCAAAGCCTGTGGATTTCTACGTAAACGTCTAATGGGTAACGAAAAAGAAGGAAGTTGTCTTGTTTTAGATTTTCAGTATAATGTCGTTAACAACACGAGAGATTAAGCTGAAAGATTAATGTTAAAATATTCTCTTTTGATAATACTACCCTCATGGCTGATCCTTCTCCTTGTTTTGTGCTAAACCACAACAAGTGACAACGATGACAACAATAACAATATAATTCTCCGTATTTACAGTGAGTGCGGCGGACGGGCCGGATATTATACGTAGCTTGTCGCATAACAGTCACTTCCATAAATGAAAATCAAGATGCACTGAAACAGCATTTCTTTTAGATAATATTTAGAATCTTTCTAACATGTCTCAATCTAACTTTTAAGTACCTCTACCTCTCGTACATACACGCACAGAACAAATAAATAATTGGACGCAGATACGCAATAATGAGTCAACCATTCATCAACAAGTCATTTGAAAAGTCAACTTTATTCTTTTACATCGTTATTGCGTCCAATTTACCTATGTAGTATGTAATTTTTTTATTGAATCTAAAAAATAAGAAAATTAAAAATAGAACCTTTTGTCAACTTTGACATAAACTAAATGCCATAATGAATTAATCCTGTCCTAATTACTATAAACATTTTTAATACCAACTCAAGCTCATTCACACTGTACCGTAATTCGAATTAGGTACCACAAGACCGTTTTATTAACACAATAATAAAACCCACTGTATGTGGGATTACGACTCAATAGGTAGTAAATATACCAGCGATCGAGATTGATTCGTAGCACTACACGCACATAATGAGTGTTGCCCGGGAGAGCCACAATACACTTTTACGACCCTGTTATTTTTTATGTTGACAGCAGTCTGCACGCTATGGACAAGATTGGCGACAGTTTAATAAAGTTCACTGTGAATTTGGAAGCTCGGATGGCTGTAACACGTGTTTGCTGGTAATTCGGGGTTTGGAGTAATAACAATTACTTGTGCTTTCATAGTTAATAGCGGCAATAGCCTTATGGTCAAGACTTCAGCCTCCTATTCAAATCATAGGCATGTATCCTCTAACTTTCCTATTTACCTAATAAGTATATCCCTAAAGACTGCACTGTCACTCAGATCAGACTCAAGACAGAGTTATGTCAGAGCATATTTGTATCTCGTTTTAACCTCTATCTTGAGTCTGAGGTGAGTCAGAGCACGCTCTATATATCTCAGCATAAGTTGCGAAGTTCTGTGCATTTTGATCAATTAAATATCACTTGCTTTAATGATCAAGGAAAACGTCGTAGATATGCCTGCGGGTTCTCCATAATGTTCTCAAAAGGTGTCTGAACTGAATTCTTCTCTTTCTGAGAGCCAGCGGCCGGAATCGGCCGGC
Organism: Hipparchia semele; assembly: GCA_933228805.2. Classification (NCBI taxonomy): domain Eukaryota; kingdom Metazoa; phylum Arthropoda; class Insecta; order Lepidoptera; family Nymphalidae; genus Hipparchia; species Hipparchia semele. The sequence continues at coordinate 6,265,857 of OW121721.1, read as the reverse complement.
AATGCCTTTAAGACAATGGATGATTATGTTATAATTGTTGCAAACAGCAATAATTACATATAACCCACGTCTTCAATTTTATTCGCTAGTAAGGTGCGGTGTAAACCGAAAATAACAGGTGTAATACCTACTTGTTATTTCCTCATGCACAAGAGACAAAATTTTCAACGTTTTAATAATAGGCTCGCAGCCCCATATCAAGTCTGAACTAAAACCCGAACGCGTAACATGTGTTCGATGATGGGGGATACAAAATTTGGAAACAATTTTCCGTCCAAAAACTTTTGTGAGCGCTTTTGGTTTATCCATATTTTTTGACCATCAAATTGTAACGATTTGTTTTTATCAAGTTTTACAAAGTATAGTCGTTCTTTTTATATGCTACAGCGATAATGTGGTTTTGAAAGCAACCTCCCTGGCGCAGTGGTGAGCGCTGTGGTCTTATAACTGGGAAGTCTCGGGTTCGATTCCCGGCGGGGGCAGTTTAGGAATTTATAATTTCTAAATTGTCTCTAGTCTGGTCTGGTGGGAGGTTTTAGCCGTGGCTAGTAACCACCCTACCTACCATCAAAGACGCGCCGCCAAGTGATTTAGCGTTCCGGCACGATGGCGTGTGGAAAGCGATTAGGGAGTATGGGTTTAATCTACATTGCGATACCCGTTCCAAGTTAGCACGCTACTTACCATCTTAGACTGCATCGTCACTTACCATCAGGTGAGATCGCAGTCATGGACTATCTCACGACTATCTTGTCAACGAATAAAAAAGCTATTTAGGAATAGGTACTTTTTTTTAAGTACACGTATTTTAACGTAAGTAACACTACGCATAATATGACTTTATTAACACAGTAGGTAAGTATAATTTTCTCTTACCAATAATTTATTGCAATAACTCCAAGAAATAATTGTATAGTTGAACTATAATGGAATGTTAAACTATTATAATAGTAATAAATAATTACTATGTTTATTTGTATTACGCATAAGAGAAATATGCCGTATCAAGGTTCTACGCAAAATATATTTGACTGAAAATATAGCGACATTAATTCGAAATTTTCATAAAATATGCTCGACAATGAGTGAGCCGTCGGAATATTAAATTAAAAGTGCCGTCTGTTACTCATATTCCTTTGTAATAAAACCTCAAAATTGACATCTGAAACTTCCCAGCACCAATGGAGGGAAAGCTCCCGTTTGGCACGGATTGTACTGCAATCGTTAAGTTTATGTTGGCTGGGGTTATCAAGCCCCGACGTACGCGTAACCTCCTACCTAATGACTATGTAGTGGGTGTAAATTCAAGCTTTATTTTTACTAGCTATTGATTGCGAGTTCACGCGCACCGTTTTAGGCTTTTCAAAAATTCCTTTACATCCTTTTTTCAATCAATGACAAGTTAACCCGCTAAACAGTATATTAGCCAAGCTGAACGTGACCCATACTCTCCTCTTTCTTCCAAATAAGCGGATAGCTTTTCTTAGGAGTAGGTGTGACAGTAGATGAACCTGCGACCTCTCAGTTTTCCGTCCGTCGCACCTATAATCGTTGGGGCTTCTGTCGCTATAAATTAAAATGACGATATAGATGCCAATGTAAATAATTAAACCCATATTACTAATCTGTACTATACGCAATAGAATCTGTACTACACACGTGGCACTTAGAATAGAATAGATTTTTTTTTATTCAAATAAACTTTTACAAAGTGCTCTTCGAATCATCAAATGAATCTACCACTGGTTTTTGACTGGTTTGGTCTTTGACTGTAGGTGGTAGGTAACTAGCCAATGTCAAAGCTTGAGACAAATGTGACCTACTGATTTCGCGTGATAAAAAACAGCCGAGATCAGTCCTTGTCCTCTACTCGCAAGCAAAGCCCATCAAAATCAGTTCCACAATTTCACAAATTAGCCCGGAAAATTATTAACCACTCAGAAAGGGAACTTTAATAACCGGTCAAATGTGAGTCGGACTCGCATACGAAAGGTTCCGAACCAAAAAACACCAAAAACCACGTTCCTAGTAGGGGAGCCCCCCTTTTATTTTCAATTTATTTTTATTTTTAAGCTATTGCATAGCTTCTATCGCGGGCCTTGAACGTGGAGACCGAATCCAGAAATTCCGTAACGAAAATAACCTGACACGGGACTTCTCTCACCGCTAGAGGGCGTTGCTAAAAATGCTATGCAATAGCTTTACCGCGGCAGTCCCCGAGTGCCACATGTCTTTTTTTTATTATTTGTTGTTATAGCGCAAACAGAAATATACATTCTCCGAAAATTTCAACTGTCTACCTATTATGTGATCGTGAGATACAGCCCGCTGACAGACAAACGGACGAACAGCGGAGGCTTAGTAATAGGGTCCCGTATTTACCCATGATTACCCTTCCAGTACGGAACTCTAAAAAAAAGTTGTTCAGATTTTTATAAAGTTAGATACACTTTAAAAAATCCAAACAACTATTTTTTAAACGATAATATGTTTAATAAAAGACAGTTATTTCAATATCACACACGAACACTTTTTTATTTGTATATGTAACGCGTAAAATTTTATTGTTGGGGAAAGTTTTGATGTGTGGTTTTTATCGATAACAGATTAGCACTCGATGGAAAGTGTGGAAAAAACGACCCGATTTATATAAAAAATACGCCTTTATATAATGGTTTCATATTGAGTTAAACATTTATTATACAATTCTTTTAGCTACAATAAATATTTTTTTTTATTCGATGACAAGACATATAAATAATAATATAAAACATATTCCCCATTACTTAAACTAAAGAATATAAAGTCTAGATATAGCTATAACATAATAATATTTAGAACTTAAAAGGCCATAAGAAACTGCAAAACTCTCCCTAAATACCAAAACTCTCCGTCTTCTTGATTGTGAGCCGAATTTATTAACCGCTACGCCAAATCAGTCTACGAAACTCGTAGATTAAAAGCCGAATAAAGCCACTAATAAGTACTCTTTTCGCCATTAAACAGGCGACAGTAACACAAACCCCTGATCCCATTTTAAGCAATTAACCCAAATGTTTGCTTTTTCCAGCTTCAGTTAAGCTACGTTACATAAGAGCTCGGGAAGGACAAAGCTTGTATTGTAGTAAGAATGGCGCACCGAACAATGGCGTAGGCGATCATACCGTTCAATAGACGCCATGTTATATGCATTATTCATGTGGTGCAGACATTTCCAAGAAAATTCACAATTTCTCCGGCAAAAATGTAGCGACTACTGACTGTTTATGTTTTAAAACAGCGCTGCTACTGTCAGTTTTTAATGAACGTTTCAATTCCGATTGGTATTTGACTTGCTTTAATATCATTGCAGCCGCTCTTTGGAAAATTAAACTTAACATTTTTTCAGTAGTAATGTACAAATTGTGTAAATAAATTCGAAAAAGTAATTATCTACCTGTCTGTCTGTTTGTTACTTTTATATGCCTATTAATCGATGAACTGATTCCATCGGCAAGGCTTAAATCATGATTGATAATAAATAAAACTAATGGCTCATTACTATCCCGATAAATTAAACATCAGCTAGTAGTAATAATAAAGAAAGACCATTCGAATTTTTTAATATCTAAATACCTTAAAACTATGTAGCAAGCGATTTCAACCCGAAATTATATGGCATTGAAAAATGAAACAAATAATCATCATTCACAAACTGCAACTGAGATTTTTTTCACAATTTAAGACCCAAAGACTAAGTAGGTACCTTACTAAAAGATAGATAGATAAAAAATCCCAAAAAAAAATTAATTAAAACATAAAAAGATAGATAGATTTCAATCAATTGAAGCACAAGTTAATAATATACACGTACCTTATAATGGCGCGCAAGTTTAAAGGTATTTAAAATTACAAGTTCAAGGTGACTAAAGATTCCGCCACAGTCAACTTAACTGATAGTAGGTACTACAAGCAAAACTTTACTGTAAATATTAAACACTTTTATATTGCAAAGCGTAAAAGCAGTAAATTCTTCTCGTATCTATTCCCTTCCTACTCATTACGACAAAAGAACAAGACGGTTTATTTACAGGCGTCTCTTAATTAGTTTCCGTAAACGCAATTTCATAAATCAGAGTGCCGCGTCGCGTTACATTTTTCTTCTACATTTTAAAGCAACTAGGTACATACAAGAAAATGCTATTCAATTCGATGTTGACTCAGTGTGAATTTAATTTAATGTAACCTACATTTCTTTTATCTAAAAAAATTATGATGAACTAGCTTTAACTCGCGGCTTCGCTCACGTTAGGTTCGATTTTTTAACCCCCTATTTAACCCTCTTGGGGTTGAAATTTTCCAAAATCCTTTCTTAGCGGATGTCTACGTCCTAACAGCTACATGTATACCAAATTTCAGCTCGATCGGTCCAGTGGTTAAAGCTGTGCGTTGATAGATCAGTCAGTCAGTCAGTCAGTCAGTCAGTCAGTCAGTCAGTCACCTTTGCCTTTTATATATTTAGATATCTGTTTATGTATGGGCGCAATAATAATATTTACATAATTAAGCACTTAATTCTTTACATTTTACGAGACATTTCACCGCGGTTAATTTCTCAATGCCTCATCTGGTGACAGAAGCGCTGGCTCATTTCTTGCGCAAGGGATCCATCAGCCTGGCTGTCCAGCGCGGCAATACAACCAGCGTTCTTGGCACCATTCCACGCGGGCATTATTTGTATAGTAATTAAATTAGTTTAGCTCTAAGTTTCATTGTTTCATTTTAATATATATAAAAAACCTAAGTAAGTCATATTATTATTTCGTAATATTTTAAAATTGTCCTGTTTGATTGAGTTTTCTTATTAATTATAATTTGGTTTTATTTCTTATTATTCTTTTTATTAATTATAATTTATTTTCTTTTTTATTATTTTACTATTATGCACGTGTCTATGTACATGTTAAAATATTTATATAGCCTGGCTATAATTAATTTTTATTTTAGTTTAAGTTTTTCTAAAACTTACTTAACTCATTACTTTCCATCAGGCACCAATGTCGTCAAGTGCAAGCCTGTCTTACATAAAAAAGGTTTGGTTTAAACTATAGAATTATTGTCTACGGTACTCCGAAAGTAGGTGTCCGGAAAATTCTTTCATAAACATCCCATGCACCGGGCAATTTTCCCGGAGCGGATATTATTAGGGGAAGATCCATCCCCTCCTTGCAATTGTTATTTTGGCGCCTGACTTGCTTTTTGAACTCGCCGATCGATGTCACGATATTGCAGAAAGTAGTTTGAAAAGCATACAGTATATCTATATCTAAATTCTTAATACTAAAAAAGACTAAACACCTTCGAGATGATTATCGAAAACACCATAAAAGGAAGGAAGGAAGGAACCTTTATTCATTATTAATGTTAAGACAAAATGCACATAACTCTGAAAAGTCAGAGACGATTGTATAAATTCCCTAATTGCCCCTGAAGAAAATCGAACCCGAAGTCAAACTTATTAGACTATGGTCTAATTACAACTAGCGCTAACTACAATTGGGCTAAAGAGGTCGTCAAAACTATGGGAGACTTCTTTTATCCCCAAAAAATACCCAAAATAAAAATAAAGAAAGACCATTCGAATTTTAATATCTAAATACCTTAAAACTATGTAGCAAGCGATTTCAACCCGAAATTATATGGCATTGAAAAATGAAACACAAATAATTTAAGACCCGAGACTAAGTAGGTACCTTATTAAAAGATAGATAGATAAAAAATCCCAAAAAAAAATTAATTAAAACATAAAAAGATAGAATTAAAGCACAAAATACAAAATACCCACAATAAAAATAAAAGTAGCCACAAGAATAATTTTTTTTTTTTCAAAACGTAGCGTGATGGTTCAAAGCTCGGTCAAAGCTAGCCTCTATATTTATAAAAAATTATCGTTACTGTCTGCCTTCCTGACAAAATATTCATATTAGATACCCTGAGGTGCTCTAAGGGATGGTTAAACTTATACGTAGAAACATGTTTAAAAATCTTAATTCAAGCGTAGCTATAAACTTGTGAGCTAGTTTCTCTTTAAACTTATCATATCAACATGTTATTCGGATTTAAATTGAAGTGTCTAAATTAAACGTTATGTGTTATAACTATTTCGTAAATGAACAAAGTAAGATTTTCGATTGCATTGCACTCAATCGATCTTTTTCAAAATAATTGAGACGGTTTGAGAAGAAGCCCTTCAATAAATACTGCCAGAATAAAATTTATGAGGACGCCGACGTCTTCTTGCCCGAACTTTACACGCTTGTCACTTTTATTTCCCTATAAAATATAAAACGTACCAAATCAACATTTTATTGTCACTCTATGTTGAAATATGATATCCTTCCTCTTTTTATGTACCTATCTAAGACCTATCTGATATCAAGCTCAAAGATCGGTTTGTTCATTGAGTGAAAATAGCTCGTTGTGGTGAACTCAAAAAAAAAAAGCGTGTGGCACTCGGGGACTGCCGCGGTAAAGCTACTGCATAGCATTTTTTATCAACGCTATCTAGCGGTGAGAGGAGTCCCGTGTCAGGTTATTTTCGTTACGGAATTTCTGGATTTGGTCTCCACGCTCAAGGCCCGCGATAAAAGCTATGCAACAGCTTAAAAATCAACATGACACGACTAAGCAACAATTGTGTAATATACATGTATTGTAGGTAAATTGACTAAGACATGATATCAATGTATTACTAGTAGATATTATAATTCAAACAAGCGAGCAATGAAGAAGCGACCAAGTGTCGTCAAAAGAATTTATTAGCCCTTCTGTTGTATGAAACCCTAAAAAGTAAAGTAGCCATGTAAATATGTTTAGGCTCTTCGAGAGAGGGAGACTCTTGGGGTGAATGGCCTCAGTCGCAAATAAACACTGGAAGCTTTGGTTAGTTTAATAATAATATTAGGGATCTCATTGAGGATCGCAGTTTATGTGTTTTGTACTTCAGTCTGGTAATCTACCGCGATTTTAATTATGATTGTTAATTCAAATCTTAATTGGTACTGTTTTAGTAATAGTACGCATCGCGTACTACGCAAAAAGGCAGAAGTGCGGGCACGGGAAGCTGTTCCCCGCATGCGTCGACTATTAAAACCGTTACCGTCGTCGTTAAAACCACTAGTTAATTCCATGATACACAAGGAACAAGAAACTTCGTTTGCTATAATCCGCCACACTAGAAAAATCTGTCATCCGAGCGTCTTCAGGAGATGTTGCCCAAAAGAATATGTCGGAGTGAAACGCACGTATGTAGAGCTTATTTATATAATAAGTATATATAGCGTTAAAAAACCTATATCATGCGGTCGAAGTCGTCGGCATCATGTGGTGTTACGTAAAACTCTTTATCCAGCCTTCCATTTGCAAATTGAATCTGTATTAGTTCAGGAAGTGTAGTTTGTGTCATATTGTTAAGATGAGAGAAGCAAACAATTTCAACTCAACAGACCAAGGATATTGTTCCGTGTTTGTTTTAGTGCTTTTCGCCTATAGGGAATAATGTGTAATTCAGCTTTGGTTGGGAGACTTTATATTGCTATCCACGATAGAATGAAGACGGTAAAAGTGTTTCCATCCAGGGTGCTGGCTGTTTGATTTTGTTTGTTTTGTTGTAAATTCCTTAATGGCCCCTGCCAGGAATTCATTCCTGGCAGGGGCAATTTGGGAATTTAAAATTTCATAATTGCCCCAGAGGTAATAGCCTAGCGGTTAAGACTTCTGCCTCTATTTCGGTAGATCGAGGTTGGACCTTTGGGTTTTATAAAACCATAGTAACCTTCCAAGTTACCCTGTTTCCATCTAAGATTGCATATTGGTTAATTATATTAGCTGTCGGTGTTATAACAATTTCTGAGAAACTTTCCATCATCATAATCATCATTGCAGTCTTTAAAAAAAACATAGTTCCTGGCCATACATTTTACAAAACTGTCTAAAAATATCCCTTAGATCTGTCTAAAAATATCCCTTATATCCCGATAGAGTTTCGAATGAGAATCAGGATTTACATAAGAAAATTGAAAGTTTCAAATAATATAAAACATTATTCTGTCTCGAATATCGAGAGCCGGGGAAGATTTTGCTATTGACTTTGTATTAGCAATTGTCCTTTTCGTAGCAGTTTCTTTACAAAAAGCGTAAGGCGTTTAATGCAAGTTATGAAATATTTTAAATAGACTAGGTAAATTGGTTGCAACTGCTTCGTCATGGCGTTAGGTTTTTAAAAATCCATCGGTAACTCCTTTATCATCTTCCATTCGAACAAGGTCAAAATTATAATACCTAAGTGGTTAGTTATTTTACCTAAAAGTGCTCTATTGATGCGTTTAGGTTTATACCAAGGAATCAATTAAGTATTTAAAGTACCTGGAGGTACTGATAATATTTGTAAATTATAAAAGGAAATCCATTTGTTCCTCATCAGTCTATCATAAGCATAAGAATTAACCACCTGATTAAGATTTCCTGTAACAGGTTCATATCTGTAAATCACAAAAGATATAGGTATATAACCATCTATCAAGCCAGAAGCTTTGTACGCAAGATCATTAATTAGACAGATGTAGGTACGGTACAGATGTTCCCTCACTGCCGAGTCCCGACCGCTATGTGAAAGTGATTCCGGGTCTAATTTGCCATCTGGGCCAACAACTCGTCATACTATCGCGAAGCTATCTCGGTGATAACCCGAAGTTTCTTCATCCGTTTCACAGGGTTCGCTAAGTTATGCCTTCTGTTACTTTGGTTATAAGTATAACATTGTTTGATTTGACTTGAATTAGTAAATGCTATATTATGTTGGTAGTGGTTTGCTGGTTTGTCCTTCAATCATGCCGCAACAGAGCTACCGATCGACGTGATTTTTTGCATGGTTAGTGACTTGGAGAGTAAGCTCAATACTCAGTAGGCACTATAAGTTTCCGACCTGCCAAACTAATTAAGTTTATGTACTTTAAGTACTATTAGGTATTCTGTGGTTTACGAAGAAATTGTATACAAGCTGTTAGGTTTTGATAAATATGACCGTTAAATTACTAGATGTAACCTAACAAGTAAGAACGTTAGTTTTCTACCGCTTAAATGTGCTATTAAGGTTATTATTAACTTTGATTTATTTTAATTTTTCGATTCTTAGAAGTTAAATTGACTAAGTTTGTGAAAGCCAATCAAAGACAACGACCAATTGGGAACATTGACCAATCACAGGCCACTTTACCGAATTGCCGTGATCGGGGATGCGTTTTTGAAACCCAGTAGTCTTGATTGAGCATTCAACGAGAAAACAAGTAAAAAAAGTAGTAGATAAAAAACCTCAATGTTTTTCATTTATTATCAAAGTAGGTAGGTACCTATTTAAAACAAACCTGCATCTTTTTTAGGGTTCCGTACTCAAAAGGTGCCAACGGGAGCCTATTGCTAATTAGTTAATTACATACGTATAGTCCAGTCAAAAAACCTCAAAAAATGACTCAACCTCTGGAAAATTGCGAAAGTTTTGAAAACTTTGCACATCGAATTATGGGTACCTAGGGATGAATATACCAAAAGTCCTCATGCGTACGAGGCGACTAGTATGGATTATGGAACCATTCATATGCGAGTCCCACTCGCACTTGGCCGATTTTTTGTAGGTATGTTGTTGTGATTATAATACAGAAAACTGATAAACTTCTCTTCTCCAGTATACTAAAGTATACCTACTTATTACTTAACCGACACGTTTTATTTATGAACAGCGGCATAATATTTACCTAATCGAGATCAATTTGAACGCTTATCAACATTTTTCATGAAAAATGTTGATAAGCGTGTCACAAATAACATTATTAAATACTAAATACCACGATATGAAGCCGTAAAACTAAATTAGGGCGCTAAGCGTAAAAGCCTCGTGGTTTAATATGGAATATCGAAATGCCATACTGCATACAACATTGTTTTCTAATACAATTTATAACATAACTTAACACGCCCGAAATACTGCAACACGTGTTTAGATTAGAACTAGAAACTGTAAATTTTATTTATTATTATTGAGCTTTATTTTTAATTTTTTCGTGTTAGAGCTTACTAAAGAACATCTGTTAGCTTGGTTTTCTTACGAATTTCTGTTTCTATGTTTTCTTCCGAATTCTTCCTAGCTTCAGCGTACTTTCCATTTTATTTTGAGAAAACAGGATTTTGTTTTTTACTTCTTCGGTGTACTTGGGAGAATAGAGGAATCCATTATTATCTTTGAACTGTAGTTAATAACAAATAATTTTATTACAAAACCCCCAATTATTTCGTTCAATACAGTTTGCTGACCGTTGTAATTAATCAACAACAATTTCTGTTTATTTTATTTGTTCTAGGTACTGACGTGATTATCCTTCGCACTACTTAATATTGCTGCATTTCGACGTTCATCGTTCGGTCCAATAGCGCGTCCGCCCCGCTCATTGCAAAAAGTGAAAATGATTGCTATCCGTGCTACGTGTGTTGTACTAATTTGTTCACTGGCGATCTCCAAAGCACAAAAAGCTCAAGTCGATCCGCTTTCCGATGCCTTCATAGACATTCTCAACTCCCGACATGCAACATGGAAGGCAGGAAGAAATTTCCCGTTATTCATGACATTGCGCACGCTCAAGCATATGATGGGAGCTCTTCCAGATTACAACTTATTGACCATGCTAACTATGACATATGAAGACGAACTAATAAACGGTTTACCTGAGAGCTTCGATTCTAGAGACAAATGGCCTTTCTGCCCCACATTGAACGAAATCAGAGATCAAGGATCCTGCGGTAGTTGTTGGGCGTTTGGAGCTGTCGAAGCGATGACCGATCGTTATTGTATCTATTCCAATGGTAGAAAACACTTCCATTTCTCCGCAGAAGATTTACTAAGTTGTTGTCCGGTTTGTGGCATGGGATGCAACGGAGGGTTCCCTACACAGGCGTGGGAGTACTGGAAACGTTTTGGATTAGTATCAGGAGGGAGCTACAATTCTTCTCAGGGTTGTTTACCCTACGAAATAGAACCATGCGAGCACCACGTTCTTGGAAATAGAAAGCCATGCAGCGGTGAAATGAGTACTCCAAAATGCGTAAGAAAGTGTCGCAAGGGATATCAAAATACTTACGCACAGGACAAAAAATACGGGAAACAGGTGTATGCAATTAGAGGCGGTGAGAAGAATATCAAAGCTGAAATTTTCCAACACGGGCCCGTTGAAGGTGCATTTACCGTATACACCGATTTGCTATATTACAAAAGCGGTGTGTACAGACATATTGCCGGTGAGGAACTCGGTGGTCACGCTGTCAAGATCATGGGATGGGGGGTCGAAAATGGGATCAAATATTGGCTCATTGCGAACTCTTGGAACGCTGATTGGGGAGACAATGGCTTCTTTAAAATCATTCGTGGCGAAGATCATTGCGGAATCGAAAGTTCTGTAGTGGCAGGTGAACCGCTACTAGATTAAACAATTATGTAGACATATTTAAGGAATTAAATTTTAGTTTTAGATAACCTGATTGTAACGAATGATTTACAATAAATTTGGATTTTGAAATTGTGTTACTTTTCCTACTTCCTACTAATATTATAAATGCGAAAGTTTGGATGTATGGATGAATGGATGTTTGTTACTCAATGACGCCGTAACGGCTAACCCGATTTGCCTGAAATTTGGCACATAGATAGTCTGGTAAAAAACACATACCTCGGCTACTTCTATTCCGGAAAATAAGAGAGTTCCCGCGGGAATTAAAAAACCTTAATCCACACGAACGAAGTTGCGGGCATCAGGCATCAGCAATATATTCTATCTATATATCTATATATTCTACAAATTACTAATATTATAAATACGATGCGACGTATATGGATGGGCAGATTGATGTTAATTCATCACGCCATAAAGACTGAACCGATTTGGCTACAATTTGGCACACAGGTACATTATAGTCTGGAATAATACACAGGCTACTTTTTATCCCGGAAAATAAGAGAGTTCCCACGGGAATTAAAAAACCTCAATCCACGCGAACGAAGTCGCCTGCTGATCTAGTATTCGATAAATATATTCACTAGAACATAAAATTACTAAGTTTTAATAATACTATTGGTAGATTCAGACCGCAGCATTTTGCTCTGTAGTTACTCTGCTCGGACTTATCTTACTACTCGGACTTACAGCTGAAGCGATTTTCAAGTCGAAGGACTTTCACGGGGCATATAGACGATTAATATAAGTGATCTATCCAGGATATAAGTATATTATGCATATTTATCCCACAAATGCAAGGAGTTCCCACGAGATTTTTCAAAAATCTTAATCCTAAAGAAATTAGGTCTTCTTACTGCAACTTCCTAAAAACAACTAACAAACCCGGAGATTTCGAATATTCTACGAGTAAGTATCAAAGTATGTATTATATTAGTATAAGATTCGCATTTTTCGTGCAAATTAGGTACATCTACATTTTTCATACAGGAAACCAAACTTAATAAAGTTATGCTTCTATGCATTAAAAATTTATAGTTAATAATATAAACATAAAAATTCTTGTAGAAAACCGACTTCAAACGCCACTGCAAAGTATATCACTTGTGGAAGAGTTCCCTTGATTTCGCCAGGATCCCATCATGAAATCCTGACCATGGGACCACTTGGGAAGGAAACCCTTTCAAAGAAAATAATTTTCCAGATCCAGGCCTCTTCAAGTAATCAAGGAACATACATAAAAAATACAAAAGATTCCGACGAATCGAGAACCTCCTCCTTTTTTGAAGTTGGTTGACAAAATAAATAACAATACCTCCATTTTATTTAATAAATTTTTAGCATTTTTTTCTAACTACCTACCAGCAGTTTGGAAGAAAATGTCTACTACGTGGCTCTGATCTCCATGCTGCGCTCTGCGCATATCTCACTTAGCCAGTGAGTGTCGTAGCAGGTGCCTACTTATACTATCTATACTATTATAATAAAGAGAGAGCGCGAATATTGTGAGTTTGTATGTATGTCCGGAGCAAACTTTGGAACCACGGCACCTATTTCAAAAATGCTTTCACCATTTCAAATGTACATTATTCCAGATGGTTATATGCTATATATTATGCACATAAATGTATTATGGCTAGATATTATGTGCAAATTTGTTAAACAAGTCAGAAAAATTTTTGACTCTCAAACGTTTTCAAGGCGTGCGCTGGGTCATATACTGTTATTGGATGAAAATGATGTATGGGTGAATTGTTCCTCTTAAAAAGTTCTAAAAAAAAGTCCGCGATAGCATATGTCTAGCTTCTAAGGATAACTTACAGTAACCATTTCTATCTTTCAAATTTTGATCAAAAATAATGAATTATTTTCGACCTTCTTTAACCGATGTGATGTCAATCTATATCTAAATAAATATGTTTATTATCGTAAGTGTTTAATTTAGAACATATTTGCCCTTTCCACTATACAATTTAAATAAATATCTTAGGAGTTATCGGAAAATTAATATTTCCGCGCGACAAAATAATAAAATGGTGCCGGCCGGCGCGGGCGGTGCACGGTGGCGGGTTTCGGCGCGGGAGATTCCTGTGGCGATCTTATTTACAATCGTCTCCTATTAGAAGCTCTGTGCGATCAGCCCCGTAAAAACAAATATTTAAATTTTCAACCCGGACGAAGTCGGCGCGGGCTTCTAGTACTTATATAAAACTGTAACGGGACGAATTCTGTACATTAAATATATTTTGAATATTTTAATTGGAGGATGCTTTGTTATCGATACCAGAGAGTAGAGACTACAGTTTTTCTCTATGTCGATACTGAGCCCAAAACAATTTTTTTTGAATTTTTTTCTGCCTGTCTGTCTTTCTGTGCGCGCATCAGGCACGCTACTGATTTAAATAAAATTTGGTAGAGTGGTAGCTGATACTCCGGGTCAATATATAGGATACTTTTGTCCTGATAAACAATAAGGTTTGTCTGGGATAGGGGATGAAAGTTTTTGTTAATTATGCTTCATAACTTCGTCGAATCTAAATCGAATTTGATAATTCTTGTGTATTATTAGAAATATTTTGTCCAATTTTGGTGAAAATCTACTAAATATTAGAGGGCATAACTTCTCGCGGATAATAGCAAGTCACTCTAAACTTTATCCACGCGGACGAAGTTGCGGGAATCAGCTAGTCAGATATTTTCGTATAAAGTTTTCCGGAAGGTGACTATCCAAAAATCTGTCTTTGCTATCATTCGTATATTAGGTATTAATAGAGTATTTGTGACTTTTTTGCTATGTAGGTAATTATCGATTCTACCTTCGTAATTTGAAATGTGCATGAGATTCCTAATTATGATATTCGTTGAGAAAAACTTGGAAAATCACTCAAACCTCAATACCTTCATTCTCACTACCTTCGCTTACCGTCATTTTTGTGACATCTATGTAGTAAATACTAGTTCTCTAAAACGAGACATAAATTAAGAAAATCTGCTGTTATAAAATTGAAATTTTTGGATAAGTTTCTTTTTATTTAAATTAACGTTTATCGTAAATAAATATTTTGATGATACGGCCTATGGAACCACTTCTGTGAAAGTCCGAATCACACTTGACTGGTTTTTTGTATTTGGTTGTGATTATAATACAGAAAACTGATAAACTTCTCTTCTCCAGTATACTTATGTATACTTATTACTAAACCGACACGTTTTATTTGTAAACAGCAGCATAATATTTACCTAATCGAACTCAATTTGAACGCCTATCAGTATTTTTCCAACTAACTATAAAAGTGTCAAAAAATAAAATTATTAATTCTAAATACCACGGCATCATTTAATACCATTAAAGCCGTAAAACTAAATTAGGGCGCTAAGCGTAAAAGCCTCGTGGTTTAACATGGAATGACGAGATACCATACAATATTGTATTCTAATCCAATTTATAACATAAGTAAACTCGCCCGAAATACTGAAACGAGTGTGTGAATTAGAACAAGACACCGTAAAACATTTTAAGATAAATAGGTATGGCTCAATGAAACCTGAAGCATTCTTGGAACATAAAGAACAATATAGAAGTCGATTCGAAAAATAAATCAATGAAGTGCGGTAAGAGCGGATGTCTGTTACGCAGGCTGTCCTTAGCCAGAATAGCGTGGGAAGAAAATATTTTCTTTTGAAGAGGTGGTAGCCATTAGTGAACTAATTAAGACCCTATCGAGCTATTCTATGTTAGATATCAATCTACTGTAAAAGCCATAATAATAACAAAGAATTTTATCACCAAAGACCCCAAATATTTCGTTCAATACAGTTTGTTGACCGTTGTAATTAGTCAAAAACAATTTCTGTTTATTTGCTTTGTTCTGGATACTGACGTGATTAACCTTCGACACGCGCGGTCAGGCGTTGTCCTGCCCCTCGTATCGTGTGGTCAGACACAATTACGTGGCGTACGAGCATCACCCACTCAACTCAACCACTACTTGATATTGCTTCAGTCGACGTGCATCGCTCGGTCTAATAGCGCGTCCGACATCCGCCCCGCTCATTGCAAAAAGTGAAAATGATTGCTTTCCGTGCTACGTGTGTTGTACTCATTTGTTCACTGGCGATCTCCAAAGCACAAATAGCACAAGTCGATCCGCTCTCCGATGCCTTCATAGACATTATCAACTCCCGACAAGAAACATGGAAGGCAGGAAGAAATTTCCCGTTATTCATGACATTGCACACGATCAAGCAAATGATGGGAGTTCTTCCAGATTACAACTTATTGAACATGCTGAGTATGGAATATGAAGACGCACTAATAAACAGTTTACCAGAGAGCTTCGATCCCAGAGACAAGTGGCCTTTCTGCCCTACTTTGAACGAAATCAGAGATCAAGGATCCTGCGGTAGTTGTTGGGCGTTTGGAGCAGTCGAAGCGATGACCGATCGTTATTGTATCTATTCTAATGGTACAAAACACTTCCATTTCTCTGCAGAAGATTTACTAAGTTGTTGTCCGATTTGCGGCCTCGGATGCAACGGAGGGATGCCTACACTGGCGTGGGAGTACTGGAAACATTTCGGATTAGTATCAGGAGGGAGCTACAATTCTTCTCAGGGTTGTTTACCCTACGAAATAGCACCGTGCGAACACCACGTGCCTGGAAATAGAATGCCATGCAGCGGTGGCAAGGATACTCCAAAATGCATAAGAAACTGCCGCAAGGGTTATCCATCTACTTACAAAGAGGACAAAAAATATGGCAAACACGTGTATGCTATTAGAGGCGGTGAAAAGCATATCAAAGCCGAAATATTTCAAAATGGTCCAGTCGAAGGTGCATTTACCGTGTACGCCGATTTGCTAGCTTACAAAAGCGGTGTGTACAGACATATTGCCGGTGAGGAACTCGGTGGTCACGCTATCAAGATTATGGGATGGGGGGTCGAAAATGGGAACAAATATTGGCTCATTGCGAACTCTTGGAACGCTGATTGGGGAGACAATGGCTTCTTTAAAATCATTCGTGGTGAAGATCATTGTGGAATCGAAAGTTCTGTAGTGGCAGGCGAACCGTTGCTAGATTAAACAATTTTGTAGACATACATAAGAAATTAAATTTATTTTTAATAGGTAGATAATATAAGTGTAAACGAATTCTTTTTACAATAAATTGGTTTTTGAAATTCTCATGCTTTTATTCAATAAATATTCACTAGAACAGAAAATCAATTTTTACTCAGTATAAGTAGAATAGTAGGTAAAGTAGGAATAAAACTATAGCGCTTATTAGTTATTGCTTCAAGCTTTGCCTATTAGGTAGCTACCTACCTAATAGTACGCTATGTTTATGCTACGAGTAGGTACCTACATACCTACCTACTCGTAGCATAAACATAGCGTAGGTAAAAAGCAATAATGTGTTAAGTAAGTATATTATTATGTTTCCATGATTTTATCCGACGGGTTTCCTTATAGGTATGACCCATGAAAATAATCTAATAAAATTATAGTAATATTATCCTGCCTAGCTGCGGTAGTAGGTAGGTAAGTAGGTACCTAATCAAAGTTAAAGTTTTCCGTTCCATACGTACCTACTTACCTACCCTATATAAAATCTCCCTAAGTAAATACCTACTAGGTAGCTGAAACGTGGCTGAAGCCTACCTACTCAATTGGTAGGTACAGACCGCAGCATTTTGCTCTAGGTACGTAGGTACTTTGTTCGGACAAAATCTTCGGACCATCCGAAGCGATTTTCAAGTCGAAGTTAGGCATATAGATATTTACATACATTTTTGTAAACTTATTCCGATCCCCCGTCTCTCACATAGGTACATTAAGTTCTGGAAAACCAGGCAACCTATACGAGAGAACTTCACTGTCACTATTTATTTATTTATATTTCTTGTTCTTTTTTTATGCAACAAAGTTTTAGGTATAAATGAATAAATAAGAGTGATCCATATGTCTGTGGAGTGATCTATGCAGGATATAATTAAATACACCTGCTATGTATTTTTATGCCAGAAATGCAAAGAGTTCCCGAGACTTTCTTAATCCCAACGGCTGTATTCTAGCTGCAACTTCCTAAAAGCAATTCAATCCCCGAGAATTCGACCGGACTTAAGAAGCTGACTAGCGAAAAGAATAAGAAAAGCGTGGTTTTGCAAACTCGTTGTGGTGTCTTTTGCTAACGTTAGAGCTTAAATATAGGTAAGTAGGTACCTATCTGTAGCTCTGAAACAGCTCTGATAGGAACGTGTTTAATGTGACACACTTGACGGATATAATCGGTGGAGTTTCTTTTTATTACGGGTAACTAACTAGGAAAATATCTTGATACGTTGCACGCGACGTGTGCGATTGACCTGCAAGGTCATACGCTTACGCTTCACTTCTATGAAAACGTTTATCAAACGCGATCTCCGCATATCGGTTTCCTCAAAACTGTAGCTGGGTAAATTTCAACCAATAAGAAAAGCGAGAAATTGCTTTTGCAAATGTTATGAATTTGTAACAATGTGGCCATTAACATCGACTTAATAGATTAGGTACCTACATAGAAAAGAACATCAGAACAATACATCGCGTTTAGATGTCGTTAACTAATTATTATTATTCACTAAATCAATTAACTATACCTACTTTTTTGTTGATTACCAACTTGAATAACAGGGATCATTGACTTTTCAATTCAAAATTAGGTGGGTGCTTAAAAAGTTTTATCTCGTAGATAGTTAGCGCCCCGTTCGTATATATGTATACGTCGCCTGTGACGGCCTGGCCGCCTGTGCAATGTGCATGTCAGTTGAACAAGGCGAGTGTTCGGAACGCCACATCTAGTAGAGTGCACGGTAGTACACTCTTATACATATTATACTACCCAAGTAGCACAGATAGCTGTATAAATACTCACTTTTAGACCTATTTGAAACTCTATGCGTATTAAGACTCTTTTAAGAGTACACTGGTGATCCTACAGCTGTATAATAGCTGTCAGTGATATTTAAACAGCTTAGGCTGAATAAGGGCTGTTTAGTGGATAAAATTACGCCAAATGCTGTATAAGAGGTATTTGTGAACTCTTATTACACTGACTTATTAAGGGGGCACGTGTGAACTATTATGAAGTTAATAGCTATATAATGGACTAGTAGGGCGCGTGGGTGCGCGGCTCGCTAAAGCGAACCGCGTGTTTTCTGTCCACCAAATAGACCTTCGGGTCTTGATCATCTTTTTCCAAGAAACCACTCTTCCAAGAAACCACTCTTCCACCTTTGTGTCCGACAAAATTTGTACGGCCGCCATCTTGAATCCGCCATTTTGGTGGTTTTTTTTCAGCTCACTGCTAATTGGATGAGGTTTTGAGTGACTTTTGTTTGAGCAGCCCCCACCTATCTTTAAAATCCTGGCCGTGCTCTTCACCCGTCTTCGAAATCCTCAATCATCACCTCCATCCATATTTTTTATCCAAATGAATTTTTGTCCTCTATACGAAACCATCAGCGGAAAGGAACGTATCAAACCCTTGCATATATTTTATATGAAATAAAAAAAAAATCCGCCATCTTGAATTTTTTTCTATTCATCAAGTCGAATTTCAAGTACTGATCATCTTTTTCCAAGAAACCACTCTTCCATCTTTCATAGTCTCCGAGATAGACACCGACGAAATTTGTATGGCCGCCATTTTGGATCCGCCATTTTGAATTTTTTTTCACCTCCCTGCCAATTGGTTGAGATTTCGAGTGACTTTTGTTTGAACACTTCCCACCTATCT
Source organism: Hipparchia semele (assembly GCA_933228805.2). Lineage (NCBI taxonomy): Eukaryota > Metazoa > Arthropoda > Insecta > Lepidoptera > Nymphalidae > Hipparchia > Hipparchia semele. The sequence goes on along the minus strand of OW121721.1, from coordinate 6,246,542 downwards.
TCAATACCCTGACCGTGCTCCTCACCTGTCTCCAAAATCCTCAACCATCAGCTCTCTCCATATTTTTTCTCCGAATGAATTTTTGTCCTCTATACGAAAGCGTCAAAAATTTTGAAAAGGAACCCTTTCAAAGTCTTCATATATTTTGTATGGAAAAATATAAAATCCGCCATCTTGAATTTTTTTTCTATTCATCAAGTAGACCTTCGGGTCCTGATCATCTTTTTCCAAGAAACCACTCTTTCATCTTTTATAGTCTCCGAGATAGACACTGATGAAATTTGTATGGCCGCCATCTTGAATCCGCCATTTTGGAGTTTTTTTTCGGCTCCTTGCCAATTGGATGAGGTTTCGAGTGACTTTTGGTTGAACACCCCCCACCTATCTTCGATACCCTGGCCGGTGCTCCTCACCCGTCTCCGAAATCCTCAATCATCAGCTCTCCCCATATTTTTCCTCCGAATGAATTTTTGTCCTCTATACGAAACTGTGAGTGAAAAAAAATTTTTCCATACAAAATTTTACAGGAGAGGTGATCAATGAGTCAGTGAGTGAGTGAGTGAATCAGCACGAGTAGCTATATATATATTAATGATATGTGACCCACATTACAGCTTAACATGAATCCACCATTTTATTGTATAACCTCATAACCTATATAAATATACTGATTCATTTTTCAACTTTTATGATGTTTTGTGTATGAATTAGGAATGGATTGCATTAGTTTTTACTTCTCGATATCATAATAACAACTTTTTATCTTATAATTCTTTTCAAAGCACTAAAAATTGTTTATTCAAGTTTTCATCACGGCTTATTTATATCACGAAACTAATTAAAAACCGAATATTTTCGTGGCGCACTAAAATTTTCTTAGGTAATATATATGTATAATGTCAGTAAAATTACATTCCCAATCATTTTTCTTTTATAAATATGAAAACAATGCACTTAACTTTGAATATATAACCACACGTATTCAATCAAATTCAATTCACTCCACGAAGTATATTAATTTGCTAGATTTGTATTATCTATGGTTTGCTACTTCACTTTTACGTCACGTGACATATTTGCTGAATAAAGAGTAACTTGTAATCTTTTACTCAACTTAAGGCTGTATAATTTGTGCCCATTTAAGAGGTATAAGAGCTGTATACGGCCGTATACAGCCCTTATGCAGCTTTTTTATACAGCTTTAAGCGTGACGGGAATTCGTTATTCAGCTGCTAAGCAGCCTTCGTGTGCTACTTGGGTAGGTATAACATAGTTTACTAATGAATGTAAGTAAGTACCTACAGTCTACACCTACTTAACTAAGGCTACTTCAGAAAAAACTCAAACATCGCCTTTCTAAGTTATTTAAAAAGATTTGTATGCATCGTTTTTAGAGGGAATTTCTATCTAGACAAATAGGTATACCGACCTATATATTTTATCTTGGTTTTTCATTATAATTAGGAAGATAGGTACCTATATACTTAGTTCTATCTAGGTACAGTAGGTCAATATTAGAACTTGCTTATCTAGCTAGTTAAGTTTAAGTAGCTACTTGTCAGAGGGATAACAGCTCCCTAGAGTAGTTAGATATAAATGTTCCTTGGATAACAGCCCTCTACAAAACCAAAGTCAAGCAACTATTCCCAAACAAAGCTGCCGGTTTCATAATATTTTACTGTCAGAGCAGTACTCAGTAAGCACCTACCTGGTACTTAATTGCTTAGTGGTCTCCTATTCGGAAGGTCACGAGCTCGGTCCCGGGCATGCACCTCTGAATTTTAGTTAGTTATATGCGTTTAAGCAATTAGGTATTTTAAATATCTGCTTCAATCTAGCTTCAACGAATGAAGCCTCAATGGCCCAACGGTTAAAGGTGCGGACTGAAAACTGAAAGATCGCAGGTTCGAATCCCACCGTTGCACTTTTGTCATACCCGCTCCTAGGCCCTAGCACAAGTTTTTCGCTTAATTGGAGGGGAGGGGAGAATATAAGTCAAGTTCAGCTTGGCTAATATTCTTTATTTAAAAAAAACGGAGCAGGAAATCTGTGTTCTCAAAGATGTGTGAAGTCTGTCAATTTGCATTTACATTGCAGCGTCGTGGACTGTCCCTATTCTGAGAGTAAACCTACCCTCAGTAATGAGGCATTAAGTTGCCAATGATGACGATGATACTATAAACAAGCTGTCTTCTAATTTTTGGGTACTTTTGTAGGTACTTACTAGTAATTTTTTTTAGTAGGTAGGTATCTATGACTACTAATAGTACCTACTACTATAAGTATATCTTGAATTTAAGAGAATTACCAAAAAAGAATCATGCATTTCAATGCATAATTTGAAAAAAAAAAAAACTGTGTATGCAATCTAGTGACATCGTATTCACACCACTCTGAGAAGAGGCTCTTTGCTCGAGTCCCGCGAGCGTGACCTACAATGCTGCTCTTATGTCGGTTCTAACTTACTTTTTATGCCTTTTTTTATCCAATTTAACATGCAAAGAATCTTATGTCAATGCGCTTGTAGATACACTTGGCTAGTCTGAATCCCGAGAAAATACATTCCGAAATAGCCCTAGTAGATAGCCTGAGTATGTACATACCTAACTACGAGTAGTAGAATTTGTTTATGTTACTTATTGCTGAGCCTCATGTATGCCATGACTGTGCATTTTAGATATCTTGAATAGTTATTAGGTACGTACCTATCAGCGAGCCTTTGTCATGCGACTCGCAGTTTTGCGGAGTGAATCTTCTGTACCTGTACTATTATGTATGCTGTGCCCATCGGAATGACATCGCCTAACTGCAGAAACAATAGGATGAAGAAAATAACAGGCCCCGATTTCGATTCCTAAATGTCAAAACTCTATTATCTCTTCGATCTTTCGAATCTGATTGAGTATTGACAGCGAAGCAAGAATAAAAGAATTAAATAAAACAAGTAATTAAAGTAACACTTTATTATAGTTAACTAGTAATTATACAAACATTCTGTACTTTAGAGGCAGAGACTCAGTTCACGAGATAACAGGAGCAAAGGTTTTAGTTCATTTATTGATATAATGATGTTTGTATTAATTTTGTTTGTTAAACTAACGTTTGTTTGTATAAAATAATTATTTTCTAAATTATGTATTTTACAATATACTTAATGATTTCCAAATAATTAAGGCTATATTAAGACTAGAATAAATGAAAAATGATAACAGTGATTTTGTCTCTATATAAAACCATATTAAAATGTAATACAGAAATAAAGACAATAACAAACATTATACCTACATATAATTGGCCACAAATCATTATAAGGATTTTGAAAAGGTACCTACATAAAAACAAAATTAAATAAATAATTTAACAGATTTCGCCTAACATAAGGGTTTTAAGTAGAAATAGTAAAATTCCTGCGATCAAACACTCTTTGCTTCTAATATACAGAAAATATTTTATCAATATAATATTAATTGTATCCCAGAACTTATATAATTACAAATAAAGTAGGTATATCTATTCAATTAAAACTATATTATCACAAAACATGACTGATCAATTTGTAAAATGTTTATACTTTTTTTTTACACACACACACACACTTTTGACCACTATCACAACTGATGATGTGGCCTAAGGTGTAACACGTTTGCCTAGATGCCTTTTCACTTTTATTTTAAAGTTGCCCAAATTGTACGTGTTAGGAAACACTTGATCTGTGTATTATCATGATTATCATAAAAAATATCAATACATTTATGGGAAAGAAAATACTAATTAAAAATGATTCCACAAGTCAATTCTATTCAGTAAGGGGCTTGCTAAAACACATATTACCACGATATTTGGATCGCATTTCTGGATGGAAATGAATATTGACCGTTTACTTCAGTATGTTTAATGGACCACGATATATTTTATCTTAGTTTATCATAATCCAGATATCTATGGCCATAAATAAATGGCCAGAAAAATAAAAAATCTGTTGCTTATTTTACTGCAAACACAGGGCCATAGACAATTGCTTTAAATACACGTCAATAGTTACTCTCATGTATAGTCTGCTGTTATCAATAATAAATATAAATACGGTAAAAAAAAATTAAAGCCTCAATCACATACGCACAATCCAGCCATACGAAATGTCTCACACTCATTTTGCCTCAATTTGTTTGTTTATTAATGTTATTATCCATTTTTAGTGAAGTCATAAATGGCAGATTTTATCATCAATAAAATATTGTCTACTCTCGTTTACTCTATGGTATAGCCGTAAGTACACAGTCCATATGACATTTAACAACGATGTTCTATTGATTTTCCACAACATGATAGTTTTTTATTTTTCTGGTCATACTTTTGATATTCAGTGAGTAGCACACTTCTAAACATTATTAAAAATTGCGTCAAAACTTGTCCGATCTAAGTCAGAGCCCCGCTCTATAGATCTCAGCATAAGTGTGTCTAGCCCATAAACATAATGACATAACTGGACAACCTAGAACTGTTTTAGATATACATGGACTTAATTTTGGTTCCTCTAAACAAAGCCAGTTGCTAAAAAAAAGATGTGTGGCACTCGGGGACTGCCGCGGCATAGCATTTTTTATCAACGCCATCTAGCGGCTCACCGCTAGATGTCGTTGATAAAAAATGCGCCATCTAGCGGCTCACCGTAGAGGAGTCCCGTGTCAGGTTATTTTCGTTATGGAATTTCTGGATTCGGTCTCCACGCTGGCCCGCGATAGAAGCTATGCAATAGCTTAATAATCTTTTCGTAAATGAATATTCAGTTAAATGACATTAGTTACAGTAGCGAAATATTGTTACATGTATAGTTAAAGTGGATAAGTATATATTATGTAAATTATATTTATAACAATTCTGATAATCTAGTACAGTAAATAAGGAAATGCGTACAATATATTGCCGTCATGTGTCAGTCTAGAATAAAGCTTATTTACACAATACCTATCATAAAGCTGTTTAAATTACACATACATAATACCCAAAGATATCTTTTTGTACCTAATTTACGGGGACAGATACAAATAGAGATCACCGTATACTCTTATTTATAATTTTGCAAATTTACAAACGTCGGCCTTTTAATATAGACAATTTTAATTCAAAATATACAATCAATTTTACATTTTAAGTATTACGTGTTAATAGACAATATTGGAAGGTTAAGAACCAACGTAGCGGGACTTCGTGAGCGGAAAAATGGCTTTTAGTTTTTCTAAATAACATTATTAGAAGCCGAACCAACAATGGCGGATAATTCACCTTCTCTATCAGTTTATGTAACAAGGACAGAAGACTAAATTCCTCTTTCACCAACGCCAAATAACAATTAACCGAGGAATAGACGTTCTCAGTTTTTGTATTAAAAATCTGTCAAAACAGTATTTGTTAGAACAGGCAGTTTCGCGAACGCGAAAATTATTTTGCGTACGAAATTGACTAGGTATTCATCTGTCACTTTGATTCCGCCCTTCGATTTCGAGGTGTAGAGGTCCTTAACCTAACTACTGATGATCGCCAAAATGATCTAACGTAGTGAGCTATATATGGTTACTAGTTGATGCCCGCGGCTTCGATCGCGTGGATTTAGTTTTTAAAATAGTTCCGTAGATCCGTTGCTTTGTTGCGGAGTTATTGAAGGACAAACCAACAAACAAACACACTTTCGCATTTATAATATTAGTAAGGATTATTCGTGCGAAGAATAATTTTAAGACAAGCTATCTGTGAGCAAGACGCGAACAGTAATTAGGTTAAGCTGTACTTTGGCCTCATACATAAATGAGCGCGACCTTAACCTCTTTTCCAATAGTTTTCTACATTGCTACGGCACGTAATAACATTAAAAAGCAATATTTTGGATAACCTTGGACCACGTCTTATGGGAGATATTTCTATTATTAATACACATTAACTGTGATTTATGTGATGTTTTAAATATTGGTGTGGTCCAAAATTACAATACAGTCCAATTTTACATAAAAATTACAGCTCATAAATCATAAATGGATCATAAAATAATAATCTTACTATGGAAATTAATTAGGTTAATATATCAGGGATAAATATTTAGATTATATCTATACTATAACAGTCTTACCACAAAAAGTTAAAACAAGTTTAACGTTTCACAGTTTTTTATTTAAATCCAATCTTAAACATATTTATTGTTTGTATTTTTTTTAATTCGATGACAAGATAGTCCTTGACTGCGATCTCACCTGGTGGTAGTGATGATGCAGCCTAAGATGATAGCGGGCTAACTTGGGAGGGGTATGGCAGTGTACATTCAACCTATACCCCTAATCGGTTTCTACTCGCCATCGTGCCAGAACGCTAAATCACTTGGACTTTCACGGTAGGGTGGTAATTAGCCACGGCCAAAGCCTCTCACCAAACCAGACCAGAGACAATTCAGAAATTATAAATTCCCAAATTGCCCCCGCCAGGAATCGAACCCCGAGACCTCCCATTTACATAGCGCTCACCACTACCCCAGGGAGGTCATCAAAAAATGGTTTAAATAAAAGCGCATTGAAATTTTGTTTAAATTTTTTGTGCTAAGAACTCAATTGTTGAATAAAATTCTAAAAAGGGTAAGTATAAATGTTGTAATATACACGCTTGTGCTAGCTAGGAACTACGATATACCGGGATGGACATATAGAATTACCTATGGCATTACTTATACCATCTCATTATTTTGCACAAAGAATCAACCTGGCTGTTCAGCGCGGAAATGCTGCAAGTATACTTGGAACCTTTCCATGCGGGCATGCCTCTACAGTTATAAGTTATATTGGAATGATTTCATTATTTGCTATATATATTAATATTAAATAAATTGCATCGCTTTTGATATAGCATTCTCATAACATTTTTGCAAGTTCATTCTTAAATGCATAGAAAAACCTTTCCTCTCTACTTTGACTCAAACTTAATGGGTACAATACCTTTTTTATTTGTACCCACAGTTATGTTAGTTGATTTAATACCAGTTATAAATAATAAATATTTATTTAATTTAATAAAAATTCTCAATAAAGTAACCCATAAAACTGTCAAAAGGGGAAATGTTTCATCAAAAGCCATGATATACAAATAAAATAGAATAATAAATAAAAAATACCTAAAATATGATGTAAGTTACTCGAAAGGTGGCGAAAAAAAAAAGAGTTTTTACGTATTTCTAAATGTCCAAACTGAGCAATTAGTAATGGAAAATGTTTCATAAAAGCCCGAGAAAACAACTTTCTACAATACGAAAAATGCCCTAATATGCCATTTTCACGAAACTTATTGCCAGTGGGAATATTTAAAATCAATTTCCAACCTCGATACGTCCCATTTATATTTGGAAAATTTTAAACCAATTAATAGTTTCAAAATTATAGCAAAACTATGTTTGAATTTAAATAGTGACAGAGTCATAGTATAGTTCAAAGTAATCGTGGCTTGATTGAAAGTTCAAGATTACAAGTGACTCTTTACATACTTAACTAAGTAATGTTAGCCGTTTTACTTAGTTCTGTATTCAGGTGATGATTATAATATTTGATTTAACCAAGTTTTTTCGTTTGGAGTAAGTTCGCCGTGTGAATTGCAAGAACTGTACGGAACATTACCACTAGACAACACTCAGTAACTTCTATTGTTATTAGCTTGAGAAATAAAGTTGGCTGGCTATTCAGCGCATAGCTATTATTTTACTCTATGGTTCAATACGGAAATGCAACGGTAAAACCTTTACAGCGCAGAAGGTCCAATTCCCCGAACGTCCAATTTCTATTACGTCTATTCCCGTGAATGTCCAATTTGCCCGCTAAGTCCAATTCCCCAAATGCGAACGAAGAACTGTGGGCACAATTGTCCCGTCCGCATAAGCGTTGCTAATACGCCTGTAGTCTGCACGCACAGAAATTTCCGCGACCTATATAAGAGGTTCGATTGCGAATATCAGAATATTCCCTGTGGCAAATGTTATCGTGTTAGACTTACAAATCGTAACATGCTTGTAGAACTATTTCCTTATGTCATAGAGTCGTATCTAGTGTCGGATGTCAGGGGTTCGGTGTCGTCGCGATGTCTAAAGTTTATCGCGTTCCGAAAGCTGTCTCTTAAGCGTTCTGTGAAGGTTTTGTAATCCAGGTTAAGTTGTTGACCGAAATCGAAGTCCGCTACTTCGATTGTATATCTGTAAATAAAATTAGATATTTATTTTGAAACCAAATTCGATAAAAGTAATATGTTAATGAAAATTAGTATTAACTATTGTCCTCACGATCGAATTCCAGAGAATTAATCGGTATAACATTTTACAAGTGTGCGCAAACATAGGTGCATTCTCTTTTTCCTCACTCTCATAGTCTGATGTTTTGTTCCCAAGCAGATATAATTAATTTAAATAAACTATCGTACCGCAAAAATTTAAACAAATGTAATCGATGACTATTTTTATTATCACTGAAATCCTATACTACGTGACTATACATGTAACTGGATCGAAATATCGACAATTCCAACTAAAACAATTACCGTGGTACTCGTATAATTTTATCACAATTATATCATTAAACCACGAATCAAGTTTAAAATCTTTAATAGTCCATATTTTCTTTTATTTTTATATATTATAGGCACACGCTTGACCACTATCGCACCTGATGGAAAGTGATGATGTGGTCTAAGGTGTAACGCGTTTGTCTAGAAGATGCCTAATCACTCTTGTTTTAAAGATACCCAAATTATACGTGTTAGGAAACACAGATCCTGGAAGAGCGGACTAGGAATGAAGACGTAAAGTGCTTCGTGCGCGTAGTTGGAATATCAACGACCTAGGGATGGAAGCTCACCCGATGTCTTGCAGTGCGGTGGGAAAAAGGGTGAAGGAGGTTTAATTCATTATTTCATTTTTGAGCCATTGAGTCTCTTCTGAAATTCTTAAAGGCGCTATCGATGATGACGTACCTGGAGCGATGCTGGTAGTAGGCGATGCCGAACACCACCAGGATGACAGCGACCAAGCAAAACGCCACCGGCACCACGATCACCGACAGCTGGGCGTGGACGGATGCTGCGGGAGTAACAGCAATTTCTATAGTGTTCTTAATTATAATTGCTAAAGTCCTTGACTGCGATCTCACCTGATGGTAAGTGATGATGCAGTCTAAGATGGTACACACTATTTTTCATATTTGATACTCCTAGCTTTTAGGTAACAAACCTATGAGAAACAAAAAACAGATAGTTTTTACTTTCTTACGTTTCTCTAACCAAAACTTTACAATAGAGTCGATAGACGACGAGCCACAATTTGAAATTATTAACCGACTTCCAAAAAGGAGGTCGTTCTCAATTCGGCCGGTATCTTTTTTTTATGGTTATTTTGAGCAGTTATTAAGGTTTACATCTTAAATACTACTACATAGTAGTAGGTACTACTATGAAATTGCAAGACGCGAAGTCTTATTTTGAGTCACACAATTTTTTTTTTTCATTGCACAAAAGTTTATTTTTATTCGATGACAAGATAGTCCCTGACCCTGATGATAAGTGACGATGCAGTTTAAGATGGTAGCGGGCTAACTTGGAAGGGGTATGACAGTGTAAATTCAACCCATACCCCCTCACACGACCCCACACGCTGAATCGCTTGGCGGCACGTCTTTGACGGTAAGGTGGCAACCTAGCCACCATCAAAGCCTACCAGATAAAAAATTGAGAGACATGTGGTTCAAAAATTACCTTTATAAATGTTGATCGTGGCCCTCGACACAGTCTTTCCAATGTCATTTTCTAGTACAACGACAACAGTGTGCTGGTCTCCTTCCGGGAAGTAATGCACCAACGGGATCACATTGGATGGAGTCGTGATATTCGACGTGCAAGTCTCGTTCCCTGTCACGTTATATTGCCCCGGCTTGTAGACAACGCAGTAGTCGAACGGTGGTGATCCGGTGTACTTCACTTGTAGGTTGAGGAGATCGCCGTGCTGGAGCCAGTTCAGGCCTGTTATGTTGACTGACGATATCGGTTCTGCAACGATAACAAGGAATAAAAATAGACAATGTACACTGATAAGAATAAATCTGTTAATCCTACTAACATTATAAGCTAGCTGTTGCCTGCGACTTCGCCCGCGTCAATTTCTGTTATTATGGTCGCGATTTTTTTTTAATTTATTGATCAAGATCTATACACAATACATTTTTAATTATTTTATATGCCATCCTCCAGGAAATTTTGCGTTTATGTTGAGGATGGCGAGTTCGCATTAATACACATCATCAACAATCATACACATTATACTAAAATTAAAAAAAAAAATTAAATATAAGAACAACATAAGGAAAAGTTAAAAATAAGAAAAACAAAAAAGAACTTAAGAAGCTTTTGAGAGAATATATTTTAATAAATATGGATAATTTTCCCCGTTGTTGCAACATTTTTCACTGATGCTTCGCTCCTATTGGTCGCAGCGTGATGTTATATAGCCTAAAGCCTTCCTTGATAAATGGACTATCCAACACAAAAAGAATTTTTCAATTCGAACCAGTAGTTCATGAGATTAGCGCGTTCAAACAAACAAACTCTTCAGCTTTATAATACTAAAGTAAAGATACGACAGTTTCGATGCATATTTATTACTCAATCACGCTGCAACGACTGAACCGATTTGGCTGAAAGGCACATTGGCACAAAATTTGGATAGATTATAGTCTGGAATAACACATAGGCTACTTTTATCCCGGAAAATAAGAGTTATCGCGGGAATTAAAAAACCTCAATCCACGCGAACGAAGTCGCGGGCTTCAGCTGGTGAATTATAGAATTATTAACTCTTCTTATTCTTTATCAACCGATGGAAGTCTAGACAAGCTCTGGGTTACGTCTCTTGTATGGACTTCCACAGGTCTCGGACTTGCGTCGCTTGTATCCAGAGGCTACCTGCGACTCGTCTGATGTCGCCGGTTCACCTAGACGGGAGTCTGCCAACAATGCGCTTTCCGATACGGGTCACCATTCTCCAGCACCTTGGAACCCCAACCATCGTCAGTATTAACTCATTTTACATGTATGTTTCCTCATCCTCAAAATAAATAAATAAATAAATTCGTCGCTACGAGGAACAGACAGGCACAGATACACACGTCGAACTAATGACTCCCCTCTTTTTTATCAGGGGGTAATAATCTAAATTGCTGAGAACGAAGATAACATGATCAAATTACCTCGAACACTGATAGTTTGTTGGTAATGCCCATAAGTATAGCTTTCTCCTATAGGCACTATGCTCGTATTGTGGCATATAAAATCTTTGAGGGTGTTTTTCTTCAAGGTTTTATTAGAAGCTGCCCTTTTTATTATATTATGTGGTGCGTTGGTTGTTCCATTCTCTTTTTCTGAAGTTGTTGATGGTGCGATTGTCGTGGGTTTTGGAGTTGTTGTAGTTGTTGTTGTCGTGGTCGTTGTTGTTGTTGTTGTCGTCGTTGTGGTCGTCGTCGTTGTTGTTGTTGTCGTCGTGAGGGGTGGCAGCGGTTCGTTATTCGCAACAACGAGCACATCGATATAATGGTCGGTCATAACATCTTGGTATGTATAGTTCAAAGAAAAATCGCTCGTTTGATCTATATACATGCAATCGATGAACCAATACGTAATTATTGTTGATGCGTTCTCTTTTAGGTATTCCAACTCATGGTCTGGCAATTTTATGTAATGATGCACAGTTTTGTTGACGGCTACGAATCTATTGGGCCTGTCTAAATTGTTCTGGTTGAGCACTAAATTTCCATTGAGTGAATCTGCAAAAATACAAATTATATAATGCTTTAGCACAATAATGAGGTATTTGTTTTTATTTTATGACAATATAGTCTTTAACTGCAATCTCAACTGATGGTAAGTGACAATGCAATTTAAGATGGTAGCGGGCTATTTTGGAAGGGGTATGGCAGTGTACATTCAACCCATATCCCTAATCTGTTTCTACACGCCATCGTACCGGAACGCTGAATCGCTTGGCGGCACGTCTTTTTTTTTTTTGCAACACACAGCCAATGCTTCCCACCAGACAAAATATTTAGATTGAAGATCTCAGATTGAAAAGTATATTACATTATAATATTTAGTGTACTCGATTTTTTGTATCTATTTGACACTCTATACTTCATTACGATTTGAAAAGTCATTCATCAATTATCATCAATAAAACAATTCATAACTATTAAACACATCTAAAAATATGAATTAATCAATCTTGCAGAGCTCCATTTTATCGGGAACCTGTTCTAATATAATATGTTTGAAGCTTAGGATATCATTTTTCATTTCAAAACCATTTTAAAATTTAATTTCACAAGACTGCACATAATATTTGTTCCATTTGCAAATTGCATAATTACTACAGTAAATAACAATTGTGAATTCAAACTTCATAAGAATTAAATAATTATTTTAGGATTACTTATTAACTTGCCCATCGATTTTCTGAACCCATAATTTCAAACTTTTTATAACAATTATGATGCTAGAAATATTTGAGAAACTGAGAAAAATTTTCTCAAATATTGAGAATTTATAATTCCTACATTATTACCTGTCAATTTAAAGATAGTGCTTGCTGTCGTGACCAAGTACCATATACCATAAAAGCTCTTCATAAGGTTAACTTTGACAGTGTAGTCTCGAGCTTCATACAAGTTTTTTGGGTACTCCACAATCCATTGTGATGTGTTTGAACTGACAACAAACTAAAAAAATATTACAGCTTTAACTAATAAACTAGTTTTAAAATTTTCAATACTGTATAATGGAATGGACAGACTATTTTTTTTTTAACAATTGCTGTAGAAGTTAGGCCTTCTTCAAATAAAATTATTTGTCCTGATGATTCCATTAACTTTATTGCCAATAATAGAGTAATTCTTTGTTGATAAATACAATGCAAATTCGAGTATGGATAATAGATAGCTAGTCGTAATTATAATGTCTTGATGCATGAAACAATAGGAACATTAGCAATTTAGTTTAATATAAAAGTATGTTATGCATCATCATCAGCAACCCATGACTACTCAGCGCAGGATTATCTATATATATAAAATTCAAAGTCCTGACTGACTGACTGAGATATCAACGCACAGCCTAAACTACTGAAGTTAGAAACTTGAAATTTTTACAGTTGGTTCCTTTTATGACGTAGGCGCACACTAAGAAAGGATTATTGGAAATTCCGTCCCTAAGGGGTTTAAATAGGGGATGGAAGTTTATATGAAAGTCCGCCATTTTTCAAGCTGTTTCCATCAAAGTTGGTATTTGAGCTTTCAGTTAAAAATAAAAAAGTACGTGTGTCACTGTTTTTGAAAATTCCACCCCAAAATCTAATTCTATAGGCTATGGCGTATAATCCTTCATAGTCCATAGTCTACCACGCTGGCCCAGTGCAAATCAGCATACTTCATGTGTACAAGTTTTTCTCACAATGTTTTTCTTTACTGTTGAAGCTTGTGATATGTAATTGCTTAAACGCACATAACTCCAAAAAGTCCTGAGTATCCTCAACTAACCTGTGATCCCATGGATACAGCACACAGTATTTTAAATTTTATGTAGGGTACAGTAGAATTAGCACCATTTCCTATAGTAAGTTTGTTTTTATATGTTGTATACTTAAGTAATCAAATTTTCATATTTTTTTACAGATAATGTTGTTTAGATTTTTAGATGGTGAAATTACAAAAGTTACATGTAAAATGATAAAACAATGGTAAACATTTAAGTCTCAATAGCCCAACGGTTAAAGGTGTGGACTGAAAACTGAAAGGTTGCAGGTTCGAACCCCACTCGTTGCACTATTGTTGTACCCACCCCTAGCACAAGCTTTCCGCTTAAAAAAAAAAACATTAGGAAGTAGATAGAACTTGAGTGGGCAAAAACTTGATAAATAGGCAGAAAATAAAATTTTTCATAAATTCATGTACACATAAATACATACAATATAAGTAGGTCAATAAGTGATTAATAAGATTGCATACATTTCCTTTATTCCTAAAATCACTTAGTTCATTGAGATTTGATATTTGTTACTTAAATAGCTCTATGAAACTTTCACTTACTTCAACTTTCACTTTGCAAAGCTCATTTTATACTTATCCTACTACTTGTACTAACTGGTAAGATAAATAGGATAGCCGATTTTTACCCAACCTTCTGTATTATAAAGTTAAATAAATGATTTTTGCAGAAACACATAAGCGACACATTATGTTCCGCATATAAACTATATATTCTTACAATGGACTAATAATTCAACTATGATACAAATAAAAATACATAATAAATATGCTCTATGACAATAATAATATACAGATTACCTCAGCAGTGTGTTGTGGTTGAGCATCATCCCAATACACAAACTTCAAGCTCTCTTCACTGTAACCAGCAACTGTTGCTGTAAATGTTACATTGGACCCTCTCACAGCTGGACCATTGTTTGTGAGCGTTAATTTTAGACCAGAGACAGCTAAATAAAAAAACACAAATAAACACTTCTTCAAATTACAAACATGCCAGGCAGCAGATTGCAACCCCAGCACCAAATCATAGTAGGTTCTGTAAACTTGCATACGGAATGTAATAAATCTGCTAGTGCCTTAACCTTAGGCCAGACAACCCCTACTGCTTTAGTGCTGTGCCCTCTTAACAGAAGCTGTACATTTGATTGAGGGATTAGCCTTTTGTATAGATATTAGATATACTCTGCATAACACGAATCAATGTTGTGTATTTTGTGATTAACAAAATACCTAATAATTACTGCTTCAAAACCGATCGATCGAATTTCCTTCAAGCAATTAAAATAAGACAATTGAGGACATATGAAAACTTTTCACACTTAAATTATACACTGGAGCATCTTACCTTTATCAAAAATAAATATCAAACAAAGCTGTAGTAATAATTGAGCCATGAGTCTTCTTATGTGCCACTGCCAAACCTTTAAAATTTTAAACACCACTATATGTTCACAAGAATTTATTAATTGTTTATATTACTGATACACCAGTGTAAATATGCAATCAGTGTATAAATAAATTTTAACAAATTATCAGCGCAACATTTTGCGTCATCATTTTTACTTTTACGAACGTTCACAGATTACTATGTTACTATGATACTACGTATCAGATGGCTCAGTGCCCTACAAATTTTAAACCCTCGAAATCAAGGCCCATGATTGGCTAATGTATCATTTTGGAAAACTGCTGTAACCAATGGCGTAATAACAATTTTTTTTTTCTATTTTTGTCTATGGATTTTTATTTTTGTTAAGGGCTTCCGAGACGAGCAAGCAGCTTGGCGTCAAGCACGTAGATCTTAGCTTGCGTCAAGCATTTTGACCATCTACAACGCTGGATTGATGCTTGAGACAAGCATTTACGTGCTTGGCACGCGCTTGATGTGATTTTATATTTTTTGCTAGACATGACGGCTTGTCGCAACGTTTGTTTGAAGTCTTGCTTGATGAAGCCGCTTGACGGGCGTAACTGGCGTATCAAACTGTTGGAGCAAGCAACAGAAGTCTACGTGCTTGACGCCAAGCTGCTTGCTCGTCTCGGGACCCCTTTATGAAGGTATCTACCATAGGTATGTACCATAGGTATCTACCACAGGTATGTACTGTAGGTATCTACCTATTGCCATCCTTGCCCATAATAATAATTATAGGTTATAATTCATAAAAATAGGAAATAAAGAAACAAATTTTTTAAAAATATTTGTTTAATTCACTTTGAAATAACATAATACCTATCGCTTCTGTTATACACATTTTTGGAATTTCAGGTAAGTCTTTATGATCTTGTCTAATATATAACTTATAATATGTTACTTATATGTCCTAATTTTGTTTATTAGATACACCCTACACCAATTAAGACGTCATATTTTTAATAATTTGTTTCACGAAACGTTTTTCAAATTACAACACACTGGTAAACACATAAGATCCTAAGCACTTTTATAATATAAACCATAAAACTTTGTCTTTTCTCACACTGTGGAAACTTATAAAAAAAAAGCGTCCTTACGCGAATTATTATAACGGGCACATAACACTTGCACTATATTTCAATAAATCGAAATAACAATTGCTATTCTGGGACAGAAATATATGAAAATTAAACTAAAAAAAACAAATACAATAATAATGGCGTCGATTGGGCGTCAGCCATCAGGAGAATCATAGATTACTGTAGATCTATAAATACTTCATACTACATATAGGTACCTAATGTAGATATAGAGATGTCTGTAAAAATTGTCATGCATCATAGTGGAAAAGATTTTGTAAGGCTATGGAAATTTGTATGGGACTGAACTGGCCGTGCGAACGTTTTACGCACTGTAGTCTTTGGTTTTACGTTTTACGACCACTTTACGATTATCATTTGACATTTGACAAATTGACTCCATTTGAAAATTGACAGTTGACGAGTAATAGGTACCTACCTACCTACGGCCTAGGTACCTACCTACCTACGGCCTAGGTACCTACCTAGTGTTCTGTGGTTGACACTGACACCTATTGACAGAGACATACAATACAAAAGAGCAATGACTAAATGACAACTTTACATTAGAAAAAATCCTGAAAAAACTCACAAATTCGCCTTAAGGTGAGATTTGCACCAATTCAGTTGGGTTGGTACCTTATTTTAAAAATAATTATACTGAAGTAAATGAATGTCAAATAGGTAGGTACCTATGTCGGTACTTTGAAAGTGGTTTGAATACAGATTATTATTATATACATTGCCTGTTTTCACAGGTAATATATCAGACTATCAAAAAAATACATCCTACTCTATGGTTTCTGGCAGTGTTGCCAGATCAGAGATTTTACCCCTAGACTTAGGGGTTTTGACCAGGTTAGGGACAGAATAGAAGGATTTTAAAATATTTGAGGGATTTTTAGCGGAAGTTAAAAAAAACACGCCAAATACAGTTTTTGCCATATTACTGACATTTTGTATTGATGTTTTTCTTACCATCTTTAAATTATTTCACTGTCCTGTCAACCTATTTTCTATTATAGACACTTTTCGTTATGCCTTTCATTTTTCAACATGACCACCTCTTTCAAAAATTGCCGTATGCTACATTCCGCTTGGTGAGGGGCTAGGAGATTTCTAGGGAAAAACCAAATTAGTGTAGGGGAACTCGCCGAGACCATCTGGCAACACTGGTTCCCAGTGTATATAAACTTTATTGTTCATTCTAGTCATCTGTGGTTTATTCTATGGCTCTATGTTCTCTGTAATCTGTGGTTCTATTGGAAAAAATTTCAAGAAAAAGCAAAAAGTTGTTTTTGTTGTTTTATCACTTGTGCTTATGTTGTAGTTTTTATCATAATTACAAAAAATTTAATTACTTCCTTCCTAACTATGTTGCATACATTGTGAAATTGAAGTACTTAGTTGTTCCTATTATATATTTTTGATCAAAAAATGGCTACCGTTTTCGATAGTCCTTTCATTCGACAACGTTTGCATCGTCTGCGGCATCGTGATTTCGACTTGGATGAAGACCAAAGATTTGGCCGATGTGATTGCACGAGCTATTCGTATTTTGTACTTTCCATGGTCTTATTTTCTGTGGGAACTGTTATAACAGTTTTAGCACTGGGTGACGCTGATGGGTATATTTTGAGTAACTTGGGCCACATGTGGCTCGTGGGCCCTATATTTATTTGTTCTGGAATGATGGTAGCCGTAAAAAGTATGTTATATTTGCGAAGGAAAAGTGTTATACAGATGCTTCTTCACCAGCGAGCTATTATAAGGGTAAGTAATGAAAAAAATACTCAAAAGCGAATTTCACTAAGTTCTTCATTTCAATGTTTCACACATGTTTATTTTCAAGATACCACTATGAATATAATGGTTAATAACCTTAACCCAAATATAAATTCACATTATCAAACTTCAATATAATTTATGCAAATAACAGCTAATGTTTACTTAATAAAGTCATCAACTCATCATGTTCAATGTTTGATGCAGAGAAACTGTTACCTACTTTCACTGAGCAATTTCTTTTAAATATTGTCTCCAGTAACTGCAAATGTTGGTTAAAAATCCCCTTTACATGGATTATTTAGATTTATGAGTAACTCATAATAATTACTTAAATAATTCATATTCATTATAACAACATAAATTAGAAAGTTAAGTAGGTAGGGAAGTTGTTATTTAGTAAACTGAATGTATGTAATAAATTATAAGTTTTGCCAAAATAACTTTTAATAAAAGTTTTACTCTAATCTTGCATTAATACATTAAGTATTTTTTCATAAAAAATTTATTATTATAAAAGGAAAGTACTAATAGTTGTTACACAATATTATTATTCATGTTCATTTAAATCAAACATGTAAGTTTATTCATAGGCTTAGATAGTTCCTGTGTCAAGACCTTGAAGATTACACATAAGTAGATGTAAAGTACCAGTTGAAAGACTTATACATAAATTATTATTTACAGTATATGTATATACCTACATATTTAAAATAGTTTTGTAAAATGGACTTGCTAATGAGTGAATGACACTATTTATGACTAATACAGTTATAATAACTGGTTTCCTTTCCTGTATACTATGACAGTTATAGTAGGTATTAGAAGTTAAACAGCAAAGTGATCAAAATAGGCATTTAAATGATCATTTTAATTTTGCAAAAACAGCAAGCAAATCTAAATGGTCATCTTTTTACCTGATTGCGGATAATGTGTTTAAAAGTTAAAAGGAGGATAATGTGTTTTAATGATTGATCACCTTACTTTGAGACATAAAATAAATCAATATTTTAATATGTTTAAACTAAGCAAAAAATGATTGAATGTAGAAATTAGCTCAGTGTGTTATAATAATAAAGCCTCAATAACCCAACAGTTACAAGGTGCAGACTGAAAATCTGAAAGGTTGCTGGTTCAAACCCCATCTGTTGCACTAATGTCGTACCCACTCCTAGCACAAGCTTTCTGCTTATTTGGAGGGTATAGGAGGATATTAGTCAACTTCAGCTTGGCTAATATTCTTTAAAAAAAATGTTTATTTCTGCAAAATTAATTTTTGTTAGTAGGTATCATTATAAAAACTTTGTTTACAGGATATGGCAAGTGTTCAAGCTGAACAAGCATACAGTGGACAAGTACCGCGGTCAGCATCCAGTGCTACATTACCACCTTCCTATGAAGCACTTATTTCAAGTACTTCTGCAAAACCACAACCGTCCAGTTCAGAGCCTCCACCCCCTACATACGACGAAGCAATGTACCTCATTGACGATGGAAAATATGGTTTAGAAAATAAGGGTACTAATAGCGCTAAAGAGGAAACTAGTGAACAAACAAGTTCTAGCAATGATGTAAGTAAACCATGAAAACTATGAACTTATTTAACTATGGCTTTAGCTGTACAAGTGAAACCTAATTCTTCCCTTTGTACTTATATATTCTGTATGCATAGTCAGCATTGTAAGTATTCTCAGATGTGCCTAAACTTTTGACTTGTTGGCAATATTGTTAATTGTGTCTTAATTTAAAAATCTTAAGGTAATATTAGGTTAAGTTGTACTTGTGATTTAACACTTCATTTTGACTGTCTTTTGTCAATCAGTCTCATATGGAAAAATCCTACATAATTATGTGAACTCAAGGTGAATAAAATGTAGCATGCTTATTAGGGTCTAAAAAGACTGCATCTTAACTGCAAAATTACATTTTGTATGAACTGCAGAGAAACTACAAATGATGGCAACACAAAGTAGAAATTTTATTTTACATTTAATAAGCATAATTTATTGTTAAGTAAAGTTTTATACAGGGTGATTGGTAAATCGTCATGGTTCCATCGAGAGGTTGTAGAGGAGTCAAGTGCTATCAAATGACTCCCTACTACCTAAGGATGAAAACCATTTTGAAGTTATTAAGTTGTGAATCTGCAGTCATAACTATAAAAATGAATTTTAAAAAACTTTAATTTTTTACCAACTTAATTTTTTATTTATGAATTATGAATATGTAGTCAACATTCCAACACTTAATAATCAAAAGTAAAATTAAAACAAATTTCAAAGATTTTCCAACTAGGAATCTGAAACTCTATCAATTTAAAAATTTCTATTCTAGTGTGTAGACCAAAATACTTTTTTTCTAAGAAAGACAGGACTTTTTGGCCTGCAGGTCATTTTAAAAACTTCTACATCTTCTGAGCTATCCAATAAGGTATAATAATTTACATTAAGTTGGAAATTAGTAGCCCAACAAGAGATAAAAAATGAGACCAAGGTAAAAATTTTCTTAACACTGAAGCGGCAAAAAATCGTGTATTTCATTCATACAGGGTGTCATTTGATAGCACTTGATTTCTTCTAACACTTCTCTATGGGATCTGGCGTTTTACTGAACAACCTGTATAAATGTGATTTTGTTTTAATATGCCTAGTAATTGTAAATGAATACCAATTATTTTGGGTTTTTTTTTTGTTTCGGACATTATTTATAACTTAATATAATAACCTCAATAGAAGGCTGCACCTTACATTTGCATTGATTTCTCTTAATTAGGGCAATATGTTAGTCTATTTTGTTTTATATGCATTAAGATAAGAAATAAGATGTAATTAAGTCTCTTTTAAAGCTTACTTTTGAATAAATTATCTCATAAAAAGTAGCTTGTAGCTACAGATTAATATTTAACTAGCCTATGCATATTATTGCAATATGGAATATTATGCATACTTACATACTATACATAGCAACTTAAACATTGGTAATGTAATGGTGTTAATTCTGTTGTAAGCAATCTCTAAACTTCAAGTTGACAGCTACACACATCAACTCAGATAGGGATCGTATCAACTAAAGCCGTCCAGTATTCTTTGTATGAAACTCCTACTGCAACATACACTAATCGGAATCGTATCGTAATCGCCTCGCCTACGGCTCGTCGTCCCCTCGCTTACGCCTCTCCAAACTCGAGCACGATCTCTTGATTGAACTGGTGCCGCTTAGCCATCAATCTGCGTTCGGAGATCTGTAAGCGCGGCGTCGCCTAGACGTAGCCGAGTCGACGTACCGGAGCTGCTGATTCGCTGTTACATTAGATTAACGCCTGGTTAACGGCGAGGCGAAAGGCGATACGGTGACGATCCCTTTCTGAGTTGATATGTGTGCTGACTCCCTAAATTGACAACACTTGTAATACAATTCTTATTGCCGTAATTTGTTAAAAGATAGAGATTGTATACAATCTTAATTACCTAACACTATTGTATAGCATAAAACTAAAATAACTATTTAACAAAAGATACTTAATTTAATTCCTAAATTTTAGAAGTTTTAGAATATCAGTGCCTTTTGCGTCAATTCGTTTAAAAATATTGACTTTCATTTTATCTAAGTTACATAATATATCCAGTGTAAAATATCAGTATAACTCCACTCTTTGTTTTAAATAATGTACATAATGAAAACAGTCTTAGATGCATTTTATTAGCTACAAGTAGCTGTAGTGTTGACGACAATGGATGTATTATTCCATTTGTGTAATTTCAGCTGAAGGTAATTTGCATTTGTAAACAGTTATTTTTTTAACATCTTTTAAACAACATTATAAACTTTAATTATATAAATAGATATAGGTTTTTAAGCGTGCAAAATAATCTTGATAGTCTGTGAGGCGTGATTCTAGCTTTGCATTTGTGCGAGTGATTGCCAAATGTACAAGCCATCTGTGGGATTATCTAAACAGTGTGATGATCGTACCACACCTCAGATTGCCTGATACACTCTTGCTCTTGGTTAAAATGCATTGATGCAGCAACAAACGCCATAAATTTAGCCAGTCTGAGGTAATTGCTATTGTCACATTGATACAATAATTTTAAGACAATCCCACTGAAAAGCAGTATAAACCAGTAAAAGCCATGCCACATACTAGTGGCATCTCATGCTGTTTCTCACTCTATACAGTGTGCATCCATAAATGCAAAACTAAGCTTGGGCCTGCATACTGTAATACATATATTTATTAGGTCATTAGATCAAGTCCACCTATATGTACTTATTGTTTGCTCTGAGATAGCAATAGCTGAGTATTCTTATTTTATGACTGACCATTTTATTGACATACAGCTCAAACAGCTTCATCTCGGATGTGAGGTTTTTATGTAGGTTTCCTATATAACAGACCTCCACTAACAAAAGGATTTACAGAAATTCAAACCCATATTATTTAGCTGTGGTATTCTCTAAAATTGATTGCATCAGTGTAACAATCACAACGGTTTTTGATTGGCTGGTGCTCCTGCTCTCCCACTATTGGATAAAAATTTTGATCACAGGAAAAAAATGTTTTGAAGCAGTAAGAACACCAATCAGGTTATTATGATTGTTACACTGATGCAATCAATTTTAGAGAATACCACAGAGATAACTTAAATAAAAAATGTGAATGTAAAAATTTTGATCATATTCTAAGCTTTTGCTATCTTAAGAATGCATATTTTAAACATTTTTTGATGGAATTAGGTACAAGTACCTACCACTTTAGTAACATAATGGTGATCAGAATATGCACTTAAATATTGTAAAGACTGAAGCATTTACACTTTACATTGTTGGCAATTTATAATTATGGAAACATTACATTTATTGTATGATATAATGTTGATCTGAGTTGGGATATTACTTTGGAGGATATAGATGATTATAACTATATTATATTTATAAAGAAATTATTTCCATTTGTGATTTCTTTTTATAGAATCCACATAGAATAGTTTTATATTAAAGATCTTTTTCATTTTCGTTTATACAATGTGAGGGGATGATAACTGCTATGAAGATATTTAGATCAGTTACACTTTTTTTGGCAACATTCAACTGTGACCATATTTTTTAAATTGGTATTTCTAAGTTAATTCATGACCAATATGTATATTTATTATGAATTATATTAATATGAAGGTTTTATAATTTGTATTAACTTTCAAAATATTGGGGTGTAAGTATCTAAAGTCACATCTTCCTAAGAAAAGTTTACAAGTTTGTTTCAGTAAAGCCTCCCCTCACACATATGTTTAAAAATTATAGGATGGTTCAAAATTAACACCTATTTAAATTTTTTGTAGAACGATTGGTAATGTTTTGAATATTGTGATTAGTGTAACCACTAACTGTGAAAAATTAATTTTACTGTTTATTAAATTTCTGTTATATTGCTTAGTCTATTTTGAAGATACAAACATGGGTCAGTTACTATTTCACAGTCTCCCAATAAATACCCTGAAATAAAACATATAATTACTTTCAAAATTTTATTTTTATTTTATTCCCATTTTAGGTTAACCTTCCAAAGTATTTACCCCTGAAACATACATTTGTTAATTGAGGCCATTGTATTACAAATATGTCTGCAAACCATTGTAATATTTTACCAGATAATGATAATGTTCTCACTCGGCAAAAGCTTTCAATGAAAACTATTCTACAATCCAGTATAAAAATGCATCTTAGCAGGAATGCAACCAAACAAATAGGAATGCAAGTACCAGGTCCATTACAAAAAATTACGTCTGGCTTGTATTTACAAATTATTGGTGCAGTATAAATTGCTGCATATAACGTAGTAAACACGGAAGACAAATACGATTGCTTCACGTTTCGACTTCTGGGGATTCTATAGATTTCATAATCATTTGATTCGCATTCTTGCTCAAGTATTTTTACTTCACTACTGGCATCATTCATTGCCATGATGTATAATCGTGGTCGATACTTTTCTGCGTCTAAATGAGACGTAACCCTTAACAATTCTGTTGTGTGCCCCCCTGATCCAATGCAGTAGATAGTTTTCAAACTATTGTTTTCACTGTTCAGTTCACAATTTCTACTAAATATGATGTAAATAAGGTAAATCGCTCTGACTATTACGGCCACAATGATTAGTGCACTAAGTAATAAAGTAAATTCTAACATGCCCAACATTTTACAAAAAACTTTTTTAATGGTACTACGGTTATAATTAGATAAAAAAGGTACAAAAAAATTAATAATTTAGATAGGTTATGTCCCTATAAACCTATAAACACAAACAACAATAAAATAGTATTTTGATAGGTGGGGTAAGTTATTATCTGTGGACACAAACACAAACTACGAATAGAGGGCTGATTCTGTAACTCAGTGCCTATAAAAAAATGAAAAAATATCTTTTATCCATTGAAGGTTTACTATGAAATATAGTAAATGACATTTCTCTTCAAAATTCAAATCTTCCATGGATAAAAAATATATGTCAGTGGCTTTAATTTTTTGATAGGCACTGAGTTACAGAATCAGCTCCCACGAAAATAAGGTGCATGCGTAGACAGAGAAGGCAATAGACCAAGGTACTGTGTAACCGCGACTGAAATAGAGATAACATGACGTAACGATGACGTCACATGACAAGTTCGAGTTTAATGTTGCCACAATAACTGCACTCCCCTAGTACCCCAAATTAGATGGAAAATTCTTCCCAGGATTTTTAAATAAAACGACAAAACAGATGCTGAACTGTTTTATTTTTTAAATAACATACCTACACATATAAGGTTGTCTGGGAGAGACATACCTATTAGGGTAAGCTTCTATTTTTTACATATATCTTAATATTGTGTGCAATAAAGAATTTATTATTCTTTATTGCACACAATATTAACTTCAACCACCACTTAAAAGTATAAAATAATTTTAGTTTGTACACGTAAGTCGGTTTTTTAAAAATATTTTTTTTATACTAAAGTTTTTTAATGTAGTTTCATAGGACCAATTCACTAGATAATTATTAACTCCTTAAAAAAATATTGAAATGCCGAATAGAAATTTAGCATATGTGAGTCATTTTGAAAAAAGTTGTATGTAACACAAAGGAAAATTTTTTTCGTTACTAGTAAGAATGTTACACAAAACAATTTGTAAAGAACAATTAAAATTTTCCTTCGATCGAGTAATGCTATTGAATTAAAAGCAACAAAAATTGTATATTTAGTCATCAAAATCATCATTAATGAAATTAACAGTATATTCCTTTTTTCAGGCAGTCGCATAAAACTGCAACTCTTCATAGTTTAAGTTAATAATTATTAAAAAAAAACATAAAAAGTCTGCCTCTAGCTATTTAAAAATGGCTTTAAAAATTAAGAACTGTACGGTCTATGTCGAAACCGTACAATTCGCCCAGTCATCATTCACGCTTTATTATAAATACGCTATTCATTATATCATAAATCAGTACACATAACATCGCATCGCGCTCACACTGCTATTAGGTTATAATTAGCCTAAGTAGAGTAGTAGTAATAAACTTAAGACTTCTACTCAGCAGTTTTATTACTGTGCGGTCCTGAACCGTACAAGAACTTTGTAAATAAAATAATTCTTAAGATCGCCAACAGTTCTCGACTGGTCGTTGGACATTCGAACGAAACTTCAGGATGATTCAGAACAGTAACCGACACTATCTAACTGAATACACTTTAATCATCGCCGACATATATTATATTCTAGTATCCATCATCTTTCTTTTCTTTTCTCATAATATTCATTTCTTCCATCACGACTTTATTTTGTTTCAACAAAAATTAAAAAAAATAATTGAAAAAGTAGCCAAAGTAACCCGCCGTTACGGTATGTCAGAGGACATTACTAAAAAAAACCTATCTCCGTGCCAAATTTCAGCCATATCGGTTTAGTGTGGCGTATTGAGTAACAAACATCCATATGTTTGTTACTCAATCACGCCACACTAAACCGATATGGCTGAAATTTGGATGTATGTATGGATGGCCATACATACATTCAAACTTTCACATTTATAATATAAGTAGGATAGGGAAAATCGGGACATTGTATAGGTACCTAAAGCTGGCAACACACATAGATACTAAATTTTCTTATTAACTGTCAGTTTGTTTCGCACAAAAGTGTGTCGACCTTGAAAAAAACTGGTTACACGATGAGGGACAAAAAATTGGGTAGCTGCGTCTCTGTTTATCACATTAATAACTTTATTTCTGCTCTCTTTTTAGTGTGAGTGAGAAAGAAATCGTCACTGGCTCTATGTCTTCTCTCTCTACGGGTGCATGCCTACAGAGTACTGTCGCATAAAATGATCGCTTTAGGGAGTGTGCTTCAAAACTATCGACATCGATAAGAAGTGAAACAGTAATTAAGCATTTATAAATACACTGACTTATGCCCACGACTTCGTTCGCGTGGATTAAAGTTTTTTAATTTCCGCAGGAACTCTTATTTTCCGAGATAAAAAGTAGCCTATGTGTTATTCCAGACTATAAACTATCTCTGTGCCAAATCGGTTAAGTTATTGCGGCGTGATTGAATTACAAATATACAACCATCCATTGATTACTGTTTCACTTCTTATCGATGTCAATAGTTTAAAAGCACACCCCTAAAAGGCGGCCATTTTATGCGACAGTATTCTGTAGGTATAGGTACACCATTTTCTGTAGGTAGGGCCACGTTAGGGCATCTCCATATTATACCTATTTCCCAATTTCCTACCTACTATCTATGGTCCATGTGTCAACTGTCAAACACAGATATCTATTGTAATTTGTAATCTGTGGGTGATATCATCGTCGTTATTATTTTTGCAAATTAATCATAATACAATTTCCTAATTCTAAATATAAAAAAATGAATGAAGTTGGCAAAATTTGTGTAAAACCAATTAAATAAAATATGTAATTAAATACTAAGAGGAAGCCTAGGCGGAAACAAATATACTAGTACTAACCCAAATACGAGACTTAGCAAATATGAAGTTTTTGAATATTATTGGTCTAAGCGCTTTCCAATTATTTTCATGTTTTTTTGTCGTTGGATATTTCTTAGGGATATTAAACAATTACTTTAGTGACAAAAATAATTATTGCGTAATGACATATATGTTTGAATATCCCCAATTCGTGGTAAGTCAACATTCTTGAGGACATCCACAGAATAACTTGTATATATACTAAGAGGACATCTCTCATTCATATATTTATTACCTACTTATAGTCTTGTCTTTATAGATTCATGCTTATAGTTATTCGTTTTTTTGAACTTTAATTAACCGGAACTAATTTCAGCGAATATCTCTCGAAGAGAATAAAATATATCCTCAGTATGGACTGTATGCCTACAGTGAGGGGCGATTTACAGAAAGGGCTAGAAAAATGTGGTAAGATAATAAAATATGCTCACTTAATTTGGACACTATTTGGTAAAGAATACAGCTTGCAAACTGACAGCACAGAGTATTTTTCCAAAATACAATCCAAATAATATATAATATCCAAAATTATCATTAAGTCCCTGCACGATTTTCGGTTACACACACACATTGTCTGTATGTTAAATGATTTGGCTTTTGATTTGGAAATCAAAAGTTAAACCAATTTTGACAAGATGAAGTTTCAAATAAAATAAATTGGAAATATCAATTTGAAAATTAATAATAATTTATGTTTGTGTAAGTATTCAATTTAAATATCTTGTGGTCTTTTAAAAATTTTGATAACTATGATTAGACCATGCATTTCTTTTACTATAAATGTATGAGTTCATAGCCGACCCCAGATAGCAACTGCAGACGATGTGTCGCCGCGACACTACTGGTTTCAATGTATTTCTATGAAATACCTTCTGTAGCTAGTGACTTGTCGCCTGCATATTTATAAGGTTTACTATAAGACTCAAAATTATTTGAAAATCTCAGATGGATATTTCAGTTTTATTTATTTAAATTACAAAATTAAGAATTTTATTGAATTTTCCATTTTTGTCCTTTATTGTTTAGGTTTGATAACATACCAGTGCTGTTTCTGCCTGGAAACTCAGGCAGTCATATGCAAGTTAGGTCCATAGCTTCTGTTGCCTTGAGGAAAGCTTTATCCCAGGAATATGACTACCACTTTGACTACTTTACGAGTAAGTTACTTTTATTGAAGACTGCATGCAAATACCACCTGGTGTATGATGGGTCAATGACTCAAAATCTTCTAAACAAAAGTCAGAATATGCAGTGGCGTGTACAGAATGTACAACAGGGAATGTATAAAATGGAAAAAATCTCCAGTACAAGTTATGAAAACTGGCCACATAATGCCTACCCTGTATGCACGCCACTGAGAATATGTGGTGCAATTTTGAGTAAAAACCACACGCTACCATCAGGATGGATACAATTGCAGAATATCTGGATTGCTGGATTGAATTGAAATCTTGCAAGCATTAAGGCTGAAATCTATAGACTGCACTCTCACTCTGCTCAGACTCAAAACAGAGTTAAAACAAGACAGATTTATGGCAGAGCATATTTGTATCTTGTTTTAACTCTATCTTAAGTCGGAGCAGGCTCTATAGATTTCAGCGTTAATCATGAATGCAGGATCATTCCTCCATTAATCATTTATGATTAAGTACAATGCAATTCAAATGAGAATAGGATTGTCAAACAGCCATTTTATATTTCTGTCCTGCTCATATGAGTTTTACACTGAGTGAGATAGAAACAGAAAATGGTAGCTTCTCATTCCTATTGTCATTTGAATCGCATTATACTTGCAAGATTTCTTTCCATTGTGTGTACCAAACCAGGGATAGTAATATTTTTAAGGCTTCCTTTTCTCTAGACCTCTAATTAGGCAATTTTATTTATTTTGATAATATGTATCCTTAAAGGATTTTACAAAAAATATATAGATCTTAAATTCCTGTTCCTGTATGGTATATGCTATTTCTAAGGTATAATACACACCTATTTTTCAGTTAGCTATAATGAAGAGCTATCAGGATTGTATGGAGGCGTGCTTCAAAGTCAAACACAATTTGCATCGGCTTGTATTTCAAGAATTCTAAGCCTCTACAAGCATAACAAATATACCAAATCAGTACCTACTTCTGTTATACTCATTGGACACTCCATGGTATGTAATGAATACTAAGATATCGTTTCATTTTTTATTCATTGTCATTTTAAACTTTTCCTGTTCACAGAATGGATTTAACTGTATTTGTATTTTCTATCCTTTTATAAGTAAAATGCTTTTTGACAATAATGAGTCAACCCACACACATTATCAATTGAAAAGTTAACTTTATTCTTTTATATTATGTATGTATTTAATTTGACCAAGGTTTATGGGTTGAATCGTTATTGCGTATCTGCGTTCAGTATGATGTTATGCCTACTATATAATTTTCTTTCAGGGAGGCCTTATCGCGAAACGCCTATTAGCTTATCCTAGTACAATTAATATCACCAACATAGCAATAACTCTAGCAACACCTTTAGCAGCACCGGTCGTAAACTTTGATCCAGTTATGAATGATTATTACATGCTAATCAACTTAGAATGGGAAGCGTATATAAATAGAGATGAGGAAATGAAACGTAAGAAGTTTCTGATCAGCATTGGCAGTGGGCCTCGGGATGTTTTGATACCTGCTGGTCTTACTTCATCTAACGACACGCACATAAGTGCTTTGGTAATTATATAATTACATGTTAATCTTTTACCTTAACTTATACAATCTTATCTTTCTGCAATACAGATAAATAAATAGATTGATATATCTATCTTATTGTTCTACAATATAGTGTTCTTCTGGTTGTATTTCAGCCTCAGCCGCAAAATTCAACGAAGTTTAGTTGGCTAAACGATATCGATTTTCTAGTATTGCATGCTTGATGTAGATTTTTGTGTAGTTGGCTATGCAGGAGATATTGTAGTATGTAAGTGTGGTCTCAAACACAGGTGAAACTTCTGTTCCTTTAATCTCATATACTTATGGGATAACAATGTGATAGGACCATCGAGAGATTATGGCTTTACGGGTGACTTCATGGCATTCCAACTCTAGGCTGCTATACTGTGAATTTTTTGATAGAAAAACCCACATAAATAAAAAAAAAAAAAAATCTTTTGAAAAAATCTGTAGGATACAACGTGCCGCTTTTCCTATACACTGCCACTCTTCCAGTAGTAGAACAAATACATGAAAACGCAACACAAC
The DNA here is from genome assembly GCA_933228805.2 of Hipparchia semele. Lineage (NCBI taxonomy): Eukaryota > Metazoa > Arthropoda > Insecta > Lepidoptera > Nymphalidae > Hipparchia > Hipparchia semele. Next base: position 6,216,387 of record OW121721.1, on the reverse strand, counting down.
ACAAATCCTCCAAAATACACTATGCGGTGTTGTGTTATTTCTGTATTTGTTATTTTGTTCCTGTATTTGTAAATCTTGTTTTTCCTTGAGTAAACTTTGTATGGATTGCTAGGGCACTTCTCTCATGCATAGTTTTATACAGGCCACATCTATACCAGGAGTATGGGTGACACCTGACCACGTCAGCATGGTGTGGTGCAAGCAGCTGGTCATGGTTGTCAATAGATTCCTCTTCGACATAATCGACGCTTCAATTGAACAAGTAACCGATGACAGATTAATAATAATGGCGAAAGCGGAAAAACATTTTCAGGTACGTTATCTTAGTTTATAGCTCAGTTGCAGCGAAAAAAGAATTAATGAATCAACATTTTTTTCATTAATTCATCTCAACTTGTCGCATGGTCCATTACTGGTCAGAAATCTCCCCTCTAATGAGATGGCCCACTACTGAGCACAAGTCTCCCCTTAAATGAGAAGGGTTAAAATAAAATAAAAAAAGAAGCATACATTTACTTCAACTTAGGAAGAGTAAAGGTTTCATCAAAATTGGTTCAGTAGTCGGTTTTTATAATATGGACTAATAATACGGCTTATTAGTACGAGCTACGAGTATTGTGTCAAAGGGAAAGAAAATTTTTTATTTTGAAGTTGGTTTAATTTTTTAAAATTATTTTTCTTGTTTGAAAGTCGATTACTCATCCCTAATATTTCAGGCAAATCGATCAATGGTCTTAAACCAAGTTATAAAACGCAACAATGTGACGATGCAAGCAGACGCGTTTTGGTATGAAGATAACAGACGTATTTATCAGATTTCTCGACCGGAGATTGACAAGTGAGTGACGTCTGGTCTTCTTGTAGCTTTAAATCTTTGACTTTATGTGTAAATCTACAGTAGTAGTACCTAATATTAAGGAGTAACAAACATATACACACACACACACGCAAGCACGCACGCACACCTGTACACACACATGTGCATACACACGCGCACACACACACACACACGCACACGCACGCACGCACACGCACGCACATACACACACACACACACACACGACTTCAATATACCGAAATTAAGAATATCTGGAAAGGGAAAATTTATGTTTAAATTTCTATATTTTGAAAACTACCAGACCGATTTTAACGAAATCTTTCCTCTTCCTTGTGCTAAATAGCTGTTATTATGATTGTATATTATTTGAATATTCAAATAATATTATAAACTCGACACATGTTTTTAAAATTTCACCCGTCGGCTATCTGGCTATTCGTCTGGGCTATCAGTTTTGGCGGAATACTTCCTCTCGAGTATTTTGTTGATTTCCTCAACATGATAAGTGATGCTTATTTGAAGCGATGACATTGAAAAGCACTTGAAATTCGAAATAGGTCTATGATTAAAGATATGAATGACGCAACAGCAATAATAAAATATAATTAATGGTAACTAGGTAAGGTATGTGCCTGGAGAAATGCCAGCGCGAATTTCATTCGTTATGCACTTAAATTCACAATCGACATAAATAAACCATATCTCTCCTTCGTCATCATCTTCGTCTTGTGGGAGGCTTTGGCCGTGGCTAGTTACCACCCTACCTTCAAAGACGTGCCGCCATCTTAGCCTGCATCGTCACTTACCATCAGGTGTGATCGCAGTCAAGGACTATCTTGTCATCGAATAAAAAAAATACCTAAGTTTTTATCATCGACTAGCCATTGCAATTTTGTTCGTGCAACGATTTAGGTACAAAAAATGTCTTTAGGAACAAAACTATAAAGACTAAATTAAACCATCACTAAAAGTCAATATTGTTCTGGATATGCGCAGATATATTTTTTTTCGTATAGTTCTTGCAATTCACGAGGGCGCGTGCGCTTTACTTGTGGTTACGTCGTGTCGCTTTACTTGTGGTTACGTCGTGTACATGCACATTGCGTAAGTGTGCGTGCTGTGTCGTGATACGACACGCACACAACCATGAACCACGCGCCCTCGTGAATTGAAAGAACTATAGTCGCTTTAACATTTTCATCCACTGTTCATTGTCCCTTATGCGTTATGGTGGCTTCAGCTATTATGAGCGAGAAGGCATGAGTCTTCTATAGGTGTAACTTACGATAGTGAGCTTACTATAAATTACTTTTTATTCCAGAACAACTCATCTAATGATAAGGCTAGTCAGCTTTCCACAAAATAGATTTGTCGCCGTTGAAACTACAAACGTTCAAGATAAAGACTGGATTTTTGGATGCAACGCGAAAAATGTCTATCATTCCTATAGATATTGGTAATTAAGAAAGTATTTTCTTAAAATAACATGTCAAATTAAGTAAGTAGCATCTACAGGCTGCGGTAACATTCCAATTATAATATAAAAAGATAAATATCTTTTTCATGGCAGAAAAGCTTTAATTTGGCAAACTTATTTCTTCCTGATATGTGCTGAACCATTTTACATGTTTCTTATATTCAGAAATGAACAAATCTTAAGCTATAGTTCCTGCAATTCACAAGGGCGTGTAAGCTTTACTTGTGGTTACGTCGTGTACATGCACATTGCGTAAGTGTGCGTGCCTGCCAGGAGCCTAGGTGGGAGCGGTCAGGGGCGAGCAAGCTCTCGCTCACACTTATACAGATACGACACGCACACAACCATCAGCCACGCGCCCTCGTGAGTTGAAAGAACTATACTAAGCAATAATTTTTTTTTTTTCTATAAAACTAAGTTGGCTACTTTACCTTTACTAAAAAAATTAAAACCTTTCAGTAAAAAGTCGAGTTTCGAGTGTAGCGTTCGAATTAACGTTAACTCTATGGGGTATTTGTCATTAGGAATTTTTGTGGGAAAAATTGAGTTTTTACTTTTATTAACTGGAAAAACCAATAATATTTTTTTATGTTGTAGCAAAGAAGCGACGTCGCTAAGTGAGCTCAGCCGCTGGTCGGGTTCAGTGCCAGAGTTTGGCAAGAGAAAGCTAGCCACTGTTAATCTTCATAAATTGATTGAAGCACAGCCCGAATGGACGCATGTTATTATTAAAGTATCGCCGACGAAAAAACCGGTACGTTATTTTTGCAGATTGACTGAACATAAGTCCTGGGAATTAATTAATAATTTAAAACCGCCATTTTTCTATTTCTGTCTTGTTAAGACATAATTATGATACTAATTTAATATCTATATTCAAATCTTGAACGCACTTACAGATTTTCGTTAAATTGGCTCTGTATAAAGGCGAAAGTTTGTATGTGTGTATGTGAATGTGGGTGTGTGTGTGTGCGTGCATGCGTGCTTACGTGCGTGCGTCTGTGTCTGTCTGTTTGTTTGTTACTCCTTCACGCCACAACGTATTTTTATCCCGAAAAATTAAATAGTTCCCGCGGGAATTGAAAATCCTTTATACACGCAAACGAAGTCGCGGGCATCATCTAGTAAGTTTATAATAATAATATCACAAAAATATCATTTTAGGTTACGTTAAACGTGGATATAAACGATCACGCATCACGAGAAATACATGTGCAACTACCCTCGGATTTCTCGTTCGGAAAACAGATAGTAAAATCCGAAACTGAAGCTGGCAGTTTGTACTACGAGCTTATTTTATCAGATCTGAATGTGATTCATCAAGCTTATTTGCTGTATGTGGAGCCTACAAGCAGTTGCCAAGCGGCCTCGTATCACGTATCCGCGGAGTTACATGTCCCCTGGGCTAAGAATCACGAATACTATTATTATTTTACGTAAGTATATTAAGAGTTAATGTAATATTAATTGTTTTTCTCAAACATGCTTGAAAAATTGAGCGTTATTTTGACAACCTTCTTCGAGATAAATCGAAATTGCTGTTCTGGCCAAATACATGCGAGCAGCGGCCGGCAAAACTATGAAAATCCATATCGGTCGTGGTTTAGCGGCCATATAAATTACATAGTAAACTCATATCTGTCGTGTAATTTAAAAATGGAACGATCTTTTACTCCGAAACATGGCAACCAAGGAGGTAACTTATCAAAGGTTTTATTTAAATTTCGAACTGGCTTCGATTGGCTGTGAAAAAAAAATTGAACACTTTAACGCAGGAAAAATTATTGTTGTTCGTTGTTCGCCATTAATTTTGAAAATTAAATTGTATTTTAATTTCCGCGGATTATTTGAGAAAAGTACTATACAAGCCTTGGCCACAGCTAGGCATTGGTGGACTTATACGTTCGTCCATCAATGCCTCTTTTGCTGGCCGCTGTAGTAATGTATAATTTACTTAAATAAAATACAATATTATCTTACGATGGCGACGCTCGATGGACTGAAAACGCCTTGTTCCACGCTGAAATTTTCAACGTTGATTTTATCTGGCATCTCTGTCATGTCTATTAACAGATTTCAAAATTGTTTGCACTGGTGTATTTTGAGCTATTGAGTGTCGATCTGTATTTTAATTGTATATTATTCAATATTATATTAATTTTTTTTTATAATTTTTTTTATCGTTCGCAGGCATTTAAAAAAGTCGCCAATGAAATTACGCTTATTCAAGACTAATCCAAATGTTACTTTAGGCTTAGAGCCGACAGAAAAGGCGAAGATTACACTCTTATTGGATCCAAAATGCTCATTTAGTATAAGGTAAGGATATTAATATATTTTTTAAATTTATTTTTATAGCTTTATAATCCAAGGTTTTGAAGGACATTGCGTCGGTGTTGATGACTGATTGATTAATTTTAATTGACTTTCTTTTCAACAGTATATCAACTTCCTGGTATTATCGCCTAGGTCAACTGTCGCGTAACTTCACTCCAGTGTTAGTGCCTTATGTAGCGGCTATCATTCTGCTGGCTGCTCGGAGCAATATACTGCATTTGAAGGAACACGGCACTTGTGTGTCGATACATGGCGCCCTGATGAGTGAGGGGGTTAAACCTTATTATGCGCTGGTTTTTGGAAGGTTGGGAAGTATGGCGTTAATGTGAGTGGTTATTTTTTTTTAAAGAATATTAGCCAAGCTGAACGACTGCCCCATTTCAAAACCTAGTAAGTGTGATTGACAAAATTTTACACGAGACCAAAAAAAACATTTTTGTGGTAGCCCTTCTTGAACTCTTCAGTATCTGTTGATGAAATAATGTTTTGTAAGTAAACTACTTTGAAAGCTTTTATTTGTAAATTTATTACTTCACTAATACATCTACCACAAAACATGTTTTTTTTTTTGGTCTGTAAAATTTTGTCAATCACACTTACTAGGTTTTGAAATTGGGCAGCCGTGAACTTGACTCGTATTTTCCTCTCCCCTCCAAATAAGCGAAAAGCTTAAGTGGGTAAGACAATAGTGCAACAAGTGGGGCTCTAACCTACGACCTTTTTAATCCATACCTTTAACGATTGGGCTATTGAGGCTTCAAATTGTATAATATAATCATTAACCGCGTCTTGCACGACAACATAATCCGTTTAATGTTCATTTTAAATTGATGCTATCTCTTTCTTTTCGAAATGAAATGTAAGGGTTGATACGAGTTTTAATAAATATATAAATAAATAAATAAACAAGAATCGGCATAATATATTTCGGCATAATAATAAGTACCTACCTATATTTCTTTGTAGTGGCATTCGTTTTTTCGAGTCGATTCTTAAATAATATTTTAATTTGTTTGCAGGTCTATCCCATTCTTTTCCTTCCTCTTTGAGAACGCAAGCTGGAAGAATCAAGAACTACAATACTTTATGCGCTCGTTGTTAGTGTTGCCGGCTTATATGACAGCGTTGGGCATCCTGAATATTGTCGGCGCGGCTGTGCTCGTTGTGATGGTGTTTTCGTCGCAGTTGGCACATCGGCTATTGTTTAGGTAAATTGAGTTTATTATCATTCGTCATTTTTCAGGTTAATTAATTTTTTGTTTAAATTTTTATATTTTGCAAAACGTGTATCAGTCTAACATCAAAAACGTATCTACGTAAAAGGCGTATGCGAACCATTTTCGCCACAAAAATATGCTTTGACATAAATCTGTCTCGTTTTAGCTGTCTTGGGTCTGAGCGGAGTAGGGGTGGGTCTGTAGATTTTAGCCTTAGTGTTACTCAAATTTTGTATCTTTTTATTTGTGTGAGCTGAATAAATGTTTTTATTTTATTTTACTATATTAAATCGTTTACATTAGGATAGTATGGCGCGGCGGTACGGGCTTGGCTGAGAAAATGGCGTCGGGTCTGCAAAAAGTTCCTATGGTTGTGAGCGCGGCGCTGGTGTGCGCGGTCCCTTTGTCCTGTGGCGCGGCTTCTTTGGCCGCTGGTGCAGCTTTCTACGCTTTTCTGGTGAGCCTCCAAAAGGACTACTTCTTATCTTAAAGGCCTTTCCACCAAGTATGATGCGTATGTTTGTTTTCTATCTATTTGAGGGATGCTGTGAAACCACTAATATAATTGCTTCATATATAATGGGCCTTTCCATAAAGTATGTGCTGAAAAGTGTAGCGTCCCTTGTATGTGAAAACACAGTAACAGGATTGCTTTATACATTATGGGCCTTTCCAAAAAGTATGTGCTAGAAAGTGTAGCGTCCTTTGTATGTGAAAACACAGAAATAGGATTGCTTCATATATTATGGGCCTTTCCATAAAGTATGTGCTGGAAAGTGTAGGGTCCCTTGTATGTGAAAACACAGTAATAGGATTGCTTTATACATTATGGGCCATTCTAAAAAGTATGTCCTAGAAAGTGTAACGTAGCTTGTATGTGAAAATACACTAATAGTATTGCTTCATATATTATGGGCCTTACCAAAAAGTATGTGCTAGAAAGTATAGCATCCCTTGTATCTGAAAACACAGTAATAGGCTATATAATTGCTTCATATATTAAATGGCTCTTTTCACAAAGTATGTGCTAGAAAGTGTAGCGTCCCTTGTATGTGAAAAGTCACTAATAGGATTGCTTCATATTAAATTAATAGATTTGTTTTGTAATTTAATTTAGGGTAGGCGAGGTTAAGCCACGCGGCGTCTCGCGTATCTGAGCAAAGGCAGCTTTAATAGCCCCATCATGATAATGTTCCTTGAAACTTTGCAGCTTTCTAAAATGTACGAAGAGTATCTTGAAGATTACGTATACAGATTGATGGCGAAACTGGCCAGCAAAATGTGTCGTATGTTTAAACCGAAAAAAGAAATTTCTAAACCTGGTCTTGCAAAGGACGCAACATCCACAGAAACGACAGATATTATTCCCACAGACGATAGTAAAAAAGGTAAGTGAATGCTAACACACTTTAACACCTATTTTCACCAACGTTCCCTAACTATCGGGCAACTAAGCTAAGTTAGGTGACATATTGTCAATTTCATTTTCATGAACAAATGACATTGGTTAAGGGATTATATTTAGGGGCTACCTATGTAAAGACTTAAAAAAAATATATATTAACCAAGCTGAAGTTGACTAATATCCTTCTACCCCCTCCAAATAAGCGGAAAGCTTGTGCTTAGAGTGGGTAGGACAATAGTGCAACGGGTGGCGTTCGAATCTGCGACCTTTCAGTTTTCAGTCGGCACCCTTAACCGTTAGGCTATTGAAGCTTCAAACTTCTACACTTAGATGATGTAGGTATGATTGGTGAAATTGGAGATAAAGGTACACACAAAAGCCGAGATTAATAGAGCATGCTGTGACCACTGACCATAACTATGTTTATAGGTGTGACTAGGTTCAGATTTAAAGCATTCTTCAAACTTTGTTCTGCCCATTACTACTTCATTTAAATAACTGAACTAATACTAATAAATAATTTATTTTTTAGAGAAACAAGAAGGATTACCGTTACCAGACAAGATTGATACAAATGACTCAACTGAAAGATCTGACACTACAAAAGCTCTAATATCCAAAGTACCAGATGAAATTAATGATAAATGTGATGAAGACAAAATTAAAAATAATATCGACGAGGACTTGAATAATATAAACTTTCATTTAATGTTGTTCTTTATGTGGATGGCTGTGGCGATAGTCAATATACCTACTTTACTCACATGGGCGCGTAATTTCAAGTAAGTGTTAAGTGTATTTACATGACTTGAAATCACATTTCAATTTTCTGGAATAACCAGTTAAAAACTGTTCTTCATTGTACTACTTCAGTATCGTTTATTATAGTTCTGAAGAAAAGATGATTAAATTTTGAATTCAAAATCATATAAGTTTCTGGTACATTCAAGAAAGCAATTTAATAATATTACTTAAAATTAACTGCCTAAAGGAGACACTGACATCTTCCAACCTCCAGGCTAGTTTTATTGTTTTTTTGAACATACCACAAACCAGACCAACAAAGCAGTCTCCTTTTATATCAGTAAAAGCTTTTGCCTGCAAACTCTTGTGCGTGGAGCTAACACCACACACACGAGTTTGCAGACAAAAGCTTTTAAAAATCATTTTTCTTTTGTAAAAATCTTGAAAGAAAAATAGAACATGAAAATACAGTACATTTAAATATTTGTTTGAAAGAAATATTTGTTTTTCCAGTATAGATAATAGCCTATGGCTATGTCCTTAACTATAGCTATGCAAAAAATTAAATCTGCTTGTTGCTCCGTGATTGATCAAATAAACCAACAAACAAATACACTTTCACATTTATTATTTATATTAGCATAATAAAGCAAGGATATTATCATAACATTGAATTGTATTATAATTTATAGTCAACTTCCTTTATTTTTTTAAAGGTACAGTATGGTTTTAAAACCTGATACATCCTACCACACTGGATTTGTTATGTCTGCTTGTTCAGCAGTTATCTGGCAAATGAATGGTCCAAGACGGAATTTGTAAGTAAATTGTTGGAGTTAGATTATAAGTTATTACACAACATTATAAGTACACATTTAATGAATTTCATAAACTAAGTTACGTAGAAACAGTCAGCTTTGAATTCAGGAATTCATTAATAAGTTATATTGGTAAAGATACATATTTTAAAATTTTAAAAAAGCAACTGCTGAGTTTCTTGTAAATGTTTCTCAGCAGTCTGGTTCCTAATCATTGATATTGACGTGTCATAAAAGCCACAATTTTGCTCATATGAAGTTTTTTAATTTGTTCAGGTTTTTAACAAAATGTCAATGTATTTTTTCAGGCGACATTATGAAACAGTCTCGGCATTACTTTTCACAATGGCTGTGTTCATACTAGCCTTGGGACCATTTTCCTTGTCCATTGTCAACTATGGCATTACATTTATGTTTACAATTATCACAATACAACAATTATATGATCGTGAGGATTCTGCTCAAGTAAATGTTACAAACGAACCGGTTCTCAATAGCGAAGATGAAACAAGTAGCAATACTCCTCCCAGTGATGAAGAAGTGAAAGCTAGTGGATCTAAAGAAAATATCACTTCTGAAAGTGAAAATGAACAGAATAGTGAAAGTACACCTAATGAAGAAGTTAATGAGGGTGCGTCTAATGAATGTGATGTGTGCAATGAAAATAGAATATACAATATATTCAGAAATCTCAGACAAAAACTAAGTTTTGGCGATTCAATTCAAAGAGAGGACATATCAAACTAGAATAAGTAGATTTTAGACATCAGAAATTTTACCATTCTTTCAGGTAGCAAAATGTAAAATAATTCTTATTTTATTATCACTTTTACAACTAATATTTAATTTGTCAATTTCCAATGAGATTTTATTTTACTTAGCTAGTCACACTTTCATGCACCTACGTGTATTTTTTATGTTTAGTGAAATTATGTTATAAGAATTTCTCGAATGACTCATATTATTCAATAGAAATTGATAGATATTTTAAAGAATAGAAAATTTCATGTAGTTTTGTCAGCAGTCTTATTTTTGTACCAATTATATCAAGAGGATATTATACAACTGTAATACTTGGCAGTATTTTAAAAATGGTTGTTTATAATAAATAATTTTACAAAATAAAACAATTTTACCTTTATTTATTTATATTTTGTTATTTTATTTATTTTTAATTTATTTATCTTACACCATTAGAAGTAAATGAGACGCCACGTCATAAATGCACAAATCTATTTCTTCTTTTTGCCAGAAGACTTCTCTTCTGGATTCCTTGGGTTTTGCCAGTTCAAGGGATTTCTGCGATACATAGGCCAAGGTGGTAGAGTTAAGATAGCGGCCAGTATAAACCCAGCTCCCAAAATGTAAACCGATTGGGAAAACTGCTGTACGATGTAGCCCCAAATGAAACCGACGATGCTAAATAATGTGATTATTGCTCTATACAATTTCTCTGCTTTTGCCTGTCCAACGTAGTCAATGTGCGTAGGAATGGACGTGAAGAAATCCATAATTATTAAAGGGTAAGTTATTTTAATTCAAAAATACTTATTTTTTAATACGTTCAAAATTATTAATTTGACAGTAAATATGTAAATGACAAGCTGTCAATTTGAAAGACACGTCAACTCTCCACGATATCTACCTATCTACCAATATAAGAAAAATAATATAGGTAAAAAAAAACACCAGGACACTTGTGCACTGCTTCCAACCAGAATGCGATGAAACCCACATGAAAATAACTTTTTGTTCACTGTATACATGGCCGTCAATCAAAAACTTAATATAATTATATGCTAAAATGCCTTAAAATAAAGCTTAAATCAAGGAACATAATACTCTAACGAGGCTTAAATTGATCGAACTCGAAGCAATAACTTTTGAAATAACTAAAAATACATTTTGAGGATTTCTTTCTAGCAACACTTAAATGCATTTTCCGTCAGTCGATTGTCAACATTCAGAACGATCAGACTCATTAGGTTAATTTTTAAAAGAAACAAGTTTTGTTTTTTTATAAAGTACAACAAATTTTAAATTATTATATTATAAAATGACAACCTTCAAACAAGTTCCTTTAACATGTGGTGGCCATACTAGACCAGTAGTGCACTTGGACTTTAGTGACGTTACAAAGGATGGATACTTTTTGATTTCGGCCTGCAAAGGTAAGTTTTAGTGATTATTCTTCAGTCCTCAGTGGAGTGCCCTTTCGCCTTGGCCTACATGTAGGTGGAAGTCTCGCAAGTGTAATCGGGGGTAACTGTTTGGGTTTCAGAAGGCAGATGTTAGGTGACAAGAAATATTCGAAAGGCCTTCACTTTTCTTATTTTAGTAAATCGTTCAGCTCGGTCAGTGTTACGGTAAAGGCTTTGATGACCTTCTCTTAGCGGACATGTAGGAAGTGCCTTGAAGTTCCGTTCATGTACTTCCTCGCGCCTGCTCACCTTGGTGGACAGTTTATGCATTTGTCTTATTTCTTTAGTTACAAGTTACATTGTGAATTGAATGCTGAATTGTTCTAGGATCATGTATAATTCTTTCCTGTACACCTTGTTGACATTTCACTGACATAGTCTGGGTCACCTTGTGGTACCTCAAGGTAGGAGTAGGTACTTGACATTATGTTTACCTCATTGATTGTAAACATTGGTTACTTTCATTGTGACTTACAAGGAAAACCTTTTAACATTTTTGTAACAGTGTAATTATAGTTTCATTGTCTCACCACACTTGTTTGCCTTCCTAATTTATTTCCTACATGTGAATTCTAAACACACATACATAAGGGCACATATAAAAAAAATTATAAAAGTATTCTAACATAGAAATCATTAGTTCTAAAGATTTATAATAAATTAACTAAATACTGATACTGTAAATATAAAAGTAATTCTTTCTGTGTCTTATCTTTTTTTTACACCTAAGCTGTCAAACAGATTTTGACAAAATTAGCTAGGTAAGAAGATAGCTTGCATCTTGAGGGAATATAATTCTTTTTATGCTAGAATACTATAGGGTTTCTATGGGATTTTAAAAACATAAATTCCCATTGATGAAGTACTTGAAAATAAATGTAAAGTTTAAGGTTGAAATCTATAGACTATACTCTCACTCAGCTCAGACACAAGTCAGAGTTAAAATGAGACAGATTTTTGTCAGAGTATATTTGTGTCTTTTTTTAACTCTATCTTGAATCTGAGCTAAGTCAGAGCACACTCTACAGATCTCATCATAAGAATTCAAATTATCTACATCCAATTACTTAGGTTGATTGACCTGATTGAACTGAACTCACTGAACCGTGGTTTAACAGTCAAGGCCTACTATTAATGCAAAGCCAATCATAGTAATTTATTGTAATATATATGAAATACAGAACTAAAATTTATTATAATTTTTACCAAATTAATTTATTTTCGGAAATTTGAATTTATTTAAAGTTTAACAGATGAATAAAGTTCTGTTGGTGCATTTGTCGTTTTCACTTCCACCTCTTTTGTTTGTTTGTTCATTCACTATTTGTCCACACATAGTTCATCTGATTGAGCAGAAACTTGGCATAGTAGATGTCATGCTGGAGATTGACATAAGATATTTTTGAAGTTGTGAATATCAGCTATTTCAATATGAATAATATGAAACACTCTTGAAATCCTAAAGATCATTATAATTTACAAATCTACTTTGACTATCCTTAAGAATTGCAAATATAATCTCCAGCCGCTCCTAATCCAAGGGAATAGCCAGCGAAAGACTGGCTGGTTAGAGAAGAACATCTTGGCTCGAAAATTTGTACCAATGGTACAGGAAACATATCATTATTCCTTGCAGCATATCCAAAGTACAGAGGCTTAGCCCTAATGGGTGGCCAATCTCAGATAGGCGATACCACTATAAGAAGAAGAATCACTGTCTTATAAAATATGTCGTAAATAATGTTAATACATAAATACACATTAATATAATCCATAGATTACAATGTGTTGATTCAACACTGATATGTGTTGTTCCCATTATTCATGATAACCTTGCCAAGTAACCAATTGCCTTCACTATGTCAAAGTCACTGCCTATACATAATGATTTAATGAATAATATTATCATGTTACTTGTACTAAGAGCAGTATTAGTTACATTTTTTTATTTGGTGACAAGATAGTCTTTGACTGAGAGATCTCACCCTATGGTAAATGACGATGCAGTCTAAAGTGGTAGACGGCTAACTTGAAACATTGGTATGAATGTATAGCAATACTTCTACTCGGTTTCTACATGCTTGTTGGAATGCCAAATCACTTGGCGGTAGGGAGATAACTAGCTGCGACTGTAGATTTTGACATTAATTACTAGCTGATGCCTACGAACTCGACCACGTGGATTTAGTTTTTAAAATCCCACAGGAACTCTTTAATTTTCTGTGATAAAAAGTAGTCTATGTCACTTTCCAGGTCCTCAACTATACCCATGCAAATGACCAAGCACCTTTGACAACGACCTTTTTCACAGAGTGTCGAGTGGTCCGATTTTGATGAGCGTTTTTTTTGTTCATAGATGGTAAACCCATGTTGCGACAAGGCGAAACTGGGGACTGGATTGGAACTTTTGAAGGTCACAAAGGTGCTGTGTGGGGAGTAGCTTTAACACAAAACGCAAATTTGGCTGCTAGTGGAGCAGCGGATTTCACAGGTTAGACTTAGTCTGAAATGCATACCACTAATCCAAAAAAAGTTTAATCATAATCCTGCTACATAACATTTTTTTAAATCTGTGGGTCCAATCTTCCCACAAAAAATACACTATGTCACAACACAGACACAAAGTAGAGTAAGTTAAAGTAGTAGTAGTAATAAATGGTAGTATTCCTTATATTTTTCAATGAGTTGTTGATCATCTGATCATTTTGCAAAATTTTTTACCTGTTGGCAGAATGTTTAGCTTAAAAAACTCCCGTAGTAAGTCTACCTTTGTTTTATATTTTCAGCTAAACTGTGGGACGCACGATATGGCGAAGTATTACATACGTTCGACCATGAACACATAGTAAAAAGCGTCAACTTCAATTCTGATGATGCGTTGCTGCTCACGGCCAGCAACGAGAAAATTATACGAGTCTTTGATTTGAACAAAACGGACGCGGGACGTAAGTGTTTCTACGAAACTTCACTTTTTGGGAATAATTTACGATGCACGGGTTTTATTTATAGCTGAATCCACGTTTTCGTGCATGTAGATTTAGATTTTTGGGCCTTGTTGATTTTCTGGGAAGTACCTTTTGTCTTCAAGTTGCAAACTGTTTTTGTGCCAAATTTCTTGTGAAAGTTAAAAATCAGTGTACTGCTGTAAAAATCAGTTTCGCCCAGACAAAAAATCAGAAAAATAATAAAATATTTATAAAAATAAAATTTCTTAATAAATAAATCATAAAACGATATATATTTTTTTTTATATGAATAGCGGGCAAACGAGCTGGCGGGTCACCTGATGTAAAGTGATTACCGTCGCCCATGAACACTTGTAGTACCAGAGGCACCACCGATACGTTGCCGCTTTTCAGGAACTTATTGGTGCGCCCCTTGAATAACCCCATATTGTAATAAGTGGGAACACTGTCTAAGGGAGTAGATTCCACAATTTGGTGGCATTATAGTTGGTGGCACAATATAGCAATAAATATCAAATTAAGATAAATATAATATGATACATATAACGATAACTAATTTACATAAATTATATATGTTCTCTATATGATTGTAAACAATCAATAATTTGTTGTCAGCTGTGGACAAATTCGCCGCGCACACCAACAGCATAAGGCACGCCGTGTTCCTCCACAACTCGCGCATCGTGAGCGTCAGCGACGACCTCACTATGCGCGTGTGGGACCGCTCCAGTGGCCAGGTGACGTCATTATTTGGAAAAGCATAATATAACCACATAAGGCAGCTAGCTATCCGTGCGAAAGTACTACGGCCTACGTTTTTTGATTTTTTTTATTGTTACAATTCTTTAGGTAATCCTACTATATCCTATACTATATTATTATAAATGCGAAAGTTTGGATGGATGCATAGATGGATGGATGGATGGATGGATGTTGGTTATTCAATCACGCCGCAACGTCTCAACCGATTTAGCTGCAATTTGGCACGAAAATAGATTATAGTCTAGAATAACACATATGTACATCCCGGAGAATAAGTATTTTTGTAAAATAAAATTCCTCAAAAATATTTGTGGAATATTGTCAAGAACTTAATTTTTAAGATTATTAATTTATATAAAAATAAATTAATTTATTTTGTTAATTTCTTTCAGGAAGTCCAAAAAGTGGAATTTCCAACAATCCCAAATAGTTTAGAACTATCCAGGGATGGAGCCGTATTGACCGTAGCCCATGGTAAGTTATAAACTATTATTAAAATCGTATAAAAAAGAGAAAACTTTTAAAAAATATATAAAGCTCAAAAACATTTAACATTTAGCATTATTATATTCCAACATACAAAGAGCCACGCCCACACGCATGCATTTACTTACTTACCTGCACACATACAAACTTTCGCCTTTATAATATTATTAGTACGCTTTATAACTTGACTCTGAAAGAATTGATAGATTTAACGTTACATAAATTTAAACAGTGTGTAAAAAAATTTGTTTGTAACACATTTAACGCAGTCAATTAAAGGAATATTGGCCCCATCTGCGTAATGCCTTTATTATCGTGTTAATTTACGCGCAGGTGGAGTAGGGGCATAAGAGCTACAAGTTTGTCTACATGAAATAAATAATTTTGAGTTTGAGTTTAGTGTGAAGTGTTTGAGTTTAGTGTGAAGTGTTTGAGTTTAGTTTGAAGTGTGACTTGTTTTGCAGGTACGAACGTGTCGTTCTATTCGTCGGACACGATGCGCAAGATGCGCGAGTTCCCCGTGCCCACCAAGTGCTACTCCGCGTCGCTGGCGCCGAGCCGCGCCACCTTCGTGTGCGGCGGCGAGGACCTCAAGGTGTACAAGTTCGACTACAACACGGGCACGGAACTCGGTGAGAAAAAAAAAACTTTTTTTTCTTTTTTTAGAGTTTTACATAATATTTTATTCATAGTAAGACACTGACATGAAGCAATTTATAAAAATAATTAATACAAAACTAAATTCTAAATAAAATCTAAAAAGTAAATAAACCTTTTTTTTAAAGAATATCAGCCAACCTGAACTTGACTGATGTTCTCCTCTCCCCTCTAAATGAGTGGAAGCTTGTGTTAAGATTGGCTACGCAAATAGTGCAAGGGATAAGGATCGAACCTGCATCCTTTTTAAGTTTTCAGTCCGTAACTGTAACCGTTGGGCTATTGAGGCTTTAGATTATAGATAAAATCACATCGTTAAAATTGAAACATGAATGAGCAAAATCATACAAGTTACTATGTGCTACATTTTCAGAATCGAATAAAGGTCATTTCGGGCCCGTGCACTGCGTCCGATGGTCGCCCGACGGTGAACTATACGCGACCGGGTCAGAAGACGGGACCGTGAGGCTCTGGCAGGCGGTGCCGGGGCGGGTGTACGGACTGTGGCGACGCAGCAACGAGGTCCAGCCCATCGCCAACGGCTTCAAGGAGGTAGCCGCCAACTGACCCGCTCGTGACCTACCCGTGAGTAACTGAACGAGATAGCGGCGGGAGATGGTGTTTTTAGTGCTTGGTGGCGGCTTGGTAATGTTAGGGCGGTTGTATGGACTGTGGCGACGCAGCAACGAGGTCCAGCCCATCGCCAACGGCTTCAAGGGGGTAGCCGCCAACTGACCCGCTCGTGACCTACCCGTGAGTAGCTTAAAGATCATCGCTCACTTGTCAACCCAAACCCGACCAGCACCGCCTCTTCGGTCGCGGTGGCCTTCGCGATGATGACACGTGGCTGAGTCCTCTAGACCTAGAGTCACAAAAGAGGTCGAAGGAACAACTCGCTGCGTTTGGGCAATACACGGCATGTGGGTTTTTATCTCTTATCATCTTTTTGAAAGAAAAAAAAACTCCTTTGGTTTTCATAGGGAGAGCAGGCTCGTATCCAGTAACCCATCCCTCCCCCACCTGTGGGCGGGTTGATGATGATTTAAGAGTCATTGGACGGTGCAGCTGTGTTTAATTACTTTTTAGTTTAGCGGGCAATACAATACCGCAATGAATAGGGTTAGTTAATTCTTTTTGAACGGACTCTATTGGAATTATTGTGAGGTTTATTTAATTTTTCAATTTTTCATTGTTTCAGAGTGATGAGGAGTAGATGATGTGCAATCAAAATCGTTCGCTTGGTGGTGATACCACGAGTCGTCGTGAAGATAGCAGTTACCAAGTCGTTTGATGTTCACAACACGTTGTTATGTGCGGGACGAATTAATATCGAGACTTTTTACATTATGTGATATGTTTTAGTTGTTTATTTTTTACCGCAACACTTTTTTTATACTCAAAACAAATAAAATCTAATGTATTTATTGTAAAAAGAAACTGAATAGACTTGATAATTTTATGAAATAAAATAAATTTGTAAATATATTAAGAATAAGCATTTTTATTTATTTGGAAATATTACTACTGTTAATATTAAAAAAAGGAATAAGGTTACAGATTTCGGAATTTCCTTGTCTATGATCCTTTTTCACGTTACGAAAGCCACTTTAATTTATAGTGAAACTCAGCCTTTTAAACTGTCAAACGAATACGATTTTTTACCCAAGGATGAAAGATGAAAATAAAACTCGAATGACTGACTATTCGTGGGATTTTATTCTTTAAAATAACTTAATTATTTGTTAGTCAAAATTAAATCTACCTAATTAAAATTATTTACTATGTCAATATTTTACAAAATAATTTACAAAATTATTGTAGCTAGGGACGCACCTAACTAGGCAGTGAAATTTTATTTAACTATCGATGAAAAACTACTTATGATAAAAATACATTGATCTTTATTCTGGTTGCACGTTTAATGGTAACATTGAATGGTAAAATTCGGTAAGTAATATATAAAAATAAAAATATAGGTCTCTAAGTTATAAATGAGATTTAATTATTGTACTCTTAAAATATTATTTTGTATCTCCTTCAATTAAAGCTTAAGATGGCCATAAATGCGCATTTTGTGAGAGAGTTTATTGTGCAAATCTGTATGAAAATGTTGATAAATAAATGAAAATAAGAGTCGATATTTTCCTTGATTTAATACTTTGACTTTGGCTGCCTTTCAATTAGAGGCTTCGCACTTTCATTTGGAATTAATTTTTACAACTGAATCATATAACGCTCAGATTTTTTAAAGTATAATATACTCATAGCAAAATATATAAAACACAGTTTACCGTTTGCTTGCGATTTAATTGTAAAATTAAAATTTTAATACTAGTTTCCTAATCGTTTGATTTAGGCATTTTTAGGCTAAGTAATTTTTATAAAAGTACTTTTCTTTTGTTTCATTAAAAAAATACATTTTTGTTAGAAATTAATAAATAAAAATCATTTATCTACACTCATATCTTAAACTGGTGATAATGGATTAAAAAAAATTAATAACGATACATTTCATTTACTTATATCTCAAATATGTTTATGTAATAATTGTTTTTTTAATATTTTACCATGAGGTTCGCCCGTGTTTTTTTGGTTTGAGTTATGAGTGTAGAAAAAGTAGTCTATGAAATTGCACATAGTTAAGGTACCTATTAAAAAATCTAGCGACACAATTAATAACCTTCTCTAGAGTACGTTTTTTTAACTAACAATCTGTTTTAATAACTCCTGGATATGCAACAGTTTCATAAACTACTAGTAACAATTAAGTTCAACATTTTCTATTAGCACCATTAACATTAGATATATAGAATTACGCTATAAAGACCCCAATATCATCGAGTTTGGGGGCTTTGTAATTTTTATATCTTCTGCTAAAGAAATACCTAGACACTGGGTCTGTAATCACTAGACGTATGGTCAAAATTTATATCCATCATTCACTTGTTAGAGTCAATCAAGCGGGACAAACCTATCAGTTAATATTTTATTTTTATTCGTAGTTTATCGACATCGATAATATCGTGGCACTTCACTAATCGTTCCCACAATACTCGTAAATTAATATCCTGTAACTGTAGGTAGGGCACTATATGGGTGCTAAATCTCAATTAATTATTATTATTGTTAGGAAGTATTCTTTTTTATTCTTTATTTTGTCAAATTTTTCTTTAATTAAATACTTAATAAAATCTATTAATTTTTCCACAAATAGTACAATATTTCAACACGTCCAATAAAAATGTGTTGTGCGCGGTTGTGTTCTTGCAGCCCCTGGATCGTTTATCACTTTTTTTATGCACCCATTTCCATTTATAAAAAACTTCGGTTCAAATAACGTGAGCGATCACCTTAAGGGAGAATTTCGGTCGATTTATTCTTTATATGACTGTTTCTGAACTAAGTAGTAGCTAGCTAATAGTTTGTCTCTCTTGATCGATTCGACGGTAGTTTCCGACGTGAATGGTTCCCTCATGTGGAACGGTTTATCTTCACCAACCGTAGTTTCAGACTGTCAAAGGTTTGGAAGAAAGTATCGTAGTGTACTAGTCTCTGTTCCAAAAGAGAACCGTCGTGGGATTGGAGGGCGCTGCTGTGCTTAATTGCATATTTTGTTTAGCGCACAATACGAACACCATAAAATAGTACAATAAATAGTGTTAGTTCACTGTTTGGCCACGATGGTTCTCTTTTTGAACCGACTCTAAGCGATTTTACAATACACTAACAATTGATTGTTTCGGTTCCGAGTTCGGACTCAATTACGTTACATATCGAAATAAAATAAATCGGTCCGTGTACAATGGGAGCGTTATACCCGTTTCCACCAATCCTTCCGAAAAAAATCCCTCAGTAAAGATCCTTTGACTTCACGAACTCTTATAGACATCATTCGTAAGTATCCCTTTAACTTTAGTGAAAACTGGAACAGAATCGGCTTGGATGTTCCGTAAAATTTGAGAATTGTCGATGTCAACGGGCATTAATAGTCTATTTATCACTCCGCTTTTGTTAAACAGTTCTACACCCCATTCACGGGCTCACTTAGCGATGAAAGGCGTCAGGTCGGGGAACTTAAAGTTGAGGTTCTGTCGGCGCGGCGCGCGCGGCTGGGCGGGCGCGGCGCCGCACTGCGCCGTGCACACGTCGTCGCGCAGCACGGCCTCCCGCGGCCACTCGCGCCACAGCTGCGCGCAGTCTGTTATGCGGAGAGAGGCGCATTGGGCCTGTGGGTGATAACAGTCAGAATTTAGCTAGGAAGTAGCCTTCTACTTCCTATAGGCGGTGTGGCGTCACCCCCATGCCTCGGAGAGCACAAAGCCATCGGCCCTGCGCCTGATCCGGCCGTGTCGTTTACAATCCCATCGAACTACGAGAGGGAGAGAATATAAAGTGCACCTTTGTGCACTATGATAACTCCTGCGCAGATAGCTAATCTTCGTGGAGATTGCCGTCGTGACCGGATTCGGATGAGTGGACTATTATTTGTGTGTAGAGAATAGAAAATTCCACGGAGGTAATCAAAGTGCAGAGAGAAAAAGGTTAGAATATCTGGGACATAATGTAAGAAACAAATACGACGTACTGCCAACTACTACACTGTTATGAGTTCATTATTCAAGGCAAATTAGTAACTAAGGCCTGGTTGTAGAAGAGTATCCTTGGCCAAATTAGTTACTAAGGCCTTGTCGAAGAAGAATATCCTGGCTTAAAAGCTTTTGCCAGTGGTTCAACATGAGCTCCAGGTTTTAGAGCCGCAGTAATCAAAGCCTAAATGGTTGCCAACTTCTGCTAGATGACACTAGAAGGTCTGTATTTAAAAAAAAATTGTCTTACTCTTGTGGATCTCACGGATTGGAGAAGGGGAAACTGAGATCGACTTGAGTATTCCAAAGGATACTTACCCCTTCAACAGTACAGATGCAAGAAGTACAAGGCGACGGGAACGCCGAGTCTCCGAGTGGTACGTTCCGAGCAGCGATGAGACACCCTTGCGTGGAGCTCTCGCGCCACGCGGACAGGTCGATCTTGGGCAGAGACGAGCACGGTACGCGGGGATTCCTGTAAACCATCGACCAAACTCATGATTAATAGCACGATTTAGCTGAGCTTACAGAAAACAACTACCTAAGTAAGTAAGCTATTTAATGAAAGGAGGTGGGTTGATAAGGCCCAAAATCCGCCCCTCATACACTCGAAAAAAAAAGTTCCAGAATCCGACAAATTGTAAATGTATTTATATACTTGAAGATATAAACTTTATTTTAATATAAAGTTTAGGTGATAAAAAAAATAGTAAGTTACAGAAAATATTACCCAAAAAGAGAGTGTTTCTTTTACTTTTCTTACATTTTCATACATTTTAGTCGTTTTTTAAGCTTTGATTTAATATTTTAGAATGAGGCGCTCCATGAACCAAAATAAATTAATATTCATATAAAAGCTTATAAAAAGGAGCATCATTATCAGTTACGTTTACCATGGTTCATGGAGCGCCTCATTCTTAAATATTAAATCAAAGCTTAAAAAACGACTAAAATGTATGAAAATGTAAGAAAAGTAAAAGAAACACTCTCTTTTTGGGTAATATTTTCTGTAACTTACTATTTTTTTTATCACCTAAACTTTATATTAAAATAAAGTTTATATCTTCAAGTAAGTATATAAATACATTTACAATTTGTCGAAATCTGGAACTTTTTTTTTCGAGTGTATGAGGGGCGGATTTTGTTGGCTTATCAACCCACCTCCTTTTGTAGATACTATTATGATCTTGCTACGTTAAATTGTCCGATTACATGAAGGAATTAGGGTAGGTTTATCACTATAGTATCTCTATATTTTTTTTTAATACTGGCCTGTAAACAGGATCAGGTTATGGGCCCAGAAACAAAGTTAGACAGTTTAAACTTAGCATCGTTTGTTGTTGCTATTTATGGTTGTGTGTGTTGTTTGTGGTTGTGTTGTACTTACAGGAAATTGCTGGGCAGGTCGAAGGCAGCGCGCTGGATGTCGCTCGCCACGTCGAAGTTGTCGCACAGGATCTTCGATAACGTCGTCTTGCGGATCTCCGCCAGCTGCTGCTCTGTGAAGCGAGCCGCTCTGTTATCGTTCTCATACCTGGAAAAATTTATATATAACCTTTCAAAATATTGGTAAGTAAAACCTCATAAAAATAACTCCATTTTGCGGAAAAATAATAGATATATATTTTTTTTTAATGTTATTTATGTCATCGTCTTTACTACGAGTAAAACATAGATACTAAATAGCTCCTAAATAGTTTTCTCCACTGCCCATTCAGTGACTTTACACTTATATGAGGTCTATAGTAAGCGACTATGTCTCTGGGCGTTATCACTAACAAGGACTGTTCGAAAACTTTGGTCTTCAGACATTGAGGGTTATTCGGACGAGAAGTCTTTGCACTTGTCAACTCTAAAGCAGCTAGGTACTCGCTCATACCGTCTGGAAACAGGTCGATGTCATCAATTGTATTGTGTACCCTCTAGTTCAGATACAAAGACGTAATTACCAGTAGCGATCACATTTCCTGAGCTGTCGGAACTGTATGGCGATGATGCAGGCGAAGGTGGGCCCCACCAGCCCGCCCTGCAGCGGCCTCTCGCTCATGCCGCCCGGGAACAGGTCAATGTCGTCCACCGTTGCGTATATCCTCTTGAATCTGAAACATTTTATAAATTCATGTTAAACAAGATTTAATTTTCCTTTCTCTTCCAAATTAATCAAGCTTGTGTTAGGAGTGGACTTGACAATAGTGGGTTGGATTGGAGCCGTCGATCTAGAGATATATATAAGCAAAGTACCTGGCAATGACTTCATCAGGTATCTCCCTAGCCAAATCTTCGAAGTTAGTGGCCCTCTTGAGGTTGCATAGCGCCCTGTAGTTGTTATAACTCGGTACGCCGTGATCTCTCGCTCTTTGCACGTTGAGAGCCACCAAGTCGACGCCGGAGAAGGGGATTTTGCGGTCTTCGAACAGGTGGTTGGTGACCTCGCCCGTGATGAATTGGTCGAGGGTCTCCATGGGGGTGGATGAGAGGCCTCGGGTTAGTTCGTCTACCATTGGTGGATGCTGCAATAACAGTAGATAAATATTAAGTTTTGCCTTATCTTTTTGTCACTGCGAAAAACGCTTTTGCGTGTAGTGTTAGAAGCAAGAGTGAAATGATCATTATAATTAAACTAGCTTTCATCTTCTACTAGACTTCATCAGGTATTGTCCAGTGGTTTGAGCTGTGCGTTGATAGATCAGTCATTCAGTAAGTCACCTTTTCCTCTTATATATTCAGATTTTGAGCTATTAAGTTCAGTTTTCAGTATGAGTTAAGTAAGATTATGCAGAACAGAATTTGGAGCTAATTCTGTTCTGCACAACTTTATGCAAATGTTTGTCACTGTTTCCTTGGTGTTTCTTTTAATAGGTTCAGTCTACATCTCAGGAACTTGCCATTAACGCGAATTAGACATAGGAGAGATAGAGGGATATGAAAACTGAATATAAGTACTCACGTTCATGAACATGTCAGGTCTGAAAAATCCGTCTCTCAGTAGAATAGGTGGGTCGACAGGTTGGTAGTTCGGTGACAGGCGCGGTAAGTGCGGCCTGAGCAGCGAGTGGCCAAATCTGAACGCAGCAGCTGCAAATTCGGTCACGATGGCTGGGTTGCAGGTAGGTGAGTATTCTTTGTAGTAACCTAAAAGAAATAGTTTAAATAGAATATAATTAGGATAAATAAGCAATAAATATAATCAATCAAGTAGATATAATTTTTACTACATTTAGGGGGTGAAGTAGGTTGTAAGTATTTAGACTTCAGATTTGTTTATTTTCAAAACTGTAGATAAGTATATTTCGTGATTTGGGAAAAGCCTACAACAAACTCAACCGAGTATTATTTTTATTATCACCATCTAATCTATCTGACCATTCTTCAGAGAATTCTTGTAAATGCATGTGCAAGTTCAAGCCCATGTATTGGTCAGTGGTTTCAGCTGGAGTACAACAGAAGATTGGAGAGGAATTCCTATTCTTTAAGGAACTTAAGGGCCGCGAAAGTCCGGCCATTATTGCCTCAAGGACGAGGGTTCATGATATGTAACCCAAAGTATTTGTCAGTTTAAAACTTACCGGAAGGCAGCAACTTGAGTCCGTAGAGGTTGACTGCGTTCCAGGAAAGCAATCTTGGCAGGAACTCATTGTAGATAACATGTGACAACTGTCCTGCAATGATGCGCCGGGCGTGTTCGAACAAAAGGTCCGCGTCCCAGTGGGGATTGACACCTCGCAAGCCTTCTACCACGCGGTTGTGCTCGCGGAGGAAGATTGTGTGTATAGCTGTTAAACCAGGCTGTTCAGAAGCTCTGCCGTCACCTGTAAACAATAAGAACTTTAATAGAAATAACTCCACGAAACTACTGGCTTTACAAAATTGCGAAAAACTGCATCGAGACTGCAGAAGACTACAGACAGGCAGCAATGCTATGCTTGGTGGCTTTACCCACTGGCAAATTGGTAGAGAAAAACTACCAAGTTGCCAGAATTTGAATTTAGAATTTAGTTCGTACCGAAAAAGACGCTAGCCATCAAATAAGTTGAAGGAATCGTTATAATGGTTACCTATCTTTTAAATCATAATTATTAGGTTTAGCATAAAGTGTTAATAATGAGATATCAAAATTCTTCTAAAATTTTCATGATTTTACTGAAGTTAATAGATATAGAGAGTTATCTACCAGCAATGAAACAGAATCCGCTGGCAGCTTTGCACTCAGGATGACTGTCGGAGCGCGGCAACAGGTCTCTGCCGTTGTGCGGGTTGGCGGTGGCGTTGAGACGCCCGTTGAAGCCGCGCAACTTGCGGACGATGCAGGGGTTCTCTCCGTAGATCACTGACGCGTCGATGAAAGCCGTGTTTTGGTTCACCTGTTCACGAGGTCCTGGAATGAAAGTTATTAAATTATTGACATGGATTATGGGTAGGTACGAGTATAATAATTGGTTCGGTTTGCATCGTTTCATGAGGTTCAATTTAATTCCCATGTAGCACGAATTGATTTACTAGTGTCGCATTATTGAAAAAGATACGTGAACGCTTTGGTATTTTGCAAACTTTGAATGGCTGTCTATAAAGAGTATTCTCTAACCTAAATAAGCTACAAGAGTGTATTTTACTCAATAGTGATAGAGTGGTTTAACACAGACGATTACGATCGCCACAGATGCTATCAATCTTCAGTGATAGGCCTCCAGATCATGTTGAGGGGAATCTGTTAAAGTGAAAATGAGACTCAGAATTAACATTGCCAATTGAGTAGTTATCGATACTTCAATAAATAAAAATTTGACTTCTTACCTAATTGCTGTTGTCCAGGTAAACTTCTCATAAAGGGGAAGCATAGTCGTTCACCCGATGTGATGTTAACTTCAGGGTAATAGTGGTCTCCGCGAGGTACAGGGAATGGATTGCACTCAGGGTGAACAGTTCTCGGTGAGTCACATGATCGACAGTCGGGAATAGATTCGTGGAAACCTGGAAAAAAGGCAAAGGATGAATGTACCCAGTTTTAGATAGAAGAAAACAAAAGCGCTAGGTGTTCATCAGATGATGTTATGCAAAACATCAAATTTTTTAAGGATTTTAAATCAAACCTTTTTTTGCTCCAGCTAACTGTTAACATTATGCTAGAAGTAGGAACGCTTAAATCTACGACCTCTCCGATTTCAGTTCATCTCCTGGACTATTGATAGATGATATTGACTATGGAGACTTAGAAATTAAATCTGATTTAAAGCGACATCTGACGTGGAAGAGCGATGTCAAAATGTCACGTTGCGGTGTCACAAGGCGCCGTATGGCTTTGATATTACTCCATAGAAGCTTCTGGAACATCTCCAAGGTCGAAAGGGATACCTAGTCTATTTCTAAGTTAGAAAAGGTAACAAAGATTATTTTGCCCACCTTTATGAATTGGAGTCATAGTGAGTTCGTGATCAAGAAATTGCGCGAACTGCATCACCATCAAAGTGTAGCGAGTGTGCAGATTGGAGATGTCCGGATGGATCACCGTGGACACTATACGAGGAGATGGCAAAGGGCTTCCAGTCACAGAGTTGCTTCGTGGACGGCTTACACCTGAGAACAAAGATCAGCATATGAAATATTTTTTAACTTTTTGTGGCGAAGTATTTCTTTAAAGGAGTTTGCTCAACTCACCGTCTTCATAAACAGGCGGCAGTAATCTCGCAAAAGTAGTCAAACTCTTCCCCAAGTTAGGATTCCTCAAGTTATTACAGTGGCCAGTGTATGTTCTGAATGGATTGTCAGGATCGCAGCTGCCGCTGTCGTCACACTGGGGTTCAATGACCGGTCCTAGTTGGTCCTGACCGAGGAAGCTGCTGACGTCGACAGATTGCAAGGAGTCTACGAAGTCGTTTGCTGAACCGAAACCGAGGGAATCGCCGAAGATTTGACGCTTGCGACGATGGCTGGAATTGGAGAATTCAATTATTATTAATGAATTCTGAACTTGTCTGAGTAAATTTTCACGAGCCCATCTTTATAGTCATGATCTCAGTTTCTTCCAGGTTTGAAATTAGTCGGGATTTTTTGGAACGGGAAATCGTGTGTGCGTTGAGTACGTTTTATTTCTAATGCCATTTTGATAGACGTACTACTTAGTAGTTAGCTACGTGCACAGCACTGGTGCAATAATCCAGTGAGTATCTTTGCTTCAACCAAGAAGTTGCCATTAATAACTTTGTCGCTTCAGTACATGTTAACAGGTGATACAAGGAGTCTCCCTATTAGTGGCTAAATTTGCTATGTATCAAATCACAATACGATTCTGTCCCATCTTCACTGAGTGTCTAAGCAAGGGGTAAAATTCCCATTTTGTGGACATTTAAAGTGTCTTACCCATTGACAGAATTGAGAAGTTCGTTGGTGGCGAATTCAAAGAACAATGAAGTGTTGGCGAGCTTCAATGCATATTTGTTAGCCTTCGAGAATGAGGCAGCAGTTCCAACTGGTGACTTGGGATCAGCTCCTCCATCTGAAAACCATACCTACATATTAAATTTTTAAGGCTGTTTTATATATTCTTTAGATTCTTTTGTATTCTTTAGACGTAGTCGACGATACTAGGTATTTATATGGCCTAGTTTAGAAATATGACTTAAATGTGTTGGACAAGCGCTGTCAACCCTGAGTGATTCACAAGATGGTTAATCGAATTTGAAGAATTTAGTTTTCAATTTTCTGCATAATATGAGGGCGTTGCTCCAGGTTGTTATTATCGACATTACTAATGACTGACCCAATGACTCGAGTCTATTTTAACGATTATTATTAATCGTTAAAATAGACTCGAGTCATTGGGTGCCCTTTACATAACCTTGGAATAATTGAATATCAAAAAACCCTCAGTAATAATTATTACAGAGAAAGAGAGAGAAAGTGAAAGAGTGAGAGAAAGAGAGTGTGAGAGAGAGATAGTGAGAGTATTCTTACGCGCTTCCCACAGCATGTACTCTAGCTTCTTCCTGTCGGCCATCTCCTGCTTGGCTTTCTGCATGGCGGCGGCGAGCATGTCCTGCGAGAGGCGCTCGGCGGCCCTGGCGCCGGAATCGTCGCGCCACGCGGACAGCTCCAGCGTGCTGTGCTGCGAGCACTGTTGAGCTGCGTTCCTCGAGGGAGAAGAGATCATCACGATTAGTAATGACGTCACATCATGGAGTTCAGCAGGCAGGTTGAATATGTAGATGTATTTACTAGCTTTTGGCTGGAACTTCAGCGATCGGCGTCGGTGATCTTATTGTTAGTTAGCAGAAGTGGATAATCGGTAGTCTGTTTTTCAATATGTGTATCTACGTGTTTAAAACAGTCAATAGTGTTGTGCAATCACAATACCTATGTTGACTGTCGTGCTATGTTGTGTGCATTGGATCACGATCAGCTAGTAGGTAAGTAGGTCATTAGACCTTAACTATTAAGTTGAAAGTAAACTTCCTAAGATTTTAGGTCATCTAAAAGCAAAAATTTCGCCTTTTTCCATAAAAATACTTACAAGTACGGATCCTCCTTAACGAAAGCTTTGGGTTGGATTCGGTCAAGAGTGTCATCAGCGGCGCATAGCAGACCAGCGAGCGATACTTTTCTGATAGCCGCAAGTTGTTCGGGAGCAAAGGACGACGGGGGAAGGTCGTTTTCATACCAGAACCTAGAACATGAGGAATCTATTCTTTATAATTGGTCAAGCCCGTATGAGGACACACATACGTCGCACAATGTAAATAAGAAAGCTTTACTTGACTTGTAAGTAAGATTTGTTCTATAAGTGGGCCCGAAGCAACTAAGTACATTATATAGTCCTGATAGTTTCGTACTCTAATTTTAGATTATTTAAAATCTTCAATAGCTCATTGGTAGAAGAACCAAATACCCAAGAATCTTAAAGGTTTTATTTAGACAATTGCATAAATATTTCAGAATGACTCACCTATCACTCTTCTTCAAGTTGGCGAACTGAAGTGCCATGACACATGCTAAGGTAGATCCGATAACTGCACCAGAAGCGGGTTTCTCTATTGCCCCAGCGATCATCAATTCAATGTCTTCAGCATTTCTGAAATATAATAAGTAAGTATGAATTAATGATTAATTAATTATTTAGAGTGGGAATATCTTCGGGCATCCGGGGTTTCTGTTACGTATTATTTTATACTAACTTCAAAAATTTATAAATAGGCACTTTCTACGCATTCTTCCCAACAAGGTCTGATAATTGCCATCCATCGGGTGATATCATATCGTAGTCAAGCGCAAGTTTTATCTTGTTTGAAAAACCTATTACGATTCATTTGGCTAGATCATATTTTGTGCCTGTATAGTTATTATGATATTGTTCCAAATATCTATTTAGGCATGTTACTGTAACATCCAATTTTAAAAGCTTTAATGCCTGCTGTAGATGACTGCTTATATAATTTTTGGATCGTGAAACTAAAGTTATCATAGTTTTATCAACAAAAGGACGAAAATTACCTGTACATATCAGCCATCATTTCTTGGTGGGTTCTATCGAAACCAAGCTTATCCAGATCTGCGTAAGACTTGACGTTTGCCATCGGGTCGCACATACGTAGCACCTTCAGATACGACGGCACTCCATGATCGCGAGCTCTGTTGAGATCCCATTGGGCTGATGAGGAGAACCTGGAGACTTGGTGGGAATTCGTTTTGACCAGGTCTTGAAGAGTAACTGTTGTGTTTAGCTGAAATTGAGTATTATATTTTATTTTCTAAGAAAAGTATTTTTAAGTGCATGACTTCGCGAGCTTGACGTCTCTTGATGGGATAAAAGGATGAGGGAATCGTCTGCGCAAAAGCAGCAGCAATCGTTGCTATAACGTTAATTGTGTGTTGATTGGCTGAATTTATGGTCTTCTTGCTGCAAATTGCTACCACAATCCATTGTAGCCAATTGTAAAAGACTGTCAGCCAATCACAGATGATTGCGATCCTAATATTGTAGCAATAATTTTTAGACAATCTTGCATTATAGACAAGGTACAATATTATTTCAGAACGCGATGGCATCAACTCCATTATATTCCATGTATTACTTCTAATAAAGCCGCGTTGGACACACTTTTGTTACATACTTCTGTCTTAGCCGTTTCCAAGTTTTAATATTATGTGTGTATAAAAAAGGATGGGTAGTTACATCACTTGCTGCCGTTTCTTGAGACAGGCTGTAAATATTAGGTTGCGTGTTAGAGACTAAAAATTGTTTCTCTTACCAATTTCTCGTTCATCATAGCGTTAAATATCGGAGCAACTGAGACCAATTCGGCGTACGCACCAGCACGGTTGGAGCTAGAATATCCGCGCCAGAATCCCAGCGACGTCAGTTTTAGTTCCGCCTTGGCCATTCCTACCTAGAATAAATACCTATTAAGTGATATATACCTAGTACTTAGTCATGTAACAGCAGTGACAGATTAGTGGTAAAGATTTGCTTTGGAATTCTCCATTACGTTCACAAACGCGCGTGAAGACTGCCAATCTGCAGTTGGAGAGCGTGGCGCACTATGGCCTTAACCCTTACCCAGCTAGAGAGGAACCCCATGCCATGCCATGAAGTAATCCACCTAATAGGTACACACATTCTTTATGACGACTTTTCGATGAACTAACTGACATGGTGGCGCTGTGGTCAATTTAATGGAATGTCCCGGTTCTAAATTATCGTGTCGTCACGTCTGGTGGGTGTTACCAGCCTATTGCCGTGAGAAAACAGTGACACCAAGCTTTTAAGCGCTCGCTTAGATACTTACCGACAGAGATATTATGAAGTTAATGGAAGCTGCTATATGCCCCTTCCAGTCAAGGGTTGTAGAAGAAAAAAAATACTTCTTTTGTTTATAAAATTGGATGTACACAAATGCCATTTATAAGACCAAAAGACTGTTAAACAGACTTACCTCTCCCAATAAAACTGGCAGGAATTCATTATAAGTTATATGCTGAATGATCGCTGCCATTGCTCGGCGCGCCTCCAAGAACAGAGCGTTGTCTTCCCAAAAGGGATTCATTGAGTATAGTTGTCCTGCTATACGGTTGTGTTCTGCCACCAGAGTTCTATATAGAGGAGCTGTTGGAGACCCGTCGTTACATCTGTTTTAAGGGAAACATTTGTATTAAATCTTCACCTTCAGTTGAACCATGAACTTTAAAATAGACTCTGGCTGTTTCACTTGTAGAATAAATGTAAAGAAGTTTAGTCCCAGTTTAGTTCAATTTTTTGATATGACATTATCAAAAAAAATATCTAGTTAATCTTCCGGCAGATTTTTTAGCGGGATTTAAACTTATAAACAACTTTGGAGTAGGTACCTATTTATACCTAACTAGAATCCGCTAAGGAGCCATCAATCGTGACTTTATCCATTCTATTGGCACGATATCCTATCATTGATTCAGATCGTAATTTATAACGCAATGCTAGTCATGTGAAGGTTGTATTGTCTTTGTTTTGCATACAATCCATTTATGTGACACTCTGGTATTCACTCTATTGAATAAGCTTTAAGAAACATTGGCTTTGTGGATGTATTCATTTAAAATTCTAGTGACAAGGTGATTTAACGAATATGTTTAGTGTTATGTAATTGTATACATTTGGTCAGGTTCAAGAGAGGTCCATTCAAGAAAGAGACTCGATATAAATCCTGCTCAACTTGATCAACCGATTTAAGACCCAAATCACAATTGCAACCCAACAATTCCAACTTTAAGTGAAGAGAAGTTAGGTATGGATAGGATATTCGAAATTCCTTACAAACATAGTTTTACTGTAATATAGAAACTGCAATATTATGTCGAATAGATATCAAACTATGCGAAATATAATGGGATAAGCGTAGTTAGGTATCAAAGTTTGAAATGGATTTTTGTTTTTATAAAAAATAACGGAAAAGAAAATAGAGCCAATTTTCATTTTTTTGAGGTTCCTTATTCTAAATTCTATAAAGAGAGAGACTCGACTCCTACTTGTTTTATTTTTGTCTGTTTTATTTTTCACTACGAGAAGCAATTTCAAAACCAGTTTACCCGAGCTCCTCGAGGAGCTTCATTGATATCCACCCATTGAATAACCCTTCAAATTTTGAGGGAAACGTACATGTGGAGATTGGTTGCATGTGCGAAGTCTACTTCGCCATATCTATATGACCAGGAATGATTGGCAGTAGAGGAACAATAGGCATGATGAGGATGAGATTTTTTCTACTATATACTTACTAGCTTTAACCCGCGGCTTCGCTCACGTTAGGTTCGATTTTTTAACCCCCTATTTAACCCTCTTGGGGTTGAAATTTTCCAAAATCCTTTCTTAGCGGATGTCTACGTCCTAACTGCTACCTGTATACCAAATTTCAGCTCGATCGGTCCAGTGGTTAGAGCTGTGCGTTGATAGATCAGTCATTCAGTCAGTCAGTCAGTCAGTCACCTTTGCCTTTTATATATTTAGATTTATAATAATTAGTAGTAAGAGTATATCACTATTTTGCTTTATCATGGATTACCTACTAGCCTACTTACCACACATCTAAATTAAAGTTAACAACATGCTGTGAAAATTCTCACGTAGGAATTATTACAAGATCATTATTTGAATAGACTTCCAGATGTTATGTTTGTACATTGAATTCCTAAATTCCTATGTACGATATATGTATTATGTATAATATGTAATTGAATAAATAAAGCTGGCGCTACTTTGCGGAATTCCATCCGCCAAACCAGACGGCGCGCTGTAGTACGCTGCCCGTCTTCCCGTAGTAGAACAAATAGGTACAAGAACAACGCAACACTAGCACGTAACTCCACACAAACCCTCTGAAATACACTCCGAATGGCACTTTGCAATTGTACTTTTCGGAGTCAACGAGCAACGAGGATGCTCCGATGTTGTAGCGCAGTGTCACAAGGCCACACATCGTAGTCACAATATCGTAGTTACAACACCGTAGTCACTCGTAGTGTGACTACGAGTCACAACAGATAGTCACACCAGTGTGGCTGACAGGATTTTTTTTCCACGTAACGTACGTGGAGTGCATTACGGAGGATTTCTGCGGTTAAGATATCCTGCCTAATTTTTGAAGCCAGTTATTACAAATACAATCCTAGTATATTGTATTCATTATCATATATCTACAAATGTATTATTGTAGGTATAATGTATATAGATATATAAATATCATTGTTTGCCATGATTTCTCGAGTTGATGAGCCTATAGTTCACGGCCGTGCAAACAAAGAGTAAATTATATTATCTACAAATGCTACTGACGAAATATACAACATACTTAATAAATTCCAAAGTTTTTAAAGCCACTATGTACATAATATAAAACAAAGTCCTGCCACCGAATATGTCTATCTGTACACGCTAGTCTCTGCACTAGTGAAGTGATTTTCACTCAATTTTCACTAATGGATACTGCGGCATTAAACTTTATAAGTATACCTATTCAACGCACTAATTACGTTATTACCATAAAACAAAAACAAAACATTGTTTAAATTTTAATGTCATCTACCGAAGATCGTGCATTTAAATCCTTTGTTTTTTTAAACGTATGGGATGACCAGTCCTGATTCACATAAAAAATATTTTGTACGCCTAAATTGAGGCAAAACATTTATTATCTTGAACTTTTGTACATATACTATACTATGTTGTAACTATACTATGTATATTTTGTAACTATTCTATGTTGTTACCAGTCATGTTTGAGGAAATAAAATTTCATTTGATTTCAGCACAATTTAGATAGATAAAAAATTTTATTTTTCCGCGAAACATGTACAAAAATATGCTTACAAAGTAAGTAAATCTAATGATTCAAAAATATAATATATAGCCGTGGAAAATATGGCACATTTATGGTAAAAATCAAAGCACTTACTTCCGACAAGAAGTCACATCCATTTTCCCAGCGTCATACAATCGCATCGAGCGAAGCTCCTTCTCCGAACTCCCGTAGAGGGCAGACCCGTCTAAAACGGACGTTGCCATGTTCATCTGTTCCCGGTGCTCTGTGGAGAGATACTAACGTTAATTAGGTGAAGGTTGCTCATGTACCTAATTCCTACCTATCACAACCTACTCACGATATCTACTGTAGGATTAACTACAAATGATTGCTAAAGTGTGACGATTGCAATCACCTCTAATTAGCTGATACTTTCTCGCTATTGGTTAAAATAAACTGACGCACTAAGAACATCATGAATTCAGCCACAGCACATCTCTCTTCCACAAAAGTCATAAAAGACGAATGGCGGAATATTAATTTTTTTTTTAAAGAGCAATTGTGAGTTTCTTGCTGGTTCTTCTCGGTTGGAACGGCATTTCGAATCAGTGGTAGATTCATAAGCGCTTTGTAAAAGTTTATTTGAATGAAAAATTATTCTATTTTAAATGTAAGTTGATCTACTAAGAAAGTTTTTGTCAAAAACTACAAGTTTTCGATTTGTGTCGTTGTAATATATAAATATTATAAACTATAAGAAACAGTAATTTTAGGCGGTTTATGCTATCTGTACGACATCCGATTTCAACAAAATTTTTATTCTCAAGAATAAGAATAATTTTACTCTCTATATTTGCTTCACGATAATTTAGGTAAATTACGGCATGAGCAGTCTAAGATAAGGTTGTTTATGTCGTTATACCGTTATATCTGTATAAATAAATTATTATTTATTGCTAAAACTGATAGTTACTCAAAAATCATTTGTTTTACGAGTAGAAAACGTTTTATTAATAATCAAAGTCGTTTAAATATCGAGAACTTCATAACTGTAAATGGAGTTGATTGGTATAACTGTAGATACACAAATAATAAATCGAAAGTTCAGGCAAAAGCTCAGTTTGTTATTATATTTATATACCTACATATAAATAACCTTAGTTTACAACAAAAAATTTTGATATTATTAGTCTAAGGGACAGCTTGTACAGCTGCGGATCACGAGGTTCCAAGTCCTAGCTCAAGCCAGAAAAGAAAAGTTTTTGAATTTTTCTGGCAATAAAATTACAATACCAGTCCAGAGTTGGTTTTAGTTCCCGACACGACAGGACCAACAGTGGACCTGTCGTGTGGGAATGCCCTTGGACTATGAGAGCTTGGGAATACAGCTGACATTCTCTAAGATTGATTGCATGAGTGCAACGATCGCTATGATCTTCGAAACCTCTGGCTGCATTTACGGTGTGCGTCCTGCATCAACGCATTTTAACGAATATTGGGAGATCACCAGCCAATCGGAAGTTTTTTATTTTATTTTATTCAGGGAAAAGATAGTTCTTTACTGCGATCTCACCTGATGGTAAGTGACGATGCAGTCTAAGATGTTAATGGACTAACTTGGAAGGGGTATGGCAGTGTTTAACCCATCTGTTTGTACACGCCATCGTGCCGGAACACTTACTCGCTTGGCGGCACGTCTTTGACGGTAGGGGGGTAACTAGCCACGGCCAAAGCCTCCCACCAGACAAAAGTTATTGCGATTGTTATACGGATGCAATTAATTATAGAGAATATCACAGCAGATTTCATTTGTGATTGCGCATATCCTTGTGCACTATATAATATCTCCTACGTAGTTGAGAATCAAGACGCACTCAAAAGTTCAACTGCCCTATTTTTTTGCCATTTCCAGTGGCTAAACACGCATTTCGTTATACAAATTACAATATGTGGGTTTGATAGTTGTTCGTTAGCAACTTTTGATAACTACTAAGATGGAAAATAGCCCTTTAGGGCTTTCGGGTGAGTCTTGATTCTTGCCTCTATTATCCAGTTATTCCAATCATGGTCATTCCGTGTTCATTAGTTCCGCAGTTCCCGGTAAACGATTTTAATATATGCGCATAGATAACGCAAACTAAGGTTATTCCATACTATTCACAGGCACTTTATAAGTACATGAAAAACGGAAATGGAGATTCTTAATTAAAATAATCCTACGAGCAGGTACCTAACATGGATGGATTTCTGATTGTACCTACCTATGAGAATTTACCTACTTCCTACAGCAACAAACTAACAAATATCTATAAGAAATAACTAGGTAAAAGTCTTCGACCATTTAGCCGGGACGAGCCTTTACGCAGATTTAGATACTTTTTTTACGCAGATATATTCTGCCACTTTCTGCGGGAGGTGAGGTAATCACGTACAGCTTACGTATATTACTCACTTCCGCACACTCATGTGAAAAACTTAATGTCTCTATGAACGCACACTAACTCAAAAGCTGTCACACTTACAAGCTGACACGTACGTTTGTACATGTACTTCGGCAGAGGCGAATGGGGGCGTGCGCTTGCCAAGTCCTGGCTAAATGGTCGAATGTAAAAGTAATAATTAAAGAGTGTCTGTATACGACTTTGAAAGAAATGCCCTTTTACTAAACCCGTGACTTCGTACGGATGGATCAATAAGATGACTCTAAGATAATGAAAAATTTACCAAAAACGCAGTTGTCGATGTTTCTTGTTGGCGCCGAACGCATATACTCGCAAATTGATCCCCCACAATTCTGAAATAAAAGGTTCAATTAATAAAACATTAGGTACTTGAGTTACTTTTCTGAAGTTAAGTACTTTTCTCGAGGGATACTTAAGAAAAGTATCCCTCGAGTAGGTAATTCTGTGTTATATAAATAGGTTTGATAATTGGTTTGTCCTTCAAACACTCCGCGATAGAGTTAAGAATCGACGTAATTTTGTGAATGGATATACTTGAGGACCCGGAGGCTGCGAAGGTATCCGGAGGATAGGCTACTTTTTATCCCGGAATAACAAAATGCCTCCGCGGGATTTGTAAAATACCTAAAGCGAGGGCAAAAGTTAATTCAAATTAAATATGATCACGTGTTTCTTCTTGATAAGTTCTTAGGCAACAATATTTATGAAAGCAAAACGAAATTTTGCAACAAAACCTATTGTGATTTACTATAAATGGCAAAAGGTAATTTAGGTAATATTTGAAACGATAAATGATAGAATGACGCAACGGCACAATTCTTTATTATAACGATTTATATTTGGACACAAAATAAGTGAACTAGATACCAGCATAAGTTTTTTAGCAAAAAAGTTTGACAGATGTTGTTACTGTCGCAACGTCTCACTTCCTGGAGTAGCCGTCTTACATGATGTTTATCGGATAGCGCTAATTTGCGGAATTCCGAAAAAATAAAATTATTTTGCCTTAAACCGCAAAACTCATAAATCTATGGTATCATAATTTGTATGGTAGATACAAAGTTCCGCTCACGTTGTACACTGCCGCTCTTCTAGTTATAAAACAAATACAAGAACAACGAAACTCCAACGCACAATACCACATAAACTCTCCAAAGTACACAGAGTATGCCACACCATGCATAAACTCTTCAAAGTACCTGGAGTTGCGTGTTGGAGTTTCGTTCTTCCTGTATTTCTCTACAAAGTACACTCTATACAGGGCGTCCCACGGCTATGCCACATGGAGGGGAAGTACCTTAAATATTGTAGATGGAACATTTTACTGAAAGAAGACTTCATTTTAATTTAAAAAACAATTTAAACTCCATTCATAGATTTTTAAATAATTGCCTGGTTGAACCGGGACTCGAACCCGCTATACGAGAAAAAAAATTAACCTGTATCTTTATTATACCGATCGGAAGGCTTCATCATAAGAATTATTTTTTGTTAAATAACATAGCATGAGAAATAAAAGGAAGACCATGAATTTTAGCCTTTGATGTAAAATTTTTTTCAGAAAAATGTCCTTCAATCCCGCTGCAACAGAGCTACGAATTGCAGCGGGATTGAAGAACAAACCAATAAATCAACAAACAAACACATTTATAGGTAATATAAGTAAGGATTAGTAAGGATAGTAAGGATCGAGAAATGATGCGTACTTCTCAAGTGGGTACTCATTAGTAATAGTTCATGTCAGTTGTATGTCGATACGCCAATGTCAGCTTTTCATTTTTCTGAACAAAATTTTACATCAAAGGCTAAAATTCATGGTCTTCCTTTTATTTCTCATGCTATGTTATTTAACAAAAAATAATCCTTATGATGAAGCCTTCCGATCGGTATGATAAAGATACAGGTTAATTTTTTTTTCTCGTATAGCGGGTTCGAGTCCCGGTTCAACCAGGCAATTATTTAAAAATCTATGAATGCAGTTTAAATTGTTTTTTAAATTAAAATGAAGTCTTCTTTCAGTAAAATGTTCCATCTACAATATTTAAGGTACTTCCCCTCCATGTGGCATAGCCGTGGGACACCCTGTATATGCACCTTGGAGTTTATGCATGGTGTGGTATAAATTAAATGTAGAGGTCAGTGGTAGGTATAGCTTGATAAGGAACAATCGATGAACTTAAAAACACAAAGACGCGCAGAACTGCTACTACAATAAGGCATAACCTTTATGAACTCGAGTTAAAAGATTTTCAAGAAAAACAGGTAATTTCTTAAGTCGTCGCGCAGTTCGTGATAGTTCGCGGGTCACAATATGAAGAAAGGTTACGCTTATGGCTGGTGAAAGCTGTGACGCAATCGTGAGTTCCTGATTCCACACCCCTCCCATGTCATAATCAGCTTGCTGACATCTAATACTTCCGATCCAATATAGGAAATATGATTTCTACACTGTAGGTAAACCGTATCTAGTCTAATTATTGGTTTCAGTTATTTCTTCCACGCAACTGCCATTAAATGTTATACATAACTTATGTTAAAGGGTATTAAAAGAAGAAAAATTGAAGATTCCGAAAAAAAACTTATTACTTTTATTTAAGTTAACATTAATTTTACTACCCAAAAATTTTGTTCAAAGCTAGTACTTAATTAATTACTTGCAACACAATGATTACTTATTATGTCTGGCAATCTCACGACACGCTTTTTGATATAAAACAGCATGTTGTCTGATTTCCAATAGTTCTTATGATATGGGTACCCATATAATTTGCCACCCACATAAAAAACGCAGAAAATCTGCAATAAATTGAATTGAATTTTGAATTTGAAAAAAAATCCTTTATTTTCTTATTGAATAGGTATAGGTTATTTCATTGAAACTCTTTTATTTTTATTTGATAAACGTTATTTTTTACATTGTTTTTTACTGCATAAATTAATTATTGTAAGTTGCACGTAAATAATAGGGTTGACGTTAGTTCCTGCTACTACATCCCTCCATGTTTAAGAAGCTCAGTACTCACTGTTATCCAATTCCTTTGATCCAATGTCTGTTTTTACATGGCTATTTTTCCCATTTTTAGCCCAAATTAAGGGTAAAGCTTGTGTTAGGAGTAGGCATGACAAAAGTATAAATATATAGAGTGGTTTGAATCATCTATCTTTTATATATCAGTCTGTTATTTGTCCGTTGACCTATCGAGATTCATTATAAGTTTCCAAAGTAAGTTTCATATTGTAACCCCGGCTCCACACGTTGGCCCCAACGTTGGCGCCAACGTCACTCGGCCAACGTGTGGATCTAGAAAATAGCATTGGCGCCAACGTTGGGGCGAACGTTGGGAGCGGATGACGGACCTTTCTTAGGAAATGTGGTTGATATGTTATGTCTCTTATTACTTCCCCAAAATTAGTGAGTTCCGGACATCATACACCTACGAGTGTGTCATAATCATAATCATTTGATTGACATCTAATACCTCTAATTCACAGGAAGTATTAAGTTTCACGTTGATTAGAATGCGATTGAAATATCAACCTCTTATACCGGAATGAGACGATTCATCATCGGATTATCATTATGAAGCACCATATTAAATTATTTAGTTATTGTTATCCTATTAATTAATTAATAATTAATTTAATCCTATTAATATTATAAATGCAAAAGTTTGGATGTATGGATGGATGGATATTTGTTACTCAATCACGCCGCAACGACTGAACCGATTTGACTGTTTGACACGGAGATAAATTATTTATAGTCTGGAATAACACATAGGTTACTTTTTAATTCGGAAAATAAGAGAGTTCTCGCGGGAACTAAAACACCTTAATCCACGCGAGCGAAGTCGCGGGCATCAACAGGTTATAATTTACTACTCAGTAGATGATAAAAGAAAAGTACCTCATTGAACAGCTAAATACGTATATTTTGACAAAGCTCGTACAAATGTTACACAATGACATAACAAAAGACGCTTACGTTTTTCTTTACCATTCATTTGTGAGGTAGGTATGTGAAAGTGGGTTCAATTGTTTCTACGCGTCTTTGAAGCTGTGTTTTGATTTATCTATATTCTATACCGTACCATCGCAGTTTTTCGTATCGGGCTATCCATATTGGAAGATATCAATATCAAGAAGATTTTCTAATCCATTTTTATCTTCTTCTTCAAGACGTGACTCTTTGAATGTTCCTGCTTATTCTACACGAGGCGAAAAAGTTCAGCTAACTCCTCAGTTATTCCCGCCTACTCCCAGATGTTACGACCCAAAATTTTTTGACCTACTCTACAATACACAATTCTTTGTAATTGGTGTACCTATTTCGGAGAGTTTGTGTGGAGTTGTGTGTTAGTATAGTGTTGTTCCTGTATTTATTCTACTACTGGAAGAGTGGTAGTGTACCTACAGCGCGAGAGGCAAGTTGTACCATACAAATTTTTCCTGTATGGTGGAATAGATCAAGAGAATTTTTATTTCCATGAGCATCAAGGAGTTCCGCAAAGTAGTAGTAGATAGGACAATAAAATTAGGGCAATAAATCGTTTAGGGCTCCAGGTAAAAAATATAGAGCTAAAATACTTAATAAATCTTTTACCTTGGATTAGTCTAGAGTTAGGCAAAGGTCAGTCTTTAACAATATGTTTAATAATATGTAATTGACTCTAACAT
Organism: Hipparchia semele; assembly: GCA_933228805.2. Taxonomy (NCBI): domain Eukaryota; kingdom Metazoa; phylum Arthropoda; class Insecta; order Lepidoptera; family Nymphalidae; genus Hipparchia; species Hipparchia semele. Next base: position 6,175,993 of record OW121721.1, on the reverse strand, counting down.
CTCGGCCAAGTTCAAGCTTAAAAATCAAAGTCTTCGCATCATTAGACTCGACGTATACGATGCGTTACAACACCGACCGTCTTCCATTTATTTTGCCTTTTGGTATAGTGTTACCATGAGTATGTTCGCATGATTTCAGGATAGGTAGGTTTTTTATTCGATGACAAGATAAGCCCTTGACTGCGATCTCACCTGATGGTAAGTGACGATGCAGTCTAAGGTGGTAGCGGGCTAACTTGGAAGGGGTATAGCAGTGTAAATTCAACCCATACCCCTAATCGGTTTCTACACGCCATCGTGCCGGAACGCTAAATCGCTTGGCGGCACGTCTTTGACGGTAGGGTGGTAACTAGCCACGGCCAAAGCCTCTTACCAGACGAAGATAGGTATGTCTTTTTGCCAGTATGTATAATGTGAGGATTAGCAAAATAATAGTTATTAGGTACATAGTGTATACTTAGGGAATAGTAATAATATTTTGTAGGTAAGTGCATTCTATTACTGCGTCTATATCTAAGACTGCATCTTCCTTTTTTCTTTCCCTCATCTTCAGAAGTGATCACAGTTAAGCGCTATACAGGGTGTAAAGTAGGTACATATTATTCAAAAGTGAAACCAGGGAATAAGTGCAGGATCTGAGTCGCTCAATATCATGTACTAAATCCCTGGTTTTATATGTAATTGTTGTTGTCTGTGTATAATACATACAAGATTAATCAGGAGTAAATAGCAAAGAAGATAGATAATTTTTACGGTTTTTTTGCCCTCCTGTAAAATTAACTTTGTTCGATTACGCCTTTTTTCGCTTGGGCCGTCGAGTTGATACTTGATGCCCGCGACTTCATTCGCGTACATTAAGGTTTTTTAATTCGCACAGGAACTCTATTATTTTCTGGAATAAAAAGTACCCTATATGTTATTCCAGACTGTAATCTATCTCTGCGACAAATATCAACCAAATCGGTTCAGTCGTTGCGGCGTGAGTAACAAACATCCATCCAAACTTTCGCATTTATAATATTGTAGTAAATATGAGAAAATCTTAAAATGTGTCCTAAAATATAGAGATTTAATATGGAAGCCATATTTTAACAAAAAACTACATCCGTCGGCCTTCGCACCGCTGCGCACAACGTGTGAAACGTTCCTACGCGACATGTAATTGATTGTCACGACTTAATAATACAGAACTTAAAATTGGTAACTGTACTTAAACGACTACCAACTAAGTGCCGGAGTTCTTGACATCGCGTGACCTATCCGTGAACTTTGGAAGAATCCGAAATTCATACCTGACACATAATAGTACATTGTTACCTTAGGGATGAAAGTAACTTATTTAGTCCCGAGACGGGGTTTGGCGCCCGAGCGTAGCGAGGGGGCCTATAGTTCGAGGGACTAAATAAGTCTTTATCCCGAGGTAAACACTGTGCTTTTCATTACGAATATAAGGAAAGTCAAAATAAAAATAGAAATTAGCTAAAGAAAATTGAGTGAACTTTATTTTACATAAATCAACAACTTTACTTTATGAATAAAGTCTATCTTTCTTCTTGTCTATGGATGCACTCGGGTATGTCGTGTTTCATTTGAATTCCAATAAAAATGTGACAACTAGTTTTTTTTTAATTATTTGACAGCTGTCAGTTGAAAACGATTCTCCCTAGGGCTGAAAAGTATTACTTTCAACCCGCTTCTCAGGCAACTTCAGACCTACTTTCCGTGTATGAGTAATGAAAAATTATATATTGTGTAGGTGGGCGATATTTCAATTTTAATATGTTTTCCCTACTAATATTAGAAATGGATTTATGGATGGATGAATGGATGTTTGTTAAATATTAATAAGTGCTGTTATCGTTTTTTGAGTAGGTAGGAAATATTTTAATTCCAAGGGAAACGTACAAAGGGATAGCTTAGGAGTATTTGGTTAGAATAGGTTTTTTTATTTTTTATGGTTACAAATTACCACATCGTCGGTAAGAAATTGGTTTGCCCTTTTGTAATTTATTTGTTCCCCATTTTATATTAAAGCTGTTTCCATTAATCAAAAAATGCGGTGGGTTCCCTGATTATTCCAATTAATTTTTGGCATCGATGGTTTTTTGTTTTGCTTTTTCTTAAATTTTTTGCTGTTTTTAAGTTTCTTAATTATCAACATACAAAAATATTATAAACAATTTTTCTTATTACCTCCGGAGAAATAACTTAGGTTTAAATTGTGTGCTTTATGCCGATTCCGTTATAAATACACATCTATTAAAAAATTAACAACTTTATTGCAAAAATATGATTTCAGTTTATGTATAAGTAAATTTTAATCTGATTTTAGTAAGTATCTAAATTGTTCTTCAGGTGACGGGTCGTTCTTCAGCTGTAAACGTTCTGGTGGTTAAAAATGTGGCTACCGACTTGAATCAATGTTGCTGTCCATCAGTTGATGGTAGAATTATCCGGTATTATGAGATTTGTGACCCGCTTAAGTGCCTATAAAATTTGAAGAGTTCCCTCGATTTCTCCAGGATCCCATCATCAGATCCTGACCTGATGACAATGAGACCACCTGGGAAGAGACCCTTTCAAATAAAAAAAGAATTTTCCAAATCGGTCCAGGCGTCTTCGAGTAATCGGGGAACATAATAAAAAAATGATTTCGTAGAACTAAGAACCTCCTTCTTTTTTGGAAGTTGGTTAAAAATGGTCAAAAATGACCGCACTAATGACGCAGCGTTTAAAGAATGCTTGAAACAGCAGCGGGTCGCTGAAAGTGCCAATAAAGATGGGCGATTTCAACCGAGCCTCTGGTGACCTTTGGATAATAACGACGAATCGACGAACGATCACAATCGAGTCTTGTGGCAAGCTTTGCAAGAAATTTTGTCCAGCAGTGGACATCTATCGTTTGAGACGGCGACTACTGTGAGATGTGTGAATAAAGATTACCTTATTCCCGTTAGCGGTGGCAATGAGGTCGTCCATCACAAACTGTCCCCAGGCAGCCAGCATGCTGGTGACGTAGTCATGTTCTGCGGGTTGTGCCAACTGAGCCACCGCCTGGATCGCCAGCGCTGGCTCCGGCAGACGCGGCGGTGACATTGGCTGTGACACACCTAGTAACAATATGGAATGAGTTAAATTATTTCATCCAGTATAAAATTGTACTTAATCTATTTTTAACCGACTTCCAAAAAGGAGGAGGTTATCAATTCGGCCGGTATATTTTTTTTTTTTTTTTTTTCTATGTATGTCCACCGATTACTCCGAGGTTTCTGGACCGATTCACGAGATTTTTTTTTTAATCAACAGAGGAAGCTCGCGAAATGGTCCCATAAAAATTTTTACCTTCAACTCCTCAATCTTGATGCTGCAGGGGTATTTCCCCCCTAAATTATGGGACTTTAGGAATCGTCGTTTACGAATTGGTATGCTTGGCCGAAGCATATACTAGATCATAGAGCTCCAGGTCCTACTCCTCAATCCTGATGCTGCAGGCTACTGCCCACGTAAATTATAAGGATTTAGGAACTGCTAATCATGAATTGTTATTGTATGTAATAAGCATATACTACACCATCGAGGTCAAGGTTCTAGCTCCTCAATTATGATGCTGCAGGGTACTGCCCACTTAAACTGTGAGGATTTAGGAACTTTCGCTTGCGGATTGATATTGTTAGTATCAAGCATATTCTACATCGTAGAACTCAAGATCCTAGCTCTTCAATACTGATGCTGCAGGCGTACTGCCTACCTAAACTATGAGGATTTAGGAACTGTCGTTTAAGAATTACTATTGTTGGTACCGAGCATATACTACATCATAAAGTTCAAGGTTCTAGCTCCTTAATCCTGATGCTGCAGGTTTGGAGAAATTACAAACTGTCGCTTTCGAATTGATATTGTTGGTACCAAGCATGGACTACATCATGGACCTCCTGGTCCTAGCTCTTTAGAAATTGTGTATTGTTAATAAGTACTGTAGATACCAAGTATATACTACATTAGTACCGTAGGGTTGGAGGGAGGGGAGAAAGAGAGCAGGAACAAGCTACACTAAAAAGCTTAAAATAAAAATTCTTTTCAAAAAACCGACTTCAAACGCCACTACAAAGTATAAAAATAATTTGATTTTGTACACGTTTGTTGAAGTCGGGCGGGCTTAACTAGAAACGATGAAATCGATGCGCGACGCTTACCTTATGGTCATACATAAGAGACACGTTTATTGAAATCGGGCGAGCATCGCGTATCCGTTTCATCGTTTCTATTTAAGCCGCCCGACTTCAACAAACGTGTACAAAATCAAATTATTTTTATACTTTGTAGTGGCGTTTGAAGTCGGTTTTTTGAAAAGAATTTTTATTCCCCTTCAAAATAAATGGAAAGTGTGCACTGTGCTAGGAGTGGGTACCACAATAGAACAACGGGTGAGGTTCGAACCTGCGACCATCAGTTTTCAGTTTGCACCTCTAACCATGGGGCTATTGAGGCTTCAAAATATACTGAATCTATAATAAGTACATAATTAAAAGATCACAAGGTAATTTCGTAGAAGTATCCCTTGAGCACTTCCGAGTGAGCTTTTTAATAATAATAATAAGTATATCAGAATTATAAATGTGAAAATCCGTTTTTAATTGGTTTGTCTTTCAATCACACAGCAGTGGAGTATGAAATCGAGAATAGGCTAGGAATAGGTATAGGAAAACGGAAGGTTCCTGAGGGATTTTTAAAACTTAACTCCACGCGGATAAAGTCGTGAGCTTAGCTTCTTTCTGGTAAGCTAGACCCAGCACAGCATTAAAAAAAAACTAACCCAAACACTACATCATGCTATATCTACTAGCGTTTAGATTGGTGAATATTATGCTTTTGGCAGAAAATCATTATTATAAATACCACTGACATTCGCATTTAAAGGCAGTCACTAAAAATCAGTGTTAAGGTACCTGGCACCCACAGGTGCGAAACTTGGTGGCATCGCCAATTTTAAGTCTGCGCAGCTAGGAGCCCGAACACAAGCTGAGTGCAGAGTGACTAACCTTTTTGTAGTTTTGCGCTGCTGTACAGAGTAACGATATGTATAATACCTAATAATCATAGCTGTGTTTTTAAATTTTGATTTATTTTGTACTTTTGTCTGTTTATAGCTGCCAATAAAGATTTTTCTGATTCTGATTCTGAATAAAGTTCGAAGCGCGGCCTAAGTCGCCGGCTGATTACACAAAAGATTGCATCCAAGGGCAAACGACATCAATAAAAAATGTAACTAGGCTGCACCGACTTGAAAATTGACAATTGACATAAGGTATTCCATATTAAATATTAATCATTCTTGGCTGTTACAAAACACCCAATAAGTTCAAGAATTACAAGTGCCCTACATATTTCTAAGCGGGTACGTGCCTATAATATGCAAATATTATTCATGTAGATCTACTACTGGCAACTACTTTCAACTGTTATTTATTAATTTTAAAAGCTTTACTAATTAGTCTAATTAAATCTGTTAGAAATAACTCCGATCCATAGATACGCTATGGACGTTAATCTATGTATTTTCTTGATCTGCAAGTAAATTATGCCCTTGTCATTTTATCGGCCTCTAAAACTAACTAAATTAATTACTGTTGACCGTTACAATTATGTTTTTCTTACTTTGAAGTCAAAATGCTCTTATCTTATCACGAAGCTAAGTAAAAAAAAATACCTAATAATAAATAAATAATATACGTTAAAAAATATAGTGTGTTATTTTGTGAGCAGTCTGTGAATGGGAATTATAAGTACGAATAATATAGAAAAAAAATATAAATATACTACGAATCTAAACATACTATTGTAAGAACTTGGTCTAAAGAACCATTGCATTTTTCAAAAAAAAAAGGGAAATTGATAAAATATTATTGTGTAAAGAAACATAGGTATTAAAATAAAAATAAATATCAAGGATTAATTTTACTACGAAACTTAATTTTAGATATTAACTATTATTTCATTTTGTTTCCAAGCTTGCTGTTTTTAAATTTTAAATTAACACTCTGTATACTCTGTAGTTCTAATTTATCAACTTCATCATTTTATCAGTAACCAGCCATAAGAAAACATGTCTTTTTTATATTATAATAAACTATTTTTAAGTTTACTATGTTTAACGACGATTGGTAAGCTTTTTTTTATAAATATTAAGTTTTAACTGGACTATGATACAAAAATTGAAATTTTCTATTAATCAGTGAGACTTTATAAAACAAGAAAAGTTAATTGGATATGAAATCCGTCATAATATTGATTTTGTTCGTATGAAATGTAGCCTATGCCACCCGGACTATAATAACGAATCGATAGAGGCTTCATTCATCAAAATCGGTACAGTAGTTTAGGTGATACGGTGGAACATACGAACAGTCCAATCTGTTCAGTGGTTAGAGCTTTGCGTTTAAAGATCAAGCAGTCAGTCACCTTTGCCTTTTATATATTTAGATAGAAGATTACGTATTATGATAAAATTAACAATACTCTTAGTAAAGTATACAATATCTTCTTATTGCACAAAAATCCTACACTAGAATGAAGATAATTTAGTTTTAGGTTTTAGATATTTTACATATATTTATTTTCCTTCATTCATAGAATGCAACCTGTATCGTTTCGAGTACAACTCTTATGAAGGTATTGATGGAGAGTTAAAATTCCACTATTACCCTGCAACGTGGAGCGACGCACAAGAGATATGCGCTAAGGAAGGTAGTTGGTGTTTTTTTACTGCCCCACTTCATCATCATTATCATCATCATCATCATCATCATCATCATCAGCAATCCATCAACGATTCGCTACTGAGCGCAGGTCTCCTCTCAGGGAAGGGTTTTCACTATGCTGTGGCCCATTGCAAATTAGCACTTGGCAGACTTCATACACCTTTGAGAACATTATAGAGAAATCTCAGGCGTGCAGTTTCTTCACGATAACTTGATGCTATAAATTGATTTTATCGGCAGGAAAAATATTGATCCACATAATTATATCGAACCTTGAGTCTGCCAAACTTTTATTTATATCTTCTTTATTCAGCTTTTATCATACCAAGTGGTACCAAGTGATGATCCAATTGGAATATATTCTCTTGCATAGAATTTATCATGTCTCGGACATTCACCACCTGTATCTAACGGCTCCCTGCCACTTGTTTGACCTCGTTGGTCTATCTAGTGCGGAGTCCGCCAAACTTTCCTATATGAGATCGCCACTCCAGCACCATTGGGACCCTAACAATGGCTCCATTTCACTTAGCGAACAATGGCGAGAACTACATTTAGAGTACCTATCCCCACAAGATGAAATCAGGAATGAGGAGTTCCGTATTCGTTATCAGTTGTATCGTCATGCAATTGGGATGTTGTCTATGTTAAAAATAAATCACGTCTGCTGTAACCATTTTAAATTATCGATTAAACTATCTACAAAAAGAGCGTTAATGACATCATATTTTATTTTTGACACGCTTTCTTCAACGGGGTACCGTATAACTTGATGGGTGGTACAGATGAGGGTAAGGGTTTTCTTTTGGCCTGATAAACCATGCATTCGCTCTTTTTGAAATTGTACGTCAATCCGTGACGTTTAGCATAGTTTTCACATACGGTTCACAGTTTCGCTAAGCCACAAACAGACGCACTCAGCGACACAGTGTCATCTGCGTAACTAATGTTATTGAGGCAGACACCGTCAATATGACAACCGGCATGAGTGGTGCTGAGTGCCTCTATCAGTGCATTGACATACAAATTAAAGAGCTTAGGAGAGGTTAAACCCCCCTGTCGTATCCCGCAATTCAACCTATATGGCTGCGAATAAGTTTCAGACCATCGCACGACATTGACCTGGTTGCTATACCAATATTTGAAGATCCTAGTAATTTCTTCGGGTAGTCCGGTATTTTTCAATTTCTGCCATAGGATATCATAACTTACCAGGTCAAACGCCTTGCTAAGGTCCAGATAACTCGCATAAATAGGCGTAAAGAATGATATTAAAGAGATATACTCAGTGATTCGATTCTTATAATTATGACCATCAGGAGCGGTGCTGGCCTCACCAAGCAACGAGACCATGAAGCATGCTATGGATGCAGAAATAAGCAACATTATAGCTGTGCGCGGCGTCTACATCGGGGTGACCAAACTCATACGTGAATATTTCTACTCTATCGAAGGTCAGTCATTCGAATCGTACTAAGAATTTCTCAGTCTAGTACTGAGAAATTCTCGGAGTTACACAGAGAGAGAAACCAAATACATTTTATTGGCCTTACCCGAGAATCAAACTCGGGACTTCGCAACCAAACATACTGAACACTAGACCACAAGGCATTTTATAGAGTCCTCAGAAATACACTCTCGAAATTGGAGTATCCGGAGACTGACATTACAATACTAATTGCAAAGATTTATTTGCTAAGCTTATTTACTTAGATTATTACTTTATATTTTTTACAGGAGGCAGCATCAGCGCCGTCTATGACTATAATTATGCTTTTATGACTCAGGCGTGCCTTTGGATACAATGCCGGTGCAATGGACGCCGGGTCAGCCCGACAACGAAGGAAATCACGAGAACTGCATCGCGTACGCGAACGGCAGAATAGCAGACCTGAGCTGTTCCAAGCTGCTGCCTTTTGTGTGTTACCGGAACAATGAATTCCAGAACAAGGATGATTGTCCTGAAGGTAAAGTCTCAGGGTTCCTACTAATTGCATGATTCCTCTTCTCTTCTTCTTTTTCCACAAACGATAAATATCTACAGCTAGACAAAGGACAAGAACTTCCACAGGCCTCAAATAATTTTAGTTCATTCTCAAAGAATTCAACATCAAGCAGCGTCTGTCCTTCATTATGCAGGTTCGCATTCTAACTTTCTTAGTCACCTATCAAGATGTGATAATGTCTCGATAGTGGAGGCATGTAGTCTAGCATGCCACAACACCTAAGTAACGACTAGGACTACCCTGTCAAGAGAGAAACGACTAATGCTAAATTCACCAAAGTCGAACGACATTTAACTGAGGAATTAATTGAACGTTCTGAGTTCGGATATGATTTATTTTACGTTGGCGAAATGAAGAAAGAAGAAAATAATTTTCGTATATTATTTCAGGTTACAAATACGTCAGCTTGTACAACAAGTGCTACAAGTTACATCAAGATCCCCGACCTTGGGATACAGCGAACGACGTCTGTAAAACAGAGGGGGGGCGACTAGCCAAATTTCTAGTTTCAACATCCCTGGGGGCGTCGGAAGCAGTTCCCTGGTCCCACGTTTTGAATGTCATATCAGATATTGATTACCACACAGAGAATGTCATATTTATAAGTTTCGTCGATGAAAATGATCGGAACTGGAGTGATTATTACAGTAAGTAGTAGATTGAACTTTCATGTACGGCCTACGATGTCTGATGTCATCAGTCCACCTAGTGGAGAGTGTGCCAATTGCCAACACTGCGCTTTCCGGTACGGTATCGCCCTTCTAGGCCCTCCAGCACCTTGGGAACCCAATGACAATCAGTCCCTCGAACTATGTGCCTCACCCATTCCATTTTAACTTTCTGACTCGGTGAGGTATGATCTCAGCTGGATACAGACGGCGCAAGACTGAGAACTGTGAAAGTCTATGCAAGAGACCTTTGTCCTGCAGAGGATGATTATCGGTTGGTAGAGAAGTACGGCCCGTTGTCCATAACGCGGTTAATGTGTGCCAACCGCAAGTTTTTGAACACCGAAACTTTAAGTGCAACTTGGATTGCAGAAGTCAGGGCTTTTGCTGTCCATAGTAAATGGGAGGCCAAAAAAATCTTCTTTACAAATACGAGTAGACTTGTTTGGTATCGTTATACAAACTTTTTACGGTAATTACGTAACGTTTACGCACTTTCGTATAATGAGTACCAGAGATTATTGAAATAACTTGATTTTCATATATTTTTTTTAAACTCACTGCATAGCCAAATATAGTCCAGTCAAAAAACCTCAAAAAATGACCCAACCTCTGGAAAATTGCGAAAGTTTTGAAACTTTGCACATCGAGTTATGGGTACCTAGGGATGAATATACCAAAAGTCCTCATGCGTACGAAGCGAGCTCTAGCGGCAATTAGCGGAAACAGGACCCTTTTTTTGGTTTTTTGTTAATATCCAATGCAAGAGGCAAGTTCTAGGCAAGCGCGCTCCAACCTCTTTAATGCTTTCCATCATTAATTATTGTCGTCAAGCCTATCTTAGAAAAAAATATATACACCACATACAATAATAATAACATAGTTATGTTTTTTTTTTTCTAGTATATAAATACTCGGATGTGCAAACACCCTGTGCCGCTATACGCATACGTCATGGAATTAGGGTGATCGCCCACCAGTGTAACCTCGCAGCGCCTTTTTTGTGCGAATGGAGTCAAAAGTAAAAAATTATAAATTAAATGCTTAGTACCTGCTTTGCTTTGATATTGAAAATAAACATTAAAATATACAATATCTTTACATAAAAATAATCTGAAGTGAATATTATCCTTATGTCTCCGACTATACGCAGCTGAGATTTTCACGAAAATGAGGCGGGAACTGGCGATAGAGAGCGCTAGTAGAAGGTGAAATAATATAAAAATTACTAAAATAGTTTATCTGTCGCTTGATTTATTTTAATATATTATTATATTAACTCAGAGTTTTCTCCTCTTTCATTTGACATCTTACTTGATAAGATAGCAAAACTAAAAATATCAAGAGTTTCCCACTTTTTTAAATGTGACATCCGCCATATTGATTTTATTCATATAAAATATAGATTATGCACTTGGACCATAAACGAATAAATTATTCATACCTCATTATTTATCAAATTCGGCTCAGTATTTTAGGCGCTACATTGGAACATTCCGTATTGTATTATTTATAATTATTAATATTATATGCATTTTTTGATATCCTTTTTCCACATTGTGTATTTTCGACATTATGTATTTTCTTGCTCTACCCTCTCTTTTCAACTCACTACAAAGAATGCAACTTGTGTTACTAATTTAAATATGTTTTCAATTTATTAAGAGATAAGATCAATCTGTCATGGAATCTTTTTATAAAGTCGTTTATTATTCAATTCGCAAACTCACCCGAAATTCTGGCGTTACTTGTTTATTACTATTTTATAGACTTCAAATGTATTTAAATCAATAGACACAATTTCTTATTTTTATCAATGTTTCACTATATAAAGGATGCAAAAGGTTTTTAATCGTTTAATTAGAGCAAGGAAAACATAATATACCTAAACAAAATTGTAAAAATCATAAGTTAAAAATCCAATGAAAATTATGTCCCTTTTATATATTAGTCTAAAAGAGTAGGTAGATAGACTTTTCCCACGTATAGGTACATCCTTCATCATGATATACTTAACGATATTGGGAATCAAATATTATGGGCCTAACATTATTTCAAAAAAATTATAGATAGATTTAGGTACATAATAAGGAATCATCAATCGGTAAAAAATCAGGTTATCTGATTTTCAGCTGTAAAGGAAGTTACGATAAGTCCGCAAGTTGAAAGTGTAGTTACACCTTTATTTCGGGAATTTGATCCACTTTATATACCTACTAATTCGTTTCATGGGAGTAAATCTGAAGAAAAAATATTCAAAACCTCCTTATTATATATTTTGAAGTCCAATAAACGTTAAAAATAGTATAGGTGAAACAAGAATTTGATTAGAGTATGTGTGTCGGTCACTACCCTGGTCACTACGCTTAGAAAATCAAGTTGGAAGCGCACCAGTGTATTTACATCTATTAGAGCAGATTATTCTCCCAAGAAAACTTCTACCATTATATCAATAATGTAAATTGTAAAGCAATGAGAAATAGGATTTAGAGAGACAGCTGCTCATCTATGCATTTGCGCATCGTTTATTCCATTGAGCTGACAACCTTGAACTTTGAATGGACGAATGGACATTTTTTATCCCAGAAAAGAAGTTCCTCGAGGAATGACGTCGCCAGCATCAACTAGTTAGATAGAATATCTTTTATTTTAGTTTATATTATAAAAACACACCGAATTATAAATATGTATCTTCATTAAACCTACTAATCATTAGTTTAATATGTTAAGCGTCAAGATATAACATTAATAATATGTTATAATATATCATTGAGATTTACATAAAATTCTGATAAGAGATCGATGAACTTATAATGAAAGTAATAAATCAAAAATTCGTTGAATAACCGGAGGTCATAATATGTTACTTGTATCTGGCTCTACCATGGAGAGTATAAAATGGTTAGAGCTAAAGCATTATAGAGGTAATTTTATAGGAAGAGGACATTTTTTACATTTAAATATGTTTTCCTTTATGTCCGTATGTTTTCCTTTTTGATGATACATTATTTTTTTAAGCACTATAGAACCCTTAACAAAATTGTCTATTGAGATCGCTGTCTATAGAGACAGCCACAAGACAGCGGTCTATTAATGAAAAAAGAAAAACATAGGGGCACAGTATATATAATCTTTCTTATTCAGTTTATCGAATATCTTTTAAATTATATATTATTATATTGGAAGAGGAAATAGTAGAGAGCCAAACCTCGAATTATGAGTTTGTAGTTTGTACTTAGGATTTTTTTTTAAAATATATAGACTAGCGCTTAGCTGCGATCACACCTGATGGTAAGTGAGGATGCGGCCTAAGATGGAACGCGCTTGCCTAGAAGATGCCTATTCACTCTTGATTTGAAGGTACCCAAATTATAGTTAGAGGGAAAAACGGAAGCCGGAAGGGCATTCCAAATCCTAGCGGTGCGTATTAGGAACGAAGAAGCAAAGCGCTTAGTGCGCGTTCATCATCATATTCAGTCAGATCTGCGTTGTTCTTATCTAATTTTTAAAAAGCTTACCATCGGCGTAATTAGGAGGCAGAACTAATTTTCAAAAGCTTACCATCGGCATAATTAGGAGGCAGAACTAATTTTCAAAAGCTTACCATCGGCATAATTAGGAGGCAGAAGTCTTGTGAGCACGTCACCTCTTCTTCCCCACGGCCTATGCCTGACATTGTTGCATTCGCCGCTCGCACTTCGATACTTGCTGGGAGGACACGGCGTGTTACTTATGTCGTCCTCCTCAGAAGTACAATTATATCTGTGAATAAAAAATGCGTTTATTAATGCGTACTAAATAAATGCAGCGCAAGACCGAGGTATCACTCTACCTTAGCAATTTAGCGTTCCGTCACGATGGCGAGTAGAAACCGATTAGGGTCATACCCCTTCCAAGTTAGCCCGCTACCATCTTAGACTGCATCATCACTTACCATCAGCTGAGATCGCAGTCAAGGACTATGTTGTCATCGAATAAAAAAAGTATATGGAAGTCTATACAAGAGACCAATGTCAAGTAGTGGACGTTTATTGGTTTCGAAGAAAAGAAAAAGAACTAAGTGATGACTATAGATTTGAAACATGGCCTTATAACAAGTGTTAATTAAAAACACCCCCGACATGTGAATCTATGGTCGGACTATGTAAGATATACTTGACATCCTCTAAGACCTTTTTTTTAGCTCCATTATCAGATCCTCCTTCTTAATCATCGATCATTATTTATCTATAAGCCTCAATAGCCCAACGGTTAAAGATGCGGACTGAAAACTGAAAGGTCGCAGGTTCACCCGTGGCACTATTGTGGTACCCACTCCTAGCACAAGCTTTTCGCTTATTTGGAGGGGAGAGGAAATCTTTCTTTAAAAAAATCTGACACGTCATTGAGACCATTCTAATGAGCCCAAATACACTATATCTGCTGTTAATTGCTGAGAAGTTGAATATCCCGCTGACTATTGATGCTACAGCATCAGCTCAAGGTTACCAAGTCTTGCAAATGATTCGAAGTAACAGTACTCCTTTCAAATCAACCGCACCAGTGAAAGTTTGTAAGACCCTTTAATAAAGTAGGAAATGAGCTGATGATCTTCAAACGCCTGAGTTAGTTAGTGAGAGTTAGAAAACATTTTCTTACACATCCTTAGCGCCCAGCAGGAACCTTCTCTCGGCGGCCAACGCCTCGCTAACTGCTCTTCTTAAGTCACTAGGAACGGTTTGTATGTTACTTTCTTCGATTTTGTTTCTCTGCGCCTGTGTCTGCAGTGACACAATCGCCAAAAGCCATAGACTTCGACTTATTCTGTAACAAAAAAAAAAATGTTCGTTAATAATAGCTTTTTTGTTTTTTTTTTTATCCAAAATAGGCTTCTGCTCGACGACAAACAGTACTAGATAGCATTGATGAGGTCTAGGTTGGAGCGCGCTTGCCCAGATTGCTATTCACTCTTGCCTTGAAGGTACTTTAATTATTGGTGGTAGGACACACAGATGTTAGAGAGTGTTCCACACTTTAGCGGTTCTTATCCGAAACCTACGTAAAACAAAGCAAAGTCGGAAATATTTTGTTACCAAATGCGGAGTGTTTTAAAGATGCTTAAAACATAACAAACAATGGACAATGCCAATAAAAAAGGGAAAAAAAGATAATGGTACAGAAACTTCTAAACGATCAAGAGATTATACTCTTGATAGCATATAAATTATGTTAAGATAGACAAAGTAAAGCAAAAAATTAAAATTATGTTTATATGAATTCACTTTAAAGGTAAACAAAAACGGCAAGTAAATGATTTCTTTAATATCTTTTAGTGCTAGTTTTTAGTTTTAGTTATTCACACAACTCGCATACGTATTTATATATATGTTTAAAGTGGTAATTTAATGTAAATATAGCGCTATAAAAGGTTACGTGATAGATGAATGACCTGTGAGATTGAAAAGTAGGTATACTACGACCGCGGAACCTTGGCGTGGAGTTTCCTAGTTCAGGACCGCGCGCCGACTGGTTTAAAGCCTTCATATAGAAAAATGTAACTAGGATATTACGTGGGTAAGAATTTATAAAAAAAATACTATATATAAGAATATGAGAATAAAATATTGAACTGAAACCTAGCTAGCACGATACTGTATGATATTGAGAAGAAATAAATTATCACCATTATTACTTCGGCACAAAAGTTCGCACTCTGCAGTTAATTTAAACATAATATGCTTTAAGCTTGAATTTAAATCAAGTTGCTTGCGCTTTCGTCTGTATAGATTTATGTATGTCATTTTTCGGGATAAAAGTAGTCTATAGGTAACGTGCTTATCCGTATTCAGGAAGTAAGTTATTCAAATCTCACCACGATTGGATCATAAGTGCAGCCGTGATAAAGACGTGACAAATAAATACACGATACCTATTAGTATTGTATACATACTGTAACAGAAAATTAATTTTGTAGGAATGCCACTTTGTCAATTTTAAACTTCGTCAACAATATAAGATTAATTCAAAGAGTAAGTTTTTTGCGATCTGTAATCATTTCCTTTTTATAATGTAAAGAAAGGACTTAGGTATTCAGCAGGATACACTACCATTTATGTCATTGCATATATTGTAGGTACATAATCACATTGCAGACAGACTGATTAATCACCCTTTATTGAGTGACCGGTTTTGGGCCAGGAAGTGATTAAGTAAATACTGGTTTTGTTGACCGCTGCCCCGCCCACTCCAAGCCTACAAATATGCCAAAACGTTTAGCTTGCGTTTTTTTATATGCTGCAATTTTATTTGTTAAAATCGTTATTTTTTTTTCAAAAGAAATAAAAAATATTACATTGTTTACATGTACTATGTACGGTAGACGGTGTACTATTGTGCTTCTATATATCTACTATATACGGTATATGGTACGGAATGTATGGTATCTACCTAATTTTTACATTAGTGCCGATTTCACCAAAACATTATAATCTTTATCCCTACTTCCTTACCCTTTCCTTACTAGGTAGGTACTTACTAATATATAATAGCGAAAGTGTGTTTGTTTGTTGGTTTGTCTTTCAATCACGCCGCAACAAAGGATCGACCTGATTTTTTGCATGAGTATTGTTGAGGACTGGGAGAGTGGCATATTTTTTATCCCGGAAAATCAAGAAGTTCCCGCGGGATTTTAAAACTAACTCCACGTGAGGGAAGCCGCGGGCATCAACTACTTGAGGGATAAAATTGATGTTTTAGCAGATTTTCAATATAAAAACTGAAGATAGTCGAAGTTAGGTAGGTATTTCTCGTTTAAACATTATTCAGCATTGGAGAAATTGACACTTTGAGGTCTTCTCTCTCAAAATCTCTTTACACTAGGTAAACCTCAAATACACACTGTCGAAACTACGGAGTCTCCTAATTAAGATACGTCGTAGAAAGTAAAAAAACAATCGTGTATGGGAAGATGTCTAATTTGCACAACAATTAGTTCTAACAAGCAAGTCGTTTAGAAATCTACTTAACTTTTCTTCCATGTCACGGACGCAGTCAAAACTATTATGAGTCGAGTAAGCATATTGTGACTAGGGTTGCCAGATTTTTTTTCAGCCTATAAGGGACAAATGATTAAATAGGCAAAAAATACGGGATTTTACCCGGGACAAATAAAAAAACAAAATTATTTAGTGTCATTTTTTTTTTTTTGATAATTTTTCGAGGATCAAGTCAGTTTTAACATATTTCTATTCGTTTTAACATATCTGTTAAAATCAGTACAATAGGTAATTATAATCGTAATTAAAAACGGTGATCAACTCGCTTTTTTACGAACGTTGCGTGTGTGAATACTTGGACCGATTTCATAATGAAAAACGAAGTACGGTTCAAATACGGGACAGAGTCAGTCCCACCGGGACATTTTAAACTATGCTTAAAATACGGGATGTCCCGGGAAATACGGGACGTCTGGCAACGCTAATTGTGACGTATAGTGTATTCAGGTATATTGTATATCCGACATAAGTGGCATTTGTAATTTCGTTACAGGCATTAATGCTGAGATCTATAGAGCGTGCTCTGAGTTCTGACTCTTTTTTATAAATATATAGATAGACTAGCGCTTGACTGTGATCACACCTAATGGTAAGTGAAGATGCAGCTTAAGATGCAGCTTAAGCGCGCTTGCCTAGAAGACTTAAGATAGAGTTAAAACGAGACACAAATATGCTCTGACATAAACCTGTCCCGTTTTAACTCTGTCTTGAGTTTGAGCTGAGTGAGAGTGCGTTCTACAGATTTCACACTCAGTGTAACCTATTTACCTACTTTTCCCTCTTTCGTTAATACATAACAATTATTCAATGGGTGTATGGAGAAACTCAATGCTTACGCCCTATATAAAGCATACTTTTGGGATTGGGGTTCTGTATCCAAATGCTACATGGCTACATAAATATAAAGTTTTGTATATTAGAAGCCCTAATAGATTACCATAAGTGAATATTTGCGGTTCCAATAACATTACATACATATACGTGTCAATTTGATAACCTCCTTTTTTTAAGTCGGTTAAAATTTTTTGGGAATAACGAAGTCTTCTTATTGATTTTCTCAATGTCTTACGGTCTACAAAAAATAACAAAAAAAAAAATACATACTAAAAGGAAAAGTAAGTATTGAAAGAAAAGCCTTTTTTTAATGAGCTTTATATTAATATAAATGGCCTTGAAAACTCGTAGATCGCTTGTATTATAACTTGTAAGCCTCGACATTCGCAATGTCAAGCTACAACTTTCATGCAATCATGTTAAAAATAAATGTTAAAAACAAACAAATTACTATTTTGCACCACTGGCACTGTTGCTATCCGATATTAAATAATGAGGCGATATTTTTTTTTTGATAACTGTCATCTCATACACATGGTATAGAATACGACCACATACAGCTAAAACCATACATAATAATAAAAATCTAGACATTGAAACTAAATTATCCCAGAAATTATGCCGAGCTCAAAAATATGCGAGATCTCTCACCAGTCTCTCACTTATGAACTGGCCGTTATTAAAACTTAAAACTGGTTACAGAGACATGCTCTTTGGCTCTTAATGAGATCATACAAATAAAAGAGTGGATATAAATCTAATTACATAACTATTATTAACACGGTTATTTTATTACTCTTCAAACACGGTCGCCGCTTGGCATTAGAAAAAGTTTAGAGCGGTGCCACACGGCGCGGCAATATGCAGCGGCGTCGCTTTCTTTCTTTTTGTACCGCTAATCCACACGGTACGTTGCAACACTGCGACGCATTGCGATGACGCTATGGTGTAGCATCCGTTACAGTAAAATCCGTAGTACGTTACAGCCAAGTTACAGCTATACTTAGTTGGTTCAATTCAGAAGAACGTGTCCCACTATTTTTAATGAAAAGAAATCACGGGGTGCGGAGTGATATTGGTGTATCATGGCTGCATAGCAATAGAACCTACACTTGCCCAGAAAACAACTGGATGCGTCGCCGCAATGTGCCGTGTGGCATCGCTCTAAGCCGCTGACAAGTTGAAGCTTGCTACGATAAGATGATCATACCTAAGTCATTTATTATTTATGGGCACATGTACTAAGTTCAATGACTTTGATACACTTTTAGTTGCAGATATAACCATTAAGAGTTTTATTTGCTCCTATCACGAACGGCATTGACCTGAATCGTTTCAAATTGTAGTGCGAATGTCAAAAACGCAATATAAAAGTTCTAGCTTCGATAAATTATCTTGATAATCTCGTAAGACCAGTCTCGCTATATTACACGTGACTTTTAAGAGTATGATCATTAGTAATTGCTTTTAAGGCAATGTCACAGGCGCAGGATAGTTTTGTCCTATCTACCTACATCGATGTATGTACCTACCTAGCTACCTACTATATTTCAGTCATAGACTGAAGTGAATTAGGATAAGCGCACATTTGCCACAGGCGCCTGAGCATAAATGCTCAGGCAACAGTAGGCTCCCACCTAGGCTCCTGACAGGCACGCACACTTACGCAATGTGCATGTACACGACGTAACCACAAGTAAAACGCCCGTAACTTCGTGAGATAAACGTACAATAAGTTTTACAGCTTTACTTATTTTGGTCATATGCAACTATGCATATTATTAATTAGTTATACAGCGGTATTTTGCTAATGTTTTCCAGGTCGGAGTCAAATGGAATCTAAGATGTTTGAAACTGCCCATTGTTTGCTCGAGGTTACGAAAACTGTCGAGTCAAATCACACTAAGTTACACAGAATGTGCGTACAAACTTAAAAAAAAAGAATATTAGCCAACCTGAAGTTAACTAATATTCTCCTGTCCCCTCCAAATAAGCGGAAAGCTTGGGTTAGGAGTGGGTACGACAATAGTGCAACGGCTGAGATTCGAACCTGCGACCTTACAGTTTTCAGTTCACACCTTTAACCGTTGGGCTATTGAGGCTTCAAACTAGTTAAATGTAACCAAATCAAAAATAGATAATCCTACACCTCGATTCGTATTGATTCATTGCAGTAAAAAGAAATACCAAAGTTCGCCGCCCACTTCAAAAGCGGATATAAACGCTACATTGTAATCAGTGGTTATAAATAAAATCGTCGACGGTTACCGCTGTTTGCCTCCTTCAATTTATTACCATCCCGTCATTTTAATTGTTACTCTATTATTATTATATTTTACCATGAGTCTTGCACGAAGTCGTGTAAATACTGTGTAAATACGAGTAAGTACTAACTCATTATTGGATAATTTTAAAGGGCCATTTTACAAAAATTTTCTATGCTACATCTTTCATTAAGTAGGTACGTATGTAATATTAATTTGGTTTATATCATGGATCTAGTAGTTACTAGCTTACTTAATTAATGTATTAAGTAGATATGTTCTAAAATTATCTTTAAAAAGATTTTGGTAGCGACGAAAACTCAAGTTGGTGTTTACGATCCACCAACTCTTAGATCTGATGATCTATAGTGGTTGATAGGTTTGCCTGTATGAAACAAATAACTTTGAGTTTGAATTTGAGGTCAGACAGCAAGGGGTATCTAACCCTATACTTATTTATAAATTTTTTATTACGGTACCAAATTACAAAAGATAATAAAACCTTCTGATCCTGTCACTTTATCGTATGAGTACATTGACCCCCTTATCTAATGACCTTGTATATGAATGTGCCTACCTCTTTTTCAAAGTTATATTCTTATTAAAATCGTTCTGAGCTAACAGGTATGCAGATTTCCTCGTGATGTGATTGCAAATTATTTTGGCACAGTGTGATGCCTGATGAATGTTTAAAAGATCCCTCGTGACTTGTTGAGAATCCAGATGTTTAAAACAGGTTTTTACGACATTTTTAACCTAATGATCGTATAATGACCTGTTATAATAAGTACTGTGTCATAGTTTGAATACTCTCACGGGACAAAGTCCGGATCTTAGGCAAGCGCGGAGACATACATAGGTCCAAGACGTAGAGACTTCACTAGAGAGTTTATCTAAATTGGGTTATATCATCCGGATTTTTGTGAGCGCTGTGGTCTTATATCTGAGAGGTCTGGGTTCGATTCCCGGAGGGGGCAATTTGGAAAATAATTTCTGAATTGTCTCTGGTCGGGGTTTGGCTTTGGCCGTGGTCTAGCGTTCAGGCACAATGGCGTGTAGAAACCGATGAGGGGTACGAGTACACTGCCATACCCCTTCCAAGTTTGCCCGCTACAATCTTAGACTGCATCGTCACTTACCATCAGGTGAGATCGCAGGATTTTATCCTTCCATACTTCAATAAGTTGCACTGAATAAATGAAGTTTCTCGGTGGCTTCAGGATTATTTTAAGGAATGAATACTAAACTAGGTACTTTATTGCGCTATTGGGTGGGGTGCAGTGGACATAATATGGGCTATGATCTATCTAGCTATCTGACACCTACCATTAATTTATTATTATTATCAATATTATCGGGTTTACTTATATTTGTTTGAAAAGCAACGCAAGGTAGACCGTTTGGGTAGCTACTCGCCAATAGGCTGAACAGTGCAGAGGGTTTGCAGTTTGTAGGTTATGTAGCGCTACGCAGGTGGCAGCAAAGATAGTTGGATTAAAATTATAAATTCACTGATTATTTATTCAGAATCCGATCTAAATGTGCGTCGATCGTTGAAAACAAGTGGAAGTCACGTGAGGATGACCTCACAAGCCGGACATCATACGACCTCCGAGATGGAATACCTAGTTTTAATTTAGTTTAAATAAATACCTACTTTTAGGTATCTCAGATTAATATTGCCTGATGTCAAGGAAATCCTTGACGCAATGGCGAGTGGAAGTATTGTAAATGGAAGGTCTAAGGTTCCAGGAGGGGCTATTTTGGATTTATGATTTCAATTTGCTTCAGGCCTGGTCTGGGAATCGTGACGTAATCCTCAATGACGTAGGTATCGTAATTCAATAAGGCATTCTGGTACGATGCCGAATAGAAACCGATAAGAGATAGGTACCAATATGGTATGGGTTTTTAGCTAAACCACCCTACCCTTTCCAAGCTAACGAATTGATGGATCGCCTTTTTTTGGCACGGGTAAAACTGAGGATCTGGAGTGATATTGCTACTTTTTATCCCGGAAAAAATATTATATAATAAAATTAATAAAAGTCAGTAGGTGTCTTCAGATATTACATTATACTAGAACATGCCATATAAGTGATTGTAATAACATGCCATAGTTGTACATTCTCCAGTCTACTTTTACTTCCAAGTTTGAGGAGGTAGGTATATATTCCCTCAAGTTGCAACTTTCACAACCTAAAGATGAAGCCACTTATATGCTTTCGAAATTAGAAGTAGAAGTCAATTATAATTTAAAATGAAAACCTTATTTTTAGAGCAAAGGGAATTTGAAACAGTCAAAAAATTTTACTTTTGTATTTTCTAGGTACGATCATAATATTATACCTACTGAGGACGTATATACATTTACAATTATTCGTATATACCAAGTATTTATTGGGAAATGGCATTCAGGTATTAGAACGTAACGTGCCTTCTCAGTTTAATTAAAACAGTAAAATTAACATTAAAGTATCATCATTTAGAAGCAATGTCGCAAGCAAACGCTTGATATTGGCAGTATCTAGTAGGTATGTATCTAATAGCTGAAATCTAAGTATGAAATTCGTACCTAAGATAAATCGTTGGGCGATGTAAGTTGGGCAGTGCTAGTGGCGGTTCAAGCCATTCAAGAGTGCAAAGGTTTTCATGTACTAATATACGCCTAACTTCTAACAATGTCATACAGTCATGATTCAAATTCAAATTTTAATTTCAAATTCTTCATTGGAAAACATTATTAAATGTTCAAAATAATATATTAAATGATACGGTTGTGATTTGTTAGTGAAGTTGAACAAAAACAATATTTAATAAATAAAATACATAATTATCATATCAAAATATTAACATAGAGTATGTCACGTATGTGATCAAACGAACTTCCAAGTAAAGCTTGAAGATATTAAAATAATTAATTGATAATAATATGTACTACTAATTAATTGTTGTCATAGTAAAGATTCATTATGATAGATACTATAGGTATTAATAATGCAAGAACAACCTGCGCTCATAGATATTATTTTCTGGAATGCATAGGTAATGATTAGGGTTTGTTTTATTCTCACACTTATCACAGTTGTCAATTAGTGCTTCTTTGTGATGATGTACCTAGCAGCGGGTATGTACCTATGTGAATTGGGACTCTAATCTGACAATGAAGATTGAAGAATAAGAAAAATTTTACGCAAAAACTAAATGATTTTTCAACACTTCTTAAAATAATAAAGAAGGTATTTTATTATTTATTTTTATTTAAATTCAAGAAGGATATAAAAGCGATTCTGCTAAAAATTTGTTAACCTGGCGGTTAGACAATTTGGACTGATAGAAGGTATTTTATGATTTCAATTTATAAAGGAGTTAGACTCCAGGATGTTCTCGTAAAAGCGATTATGCTAACAATTATAGATCTGGTGCTTGGACAATTTGGATTAATATGTATAATGAACATGCATTAATACGGTATGTTATCATCTTTTTAGAAGAAATTGGACTATAAGAAGTACTTATAGGCGATTCTGCTAAAAATCATAGACCGGGTGTTTGGACAATTTTGACAAAGAGTAACATGCAATTTTGAAAGGGGCACATTGCGTATAATTTCAATTCAAAAAAAAAAAAACTCTGCAATCTTCTTGAAATTACTGCTGTCCACACATTTTGATGCTGAGTGGCATGATCAAGAGTTGTTTTTTTTTTAATAGATAGGTGCAAGGATCAATCAGATTTACGATTTAGTGTTACCTTTTTCTTATTGCTTACACGTGCACTAATGTAAGTTTTTTGTTTATATTATGGGAATACCATTTAGCTTTTTTCTCATACAAAGTATTCGAATACAATGCCGTTGAAAATGTTCTCCACGGAACCTGGCGATAATTATTGATCTGTCATGGTTGATTGGCCTGCCCATTTACGGTCTTAGCAGAGTCAAGCTACGGTATAACCCTACCGCATCAAATTGAATGTTACGAACAAATGCGTGAATATACAATGCGGGTACTCTCGGCCAGGGAGATTAATGTGGCGGGTCTAGATGAGGCAACGTCAGATCTTGCGAAAACCTACCGGTGCGGAGAAAAACGTTACCTAATACAATACCTATGCGATGCCGGTTTTAAACAAAGGTGTTGTTAGTGGTTATTTCAAGTTTATTGGGTATAGCGGCATATATTTAAATGGTAGTACAGAGAACAAGAAATTCTAGTTAGGTAAGTACTTTATTCATCGTTTTCCATGAGTCAGCATATCCATCTACGAGCGCTTTATTGTTCTACTAACTGACATTTGCAACTTTGCGTAGATTTAGTAAATCTTCATCAGGGATGGAATTCCAAAACATCCTTGAGTGCACCTCTCGAGAAATATTTCCTTATATTTAAAGCCATTAGTTCCGCCGGTTTAGGCGATTCGCGGTAGGTTATTTTAAAGGCATAGATCACTGAACTCTAAGATATCTGTCATCATTTATGAGGTCCAAATGATGTCAAAATATGGCAACTCGAATATTGCCATTACGGCTGATTTATTATCAGAAGTAAGAGTGTCTGTAGAACTAACGAAGATTGTAATAATAAATTGTATATGGAAAGTTCATTTAAAGCGCTGCTCTTTAGAGGACCTATACAGTGCCTTGAATCGACACCAGAATCAGCTATCATTTCATGTGACCGCCAGGTCAGCGTATTGGTTTCATTCTTCAGCATTAACTTGTCTAGACAAGTCCAACCTGAGCCAGCATTTTAGAATGACCTTTAACAGGCAATTTTTTTAAAGACTGCACAATGTAAACCTTTACATATAGAGTAGTTGTCTCAATTGCTTCAATAGCCGACAACACACTTAATTCTTGTAGCAATGTTACAGGCAACTTGATTAACCGGACAGTATTAATGTGGACCAACCATTAGGTATTAATAATGAGAAAGAGCGTCTGTCAAATTTTATTAGTACGCCCTAGCATATTAATAATACCCGATGGCCATTAAATGGACCACAGGCCGTCGGGTATTATTGATATGGGTCGGTCAAAGTAATAAAATTATCAATTTACCAGACGCTCTTGGTCATTATTCATAATGATCAGTCCATATTTATACTGCCCGGTAAAACAAGTCCGTAACTTCAACAATATTCTCTTGTTCTTTGACTTTCCGTGAGATTTTAATTCCATTAAGATTATCTTAAATCGTGACTATTTGTATGATGTCTGGCAGAAAGTGTAGGTACGTCCTCAAGGTAATTTCCGTTCTTTTGTTATTGTTTCCATAAGTTTTTACCCGTTGATTCAATTAACTTGTCAATACCTTAGATGGGTTGATTGCCCTCATGCTACTTCCTGTGGTTTCTTTTTAATGTGGTTTGTAATCATTTAAGTCTGCCTCATTAGTGTGGCGGTTACTTTTTTCATTTTATCAAGCGACTCTCCATTATAACTTTTTTGTGTGATTGGTGATTTAGTTGAATACATTAATACTAATATAATGAATGCGAAAGCGTGTTTGCTTGCCGGTTTGTCCTTCAATCACGCAGCAATGGAACGCGATTTTTGCATGGATATAGTTGAGAACTTAGAGAGTGACAAAGTCGCAGGCAAAAGTTAGTGTTTCAATAATTATAATAATTAATTTATATGAGTTATGTAAGAAATACCGACTTTATATTAATATTAATATTGAAATTACTTATAATAAGTACACGATAGTATTTCTATAATGCAGCCTCTTGATACACTACATATTTATGAGCGTGTTGTTATTTTACATACATCTACCATCTGTTCACGACTCCTACATAAATGATTATGTGTAAAGAACTTGAACCCTTGAACTTGGAATTATATTTAATATTGTTACTAGCTGATGCCCGTGACTTCATTCACGTGGATGTAATTTTAAAAATAAAATCCTTAGGGTACTTTGATTTTCCGGGTTAAAAAATAGCCTATGTCACTCTCCAGATCTACTATACCCATGCAAAAAACCACTTCAATCCGTAGCTACGTTGCGGCGCGATTGAAGGACAACCCAACAAACAAACACACTTTCGCAGTTACAATAGGTATTAGTAGGGATTACTACTAGTCGCATTGCAGCAAAGTCGTCTGTGTTGAATTTCTTCTAAATGTAGCTAAATAATTTTCAATCTATCTTATTACGCGTGAGAAAGTACTGGATTTTTTTAATAACTCCGATCACACCTGATGCAAGTGAGCCTAAGGATGAAATTTATAGACCGCACTCTTGCTCTGCTCAGACTCAAGACAGGGTTAAAACGAGACAGATTTATGTCAGAGCATATTTGTGTCTCGTTTTTACTCTGTCTTAAGTCAGAGCTAAGTCATAGCACGCTATATAGATCTCAGCATGAGATAGAGGGAACTTGCCTAGAAAATACGTATTCAGTCTCTACAAGAGACCAATGCTACAGTGATTTTTTTGGTTGACAATGACGTCGATTTCTTTCTATGCACAATTGGGGACATTCTAATGATCATGATCATGTAATGTGTATGGTATTTATGAGTATTAACTAAACCGATGACATACCCGGCCTTCAAAATAAAATACCAGGCTGCTTTAAGATTGTAATTTCAGTTTGATCCGTTTACTTCCTTGAACAAGCGAATTGTCTTCCGTATTCATATCATAATATCTCTGCAATATACTACGTATAATTATTTTAAAGATATTAATTTTTACTAGTCATAGGTACTACTACTTATTGAGATGTTGATGTTAGATTATGAAAATTCACTTTTGGTTTTAATGTGTAACATTCCTTTTTTTTTATAGACAGGAAATGCCTATCTGTGTTCCTACATGGCCCCTGGCAGAAGCGTGGGTTACACTTGGCGGGTATTCACTACACCATGTGTAACATTCCTGATGGTATATCAAGGATTCTAATAGGCTTTGGAAATGGGTGGGAATGAACTAATAAAATAATCCTACTAATATTATAAATGCAAAAGTTTGTGAGGATGGATGGATGAATCGATTTGGCTGAAATTTAAAACGGAGATAGCGGAGCAGAGTTCTTAGGTGGTCCCATTGTCATCAGGTCAGCATCTGATGATGGGATCCTGGAGAAACCGAGGAAACTCTTAATATTTTATAGGCACATTTGATATACTTTGTAGTGGAGTTTGAAGTTTGTTTTGTAAAAATAATATTTACGCTTATATTATATTATATTATACGTAACATTGCATAAGCTAAAGAATGTTTGAGGTTATTTGTTAGATTTCAAGTTTTAGGCTAATCGCCTGTTCAGCCTTCACAGTAGTTCTATGAGGTCAAAGGTATCAAAGTAAATTAACATCAAAATGGCAATAGCCGTACATTAGCCAACACTTAAGATGATAAAGAAACACTGACGTGATGAATGATTGGGATGATGTTGCGTTGATAATTTCAACGCATGATGATGCTGCGTTCATAATTTGAATACATATTTTAGTTACAATACATGTTTGGATAATGCTTTTAAGTAATACCGATTGCATAATTCAATTTTTAAGCTATTGCATAGCTTCTATCGCGGGCCAGCGTGGAGACCGAATCCAGAAATTCCGTAACGAAAATAACCTGACACGGGACTCCTCTACGGTAAGCCGCTAGATGGCGTTGATAAAAAATGCTATGCAATAGCTTTACCGCGGCAGTCCCCGAGTGCCACACGTCTTTTTTTTTGTAAATGATATAGGTGGGTAACAGTACTGTTTGCGATGCGGTTTCGGAAACCAAATGCATTTGGTATGAGTGTTACTTTGAGCAGATCAGCGAAGTGAACTGACTCACCTTTATCTGAGATGAGGTCTCATCTCAGATAAAGTCTCACCTCAGATTATGTTTTAAGTCCGAGTCCACCACGTTGGCAGAGTTCACACACTTTTGCGAACATTTAAGGGCATTGATGTTGGTTAAATGCTCTAAGAAGCATGGCCAAAACATTTGACTGATTTGTATCATAGTAAAGAATAAGGTGTTTGTTGATTCACTAAGTTATTGGTTTGAAAGAGTATAATTTGTATGACGTCAAAAACGCCCTAACCGTGAGGAATTATTTGAACATACGCACATTTAAAAACACTATATTCCACGACGATTTTATGTACATATTTGCCGACATTTTAGACCCTAATATACACATTTTTATGTATATAATTTATTTATTATTAACAGACATCATCACTTATTGCCAGCTTATAGATTCACACCCACCTGCTAGTAGGAAGCAAACAATTAAGAGACTGCTATTAAACCGTAATTTTTGAGGTTTTTAGTGTTGGGCGATGTTTTTGGAAATGTATGGCAATGTACAGTGTAAATTCAACCCACCGAGCCAGAAACTAAAGCTACTGGATTTTTCTGTCAATAAAAATCACAATACCAGCCCAGAGTTGATTTTAGATCCCGACACCTAATCGGTTTCTACACGCCATCATGCCGTCAAAGTCGATTTAGCAATCGACTTTGACGGTAGGGTGGTAACTAGCCACGGCCTAAGCCTCCCACCAGAAAAATACACATGAAGGTAGCACTTCCATTTCTCCAGAAGACATGTTTGGAATTTTATTACTTACCTCTAATTAAATCAATCGAAATAGCGTGCGATATTGTGTAATATGACAGGAAGGAAGAATATATTTTACACAGTTATGCGGTAATGAATCACGCGGTCTTACCTAACCCGGTTCATACCGTAATGGTCGCGGTCAATACTCACTCTATTTGTAATATACTCGTATGTATTATGCATTCACATACTTGTCTGTAGCCTGTATGAATGGAAAGATAGCATAGCCCTTAAAAGCAAGCGTCCACAGCTCCGCATCGCATGCATTGGACAAATGCAACAAATGGATTTTTGAATTATTTGTATGATTAATTATTATTTATTATTATATATCCAAAGTATTTTAACTATTTTGTGATCCGATTCAGCCGATGTGTGCAATGTGGGGCTGAAGACGCTTCACTTTTACTATTTATACCACAATTTATAAGATGAATTTTACTACAACGAAGTTGAAGGAATATTTTACTGAACCATGAATAATAATTAGTTATTCATAGTCTAGTGTGTCAGACAAAATCAAATGATTTTGACCATAAGTTCTAACTCCTAACGGAAAGAGGGTGTTCTAAGTCTCACCGCTTTGTCTATTTGTGGCTGGACTTCAAATCCATTTTTTAATTCAAAAGTGGCTTTATTTGGAATGGTATTTAGTTATGGTTGATGGAAATTTCAATTTACAGTGTTATACTAAAATAATATGTTTCTTGAATGATAAAAAGTCATCAAAATTGGGAAAGGGGAAAGGTGATTCATAAGGAGCAATTTTGGGACTTTTGTGGGCGATTTTATAAATCATATGTAATCTATATATATATAAGAAGGCTTGTCCTGACTGACTGACTGACGATCAACGCACAGCCTAAACCACTGAAGTTAGAAACTTGAAATTTTGACAGTAGGTTCCTTTTATGACGTAGGCGAGCACTAAGAAAGGATTTTTCGAAATTCGCCCCCCAAGGGGGTAAAAAGGGGGGTTAAAGTTTGTATGAAACTCCGTCATTTTTCGAGTTATACTCATGAAATTCGGTATTTAGGCTTTAAATTGAAAACAAAAAAGTACGTGTTTCACAGTTTTTAAAAATTCTACCCCCTAAGGGGTTAAATAGGGGTTGAATGTTTGTATAATAGTCCTTCGTTCTTCAAGTTATTTTTCAAGTTACGTTTATGAAACTTGATATTTTGGCTCTTGATTAAAAATAAAGAATTACGTATTTTACATTTTTTTTAAATTCTCCCCCCAAGGGGGTAAAAAGGGAGGTTAAAGTTTGTATGAAACTCCGTCATTTTTCAAGCTATACCCATAAAATTCGGTATTTAGGCTTTAAATTGAAAACAAAGAAGTAAGTGTTTCACACTTTTAAAAAATTCTACCCCCTAAGGGGTTAATCTATATATATAAAAATGAATCCCTATTTCCTTGGTCATCGCATCACGCGTGAACGGCTGGACCGATTTCGCTAATTCTTTTTTTGTTGTGTTTGTTATTGTCAGGAGAAGGTTCTTAAAAAAGAAAAAATTAAGAAAATTGCGCGAAAAATTAGAAAATTTAAGAAAACTTAACCACCATATTAAATTATTTCTAATGTAACCGCTTTTGCAATTCAAACTTTTTTGATGTAACCTTATGGCGTTTGACATAACATTGACAGAATGCGTGCTGCCAATTTCGTCAAAGAGTTTCAATATTCATAGTTAAGACAGGACAACGTCTGTCGGGTCCGCTAGTGTAGGTATATAGCAACCATCTAAAAGTATTCTATGTTTAGTAGTTGTGAATTCTTTTACAAGTAATTGTTAGTAGACTAGTTGTAGACTACCTGTATTTTCTGACTCCTTTTTATAGAACATCTTGTTGTTATTTATGGCTTTAAGTCCACAAAATATTCAAAACTTTTGATTTAATAATTTATTATTTACATACGTTTGCAATTTATATCAGACGATATCAGATTAGTAACATAAATTCCGTAAATATGTAGTCATTCTCTGCACGCTCAGTTGATTCCTAAACATCCTTTTAAGTATAGAGCTCTGAGCGTTCCTTATCGGGTGTATTTAATTCATTATTTTTGACATTTGGCCGAGTTCCTCATAAGCTCATAAGCTATGACTTACTATAACCGGCTTTTGTGTAAATGGTAACAGCTCCGCTTTAAATTACGTATATTGAAATCGCAATAAAGTCAGATGGACTTGAGACAGTTATTATTAATTATTATGACTTCAAAAAAGGAGGAGGTTCTGCAGTCTAAGATGTTAGCGGGCTAACTTGGAAGGGGTATGGCAGTGTACATTCAACCTATACCCCTAATCTGTTTCTACACGCCATCGCACCGGAACGTTAAATCGCTTGGCGGCACGTCTTTGACGGTTGTAACTAGCCACGGCCAAAGCCTCCAACTAGAACTAATAATCTGTATATAATAATCTGATAATATTAGTAACGATATATCTTTATGAAGGTTGTGTGGGGGTTTTTTTTTAAAGAATATTAGCCAAGCTGAAGTTGACTTATATTCTCCTATCCCCTCCAAATAAGCGGTAAGCTTGCGCTAGGAGTGGGTACGACAATAGTGCAATGGGTGAGGTTCGAACCTGCGACCTTTCAGTTTTCAGTCAGCACCTTTAATCGTTAGGCTACAATAGCCTATTATATTATATTATTGAGGCTTATTTGCAGGTGTCATCAACGAAAGCGACTCAGGTTCGGGCGATAGCAGTTACTCGGTCGTAAATGAAATCGAAAACACATTATGCAAGCGGAAAGCAAAGGTCCCGTGTTGTGTAATGTGTTGCTCAGGAGTTTGTCATTGTCATGTGGGTGTTTAACTTACTTAAGTACCTACTTATTTTTTGTTTTTAAGCTATTGCATAGCTTCTATCGCGGGCCGGCGTGGAGACCGAATCCAGAAATTCCGTAACGAAAATAACCTGACACGGGACTCCTCTACGGTGAGCCGCTAGATGGCGTTGATAAAAAATGCTATGCAATAGCTTTACCGCGGCAGTCCCCGAGTGCCAGACGTCTTTTTTTTCTTTTTTAGGTTTCCGTACCCCAATGGTGCCAACGGGACCCTGTTACTAAGCGTCCGCTGTTCGTCCGTCCATTCGTCCGTTCATCCGTCCGTTTGTCAGCGAGCTGTATCTCATGAAATGTAATAAATAAGTACTTACTTGAAATTTTCACAGAATGTGTACATCTCATGTCGCTAAAAAATAAAGAGGTTTTCAAAACTCCCGTAAGAACCCTCGGTTTTTCCAGGATATAAATTAGGTGGCTAATGTCACGTATTAGCGATTTTCTATATCCAGGAAAAAGATCAAGTCGATCAGTTGCTCCGGTGCTACGTGATTGAAGGACAAACAAACACACTTTTGACGAATGTATATTAGATGGTATTATTAAAATATTTACGCAATATAACACAGATAATAAAATTTATAAAGCTAATACAGAGGCCTTTTTATTTAAGTAGAAACTAGAATAACCAAGAAACAAGTTTAATTTTTTCTGTATAATATTATACCTAGTTTTCATTCTACAAAAGAGTAAAAAATGATTAATCACTTCATCATCATCTAGATTTAATTCGACGAGCCATAAAGTTAGGTAAGAAAAATTTCAGTTGCAAAATTAATTGAAGTGGAAGTAAAGCGATGAAAGAGATAATTGCAATTCCGTAAACAAAAATTATACTGGTCAAGTGCAATCATTCTCGAATACAAAAACTTTTTTGTTTAGATGATTGATGATATTTTTAAATGAATAGTTTATTTCGAAAGATTTATTCTCATCTGCCACCGCGATAGTACTCCGTTGCATTTGCTACACAATATTCCTCAGCTTTGTTTCCAACTGATCGAACATTTTCCCAATATTGAAGTTTGCAGAAAATAAGAAAATTGCAGGAAATAATATGGTAGCGGCCGATAGGGATTCTTTAGTCAACGAATTAGGTTTAGGTTTAAATAATGTATTCTCCAAAGAACAGTTTGCTCACTTACAGAGAACTTAGACTAAAATTAATATAAAATTACAATCATATGCAAAAACAAAAAATGGAAACCTAATAATAAAAAGACTAATTCCTAGTCACAAGTATTTTGAAAATGCATTCTAAGAATTAAACTTTTTTAAAAGTAACGCAACTGTATGTAACAAAAATTATTAAGTGCCGATTTCAGCAACTTCGAGTGAAGTTTAATTGAGGAATAAATTGGGCGTTCCGACAGTTTTTGTATTGAAGATCTGCCAAAATATCAAATTTATGCTCGGATAAAACTTATTTTACGTTGTTGAAATCGGCCCTGCAGTAAAATTCGATTTTTATTACTTTTCTGAATTCAAAAATGGTAAGCGGTACCTACTTCGGTACCCTTGGTATAGTTCCTGCAATTCACAAGGGTGCGTGAGCTTTACTGGTGGTTACGTCGTGTTGTGGGTTCGAATCCCACCCGTTGCACTATTGTCGTACCCACTCCTAGCACAAGCTTTCCACTTATTTGGAGGGGACCGGAGGATATTAGTCAACTTCAGCTTGGCTAATATTCTTTAAAAATAAAAATGTATTTTAGCCAGTAGCAATCGTCACTCTGTAACAATATTTTTTAGAGAATAGGTAGTACCACCGAATTAAGATTCAAGATCGCAGTTTGGTTCCATGCCAACGTGGAAAGTAATAACCTCCTCCTCTTTGGAAATCGGTTAAAAATAGAGTCACGCAAAGTCCATTCAGTGTCGGCTTTGGTTACGCAACAAACTATTTGGCGAATCGAAGATGGTTTCAGTGCGTGCCTGTGGTTTCAATGGCGACCTGCATTACAAAGTGTCATTGCGTCAGGTTTGTCTGTTATTTGTTACTAGGACAACTAGGTTACGAGAAAATTTTGTCTGCTCATTTTCCTGTGATATCTCTTAAAGATTCACGAGTAAATGGATAAACTTATTTTACCGTGGCGAGCATGCTAGGCCTACTGTTATATGGGCCTTATTATGGGAAACAAAGCAAGTTCATGATATAGTACGTTTATCTCACGAAGTTACGGGCACTTTACTTGTGGTTACGTCCTGTACATACACATTACGTAAGTATGCGTGCCTGTCAGGAGCCTAGGTGGGAGTGCCAAGCTCTCGCTCCCACTTATATAGACACGACACACACACAACCATGAGCCGCGTACCCTCGTGAAATGAAAGAACAATACCTATTTAGGAAATTTTAGCGCGGAGGTTATTATGTCACGTCGCGTATGGGAAAAATGGATCTTAAATGTTTTACTATTGATGTTTTATCTTTCTTATATTTTTTTTATTTAAATCCACAAAAATATTATTAGTGTACACAATATTTTTGTTTTTTTTATTTATTTATAATTATTGTTTATTAACTAGAACGGCTGCTTAACTTTGCTTAGACGTCTAGCTTTCGATGATTCAGCGCATGTCACTTCGGCAAAAATAACACATAGATGGAAATATGGAAGAGTAATTTAAATTTTAAACTTTGTTATCTATACCTAATTTAGTTCATGTATCTAGCGAATGACTTCGAGTCCGCTGAGTTTTCCCTCTACAAGACTTTTTTTAATGTGCTTTGTAGTTGGCCTTTGTTTTTTTTTTAACATTTCTAACTGAAAGCGGAGCGGAAAAAACGCGGATCTGTACCAAGGTTGCAGTTGGATTTGGTACTTTTGTAATTCGTTATTGCTACGCTTTACATTAATAAGAAATGTAAAGAAAATTGATTGTGTTGGCCCAATTTTAAAATCTAAGTTTCACCATCGCCTACCACCAAATATTAACAGGTTTTTTTGGCAAACCGTCAAAATTATGTAAGCATGTAAAAGTATTCAGCTATTTTTCGTATAATGCTTCAACTGCCTCTGAAATCTTGTCAAAACCGATCCATTATGAAGATTAGACTTTTCAAAAACACAAAAAAATTTAAAACAATCTATTTGTAATTCTTATTAAATATGAGGAATATTTAAACAACATCTTTGTCGTTCAAATAATCCTCATATTTAACAGATTGTTAAAGGCAACTTAATTATAATTTAGTGAACTTAATACGAGGCACTTATTTCAAAATCATAGACAGACACTAAAATTTTTTTTTATATAGATAGGAAATATTCTACATCAATTATTGATCAGGATTCCAATATCACGTGCACTTAATACCAGTAATTTAATATTATTTTATTAAACAGTATGTAATACGTGTGATGTTGTTCTACTCAATTAGTATAATATACATCCTGCTACCGTGTATTACGGATGTGTATTTCTAGTAATGATTAGTAATGTATTAATGCTAAATGCCGCAATAGACATAGTGACAAAAAATCCACTCTGGCAGTATTCATACCTTAACCTTTTATAAATTACTAGCTGTTAGCGTCAATTTCTGTTATTATGATCGCGATTAGAGAAGTTTTTAAAAGAATATATTTTAAATATGGATAATTTTCCCCGTTTTTGCAAAATTTTCACTGATGCTTCGCTCCTATTGGTCGCAGCGTGATGTTATATAGCCTAAAGCCTTCCTCGATAAATGGACTATTCAACACAAAAAGAATTTTTCAATTCGAACCAGTAGTTCCTGAGATTAGCGTGTTCAAACAAACAAACTCTTCAGCTTTATATATTAGTATAGATTATACGTGTACTCCCATATGATGCCGTTTAATTAGGTTTAAATGAAACTACTATACTACTTTTATAGATATAACTTGAAAAGAGCACTTTGATACAAATATTCATCCCCTATTTAACCTACTCGGGGGTACAAATTCCAAAAATCGTGTATTATTTGCTTCTTTATTTTCGCAATCGGCTTGCATCCACAAGCTTTACGAAACATAGTATGATAAATTACACTAATATTATAAAGGCGAAAGTTTTTATGTGTGTAAGTGTATGTTTGTTACTCCTTTCACAACGAATGGACCAATTTACCTGGGAATAGCTCATACCCAGGATTAACACATAAGCTGCATTTTATACCGGAAAATCACCGAAAAATTAAAAAGTTCCCGCGGGAATTAAAGAACGTTTATCCACACGGACGAAGTCGCTGGCATCGACTTTTTTTCGCGCTTGCCTAGAAAATGCCTATTCATTCTTGATTTGGAGGTACCTAAATTGTAGTTTACGGCTCTCGTGAGCAGAATTTGCTTTCCGAACCGGTGATCACATACATTTCCACCCTGTAGATGTTGAGATCACTTATTGCTTAAATGCCTATATCTTGAACTGGTTTGTTATGCAACATCCAGCGATAAGGAAGACGATGTGCACACTGCATTATTAACCTGCATACCTAATGTAATCACAGTTTATTCAAATGTACAGAATAAACTAGTGAAGATGTATACTCGTAGGTACCTGCCCTATAAAATAAGATTAAATTAATATCTATGTTGGAGTATTTAATCATTTCCATTTTAAGGTTAATTAGCCCTCTTTTTTTTGAGCACTGATAGGTAGAGGATATTATAGCTAAACAATATTACAGGCTATTTTAATATAATATATAATATATGAAACAGAAAAACGGCTTTAAATGTCAATGCCACGAACAAATTCTAAGAACATGTTTCAAAGGATGATGTTTCATTCATAACCGCTTTTCTGATAAACAATTACAATACTTATATGGGAAATCACTATCATGCACAATTGTGATTTGAATTTCTTATAAAATATGACCTCATATTCGTGTTAAGCAGATATAAATCAAAAATTTGATGCCTTTGGGGTTTCCTCCGGTTTATTCTTCTAAGCGGATTTTCCATCACAAACTTATCCTTATGTTGTAGAAATATTACAAACATGAAAATTCCTTCGTTAATTACACTGCGCAACAAATTTCGAAAAAAATTGAGTACCCATTTCAATTTTTCCTGTTCATGTATTCATACACATTGCTTAATAAGAATGCATACTTAGTTTTTCTCTATCACGTCTTGTTTTTTAGGTACATGGTAATGAACAATTTACTAGTACTGAAATTAAAAATTAAATACATATACAAATTTTATTATTAAATCATCAATAATTCGAGTAAAATTTATTCTTAATATATTTGCACATATTAAAATATAAAATAGACGATAAAAAGTATTATATTATACACAAAAAATTAAAAATATTTAACTTTTCGCTTTATGTTAGGAAGTATTTTCTTGCGTTAAACGTCAGCAGTCATCTCCTAACATAGATGTATCCTAATGACCTTGAAAACATTCTTTAAGCCTCCTTACATCCTGGGTAAGCCGATCCACTGGTTCAACACCCACAAATTTAAGATTTATGGAATAAAAAGAGAAATGGATATGGAAAAAATGAATTTTTAATGTCATCCAGCAACCAATCTTTTTATATTTTTTTAACAAATAATTCACCAAGAGTTTCACGTTTTCAGCTTTGAGAGTACCTTAACAACCTTCCTGTGCAACCTTCTATCACAGCTTTTAATTATTTCCATGTACATAAATCTTTGTCATTTGGTTTTTTTAATCGTAGTTCGTTTTACGTTAATGGATGCATTAGTGCCCTTATTTTTAATATTGCGTAGCTTAATTTCGAAGAAAATAAGTTACGCAATATTTAAATATAAAAAATCCTTCACTTTTCATCCATTTCCTTCAAACATTCTTTTTTCTTGAGACTTAAGAATGTGACGTAACCACACACGCTACCAATACTTGTTTTTTTTAATTTCTGCGCTGGCGGTGACTACTTTTTCCAGTATTTATTTTAAAAATCATAGGAATACACTCTTAACCAATTAATTACAAAGGTACCAATGTGAAATGAACATATTTTGTCAATAACGGTAACGTTAACTTGTATGGGAAAAATGAGGGTATGAAAAAATTTAACGGTGTGTACCTCAAAAACTAGACGTGATAGAAACAAAAGATATGCACTGTCTACATACTATGACTAATAGAAAACTAAAATAGCAATCAGTTTTTCGGGTACCGAAACCGTGTCACGCAGTGTTATTCATATTGGAAAAATAATTTTTCGTATGACGTCATGTATGGTATTATGTATTACTAAATGTAAAGTTTATACGCCTATTGGTCTGTTTTTTACTTTTTCAAGGTTCTACCTCTGAACCGATTATAACAAAATTTGGCAAAAATACAGCTCGTATCCTGAGATTATAAGGCTATATAATTTTCATCGCAGAAAGTTAACAATTTTCCACTTGTATTCAAAAAACCCTAAATCCACGTGGATGCTACGTGCTTCAGCTAGTAAGCTCAAAAGTCATAACCATAATATGGGAAATGAGATTGTAAAATTAGAACATAACCTAACGGCAGCCAGCTCAAAGATTCACTAACACTCTCATTTAATTTAAATAGCCTAAACAAAGTAAGTAGATACTCGAATATTTTGTGCCATAGGGGTGCCGTAGGATTAAATGTTTAGGTACATAATATTTGTTAATGCATAGATCCTGACTTTCAATGTAGCAGTGTAAATAAAAAGGAATTAACAATTTAACACCAGAAAGATGCATTTATTTCACAGCCGGATACAAGAGAGAATAACATAGATAATAATATAGTCACAATAAAGCGTGCCGCGCGGAGATCTCTATGACCATCAAATTGGTGTTGCCATACTTTTTACTTTGATTTGACTACTTTGATTTGTAGGCTGCTCTGTCTTAACAATATTTATAAGTAAACTTTTGTAGCCGTAGTAGGTATTTGTTAAGCACGTTTTAGATGCAACTAAATAAACGACTTTATTCCGATAACATTATTTTTTACATTGTATCGTACAAGATAATGACCCTTGTCATTACTTAAAAGGGGTATTTTGAAATATAGCATTTAACCTCGACCCAAAAAGAGTACATACTTCATAGAGGCATTTATTTAAATTATGTTTAACGTTGACAATCTACCTACTCTTGTAAATAAGAAGTGCCAATTATAATCTAAGGTGGCATTCGTTAACATGTATTTTGAATATGAATTCCATATGAAACTAGTTTTCACGACCTCCTTGGACGGTGCACCTAGTCGCCTCGTTCGACTCCCAGTTGAGACAATTTATGAATTCAAATTCAAAATTATTTATTTTATGTAGGCCAACTTGTAGCTCTTATGACACGTCATGACTCTACCACCAGTTCGGAATGCAAATTCTGCTGAGAAGAGCCGGCAATAAACTCAGCAGTTGCTCTTTTCATAACAAAATGAAACTTCGGAAATATTTTTTTCTAAAATTAATGTATGAGTTTGGACAAATAGTACAATGTTTTAAACATTATGTAGGTTCAACAACTTTTGAGTTTCAAAACATGGCTAAAGAATTCAATACAGAAAAACAGCATCCAAAAAACAATATACCTACTTCTTTTTTCAGACAGTCGTATAATAAGGTAAAATGGCGGTCATGTGACCAACTAACAGCAATTAAATTAAATATCCACAGATAACCTTAGGTTAACCTTAGGTTTGTTTAGGGTTAATATTATGTATAAACAAGCACCTAGATGTTTTAATATTATATAAGAAACTGTACCCGTTCAAATACCTAACAAATACTAACTTAATACTAGACTTCATAAACCTACCTATTATATTGTAACCACTTCACTTGGGTAGATAGTAGTAAATAAGTACATATAGATTTTACTTTAACAAGCACACAATATACTCACCTATGACTGAGTAAGTAAATTGTAGGTACATACATATCAACTAATATTATAAATGCCAAAGTATGTGTGAGTTTGGTATGTATATTGGGTTGTTCTTTGACTACACAGCAACAATTTTCTGTTGTTGTGTACCTATCAACGTATCAACACGATTTTTTGGTATGGATATAGGTAAATATTTAGAGAGTGACTTAGAATACTTTTAATGTCGGGAATATATTAAATTCGAGAAATGTTTGCGAGGAAGATGGACTCGCCAATGCTTGAACACATGATTCAAGTGCCTCAACCCCATGTTAATTTGTGATATTTTTAATCCTATTTTTTGTGTATACTCTAGTTTAAGTTACTAACATTAGTTATAAGTACAAGATTGTTTACTAACAAAATGAGCTTCAGTTGCTACAAATAAAGAATTATTATTATTATTATTTATTAGGTCTAGCTCCACACGAGCAAATTCGCGCGCAAAAGCTAGTTGATATGTTATATTAAGTTTCTTGTATGTTTTAGCACCAAAGGTTGTCACTGTGAGCCACTAATGTCCGGTTTGATGATATAATCGCTCTTTAGCATCTGTTATGTTGAATTACTATTATGCTGTAATGTCTTTACATAATCTGAGAAAAAAAACTAGTATTTCAACGTTCTATTTTAATAAAGTTGTAAACACTTGATATCGAAATTATAAATAAAGGATAATACGAAATAAAGAATATGAATTTTAAATTAATATTAATGCATTTAAATGTGTAATATGTAGCTACATTATAATATTGTCATATTTTCTTTTGAATAGAACAACTGTTGAGTTGCTTGCCGGTTTTTCTCAACAGAATGTGCTTTCTGAACCGGTGGTTGAGTCTTGACTTGTCAAGCAGCCACAGGTCTGCCTACGTGAAATAAATATTTAAAATTTGAATTTAACTTTACGGTACCTACTAATATCCTTCATCATTGTATCTATCATTAGGTATTTATACTTAGGTTTTTGAGATAAAAATATCGATTTCTCTTGGAGTAATAAAAGCCCCTTGGAAATGTAGTATAAATATAATCATTATTGAATTCTATATAGAAATATTATGATGAAAATAGGTCAATTTTATTCGCACGCTTCTTTATTAAAGTGTTTCGTCATTGTTCTCAGATAAATAGGGCGATCAACAATCGACTCTACCTAGATCTCTGTTGTAGTTAGATATTTTCATTACTTTAAAATTGAAAATATACATAAATTTACTTTTTATACTTAAAGACAAAGCCGGCTAAAATACCAAATAATAAATGATACTTAGTATAAATGACTAAATATTATGTTAAACCTATGTGTTTTGTCCTTCCTATAACATACGTTATAGTTAAAGTTTGAACTAATTATGTGACATACGTCCTTATTATAATCTATCTGCTTTGTATCATGTTTAATAGACAAAGCAGCCTTTACCGGTGAATCTAGACATTTGAAATTAGGAAGAAATATTTCTTGAGTAGGTAAACTAAGAAGGAATTGAAGCTCTTTAGATAAAGAGGTGATCGAATTTTTCTTTTTTAAACTTCAAGCCATGCGGATGAAGTCTAGAGCATCAACTAGTGTTTAAAACTTATTGCATGGATAAAAGCATGAATTTCTAACGTCTAAAAGTAGCTATGTTAAAAAAGTATTTGTCAATTCATTTCGGCAAGGACCAGTTAGGTATGATTTGAATAAAACTTTTCAACTCTTACCTACTGTGTCTAAAATAATATGAATATTTGTCTAGAAGGTTACAAGCTCGAGGTCGATTGCTTTCCGCGACTGCTTAAATTCAATTGTTAAATGGGTGTTTAAGTCGTGCATTTTTAAGTTTCGTAATGTGTCTAATTAGAATATGAATATGTGCCTTAAAGCTTAATAGAGTTGAACTTACCGCTGGCATTGTCCTACTTTGTAATCGTGAGGAATTTTGGCTTTGTATTTTATGATATATTAAACCATAGTTTTATAATCTATAAACTATTGCTATTAATGCGCTTATAACTTAAATCTAACTTAGATGTATTTTTTATTAATAATGATGAGTAGGTAGGGTAGGTAGCTTACGTTTTAATAGATCCCATGGTGTCACCAAAAACAAAAACAATTATCACTCAAAAAAAAATCATAGGAAAACTAAAAACACGTCTGTCCAGGATATATCACTTTTGGTATCGACGGTTTAATTTAGGATTACGCGTTCGATCGCGAGCGCGCCGTTCCTCGCGATCGTGTTGGCTCGCTGACTGACGCCGAGTGAGGCTGGATGCAGGGCTTCCTTCGCCTACTGCCAAGAGAAAGTTAGCAGTTATCAAACTTGGCGGTTACGTTCGGCGATGACGCTATCTTCCCCGATTGCGTATTCAATGACAAAAGTTTTCGCGTCCCCAAGTTTGACGCGCTACTGACACGGTGAACGGACCGCAGTTGAGTCCTACTTTGGATGCTTCTTAGTGTTATTTAGTACTGTATCTACAAGCTTTTAGCTAGCTTTGTTTATAAATTAAACCTAAATATTTATTTGATAAAATTCAAGATCTTGATCAGCCGGTGCCTAAAAACACTTTATGCGTCCTTAATCCTAACTTAATTAGCATAATATATCTCTATTTTAGAATGTATTATAATATTATGTATTTATTATACATATATTGTATTCTATTATTTGCAATTTAGTATATACCCTTAGTCTAACCTTTTTGTTTTGTTTAAATTTTCTTCTCTTACTATGGGTTGCCTGGAAGAGATCGCTTTTTAGAGATAAGTCCGCCTATCTATTTTTTTACTTTTTGTGTTATATATAATAATATGTTTGTTTTTTTTTTTCAGTATACATTAAAAAATATTTCATTCATTCATTCATTCCATCTCTGACTTTTCGGACGTTGAAATATAAAATCACCCGGAAAACTGCGTTTTTCAAAGTAGGACCTACGCATAAATTAATATGAGCCTACCTTAGCAAGAGATACATTTTATTCATATTCAATATAAAAAAAATTATATAATGTGCAAATCTATTTTGATCTTGGGATTTTAGTTTATTGTACCTCTAGGTAAATTATTAATTAACGAGGAAAAAAGATGATAGGTAGGTATGACTTCTAATTGTATATTCTACCTTGTTAAAAGGCTACACTGGCTACTAAGCAAGGTATATCTTTGTATTTTAATCGTGCAATCCTACACATTTTATGTGTTTTAAGTACCTGCATATTTAAGTGGGTCGTTCTTTCGAAACTTTATATTTAAGTTTCGAATGGGGGGATTCGGATGGGAGCGTAAATATCTTAATCTACCTGCCTATATATTACATCACTAGCACATAATACCTATTTAATAGTACCTAAAGTTCCAGAAGATTCACTTCGTAAAATGATTTAAATAAATAGCGACTCTTGTTTGCACACAATAAAGTGCTATTCAGCGCTACTTACCTACCGTCTTATTCACCCAGAGTTTTCGTTCTTTCTATCACGTAACTCTTATCTCTTCGTACTTTCTGAATTAAGGTCCTCTTCGAAGGACCAAGTTCGCCATGTACGTGAAGCTCCGGAGGTTAATGTGGAGTGCGCCAGACCTGTCACTAGGTGGACCAACGACATCAAACGAGTCACAGGGAGCCTTTGGATTCAGGCGGCGCAAAATCGAGACCTGTGGAAGTCCATGCAAGAGACCTTTATCCAGCAGGACGTCTATCGGTTGATAAAGAAGAAGAAGTAGATATGTATATATATGTAGTGTAAGAAGTGTAGTTGTGATATAATAGATCTAGTGACTTGTTTGATCTATTCAAATTGTGGTATAAGGATAAAAGTAAGTAGTCTATTTGTCTCTTACATCCACTTGAGCCTTGAAGTGGGTATTTTTAACACAGTACAAATACAGTACAAAATAGTATTGTTGTAAAATAATGATCGGAAAATAAGCAACTGATTTATTTATTTTTACTTGTTACTACAGTCGTAATTTGAATCCGACGAAATAGGAACATCAAACTGACATTTCTTGGGTTGCAAGTTTCTCAAGAAAAATAAAGTGTTACTACAAAAGGATCGACACGAATAACCCACTCAGTGCGATTAAGATCTATAGATTGTAGGATATACCAATACCTACTTTTTTATTCATATTCATCTCACCTGATGGTAGGTGTAATAATGACTAACTTGGAAGGGGTATGGCAGTGTACATGCAACCCATATCCCTACTATCTGAACCCATCGCCGGCCCTCTAATAATAAAATAATAATAGAATTTTTTAAATATGTTATTATTATGTCTTCAACAAAATAACATTAGTTCGTGTAAGTTTACTTCGCCTGATCAACAATAGGATTATCGTTTTGCACGTAATATTGTGAAGCAAAATGTCATCGTGCGGTGGAGCACGTAAGCCCGATTTATTCATCTTAGGACTTTCAAATCCTTGTACCTATAAAATGTTTAATATATATATGATAGGTAGGTATAATATAACGCTAAGTGCGGCAGATAGAGTACCTGCTTGTGGCTCAAGGAGTCGTGAGCTGGTAAAGTAAAGCCGTGACAAAATAGGCAGTTACTTGATGAAAGGGTTTGTTTTAATAAAACTAAATAAAAACTTATCGGTGTTTTATAGGATACTAGTTGATGCCCGCGACTTCGTTGATGTGGATCAAGTTTTTTTGATTCCCGCGGGAACTCTCTTATTTTCCGAATCAAAAAGTACCTAGCCTATGTGCTATTCCAGACAATCTATGTCTGTGACAAACAAACAAATCGGTTCAATCATTGCGGCGTGATTAAGTAACAAACATCCATACAGCCAAACTTTTGCATTTGTAATATTAGTAGGATATATATTTCGGTGCATGTTCTTAGGAGATCTAGACTCTACTACTAAGCTTAATTTTAGTAAATAAGGTTCTGTGACGATTTTTAATTACAAGGATAAATTAGGCCATCGAAGATTAGATCATATCCT
Source organism: Hipparchia semele (assembly GCA_933228805.2). Taxonomy (NCBI): domain Eukaryota; kingdom Metazoa; phylum Arthropoda; class Insecta; order Lepidoptera; family Nymphalidae; genus Hipparchia; species Hipparchia semele. The sequence continues at coordinate 6,132,158 of OW121721.1, read as the reverse complement.
TACTAATATGTATTATAGAAGCTATAGGTACAACTAGAGCAGATAGATATAGAGATTGGAGGCCTATCCCGGATTATTTATAACTACGTGCCGTAGGCGTAAGTAATTTACATTCTGAGGATCATCTTTAAAGATATCAATTAAAATTAAGATACAAATTATAGACCTTATCTTTTACGACTCAGAAACATTGGCCGGAGAAAGACCGGCTATTAAGTTGATCACCCATTGCGTAATACGTGGGTTAAATATTATTCGATTGTGAGCGGCCAGCTTTCACTTTCGCGGGTGATAAGTTAAAACTGTATGGCGAACATGCATGGAAACATGGGCATTATCAGTACGTTTAAATGTTTACGAAAGAAATCTATGTACTTATATCTATCTTACATTACCGTGAATATGTATGATATGCAGTATATATACTACTAGTAGGGCGCGTGGGTGCGCGGCTCGCTAAAGCGAACCGCGTTTTTTCTGTTAACCAAGTAGACCTATGGGTCTTGATCATCTTTTTAGAAATTTGTATGGCCGCCATCTTGAATCCGCCATTTTGGAAGTTTTTTTCGGCTTTCTGCCAATTGGATGAGGTTTCGAGTGACATTTGGTTGAACACCCCCCACCTATCTTCAATACCCTGGCCGGTGCTCCTCACCCGTCTCCGATATCCTCAATCATCAGCTCTCTCCATATTTTTCCTCCGAACCATCACAAATTTTGAAAAGAAACCATATGAAAGTCTTGCATAGTTCCAAATTCGTCATATATTTTGTATGAAAAAAAAAATCCGCCATCTTGAATTTTTTTCTATTCATCACGTAGACCATCGGGTTCTGATCATTTTTTTCCAAGAAACTACTCTTCCATCTTTCATAGTCTCCGAGATAGACACCGACGAAATTTGTATGGCCGCCATCTTGAATCCGCCATTTTGGATTTTTTTTGAGCTCCCTGCTAATTGGATGAGGTTTCAAGTGACTTTTGTTTGAACACTCTCCACCTATCTTCGATATCCTGGCCGTGCTCCTCACCCATCTCCGAAATCCTCAACCATCAGCTCTCTCCATATTTTTCCTCCAAATGAATTTTTGTCCTCTATACGAAACCATCAGAAATTTTGAAAAGGAACCGTATTAAAGTCTTGCATATATTTTGTATGGAAAAAAATTAATTCCGCCATCTTGAATTTTTTTTCTATTCATCGAGTAGACCTTCGAGTCCTGATCATCCTTTTCCAAGAAACTACTCTTCCATCTTTTATAGTTTCCGAGATAGACACCGACGAAATTTGTATGGCCGCCATCTTGAATCTGCCATTTTGGGGTTTTTTTTCGGCTCTCTGCCAATTGAATGAGGTTTCGAGTGACATTTGGTTGAACACCCCCCACCTATCTTCGATACCCTGGCCGGTGCTCCTCACCCGTCTCCGAAATCCTCAATCATCAGCTCTCTCCATATTTTTCCTCCGAATGAATTTTTGTCCTCTATACGAAACCATGAGTGAAAAAAAATTTTTCCATACAAAATTTTACAGGAGAGGTGATCAATGAGTCAGTGAGTGAGTGAGTGAGTGAATCAGTGAATCAGCACGAGTAGCTATATATATATTAATATTATATACGTAATATCAGTCACAGCTGACTGACTAATTTACAAAGCGTAGCCAGAGATTTAGAATTTGAAGCAAATAACGTTCCCTAAGGAAGGATTTTTGAATTCCATCCCGGAAAGAACTATAGTAGGTAGGTACTTACTTCTCAATACATCATTACTTTCAAAAAAATTTTAACTTCATCCTTTTTAAAATTTTCCGATTATTGATTCTTATGAACTAGTTGATGCCCGCGGCTTTGTTCGCGTGAATTAAATAAAAAGATTGAGTAGGTAATAAACATCCTACATATACCTGTAATGTAGATATCTTGCAGAATGTTCGTAGGTACTGTCTATGTAAAAGGTACAATAACTAATATAAATACCTATTATGCACGTAATATGTAGTAAATTACTATCTAAATATATAAAAGGCAAAGGTGACTGACTGACTGACTGATCTATCAGCGTGCAGCTCTAACCACTGGATGGATCGGGCTGAAATTTGGCATTCAGATAGCTATTACGACGTAGGCATTCGCTAAGGAAGGATTTTTGAAAATTCAACCCCTAAGGGGGTAAAATAGGGGTTTGGAAAATCGAAGTTAACGTGAGCAAAGCCGCGAGCAAAAGCTAGTCAATTATAAAATACATTCTACGTATGAAAATATTTTATATTATGTCTATCAGCTTTTATTTTAACAAATAATAACGTAAATAAACCGCGTCTGGATTCACTTGATTGACAATTAATCCATTCATTAATATCATTAATCCATTGTGTAAGCGACATAATGAGATTGTCGAGACGAGCAAGAGCAAGTATCCAGATGACATGAGCATCAAGTGAAAGTAGACTCACCTCCAAACCTGTCCTTCGTGTCATCTCAACCAGCTTATGCAATACAAAAACAATCACTTGGGAAGTGGGAACGAATTTATATTTAAGTTTATAACCATATAACCATACCAGTTTTATTTGAGGTCATCCATGTGCAGATGACATGTGTTTGTAATTCGGGGTTCGAATCTCAGGCGCTCACTCAAAATGGGTGCTGCGGCTCGTGGCTGTATTTTCCAAGAAAAGCTTCTTACTCGTGGATTTAATATAGTTAAGCCTCAATAGTCCAACGGTTAAAGGTGTGGACTGAAAACTAAAAGGTCGCAGGTTCGAACCCCACCCGTTGCATTATTGTCGTACCCACTCCTAGCACAAGCTTTTTGCTTAGGTATTTGAAGGGGAGAGGAGCTCAGCTTGGCTAATATTCTTTAAAAAAAATAAAATTTAAGGTTTCCTTTTTTATGTATTTAATGTCACGAGGCTCTTGAACAATAAAATTAAATAAAAACTTCCAACTTATAGTTATGTGTGCAAAAAAATATATCAAAGAAAGATTTAAAATTAAATATCTTTAATTGCACAAATAATTCCGATATGTTTGAAATGAGTATCTGAGATTTGAACCCGGAAATACAAACACATGGGTGATCTCAAATAAAATAATCACGTGCTTTACACACACACATGGGTGATCTCACATAAAATTATCACGTGCTTTAACGACGTTTGTAATTTTTATACGTATGGATGAAATGAACAGACCTACACTTTTTCAAAGACAACAAATTAAAAACAAATCTTTTTTTATACATTTTTCTCTTCCTTCCTGCCCTCCGATTCAGACCCTTCTGATAACTTATTTATCGATCGATTCGGTTTGTTACCGTACGATAACATATATTTTCAATTCGTAAATAGTCTTGTAATCGAATGTATCTTGTCGATGTCGATAACGTAGTCGATACCGAATCGTATCCTCAAACCAAACGCTCTGAATCACACGACAAAAAATTTTTACACGAGATCGATATCTAACCGTATCGACACGGTATGTTATCGAACAGGTCTGAATCGCCCCCCTGATTCGAAAAAGGCCTTTGAGTGGTAAGTTGTCATTTTTAACCGTTTTGGTCCCTGCAGAGCTGTGGCATAGAATTATTCTTAGCAGTACCTACTCATACAAGTACCTGTATTTTATCATTGAAAAACAGGATATTCAGTTGTAATAAAATCACTTAATATGTTTATCAGTGGATATATGATAGGTCAAAATCACTAATTAGACGCTTTTTTATCAATACTCATTAAATGGCCTTGAATTTTTTGCTAATATTTTCGTGTCAATAAATATAAAAAAACTAGCTTAGATCACGTATCGTATAACACACATATACCTGTATGTGATAGTGCTGTTAAAATTAGTTCAGCTCTTTAGAGGATTATCTCGTACAAATAGATAGTCAGACGGAGAAACTTGCAGACAGACAGTTATTTTATGTTGTTATTAACCGATTCCAAAAAAGAAGGAGGTTCTCAATTCGTTGGAATCTTTTTTTTATGAATGTTCTCCGATTACTTGAAGGCGCCTGGACCGATTTGGATCATTCTATTTGTTTGAAAGAGTATACTTCCCTGGTGGTCCCATTGTCATTAAGGTCAGGATCTGATGATGGGATCCTGGAGAAATCAAGGGAACATTTCAAATTTTGGAGGCACAAATGATATACTTTGTAGTGGCGTTTGAAGTCAGTTTTGTAAAACGAATTTTTAAGTTTATATTATTTTGATTGTATTATTTTATTTCATGTTTTTATGTAATCATATTATAAGCAAAATAAGAGAAATAGAGCGATTAAAATAAAAAATACAATAATAATTTATGAATTAATTTATATTCTCATTTTATTATTTCCTTCTAAATATTCTGCATACCTATCTAGAGTAAACAATATATTATTTTATAAATCCATTAGCATAGATTTCTACTTAAAATAAAATACTAACATGTTTTTTAATAAATTTATTAAAATATGTATGTTGTGTTAAAATAGTGATCATTTTGATACCTAACGTTTGACTTTCATACCATAAGGCCTATGTGTATTAGCTATAAACATAGTATTCCATGGTAATAAATAACTTATAATCGAATGTTGTATGTACATTTTAAAATGCATAAGTAATATAGCCTATTTAAAATGTACTTACTCTTAAGCTACGACTATTTTCTACGTCTTAACGGACAGTTCTAGTAGGACAAAGGGCTAGGTTAGGGTTCATAGGGATTTCTGGGTCTCTTGCCTATCTAACGGTAATGTATTGTAAAAACAAAACAAAAATAGATAACCCTAAAGATGTTTCTGTAGCAAAATGTAGTTCGATTCTTATGATTTAGACATAGGTTTGAAAATTGAAATGCAGAAACTACGTGTTTTTGTACAAGTCAAATATTTACGGAAATTTCACTTTCAACTGTACTTAATGTGTTTCGAAATATGGCTGCATATTTCGAAATTAGTTACGCGTTCATATGGAGGGCTGATAAAGCAAATTTATATTCCCATTTTCTTCAGGAATAATATTAAGAAACGATGCTATGCTTGGGTATGATTACGTGGCAACTAGGGCAAGAAGCGGGAAAACCACGAATTTTGTAGCTTAGTTCCCGTACATGTGTTTTTTTAAGTTACTTAGTTAAATTAAAAATAGTTTCAATTTTAAGCTTATTATTATTTTTCTCAAAGTTATTTTCAACTATGCCCAAGCAAAAAGTCACGTTATTCGTAGCTCTTAGCTGCACGTAGTGTAGCACCGTGATTGAAGGACGAACCGACAAACTTTTATAAACCCTTTCGCATTTATAAAATTAGTAAGGATTTGGATTAGTTCCTGAGGTGGTTGATTAACCAGGTATGAAACCCTTGGTGCGTATTTGTCTCGCCCTTGGCCGGTTATTTATTATTTTAAATTATACTGAAGGCAAAAGAAGAACAAATATTAAAAGTAAACAAGAATTGTTTATTTTTATGATTTTCACAAATGTTATATCCTTCACAAGTCAGCCGTAGGCTGCGGTTCATATGGACACTTCTTGTTTACCTTTCAAATATTTAAGTTATCACCAAATTGTTTAGATAATATGAGAAGGTTATGTATTATTTTTTGTAACAAAAGAAGTCATGGTTCATGTAGTAGTAGGCACTACTATAACTGTGAGATACATTATTACTTTTCAGATAGGTCTAGTATACTATTAGTAATTTATTTTTATTATTATTAGCATATGCCTTAGTGTAACATTTGAAGCTTATGTTAGCTTTCGATAAGTTATTAATTTGAATGGATAAGGGATGGAAAAACTCCATCGTTTTCACATCGATACTTAATGATAGATTTACACACAGGTGACTGTGTAAATCTATCATTAAGAACTCAAACGCGTTAGATTTCCGAAACGCGTTAGTAAACCGTTCTGGCGAGTGTTCGAATTCATCATGGACTCTTTACCAGTACGACCACGTAGTCTTTTCTATCCTATCCCTAGAATATTTCTGTAAAGCGTGAAGCCAGAAGATGATCCTGAATGTAGTGAACCTAAGAGGCGGAGTAGAGTGGCAAAAGGCGTAAGTGACGTAACACATTGTGATTGAGGAATACATGGTGTGAGTAGATTTTTCGGTTTTTGGGCACAACATTTTAACATAAAAATAAAATAAATAATGTCCTCCCGACCGAATCAGGCCACGACGGCCAATCTCCACAGGGATTAGCCATCTGCGCGGGAGATATCATAGTGCACAAGTATATGCGCAAACACAGGTGCACTCTGTATTCCCTCACTCTCATAGTCCGATGGGACGGAAAATTCGACACGACTGGAGAGAGATTAGGCGAAAGAACGACGGCTTTACGTGCTCTCCGAGGCACGGGGTTGACTAACCGCCAACTTCCTAACTCCGAGCTAGCACTGAGAATTTCTTATCAGAAAAACCCAATACATTTTTGGCCAGAACCCAGGAATCGAACCTTGTCATCCGCAGTCAAACTTGCTAACCACTTGACCTACGAGGCAATTTTAACATAACATAGTGAATGGCCCTCTTCATCTTGCTTAGCGACCGAGCGGTGACAGTCACCGAACCAAAATTAAATTTTGAAAGGCTAACGACCTCCCGCTAAAGTTGGCACATTTAATGTCTTTTATCATTTAAAAGGGGTTTTTGAATTTTTCGAGTTTTTATTTGAGTTAAATAATAATATCTCAGAGTCGATAGAAGGGCAATAGAGCCAAGGATATTCGTGAAGCTCGTGACCGCATCATGGCTCCTAAATGATTTACCGATATAAGGCAATAAGGGTTTGTGGTTTAACCTATCATAGCTTTGTTATGAGCTATTTAACCTTGCAGTATAAGATAAGATTTACTGGTAATTATCAAAAGGAACTACAATGTTTTTAATGCGCGCTGTAACTATCAGGATCTCGGTCATGAACCTTGAGCTTAATATAAGATGACTCTATCTTTTTATTGGTTTTACCAAAAAGTTGCCTTATTCAATATCTATCTACTTACAATAAAACTGTAACTGGACTACATAGTATAAAACAAAGTCGCTTTCTCTGTCCCTATGTATGCTTAAATCTTTAAAACTACGCAACGGATTTTGATGCGGTTTTTTTAAATAGATAGAGTGATTGAAGAGGAAGTTTTATATGTATATTAACATCCATTAACAGTGAATGACATAGGCTATATATTTTATACCCGTGCGAAGCCGGAGCGAGCCGCTAGTTAAATATATTTTAAAAAATTTAATTGGAGGACGCTTTATTATTGATCTAACCCCAAAAAAAATTTTTTGAATTTTTTGTCTGTCTGTCTGTCTGTACGCGCATCACGTGAAAACTACTGAACGGATTTAAATGCAATTTTGTACAGTGGTAGCCGGTACTCAGGGTCAATATACAGGATAGTTTTTATCCTTAGAAACAATAACGTCCCTCCTGGTTATGGGATTAAAATTTTTGTCCATTTTACTCCATAACTCAGTTAAATCACGCCATTGTAGAGTACAGGGGTTCCCAAAGCTTTCCCTGCTCTACAGTGTTAGCGATCATGGAAAGAAAATAGAAACGACACGTTTTTAATATGGCTAGGGCAGCAGATATTCATACAAAATGTGAATGCGAATAATTTAGGTGGGTAGCCTTGTCATCACCTTTTTTGTTTGTCCTTTCATTCTATACTATGTCGTCAATCTTACCAAGGCATTCACTTGCCATCTTTCCGGGTTCATCAACCCGGATCGTTTTCGTCCTTTAAATCTAGCTTCTTGTTTTTTGTTTACTGTTACCAAAAACCCCGTGGTTTTCTTAGATATACAAATCCCTAGTGAGATAATATCTTGCCGGTCAAATAAAGCACCGTATTTTTTCGCACAGGTAGAAATGTTCTTGGAAAAGAACGTTCCGAATTTTATGAGATTATTCCAGTGTTTTTTGTTTGTGCCTTACTAAAACCTGCAACGTCCTACGCGTGGAGTTAATATTGCAAAATGCCGTGACTACTTGTTTTTTTTTAGACAAAAGTCCCATGTCCACCCTATTGGTTTAGCATAAGTAACAAAAAACAGATTTTGACAGAACACTTTCGGATTTATATTATGCTCCCACCTAGGCTCCTGACAGGTACACACACCTACGCAATGTGCATGTACACGACGAAACTACAAGTAGGGTCACACACGGAACATTGAAAAGATCAAAACTTATTTCTCGTCCATAAACAATTAAACCGAAACTAGCATCAAAGTAAATTATTATTTTTATGAGGCTCTTATAAATGCCACCCACACTCTTCATATTACTAAACGCCACGGCTACGGATAAGAAAAAAACGACAAAATATGTCAAGTATGCCAACAATCTCAACAATCTAACATGTCACGTGACATTAAAAGTCATTTACATAAAGTTTTTCTATGTATGGTAAAGTTTCATTTATATGTCTTTATCTGTGGTAACGGAATATTTTTCTTCTGTTTTAATTATTTTATAGAGCCCAAACAGTTATATTTAGCTCCGCTTAAACATCTTTAAACTTAGTATTTGTATTAAACATGCTACTATGTGTTGCTTAGTCCTTCATGTGTGCAATAATGGAATAACTAGGAAGACAGGCTTGATTTACTGTATTAATTAAAAACCTATAGAGACCCGGGAAAAAGGGACCCCGACGAAATTTTTAACTATCTGATAAAGCCATGGGCAAAAGGCATTGATTTAAAAAATAGACAGATTTTCTGTTGAAACAATTTTTGAAAAGTTTGCTTAAAAATCAAGTACCAGTCATTTATTAAATTTTTGGGTTCCAACTTCTTAACGTTTACAGACACTTCATAATCGAAAGAAGACGATATTAAAATTAATAGATGCGGAAATTCCTAAAGTTTAGAATATTTTCATCTGCTGCCAACATAATATTAGCGACTCATGTGATTTAAAAGCCAAAAGTCGTTTAAAAGTTAGTCAATTACCAATGTAACTATTGTCTCTCCCGAGAAACGAAGTCTTGGTGATTTCGTTTGTTTGAACAGCATAGTTTGAAAAAAGTACCAAAACCCACCCAAGTGTTAAATGAGATTGGTGTTTGCGAAAAAGTTACAATAGGTAGATGCAATGGAACAGCTGATTGAATGGAATTTCAATAGTTACAATGAAATATAGGTATAGGTCTACACCCACTTAATTTACTTTTGTCGAAAATAGGCCCCTATATCATAAACAAGGAGATTCTTTTTATACTTACCTGTCATATGCTTACCTATATATATACTTATATAGTTTATCAAAAGATTGGCTCAGGCCTACGATTGAAGTTTTTTGTTTTTTTTAACAAACAAATAAGATATTAATTTTATTATAATTCTTTTTTCGTTTTTTTTTTGATTGGCAGACTTATCTTATTTTTAATCAGTAGGTATTAAAAATTTCAATTCTTAGAATTTATTTATCTAACAATACTCGTATCTCGTAGGTACAAGTTTGACTGGTATGTAAGCAAATCCTAACTTTACCGGTTTCTAAGTGCCAATATAATTTGATAAAAGGCCAGATACACGACAGCCGGCTAGAGTCAAGTTACTATTAAGTTATATTATGTGCCTAAAAGAAAAACAACAACAAAGCCTATATGCTACTTGTCAGTATTCGTGTATTCGTATCTATCTCCAGGATGTGATGTTAAGGGTCATGTAAAAAATTATCAGTTTCACATCCAACTCACTAACTATTCACTAACAAATCCACTATGGTCACGAGTCAAGTTAAAATTTGGACCATAGCTTAAGTCAGTGTAGTATGAATACTCACTTATGCAACCCACCTTATTTAACAAGCTTTACTTTAGTGGTATATAACTTTACTCTAACCGCTTAATGTACAACCGGCGAAGAGTGAGTTTTTTAACTTTAACGATAATAATAATCTGACTTTAACGTAATATATTATAATAATTTTGCTTGGTGTTCAACTGTCCCTTGGTGTTACGCAATCAAACCAAAAAGGTTTACAGAACTTCAATGGATGTACAAGTCACATGACTATGTTAATAGGTGATAAAACGGATGGGCTAACCAAGACACCAATTAAAAGATGCGTTCGAGTGGGCAACTAGGTTTATTATTATTAATTTGAATAAATTATTGCTGTGGCCTATGTTTATGAGGATTGCATTTCTGAAATTAATTGACCGAGCGATGCGTAGTCTCTAAGCCTTCTTGGGTAAATCTGCAATTTGTCTGGTTGTCAGAGCCATAAGGTATAGGTACTTGTATCTTCACTTCACCTTCATTAAAAATTGTGAAAAAGTCCATCTATCTTCTTTTTCTTTATCACCCGACCGACATGGTGAACAAAGTTCTTTTGCATGGACTTTCACCATGGACTGTGCTTTCTGGTGTTGGGTCGCTACTCCAGCACTTAGGGAGCCCAACGACCAACAGATTCTTGAACTATCTGCCCCACTCATTTCCACTTCAGCTGAGCTTTGTCGGTAATTTCAATTCTTCTACGGACCTTATCATATCTGATTTGATCTCGTAGAGATACTTTGCGCATAGTTCTCTCCATCGCCCGCTGAGTGACCGTCTATAGACTCATCGAAATATTTCTCGTATATGTAGAGGAGTTTTGTCTTTCATCTCCAAAACTGTGCGCATATGCGCAGAGCTGGCCAACGGAATTACTACTACCATACTAAGTATCAAATTAATCTTCTCTCTCCTGAAGCCATGTCTTTCAAAGCTGGATAGAGCGGAGTCGTGAATTTTGTGCAAGTTATGGGTAATATTCCTTTTTATGTGTAGAGAACATCAACCTAGCAAGAAGAAGATAGGTAATATTTCCTTCCATTCTAGTGAACACGTGCTCTAATTCCGGTATTAGCATAACAATTTGTTCACGGAAAACATCGTCATTTTTAATTCTGGGAGCTCATTGGAAATGATACATCAGTTATTTTGCTTACCTTTACGCTCACGATATTTCCAATGGGATTTCCTCTGACTGAGACCCATCTCATCATTTACTTAGAAATAAGATGTCTGTTAATAAAGTAATTTGGATTCTTTTTTACTTTGTTTTAAGAATAGCTGGTTTTCATACAATATTTTAGTAATACACAAACCGGAACATGATAAACTACTAAAATGACCCTTTAATGTATTTTTAAGCGCAAAATAAACCCGCTTAATATAATTAACTTAAATAACATGGTAGAGAAGAATAAAAAAGTTTATTTTGGAATTATTAAAATAATAACCAGTCTTCTTTCAAAAATATATGAAACTAAATTACGGAAGGAGCAATATTTATTACACAGTAATTTTTAAATTAGCCTCATTGAGCTTTAGATACGATCGACAGATACTGCAGTAAGTAACCTTCCACTGTTAAGTTCCGATATAATTTACTTGAATTAAACATCGTAGTTCGTACATCCAAGCACTCGATAATTACACACTGTGTAGGTACTCGAATATACACTGTACATATTCATATTATAATGACCAGTAGAGTTTTTATTAATTTGTCTTTAGAAATTTTTGATACATATAAGCAGGTACTTTTTTCAGCATTATTTTCTGTATCTATACTATAAGACATTATTATTCATCCCTTCGTAAAAAAACTTTATTAAGGAAGTTATTTAAATTAGGCACAGAGATACATTGCATTGCATTCGGGATTATTTTTATCCCGGAAAATCAAAATCTTCCATTCACATCTACCACATAGTAATATACATTGTATAGTCATAAGTTATAATCACTTAAGTATCGCAAATTATAGATGAATCCACATCTGCCCTTTACAAAAAGAGGGGGGCGTACAAATATGTATAATGGTAGGAGAAAGTGGCTTCCGTAAATGCAACCAACGCGGGAGCATGTGACTTCGCTCATGTGGCTACGGGCAGCTCAGGGTTGGCAACCACGCTGTTAAAAATAGCATTTAATTAAATTAATATTATTAAATAAAATTAAAGTGTTCAAAAAACTGCGTGTTGACTGAGTATTAGTTGCATCAATCGTCTTTAGAATAAATCCTTAAGTATTCATCATGTGATTTTTACAGAATTGCCTGCCTGTCTTCATTATCATTCGTAAACAGACTTCCGAGCTATAAATAAAATGCGTTGGTTAAAATAAACGTTCATAGTACATGCACCATGGTGACTAATGTTAATAAACTCTATTTAAGCGCATGCATTAGGGCCTGAATATTGGCAATATAGGTCACCTCGCAATTAAAGTGAAGAATAGCTTGGTCATAAAACCTTTTTTTTCTCGATTTAGAACGTCTGCCCATGCCTTTAGTTCAAGTGGATAAGACTCTCGGATAAATTGGCTTGTCTTATTTAACATTTTTTTAAACGCCTAGTATTTCTTATAGCCTAGTACGTCTTTGATATACTTTATTATTTGTACAAAAAGTTGCTAACCCTAGAGCAGTCAAACAATGCTACGCATACACTCTGCACAACGCTAAAAAATACATTAACTACGCAGAGGGATTTCCCACCTAATACAAGATCTAGAGAGGTCATAATCCCGTGTAAATATATATCGTACATTACGACTTGGGGTGCCCGATTGCGAAAACTATATGTATGTAAACTGGGGTAACGTAACGTTCATGTTACGTGGCATTTTGTATGTCTAACATGTGCTTTATTGACATAGAAAACGATTTCACAATACTAATTAACGTGTTTACATTCATGTGAAATAAGATAGTTTAGACGCGTATCTGGATTTTATTAGATTTCCCAATAATAGGGCATGCCTAGTTGAGTAACCGTTTACGGTGTATATAATTTCCGATGCCAATTCGATTTTTACCTCAAGATTCAATTGCGCTAATTCATTTTGACGACCTCCCTGACGTAGTGGTGAGTGCTATGGTCTTATAACTAGGAGGTCTCGGGTTCGATTCCCAGTTTAAATGGATCTTGATTTTTTTGCATGGATATAGTTAAATATCTAAAAATACACATAGGTTACTTTTTACAGAGGGATTGTAGGAAAATCTAACCCCACGCGGACAAAGTTTTGAGAATTAAATTAAAAAGAAATTAGTGTGCTTAGGTCTAAACTACACAGATCGACAAAGGTTTCGCCTAATTTAAGTAGGTTGAACATAAATTATTTTGGGCTAACTCTCTATACGTACGTAATCACCCACTGAGCTGTTTTTTAACAACTACTAACTAGCGATGAGGGTGCTATACCCGCATCGCTTACAACAAAGCTTACAACATCACAATAGTTTTTATTGACCTTATTTTATACAGGTTGACACTGATCAAAAGAATAATCAATATTTCTTTTAAAAAGCAATTTTCGAAAGTTGGACCTCATAACTGGAAACGAACTGTGTTTTTCTCTAAACTGAAGAAATATTTTATTAGAATATTGAGTCAAAATAATAAATTCCAATAATAAATATTTATTCGGTACTGAAATATCATAGTGACAAAGATTTCAACGCGTGCTGAAGAAATGGAACGAGTAAAAGAGTTCAACGCGCCTCATGTTATAAAGATGAATTTTTTTTAAAGTACTCGAATAAATGTGAAAATTATCACTACCGATTTGTCACTCTTAAAATTTATTCATTAATTTTATTACCTACATATATCTGTTATTTAATATCAATTGTATACTACACTATATTTACTTGGTATACTAAGGGAAAATTGTTTCAAATTATGTAAAAGGACAGTATTTCCATGCATGCAGTGTTTATTTATTTACTTATTTATTTATTTACAGTCACTGTTTGCAGCATGTCGCAAATAATGTATTTGCTTTGGTGCAAACCAGACTTGAGGTATTATAAGCAGTCATTTTACCCCCGACTCAAAAAGAGGAGTATTACTACAAGTTGAACTATTTTGTATGTATGTCTGTCTGTATGTCATCGTAGTGCTCAAACGCATACATTAACGGATTAATTGCAGGTTTTTATAATACTAAACGCAACATAGTAAAATCATGCTTTATTTGCTTTCTGAATCTGCATTCCGAACCGGTGTCATAACGTGTCATAAAAGCTGCAAGTTAGCCTACATGAAATAAATAATATTGAATTTGAATTCATTTAAAAATATCTGTAGATCTAGCATTCATTAGTAAAGCCTACGTCATAAAAGGAACCAACTGTAAAAATTTCAAGTTTCTAACTTCAGTAGTTTAGGCTGTGCGATGATATCTCAGTCAGTCAGTCAGTCAGGACTTTGAATTTTATATATATAGATTACTATCCGACAACGGAACAATTGGGTGTTGCAGAAAGAGAAAACAAAAAACGATAGGTTATAAATTAATTTTTAAACAGAAGCTTGCCGAAAACCGGCTAACGTGTAGCTAGTCGGTTTAGAAAAACTTTATACAATATACACCAGTATTCTCATTGACTGTAGGTACTGATAATATTATAGGATTGATCCGGCGTACCTTGCACGTGCAAGATATCCAAGACATTAACAACGCATGACTTAACTTATTTAACTTTATAGCTACCTATTATATTATTGCCTATCACATAAATGTTATGAACGAAAAAAATCGATAATGCAAATCAACCGCTATTTGATATGTAAATAAATACATTTAATATTATACTTTATGCATACCTACAGATAAAAAAATTATTATTATTGCATTATAGATAATAAGATAATAGATATAATAAAAATTACTTATCCGTTACTAGTATTTTCCAGTGACTTCGTCCGTCTGGAGTTAAACTTTAAATATCAACTATTTTTATAAAAATATCACTCTCTAGTTTTTAAAAGGTATTTGATTGAATAACTAATGAACATTTCAAACAAACAAAATTTCGCACTTACGATGAGAAATATAACTATATAACCACAAAACAAGCAAAAATCTTGTTCCGAACGACGAAAAGTATAATAGTACTTCATTGTTAAATGACATGACAAATTACGACAAATATCTGCCATTACGCGCTTCATTTACCGCACGCTTGTAACATTTCCATATCTTTTTATACATATACTATAAAACCATTTATATAAAGTCATTTATAAACGAATGAGAGCGATGATCCCGCAGAAGTATAAACTTTGTTTCTGTGTAGTTTGGGACTCCATATTTTGTACATAATTGATCGAAGATCTTAATTTATAAAAAGTGGACGGATGTAGGGAACCCGAATATTTTTTGCTATAAAAACCTTATTTGCCACTGCATAAAATATGATATTAGGGGTAAGTATATTGTAATATAGTCTCTATAAGGATAGGCGTAAGAATCACGTATACATCTCTACATTTTAAAGCTCGAAACGTCTTTGAAAATGTCAAGGCTGTCATTGTCTCGCCGTCACATGACCAAGTCACATGAGTGGAAGGTTTGCTCCGTTTTGTTCTATTTGAGCGCTTCTCTTTTGTTTTATCTAATAATAAAAATAGTATACTTCATACATTTTATTATACTAGCTATTGTCGTGACTTCGTCCGCGTTAATTTTGTTTAACGTAAAATAATTATTTTCAAAAAACCTCGTCGTTTTATTTAAGCCACAACGCCCAAATCCTCACAGTTTAAGTGCGCAGTTTCCTGCATGATTGAAAAGTTGGGATCTGGAGTTCAATTACGTAGTCTAAACTTGGTACCTACAAAATCAATTATTTATAATCACTAGTTCATAAAATGTCCTCTATCTTAATTTTTTTTTTTTATCTAATAAAAGCAAGGCTTTATATTCTTTGATCTTCCAAAAAGCGTAAAGCTTGACCTAGGTACGACAACAGTTAACGGTTGAGTTTTGAACCTTTCGGTTTTCAATCTGCCGCCCTGATCGATGCGCTATTGAGGCTTTTAAGGATCCGAATAAATCTATACAGAACATGCCAACTTCGCGTCGCTTAACCAATATTGTACGTTGTTCCGATTACTCCGAACGGCCGCCGCATTCCGATTACCCGATGCGAGATTAACACACATCCTTGTTATTACGAGAGGTGTCATTGTTCTGTGATGAGTAATGTATTATAGAGCTACTAGCTTTTCCCGTGACTTTATTCGCGTGAAGTTTGATTTTTACGGATTAACGCCGCAACCCTCTGGTTTTTCGGGAAAAAGTAGACTATAATATCACTCTCTAAGTCCTCAATTATACCCATACAAATGATATCACGTCGATGATCCATGATCGAAGGACATTAGATAGGTACTAAGGGGCCTATTTTCTCTAGAAACATCTTCTTTGTTTTTTTTTAAAGCAGTCAGTGAGGCTGAGATCTGAAGACGGAACTCTCATTCTACTCAAAATCAAGACAGAGTTAAATCGAGACACATTTATGTCAGAGCATATTTGCGTCTCGTTTTAACTCTGACTTAAGTTCAAGTTGAGTTAGAGCACGCTCTATAGACTTAGCATGAAAGCCTGAATAATTTATGAGTATTTATTGTATTCTGTGACTTTGGCATGTTCATCGTAGTGTTTTAAATATATTACTCTGTGATATTACTAATTTCAGAGACAACAGAATAAGATCTCTTCTATTATCTCTGACTAAACTTTTTTTTATATGAATAGCGGGCAAACGAGCTGGCGGGTTACCTGATGTAAAGTGATTACCGCCGCCCATGAACACTTGTAGTACCAGAGGCACCACCAATGCATTGCCGGCTTTTCAGGAACTTATTGGTTCGCCCCTTGAATAACCCCATATTGTAAGGGAATACTGTCGAAGGGACACTGCGTCTACACCTAATACCTATACAAAACATTATGCGGAAAAAGTTTCGAAGGTTAGTTATTGAAGATTTTCCGTAAAGCGCCATCTATTTCAAATGCTCGATACTAGAATCGAAGTGCTAGCTAACATCGAATGGAGTACCGATATTTTCCGTAGCCTTGACTTTCAAGTAGTTTGGGTAAGTTACGAAAGGTGGCTAAAATGATTCCTCTCTCGATCTATAAATCTGTTACAGAACCTTTATAAGTATGTATTAACTTTTAGTACCTATTCAAACTAATAATCACCTATGTATTTTAATAATGCGAGAGTGTGTATGTCTGTCTATTTATTTAACATGGCTTAATTTTTTTGGTGGCGTATAGATTTGTAGCATCTTGGAGATCATAAAATACTTTTTATCCCGCATAAATAATAGTCCCCACATTGTTTTTCAAAACTAACTAGATCCACACGGCACACACACACAAACCAAGTCGCGGATAGCAAATAGCTGTACCTACTTGCTAATGCCCACGACTACATCCCCGTGGATTTAGTTTTTTAAAATTCCCGTGGGAACACTTCGATTTTCCGGAATAAAAAGTAGTCTATGTCACTCTTCAACTATATACTACCAAGGTATCAAGGTCCTCCAGACTATAATCTATCTCTGTGCTGAACTTCAGCCAAATCGATTCAGTCGTTGTGGTGAGAAACATCCATTCATCCATCCATACATCATAACTTTCGTATTTATAATATTAGTGCTATTAGTAGCACTAGCTAATAGTAGGAAATACTTAGCCATATAAAAAACTAGCTTTAACCCGCGGCTTCGCTCACGTTAGGTTCAATTTTTTAACCCCCTATTTAACCCTCTTGGCGTTGAAATTTTCCAAAATCCTTTCTTAGCGGATGTCTACGTCCTAACGGCTACCTGTATGCCAAATTTCAGCTCGATCGGTCCAGTGGTTAGAGCTGTGCGTTGATAGATCAGTCAGTCAGTCAGTCAGTCAGTCACCTTTGCCTTTTATATATTTAGACTAGCTTTAACCCGCGGCTTCGCTCCCGTTAGGTTCGATTTTTTAACCCCCTATTTAACCCTCTTGGGGTTGAAATTTTCCAAAATCCTTTCTTAGCGGATGTCTACGTCCTAACAGCTACCTGTATACCAAATTTCAGCTCGATCGGTCCAGTGGTTAGAGCTGTGCGTTGATAGATCAGTCAGTCAGTCAGTCAGTCAGTCAGTCACCTTTGCCTTTTATATATTTAGATTACGTCAATCCGATGCTCCGTAGTTGCATGAATGCAGGACAAACCAATAAGCAAACAAATAAATAATCCGAAAAACAAACACACTTTCGCTTTTATGTTAATAACGAAGTTAGGATTTAGTATTGTTTTAGTTTCTTACCTATATCTCTCCTTAATACTTACTAGATAGTATGTAGCTTGGGGTTCAATTCGCTTGAATCCTTTGTTTTTCCAGGATAAAAAGTATCATAAAAGTCTTCACAAAAAATGTTTCACGTAGGTAGTTAGTTACCTATTTATCATAAAATTTAATATTTTTGTCTACAGCATGGCTTATTATACTTACTAAGTAGGTTGTTATTCGAGCAAGTGAGAAATAATATTATGTTGTTTTAAAGTAACAAAAGGAAGTGTGTTTGTTTGTTCCCACACTTGGTCATGGAACAGAGCTCATATTATTTCATTGTCATAAAAACCTAGTAACCTCTTAATTAATATTAAGTACCATTGCAATACCAATATATATTGCAAACATTGGTTCAAATATTGGCCTTGGAACTAAATGTTGGGTAAGTAGATATGTTTGGAATTCTCAATTTATTTTATTTTAAATAAGTAAGTTCAAAGAACTCCCTTCGATGACATACTATTTACACTTTCTATATTTTTAAACTAGAATATTTGTAAAACATCCGGCTCGAAGGACCATTTTACATTAAGTATTTAAGTAATTACTAAAGTTAATTTTAAATAATTTAAAAAGTACCTGTTGCAGTGCCAAACATAGCCACATAAGATAAAAATAAAATTATGAAGGTAGTTTGCCAAAGTTAACAAAGATATGGGTAATACAAAAACTGTTATTAATAAAATGTAATTTTTTAATATTTGGAAACTAGGTCCAATATTGGCCACAAATAGACCAACTTATATCATGTGTGTGTTTTGTCCTTGCGCGTGGAGGCCCGCAGGCGGAAGTGAGAAGGCGAAAGAAAGTACTCACGACCGGTCCTTAGTGGGCCAGTGGCAGGTCCATACCACAGCACAAAAAAATCAGTCTAACAACCTGTACCAACTATTGATATACTTACATATTTCACTAGCCGGAAATTGTGGACTATTTTATACTTCAACCATAGGTACATGTACCTAGTTAGATAGTTTTGTAGATGAAAAAATGAAAAATGATTTATAAATAAGAAGTTCTCTAAAACATTAATCCGTCGTTGGGACATCCTTTTAAGTAAGTATTATACCTGTACAAGGATGTCCCGCTCCTCCTTAGAAAATCTATATAATGAACTTAATATTATTAAAATAATCAACTTTACAATTACATTTAAATAATCAAAAAGTTAGTGTGAGTGTTTCTGTGTGTGTGTATGTATGTGTGTGTTATAAATTGAGTAGGTACAACAGAATTAATCCTCTTATTAAAGTATGACGTATGAAACGAAAACGGTGCTTATGATGTCAATAACAGCGCATTGATTCCAACTTTCGAAATTTGTTTGATATTATGCTAATTTAGTAATTCGAGGATTGTAAAACTTTAGTCAGAATATGGCTAAAAAGTTGCAAAATTAGCGTAATTTCTGGGTAACTTTTTCCTCAAACCTCAAACATTGAAGAATAAAAAAATGTGTTTTCTTGGTATAGTGGAGGCTCAATTATTTGGATCTCAGTTATGGATTCGCGATTATCCGGACCAAATCTTTGTATCTTTGTATTATTTGTATTATCCGGACCAAACCTTTGTATCTGTTCCCTCGTAGCTCTCTAACGAATGGACCGATTTTGATACGGTTTTTTCGTTTTAAAGGCTTACAATGATAATGATTGAGAGCCAGAAGTAATTAGGTTGAGGTGAAATGAATGAAGCCGTGTTGTAATAAAACATGTTATTTCTTTTTATTAAAAATCGGGTTTTGAACGTAAGTAAATATTTCTTCATTACATACCATGGTTTTAAATCAGAAAATCTCCGTATAGAAAATTTAATAGAATAGGGAAAGTTTAGATATAAGATAATAGTTTCGTGTAGCTTCAGAAAGTTACAGTTAATGTGACCACAATTGTGTGGTACGTTCGCCGATGATACATGACGTGACGTTGACATAACACATTACACTACATCTCACGTGTAACTGTACAAAGATAATGCTTTTAAAGGCAAGCATCCAGCGGATGCTCTATTATTCGTTACGCCCATGCGTAAAATCAAAGATCAAACGGCTTTCGCCAAAAAAGTTCACGATGAACACAATTATGTGGCACATTTGCCGATGATACGTGACGTGACATTGACATAACACATTACACTACACGTAAAGCACGTAAAGCATTATCACGTAATCTTTGTACAGTCACCTGTACAAAGATAATGCTTTTAAAGGCAAGCAACCAGCGGATATATTATTCGGTATTCCTGTGCGTCAAACCAAAGATCAAACCGCTTTCGACAAAAATCAAAAAAGTTCACAATGACGCTGCAGTTTTCGTTAGCTACAGACAGTTACATTTAGTGTGACCACACTTGTGTGGCACAAATTCGCCATTGATATATTATGATGTGACGTTGACATAACACATTATACTATATCTGACGTGCACATAATTTAGGTTACGGAATTAGGTTATTGAAGATTTTCAAGCTAGCAGGAACCTTCTGTTTTTCGGGGATAAAGGTAGCTTATGTCCACTATGTCACTCTCCAAATCTTCAACGATACTCATGCAGAATCACTTCGATCTATTGCTCCGTTGCTGTATGATTGAAGGACAAATCAAAAACCAACGAACAAACACATTTCCAAGTGGATTATAAGGATTTGCACAAGTTACCTTCTCGTAAAACTACAAACGGTTTGCTTTTCATAACGTTGATCAGCAATCGCGTTTAAAATTTATTGCAGCTGTTATCTCTTCAGCGTTGTTGTGGATGCTTGCCTTTATACTATTTGAAAATAAAATAAACCTAACGTGAACTGGTGTGGAAACAATTACTATTAACCGAGTAGCGGTGTATATTGAACCATTTATTTACAACTACAAGTAGTTAGATACGAGGAGGTACATAATGCAAACAGTGATAGTATCTTCTGTAATCGCTGAGCGCGGTGGATTCAGTAGTGAGTTGTTCATGGCTTGCTGATGATGGTGAGGACCATAATGGTGGGAGGCTTAGGCCGTAGCTAGTTACTACCCTACCGTCAAAATACGTGCCGCCAAGCGATTTAGCGTTCAGGCACGATGGCGTGTAGAAACCGATTAGGGGTTGAATGGACACTGCCGTACCCCTTTCAAGTTAGCCCGCTACCATCTTAGACTGCATCGTCACTTACCATCAGGTGAGATCGCAGTCAAGGACTAAATTGTCATCGAATAAAAAAAATGACGTGATGTACTTATTTACCAGCCCTGAGCTTCATTATGAACCTAATAAACCCTCTTCAAGTAAAGAACTAAAGCCTTATATTCAAAACATTTGTGGGCAAAACGAATAGCATCTAGACTCATCTAATGGAGAAACCCAAGTTTAAACTGTCAAAACTGGTGTGCAAACAAAGTATCAAAAGCGCTGGTAACGCAACAACTTTCATTAAACTTGATATCCGTATTTAGAAAGAAATGAGTAAAATTATGAATTTTGACTTCGAGCAAATTCTTGGGTTACGCAAGAAAACTACATCAGCAGCTTTCTTTCCTAGAAACAGCTTTTAATGTAGTGTATTTACTTTTAGAAAACTGGCTTAGGTTAGGTTATAAATGGACATTATTTTAGAAAATCCCAACGGTATAAAAATAAACTTAGAAATAGCACTATCGTCTGGTGGGAGGCTTTGGCCGTGGCTAGTTACCATCCCAATATTCTTTTAACAAACAAAAGAAAAATGTCAAAGTACTCAAGGTGATAATGAGTAACGCAAACATTTGGAGCGAGTGTTCCACATTGCGAATACGTTAACCCTACGAATATAGCCGTAGTATGACTGTGTCATATGAAATTGTACTCAAGTTACAGGGAAACAAGGGAATTTTGTGGTAATCATTAAAAAGTCACTATTTTTTTATTTTATGGGAATTATCACCTGATGGGAAGAAAAGATGTAGTCTAAGATGGTAGCGGGCCAACTTGGAAGGAGTTCGGCAGTGTACATTAAACCCATACCCCTCATCGGTTACACGCCATTGTGCCGGAACGCTAAACCGCTTGGTGGCACGTCTTTGATTGTAGGGTGGTAACTAGCGACGGCC
The DNA here is from genome assembly GCA_933228805.2 of Hipparchia semele. NCBI lineage: Eukaryota > Metazoa > Arthropoda > Insecta > Lepidoptera > Nymphalidae > Hipparchia > Hipparchia semele. The sequence goes on along the minus strand of OW121721.1, from coordinate 6,109,934 downwards.
AAAACTGCCCACCAGAAACACTAAAGGAATAATTCTTGATTCAAATTCAAAATTATTTATTTCATGTAGGCAAACTTGTAGCTCTTATGACACGTCAAGACTCTACCACCGGTTCGGAATGCAGATTCTGCTGATAAGAGCCGGCAAAAACAGCAGTTTTTCTTTTCATAACAAAATACTACAATATTAAGGTAGGTATAGCTTCATAATATTACAAAGTAATAATTTATTACGCTATCTTGTGGGCAGCTGGATGCCAAGCCGATTGATTTCATGCAACTGCAATAGATCATAACTTATTTTATACAGTATTGTTGCAATGATAAGGTTCAAATTCACATCATTAAAATCTATCGAGACTATTTTCAAAAAATCTGTTTTCGTAATTTTAGGAATTTATGGTTATATATATCTATAATATGTTACTTAAGTTAATATAATAAGGTAATAAGGTTAAAAATTGGCATAATTTATAATTTTGCTGCAACATAATTCTCACAGCATTGTGTATAAGTGTGAGTGTTAGACAAAGTCGGTGCAAGAGAAAGTCATGGAGGTCCATTCACAAGCCGCATACAAATATTTGAAGCCGCCTCCAATTCCAAAAACGGTTTTACACATTTCTTGCTTTGGGTGCTGTACAGTGACATTAACCTGTACAAAGTTGTTATGACCATTTGGCAAATTAAAGCTAGTATGTCATTAGAAGAGATATACAGACACAATATGTACCTAGTATTGATGGCGCCGTGGTATCTGCACTGATTAAGTAATATAAGTATATTCGATGCATCTTATATTTCAAGCAACTGCAGTAAGTACCTACCTATTCCACATTGACAGACTAGCTACAGCGGAATGATCCTAATTAGATATAGGGATGGATAAATGGATGGATGGATGTTTGTTACTCCTTCACGCCAAAACGAATGAACCAATTGGGCTGTTTGGAATGGAGATAGCTCATATCCAGGATTAACACATAGGCTACATTTTAACCCGGAAAATTATTATCGTTCCCGCGGGAATCCAAAACCCTTAATCCACGCGTACGAAGTCGCGGGCATTAGCTATTAAAACAATTTATATTGTGAATTTTTGCGAGCTCGCCGTTATAACTGCATATAGGTATAGTCAGCTTATAAAAACTTACTAAAAATGGTTTATCGTCGCGCTATTGCGTGAAAGCGTTATAATTATGTAGCTTGAAGGCTGAATGGTTTTTATTATGGTAAAAATATAGTAAATTAATATTATTATCTAACTCACTATTATCCTAATGAGCCTAAGTTGTTAAGGAATTGGGTATCCTGCAGAGTACTTGGTGCAACAGCATCACCTCAACCATGTCTTGGAAATAACCTGAAGTAACAGTACACCAAATTTCAAATCAATCACACCAGTGAATGTTTAATCGCTTAGGACATGAATGTTGATCTTCAAACGCTTGAGCAGATCTTCATAAATTATAGCTAAGATCCAATTCGATTATGTCAGCTTTCAAACAGAGAAAACAGCATCAAAATCGGTCCAATTGGGACTATGAGGGATCAGTCACTCACACCCAGATACACACATCAAACTTATATAACATCCCTCTTTTTTGTCGGGTGTTAAAAACCCTCTTTCGAATTCAGACCTCATGTATATTTAGGAACTTATTTCCAGATTTTATCTAAAATTCATAGATCTTTTTTGCGGTTTTAAAGAAAAGTGAAAGTAAAACCACAGAGTGTGAGTCAAACTTAATGTTCAAACTTATTGAAGTTTTACAAGAAAAAAGTATAGGTGGGTCGTTCTACTTTTCTACCGACAATGAAACGACGTTTTTCTGTTTTTTTGGTTTTTGAACTATCTATAATTGTGTTTTATGTGTGGGATTTAAAAAAAACTGCATCTGTGTTTTCATTAGTACTAATTAAAGTTTCCTTCCTAGCTAATATTGATTCTTTTTTAATGTTGGTTTTTGAAAAAATAATGTGACAGAGTGGCCTTTTTCTGTAGAGACAACATTTCAGTTTACCACTCTGTCACGGCATTATACAGAAAACGAACGTATAAAATATGCTGGTTAGAGAACATGAAAAATGACATAATATTAATAGATAAGAAAAATATGGACGTTTATTCGAACCGAATAAAAAACCGTTTCTATTAATACTCCAACGAGATGCCATAATAAGAAGAAAGACAGACTATTGTCGGTAGAAAAGTAGAACGACCCAGGTACGTTCGTTAGTAAGATGTTCTAGCATTACCATTTAGATAAAATTTGCATTAAATTCCAGTATTGGGCTTGAAGTAAAAGCGGCGATATTTACCAATCGATTGCCTTCGATTTTACGTCACGTTATCAATTACACTTTAAACGCGTTTATATACATAACCTTAAGTGAAAGTATGGGGCTTGCCCCCACATACTAATGATAAAATCGTTTAAAGATTCCGAAACCACACGCCATCGCACTTTTCTCCAACTAGACATGCCCAGTCGGCAAATAAATTGAATAAATTAGTCAAACGAACTTTATCTACCCCTCTTCGAATCTCAAAGATTAAAATATCTTATGAACAGAAGTGCTACTGCCTTTATCGATATTCTACGTTTTCAACAGACTTATTCATTAACTATCCAAAAATTAAGTTTAGAAAAATCTTATTAGGGAGAAGAAGTTGGTATAGAAATAAAGCTAATGATTCCAAGTAAATTTTTGTACGCGGTAATATCGACGTATGTACGTCGATATTACCGCGTTAAAGCTCTGTGATTAATGGACGGTGAAAGTCTACGCAGTCGCTGATCTATGGCCAGTGAGGCTACCATCACTACTTTCCTTCCCCGCGTGTGACGTAATGCTATAAAAGAGAGTGTGCTGAAGACGCCGCTGCTATACCGTTTCCGATCGCCTGCCTCGGTGATAGCGTCCCAAACACCGAAACAGAAGGACGCGGGCGGAACCTTTTCCGCAAGAGCCCTAAGGACTCGACAGTGAAAACAAGGTGAAGTGAATTAAGTGCAGTGTCAGTGTCAGTGCTGTGTTGTCGTGATAGCAACAGTGCGGTAGCGGCTGGACGGGCGGCACTGTCGCCATCGCGGTGGTACTGACGGCGTTGATTAAAGGCCTCTATTTGTTTCAGATACGGGATGAGGTCGTTATTGTTGTTAGCGGCAGTGTGCTGCTTAGTGTTGTCGGCTTACGCGAGCCCGATCTCGCGGCCGGAGGAACCTGAGGCGAAGGAAGTGGGAAGGCAAGCCGCTGCGGCCGCGCCCGCTGCGCCCGCCGCCTCGTCCGACGACGACGACGACGAGGACGACGACGACGACGACGACGTCGATCTCGACCCATTATCAGGTAGACGATGATCTAAGGGCTGTGATTAGATATTTCATAGACACGTACATTTTGTAAGCGCAGGTGTTATCGCAGTCGACATAAGAACTTACATGACAGGTAGTGGTCAAATATAAACGGCGACGTCCGCGTGGATTAAGGTTTTTTTAACTTTCGCGAGAGCTCTATAATTTTTCAGATTAAAATGGCTTAAGCCTATGTGTTAATTTTGTGTATGAGCTATCTCCATTCCAAATTTCAGTTGAATCGGTTCTTTCGCATATTTTATAACATGTATTAGTAGGATGATCTGTGGCACATAATTCAAATGTTTAACCTAAACCTAATAATATTGAATTGCTTAATTGCAGTCGTTCATTAATATAGATTTTGACAATTAAATTTTATTTCTATTTCATACTTACAACAACAACCTTACAAAGGTTGTTACCCTTAATTTAGGTTCCGAGTTAATTATAAATTGTTATGGAACTTGTTAATAAATACCGTTTCTATAAGCAAAACATATTATAACGGTAGAATGAATATAACTTTTTTATGCCTGAGCGGAGTGCTTTAATCAAAAGTATTCCTGTCTATTTATAAACACCGTAAGTAATAAAATAGTTAGGTGGAGTATCAACTGAAAACGTTTACTAAACACCTGGGTCCTTCGGACACAAATAGAACTCTATAACGACCATTGATTGATGATGATCATAAAAGTTTGGATTGAGTTATAAATCTTTTGAATATTTTGCTATACTTTTGATTTGATTTTATTTATATTTCATAGAGAACTTCGGTTATCTCATTATATTATCTATCAAAAGCCATGATATTCAAAATTCAAAATTATTTATTTCATGTAGGCACTTATGACTCTACCACTGGTTCGGAATGCAGATTTATATTTTAATTATTTTAGGCTTTTGAATAGCGGCTCGGAAAGAAAGAAAATAGATTTACTTATAATAATTGTTGATCTTAGATTAAAAAGTATAAAGGTACATGGTTATTATATAATGTTTCATTAATGTAATTATTAATTTGTCTCGTAATATCCTTAACCTTTCTTCTGAGTAGCTTTTATCGTATCTATTATTTACTTAAGATTTGTCGTTCAAGTTCCGATCTCAATAAAGTAAGTCATGAGAGACAAAATCAAATTCTCTATTCAGAATTCTTTAATAGTAACCCCAATACGAGAGTTTAAGGAAGGCGAAAACAATAGCAATTGCGGATCAAGTCCATTCCAAGTTCATTTAACATTCGTAAACTTTTAATACGCATTATAATAATAAGCAATAGAAGAAAAGAATAATTAAAATGAACTTTCTTCTATTGTTATCGAAGTCAACGAACTTTTAAAATCTGAATCAAATATAAGGATTGTTGAAAGTGGAAACAAAAAATTTGCTTCAACTTTCGGTTGCGAATAAACATTTGAATACAATACCTAAGTGTTACAAGTCATCGATTAAAATTCCATTGAATCAGGACGCGCACCAACGGAATGTGAACGCAGCGTGACAGGTGCTCTCATTTGCTAATTAATTCAAACAGAAATACTCAATCTTGAGAAATTCAAGCCACCGTGCTTTCTACAGTCGAAAGACGTCACGCACCACAGCTCGATATGCGATTAACTATTCCAATATTGCGCTAAAGATATAAAGTTCTACTGCCTGATAGTACTTAGATATGGCGTAGATTTCGTCATTTGTTAGGTGGTAGCAATAACCATTACCGTAAAATCTTCATGGTATCTCCGTTTTATCTTGGTAGCTAAATCTAATCTATTTTCGATGTTTCAGATGACGATGACGAAGACGAAGATGACGAAGAAGATGAAGAAGAAGCGGATGATGAAGATGATGATTATTTAGACAGATTCTTCGACGATATCTTAGGAGGTAAGAAGTCGCAATAAATACAGTTAATTGGTATATAGTCCAACCTAGTCGAACCCAAGTCTTCGTTAAAATATTTGGTTATTTCATTAATGCTGTTATATTCTTTGTGCAGGCGATGATGATGACGACGAAGATGATGAATCTACTGGCGTACAACAAGTCGTGGCTTCACCCGATACGGTTGCCGCTGCACCGGCACCCGCGCCTGTCGCTGCTGTGGAAGAGGTTGCCGCAGCTTCAGAAGAAGTAGAGGCAGTAGAAGGAGAAGCCGCCGCAGAAGGCGAAGAGCCCGAAGCTGGGCAAAAGGAGCCATCAAGCGCTGAAGTAGAGGCCCCCGCGGCCGCTAGCGCGGAAGTCGCCGCCGCTGCTGAGAGTGAGGACGACGAAGAGGAAGAAGACGACATCACGGACGCACTAGACCCCGAGGACGACGATGACGACGAAGAGGAGGAGGATGACGACGATGACGACGACGACGATCTCTCCGACGCTCTCGGCAGAAATAAACAAGCACGTGAGTCCAGAAAGTTAAAGGCGGCCTACGCGAAAAAGAGCGGAAAAAAAGTTAGCCACATCAAAGTAAAGAAAACCAAAGCGACGTTCGTTGCGCCCCCAGCAGCCGAACACAAAAAGTTCAGATAGTCACAAGTTCCCGGACGCCGGGCGAGCCGCGCCCCACATCCACCTGAGAGACCCCGCGGTCCCCTCCTTTAGCTTAGCTATTTATTGACTATTTATTTATTCTATTTATTTTATTTATTAAGTGAAGTGTGCCCGATGAATGAATGAGTAAGTATGAAATTAGTAAGTTGAAATTAAATTAATGTCTAGATCATGTCACACCAGATCAGTGGCAATTTTTGAAATAAACCTGTTTGTTCTAATTTTTGTGTAAAATTTATTATACATACTTTCACATGACCTATGTTATGATTTGTGCGTATAAATTAAAACAATTATTCTAGGAAATACATTTTGATTGTAGTTATCGGTCAGAAATCTAGTTCATTTTGTCAGGTAACAGTGACATTATCTAGTACTTAATTTAATTTTAAATGATGTGAAAACAATAAACGTATACTAGTCAAAAATCTTATATTTATGCAAGCTCCCTCTTCAAACCTTATACTGATATAACCATCTATCTATATTATATTTTAACAATATCATATTCAGCTTTTAACTCTTTATTACTAAATTATTTCGTAATCTACCAGTAGTACCAAGAATATTGAATTTAAAACTATGTAATTAGCTTTTTGACCGATTTATGTAATGTATATTTTAACGCACAATCATAACTGATCCCACGTCCTACATCCTGCCTTACATAATGTCTCGTCAAAACATCTATATAAGTTTAAATATGGGAGGTGGTCAAGATTCGTTGGACGATATTGCCGAGTGTCGGCCGATACCGATCTAGAAATCCTGTATACATCGATTAGAAACGAGCACTGCGCTCTAAAGACTGTTAAGGAGGAACTAGTTTTAAAGATGTATGTTAAGGGGTCGGGGATCGCTTCTGCCGTCCGCTTACTTTCCCATCCGGAGCTAGTTCAATGAACCCATCCGATTTCTTCTCCAACCTTGACACTTTCTTTAACCTTGCTCGTCCCGAACACAGGAAACCGACCTTGACAGAACCCACAACCGATTCGGCAGCCCGTAGAAAGTAAATCGAATCTAAATGTTTACTCTCACTGTGACGAAATCTCGGCAAAATTTGCGTGATAACGTCCGGCCAAGTGAAAACGAGATAATGAGATGCGAAAAGAGAAATTTTTACGTGTTTGTCGTCGAGAAATTCTGGGAGAGTCGTGAGGAGTCATATTCGACCTGAATGAAACTCGTTTGTTACCGGTAACGCCAAGTCATTAGTAGCTCGATCTCAATTTGCTTTCATGGGGAAGAAATTGACATACCTTATTAGCTGTATCGCACTTGTGTCAATTAAGGGCTAACGATACTATAATTCTATAAAATCAAACGAACGGTCACTAAATTTGAATTTATGCGATTAGGGATAGGTTAAGGTATAAATTGTTGGAATAGCAATACGTGTATACCACAATTAGATTTCTTCCAATGTACACGACTCGGAACGCAGTTTCTTTTACGTGTAGAAAATAGAAAATCCACCGTTGACTGGTCCTATTAATTGGCATCGTCTATTAGAATTCAACCGGCTTGCAGATCCAGAAACAGTTAACCGTTTGCGTGCCCACTTTACGTGAATTGAATTAGATGTGTATGAATTATTACTCCGGCACATGTCTAATGATAAGTACATGCGTGATATCATGAATCATGATGGATGTTGAAAATAATTTGTTTGGACGAAACATTTTAAAGAATTTATTGCTTACTAATTAGGTTTCGCTGTGCATGCTAGACACTCTATCAGTATTAGATTCAATTGATTTATATTGTTTTTTACTAAATAATTTTAATAATTAAACAGTTTCACGTTTTATAAGTAGGTAATTCATATTTTATGAAACGGGTTGCTAGTCACTATCAATAATTGCTTATAGAAAAGCAATCAAGAAAAGAAATTTAAGTAAAAGTAAAAAGGATCGAGTTTGAAAGTTATTATGCAAATGTTTGATGTAGACTTCTAGTGGTTTATCCACTTAACGAAGAAATGATCCGTGCACAGATAAAAGTCAGTGTGTAAGATTAAATTATATAACAATAGATTTGACAACATTAGAAATAAGATATACTACTTATTAAAATATACCAGAAGAGTATGAAAATAGGGTCAGATATAAAAAGACTAGAGGTAGGTACTATATTACTGAGATTATATAACATTTGATCATCATTGATCCACAGGTTTTTTTATGACCTGGAATTATAAATCTTAACTGAGATTCATAAAAAATATTATTTATTTTTCTTCATTTTTAGTACAACAGTAGATAGTTCACTTAAATAGTTGATGTAATGCAAAACTTGGAATTAGGGTTAATCTTTATTAATACAGGTGCTTTGACTGAGGAACCAGTGAAGAAACCTCCGGTCCCTGCGATCTACATAGTCAAATATAACAGATTTGTGGACAATATTCTCGAAAAAATGAACGATATCTTGAAACGATCTTACGACCCTGTCAATGTCAAACTTCAGCCTATCGATGCAAATAAAAAGACTACAAAGCCAAAGAAAAATCAGAAGAAGTCAAACAAAAGGTACGAAATAAAAATCCTAATAGCGTAATAATAAAGTGTAATGTAATAAAAAAAATATTACTAATAAATAATAATTAAGGGGAACAAATATTTTTGTAATGCATTCTTTTGATTTACGATTGATGAGATACAACTTTATTTTAGGAAAACGTCAAATAAAAAAAAGAATTCCGCTCGCGGAGGAGTCAGCGAGAAGAAGAAGGAAAACGAAACTATTCCAGAAAAAATTGATGAGAATAAAGTAAAAGAAGAGATTAAGGTTGAAGAAATGAATAAAATCACAACAGAACAAGCAGTTGAAAATCCAAGTGAATCTAGAGCGTTGAAAGAGAAAGCAAGCACTAAAGCGAAATCAACAACTGCAAAGCCAAAACCAGCTAAAGCCACCACTAAGCCAAAACCAAAACCGCCAACGAAAACAACCACAAAGAAACCCGCCAATAAAAACAAAACAAAGACCACAGAGAAAAGCAAGCCAAGAGCCAAAGGCACTCTGTATGGTCTGTCATCTTTGAGAAGAAGTGGTGATGTTGCAGTAAATATTATGTCTGATCACACAACTGTGAAGAGCAATTTTGCTGTCGGTCCTCTTATCTTGAGAGTAGAAAAGGAGGTAAGCAAATCATAAGTTGTTTTTGAATGTAAAAGTTTTAGATAATTTCAAAAGTTGTATACATTAAAGTTAGCTTTCTATATTCTTTATGAGTCATGATGACTTTAAGTAAAATGTTTTGAATATTTTGTGTAGTGACGATTTTACATGTGCAGGTTGGTCGAAAGAAAGAAATCAAATCAGCAACAGCTACAACTGCGGAAATGATGGGAAAGCTTACGCTACGTGTTAACAATCAGGGAGTTGCAACTTTGCATTCCATTAAAGTGTTACAGCCTAAACAGGTCAGTAATATCAACATCGCTTACGCGTAGACTCTGTCAGTTGAATGGCGTTTCTTTCTGTAATTAACTTTTCTTTTAGTGCGTTAAAAAAAAAAAAAAACAGAAGTAGTAAGGAAATAATATTGTGCGTACCTCAGAGTTCTCATAAAGTTCAATTAATTATTAATTTAGGTTTCATAAAGTTCAATTAATTTAGAACGTACCTAGTAAGTTAGTGATAAGTGAGATTTATACTTAGTTATAAAATAATGTTAATATTTAGAGACTACGATAACTCCGTAGAGCTTTTAGTCATAACAGAATTTATTTTGCCATAGTTATTGCGGGTGTTAATAGTTGTTATGGAATATAAGAAAAGATACGATTTTACTGTCAGATACTTACAGACTTAGTTCAGGGCGAACCACCAATATATCATATAAAACCTGGTACTTCCTATGCTGCCCTCGTAATTGAAAACACAGTAACTTAAAGGTAACTTCTATTTAACTTACGGTGTTTTCAATTACCAGGGCAGTATGGATGTCAACTACTTGGTACATACCTAGTATATAAAGTTGTGTGTTGGTTCTAGGTGCGTGTGGACAGCAACCACGAGCGAACACGTGAGTTGGTCTGGCAACGTAGTGCACGCATCGCGCACGTTGTATCTGAGAAACTTAGGTCTGCGTCCAAACCAATGTTCCTCCATCAACCTGTAGTCAGGCAATAAAACTAAAAAAAACACGAAAAAAGAAAAAAAAAACATACAGCTCATTTAATTCAATAATTAAAAAATGTATATAAAGTCAAGTAAACTTAATAATAACTTTACTTTATATACTAAATTATGTCTTCGAATGAAGCGGCTCATATAGTATCGATCGAATTTCGCTTGAGAAGTTCATTTTATGTTAAGACTAATTCTATTGTTCCGCTATGTGTCAAGGCAATAACTTAAATATTTATAAATACAGTTAAAAAAAAGTTTTTATATTAGAAAAAAAAGTCTTTTCTTGGAAAATTGTGATTGGTTAAGATGTTGATTTGTTTATATCATTTTATCATTTTATTATTATTTAAAAGAGCGAATTTAAACTGTTATAGACAAATCGACAAAAAAAAATTGGTTCAGGTTTAGTTCTTAAGTAATATTAAAGGTGCGATTTTATAAGAGTTTGTCATTGTTTACTTACTCAGGAGTCATGATATAGTCAGAAAGTGCATTTACTATTGTAACTTATTGGTGCTATTTATTAAACGACATTATGATTAAGTTAATAATAAAAATCTAATAAAGAGCCATTGTTTTTATTGTAAACTTCTCAAGTTCCTATAAACAACACATTAGCATGAAAGTAAAATGAACCTTAACGCTATTGATTTAAAGTCACAAATTCAGTACAACCGATTGTAATTTGGAGCGTCTCCGTAAACGAACTTATAAGAATGCATGTACGAAATTGAGCTCTAATTCAATGCCGTTATGGTTCATTTTACTGTGACGCTAACAACATCGAATACGATCAATCTTAAAATTAAATCTTATACTAATCCTACTGTTCATGATATTGAACGCAGAATAAAGTAGTCTGCAGGGCCCTTGGCGTTGATTACAGCATATTTTACATCCTTGACTGCCATAACAGATTTACAAGGGCAACAATACTAACTAAAGGCTATATAGGAGTTAATAAATACGTACCTTCAATCTGTAGAATTTGGATGAGATAAGATATAGTAATTTCGGCGGTGAATGAAAGAAATAAATGTTTCATAAAAGAGATTTATTCCTTTTTAAAGTAAAATCATGATTTATTGCACAAATTATAAAAATATTGAATAGAATACATAATTGGCATTATAGCTATAGGAAGACTTTATAAAATTGGCTGTGCTTACATTTGGCGAACCGAACCGAATAGAGGATGCGACGAACAAAATTGAACAGTGATTTTTTTTAATTCGATGACAAGTTAGTCCTTGACTGCGATCTCACCTGATGGTAAGTGACGATGCAGTCTAAAATAGTAGCGGGCTAACTTGGAAGGGGTATGGCAGTGTACATTCAACCCAAACCACTAATCGGTTTCTACACGCCATCGTGCCGGAACGCTAAATCGCTTGAAGGCACGTCTTTGACGGTAGGGTACGGTAACTAGCCACGACGAAAGCCTCCCACCAGACAAAAAAATAATAATTTGAAACAAAATTCGCATAGCGGCGTGGACGGGTTTAGGAATATGCCCTAAGCATACCTGTTCAAGGTTCCTAGGCCCATTTAATTTTGTCCGCCGCATGCTCAGACGCTAGATGTAAAATATATAAATACTAAAACGTATCTTAACACTTATCAGCCCTCAAACGCTAAGTGTGTTAAGCCATTAAATTGCCTAGTTAGTACCACTGAGTCTCTATACAACAAATTTTGTTGTATAGACACTCAGTGGCGCTAAATTATTGCACTTAAAAAGCATTATATGGACTTAAAAAGAATTAGGCCTATTTCACAAGTAGCGAATAAATTTTAACTGACGAATAAATTTGTCATTGTGACAGATTTGCGGTACAAAAATCGTTAAAACGTCATATTTTTTAACAGTTAGATTGTCAAAAAGGCCCTTTCAGCATTAAAGTGATATCTCGAAACATATCCAGTCATCGAACTGAATTTTGGCAAATCATTTGTCACTTTTATATATAAAGATAGTTCTCTCAATTCACGGGGGCGCGTGGCTCATGGTTTTGTGTGTGTTGTATCTGTATAAGTATGAATGAGAGCTTGCTCGCGCCTGACCGCTCCCACTTAGGCTCCTGATGGGCACGCACACTTACGCAATGTGCATGTACACGACGTAACCACAAGTAAAGCTCACGCGCCCTCGTGAAATGCAATAGCTATACTGGGTAACTTTCATATTATTCATTTCTAAGCGGTAACTTGATAACTTATAATATTGGCAAGTTTAGTGTGCTGTTAAAATATATAAACACAATAACTTTTGATTTCGAATATTATTTATATTGTGCCAAAAAGCCTCAAATCTTGGCACCCTATTAACCATAATAATTTTAATACACTATTGTCTGATTTTAATTATATTCGAGTCAAAATAAAGATAGCACAACTTTTCATATTAAAGTTAAATTTTTAAACAAGTTCTAAGTAAGTATATATTTTTATCTTAATTGATAAAGTGCCATTAATAACAATGCCAGGGACAGAGCTTAGCTTGACTTAAAAATATACTATACTTAGAAAGAAACTTTAAGAAAACTTAAAGCAATAAAGATATCTATTATAGTACTGATATAAAGAAAGTTTCAGCAATATAAACTTTAAAAAAATGATAAAATAAAACCATTGACACTGAGCATTTCTGTGAAAGCAAGAGAGCATTTTAATCCTACTAATATTATAAACGCGAAAATTTGGATGTATGGATAGATGGATGTTTGTTACTCAATCACGCCACAACTAAACCAATTTAGCTGAAATTTGGCACAAAGATAGATTATAGTCTGGAATAATACATAGGCTAATTTTTATCCCGGAAAATAAGAGTTTCCTTGGGAATTAAAAAACTTTAATCCCCGCCAATAAAGTCGCGCGCATCAACTAGTAGATATGATATATTTTATAAATATGTGTAAATATTTAAATCGTTAACTTATATTATTTAAGTCGACATGAAACTTAAAATAATAGTGTTTCTTGTAAAAAATACAGATTAAATTAAATTCATTTATGCCGACGTTAATTAAGTTTTGTGTGTAAATAAATCAATATTAAATTCATCTAATACAATTTTAAACACAATTTCAATATAATCAATAATAAATAATGCACACAATATTAAGAGGAATCACTGAGCTTGAATTTTTGTCTGTAAAAGTGCCAATATTTGGTTTATTGGCACTTTTAAAGGAACTATAAAAATATAAAATAGGTAGGTACCCTTTTTTGGATGTAACGTAAAATACTATGAAATGTATTTTACCACTTACGTAAGACCCGCGTCTAAAGCCGCGTTCACATTATATGTATCACTTGTTCAAACCAATCACTGTATCATTCATATCTTCGTATTACCCACTCATATTTGAGGACGCCTCGGTTATCTCCGTATCGTATATTCATCTGTATCCCTTGGGATGATTGATCAAAAACAGAGTCGAAATGGAACGGGTCGTATCGCGTATTGTAAGAGACAAGAGTGGCGTAAAGAGACAAAGTTTTTTTATTGACGACAATATAGCCCTTGACTGCGATCTCACCTAAGTCTAAGATGGAAGTGGGCTAACTGGGAAGGGGTATGGCAGTGTAAATTAAACTCATATCCCTAATAGGATTCTACATGCTATCGTACCGGAACGCTAAATCGCTTGGCGATGCCCAACAAAAATATGTTCACATAAAATATGCTTTCGTAAAACGCGTGAGTGATAAGTATTGACACGGTAATCGGATCGGACAAAATGATACATATCTGGACTCTTTTTTTCATAGTACAGTAGGTGATTTAGCATCGACTGGCAGTACAAAATATTTTATTACAATACATCTAACCTATGTTCAATGACGTCACGTGTCATTCACTTCCCTCGTCAGACTCTTTCGGCGGCCAGTCGGAGTAATTAGCAAAGGTGTACTGTTTGTATCGTCGGATATGACAACTTCTATGACGTCATCGTCCACGTCACTGATGGATTTGTAAGGGGGCGGAGGTGTTGTACGCTTTCCTTCTCCATTTATCACTGGTAATGCTATTTGGCCCGTAAGTTCTGAAAAGGCAGAAATATTTAGTTAAATCTCTATCGTTCAGCGGTTATTAGTGCGGACTGAGAACTGAAAGAAAGACGGTTCGAATCCCACGCATTACATTATTGTCATACCCACTCCTAACACAAGCGTTCCGCTTATTGAGAGAGGAAAGGAGAATATTCTTAAAAAAAGTTATATTACAGGGTTCTTTGATTTTATAAAAGTGAAAATAAATTTTATAAAATTGGTCCTTCAAACCGGACCTATCCCGTTATATTGAAAATATGCTTGCAATATAACGTCTTCAAATACCTATATTTGAAGAAGTTATATTGCAAGCATATTTGCAACTATTTATTTATTTCCAACATAAATTGATCCTACGATCCGGATAAGTATTTGAAGATGCCATATTGCAGCCAGATTAGCAACTATTCATTTATCTCAAACATAAATTGGTTCGACGAGCCGGTTAGATATTTGAAGACGCCGCATTGCAGCGATATTAGTAACTATTTATCTCAAACAAATTGGTCCTTCGAGCCGGATTGGTATTTGAAGACGCCATGTTTCAGCTATATTTGCAACGCTAGAATCTTGAATTTGGCTAGTGGTGCCAATCAAGTGGCGAGCAAAGGTAAAACAGGTAATCAAATTAGGTACAGGTATTGAGTTATACCTTGTAAGGTGGAGTCCAACTCCGTGGCATTCAATACCACAATTACGCTGGATCCAGCTCCAGAGAACACGGACGCTACGTTGGTCCGCGGCGACAACAGCACGAGCGGTTGGCCGCGCGACGACAGTGTATTGGACAACGCACAAATGCCTTTGGCTGCGGTGAAATCAGCACCTATTAGACAAAAACATTTATTAATCAAGACATGATATAATATCCTCCCAACCGAATCAGAAGTGTGTGCGCAAAAACAGGTGCACTCACTCTCTCTACCCTCACTCTCAGGCTGAAATCTATAGACCGCACTCTCTCAGCTCAAACTCAAGACAGAGTTAAAACGAGACAGATTTACGTCAGAGTATATTTGTTTCGTTTTAACCTCTAACTCGAGTCAGACCTGAGTCAGAGCACGCTCTATAGATCTCAGCGTCATAGTCTGATGGGACGGAAATCAGACGCTTTACGTGCTTTCCGAGGCAAGGGGATGACTCAACGCCAACTTCCTACCAGCGGGCTAGTAGTAAGAATTTCTTGACAGACCCGGGAAACGAACCCGTTACCTTATCAAGTTGTCATCCGCAGTCGAACTTGCTAACCACTAGACCAACTAGGCAAAGACATAATACAATAAAGATTGAAAATACCAATACAGCGTAAAAATATATTATTTAAAGCAACATTAAAAATAAATTTTTTAGTATTGCTTCTTCATGCCTTTAAGGGGTTTTCGCGGTGCGCATCTTAGCTCTACTGCGTTCTGTAGAGACCCATTCATTGTTTACTGATGATGATGACGACGATGACTAATTGAATTACATAAAAAAAAACAACTTACCGAGCACATATCTACAGTCTATCACCACGGGCATGCTGCACCCGCCCTGTTTCTTGGCAGCGCGGGTCACGTACTGTCTTATATACTCCACCCCGGGGAAGTACAGACTGTTGCCCACGGTTATCAACAAGTAACTGAACCCCGTATTGTTCTGTAACAAGTGTAAATTGCAAATTTAAAACACCCCCGACATGTGAAATAAAAAAAAATGTAATTCGCCTTTTTGTGGTGGCGGCCATTTTGGATTTGAAATTTATCATAGTGTATTCCACTAGTCAAGCCCTTTCATCATTTGATACCCATATTGAGGGAGTTGTGAAAAAATATGTAATCCGCCATTTTGTGGCGGCAGCCATCTTGGACCGATTTTCATCAAACATAGCTAATCGCACGCACGCACGCACGCACACATGGTGTACCTTAGGGACAGCCTGACAAAAACTGAAACCAGGGACAACTCCCTAGGAGGGATTCAATACATGATTCTCAGTTTAGTTTTCCTATTCCACTTGCGAGATTCGATTCTAACCAAACATATACATACAAATGCACATTGAAAGTTAAATAAAAGCTTGTAAAAAATTACCGTAATAATTTCGGCTTCCATTTGCGGCCTTGCACTGGGATACAGCAGCAACAGAATGTTGAGCAGCACGCCCGCCACTATGCCCAGTTCAACGCCTACAATAAGGCAAAGGGCGAACGTGGCAAACGCCGGCAACAGGTCCGCGCGGCGAGACCTCCACATTGGTTTTACAACCTGGAAAATTTCAATTAAATAAAAGAAAACTTACTAAAAAAAATAAAAATATAATAATACTAGTTGATTCCCGCGACTTCATTCGCGTGGATTGAGGTTTTTTATTCCCGCGGGAACTCTCTTATTTCACGTGTTAAAAAGTAGCCTATGTGCTACTCCAGTCTATAATCTATCTCTGTGCCAAACAGTCAAATCGGTTCAATAGTTGCGGCGTGATTGAGTAACAAACATACATCCAAACTTTCGCATGGATTGAGGTTCTTATTTCCCGGGATAAAAGGTAGCCTATGTCCTATTCCAGACTATGAACTATTTCTGTGCCAAACGGTCAAATCGGTTTAGTAGTTGCGGCGTGATTGAGTAACAAACATACATCCAAACTTTGAACCAATTTGGCTGGAATTTGGCCCAGAGATAGATTATAATCTGGAATAACACAGAGGCTCCTTTTTAAACCCAGAAATAAGAATACCGCAAGAATAAAAAACCTTACACCACGAGCGAAGCGGCGGGCATCAGCTAGTAATGAAATAAACGCAACTGTAGGTAACTTATGTTCACTCACCTCGTACTCTATCATGAATATGACTGCGCAGATGACGACAGCAGCCAGCGACGCCTTCGGAATGTAGTAGAAGTATGGCGTGAGGAGACTCAAAGCTAATAGGACCAAAACACCTGAAAAGAAGAAAGAAAATTTTTGTTTTTAATTGTGAGATAAGCTTGCGCTTGACGACAATCTATTGAAAGCACTGATGAGGTCTAAGGTTGGAGAACGTTAACCTAGCAATGTTTATTTACCACTACTTTCTGATGCTTGTTTCATTGCTAAGGAATTAAAAAAAAGGTCAAGGCATTGTAAAGTTGAGTTGAAGCTATTTGAAGCGTTTTTTATGATGGGGGAAAGCGAAAAGAATGAAAAAGGAAAGAAAAAATTAGGAAATGTCTATGTCTAGCAGTGGAAGTCCACAGATTACAGTATTTGTAGAAATAAATCTACACATATATTTATGAGTCGCGTCGAATTGAAGACCTCCTCCTTTTTTCGGTTAAAAATAAAGGATTCCCGCGAGATTTTTGAAAAACCTTATAATATTAGTATGGTTTTACCCGTAAAAATGCTCCCCAGCTGTGTGGCGACGCCGCTCGCGTGATTGACGGCGCTGCGTGAAAACGAGCCCGTTATTGGCATGGCGCTGACAAACGAGCCCAGAATGTTTGCCAACGAGAGCGTTATCAGCTCCTGGGTAGCGTCTACGGACTCGCCACTGGCTGAATAAAAAAAAACAGTTTTTTTAACTTCCTGAGGGAGGCAGTTAAAATCCCTAAATACTAATAATTCATTAATTTCAACTCTTTCAGCATCATCATCGTCAACAATCCATCAAAGGTTCACTTCTGAGCGAAAAGCTAGAGATTGTGTGCCTAGGGTAGAACTCGGGATTAGGGAATGCAATCTCGATCTCGCGAGATCTCGTTTTCGCGAGATCTCGGCCTTTTTTAGCGAGATTGATCTCGGACGAAAAAAGGGCGAGATCTCGCGAGATTAACGAGATTGCACTTGAGCATAAAAAAGTCTTATTCGAAGCGCGGACTGACACGGACGGAGTTGCGACCTGTCGGTTTCGTTCGGTGCGCGAATTAATTTTTAAATTACTAAAAGATTTTCGTTTTATATTAGAAGAGAAGACTGTTGTTTCTTTCATTTGTTATTTCAAATTCAAATTCAATATTTATTTATTTCATGTAGGCCAACTTGTGGCTCTTATGACACGTCATAAATCTACCACCGGTTCAGAATGCAGATTCTGCTGAGAAGAACCGGCAAGAAACTCAGCAGTTGCTTTTCAAAAAATAAAAAATAAAATTTTTCACAATAGGTAACCAAACTATGCTATGTATACAGTGCTTCCACAGTGATTTGATAGATACGTACGTCAAAGTTTACTACTTAGAAGTTTATTAAAAAATTATAGACAATTTGATGCATAAAAGTCTATTGAAAAAATTCGTGAAAATAAATGTTATCTTATAATACTTATAATTTTTATTATTTTTTTCCTAATTTATTCAAATATTGTGATTATTTGCAAAAAAAAAACACTCAAAACTGCCAATCTCGCGAGATCTCGAAATTGGCGAGATCTCGCAGTATTGTTATTTACAATCTCGCGAGATCTCGCTTGAGCCCCAATCTCGCGAGATTTGCATTCCCTACTCGGGATGTACCGAAAAGGAGGAGTATTAACCACTGGACTATCACTATCAGCATAGCTAGCATGGACGGGAGAAATTTTATCCCCGGGGAAAGGATAAAATGTTTATCCCCTCGCTCAGTTTTATCCACGTGTCGAGCATGAACAAAACGGTGGAAATAATATCCACAGTGGATATTGGCGGCGCGGGGACGGCTAGAAACTAGATTGTTTGGTTTCGATGTGGACTGTATAATTTTCGCGGGGTTTGCTCAAATCCGACTGGGTTGGGTTTGGGCCGCGGAGTTATGGGAGTGTCTATAGGAAAAGGGTAAAGGCACTGACCTGAATCCTTAGGAGCGGCGCCGCGATACTTCAGCGAGCCGCGCGTACATTCATGGATACTTTTCGATGCTTCACTCTTCCTTTCTCACTTCTTCGACTGACGAAAACCAAGAAGGCAAGTTTGTTGGCAAGTCCAGATCAACACTGAATCACTAGGAGCGGCGCGGCGATGCACCAGCTTTAGCGGCGCGTTTACGTTAATTGACGGTCATCGATGCACTGACACTTCTTCAGGCCAGGGGGGGTCGGTATTAGGTAGGAAATTTTGACAGGATGGTCGGATTCGAGCGGTTAAACGAAAACTATTCGCGCTTCGGCGCGACCATGTCCCCGGGCTTGAAGGGCTACCTTCAAAGAAACTACGACGCGGAGAGTTTAAACGAAATTATTTATTGACTTAAGTATAATAAGCTAACCTAACTAAATAAGAATCCTAACCTAAGCAGATGAGTTGAAGTTAAACTAATTACTGTTTAGGTAAGGGACAAAGACGCACTACAGGACGTAGATAGGTACCTGTAGCAGTACGAACGCGGACAACACGCGTGACACCATTCGATCCAGGAAAAACTTCCTCGACTAGCCCTAACGGCCAGTGAAGAGGCGGTGCATTATCGACGGTAATTATTACCACATCTCCCTTAGCGATCGGATTGGTTGGCGTGTTCCATTTGTTTCGAGTCTGTAGCGTATGTAAATAATCAGCCTTCCATCGTTTCCAGAATGACTGAACAAGTTTATCAATAAGTTCTTGACGCGAGAGCAAATGTAACGGACCATCTTCTATCTCCCTAGCCGGAAGATATTTTAAGGGGGTGAGAGTGAGAAAATGAGCCGGTGTCAACGCGAGAGGTTCCGATGGATCATTAGATAGCGTGCGGCACAATGGACGGGAGTTCATTACTGCCTCGATCTGAGCAAGCACAGTATTGAACTCTTCCAAGGAAAGAATTTGGTCGCCTATCACGCGATATAGATGAGTTTTGAGGCTCTTAATGTTGGCCTCCCAATTACCGCCAAAATGGCAAGCAGTTGGAACATTAAGTGACCACTCGATGCGATTTTCGGCTAGTATGTGACCAAATTCAGACCTGAAGTGTTTGGACGCTAAAAATTCGTGCAATTCCGAAAGCGTGCGCTTGGCGCAAACATAATTTGACGCATTGTCGGAATGAACGCGAGCGACAAAACCGCGGCGGGATAAAAAACGCTTAAACGCCCCGAGGAAACTATCTGTACTTAAGTCGCTGGCAACTTCTATGTGTACAGCGCGAGTGGTTAAGCACACGAAAAGACAAACGTATGCCTTCATTGATCGAATTCCACGACCGCGAGAAACAGTCACCTTAAAAGGCCCTGCGTAATCAGTGCCAGTGTGTATAAACGGTTTCACGGCCGGCGTAACTCGACAGGAGCGGTGATCTGCCATTTCTGGAAAGTTTGGTTTAGCGCGGAGTCTAAAGCAGGGTAGACATTTGTGTACCCGGCTTCGAATTAAATTACGAGCGGAAAGAATCCAATACCTCTGACGGAGTATGGACATCAATAAATCTGGACCTGCATGACAATTGACTTTATGATGATAGTCAACTAAAAGATTTAATATATGATCCTTTCGAGGAAGTATAATCGGATGTTTTGTATCGAAACTTATATCGGCGTTTCTCAGACGACCTCCGACTCTAATGATGCCGTCCTGAAGGAAAGGTTTGAGGCGTTGAAACATTGGACTACAACGTTTACCGGCTTGTAAATTAACAATCTCGTTCGCGAAGTGAAAGCGCTGAAGTTCACGCAATATTAAACTTTCAGCGTAATCCAGATCCGATGCAATCACCGTATCACGACGCGGTAGTAGCTTAGCGAAACGGCAAACGAAAACCACACAACGTATGAATTTCGGCCATGACGAAAAGCGATCAGCTAGCGAAATTATTAAATTTCTTTCACTGCTTTCTGCAGTGAGCAAAACGTGTTTCTTTTCCTCTGGAGGCTGTGACACGGTGGAAGGATTGAAAGCGGTAACAGGCCAAAGATTTGAATCTAACTCAAGCCATTTAGGACCAGAGAACCAAAGCGGGTGATCAATTATTTGTGCGGGGGTAAGACCTCGCGACAAACAATCAGCGGGATTTTCAGTGCCTTGCACATGGAAAAAAGTTTGAGCGGGAAATTCATTTTGAATTTTGGTGACCCGATTGGCCACAAAGGTGTCCCAACGATGAGGTGAGGAGTGTACCCAACACAACGCCACCGTTGAGTCTGAAAAGGCGAGAACTCGGTCAATAACAAGGCGGTTATGGCAGGCCTCAATGACCTTGGTCATTAAGCTGCTCAGCAACAGAATGGCACAAAGCTCCAACCTCGCAAGCGTTATAGTCTTGCGAGGCGAGACTTTGGATTTAGCTGTTATTAAAAAGACTGCGTTTTTGCGAATACCTCTGCTGTCTTTCACGTGGAAGTAAATTACTCCTCCGTAAGCCTTTTCGCTCGCATCTGCAAACCCCACGATCGTAATGATATCGCCGGTCGAGATGCCTACGTGCCGTGGAATTTTCAATTCGCTAAGCAAAGGTAGTTCTCTTTTGAAACAAGACCACTGATCAGCGATGTGACCAGGGGGCACATCGTCCCAATCACATTCACACAACCAAAGTTGTTTAATGAGAAGCTTTGCATATAAGACGACGGGAGCAACGAAACCCATGACGTCCCATATCCTAGCGACACATGACAAAATGGTACGTTTTGTACAAGATTCAGCGGGAACACTAATTTTGAGACCGAAATAGTCTGCTGCGGGAGACCAACATAGGCCGAGCACCTTATGTGGCTCAGAGTTCTCAAACTCTTTAATCGCGGAAAGTCGATGCGACAGCGGAATCGAATTTAACACCTTTTGTGAGTTGCTTGTCCATTTCACCAGGTCGAACTGACCAGCTTTCATCAGAGCAATCACTTCGGCAGCGGTGGAGATAGCATCGTCTTCATTGTCGATGCTATAGACAAAGTCATCCATGTATAGACCTATATCTAAAGTTTCTTTAGCGCGCGGGTAAGAAGCACCTTCGTCTGAAAGAAGCTGCTTCACTGTACGAAAAGCATGAAATGGACTTGACTTAAGCCCGAAACAAACGCGGTTAAATTCATAGACCCTTAAGGGTTCTTGAGGAGAAAAGCGGTATAAAATGCGTTGGAATCTGCGATCACATGGACGAACTCCAATACAAAGAAACATCTGACGAATGTCAGCTGAAAGAGCGGTACGATATAAGCGAAAATTAACAATAATATTGAATAGATTCCCTTGTAGATTCTGACCGCCATACAGAAGGTCATTGAGGGAAACTTGAGTGGTTGTCTTGGAACTGGCGTCCAGGACAACGCGCAACTTAGAAGTCAACTTGTCATCTCGTATGACCCCATGGTGAGAAATCGTATACGAGGGCAAGCTCTGCGTTGCCTCCGTGTCCGGGGGTGCGGGAGAGATATAACCTTTGTCTAGGTATTCGGTAATGACGTTGTCGTAGGCCTCCTTAAGCTTAGGTGACGCTAACATTTTACGCTCTAAGCAAAGGAAGCGAGTTTTAGCCTTTTTAAAAGAAACGCCTAACGACAATACATCACCCTTGAATGGAAGTGCGACTACATATCGTCCGTCTGCCTCACGGGTAGTCGTGCTGCTATAAATTTCTTCACATGCTGTGTCATCTGGACTTAATTGTTTCGGTACGGTCACCTCTTCTATTTGCCAGAATTTACGCACAGCATCATCTAGCGGATCTGTAGCACAACAATATGAAACCGTGGCGAAGCTGTTAACACGTACAGGAGCAGAACCAACGATAACATAGCCCAACACCGTTTCTAGGGCTAGCGGTGAGGTACAATTCGATTGACCTTGAACCTTGCGAGATAATAGGAGATGCGGAAAGATTGAAGCTCCAATCAGCAGATCAATGTCTCCTGGAGTGGAGTAAGTGTCGTCAGCCAAAGGTAAGTTATTGAAATTTATCAAACTCGAAATATCTATCGGGACTGTGGGCAAGAGTTCCGTTACCTTGTCTACCACGAGCGAGTCCATGTTAAAACAAACGCTGAGATCAAACCTAGAGAAAAATCTAATAGAAACTGCGCCTTGGATCGGTTTGGTTGTACCTCCAATCCCTTTAACTACAGAACAGTTTGGATTCTGGTTTGTCTTTAAACCTAAGCGTTGACATAAATCCCGACTGACGAAGTTACTCTGTGAAGCACTGTCCAATAATGCGCGCGCAGAGTACTCCTTGCCTTTGGCGTCGAAAACTATAACGCGTGCGGTAGCGAGCAGCACCGTAGTCGGTGCACGAGAAACATTACAACTCGATAAGGAACAAAGCGATACTTCCTTGGAGTGCGCGGGTGAACCTGAAGGTTTCGAGTTACTAGTGCCGGTAGTGCTGATAGAAGCAGGAGGCTGCTCAACAACACCGGGCATCTTCTGCGAAGAAGCATCACTAGAAGCCGCACTCGAAGTTGCGGAATTTGCGGTTGCGGAATGCCTGTGGAGCATACTATGATGAGGTAACGAGCACCAGCGGCACCTTGACTTGCTAGAACAAGTGGCCAACCGGTGGTTTCCAGTGCAATTTATACAAAGATTATTCGCCTTAACAAACTTGAAACGATCTTCAACGGACATCTTATGAAAGGCGGAACAATTATATAAATGTTCGTGTTGTGAGTTACAAAGAGAACACAAAGACTGTGCAGACGTAGTCGCGGTACTAGTATAGGTATGCGTCGGCTTGGGTGGTTTGTGAGGCTTAGATGCCGTATCCACCTTCCGCTCAGCACTTTTCGGAACTTCTTGTTTCCCGGAAGTGCGTTGCAGTACCTTAATATGTTCGCGAATGAAAGCAACGAAATCGTCATACAAGGGTATCTCACAACTATGTTTATTCAACTCGAACAGGCGAACTGTCTCCGGATCTAACTTCTTTTGAGCGAGGTATAAAAATATGAAGTCAGCCAGATTACTCAAATTTAAATTTTTAAGCGCGGCGATCGACGATGCAAAAGTGTCCAAAAAATTTTCAAGGTTGGTCGGAGTCGCGTTTGACATCGCCTTAATGTTATAAATTTGATCCATATACGACGTAGCTAAATAGCGTTTATCTTCAAATTTATCTACTAACGTTTTAAAAATTAATTCGTAGTTTTCTGCGCACGGTGTAATACCGGCACAAGCTAATTTCGCCTTTCCCGACAGCTTACCTAAGAGATAATAAAGTTTTTCGGCATCCGTAAGGGACTTATTTTCGTGTATAACAGTTTTAAAGTTAGCGTAGAAGAGACTCCACGATTTTAAATCGTATCCATCGAAAGACACTAATTGAATCGGGGGCAAATAAGGTTTAAGTCTTCGCGGCTCATTCTCATTCTCAACCTTATTATCATCGGCGTACTGCGAGACTAAGCGCTTGATACGACCGTATAGGCGTTCGAACGATAACAAACATTTGAACTCCGGCTTCGCTTTCGGGTTCAGTGCTAATAAACGATTATTATAATCCTCCACTATTTTACTGAATTCAGAGCGTAACGTATCGACATTACTACTTGCGTCGAGAAATTCTTCCCGGACCGACGGGTTAACGCCTATGTTTTTCGATAAATCGAATGTTTCTTGTAGATACTCAAATATCGAATTGCGTCTCTGTTCTAATAGAATTAATTGTATATCTGCGGTATCTTCAGTCTTCGTCATTTTGAATATAAACTAGATTCAAAAATGTCGAGACTAAGTTCCTAATACACGAATGAAACTTCGATTCGGCGTATAAGTATTTAAAGTTATGAATTTCAGCAAAAAGTGAAAGGGAGCGAGCGGGCGGTCACGGCCGCGATGAAGGTCACGCACACCGCTGTAATCTAAGATACAAGTACTTGCAACTATGCACCGATGGCCAAGCGAATACGTTTATGACGCGTAGGTAATTACACAAAATAATTACTTAAAATAACTACTAATAAACTAATATTTCGATTAATATCTATACTGGGATAGATCGGGATGCGATATACGATTAGGATTACGATAAATAAGTAACGTATGACCTATCTATCACCTATATGAGCTATATGTAGGTACCTAGTTAATACCTAAATGAACCCTATTTCCTAAGCAATGCGGGACGAACGATAATAATTCGCTTAGGGAACAAGATTTTAGGACGCGGGAAAACAATTACCTACTTGGAAATTGTAAAACTATCGAGAAAATTAGCGGTAAAATCCGGTTCGATTGGAACCAAAAAAAATATGGCGGCGCGGGGACGGCTAGAAACTAGATTGTTTGGTTTCGATGTGGACTGTATAATTTTCGCGGGGTTTGCTCAAATCCGACTGGGTTGGGTTTGGGCCGCGGAGTTATGGGAGTGTCTATAGGAAAAGGGTAAAGGCACTGACCTGAATCCTTAGGAGCGGCGCCGCGATACTTCAGCGAGCCGCGCGTACATTCATGGATACTTTTCGATGCTTCACTCTTCCTTTCTCACTTCTTCGACTGACGAAAACCAAGAAGGCAAGTTTGTTGGCAAGTCCAGATCAACACTGAATCACTAGGAGCGGCGCGGCGATGCACCAGCTTTAGCGGCGCGTTTACGTTAATTGACGGTCATCGATGCACTGACACTTCTTCAGGCCAGGGGGGGTCGGTATTAGGTAGGAAATTTTGACAGGATGGTCGGATTCGAGCGGTTAAACGAAAACTATTCGCGCTTCGGCGCGACCAGATATTCTTATAGGATTATACTTTTCCTTTCCCCTGTCGCCATGCTTTAGCATAGGGAGAAGATAATTTTATCCCTTGTCAGTGGATAAAATCGGGGGATACAACTTTTATCTCCTCCCCATGCTAACCCTGCAGTAAACTATGTAGTATTACTGATGGTCGTTGGGGTCCCAAGGTGTTCGAGTGGCGACCCCACATGCACCTGTAAGCGCAGTATTGGCAGACCTCCCACGAGGTAGACCAACGACTTCAGACGAGACGGAATGAGCTGTTGGATACAGAAAGGCAAGAACGTAGACCGTGGAAGGCAGGAGACCTTTGTCCAGCAGTGGACAACTTTCGGTTGAAAAAAGAAGTAGAAGAAAATGTCATACGTACCAAAAGCCTTAGCGATGGCAACATTGCCCAGTACTCCGATGATTGGCACCAGAACTATCGAGGACCCCAAGTCGGAGCACATCTCAACAAATGTCACATTTCTATCGCCTAGCTGCGTGCCAAACGGCGGCAGCGACCAAGACGGGAGGCCTTCCCTAAAATAAAGAAAGAAAGAAAACCATTTTATTCGTTCGATGCAATTGAAATGAAAAATAATAAAAACCGGTGCGAGTGCGAGTCAGACTCGTGCACCGAGGGTTCCGAACCTTGGATTTATGAAACTAAGAATTAGGTATGGAAAAATGAAATGAAATGGTCGAAGTCAAAAGTTAGTGCAAAAATACATAGGTAGAATTTTTAACACAGACCGGGGTTTTTACTGTTATATTTGGATCTCATTGCAGTTATGGAATTGACTAACAATTGGTGTCGATTCCGTTTGTTTATAAACTTTTGTTCTTCTTTATAACAATCATTTAATTTATGCTTACAACTGAATTAAAATTATACAAATTATGATTTGATCGTAGTGAACTGTCAAAAACTAGAATAAAAGTTAAAATAAAATACTACTAGTACTACTTACTACTAAACTTAGTTTTGTACTTAGTAACGCAACTATGGTTCAACTATGTTATTTTAATTACTTAAATGTTTATTAACCTTTGTCAATGGACTGTAAAACGAGGTTGATTATATTCTTATTGAAAGTTATAAAATAATGATAAAATATTGACGTGCGTTTTTATGCAAATTCCTAAGCGAATGGAACTGAAAATAACTACTGTGAAGTAAGTAATCGATTTTTTACGAAACGGCTTGCGTTTTTATCCGAACGACGGTATTCGCGATTGCATGCAATGCCTATTCAATATCTATTGGAACCTCGGAGGAAAAAAAATTTTGTGTTTTAGATGGAGACGCCTTGACGTCTAATTTCTTTGCAAAAAAATCTGTCAATTACGGTGCGGGGCGAGGTAGCACACATAAACAATTTCTTACTACAGGTGCATTTTTCAATCACGTCGCTATGCACGCACACGACAAAACTACCAAACACAACCTTAAAGTATACGCACACAACCAAATTCACACACAGAGACGTTCTATCCTTATACGAAACAATCATGTCATTTATGTAAACAATTTTGGGCTGCGACACTATCGATTATCGACTTTCGATAAGTTCTAAATGAATTAATGAATGAATGAAGTTCAACTAATAGTATAAATTAAAATATTGTTAAATCAATTTAGCAATCAATTACTGTTCGTTGGTCTGGCTAAGACTTAAAAAGTTTTTAATGAATTGTATAAAATGAGAAATAAATCTAAATCGAATGTTCTGAATCTAATATATAGGATACTTTTTATCCTAATAAACAATAAGGTTCATCCGCGATAGGGGATGAAAGTTTTTGAAAAATACTATTTTATTCAATTTTGGTGAAGATCTAATAAATATTATCGGAGATAGAGGACATACCTTCTCGCGGATAGTAGCAAGTTACTCTAAACTACGCCACGCGGACGAAGTCACGGAAATCAGCTAGTAAATAAATAAATTTAAGAAATGCCACATACAATTTTGTAGTCGAGTTTATAGTTTTTAAACTTTTATCCATGTTTTATCAATGGATAGTAGACATTTGTTGGAACACTAACTGGTTCTATAAGAAAATTAAAAAATACATGATGTACCTATACCATACACACCGAAAATATCAATATCGATATAATTTCTGCTTCCAGCCCTAATTTTCTTGCAGTGTGACCAACTTCTTTAAAATAAAATCCTCATTTTTGAACAAAAAACTACCTTAAAAATACTGTTAATGATAAGCTTATCCAACTTTATGAATGGGTACAATACCTATTACAATTTAATTTTTCATAAACCGAGGTGGCACGAGGGCATTTAATTGTGGCGATTGAATATTAATAAGGCTTTTTAATCACAAATCTGTGTATGTTTGTAATGATTTTTGCGCATGCAATTATATCGGTTACTTATATTATACTAGCGGCCCGTCCCGGCTTCGCAAGGGTGGATATTTATTTTTTAAACATTTTGGCATAAACGCACAGTAAATGCAGGACATACTTACCTAAATAATAATATATTTAGCAATAGTGTATCGCTGGCTCCCTTTGGGTATGGGACTTAATGATTGAAAACAAAATGATAACAGAATAAATTACATCAATGAACTCGTAATATCTTTCGAATGGAATGTCCGATTTTAATAAACTAAAAAGTAATTTGCAGGTATTTAAACAGCCTTGCTTGAAAAAACATTTATTTTGGTAAGGATTAAGGCAAAGGTATAAATAACTTGGTCTGATTTTGGTCGGATTTCTATTAAATTTTAAAATGTTAAAAAGTAGTTATAGTGACATAGCTACAATAGTAGCTCAGTTTACTAGTAAGAGTTTACTACAGATAATGATATATTTTTACTATGCAAGACCAACAAAATCTCAGGCACATGACAAGAAAATATTATAAAATGTTAACGAATATTCTACTTAACTCAGTTTTGACGAAATGTGTGACTCGTCCTTTTCAAAATAACCGATTAAATTGTTTGCCTAAAGTTTATAAATTAATATAAACATAAACCCCCAACCTTTCCTATTCGATCGTAATTTTAATTGTATGTAATCAAATCATTATGCAGTTCATGATAAAGGGCTCCAATCGAGTAATAAGTAGATTGGTTAATTTTTTAAAATTTCCCGAAATTATTTCTTGTACGATTCCGTAGCAACATTTTCGGATCAACAGTATTTTTAAGTTTTCTCCTTAAATAGTGCATTAATTGGATAAAAGAATATATCAGGAGAAAATAATGTTATCCTTTCATAAACTGGATATTTTTGGTATTTTTTTTAGAAGGAAAATCACTCATAGTCGGCATATTATACCGGAGCTCATCCTCCGCTAACCATACGTTGTTGACAGGCGCGTGACGCGAGTCAAACAGTTTTATATAACGAGTATGACCGCTGGGCATACCCGTCAAATAAAAACTTACAGAGGGGTACGCATCCTATGGCCACTCCAGAGCTTAATCCTCCTAGATTGGAACTAATGCTCTAAGGCTCTGATGGTCTAATCAAATAGTTCTAATACTTTGGCTGAGATCTATAGTGTGCTGTGACTCGGCTTGGACTTGAGACAGAGTTAAAACGAGACACAAATATGTGCTCACATAAATCGGTCTCTTTTCAATCTATAGATAGATCCTTAGATATATTACCCGGCTAAGTTTTCTGTGGACTCTTCTCTTCTTCAGCGTTTGTTAGAAACCCTCGTTTGTTAGAAAGCTTTAGTTTTAAAGTCTAACTTACTTGGTTTGGTTTGGAATGGCATTCCGAACCAGTGGTAAATTCATTTGACGATTCGAAAGCACATTGTAAAAGTTTATTTGAATAAAAAATCATTCTATTCTAATAAATAAAAAAAAATCGTTTAAATTAAATCACTTTTTATTGTTAAAATTGACATTCAAGATTCAAAAATGTACGAACTGAACCATTTTTGAAATTTATAAGCAAAATCCCCTATTAGTTGTAAGGTTTCGAACCTTTCGGAATTTAAGAAAATGGATATTTCTTAAAATTTACAATATTAAAAGAAGAACTTGGGTAACCTTCTTCTCAGGTAGAAAACTAGAGACAAGTTTTGAAATTCCACGATATCTATAAAGCTGAAGTAAATTCTAAAATGGCTCTAATACTTTTAAGTGCACGAAAAGGTTTCGGACATTTAGGAAGTCAGCATTCGAGCAATTTTTATACCTGCAAATCCCAACTCATATATTAAATTAAATTTATTAATGCTTTTGTATGAAAATGCGCACACTTGCCGTCATGACCAATGATGTTTCTATTTAAGCCACCCGACTTCAACAAACGTGTACAAAATAAAATTATTTTTATACTTTATAGTGGCGTTTGAAGTCGGTTTTTTGAAAAGAATTTTTATGGAAAACTAAATTCACATGGACCAAGTGTCGGGTATGAGCTATCAAAGAACGGGTGCCACCAACGGGAATGGGTCTACTTTGTCTACCCGTCTTAACATGTATTGGATTGTATGTACCTACGTATGCATTTTTGAAACTTCATTGCGGATACATAGCAGTTTTGTTACCTATTGTGATTTTTTTTTTTTGAAAAGAGCAACTAGTTTCTTGCCGGCTCTTCTCAGCAGAATCTGCATTCCAAACCGGTGCAGGTGGTAGATTTATGACGTGTCATAAGAGCTACAAGATGGCCTACATGAAATAAATAAATTTTGATTTGATTTAAAGGAAAAAGTTAGACCAACTTACTTTACAGTGCCAGTGAGCTTGAAGGGTGATTTTGTATAAGAATCCCACGAGTATGCTATAAGCGAGCACAGTACTACGATGGTGGCATTTCGTGAAGTCGACAATAACCACAAGGTTTTCTTTAATGCTTTCTGGCTTTGCGACAAGTTGACGTCTTTTATTTTCTGAAAGAAAAAGTCGAGTCAATATGGATGGATGGATGTTTTTTACTCAGTCACGCCGCAACGACTGAACCGATTTGGCTGTAATTTGGCACACAGATATATTATAGTTTGGAATAAAACATAGGCAAGTTTTTATACGGAAAATAAGAGAGTTCGTACGAAAGATCGCGTACAAAGTCGCGGGCATCAACTGTAACAAACAACAACTGTATAAAATTTAAGCCTCAATAGCCCAACGGTTTAAGGTGTGAACTGAAAACTGTATGGTCGCAGGTTCGAATCCCACCTGTTGCACTATTGTCGTACCCACTCCTAACACAAGCTTTCTGCTTATTTGGAGGGGACAGGAGAATATTAGTCAACTTCAGTTTGGCTAATACTCTTAAAAAAAAAAAAATCGTAAGTAATTAATTGTTCAATATCATCAAGTTTATTACACTCTGCAATATAGATTTAAGAACCCAAAAACGTATTAATAAAATACACTATCTCGGCACCGGATCACGCAATGCACGCGATCCGGCGATTAATTAATAAATAACTTGCGTATATTACTAATATACAACCACTAGAGTATACAACGTTCCGAAGGGCAGTAGCATACCGCATTTTTTTCATATACTTACTTAATAATTTTGTTATCTATTATCATCATTTTTTCGAATAGGGACCAACGTGACTGATGAAATTACGATTCTTGTTATGATTTTAGTTTTTATTCAAACTAGATCATTCCCGCGACTTCGTTCGCGTGGATTGAGGTTTTTTTGATTTTCGCGGGAACTCTCTTATTTTGCGGGATAAAAAATAGTCCACGTTATTCCAGACTATAAACTATCTCTGTGCCAAATTTCAGCCAAACCAGTTCAGTCGCTGTGGCGTGATTGAGTAAGAAACATCCATACATCCAAACTTTCGCATTTATTATTAACTAGCTGATACCCGCGACTTCGTCCGCGTGGATTAAGGTTTTTATTCCCGCGGGAACACTTTTATTTCCCGGAATAAAAAGTAGCCTATGTCCTATTCCAGTCCATAATCTATCTCTGTGCCAAAAAGCCAAATCGGTACAGTCGTTGCGACGTAACTGAGTAACAAACATACAAATTTTTGCGTTTATAATATTATTATTAACAAATTATTGGTGTGCAGCAATTATGTATGCTTTTCCCACGGAAAAAATTTGGGAGATCGGGATTAAAATTAGTAGTAGTAGTAGCTTCTGTCCGCGACTTTGTCTGCGTGGACTTCAAAATTGGGTCTAAAGCTGCGCTCGTTAACAATTTTTAATCTTACCTCGGGAACTATTTGAGATCGGTATAGAAAGTACATGCCATTTTCCATAGCATAGGTGGTATGCATACCAAATTTCATAGCTGTCTGCCCGAGGCTTAGCTCTTAAACAATTTTCAATTTTCCCTCGGGAACTACTTAAGGAATCGGGATAAAAGGTAGCCTATGTTCTTTTTCATGTCAAAGGCTACATGCATACCAAATTTCAAAACTGTCTGCCTGCGGCTTAGCTCGTAAACAATTTTCAATTTTCCCTCGGGAACTACTTAAGGAATCGGGATAAAAGGTAGCCTATGTTCTTTTCCATGTCAAAGGCTACATGCATGCCAAATTTCATCCAAATCCGTTCAGCCGTTTTCGCGTGATTGAGTAACAAACATCCAAACATCCAAACATCCAAACATCCAAACATCCAAACATCCAAACATCCAAACATCCACACTTTCACATTTATAATATTAGTAGGATAGGATAGTTGAACGATAAAAAAAATCATCATCTCGGCAACCCATCTGCTCACGGCTGAGCGCAGGTCTCTTTTCAGAGAGGGGTTTACAGGCCATAGTCACACTGGACCAATGCAAATTATTTATCAGACTTCACACACCTTTGACAGCATTACGGAGAACTCTCATGCATGGAAGTTTCCTCACGATGTTTTCCTTCACCATTAAAGTGTTAATTACTTACAACGCACATAACTCCAAAAAGTCAGAAATGCGTGCTTGGGATCGAGACCAGTAGGGCTAGCATGCGCTCCACCAGAAAATTTTGTATACCCATTTACTCATGAATTTGTATGAGATTTCACGAGTAAATGGGTAGACAAAATTTTCTCGTGGCATGCATGCTAGCCTTACAGGATCGCACAAAATAGAAGCTATCATTGATAAAAAAATAAGGAAAAGATAGATGTATGTAAGGATATATATCTTTTGAGTCTAAGCCAAATCAAAGTACGTTTTTCCTATTGTATTTGAACGTTAGAGTTGATAACTGTGCTTTTAACAGGTAAACTTAAAAATGGAAGTAGAATTAAAATACGAAAAATACTCACCCTCATTATAAGCAGTATAATTATACACGAAATACCCAAAACACTATCTGCTATATTGGCATTGGGAATGTTCACAAATACCTGGAACAATGGCAAATATTCAATCGCATCTCCCTATAGACTTGTAACTGCATAGATTTGAATTTAGTTTAAAGTAAGTAGAATATAACGCTAAAACGAAATGTACGAAGTTAGTCCCCCCCCCGAAGTTAGACTTAGACTGTATCGTCACTTATCATCAGGTGAGATCACAGTCAAGGACAATTTTGTCATCGAATTAATAAAAAGACACCCATATTCCACAGTCTTGTCTGCTCTGTACTGTATACAGTACACACAAATTATTGATTAATTGATTTTATTATAATAAAATCAATTAATCAATAATTTGTGGGGTTAGGTTAGGTATAAGATTTAATTCGATTGATCGTATTTGTATTCGATGACATTAGTGTCAAAGTAAAATGAACCATTGAACCCATTGAATTAGAGCTCAATTTCCATAAGTTTGTAAACGTCTATGTGTACGGATACGCTCCAAAGATCGGTTGTACTGAATTAATACTGTTAAGGTTAATTTTTCTTTGACACTAACGTCATCGAATACGAATACGATCAATCGAATTAAGTCTTATACTAATCCTAAAGATAGAGTGAAGTGGTAAGAATTACCTTTTTAACATTGTCCAGAAACCCAGATGATCTAAATTGCAGTCCCAATAATGATTTGAGTTGAGACACTGCTATTATTACGGACGTGGCTGACGTGAAACCAACTGTCACTGGTACGGATATGAAATCTATGAGGACGCCTGTTGAAAGGAAAATTGACATGTAAGGGAGATCGCCCACGGCTACTTTTTGCAGCGATAAATTAACGCGCGTCTTCCTCATAACTTTTAGCGATTTGTCGTATTTGCAACACACGACAGAAGCGATTTAGTAACGATATAATCGCATAGTATCGATTCAGCAGCAACGATTCACAGGTCGATTCACAGGTCACACGCATTCACAGGTTGGTACTCACTACAGCGCACGACTGTATCGATGGTGCATCGCGTCTGTATCGATGTTGTAACGCGATAGTAGCGATGCAGATCGTTGTTACATGGGCGAAGGTTTACGACCTGCGACCATATCGCGACTGTATCGAGTTCTTTTTGCGATTGTATCGCTGCTGAATCACTGCAAAAGGTCACCGTGGGAGACTTCTTTAAGAGCACCTATCTGTAGCATAGGGTGAAACTTCCGGTGATCCGAATGATATTTACTCAGTTATGTAGCCATTACTAATAACGATTCAACTATCAGGCAAACGTATAGAAACAACATAGTTTGAGAAAGCAAGCACGATTTTTATAAAATCGAGAATGCAACGATGCGTTGCCAACATTTCAGAAGTAGGCATACCATGGAAGTAATACTTAAGGGACATACTGCAGCAAGCGAATTGTCTGAAAATGTCAAAACAATAATTTACCACTATTTTTTGCCAGCGATTTCTTTCGCGTGGAATTAAGTTTTAAGAATCCCGCAGATGTAGATATAGTGTAAACCTTTGTTTTGGAAAAATAAAGTCACTCTCCAGGTTCTAAAAATCAACTGAATCCCAGCTTGATTCGTTGCCGCGTGATTATAGGACAAACCAACGAACAACCATACTATTGCATTTACAAAATTAGTAATGATTAATTAGTAGGATAATTTACTACTAATTTACCACTTATATAAATATGATCAAATATTAAATTCCTAGCTTCAAGTCGTACAGTGTAACTTCACATAGGCACATAGATATACTTTGTACATGCAAGTAAAGGCAAACTTACCCAAGTGCAATATTCCCATAGCCAGCTGAACTACTCCGGTTAGGAAACACAGAAGTACGGCGTAGTCGAAGTTTCGTCCCTGTATTTGCTCATACGTCATGAGGGCCAAGAGCGCAGTGGGTCCCAACGTGATCTCTTTGCATGAACCAAATATTGCGTAGACAAAACATCCCATAAATGAAGAGTATAGGCCATACTGTAACAATATTAGATTAATAAAGCATAGATTCGATGCTTTATCTGTGCTAAACGCACATAACAGAAAAGTTAGAGGTGTGCCTCCCTCCCTCCTTATTAACATAATTATATCGTTAATAACTTACTAGCTAGGTTACATTTTATACCAAAAATAATATTAAGGTAAGATAGGTTACATATACCTAGGCAAAAAAACTTGTGATAAGAGATAATAAAATTATTTATGTTTTCTCTAACTCTAACTTGAAACGTCTTGGCAAAATTGCAGAGACGGGAATTTTTATTCTGGGAAATTATGAGTCCCCAAGCGATTTTGAAGACGAAGTTGCGGTCACCATCTAGTATAGTATTACATAAGATGTTTTGCAACTACATATCAATAATCTCTAGATTATATATTATACGTTTTAACTTGGCTCTATCTTAAAACGAAATTTGGAACACAAATCGCAATTATATAATATTTAAATTTTCTGTACATGTTATATTAGCTTTTTGTAATTTTCTCTGTTTATGTTCAGAACAGCTGCATGTGGAGGCCATTTAAATACAATCGTAATTCTTGAACTGTTTGAACATGTGTGGATATTACAATATTCGTAACCGTCATTCTTATCAATTATTTTTGCACAATTTCTTGCAGAAGTCATTATCATAGACTAACTTAAACTTGCAAGAAGACTTGCCGCGAGAGACTTGGTTTTGTTAATTTGTATTAAAATAAGAAACATACTTTATCTGTATGGGGAGCACTTGAGAGTGACTTCTATTTAAAACTAAAAAAAATTACTATCTTTGTTTTCTACTTGTTTTGTTTAATTACAGAATTCATTATCAAAAAGTCTTATATTTAAATTTTATGGACTTCAGTACTTATTTCATTCTCTTATTTATGTCTATATTTCTTTATATTTTATTGCTGTTCGCATCTATCCGATCTTTGGGTAATAATTTTTCCGATGGGAAATCCTTTTTTATCTGTTTGATGGGTGGCAGTAAATATTTTTTACTTACTGCTGTTTTCGATTTTCAAGGCACATCTGTCTGCGAAATTTCATCCTGATAGGTTGTAAACTCTAGGGAAAAGAAAGCTGTGGGACGAACGAAGTGGATTAAAGGTTCCACTTTTACGACTTGGCACACAAGGTCGGAAATCCTCCATAGTAAAACAAAATTCCCCTTTACTATGTTTACGGTTTATTGAAATCAAGTCATTTCCTTTGCTTCCGAGATGTGGTTTATATTATGATATCCACTCAGGATGATATAACACGGAAAATGAAATTTAAATATATACTAAAAATTAAAAAAAAAAAAAAGTTACTCTGTTAAGGCCGCTGCATACGTAACG
Source organism: Hipparchia semele (assembly GCA_933228805.2). Classification (NCBI taxonomy): domain Eukaryota; kingdom Metazoa; phylum Arthropoda; class Insecta; order Lepidoptera; family Nymphalidae; genus Hipparchia; species Hipparchia semele. The sequence goes on along the minus strand of OW121721.1, from coordinate 6,073,646 downwards.
TGCACGGGACGGGACGGGACGTGGACGGGACGGGGCCGAACGTGGTTAGTAAACACGGACGGGGATTTTTAATGCATACGCAACGTGGCAGTAACTCAGAACTAACGTGCTAGTGATGTGAACAAGGAAAGATGGATTTTTCATTTGAAGAATTGGCTTTAATTGCGCCGACGATATTTTTCCCGTTCCGCGCGTGGCACGTTCCCGTCCCGTCCGTGCTCCGTGACGTATGCACAGTCGTATACATTTTCTATGAAACGATATTTCCAAAACTCCACGTCCCGTCCCGTCCCGTGCACGTTATGTATGCAGCGAGCTTTAGACGGATATTTTGTTGGAGGTGCGTAAACGTATAGTATACATTTCTGCGCACAGGCGTTTGCACCTTATGACGTGACTTCTAAAATCCAGCAGTGTGAGTTTTTTTTCTGGTCGAATAAATAGATTAAAAAATTGACAGTAAATCCGCAAAATAGATTACCATGATATTTTAGGTTATTGACTTTTCAGATTTCTTATTAGGCAATCTATCACATAGACTGTTTTTGTGTTGCAAAATACTAAATGTTATCTGTCATTCTAGCTATGTATTTAATAGTTCCTTACGCCATCCGAGGTTTCCTGTAAGAGCTTCATTGATAAGGACGTCCGTGCAGCAAGCCTTCTTTTGTTTTGTAATTATGTAATATTTTGTTTTTCTGTGTTCTGGTGCCATAAAGCTTGCTATAATATCAAGTACTAGCTTTAACCCGCGGCTTCGCTCACGTTAGGTTCGATTTTTTAAACCCCTATTTTACCTCCAGGGTTGAATTTTGAAAAATTCTTTCTTAGCGGATGCCTACGTCCTAATAGCTACCTGTATGCCAAATTTCAGCTCGATCGGTCCAGTGGTTAGAGCTGTGCGTTGATAGATCAGTCAGTCAGTCAGTCAGTCACCTTTGCCTTTTATATATTTAGACTACTACTACTATGATTATATTTTTTGAATGTGTGTGTTTGGCGACAACGGTTGAAACTTGTTTGATAGCATTTCAACTTCTTTTATTACATCATTACGTGACACTAACTGTTAATCCCATGAATTTTAATCGGACATTAAATGGTATTTATGCGAATATTTAAAGAAGTCGTGCACAATATTAAAATAATATCACACTAATATTATAAAGTTTGTATGTGAATGTGTTACAGCTTCACGCCACAACGAATGATTTGACTGAAATTTGGAAAGGAGATAGCTCAGAACATATTATCCCAGAAAATTATAGAGTTCGCGCGGGAATCTAAACCTCTTAATCCACGCGTAGGTACGAAGTCGCGAGAATCAGCTAATATATTTGGCAAATAGGTATTTAAAATGGATTAGGTAGCTGCATTGTAGGTATCCATTCCACATTTTGTGTTATCCCTTTCAATGTTGATAACAACCTCGAAATCCACTTAAAAGTTATTCGGGAATACGCAGAAAAAAGTTGATTGGGAATCTGTTTCATTTAGAGACTAGCTGTAAACTTTTCCGGCATAAAAAATATCCTGTTTCATTCCCCAGGATTCAAGCTATGCTTTTGGCCTAATGCCGCTATGATCCGTTCTGCGGTTAACTCGTGAAAAGGTAAGAAACTGACAGATTTAGTATCACATTTATAATATTAGTATGGATAGTACGGAAGTATGGATTTAGACGCCTAAATTGCCCAACGGTTAAAGGTACGAACTGATAACGAAAAGGTAGACAGTTCGGTTGCACTTTAGTCGTACCCACTCTTGACTAGGGTTGCCAGATTTTTTTTCAGCCTATTAGGGACAAATGGTTAAATAGCCAAAAAAATACGGGATTTCAGTTTTTTACCCGGGACAAATAAAAAAAAAATTATTTAGTGTCATTTTTTTGATAATTTTTCGAGGATCAAGTCAGTTTTAACATATTTCTATTCGTTTTAACATATCTGTAAAAATCAATACAGTTATAATCATAATTCATAATGAAAAACGAAATACGGTTCAAATACGGGACAGAGTCAGTCCCGCCGGGACATTTTAAACTATGCCTAAAATACGGGACGTCTGGCAACGCTACTCCTAACACAAGCTTTCCGTTTATTTGGAGGAGAGGAGAATATAAAAAAACCGGCCAAATGCGAGTTCGACTCGCATACGTAGGGTCCCGTACTAAAAAACACCGAAAATAACACGTTTCTAGTAGTGGGTGCTCCATTTTAATTTTTAATTTATTTTTATTATTTGTTGTTCTAGCGGCAACAGAAATATACATTCTGTGAAAATTTAAACTGTCTACCTAGCTAGCTATTACGGATCAGTGTTGGCCCAAAGTTAATCTGATTAACGATTAAAAATTAATGATTAAAATCATAATCAAAAATTTGATTAACGATTAATTTAATCATTAATCAAAAATTTGATTAACGATTAATTAATCATAATCATTAATCGTTAATCTGATTAATTATTTTTGATTAATTATCTATTAACTACTTATTTATTTATTTTCCGATTTTGCAGTAATTTATTGTTAATTTTGACCGCTCACTACTCACCACCACTCACCAGCACTCGGCACACTAAGCAGTCAGCACACTCACCACCACTGACCACCACTCATCACCACTCATCGCCACTCATCACCATCCATCACCCCCACTCACCACCACTCATCACCACTCATTACCACTCATCACCACACATCACCACTCATCACCACTCATCACCACCCACTCATCACCACTCGTCACCACCCAATATACTCAATATCATATTGGTATTGTCTTCGAATTATAAAGGATTTTTCTCTGCCTGTGGTCATTGCTCGTTCTCGCCATTTCTTTTTCGTCGAAATTAAACAGCTATTTGCAAACACAATTTTTGACGACCTCCCTGGCGCAGTGGTGATCGCTGTGGTCTTATAACTGGGAGGTCTCGGGTTCGATTCCCGGCGGGGGCAATTTAGTAATTTATTATTTCTAAATTGTCTCTGGTCTGGTCTGGTGGGAGGCTTTGGCCGTGGCTAGTTACCACCCTACCGTCAAAAACGTGCCGTCAAGCGCTTTAGCGTTCCGGCACGATGGCGTGTTGAAACCGATTAGGTGTATGGGTTGAATTGACACTGCTATACCCCTTCCAATTTAGCCCGCTACCATCTTAGACTGCATCGTCACTTACCATCAGGTGAGATCGCAGTCAAGGGCTATCTTGTCAACGAATAAAAAAAAACACAAGAAAAAAATAGTACAAATAGTATAAAAAATATAATATAGCATCGCGTGTACTTTTTGACATATTTTGGTTTAAACTGAATCTTAAAATAGTGTACAATAAGGGTTATTTTAATTTTACTCGGTCACTGGTTTGATTTCATTTCAAAATTCAAATTTCAAATAAAATCAAATATCAATCAGTCGGCGTTTGACCGCCTTTATGAGTGGAAGCTGCTCCGGTTGCAAACAAATTCTGTCGTCATAAAAGATCGTAGGAACACGAAATAGTTGAGCAAACGAAATTAACACTTTATATAACAGAATCTGCATTTCGAACCGGTGGTAGATTTATGACGTGTCATAAGACCTACAAGGTAGCCTACATGAAATAAATAAAATTTGAATTTGAATATATTTTGATGAAAAGAAAGGTAACAAACTAAGTACTTCAATATAACACACACACACACGCGCGCACACACACACACACACACACACACACACACACACACACACACACACACACAAACACACACGCACAAACTTTCGGCTTTATAATATTAGTGTGACTAGCTGATGCCCGCGACTTCGTCCGCGTGGATTTAGTTTTTAAAATCTCGCGGGAACTCTTTGTTTTTCCGGGATAAAAAGTAGCCTATGTCACTCTCCCGGTCCTCAACTATACCCTTGCAAAAATCACGTCAGTCCGTTGCACCGTTGTTACGTGATTGAAGGACAAACCAACAAACAAACACACGTTCGAATTTAAAATATTAGTAAGGATTACTTGGGATAAGGAAGTAAACTAAACTGACAGTCTCTAAATCCTCACAGTTTAGGTAGGCACTACCCTGCAGCATCAGGATTGAAGAGCCAGGACCTAGAGCTCCATGACGTAGTCTATGCTTGATACCTACAATATGAATTCTCAAGCGAAATACTAGTCGTAGGTGCAATATAATTATATTCAATTCTAATTGTTTAGGTACATAATATGATACGCGCCGAGCGCGGACTTCGCTTTACATCGATGCGTAGGGATGATGAAATCGCATTGCTCACCGCGCGCCGGCGCCGATGATCGAGCGTTAGCGATTTGTTCGAGCGGTTCGGTGCCGTAGAGGGCGTGCGCGCGCGGGGCGAGGCACACCGCCGCGCCACGCCACGCGCGCTGTTTAACGCCCGCTGGCTTCTCTCTTGAATCCACCATTTTGAATTTTTTTTCAGCTTTCTACCAATTTGATGAGGTTTCGAATGACTTTTGTTTGAATACTCCCCCTCTATCTTCGATACCCTGGCCGTGCTCCTCACCCGTCTCCGAAATCCTCAATCATCAGCTCTCTACATATTTTTGCACCAAATGAACTTTTGTCCTCCATACGAAACCATGAGTGAAAAATTTTTTTTTCATACAAAATTTTACAGTAGAGGTCAGACAGTGAGCGAGTCAGTCAGCGAATCAGCACGAGTAGCTATAAATATATAGTAAAAACATTGATGGATGTATTAGTTTATAATCAAGTTAATCAAGTTAAAAAAGTTAATCAATTAACGATTAATGATTAAATTCATTAATCATGATTAAGATTACTTTTTTAATCATGATTATTTTAATCATGATTAATTTAATCTGATTAAAATTAATCAGATTAATTAATTGATTAAAAAATTAATCGATTAATGCCAACACTGTTACGGATCATGAGTACGGTTGCAAAATTACGTAATTTTACCGAAAAAGCTAGTAAAATACGGATATTTTACGGTAATTAATATATATTACGGTAAAATTACCGGCTACGTATGTATGCTGAAAAGTATAGCGGGGGGTGAGACGAGCGTGTAGTTGCAACATACTTAGGTACTGCGAGTCGCACGGCGCGACTCGCACGATGCGACGTTGCCGTTTAGTGCAGTTTGCCTTTATGTTTTGCGCTGTTGCCATTCCGACTGAACAGTGAGCATTCGGCAAGCCGATCGGCGATCAGTTGAATTGTTTTGACTGACTGCACTATACGTGCAGTTAGTAAATTATGCCACGAAATCAAATTAGCCGCGCGGTCACAATAGTTTTGTTAGTAAGAGTTAAATCGTATTTTACCCAATTTTACCGTAATTTACGTAATTTATTTATATTTTACGTAAAATATGGTAAATTACCGAATTTTACGAAAGTAATATTACCGCTTTACATCCCTAATCATGAGATACAGCCCGCTGACGGACGAACGGACTTACAGCAGAGGCTTAGGTAGTAATAGGACCCCGTTGGCACCTTTGGGTACTGAACCCTAAAAAGCAACAAAAGAAAAACTAACCAAAACTAAACCTAAAACACACTACTAAGACTAGTAGATAACAGGCAGAATCATACTTTACATAAGATAGTAAAACAGAGGTGTTAACTTAATACAATCGAAAATGTACATTCAGATTGCATAATTTCCTATCGTAAGCCTAGATAATAATTAAGGATCACCTCTATACTCTACCTGTGGGTGCAGTCCGGCTAGAGTCGCATAAGCCAGCGCTTGTGGTATGACCGTAAGTCCTACTGTAATTCCTGCTATAAAATCCGCCAAAGCCTTTTCCGAATTGTATTCGGGCAACGTTTTTATGATCGGCAATCTCTTGTACATAAATCGCATGCACCATGTTTGTTTCTTGTAACGTTTCTTGGACGGCGTAGACATGGTTGTTTACCTGTGGAAAAAATATGTATTATGAGTAAATATTAATTTTAATAAGAAGCATGAAGCTTGCCTATTTTGCTATAATTTACTTTGTTCAAAAACACATAAAACAAAGAAATTAAATGAAACAATGACACATTTAAAAACAATAAGATTTTTTAATCTAAATTCGATACGAACTAGAAAATTATTTTAAACAATAGTTTTAATGATAAAAAGCTACAACTTCGGAAATTACAGTTTTTTTTTTAATTTTTATTACACATACATAGTTTAAATTTTTTAAATTTATTATTTGTTAATCACTTTGCAGCCTTTTTTTCTCGGTATATGACAGTGACAAAACCTAAACCGTGATAGCACTTGATAGTAGGTGAAGAAGAAAGCTATAATGAATGCACTTGCCTAGAAAGATTCTTATAGGTGCATAAGTTATAGTTAGCTGGAAAAACAGAAGCCAGATTCCAATAAACAAGAGGACGCAGTAATAAATTATCAGAATAAATATTAAATTACACGAACACGACAAAGTTCAAAACATTGTTCACGTTCATTCGCTATACATAACTTATTTATGGTTTAGTTTGGCGAACTTTTATTCTGAAACGAACGAGCTTGTTGGAAATAAGTTGCGAAACTAACTACTGTTAATTTATACAATAAACACAACATCAGGATGAAACTTTGGGAATGAAAACGACGGCCGGAACTAAACTAAATCATAATTTGTTATGATTCTTGGAATTGAGGATGCTATAGAGGTAAGTAATGTAGAAATAGGGGAACGAAATCGAGTACCCAGTCCCATATTTCTATTTGAATTCCACTAATATTATAAATATAAAAATTTAGATGTATGGACGGTTGTTTGTTACTCACAACGATGGAACCGATTTGGCTGTTTGTCACTTTTATTCCCGGAAAATAAGAGAATTCTCGGGGGAATTAAAAAAAATCAAAAAACTTATCCACGCGAACAAAGTCGCGAGCATAGCTTGTAGGTACAAAAAAACAAAGCTTTTGAATTAAAGCAGAAAGCGTTCGGAATGCCTTTACAATTAATTTTAAATAGGAGTTGATAGTAAGTCAGGAATTAAAAAAAAAAACAAAAAGATCGAGCTAGTTAGAAACGTTGTTAGTTTTATTCATATTAATCAATCACATTCAAAAGTATTCGACAGAATCTAAGAATTTTAAGTACATTTCAAATACATGGAACATTCCTTAAAATATAAGTACTGTTTTCAGTCGAATTGAATCCATTGATTAATGAATGAAACTAATAGTGAAAATGGGGGATCCTGGAACTCTATTCATGTCCCCCATTTCTACTGTACCTACTTATGTGTTCACATCTGTATACGATGAGATAACAGTGTTTAAAACTTAAAGCGAAGAAAACAAAATGTGGTTTGGGTGCACAGTCGAAAGTTTGACGTGAATTGGTTTCATATAGACTTTATTATCTGGTCATTGACTATAACAGGTATAACAGTAGTTTCGTAGCTTACTTGTTACGTGTATATATGTCTGTATAAAGTAGGTATACACAGAGACAGAACCGGACACATTAGATGTGGTAACAGTAACGTCTATACAATTACAATCTGTTTTAGACCAATATGGGCCTAAAATGGCGTCGACGACGGATGTAAAGCCTTTCCCTTGATAAAAGATAATACCCCTCTGAAGGGAATATTGGGGCGGTTAATTTAATTTAAGACCCTTTGTGTCATACACTTCCCATTTCCTGATAAATGCTACGAACGTCAAGCTCCGCCAACGAAAAACAAAGGGTCGAAAGTAGTTCTTACGTAATAGGGATAATACAAGTGAAGATCTTATACGTACGAGTATTATTGTTTGTGTAACACTCGGCGTTGCCGTGCGTAAAGTACCTACTCTATTTGCGAATGTGAAGGGAATAATAAATGAAAGGGTTCAAAGGGTTGCGTGGACGATAATATCTTTCATTTCCCTTTTATGCATAAAATACGAATAGTCTATTCTGTAAATCACCGAGGTAATCATATGATTACTGCGTCATATGCGCGGGTGATTGGAAAGTTGTTTTATTGCTAAAGGCTTCAGCTTGACTGGGAATATTTAAATAGCAGGTATGGTGGCAGGCATAATTAATATACCTACGGCAGGATCTCCGAAAACAGCCTGTTTTTGATTCAATAGTAAACAATCAAATATTCTTAGTTTTGATAGGTTAAAAATATATGTTGTAGTTTAATACACGTTCTAAATTATTTTACCGTTCAAAAGTAGGTACATATTTTGAACTTCACTCGATCAAAAAATATTCCGAAAACAGTGTAGTTTTTAATTGTTTTTCAGGTTTTATCTATAGTATATTAAAGTTAAACTAAAAAAAAAATTTTTGAATTTTTTTATATAATAGGCAAAAGCTTTTAGAAGAATATTTTACCCTTAATTTTTTTCTAAAAAGTTTTCTTTTTTTTATCATGCCTGTCTTACTTTCTTTATAACAAAGTGGCTCGTGCACCTCACTTCAATAGTTCGCAAGGTACTGCGGCCGAAGATCGTGCCCTTAATCGTTTCCCCTCTACCTATTTATTAGGCATAGATTATAGACCATAGTGCACCACGCTGGCTGAGTGCGCATTGGCTGATAGTGAATCGATTACTGTGGATTCACCTTGCGAACAAAGTTGGGCGAAGTATCCAAACGATGTAGTGTTGAAAACAGAACTGATGGACTCGATAGCAGGGCGCTGTTAGCTCGTGATAGTCCACCGCGAGCTAATAAACCCATGCCAGACAATGTCGTTCCAGCTCTTTGTTACCTTACGCCAGAGATATGCTATATAACTAGAGAGTGCATCATTTTACTTTCCCCCTAAATTAGGCATTTAAAGCTTGTGCCAGGAGTGGGCACAACAATAATGCAACGGGTGAGATTTGACCCGTCAAAATCTCGAACTTCATTCTTCTGGCTCGTTGAGCTATTACGACTCAATTTAATCAAATAATCATTAAAGCTCTATATCCCTGGGTGGCCCTTGGCTTGGTAAAGCAAACTTCTCCAACGAAGGTGGTCAGCCACTTATTTCCAACTCCAACCCCCAAAACCCTCAAGTCCTTTTCCAATCAATCTGTCCACGGGCATCCATCTAGGCTTTGTTTGACCTATAAGAATTCTATCGCTTGTTATTGTACGCGTAAAAACCATTTTCTAGAATAGCACCGAATATCCGTCTCAACATAATACGTCGTTCGTAAATTACAAGGCTGTTTTTATCACTTCTATTTCAGGGCCATAAGTAGATATGTATTGGCCTAAATACGGCTTTTATAATAGTACTTTGAGATGTCTTGCCAGGATCTTCGATTTCTCCAAATTAAAATTTAACTGTCGAGGTAATTCTTCTTTGTATTTTCAACGAAATAGCTTTTTATTTGTCTGATGTAATAATGAAACCTTTGACTGTACCAAAGGTTCGTGGCCAATTTTAATATCCTGCTCTACCGATTTCTCACAACAAATGATGCAGTCCAGCCGTGTACACACAAAACCGTGTCGTGTGGCGATCCTTGTTAGAGAATATTTCGTCATGATGACACATGATGATGAACAGCGACGGATTTGCGAAAAATCCAAACTTGACTCTTTGGCATATTTGGACACTTAATTAACGATTGTTATTTGTTTACTATTTCAAAACAGAACCTTTTTAATGGGTATATGTGAAACTTCATTGCTACTGCTTTTTCATTTAAAAATTCATGACACCAAATTTCGGAAATTATTTCAAATTGCTTTACTGTAAAGTTGATAAAATGCAGATCCGTCGTTGTTCTATGACGATTTTTCAGCAGTGGATGAAAGAATGATCTCAATGAGTCATTAGTGTTAGATAGATGATGATCGAGTTTCAAGGAGGAGGAAGATCTAATGATTGAGTAGCAAACTGGGAAACAGAATGTCGGATAGGTATATCATACATAGTCTGGGTATAGAATCGGTGGCGTTTTAAATTTTTAATTTCCACTTGTCGTTATTGTACGCTTATGTATGGAGGCTGCTCCTCTAGACATATAACATCTCTCTGCCCAGGTAGGTTGCTGGGTCAATTATGGGCCATTGGACTGAGGATTTTCATTAACTCTGTGTTTGCAGAATTGACAGTTAAAGTCCACAACACAGAAATATAGGCAATTGTTGTGTAGTTAATGCGGCAATTACAAACCGGCAAATGAGACTGCATACAATATTATGGGTTGCGGAATGGAGTGGGAAGTAGGTATTTACCTATTAAACATCATAATATCAAACCATTTCATTCTAATGGATTGTAGGTACATTAGTCATCAAGGTTATATAGCTAAGGTTTTTTATGGTATTGAATTAAAGATAGAGATCTATTGTACAGCAATTGTTAATTCATAAATAATTAAAATATAATATCTTATCGGTTATATCTACGAGTACTTGTTATTAACAATTGATTCCAGATTATTGACAAAATGAGTGATGGCCCAACTGATAATATCACCGAATCAAAAAAATTGTCTCTATCGCTGTGGTGTTGGAGATATTCTATTTTCTACTAGCTTCCACCCGCGGCTTCGCTCCCGCCATCCGCCAACCGCCATTTTAATAAAAAGTAATCCGAAATGGTGATTCCTATACCAAATTACCAATTTTGATTTTTTTTTCGATTATTAGCTGTTCTTTCTAACTTTTTTTTATATTTTTAAATCCCCGCGATATTAAGGCGAACAAAACAAAAAAATTATTCATATTGGTCAAGCCATTTTTGAGTTCTAGTAAGATTAACGAACAGAGATTGATTTTTATATATTAAGCATAATATAGAATATAGAAGATAGAAGCATCTTAAAACTGTCTTACTGGAAGACAACGCAAAGCCTTATGAATAAATAGAAGATACGATTGAATAGTTCATTAGATTTTGCGAATATTCTAGGGATAGAGTGGGTACATCCGGAACCATCCGGAACATACCTATATTCGGAAGTAGGTACTTATCGAATGGTAAACCGATAGGTTAAGAAAACATCCAGCAAGAGCCACTTTATGTTCGACATATGTGGAAGCTCTTCTCTAATCTCTTATGCAAGTTAATTCATTACGAAAACTTGGTAGCTACTGCTACAAAAACATGGAATAGCATACTGGGAATAACTAAAGTGAAATAACTGGAGGTACGTGAACCGAATAGTCGGCAATTGACGATGATATGCACGTTGTTAAATGTCATATTGAAGCTGGTTAATGGATGTTGATAAGGCAAATTGAGCTACGTAGGTATATTTATTTATGCTAAATTTTCTTTTATGAAGTGCTTGATTAGCTACAATACATCGCCTTTAGCAATTGCCTTAATTAAGTAAGAGAAATGTTTTAAATTAAATCTATACATATAATAAAATTGTAGAAAAGTGGTGTCTGTACAATGGAAATAAATAAAAAAAAAGTAGCAGGGGTTGTTATTATATCGATGCCGAACCCGAAATTGTAATTAATTTTTTTTGTCTGTTTGTCTGTGTGTTTGTGCACGCTAATAACAGAAACAGCTTATTCGATTTAGATACGGTTTTCACTAATATATTGTAGTAAGCTTCACTTAACATTTAGTGTTTATTTCATGTCAATCGGTTCATAAATAAAAAAGTTATGTCAATTTAAAGAATCACGGCGAACATTTTTAACGTACAGAGTACGTACTACACGCCTCGCGCCTGAGCGTCAACGGTATATGTAATTCAAAATATGCTGCCCGAAAAGTCACTATTCCACGCGAACGAAGTCGCGGGCACAGCTAGTTTGGAATATAAAATATTCGTACATATTATAAAGATATTATAGGATGTCCCAAAACTCCTACCGAGGGGAGACTAATACCTCAACTAAGGAAGGTTATTAAATAGCAAGCAGTTAAAATATAAAATATAACAGCAATTAAAATAACAGACCTTGATAAACAAATATAACTACGATATTTAAATTCATTTGATTACATTTATCACAAAACCGTGATTATTTATATTGTATCTTTTATCTATAAAACAACGAAATGTTGACGTTATTGGGGTATTAAATCATGACTAAAAAGCGGCACAATACAAAGCAGAAATAATATCACGCATACATATTGTTGATATACAATACGATAAAACGAGTTTCTTGAACGCTATTGAAAGGTTCATTTATTTTGCTAACAAACGAAAATATGAAGTAGTACAATTAGTAATTAGTTTAAGATCATCAAAAAATTGTTGTATACCAATAAAAATCGTGATACTGCACTAAAAAGAACTAATAGTTTACGGTAACTATTGAATTGCAGACTAGAATTCCGATAAATGGTCACGAATCGATTATTATCCTAGTAATCTATAATATAAAAATGAATCGCAAAATGTGTTGGTAAGCGCATAACTCAACAACGCCTGGACCAATTTGGCCAAATCTTTTTTTAAAATGTTCGTTGAAGTTCAAGGATGGTTTTTACGGCGAGAAAAATTAGAATTATTGCTTGAAAAACCCTAAAAATAGCCCTTTTCTTTTTCCCATACAAATGATTTGAAACTAAAACGTAGTCAATTTGAGCTTTATTGCTATGGTATAAAGTTCATATTAAATTACAAGCACTCACTGTTGTCTAAGCAATGTAGGTGTGTTCCTAACGTCAAAGATCATATCTATCAAAACAATGTGCGTGTGTGCGTTGGAGCACAGAATACATAGTTGGAGGAGTTTAATGTCGCGTTCCGAAACTCGCGTTTCTTTTGTATTAGTTTCGGCACGCGAGATAAAATGCATCAGTTTCCACGTCATTACATCAGTCAAACAAAAAGCGAAGCATCGGTGAAAAATGTCGCAAAAACGGGGAAAATTATCCATATTTAAAATCTTTTAAAAACTTCTTAATCGCGATCATAATAATAGAAATTGACGCGGACGAAGTCGCGGGCGTCCGCTAGTTACTTATAGAGATAGATAAATTATTCTTGCGTTTTATGCGTTTCCAGGCTTGATCGAAACTTAACTTATTACAACTAAAGAACATAAAACAGTTTAAAACATAATCAATAATAATTATTTATGAATTATAAATTCTGAAGTCAATTTCAATAATGGTTTTTGTTTCGAAACAAGAAGGTCGTTCAGACATTCATAAGCACAATAGGTAATCCACTAAAACTGCATTTTGGATGATGTTAAAAATGACGCAGATGAGGTTTTCTTAAAAATGAAGTAAATTCAGAGAAAATGGTAAAAAAAATAACGGTCATTTGGCGGCGATTTCAACTAACGAATACAGACGTTCTGACAGATTATGAAAACTGTCAAAAAGTAAAAAATGAGTATCCTTCTTACTGTTGATCGAGGGCCTTACGTTAGCCAGCAGTGAATGAAATCTTTACTAATAGAAGTAGTAGTTATGTATTAGAAAAAATTGTTTGCCTCTATCATTTTGAAATAACTGCTTCTTCTGAACGATAACTTCAGTTAACGGCTGGTTAACTATCCATTAAAAAAATCATCAAAATCGGACGACTCTGTGAAAATTTATGCGTGGTCATATATAAAAAAATATATATACGCGACGAATTGAGAACCTCCTCCTGTTTTTTCGTCGGTTACTTAAATAAGATATATAGGAATTTACTGACAGAATCCCAAATAATAATGACAGAATTTGAAAAGACTCAAATATATAACAAAGAATGTGATTATTCACATACCTATTCATATTCACTACCTTCTACTTCTAGGAATATTCCAGTAAAAGTAAATAAGGAGGAATAAAGAAAATAAATTAAATTTCTTAATAAAAAGGAATAAAGAATAATTCCAGTAAAAGTATTATTAATGTCACTACTAATAAGCCTCAGTAGCGAACAAAAAATATTTCAGCAAGAACAAATTGCTTGGTAGGTACGAGGCTCGGCGCGTCGATTACGTCTTACACAGTTATATCCTCCAAGTCTTACACAGCATCAATTTCTTACATGAAATGTGAGCTCGACACCTTATTACTCATTATAAGGTTATTATTGAACTATTCTTTGTATTTTAACGTACTTGTACGTATTTGAGTACTTTTAATCATGTAAGTAATAACAAGGACTCATTAAACGCCATTGCAGCAAAAATTTCCTTACTTTATACCTATTCATGGATAAATTATTGGATATTCGAAATAGCAGCTGTGTAAACGTCGTTCAACATTTCCTATCAATTCAAAACGAATAATTTATTTAACATAGGTAATTAACTGATAAATGTAAGCCATTATATAAAAATCAAGGTTTCAATTTTCAATGCCAGTCTCAATTTAAAAAATATCTTTTCTAAAGGTTGAATTTCCGCTCATCTATCTTAGGTAGGTACTTATTTAGCATTAAAATAAGCATAAGCATTAAAATCTAAATACATAAAAGGCAAAGGTGACTGACTGACTGACTGACTGACTGACTGACTGACTGACTGACTGACTGACTGACTGATCTATCAACGCACAGCTCTAACCACTGGACCGATCGAGCTGAAATTTGGCATACAGGTAGCTGTTAGGACGTAGACATCCGCTAAGAAAGGATTTTTGAAAATTTCAACCCCAAGAGGGTTAAATAGGGGGTTAAATAATCGAACCTAACGTGAGCGAAGCCGCGGGTTAAAGCTAGTAAGCAATAAAATTAAAGATAGAATTCCTTTACAAAAACTAGAAAAAAAAGCGTCAAATTTATTCATTGATTAAAGATTATTTTATTATTGAGCGTTTGAAATATCAGCCCTAAATAAGCTGAGGTTGGGTGATTTTAGCCGGAGAATTTTTGGCAAGCCAAACTACTATTTTTCCGTATAAGCTAGCGCGTGTACAAAATATGTAACATAATATTGCGTAAGAAACATAAAATTCCGGAACTTCTTACTTTCTCTTCTTTATCTTACACAGCATCAGTAAAGTATTACGGCCACTTCCAGTCACGAAACAATTTATATGAATATCAGGAGACTAATTTGGAGGGAATGAGAATTTGCTCTCCCGCCGGCCTATGCGAGATTGACTCTGTCGGAGCCGATGATACTGCAAATCTGCAAGGGTCGAGCCTGACTTTTTCTTTTACAAATTACAGTGTTCGCCGTGTTAGCGTATTGACCACACTGGCGACATGTCGCTTAGCATGCTTACAAGTAAACACTCGCGACCCTTAAATCCATTAACCCAGGATTATAGGGCCGGGTTAGATCTAACGGAAAAAGCCAAAGGAATTTCGTTGCAATGCAAAATTCTCGTATTGTAATATTAGGGACGCGCCATATATATATTTTTGTAAGAGTATCAGCCAAGCTGAAGTTGACTGATGATATCCTCCTCTCCCTCCAAATCAGCGGAAATCTTGTGTTTGGATTGGGTACGACAGTAGTGCAACGGGTAGGGTTTGAACCTGCGACCTTTCAGTTTTCAGCCCGCAGCTTCAACCATTGGGCTAATCTATGCGGATTAAATTCCGAACAAAACTTCCACGCTAGGGATTCCGTTGTTGTTTTTCCACAGATCGCACCTTGTGCACACATCAATCGCCGTTACATTGGCCTCTTCATTTACAAGTGGAATAATTACGATCTAGAACCATTTCTTAACAGGTTTAAAGGAGACCATTGCTCCAACACTTCCTTCTTTGTCAGCATAAAAACATGTAAAATCATTTCGTTTTTGTTCCATCAATCCATTTTAAAAACTCAGTTCCTCAGCTCCAGTTCAGCAAGGTATAGCCAGCAACATGGTATAGTTTCAGCAACTTTTTAACGGACGACAAGACACCAATGTGTTTTAGTCTTTACGGAGCCCGTGTAAGTCCGCCTATTACAAGTCATCGATACATCAAACGGGCGTCGAGTGGCACAGCACGTACTACGCTCATCAATTCGAACCGTCCGATCCCCGATCCGTCAACGTTATCGCAACCCAGCGCCGGGCATTAAGCGAACAACAAAATTAATTTCAAGGGCCGATCAAGATAAATCACAATCATTATTAAGCATCAACAGTAACATTTTAAAAGCGAAAATGATACTTTTGGGAGAACAAGCAGATATTAAGAATATGGACTGAACTATTATAACATCGATAATTGTAACCAAAATGTATGTAATGTATTCTGTGATGTTAGTTTTTAGACCGAGCCTACTTGAGTTTCATCATTATCATCCCAAAAGTTAGACGTCCACAGCTAAATATATCCCATAAGGTTATACAGCTACTGGCTGTCCATAACTAACACTGGCAGGTTATCATAAACTATGTATGATACGAGTACTGCAATAGTAGTAGGTAACATTGATGAACTAGTATAATGTGAAGGTTAGCAGTCTTTTAGCCGTCAATAAATAAAACATTGTATTAGACTACTGTTTTCTAATAAAATTCCAATTATATATTTTACATAACATCGCCACAGAGCATCATTTTGCGGCATCTATAGCGCTGCCAGCAACTCGATAGAGATTTTATATGAACTAACTAATGATCGACTGGGCCGAACCCGTGCCTTGGCCAGGGTACCTAAATCCATACAAAAATGTTTCACCGGACTCGTCACGGTATAACGTGAATCAGCCTTTAGTGCCATAGTTATTCAATCTCATTGCAAATTAACGTTCGTGACTGACTATGACAGCCGCTGGCTTTGAGCCAGTGAAGTAATACGGTAAGCCAAGATTAGTGCTTAGGTATCCCATATTACTCCGCAGGGCGGGAATTAATTAGCGAATAACTGCTGCATAAGCCGTCAGGGCATCTTATCTCGGCATTCGCAGC
Source organism: Hipparchia semele (assembly GCA_933228805.2). Classification (NCBI taxonomy): domain Eukaryota; kingdom Metazoa; phylum Arthropoda; class Insecta; order Lepidoptera; family Nymphalidae; genus Hipparchia; species Hipparchia semele. Next base: position 6,056,915 of record OW121721.1, on the reverse strand, counting down.
AAATTACGCTCATAACAATATAGTTACTCCGCTGTGGATACAGGCAATTGTTGCAAGTCACATGCTTTTATGAGGCTAAAGTATACAAGAGTAAATTCAAAATTTAAATCACCTCAACCACAACCACAATCAATGTGAATCTATGGCTAGACTATGTATGATATTGATTTCCCGACATCCTATTACCCAGTTTGCTGCGCCATTATTAGATCCTCCTTCTCAATCGTCAGAAGAAAGCACAGGGCCCCTCTGCGGCGGAGAAAGCTACGCTCGGAATATGACTGTGGGATCAAACCAGTCATGAGGAAGCCTTCTAGTGAGCCCAAACACGTCACTATAGCTGCTTTAAGTTGCCGAGGAGTTGGGTTTCCTGCAGACTACTTGATGCTGCAGCATCAGCTCAATGTTACCATGCCTTGGAAATAATCCGAAATATTTCAAATCAATCGCAACTGTGAAAGTTTACAAGACCTTTTTATCAAATTGGAACTGAACTGATGACCTACAAACGCCTGAAGATGTCTTCACAAATTAAAGATCTTGATCACGTAAGCTTTCAAACAGAGAAAACCGCAACAAGTTACATATTATGGTTGACCTGTCATCCCTATCATGCTACATTGAAAAACTGTAACAAGACATGCAACTGTACTGTTTACTTGTTGATACCTGTTTCTGTATGGATTAAGTTTCTAAAAACACCTGGGATGTTTTTAATGTGTACAAATAAAAAGCTCTCTATATTTAGGATTTTCTTTCCTTCTAATCCTTACTAATATATAAATGCGAAAGTGTATTTGTTTGATGGTTTGTCCTTCAATAACACTGCAACAGAGTATGTATCAACGTAATTTTTTGCATGGGTATAGTTGAGAACCTGGAGTGACATAGACTTATCCCGGAAAATCAAAGAGTTCCCTCAGTATTTTGAAAACTAAATCCACGTGTACGAAGTCGCAGGCATCAGCTAGTAATAAATAAACTTCCTAGCAAATATATTTCTGTGAACACTTTGCATTTTATATTTGTGAAATTGAATAGTCATGATGTAATCTTTAAAGTAGTGAGACCTGTATAGTTATTGGAGCATGTAATAACAATTCAAATATTACTTAACACATTTTAGGTTTCCTTTTTATGTTACTTAGGGTTTCATACTAATTATTATTTACTGAATTACTAGCTTATACCTGCAGCTTTGTTTTTTCTAGAATTAAGTTTTTCAAAATTCTGCAGAAATGGTTTATTTTTCCAGAATGAAAATTAATTTATGTCAGTCTTTAGGTCCTGGATCATTACACCCATGCAAAAAATCACATCAATCTGTAGTTGTTACAGAGTGAGTGAAAAACTAATAAACTTCTGTCCGTGTATACAGTACTAAAGGCACAGAAAATGTCAAAAATTTCACTAATGGACACTTTTAATGACCTCTAATATCTAAAGCAATTAAGTTTGGAAGCAGTCTCAGGAAGATAAGTTTTTATTTATATGTAAATACTTACATACAGAGTGCTTTAATCATCAAGTGAATCTACCACTTGTTCAGAATGCCATTGTAAGACTAGCAAAAACTTAGAGGCTGCTCTTTTTATATGACTGCTTAAAACAGGAGTATTAATTGTTTTCTTTGTTCATGTGTGTATTTATGTATGTGAGTTTGTATATTCCACCATAACTTCTACACGCCTGACCTGATTTTGTTGAATGAGGTATCGTTAGAATCCTTACCTTATTTTGTGTTACATAGGCTAGAAAAATTAAAAAAGAATTGATGGAGTGACTATGGTCCCGCATTAAAGACTAAAGTTGAAAAAAATAATTCAAAAGTAAGATTAAGTATATATAAACAGCATCAAGAAATGATGAGTAAATTCTAAATTGTATAACACGTTCAATATCCAGAGAATAATTCACAAAAAAATATAATTTAAAAAGGTGAATAAGATTCCAAAGGTAAGGATTGTGTAATGACTGGTATCGTTACGTAGCAGCAGTGGGTAACTGTACTATTTTTAACTTTTTAGTTATTTTTTTTTTTAGTTACATCCACACTTTTTTATCATACTAAGTATATTACTTATTTATAAATCTTTAAAAATATTTAGGTCAGTAAGATACCTTTTATAATACAATAATATTCTCCTACTCACAGTAACTTCCTTAATGAATTAAATACTTATGAACTAAGTTTGTTATTTATTAAAATGCTATGAAATTCAATAGATTTGTTAAAGAAGGTTATATAAATATTTAGGTTTTTAACTTCGATTTATAGATCAAGAACCTACTACAATATGTTTGTGGATATTACCAAAAGACCGAAATAAAAATGTAAGCAGCAATATCTTAATAGATAGGTATATAATAATTAGTATTGAAGTCCTTATTTAAAAATTTCTCTGTATTCATTCATCATAATATAGTTAAAAAGGTTTAATAAAAGTTAAGTAATCTTGTAATCTTATATGTAACTTACCAGGCCGAGTATTTTATCATATTTTATTCACCAACGAAAGTTATTTTCGATTTGTTTATTTTTGTATACTTAATCCACTACATAATCTAAAAGGATAAAGTCTATAATTAACCGAAAAGGTTTTCACTTTTTCCTCACGTTTAACCGTACATAAATATTAAAATAAACTGCACAGATACATAGTTAAACTGTAAAAAGCTTTCAAAACATCGATCAAATTGACGAACGATTTCAAACTTCGTTTTGCTATTCAAGCTATTTTGCACGTCAAAATTTTTGCTGTCACAAGGACAGTTGACAACACATTTTGTGTCAATGTCAAATGTTCTGTCACAGATATATAAACCAAACTGACATAGACAATTCAATAGACATAAAATAGGAGAAACCTTGTTGTTTTACGCGCAGGTACTTTCTAATTCCATGGACAAATTATCGGTTCTAAATCGGGTAAGTTTAATTCAGGTTCAACCTGCGGACGTCTACTGCTCAACATAGTCCTTTCCCAAACAGCGCCACTCATCCGGCCACTTCCCGCTACTCTCTTTGTGTCGTCGGTCCATGGCCTGCCCACTGCCACTTCAGCTTACTGATGGTTTGGGCTATGTCAGTGACCCTGGTTCTCCTACGGATCTCCTACGGTCAAATATAAAATGTAAATTATTCCTGCCGCCTGCATATCGACGGTGTCGATTGTCAAACTACACGTGTAATAATTTTGTCGCATAATATTAAGTACCTACCTCACTTTGAAAATTACAACTATAGCCAAAAATTTTTTGATTCCTCCTTGCTTTAAGCCTACCTTTTTTAGGTATCTCCTACTAAAAAAATCTTTAGATTCTGATGCGTGCTGTTCAACTAACATAACGACTAACTATTCCTACTTTTTGACATTTAGTATCTAATAATATAATTGGCCGAATCAAATGGCAATTTTATACTTTTTGGGATAGCCTGCGATTTTTGAGATGTTGCGGCTTTTAAATAGGTTCCTACTTACTTACCATTAAAAATATGCAAAATGAGTTATCAATATTCATCTAATAAGAATCTGCCTTACTCCTTATTGGAAGAACATCCTGTCGTTATCCTGAAAAATTAAATAAAACAGTAAACAAATCAAATTATTCATTTATTTATAAATTCATTTTCCATTCATTCGTTCTACGTGCAGCCAACGGCACTAAAACTACTTTGCATGAGAATGGATATTCCTTGGATACCTATTCATTCTCGAGTAGCTAGCCAGCTAGTTGGCTGACCTATTGCCGCTTGTTTAGAAATGCTCATATTGTAGCTCGCTGCATGCAAAACAACTGCAATGCTTTATTCGCGCTACTGATTTTTGAGGTCTTCCCCACACAGGTGCGTTACTTTAGGTAGATACCAACCACGAACCTAGACCAATTTTTTAAATATGGAATTTTCCGAGTTAGCGTTATAGTGACGATTCATTTTTTATGTGTTAATGTGTTTATTTTCCATACATAATATGCTATTTAATTCTAAGTAGTCGATTTTGTATGTGTAGCTTTAAAGGTAGTAGTAGTTAGGCTGTAGGTAATACATAGGTATGTGATTATTTACCAATGTTCCATCTCAGCGAATAAATTATTTGAACCGATTTTGATGAATGAGGTGTCAATTATATTGGTAGGTATAGGTGGTATTATGGTAACATAGGCTAGATTTTAAACTAACGAAATCAGTATGAAGGATGTTACAGCCAATTTTCCGTTATTGGGTTAGTTTTTAAACTTTTTATAGAAAATAGGTTGGCACATTGGCAAGTAGTGTACCTACCTAATATCCCGACAATTTGTACCAAGATACCTTGTAGGCAATATTAATACTCACGTCTCCGTATCTTTCTTCCAACGCGCTTACATATTACTATCTACTATCTACTATGAGTCGAAAATTGAAACGCCTCTCACGTTTTCACCTAAAGGAGTGTACTTACATACTGCAGCGGAAATTTAGATAGGAAACGATTTTACTGAGACACCTAACTACTTTGTAGGACATCCTTTGATAGAAAGTGTCTTTCCTTTAGCATGTTTAACTCTTTATTGCGTAAAATTGAGAATATATATATGTTAAATGCCTGGCTTACGGTATGTAGGTACGGGTATCTAGGCATAGGGGTTCATCCGTTCGGGAGCTACGATGCCACAGACACACACACGCACACGCACAGTCTTACCACTATTTTAAAGAAAATTCTTTCTTCATATTTACGATGTAGGTACCGTAGGTAACTATTATCACATTATGTACTTACACCTCAGCAGTTTTTTATGCTTTTTTAGTATGATTTAAAATTTAATACTTATCTAATTCTGGTTTATTAAACGTTAGTTTTTTTTATTATGAGATAGACTTGCGCTTCTTCTTCTTCTTCATCAACTAATGGACGTCCACTGCTGGACATAAGTCTCCTGCATGGACCTCCACAAGCCTCGGTCTTGCGCCGCCTGAATCCAGCGGCTCCCTACGACTCGTTTGATGTCGTCTGTCCACCTAGTGGGGGGTCTGCCAACACTGCGCTTCCCGGTGCGGGGTCGCCACTCCAGGGGAAGCGCAGTGTTGGCAGACTTGCGCTTGATGACAATCAATTATGGAAAGCATTGATGAGGCCTAGGTTGGAACGCGCTTGCCTAGAAAATGCCTATTCCCTCTTGTCTTGAAGGTATTCAGATTATACGTGGCCGGAAACATAGAAGCTGGAAGTGCGTTCCATACCTTAGCCGTTCGTTTCAGAAACATATACATATGTATATAATTTGTACCAGTTAAACTAGGAAGATGCTCATAACTTAATATATATCTAACGATATCACTATCACTGTACATATATTATTATAAAACATAGTTCCCCGCCGCGTCTGTCTGTCTGTTCGTGATAAACTAACTAACACGGGTAATAAAGCATATTATATTACCCGTGCGAAGGTGGGGCGGGTCGCTTCTTCTGTTTAAGTTGGTAGTTTAGATATCAGCTATAAAAACGTACCTATCCACCTACTCAAATAAAGCAATTTGGTAGGAACAACCGTTGGAAATTGAAAATAAAAGAATAGGAGGAAATTTCATTCCGAATACACGGAGAAAACGGTTGATTACTTTCAAGTAATCCGCCGATTTTTCTCTTTGTTCTAATCCGGTCAGTGGTCACCTTTCAGATATGAATTTACCTACGTGGACGTATTTTGTTTGGGCAATATCAATATGTTCACGCATGATCGTGCCTTTGAAGAGTTCTTCTGAAGCAATCGGCTGAACCAGTCCGACCAATTCACGGTCCACGAGACTCGGGCCAAACACGGTTCTATTTACTTACTATTCCTTGCCGGATTCATTGTGGTCCAAGCTTTATTTTGTTTGTATTGAGCCGACTTCACCAGTCTGCGTTGGCCGTAAACTGAAACGGGGTTAATACTTGTTTCACCCTATTTCGTAGATATATGTATATCCGTGATTTATTCCACCTACGCAATAGCTTTAGGTACCTATTCTAATAATAATATGTATATTGTATGTACGTTGTAGTACAGAATATAATATAGTAAGCCTCATTTTTCTGTATTTCCTAGATTCTTTCTTAGATTTCCAAAACTACCTCACTTTACACATACCTTTTACTAAGCTCATATATTATTATGACTATTTGAACAATAGAAAAACCATAGGGTACTGTCTGTTTGTCCAGCCTAACCTTCGGAAGTAATAACGGCTTAACCGATTGTGACGGAATTTGCTAAGATATATTTGCTAACGGCGGTTTCAGATTAGTGGTGCGCGTGTAAACGCGTAAGGTGATACTAGTTTATACGCGCAAAAAATACGAGTATGCTAGTCTGAGATCATTTAAGCTATCTGTACCTAGACAAACTAAGAAATGTTTACCCACTAAGCAAACGACAATCAAGCGACTGGTTTTCCTGTAGATCTTCTCAATTCTAATTTCGTCCTGCACCGATATTCCTAGCAGCGCTCTCTTCATTGCCCACTAAACTAAACCATCTTATGAGGTCTATACATAACAACTATGTTTCGGATCCACAAGTCATCACTGGCAACAAACACTGTTCGAAGGCTTTCATCTTTCTATACAATTTTTTCTTCATCTAGATGGTGTGGAAGAAATAAAAGCCACGATGAGTTTTATACGTATTTACACCACATCATTTTAAGTGAACAGCGATATAAAATAAGACGCGGTAAGAACTCATAGCTTGATAATTACTTCGTAGCTAGTCGCAAATACTGTACCTAGAGCTAGAGTTAATTAACTAGGACATAGCATGACACAAATGCTCTCTGTAGTGTTAAGATGGATGTCAGAGGATGTCAGCGTGTGTCGCGACTGGATTGCTCTCTGCAAAATTATTATCTCAGTTAATTGTAGACGGTAGCGTAGGAGACTAGTTTTGTCGACGTTACTAAAACAAGAATTAGGTACATAGCTGAATTAAAAAATAATTGGCTGAATTTATGGCTTTCTGTCTGTATCAATGCAATTGAACCATTAGCGGGAATACCATCTGCCAGTGACAGGTGATTGCGATCGTTACACTGATGTAATAACTTTTAGGCAATCCCACCTCTGTACTCATCATCAGGCCTGGCGCACTCCGCAGTAAATTGCGGAGCTACAAGTACATGACGTACCTTTTCGAAGGGCCTTTTTCTAATTTTAATGGAATGTATTCATCGAATCTTTTCACTAGTTAGTTTTATGTTAATGCTTATCTATGTTGATTTTAGATTTTAAAATTTTCTCGATAAACGTTTTTACTTAGCGTTTCCGTAGCCTTTGCACTGATTGACCTTTTAACGGCACATACCAATACCTTTAACTTTGATATAGTATGAAATATATTATTACATTATTAATATTATGCATTATTATTTTATAACATACTTAGTGTATGTTATAAATTAATATAACGTACTCATATAAAATTTCCTTTGAATGTAAGGACGAATTACGATATTACGGATAATAACGACGAAGAAAAGAAAAATGAAAATACAAAACTATAGAAAATTATTTATTTCTTTTTTCTGTGTCCATTTTATCACTTCGGTAGACCAAGTTTCTTCTGTACTTGTGGTCCTGAAACAATACATAGAAATATGTTTGTACAAATCGTCAGCAAATAACATATTTTCATGGTGTGACGTCTGTCCGTTAGCGATGTTATCACACATGGATAATTTCCGGGTTCGATTCCATATTATGTTTACTTAATGCTTAAATTATTGTTTGGTTGATACACATTGTAGGTATAGAGGTCTAATATCTGTCATCTAAATGGAAGCGGGCTTATTCGGATGGGGTATGGCAGTTTAATTAAACCCATTTCGTACGACCATCGTTTTCTATAGTGGTATAGCTATAGGTATTCTCTAAATTTGATTGCATCAATGTAATGATGGAAACCTCAATAGCCCAATGGTAAAAGGTGCGGACTGAAAACTAAAAGGTCGCAGGTTCGAGCCCCACCCATTGCACTATTGTCGTACCCACTCCTAGCACAAGCTTTTCGCTTATTTGGAGAGGAGAGGAGAATATAAGTCAAGTTCAGCTTGGTTAATATATATTTTTTAAATAAATGACATCTGATTGGCGGGTACTTTCCCGCTATTGTTTAAAATGTACTGACGCAGCAAGAACACCGTAAATTCAGCCAATCAATCATCTTTGCGGTGATTACACTGATGCAATCATTTTTAGAGAATACCATAGTTTCTACTCGACACCATACCTCATGGACCTCATGGTGCGCTGTCTGTGCTTGAAGGGTGGCAAATAACCATGACCCAAGCTTCCCATCGAACAAGACCAGGGGCCCAAGTCTGCTATTGCAATTGTAGTTACATTGCCTATCAATGACATCCCAATTGCTACTTTTAGCAATTTTGGTAGTCTACTAATTCAATGGCGTCACAATTGTTTTCCGATGGTTTGCCACTGACACATTTAGCTTTGAATCTAGCTTAAATAAACGTTTTTAATATGTAGTTTTTTTTGACACTCATTTCGGCAAACGCTTTTTAAGCTAATAGCAATACCGAGGTATGATTTAATTACAATCCAATTATAAGAAATCAAACGACCATTGTGAATTTAGTAGACTACGAAATTTTGGACCAATGATAATTGTATTGTACCTAATTGTATTGCGGATCAATGACAATGACATGTAAAATAGCAGACTTGGGGCCCAGAACAAAATTATTTATAAATACCCAAATTGCCCCTGCCAAGAATCCAATTTAAGACTTCCCACTTAATATAAGATTTAGCGCGCACTGGAGCGGCTACACAAATGGGGATTCGTTGGTCTTTTTGATAATAAAATAAGTAAGTAGTAGATAATAATCTGCTTTATTGCCCAACTTTACGGTTGATATTGAAGTTTATGGTTGAAATTGAAGTTTACGGTTGAAATGAAAGTTTACGCTTAAAATTGGTATAATGAAAACTAACTTTTTCGTGTTTTGTTTTTTTATACCGTATGCCAGAGTAGATAAAGTTATTTTTTAGTTGTTACCAAAAACGCTGCCGTGCGTCTAGCTTGCTACGACGTACCGTTCCGGTACGATGGAACAAAGGTAATGACGTGGGTTTTAATGAAATGCCAAACATAACTCTTCCAGGTTAAGGTTGCCTTGTATAGAACAGGGCAGCTTTTAAGGGGAACAATTAAAAAAAAATAGCGAGTGGCGACGCGCCACACGATTACGAGTAGGTATAACAATCGATAGGCTGAATCGCTTTATTGCCATCTTAGATAGCACAGATGCCATCAGATTCAGATAAGATAACAGCCAAGCGTTAACTTTTCATAAAAAAAAAGGAAAACGTCTAAAACCGGTAGGTAGTTAAATGTATGTGACCAACCGTACATATATTTATGGGGTCAGAATCTTAATGGAGATAAATCAGAGAGCACGCGTTGTGCGCATAACTCTTCGGACCACTTGACATTGGCAAGGGCTTGTATCCTTCCACGGCTCTATGTACACTAGAATTGGCAACAAAGCTAAGGTATGCAGTAAATCCGCTGATTCAAAGAGCGAAGGTTAGATGTAGAATGACACAAATTCAACAGATGGTAAGTTTTAACTCTCTCTTGACCACACACCACACCAACGAATTTTAAATCACCTATTTGAAATTGAAATTTTATGGACATGCTCTAAAAACTGATATCGTTCTGTCATAAAACTTATATTTTTTTTGTTTGTAATTGAGAGAAATATTTCGTTAAGTAAGTAGGTACAAATAGGGAATGCAATCTCGATCTCGCGAGATCTCGTTTTCGCGAGATCTCGGCCTTTTTTAGCGAGATTGATCTCGGCCGAAAAAAGGGCGAGATCTCGCGAGATTAACGAGATTGCACTCGAGCATAAAAAAGTCTTATTCGAAGCGCGGACTGACACGGACGGAGTTGCGACCTGTCGGTTTCGTTCGGTGCGCGAATTAATTTTTAAATTACTAAAAGATTTGCGTTTGATATTAGAAGAGAAGACTGGTTGTTTTTTTCATTTGTTATTTCAAATTCAAAATTTATTTATTTCATGTAGGCCAACTTGTAGCTCTTATAAATCTACCACCCATCGGTTCGGAATGCAGATTCTGTTGAGAAGAACCGGCAAGAAACTCAGCAGTTGCTTTTCAAAAAATAAAAAATAAAATTTTTTACAATAGGTAACCAAACTGTGCTATGTATACACTGCCCTCGTAATTGAAAACACAGTAACTTAAGGTAACTTCTATTTAACTTACTTTGTTTTCAATTACGAGGGCAGTACAGTGCTTCCACAGTGATTTGATTGATACGTACGTCAAAGTTTACTACTTAGAAGTTTATTAAAAAATTATAGACAATTTGATTCACAAAAGTCTATTGAAAAAATTCGTGAAAATAAATGTTATCTTATAATACTTATAATTTTTATTATTTTTTTTCTAATTTATTCAAATATTGTGATTATTTGCAAAAAAAAAACACACAAAACTGCCAATCTCGCGAGATCTCGAAATTGGCGAGATCTCGCGAGATTGTTATTTACAATCTCGCGAGATCTCGCTTGAGCCCCAATCTCGCGAGATTTGCATTCCCTAGGTACAAACGTAGGTACTCGTATTTGATACTGCAAGAAATAAAGAGAGCAGGACTTGTAATGACTTTTCGTTTGTATTAATTATAATAATTATATATGTATGAATATTCTTTAAAAAAAAAAAGCTCTGAACAATGACCACCTCAGCACATTAGTAGGTACCACAAAGTCATAGACTCTGAAGCCTGAGCAAAGTTCTGTTCTCTTTATAACTTACTATTTTTTTTTCTTGTTGAAATATTTCTCTCTTTAATGTACCCCACCAAGACCCCACCCCATATTTGAGAGAAATATTTCAACAAGAAAAAAAAATAGTAAGTTATAAAGAGAACAGAACTTTGCTCAGGCTTCAGAGTCTACGACTTTATGGTACCTACTAATGTGCTGAGGTGGTCATTGTTCAGAGCTTTTTTTTAAAGAATATTAGCCAAGCTGAACTTGACTTATATTCTCCTCTCCACTCCAAATAAGCGGTAAGCTTGTGCTAGGAGTGGGTACGACAATAGTGCAACGGGTGGGGCTCGAACCTGCGACCTTTCAGTTATCAGTGTACCTTGACCGTTGGGCTATTGAGGCCTAATGTCCTGAGGTGGTCATTGTTCAAAGTTTGGGTCCTTTATTATGGAGTTGTACCATAATATCTGTACAGGAAGCTCCAAGTTCGTTTTAAAATAGCATGGATGATGTCGTGCATAATGCGAGTTAATTATGCAACGTCTTGCTGTCAGGGTTTAGTCTACGAGATGTGTACCTAACTTCAACACTACAGCTACATTGTTTCCAACAGTATTATAAATAGATAAAACGAAGTCAAAGGTAATTTTTATGTACCTAAAGCAAGAATTCAAATCAAGGTATATAGGTATAGTACGACATTTAAATATCTTTTCATCATATCTAGTCATTCGAAAAACGAAAACTCAATTTTGTTCTTATGGGAGTTTGAGCTTTCTCTCTTTTGATTGGTCCGCGTTCTTGCTTTAATATAATATGTTTATTACTATTGGTCCATTATATTTTGGCGGTAATGAGTCCTGAAACAAAACTCATGTGCAGTGTGCATTCACCTTTCTTTCTTCTCACAAATTTTCTAGTTTTTTTTTTCTCATAGGTATTGATGAAAAATAGTACCTATGTGTCACATGGGACCAAAATATTTTGTTCTCGGGCGGAGTACTTATATTGAATTCCTCACTACGCCTAGGCTTCTACTTTAGAACCTTTCGCTTCCCTCAAATAAATTGGGATGGGATTCAAAATAAAACACTCAAGGAACAAAATATCACTTTGGCCCCTTGTAACACAAATAACTATTTGGCACGTAGCCAAAGTTGGAACTAACGTTGCGATCTTGTGAAACATCACTTTATGACAGACGTTGTAATCATTCGAGAATATCATCGTACCTACGAATAAAAGTGGAAAATAGCTACCTGCGTTATCTAAAAATACATGTTAATACAACAGGAAAAATAAAATAATAAGAGGGAACGATTTATTTGGTTTGAGTAAGAGGGTGACAAGTCTAAAAGGTGACATTACCTGCTACTTTATAAGACTTTATATTTCTAACCTTTTGTAGTTTTTATTTTTGGTCTTATAATAATAAAGCATATTCCATTCTTGGGGTAACTAGGGTGAGAAAAAGATAAGATTGTCTTTTACACGCCGCAGCTTGTTCCTTAAAAACGCTTTTCTTGCTACTCCTGATTCCTGAATAAATTGTAAGAAAAGGTCGTAAAGTTTGTGTCCGACGTCGCAACGTACCTACCTGTGAGATGTTAGAGCAATTTTAGTCCGTAATAAAAGGAAATAGCTTTTAGAATATAAGATTAGTGTTTTACTAACTATATGCTCTTGTTCTCTTGCTCCGAGTATTATTGCAAAATAATCCGATGGACACGAGGTTCACGAATTCACGTTTTCTACGCTGCAAGCTACGTGAGTCTTCGTCATCGTCCGCCTATAGACGGCAATATCGACGGCATGCTGGACGTAGGTCTCTTATAAGGACTTCAACACGTCGCAGTCTTGTGCCGCTTATACCCAGTTCGTTTTACGACGTCCTTGTCGTTGTGGGAGTCTGCCAAATTCCATCATTGCGCATTTTACCATTCCAACATCTTAAGGTCTAAACGACAAAGAAGCGCTAAAATTTCTTCTAATTTTGAATTATCATATTCATTACCTGTTTTAGTTTGGCTATGTGAGCTATGTGGGTGACTCAGGTTCTTTCCTGAATCTCCTCATTTCTGATTTGATCGCGTAGAGAAACGCAGCTTTCTCGATCACTAAAGCTGAAATCTATAGTCTCGTGAGCTGAGTGATCAGCTCAGACTCAAGACAAAGTTAAAAGAGACAGATTATGTTAGAGCATATTTGTGTTTCGTTTTAACCTCTATCTTGAGTCTGAGCTGAGTCAAAGCACGCTCCATAGATCTTAGCATGAGTGACACTGAGCTTTCTTAATATGAGACCCGTAGAAAGTTTGAACCGAGAATCAGAGCCGTACCTGTGTCATCACTCTCGGGTTGATTCAATATAATCTGACCTCAGTAACCCTAGCTAAGCGGTATTACGTAATACGTATGCCAGTATCGTAGGTTTATGACCTACCTACAGCTGTTGTAGATAAATTATATTCTATATCCTTCAAGTAAATTATCAATTGGAATGTCAACACCGTCCCTGAAATCCTAATACCTGAATCCAACAATATGTTGCTCCAACTTAGATGTTTAAAATCAAATTATTAACTGAAAGGGCTCATAATATTATTTTCCTTTTCAATGAATACTAAGCTTCTGAGCCTAAAACCCAAGTTTCGAGATTGCGGGAGGTTATCAGTAGGACCTAAATTAATTCATTACGCCTGCCTTGTCGACCCTTTCCGACAAAGCGTAAACGATCCTATGCAAAAATCTAACTGCGCATATTAAAATTAGGCTAAGAGACGGGTTTTTTATTCAATGACAAGATAGTCCTCGACTGCGATCTCACCTACTGGTAAGTGAAATGAAGTTTGAGATTGTAGTGGGCTAACTTTGTAGGGGTTTTTTTAGCAATTGATGATATAAAATTTGATATTGAAGTTATTCCCGAGATTTAAAACTAGGATGCCTGCAATATTAAATTAAAAATGAGTAGATCCTTAAGAGAACCAGAGCTACCAACAGCTCACCTTGTCGATAAGCTGAAATGGCAATGGCGGATCACATAGTTCAAAGAACCGATTTTTCCAAAGGAACCAAAGGAACTGCGTATCGAAAAGCGAAGTTTTGGCATATCCCCCACTAGATGGGCCGACAACATTAGATTATTATTTATATGGAGCCGCTGAATACAGGCGGCACAAGACCGAGGCGGGTGGAAGTCTATACAAGAGACCTATGTTCAAGAACACGACGTCTATGAAAAAGAAGAACATACTTAATATAAATTATACTATCTGAAATTTTACTTCGGTCTCTAGGCCTACGTGGAAGGTTAAAAAGCTGTCGTCCATTTTCTAATGTTTTTCGCTTATTAGCTTCTTCATTTAAATATAACAAGTTAATTATTCGCCACCCAGACTATTATGTAAGTAGAATAAAAGGGTAAGTAATGAGAATGCTTCTAAACCTTTTGTTTTCAGTGGACTTGGTTTTCAAAAGAGAAAGAAGTTTAAGGTAAGAAAATTGTTTATTTTATTCCAAGCCAGCGTAAAATATGAGGGAAAATGTTTATCTAATTTTATTGGTATGTTTTTTAAAACTGACCTTTGTCTCGCAATTTTATGGAGCGAAGCTAAAAATAAGTAAAAAATCAAATACATGCGTATGGAAAACCGGTAAGTTTTGATTTTATTTATCAAAGATTTAAGCAGAGTCTCTTTAGGCTTCCTTAACCTTTTATGAAGCCTCTGTCTATCAGTCGCAATTTGAGTTCTAATAGAAAAACTATAAAAATAGAAATATAAAAAGAAAAACTAGCGAAATCGCCCCAGCTTCGCACAGGTTGGCTATCTCTATAGAGTATAGACTCAATTAAACATGTGAATCATTTCAAAGTGTTCTAGTTCTACATGATGATTTTCCGTTTTCACATTGAAATCTACCATGAAGTGTAAAGTATAAGCGAATGTAGGTACATGAACTGAAATATAAAATAGAGGCTGAACTTGGCTGAGTAACGGAAATATTATGTGAATTAATTTTCTGAGCGGAACCTTAAAACTTTATGTTTTATTTATTCTTATCATTTCGTTCGTGATTTCTTATTCGGGTCAAATACGTTAAGAAAGGGAAGGAGTTTCACTGTTTCCTATAGCTTATTGTCATAGGAAATCAAAGAAAATAAATAACTGAGGCTCAAGGAATTCAATGTTGAATAATGGAATGAAGTTAGGAGTTATGTAAGGAATAAAAAACTTTGCGAGAGAGAACGGGCTTGAATATTTTTGTTGTGTAATAGGTACTTTGATTTAAGGAGACTGAATTCAGATTGGATGGATTTTTACGATTCAGTTCAGTTGTAAAATCTGATAGGAGTCAGACCAAGAATTGTCGAGGAGGTTGTTTTTAGTTTTTGTTGACTAACTGTAATTTTTTTACTCGTATAATAAATAATAACTTGCAATTCCTAGTATTTTAGGGATAGTGGTACTAAATCTTATTCTAGCACAATCGTAGGTACTTATAGATAACTGTTGTATAGAACGTTTATCTCACGAAGTTACAGGCGCTTTACTTGTGGTTACGTCATGTAGGTACATGCACATTACGTAAGGGTGCGTGCTTGTCAGGAGCCTAGGTGAGAGCGGTCAGGCGCGAGCAAGCTCTCGCTCACACTTATACAAATACGACACCCACACAACCATGAACTAGGCGCCGTTGTGAATTGCAAGAACTAGGGATATTCTAATATTTTAATTAAAAAAAAACGGTTTGATAACATTCTAAAGTTTAATAATGGAACTGCATTCCGAACTCGTTATGGATAAAACCAGTCTGAGCAAGCTCACCATCTGCCAGCGCAATATAGCTCTAGTCTACACAGTAAAGTCTAGACATAAAATTTTATCTACTTTTCAAAATCGCTCCTAATACACTTAATATAAGCAAAACATCCAAAATGTAAATGGAATGAGCCATAACTGAAGTGGGAGGCGTTCAAATTGGTCCATTTATAGCAGACGTTATTGATGTTTATGCATGCTAACGGACGGGCGGAAAGCTTTTCCATTATTATGTCAAGATGTACTCTCTTCAAGAGTAACAGTAAAAAAGCGGAGAGCACAATGAATATACTCATTGTAATACTACTTCAATAAATGTACTTGTACAATGCACGATACTTTATACCTACGTAATAATTTAAAAGATTGTAGTATTAGGTATCGCTCATTTGCAACAATAAATAAAATGAACATCATAGTAAAAGTCGTAATTATAAACTAGTACAGGTATTGTAAAAAAAATCGCGGTATAATCGAAATAGCTTTATAAAAATTACATTAGGTGAAAAATGAACTCGCAGAAGACTACTATAAAATTTTCAAAAGCTCTAAGCCAATTATACATAATATACCTCGTCGATTATACATACCATACCTTACTAATCTCTTAAAATTTTACTTTTTTTAATCTTTAAAAAATGGAGCGTTCCAAACTTCTGCCAAAAGCTGAAAAGCACAGTTTTTTCTGTGGTTTTCATCATGTTTTTCTTTTTTTAAGGGAAAGCTTTCAAAAAAGCGGACACTGGTGATGGTAAAATTTATTAGATTACAGGACATCTAACACAAAAGCTAACTGTTAAATCTATCACAAATTCACGAATACAAGAAAGCACTCTAACAGAATAGTTTAGGGCTGGATAGAATTTTATTGAGTAGAAAATGTCTGCACTTTTCCGTCTAATCTATCGGGCCGAATACTGAAAAGTTTTCTAGTGCTTAAGAGCTTCTTGAATACAAAGTACCAAGGTATCCATTTTTTGTGCTTCTATGAAAAAACCATCTCGATCTCTCTTTGATTTTAAAAATATCGTGAACTAGCTAATGCTCGTGCCTTTAGTTGTTAAAGTCAAAGGATTATATTTCGAGAATTCATTTTTCGAATGTAATTTATATTATTCGGCTTGTCGATTGCGGTAAAGCTGCATTAATCATTCCTACAGTATAAATATTGGTCATTGGCTGTATTTATGGCGCTCTTGCTACAACAATGCCTTAAAATAGCGATATAGTGACAGCTAACCAGTCCCTGTAACTCAGTGCCTATCAATAAATGAAAGCCACTGACATATATTTTTTATCCATTGAAGGTTTACTATGAAATAGTAAATGGCATTTCTCTTCAAAACTTCAATGGATAAAAAATGCCTATCGTCGTTGATAGGCACTGAGTTACAGAATCAGCCCCCAGAGGTGATTGCGATATTCAACAATAATATTTTTTAGACAATACCACGGTATGACCGTAGTTTGTTGCTTTAATATTCGAATTAAGCAATTCATAATATAATATCGATCGAATGGCACTTGAGAATTTCATTTGGTTACATATTTCGTCACTCATTTTTATTCTTCAGATATACCGTTATACGTATAATAGTAACAACCTGGTTAGTAGGTACATACAAATATATCTGAAGAATGAAGCCACTCATATAACATCGATCGAACTTGACTGGACTTGTTCGTTTGATCACATAACATTATCTTACCTTCAATCCGTATCAGCTTTTATCCAAGTATGCTAAGTTCTTCGTCCCCTAAATCCGAAAACAAGTTGATATCCGACGATGACGATGCGCTTTCGCTGTTCACTTCATTTATGTACTTCAAATTGGTAATGAAGTTCTTTAAATGTATGTTGTAGTCTGCTTTATCTTTGTACTCCTTGTTGTATTCTTTGATGAATTTCTCGAACAACTTCGGCGCATCTTTTAGGTCGTATATAGGGGCTTTCTCTTCAAGTGATCTTTCTTCCTTCTCTTCGCTGTAATCATAATCGCTTTCGTATGAAACACATTGCACTGTACCGATGAAGACACATAAAGCAGCTAGTACGATTAAACGATTCATTTTATATAACACACGACACGATTCGCCCGGGATTTGGATGGGTCTGATTAATTTATTTATTACATCGTACGGCCTCGAGAAACTTGTTTATTGCGGAACAAAGTTCATTTTATTTTATTAAGTTAACTGATGGTTGCGACTCCATCCACATGGATTTGTTTTTTTTTTTAATATTTGTAAAAATTTTGATTTTCGGGATAGGTAAAACATAACTTATATCCGTCTCCGAGATTCAAGCTTGTTCTCTGTTCCAAATATCAAGGTCGGTCTAGAGGTTAGGCCGTGAAAATGTATTAACTTATAACTTAGTGGTAAAATAAGTTAAGAAGTAGATTTATTTAATTTTTAATTAATACACCCATTTGTTATTAAATAGGTTTTGTTTTGTTTTCGCAAGGGCGCTTTACAATATTTCCAGGATGAAAAACCGCCTCATTTAAAACTACGTCTTGAATTGTCAATCTTGATCTCTCTACATGGGAAAATCTCTTCAAAATTGGTTCGCCAAAGACTAGCCAGTTCAAATATACAGACAGACAAAAAAATCATAATATCGTTCTATAAAACCTACCTAATCATAATAATACATGTCCTTAAATAAGATTCAGTTATTTCTTGATTACAGACAGACACTTTTATTATTTGTTAGACAAGTTTTATTTGTTAGGATGTCAGTTTCCAATTAAGTAAGTATTATCCGCGTTTTTGTGCCTCAAATGTGAAGGATCAACCGGGTCATGCTAATATGTTGCTATTAAAATGAATGATTTATATTTGTCTACTTCCAATCTATATAATATTATTATTACGGCGATATATATATGCTATAATTATGCTATATATCTTGATTCTTCCGCAGGTTTATGTTGAAAGTGTTGAAATCACTTATACTTAGCTTAGGTAGCTACAAAGAAGTAAAAGTTCATAATTATACTAGCTGATGCCCGCGACTTCGTTCGCGCATTGAGGTGTTATTCTAGATCTAGACTATAATCTATCTCTGTGCCAAATTTTAGCCAAATCGGTTTGGCTTCCTACATGAGAAATGCGTTAACCAGTCCGACCTGAACCTTTTTAATTTATCAAAATTAAAAAGAAAGTTCTTTAATAAATCATTCAAAATTATTAACTTATTTTGTATCTGCGATAAAAGAAGACTAATATTTGTGCAGTGAAAAATAACATAAGTTGTGGAAAAGCGATTCTATTTCTTAATGACGGGCTTAGGTCACGCAGTGCCATAAATACCTACCTAACTATCATACAAAATATTACTTTAGTTTATAAGAGTAAAAGTTTATAACAATAAGTGTAAATTTTTGTTTCGGCGTCCTAGTATTATTACTTAAGTTCTTAAGTTCAAATAATATCGTAAAAATATTCAAAAAATACAAAAATAACTGTAGGTACTTCTTTCCTTAAATTTTATCTTGATTTGACACCGTTATATAGGGTGGCGTATTTTGAATTACAAAAGGATTACTTTTTTAATTTCGGTGATTCAAAGCTGAGAAGGCCCAGTGGCGACAGATAAGAAAACAACAAAAGGTTTATCTGGAGGCACGTAGGCACTGCGCAAAGCCGTTCAACACTGCAGAGCTCGACTTGGCTCGAGCTTATCTGTCAACACGATACCTGAAATGGGTACCTACGCAAGGAAAGGTATCTGGTAACAAGGCGTGAGAATTTAGATGCCCTTTCAGGGGTGCGATAAGAAATTGCGCCTGCGCGCATATCTGCGCCATTGCTGTGAATGTTTTGACAGAGCTTTTTTCGGAACCACCTGTATCCTCTGATTTACCTACTATTGTTTTATCAAGTAACTTTACTGTGTCTGAGTTTGCATCCTATGACTCGACAAAATCTGCATAACGTCTTTCTAAGGGCACCTGCTTTGAGGCCGACTGAACATCGGGTTCAGTGAGCCACTCTGTGTGGCTGTGAGCCTTCTTTTGAGGCCCATAATTAGCGACCATGTTTCATTTTTTTTTATTCGATGACAAGATAGTCCTTCACTGCGATCTCACCTGATGGCAAGTGACGATGCAGTCCAAGATGTAAGCGGGCTAACTTGGAAGAGGTATGGCAGTGAAGATTCAACCCCCTAATCAGTTTCTACACGCCATCGTGCCGCAACGCTTAATCGCTTGGTGGCACGTCTTTGACGGTAGGGTGGTAACTAGGCACCGCCAAAGCCTCCCACCAGACAAATATCCATAACTAACAAACTCACTTTCATCTTCAGACATTTGAGGATTTAGAAAAGTTATATCGTTAAGTAGTACCTTCACGTAGTAGTTTTTTACAACTTGTACCTTAAGTACTTTAACATCAACATTAATAATTTAGTTCAGTGAAACTAAAAATATATTTCACTTTTATCGCTTTCTTGGGACAGTAGAGTGGATAAGTCTGAACAACATTCTGATTAACTTATAACATATAACAAGTGTAAATTTAAAATTTAAAACACCCCCGAAATGTTACAACATCCTAATCGCTATCAGTGATCGTCTTAAAATAAATCTATGGCCGACAAATATATATATAGGTAAATATATAAGAAAATCATAATTGGTTCAGGAGCTATGATGCCACAGACACACACACACACACACACACACACACACACACACACACACACACACAAAGACACGTCAAACTTATAACACCCCATCGTTTTTGCATCATCGACACACCTAAAATCACTCGCAACTCCTAAGAACAAAAAATTATTTAATCTACTTAGAAAAAATTGTTGACTCATCTTTACTGATTATGTAAAGTCTGTGTTCGCTAACGAAGTCACGGTATTTAAGTCTGTAAAAATATAACGCGAAGCCGCTTGAATATAATCAGTTATTCTTGTTAATTCGAGATAAGTAGGCCAAACAAGGATTACCTTATTTTAACAAGCCTCCATCAGTGCAAAATGCCGAAATTTTCCTGAAAAGTTAGGGCAAAAGCTCTAAAAATTTGTGGAATATAGCGCGTATTTTCCTTTAGAATTTAAGTAAGTAGGTTTGTCTACAAGACCAGAATAAAAAAAAATACCCGAATATCTACGATGAAATGCAGATATGAGCGCCAAGTTGAAGTATAAATAAAGACTCGCAACTATTTTCATAAATTCTTAGTAAAAGCCTTTTTTTGTTGCAATAATGGTAGTACTTATTTTTAACCTTTTCGTAAGAGTTTCCACTTTTCAGATCATTAGTTGCTATTTGCCACATAATTCACCCGTTAAGAGGTCACATATTAAACTTAGAATCTCGCTAACTTGTCGTCTCGCAACACCGCAGTCCCGTCATGACCACGGTCCATGCAACTGGGTCGAAACATCAGTTCCAACTAAAATATTTATCGTGGTATATACTCGATACATCATAATTGTGTAAAAAAGCAAGGGTTGGAATTCCCTTCTAAAATCAATGAAAAAAAAAAAAATCTTAAGTAAGTAAACAATAAGGCACAGCAATTAATGAATCATCAAACCCATAATGGCCGATATTTAACCCTCACTGCGCAAACAGTTCGTTGAATAGGCACGTAATAAATATTCGAAGGGCGTGGGGAGTAAGATAGTGAGCTCAGGGCTCGATTGAACCAAAACCTATTTTCATTTTCTAATGTATCGTCTCTTAGGGGATTTTTGTATGAAAAATTTAACTAAACATAAATATTTCCATAACAATGAAGGGGCCAAGAATTCGCGTGTCCCTGAATTCTTCTCAAGAATCCGGGTTTCGAAAAGGATTTGTCGATCAATAACGTATCAGTCACCTCATTTCTCGCAAAAATTTCAAGCACTATCAATTTCGGTTCGCTGAGTCATATTTTCTTATAATGTATTTAAGTATAGCTAGGCTATTTTAGAGACAACGATTCCTGTAAAAGTTCCCATAATACTCGCACGCAAGGCAATTTCACGCTACCACCTGGGTGCCTGGAGCACTTCAACCACCCGCTGTGCCAGATATTTTTTTCCACGCACTACCAAACTGTGGAACCAATTTCCTTCGACGTTGTTCCCACTTAATTACAACATGGGCTTATCAAGGAATGGAACAACAAAAAATTACTGAAATACCTGCAACACATTGGTGGTAGGTACTGGTGTCTCTTGTGCTCCAAATGTTTAGAAGCGGTGGCACTTAACTTCTTAATACTTACAAAAAAAGGGTGGACATGGGTGGACTTAAATGATTGCCGTCTGCTCGTTTGCTCGCTATTAATATATGTATTAAAAAAACTATCTTACCAAGAAGCACTTCGTCATCGTTGTCTTACCCGCAATATGTCCACAGCTGGACCTAGGTGTACGGAACGCCGCTCAACACAATCTTGTACCGATTTTATTAAGCGGCGCCCATTGACGTCGCGTTTCACATCATCCGTCAACATCCTAGTCAGCATAGTGGGAGTCTTTGAACGCTGCGTTTCCCGCCAGTTTTTGCAGGGTCTTTGAGCATGTCGCCATTGATCTTTCGATTCTTTGAAGTATACGCACCGCCCATTCCTATTGCTGTTTGGTGACTCGATGACTGATGTTGATAACTTGCTTCTCTTACGAAACTCAAAATACGCTTAGGTAGAGCTTGTCTAAACTGAAATGAGGCGCCCCACTGCCGCATTTACGCACACAAGACACTATGTATTGTCACAACAACAAGCTATACAATCTTTGTCTCTATAATAGTCACATTTAAGAAGTGATTTTCTTAATACTCTTGGTCTGTGTAAATCGAGTTGTTATAGCTTCTACATCCAACCACTATCGAGGAGAACATTAATATTAAAGTTTCCGTATCTTCAGCATCGCTCGTTGTTTGCTACTTTAACAGTTTAAAGTTTAGCTGGCATAATAAACTACCAAGTAGCTGTAGGTACGAACTTCGCTTTCATCAGTTACTTTAAAAACTTAACGCGCAATTCATGTTATAGTGGAAATATTTTGACATGGACTGTGATAGGGAATTCTTCTTCGTTTGTTTATCTTAAAGTTTTTAGCTTGTACGCTTACCAGAATTACCGAAAAATTCAAAATCCATACAAGAATTAATGTTCGCCATATTTAAGTTAATAAAGTGTGAGCATTTTATAAATGTAACTATTATCATTTTTATTTTGTGCTATAAAAATAAAACTAAAATAAAAGTAATTATTTAAAAAACAAATACTTTAAATGAATTCTAAAAATAGATACTTATTGCCAATATTATATTGTTTACAGACACTGATGACTGAAATTGTATTTAATGAGCTTTTATAACTAACTACGCATATTAATCTCTTAATCATTTGCTATTTATACATATAACACGTCATTGTTATATAGGTAATGTACTAATGACGTGTTTAGTTAACTCTGAGAGTAAACTTTTGAAATCTATACCTACTAAGGAGATTCTTAAGTAAAATTTGTGGTTTTGAACGCGGCAGTAGATGTCAAGTTTTCTAAATTGTCTACGCCAGAAAACTCGCATCGTGGTCCTTTCATTCTATTCAGTTTTCCCTACTCAACCTTCGTTACGTTCTACGGACATGTACGGATGTCGGAATGTACAACATGCGAAATTGCTTGTCCTAACGCAGAGATTTTACTATGAGTCACTTTCCACTCGATTTCGGTGCTGTTATATATCGGTTCGGTGCTGTAGAACTAATTTATTTTTAACTAGCTGATGCCCGCGACTTCGTCCGTGTGGATTTAGTTTTTAAAACCCCGCGGGAACCCTTTGATTTTCCGGGATAAACAGTGGCCTATGTCACTCTCCAGATCCCCAACTAATTTCATCAAAAATTCAAGTCCAACCGTAGCTCTGTTGCAGCGTTGTTGAAGGACAACCCAACAAACAAACACACTTTCGCATTTATAATATTAGTAAGGATTGACTTTATAATAATTAACCTTAACCCTGAGACTTGTGCGTAAATCTGTTATTTCGTTAGAAGTAGGACTTTGTTATTTATCATATCCATACTAAATGACACATTAAAGCACACAGAGCCTTGAGTGTATCATTTCAAGTTAACATTCATTAGATATAAGTATATCTGCATATTATAATCATAACACTCGTAGTAGTTCCAGACTTTTAAAAACCTAACTCCACGACGGACGAAGCGAAGTCGCGAGCAAAACCTCAAGTCAAGAAATAAATCTTATGTCTTAGTTCAAAAGTAAACGTGAGAAAACTGAAAGCAGGCAGGGAAAAGAAACGCTGAAATATTTTATGATATTGTTGAAATTATGACAAATAACGTTCCAAGATTATGTCGCGCGATGTGAAGAAAACCTCGCTCGCTCGAAATTACTGCGTCCGTGACAAATGGTGGGGATGATGACCGGTGATTTGTTTGCCTTTATTTAATGTTCGGAACCTGCTTAATAATCCACTCTACAAGTTTTGGAAAAATAATAATAATGTCCTCCCGACCGAATAGTTAAGGGTGCGGGCTCAAAACTGAAAGGTCAACGATTCGATCCCCACACACTGTACTATTGTCGTACCCACACCTAAAACAAGCTTTCCGCTTATTTACAGGGGGAGGACAGTAAAAAAAAAAAACCCACGAGAGAGATTTTGTTATTGAAATGTTATTATTAATGATATTACAGATTGAATAGTATATTAAATTACGAGTACATATTATAATGTATAATAACGGGTACATACTACGATAAAATATCCTTATGGGAAATGTTGTTATCTCGACCCAATTACATTGATCGTGAACGTCAGGTTGACACGGGCAGGCTGTCACGAGCAGAATCTATCTACACACACCTTCATGATCTTCATCACAAATTATATAAGTCAATACCTAACAAAAACTCTATTTAATTTTGATGCTTTCCTGGTTGGCATAATTCTACAAATCGTTAGGCTCGCTAACTTATAACCATCGGATTATCTATTTCATTTAACCACTAAAAAAAATATAAATTTCCAGCAACTCCGTATATTTTTGTATGCCTAACTAAATAAAAGATCCTTTATCAGCTGTGTAGCATACATAGCACGCACCATAGAATTGTCATTTCATTTTACTGACTTATAAAAAGGAAATATTCTATATTACCATCTAAAAAGGCCAGAAGCGTTACATATCCCCAAAAGGCGATAAATATTTTACGTCATAATTTACTTCGGCTATAAAAAGGGCGAGCTAAGACACGAACATCTCGAAATGATTTTCTCGGCACGCTGGGGATCACCGGGAAATATTTACAGTACGTGAATTTTGATCTAAGGGTTGATCTTGTAAATGTTTCAGTGTCAGAATTCATGGATTTGATATACTTAGATATTTAAGCTTTTCATACGAAAATCGAGAAGTCTAGGTTATTATTAAACTTTGTCATTATGAAATGCATGACACTATTATTAATGAATTTCTAGATTGATGACAAAGGTGCGTGGGAGCAATCAGTTTGGCAGATTGGGAGTTTGGCACTTCCTTAGATATATTATAAGCTGTCAATGGTGCACGTTCTTTATATATGTTTAAGTTGTGGTACAAAGTAAATAAATAAAATATAATGTTAATTACAAATTAATTATCAACTATCATTTTACGCTTTGGCTTTCTAAAAAATGTATGTTAGGCTATCAATAGCCTAAATTATAGACGTATTTAGTCGTATTGTCGATCTTGGAACATATACGGACGCACATAAGCAATAACGTTTCAACCCACAAGCCCTTATCAAATGAAATACATACATAATGTAAAGGAATGAAGTAAACTTTTCAATTGATAAGTTGTGTGGGTTGACTCTTTATTGCATATGTGCGTCCATATACATTCATTGTTTCTGACGTCTTTGGATGGTAGTACGTCCAACCACAAAGGCCTTAATCAAGCGATGGAGAATGAACTAAAGGACAAAAGACCCAGAGGGGTCGAAAATCATCCACTCGTGCGGGCCCTTATAAAGAATGTGTTCGGAATATTATCTTTAGAAATATACCTAATATTATGATGAAATCTCTCATAACAAACAATTTTGAAGCATAATATATTTTAGTATCACATATATTTCAACAAAAAAGCATCCGATTTCTTCCTGGTTCTTCTCGGTTGGAACCGCATTCCGAACTAGTGGTCGATTCATTTGACGATACGAAAGCACTGTGTTAAAGCTTATTTGAATAAAAAATTATTCTATTCTATTCTATTCAATAAAAATTTATACTTAGGTATAACTGTAAATAATAGTGGTATGACTTTTTTCATCTATTTAAACAAGTACAATTTTTATAATCATCATGATTGTTTGTGTTTGTTAATTATTTATTATCATATAGCTTTTCCTCACGCTTTGGCCTCACCAAGCGCATTATCAACGCATAATATTTTGCAAAAGTTAAGTAATTGAGCAGTACCTGTATACGTTCTCGAGCATTTTTATAGCTTCTTGTCGAAATAAATTCCTGCGTCTTAAATATTAGAAGAGTCCTGTATAAGATGCTAGGTAGTAGGTACCTACTTGTTTTCCGCCAACCAAGACTTTCATTTTCTAATGGGCCCACTTTTGTTTGTTGGAAAAGTTGAGTGAGACTTAGATATTTACATAACATAGAAAGGGTATAATGGAACCTCGTCCCTGAGAAGTTTTCTTGTAAGGAATCCGTTTCTATTAAGTATATGTTGTTACGTTTTTCTTGTTTTCGATTTTATCCATATTCAACTAAGAGTCAGCTTTTCATTCAAATCTCTATCTAAAATAAACTTTTTTTATTAAAAATTGCCTTACTAGTATACTAACTTCTAATTCGTCTCAAATCAACGTTTACAACATAATATATTATTAACTTTATTTGCTGTCAATTAACATATTGTGCTTACATTGTGAATATGGCGTGATAGCAAAAACAACGTTGTATTATACCAACCAAGCCTTTGTTGTCACCAATGTTGCCTTAATTTCGATACACTTTACGGGTTGTCTGCTTTATGAAAGCAGGTAGCTGCCAATCGTTTTAACTTTGATTTGAAAGAAGGTATAGATTGTATTGGCCGACCTGAAACTTTGAGAATATACCTATTTAAGGAAAAATCTCTGGCATGCAGATTTCCTCGCAATGTTTTACCAACGCGTTTAACGAACCAAAAAGTTAGAGGTTCATTATTAATGTCAATGGGTTCAAACCAAAGATTCAAACCCCCGACTCCCCGAAAAGGTTTGTAACGTGCAACCACGTATCCAAGACTCCACGAAGTCAGTGTTCGAATTGCAATCTCGGAATAATCCACTTGCCTTGAGTAGGTATCGTGTATTCTTCGCTAATGCACTGGTGGATAGTTGTTTGTGCCGTCCTCATCTCTGCGTCATCGGGGAATTGAACTTTTAGATGCTGTATGTTATCCCTTTATTGTAGACTAGATTTTGCCGCGTGGAGGTAGAAAACATAAAAAAATATATACGAGACGAATTGATAACCTTTTTTTCATCGGTTAAAAAGACCACCTTAGCCATAGAAATAATAGACTACCATAGCCATAGAAAAAATAAATACATTGTTAAGATTTATTTGAAATAGTTTTACGAACAATGGCTGAAGTAGAATGATTTTACTAATAATAATAATTATTATCATAAGCTAGTTGCTCGTCAGGTGATAAAAGTAAAGTTTCTGCTAATATTGGACCACTAAATAAAAGCCGCTTTGGATTAGGTATTATCAAAGTCTGGCTCCTCCTCAGCCTTAATTATGAAGGTAATATTACAAACGCAGCAGTAATTGCCTGAGGTGCATATATAGGATTGTTACATCCAAAACAATTTAAAAAGCTAGTTGTTGTTGGGTAGGTACACTTATACCCAACAATAGTTTTAGTTAAGTTTTTTAATTACTCTTTCAGCGTTTGAAATTGCAACATGCAAAGAGCTCCGTTAACTGCTCATTAAATTAACTTTTCCCTAGTTTGAATTAATGTGTGAAAATTCTCTGCAATACCTCTCTAATCTTTAAAGCAGCACGCGGTACCGTTATTTCAAAACCACTGTTATCGTCATTGTGTTCGTTATGAAAACAAATTTATGATTAATAAAAGAAAACTAGGGGTTAAATAATTCTAAAAAAAAATCAAAGTTTTCTTTGATTTCTTTGAATCAAAGATTGTCCTGAATTGAATTACGAATAAAGAGGATTGATAGAAAATTTAATAAAATTTGTTCGAATGAACCTTTTGTACTGTACTAATTTTATTTTGTCATAAAGCGCTTTCAACTAAACAAAACTGTCTGAAAAGGTACACAGACCTTTTCAACTAGTTATCAATAAAATGCGAATGCGAAAATTGTGCTCGGAACTTTATTCTTTCTTTGTTTGTTACCCGTATTTTCGTACATCTTCAATAACATTGTCAAACTATCTTTTCTCCGCAGGATTTGTGGAATGACAATAACATTATTAGAGAGGAAATATACTGTTCTCGCGATACGATAAATTGATAAGTAACTAGAGCTTTTTCAAAGATTTGATAAGAATAAACACTACCATTACTAAGATTGAATCGTACAAAACTAGATTTTATTATCAAGTTATAAATCAGAACAGTTGTAACAGTAAACAGTTGTATATTAATAATAATTAATTCAACGCTTGCATTGCTGATAGTTTAATTGTTGATTTGTTATTGAAATTAAAGAATAAATATAATAAATTATGAAGTGCTAATAATAATTAATTAAGTATCGTAAAATTTTGATAGAAGTATCAAATCTATGATTAAATCAAATGGCTTTGGCATTAAACTATTAAACTAATCTGTTGTTGACAAATCGTCCTTACCACAACTCGTTTTGAAAATGTTCAAGTCCAAAGATTACTCGGCCGATTCACACGATTAATTAACCAGTGTCAAGAAGGTCTTTGGTACAAGTCGTATTCTCAGTAATGAGGAATAAAACGCATAGAAACAATAAGAGCTGTTGACGATGACAAACACGCATTAAGATAAACTTCTATTGTAAATGAGGTCGCGGTAAAGAGCAAGACGCTAGTTAAAGCTGATAAGGAGATGTTAAGTCGAAAAGCATTTACAGTTTCGTCTGTTACAAAGGAATTTTCTATGTAAATGTCGACATTAATATGAAAATCGTTTAATGCCGGGAGACGCTTTTAATAGGCTTGGCTTAAATAATATTAATAAACAAGCAATAACGTTGGCGTTATTAAATCTGATGGTTCTGAGGACATGGTATACTCGATAAAAGGGCAGAGGAAATTAATTTCGGTTACAATATATATCCATAGTAGCTCAAAAGATTTGGTGGATGTCCGTGATTTCGCTGAGTTTTTAGTTTCAATTTAGGACATATTTCTTGAGTTTAAAGTAACTAAATTATAATCCTCGATCTAGAAGAAAAGCGTTAAGGCCCAAGACACGGGTATGTCCGCGAAATTCAAATTTAATTTGGTTTTTCGCAATTTGTAAACTAATACGACAAAGTAGGCTTATGGTATTCAAATTGCGCCAATGGCAGTATCATCTTCACTAATCTTTACGTGAAAGTATCCAAGACAATAACTCAAAATTCACCAATTTTAGTGTCGAACAATACTTTTTGCTACAAGAACAACATTACGCTAAGCACAAAAAAATAAGAGCGAGAGAGATTGTGACTTAATGTTCTATCGCTTTGTTGGCCGCTGTGTTGTTTCGAGACCGCAGCATCCACAAAACATTACTCTCTAACGAGAGAATTCTCTCATCGTCGATTTTGAATTATGTCACTCTTGTCGCAAATGAGCGATTTGCCGGCGCATCGATGCTGTGAACGATACTAAAGACGGTACAAAAGAGAAGGAGGCGGGGTAGGTAGAGTGGCGGGGTTCCACATTCCATCTTTAGTTGTTGGTCGGTTAGTAACATCTCACTTCTCCTGCGAGTAAAAACAGTGCCTCAAGTCATTACTCATACAAATATTTGCCGTCTCTCAAGGCGTTTGGTCGCGTTTTCAGCTACACCGCTACTACAGGACCTCGCATTAAATAAAGCCAAATAAATGGCGTATCATCAACTTGGACATTTATCAGGACGCAGTAATTTGTGAGGACGCGGTTTTCTTCACCGTAAAGTAAGCTTTGGGTGTAATCTGTCATAATTTCAACAATGTCATTCGTGGGAATTTTTTTCTCTATTTTGATAGCTACATTTTTTTCTTTTATTATATTAAACACTAGCTTTTGCCCGCAATTTCGCCTCGTCCGCGTGGAGTTAGGTTTTTTAAATCCCACGAGTACCCTTTATTTTCCCGGTATAAAAGGTATTTTATGTTATTCTCTATGTCTGATTTATCAAAATAAGTAGCTTTAGCAATTTGAATGAGCTCCATTGAATGGATATTTTTTCCTAGATCTTGTGGTAGCGTATTTGTATAGTACCTAAGTTTTAAGTTTGGTAAAAATTTTAGTATTAGAATGTTAAATTACACGGACAATAGTTACATAGATACTCTCTACCAATTCTTTACCAGGCTCACATTCGCTCAGCCATGGAGTACTGCTACCGCCTCTGGGTTGGCTCTGCTAAAAATTACCTCGTTGTATTAAACTCAGCAGATCGTCGTGGTAAGTGCGCTCGGGAACTTTACAACCTTGTGCATTGTACAATGTGCATCCTTCACCATTTTACCACAGAATTGCCAGAAATTTTGAGCATTGGCATGCTTACGCGATCGAAATCAAACCCACTCACATGAAACTCTAATTCAATGTTTCTGAAACGAACCGTTAGGGTTTGGAACGCCTTTTCGGTGTCCGTGTTTCCTGCAACGCATAATGGCTATTCACTCTTGTCTTGAAAGTAGTCAATACCTTCTGTATAGCCATATTCTAGGAAAGCGCGCTCCAACCTAGACTTCATCAGTGCTTTCCATCACTGAACGTCGTCAAACGCAAGTTGTATCTCACATTAAAAAAAGATACAAACACAGATGGCGTAAAGTGGAAGCAAAAAGGATACCATAACTCGGTCGAGTTTGAGTGCCTCCGGCGTTTACAACTAGCGCTCGGCTGAAAGTCGTTTGACACGGATTTATTTTCCGCCAACTGCACTCCACCTACCCACCGCTCCCGGGAACTTTGCACAGTCAAGAGTCGATGTTTTAGCTGCGAACGGGGTGAGATTAGCTTTTCATTGATCTGGGCCTATACTACCAACGCTTGAAGCTGCAGGTATTATGTTTTCAATTTTATTTTGAGGCTTGCGGACGCCCGCGACTTCGTCTGCTTCTTTAATTCACAGTTCTTAAACAACAGTTTAAGTGGGCAGAACCCCTGCAGCATCAGGATTGAGGAATGGGGTCCTGGAATTTAACGATGTGGTCTACCTTGGTACCAATTGTTGATTATTTATTAATAGTTACTGTAGGTACCTCAATAACTATTCATATCAATCGCGATGTGTGTAATTGTGTATCGTTGATATCTTACATAATACGCTGCTATATCGAACGATTTTGTTCTAGGCACTTCAATTTTATTTATACTCGAAGGATAGATGTTATACAATGTCAACCTTGAAGTGATTATATTAAGGTTGTCATATGACATCTCAAAACGGAATTGAAATATCACTGCTTTAAGCGTTTGTAGTGGAGTAGGTATAGACCCTGTTTGTGCGAAATGAAATACATATTGCAAATATAAAGCATTGAGTACCAAATAAAGCCTTTTTATTTAAAAGTTCCTAGCTTTGCTTTTCCTGAAACGTCGCGTCGTCCGCGTGGAGTTAGTTTTAGTGAGTTTTTCCGGGATAGGTGACCTATTTCACTCTCCAACTCACTCACACACTCCTCAACTATATGCATGCACAAAATCACGTCGATCCGTTGCTACGTCGCGGCGTGATTGAACGACAAACAAACGCACTTTCCCGTTTATAATTAGGAAGGAACAACACACTATCCCGTTATTGAGTCACGTTGCGTAATTCCAACACAACTTTTGCCTCAATACCGATGTTTTGTCAACAGTCACGTACCGAAAGGTTGGCTGATCATGAATGACACGTTTTACGTATTCAGGAGGCTCGTGCGCCGCTAACGAGAACGCGAGATAAGTTTACGAACGCCGTCGTTGCCTTGAATCCTGAAGACTGCGACCCCGCTTTGATTATCTCGGGTCCCAAATTAACATGTTAGAAATTCTTCCTGTAGATAATGAAGGTACAATGAGTGAAATTGAAATAAGTAAAGCCTCAATAGTCCAACGGTTAAAGGTGCGGACTGAAAACTGAAAGGACGCAGGTTATCGTACCCATTCCTAGCACAAGCTTTTCGCTTATTTGGAGGGAGAGGAGAATATAAGTCAAATTACGCTCGGCTAATATTTTTTTTACAAAAAAATGTAAAATAAGTAAAGTCAGTAAACGTTGATAGCATAGTGGTTAAGACTTCATCCTTCTTTTCGGCCAGTCCGCGGTTCGAACCCAGGCACTAAAAGTTTTTTCACAAAGAATCAGCCTGGCTGTTCAGCGTGGATATACAATCGTCAACAAGCACTATTTGCATTATTCTATGCGGGTACGACTTTTACACTATTTAGGCAAAGATTCGGTAAAGTAGGTAAGTAAGTAAGATATACCTGATGTTTATTGTAACATTTTAATAACTTAATAAATGAAATAAATTACTTCTTTATTGATTGTATACCTATTTTCAACTGGGTTAAAATTAATCATAACTTACGAATAGTTTGCAAAACATTACTTGTCTTCAAACAGATTGTATTTGGCTTCTTCTTTGTATCTTAGATCTAAATCTACAATAATTTTAAAACATTCGTCCTATAAATCCTGTTTACTTATATAATTTTTGTAAAACACATAATTATATCTGTCCTAATTGCGTAGCAAAAAAGTTATAAAAATATTTCTATGGCAGCAAAGGAGAAGTCGTATAAAGAAAAACTCCAATTTGCTCCTAACTAGTTTCTAGCAAAAACTCGTGTCCCTACAGCCGTCATTTCTGTAGCTGAATGTAATCGAGTAAATTAAAGACAAATTAGTTACGCTCGTTCTTGTACAGATAAAGTATTTAGCTATTTGTAGGTAAGCATAATAAATTATAACCCCATTAGCTATCAACTCGCGAATTCATACGCGTGTATTGAGTTTTTTTTATTTTCCGCGATAAAAACCCATATATTATTCCAGACCATAATCTATCCCTGTGGCCGGCCAAATTGGTTCAGTCGTTGCGGCGTGATTGAGTAACAAACATCCATCCATCCATTCTTACATCCAAACTTTCGCATTAAGAATATTAGTAGGAAGTGCGATAGTTCGAAGAGCGGTCGTTGGAGTCCCAAGGGCGAGAGTGGCGACCCCGTACCGGGAAGCGCAGTATTGACAGACTCTCTACTAGGTGTGCCGTCGACATCAAACGAGTCGCAGGGACCCGAGGCCTGTCTATCGGTTGTCTATCGGTTGATAAAGAAGAAGAAGGTTTATGAGCCCCGATTGCCGGCTTATTGCATTGTGTCTAGGCTGAATAGGTACATGCGATTCAGCAGCGTTTAGTTTTTATTAAGAAATGCTCGTTCTTTATCGATAATACTATTCCCGTCCCTTGTGAGAGCACGTAAAGCCGTCGGTCCTGTGCCTGAATTCTCAACGGACGTGACGGATTTCTGTTCCATCGGACTATGAGAGTGAGAAATTAGAGAGAGTGCACATGTGTTTGTACATCTACACAATAATATTATGTGTGTAGAGATTGGCCGCCATGGCCTGAATCAGTGGGGAGGACATTATTACATTATTAATGTTTGAACCCTGTATATTTTAACCAAGATGAATGGATGAAATAAATCTAATACCTCTTCGGTGTCACCGCAGCGTAGCATACAAGGATTGACTCTATGATCTTTTTTGAAAGCTCTGTAAGTTGCTTCGGCTTTGAAAGCTAGTTTTATTCTGGTCGCTGTAGTGTTTCTGGATATATCATAATATATGTTTATATCATACTTGCTCAGTAACTAGGGATTACTATGGTGGAAAGTCTCCTTGTAAGTTGGTGTTTGCAATTCAAGGCAACATTACGTCGCACTATGCTTTAATTGTAATGTTCACTTTACAGTTCAAGCTATGCAAAACTCCTTGGTAAACAATCTCTTTTCTTATAAAATGGTAAGAAAACTTTTTACTGAAAAAAAAAAAAAACACTGAACATGGCGGCATTTAATTTCCATACATTTCAAACTATGCAAAACTCCTTGGAACTCAGAGCCGTAAAAAAAAATGGAAAACTATTTACGAAAAAAAAATGGAAATGGCGGCATTTCATTTTATCTGAAAGTTTGTGAAGTTTGTTCGTCAAGGGATTTAAGTTATTTACAACAATGTCAAGCACATCAGATGATGAAAAAGGAGGAGAGCCTGATTTTTGTTTGCTTGAAGCAGAACAAATGATGCAAAACCTTTTGCCGGATAAGTCCAAAGAGCGCTACGTGAAAACTTACGAAGAATTCAACAAATGGCGTGCAAAGAAAGGAATTACATCTTTGGCAGAATGTGTTTTGCTTTCTTATTTCAATATGCTGTCAAAAAGCTACAAACCACCGTCATTGTGGTGTTTTTACTCTATGCTAAAAGCAACTTTGCATTACCAATGTTTTATTTACCTCGCAAGAATGATATAAAGTAGAATGCTTACCTCGGTTGCAAGTAGCTATTACACCCTCGAACTATATTCACCCTCGCTCGCTGCGCTCGCTCGTGTGACTAAATATCTCGGGTGCACGCGATCCATTAGCGCCCTATGCGAGCTGCGCTCGCACTGGCGCCAAATTGGATCTTGTTCTGTAATAGCTTACTTACGTCCCTTGTGTAACAATCTACTATTATGGTGTATGGTGTGTTTATTTACTAATATATTACTAAATATTATATCAACATACATAGACATTACAGTAAATACAATTCACTGTCTCGAACGCACTACGTCAACCCACGAGAGCCTAGTGAGGGCGAGAGTGGATATGTGTAATTAAAGTGCGTGCCGAGCCTGTGTCATCTACATTACCTAGATCAAGATGAGCAGACAACGCAGTCGCCTCTAGCGAAAATGTGCTAATAGTATTCTTATACAATTGGAAACGTTCACCCATCGCATATATCGCCGAAATGTCAATACACTTTGGCGAGCAACGGTTTTTACGACACGTCTCCAAATTGAGATGAAGCACACAAGTTTGAGAAGCGTATCATTGGCGTCCCGAGCGTCCCGGAGCGTGGCAAACGAGCCCGAAAATTGCTTGCAATTTATTCGGTTCAAGGGTGACCCGGAATAAAGAGAAGGCGTTTGTCACTCACTGTATTATTTACTCGCGGGCATTGAGCTTATTGTGTCCTCACACTGCGGCTTTATGCGTTGAGCCAGCGAACTCGCTGTCTGGAATGAATGTCGCAATACATCGGGGTG
Organism: Hipparchia semele; assembly: GCA_933228805.2. NCBI lineage: Eukaryota > Metazoa > Arthropoda > Insecta > Lepidoptera > Nymphalidae > Hipparchia > Hipparchia semele. Next base: position 6,021,785 of record OW121721.1, on the reverse strand, counting down.
AAAAGGATAAAACTCTCCAAGGATTTCGATTAAAATTATACCACAGTAGCAAATATAGTTGGTAACCGTTCAACTTTTATTATATAGCGAGCAAAAATGTACAATGAATATACATGGCATATACAAAGTTTCTTAAAACATCATCAGGAGTAACCCATTGACCATTGAGAACATTATTGAGAATGGAGGTTTCCTCACGATGTTTTATCAAATTTATAAACGCACATAACTCCAAAAAGTCAGAAGTATATGCACGGAATCGAACTTGCCACTTCTAGTTCAAACCACTAGCCCATCATTGCTATAATATTATTGTTATGCCACAAATAATATCACACACCAGCTAAGTAACATTAAGGACAGAAAAACACAGGTATTATTTTTTATATGTCCAATTGTACTTAGGAACAGCAATAAAGCGCATCTCTCTACGTTCAAAGCTAGAAGAGCAACTCGTTACTTCGAAAAGTTTCCTCCTTCCCACTAAACTGTACAGTGAAGACGTCATGTAGAATGCAGCTTGCGGAAAATAGAACCACAGAATCAGAACTGTCTTGAAGTAACGGTTTATTGAAGTTCTGGCTAAGCTCTTGAAACTTTCGCATTTTCGAGCGCAAATTACTTACTACTACAGATACATTCAAATTTTCTTTTTTTTTACCTGATGCTAAGTGATTACCGCCACCCATGAACACTTATAGTATCAGAGACACCACCAATGCGTTGCCGGCTTTCCAGGAATTTACTGGTTCGCGCTTTGAATAATCCCTTAATTAATATTGTAATTAAGTGGGAACACCGTCGAAGGGGGATGATTCCACAATTTGGTTGTACGTGAATAAGAAGGATCTGAAGCAACGGATGGTCGAAGTGCTTTGGGCACCCAGGTGGTGAGGGTGAAATTGCGTTCGGTGCACCGTGCATGCGGTGCGGTTGTACAAGTTAGTTTTGTTTGTCTGTTCGTGTTTTAATATTATATGTTCGGAACTTGGCACTGAGCTACGAGTAGCTTACATCTTTGAGATGGTTCTTGGATACCATTTTCACTATCACTAGCTCGCACCAGCTAGTTTCTTTTGGCTACAATATTCTTTTTCAAGTCGGACTATGGTCTAAACTCTTCGTAATCTAGAGGAACCTAGTACCTAGTAGTGAGCTCACAATTAATTGAGCTGAATGAGGAATTAATGAATTCTATTTCGATGTCTGCAAGAATAGAATTATTGAATTAAATCCAGCTTAGGCACTCGGTCTACTTTGTTACGATACCAAAATTAATATCGTATGAACTCCTGCGTTTCTTTTTTGTTTGCACGTACTTTATAAAATAGTATTTTACAAGTATAATTTACATTGTACCACAGAAGGCATAAATTTTAAAGTTTCAAAACTTCGCTCTCGCCATTTTAACAAGCTTAAAGTTTAGCACGTTTAATAAATACGTTACGTTAGGTGTGCTCTACATTTTAATGAAATTAAAAACAATACCTTAATGGTTTATAATTAAAAATTCAAAAAATGTATAAAACAAAAAACAAATTTTTTAATGGATGTAAAACTTGACTTTCATACTTTTTTAATGTAATTTGGGAATAACTGATCCAATTTCTAAAGGAATTCTTACATAATTTTACTGACGTCGATCACTCCCTTAACACTTTCTTTAATGGCGGTTACATTGGCTGTTAAGGAAAGTAATAAAGATAATCTATATTATCTATATTTAAGCGAGCCATTTATGTAAATGAAAACGTCGTTCTTTGAATTAAATTATTTTCATAATATAAAAGCTGACACTAACGAAACAGGGAATTCATTTTATTAACCACCTGCCAGCCTAAATAAAGTCACTGAATATCTTACAACGATGTTGGTAAGGAAAGTGAGATTAAACTTAGAAAACATTAACCTTGAAGATATTTTATTTTTCATACTCTCACAGAACAAAGGTTTAATAAAAGAAAATAATAATTTATTGGTGTAAATTGTACCAATAGGCGTTGGGGTCCCAAGGTGCAGAAATGGCGACCCCGCATCGGGAGGTGCAAGGTTGGTAGACTCCCACTAGCTGGATGGACGATCTCATTTTTCAACAATTATAGAAAAGAAGATGGAAGGTCTTACGGAATTCAAAATTTAATAAACGCTAATCATTTTCAATTACAGTGTACACTAATGCACATGTGAAGTCAAATTAGATGCGACCTTTTTTACAATTTTACCACTGCGACTTCTAAGTTGCGTCAACGACAAAAAAAAAAAATAGAATGCTGAGCTGGAGATATATTTAATTTGCTCATTTACGTTGGGATTAAGTGTTTCATTGGCAGTTAAGGCACGATAGTTGGGATCTATTAAATTACTTGCGAATGTACTGAACGATATCTCAATAACGTTACAGTTGGGTGTAATGTAATTTACTTGACCGTATCGTTCGAAAAATAGCTATAGACTGGACCGGACTGAAGTTGGACTGGCTTCTTGTGGTTTTTTGTCTGACTATATCTCTTCAATTCTATTCAATTCATCTGTAATTTTAGAAAAGGTTACAACGTACCTAACCGATTTTCACTTTTCAACAAATTCATGATGATTTTGACTAATTGTCGTTATCTACATGAATAATAAAAAATAAACAAAATTTAGATACAAATTCCAAATAAAACTAAGAAATCAAGATTTCGGAGCAGTGTTTGAAAAAAGTAAAATGAAAGGTAGGGAAAAATGTTCTTTCCTTAATAATATTATCTTCCGTTAAGTTTCATAATCACCATTAGTAATCACGAAACTTCCATAATGTAGGTATACACCTAATACAGATAGCAGCTAATCATAACGAGATCTGTCGTAACGCAGGAATTTTTCCTTTCGTTCCTAACAATCAATATCTAGTTGAAGTTCTTCATCTTCATAATGAACAAATTCTATTAATGCGGTGATATAAACAGTAATGAAAGCAGTCCCAATGGAGGGGAAAGGGTAGTGGTACCAAAAGCAATTCTGAATCCATCTTGTAACCGCAATGGACGCCTTGTCATTTGTCCGCAAATTGTCTCTCTGCGAGCCACGGCAAGTATTTACAACGTCCATTATATTGTTCCAAGTAATCTAAACGATTCACGTTAAAATATTTTGGTGGTTTGTGTTCGTCCTTTTCATTTCATATGGTTGCTTGGCTTATAGATGTGGAGTGTAGATTAGAAACAAATGATATCGTAGAGGTCTACCTCTAATACCTACTCTAGTAAAAAGTGACCAATTTGGTGTTTCGGTACGAAGGCGTGTAGAAACTGATTAGGGGTAATTTTACTATCATAAACTTATTAACGGCTCACTACTGCGCACAGATCTTTTCTCAAAGAAGAGTTATAATACAGACCATAGTCCACCACGCGCTGGCCCAATGGAAATTGGCCTCCGAATTGTCATTCTTCTCTTCTTTGTTATTTTACAATACAACAAGTACTGACAACTTATTTTAATTTTACATTGAAATCGCTTTACCGCACTGAACTACCTGTTTAACTACTACCATACCACACCGAAATCCAAGCTCGGTATCATCTTATTCTTCATCTTCGCTTTCCATTATGTGAGTAGCAGTCTAGGGTCATCTTGTCATCAATTAAAACAAAAGAAAATAATAGGCACGTAATAGTTGAGTAGGCCAATTCTATAGAATTCCGCCATATATCGAGATATGGCGACGCCGAATAATGTATTGAGGGGTAAACTTATCTGAAACTGCTGAACTTCAATATAATCGTCTCAAATACTGTCGTAAGTGGATAGAATTCGGTTACTATATTTTATTTCTTTTATGTGACTTTTACTGACTAATATTGTTGAATAAATGTATGAATTAGGGATATTTTGATATAAAAGTCCTAAAAGAACGATCTAAAGCTTTATTACAATTGATATTTTCTATAAATTATCAGTGCATATTGTTTTACAGTATCTTTCAAGTCGGCCAATATTACATCTGCATGAATGTATTTTTCAAAAAAAAAAAAAAGGATACTTTAAAAGTAGCCCATGTTATTCTCAATGATGAAAGCTATCTTCGTGCCAAATTTCGTCACGATCCATTCAGTAACAGAGCGCTCAAAAAGTAATTTATAGACATTGTAGTATTAAAAAAAAAAAAACAAAAATTCAAAAATATTTATTTCAGTACCAATTTTAAGTAAATAAATTGTACTTAAATGAAACCATCCCAGTAAATTTTGTATTGCTACTCGTACCTACTTGTAGCACACAGTCCCGCTCTTCCATAACATTGAATATATTATATTGAAATAAATAAAAATTTCCTTACTATATAAAATAAAAATAGGCGTGTGCCTATAATGTATAAAAAATCCAGTTCCATGACGTACTTGAGAAAACTATGGCAGTATTATCAGCATAAGAAAACATATGGCTTCAAGTTACGTAAATCATTTCAGTATGTACCGATGAGTGTAGTTTACAAATTCGAGTAGCAATACATATTTTAATAAACGCACCAAAGTACGCAAATTATGGGCTTCAATATAAAAACGACATAAAAGTCCCATAAGCTATAATTCTGTATTATGAGACATAAGGACCTCGCTCTGTATCGTAATAATAATATATTAGAGCATTTTGTAGTAGTACTTAATACATAATTAGGTAAATGAGATATTAAAGCAAAAACTTAGTGAAGTAGTCCTATCTAATGGGCCTACTTTATCCTATTAATTTAGGCTACCTTAAGATGGCCATTAAGCAGAATTTCGGAGCTTTTATTTGTAATTGTCTGAAATAAACGAAAATTTTTTCACATCGCTAAGAAATGAGTTTTGAAAATTCAATCCTTAAGGGCTAAGGGGGTAAAAACAAGAATTTGAAAAATCGAACCTAACGTGAGCAAAGCTACGGGTAAAAGCTAGTTAGTAAAAGTGGTAAAGTTGATAATTTAATTAATTGTAATTATTACAAATGCAATGTTTTGTCGTGATTAGAAACCATACTGAAAGGCCTTGACACAATCCATTTGAATTATATAGCCATATTCTTTATGATATTGATGAAAATGTGCATTAATTACGTTTAACGGCTCAACGTATAATTATTGGAAAATGTTTAAAGTTAATTATTTTAATGCCGTCATTATATTTAAACTTTAACATTATACGGATCTGGGAATATTTAATTATTATTATAGTATTTACCTTCACCTAATTGATACATACTTCCAATGTTACGGTTGATGTGGTGCAAATTTCATACTGCTAGGTAACCTTTACCGACGAATTTTGACTGATTTTCAATATTAAAACTGTCAGAATATCAAAACTCTTCCGTTAAACGTAACTCAGCGTTGATAAAATTGGCACTTCATGTATTGTGTGTTGTATTCATGAATGGACATTAAACAACAAAAATATTTTATCCACGCGATAGAGTTCTGGATGGTTTGGATACCAATTTGTGATCTTGCTTTATCATATCGGAAACCTTTTCGCCGATCATAATAGCAGGGGCGTTAATGTTACCGCTGATTATTGTGGGCATTATACTGGCGTCTGCTACCCGCAGGCGCTGCACATTGAATACTCGTAGGCGACTGTCAACCACGGAGCCCATGGCACACGTGCCGGCATAATGGTACATGGTGGTTACCATATTCAGCGCATGACAGCGCCAGTACTTCCTACTGGCAAACTGCAAACCCTTGCATTCTCTTAACTTTAAATCCACTATCTCTGATCTAACACTTCTGAAATACGTCGTATTAACAATTCGCGTAAAGTCTTGCAGGTAACTCGCTATATTTTCTAAATCTCTATCTTCAGAAAATGTTCCTAAATTTATAATAGGTGCGTCGTATGGATTTTTGCTACGTAAGGTAACCCGTCCTCTAGATTTGGGATGAAGAATATTTACATATCCAACCATCGTATTTCTACCTTTGCCAGCTTCGTATAGATTACGACATAGGTATTCCTTATATCCGTAGTTAAATGACCACGCCTGGTATAATGCTTCCGAGTCGTTGGGATATAAAAAGTTGAAAACTTGGAAGTCTGAGCAGGAGCTAGACTTGTTAAGTGCTGCATAGCCTACTATGATCGGAATGGGAGATATGTGGGGATTCAGCGGTTGTGGTTGTGCGCGCGATTTCTCCATTTTGATGGGCACAGGGACTACAGCATGATCTTGCAAGTTCATACCGACGGGGAGATCACTCCGCACCTTAATGTCTAAGGACTTCAGATGGTCTTTAGGTCCAATGCCTGAGAGCATCAGAAGCTTGGGAGTATTAAAAGCTCCAGCTGATACTATGACTTCCTTTCTAGCTACAAGACTTAGCACTCTGTTATCAGCAGTTATCACCTTAACTCCAATAGCATTATTGTTCCCATCAAACAGAATTTCACTGACAAATGTATTTTTTAAAACATGCAGATTTGATCTATCTTTGTTCACTCCAAGGTTCGTGTACGCAGTCGTTTGTCTCATTCCGTTCGCAATGGTATAGAGTGGTAAAGTATAACCTAAGCTGTTTTTACCGTTCACGTCGAAATTAATGTTATAACCCGCCTCCCTGTAAGCTTCTAAATACTTGGCGGTCTCCTTTCTATTTTCTCTCGTGACCCCTAAAAAGCCATTAGTGCCATGAAATCTAGCATAAGGGGAGTTCAGTAAAGCTGCATCTTCAAGTTTTTCACTTTTTATGAAGTAAGGGAGGACGTTTCGGTAGCTCCACGTGTCGTCTTGAACTATTTGGGCCCACGAGTCGTAGTCACCAGCACAGCCGCGCACGTATTGCATGTAGTTTAGGCTGCTGCCGCCGCCGAGGACTCGACCGATCGTCAGGTTCAACGCCTTGATCTTGTGAGCCTGCGCCGAGTAGTTATCATCCACAGAGGTGAAATTCCAATCATATTTTGTATGAGACAAGTAGGGATATAGCGCTGGCAACTGAAAAATAATTCAAGAGGTACAAAGTTGAACAAAATTTCATAAAAATCGAAATAATTCACAAGCACTCACTATTGACTCAATGGGTGGGTCGTCGCCAGCATCAATGACAAGGACGCTGTTATCTGGACTCTCGGACAGCCTGTCAGCGATCACGCTTCCAGTTGTCCCCGCGCCCACCACTACGAAGTCGAATTTTTCCATATCTGCCAACAGAAATAATATAATATCTATACAATATCTCACTATGAAGTACTAAATGTTCAGTTGGTCTTTTAAACCTAAGTCAGTTTTGACAGTTAGTCAAAGTTGACCCGCAGTGGGTAGCTTTATGAGTTACTTTAAAGGTCACAATACGCTATGCTGGACAAATTTTTCTTTTAAGCCACCCTCTTTCTTCTACAACCACACCGCTTGCCATGGTATACAATTTCACCCTCGCCACTTGGGTGCCTGGAGCACTTCGACCATCCGTCTTCTTCTTCTTTAACGATCGACAGTTTCATCCTTAATATAAAATTATAAATTCGAAAGAGTATTTGTTTGTCGGTTTGTCCTTCAATCACGCCACAACAAAGCTACGGATCGACGTGATTTTTTGCATGGATATAGTTGAAGAAATGGAGATTGATATAGGCTAAAAGATTTTTAAAAACTAAACCCACGCAGACGATGTCGCAGGCATTAGCTCAATGTTTATTAAAAATTTTGGTTACTATATCTTCTACAATACTTTGCTCCGGGAACAAGTAAGCTGTGAGCATGAGGGTGCCCACTACGTTGAAAGCATGCTGTATGCGAACTATGGCTTGCACGGCCATCGTGTAGACGCTCTCATAAAAACTGCTTGGAAAAGGACAGACATATTTACTGTATTTACATATCAAAGATACAAAGGTATTTATGTATTCCATTATTTCACTTCAAGTATCATTGTAATAAAATAGAAAAAGTAGAATTTCGAAATATGAATATTTTGTTAATGTGAGAAGAGGAAATACGTAAACAGAAATAATTTTGGGCACGTTTGAGCGAGCAATATATTTAAAGTCTTGGGGAAACGTGTCTCGTAAAATTAACGTAAATACGTCTTGTCGCTCGGAAATAATCATCATATTTTCCACAAATTCAATACAACTCCCTACCACAACCGCTTTATTAAATATTGGGGAATTATTTTTTCATCAAATTTCATCGTGATTTTAACTCGCTAATAGGTTTTTATTTCTTTATTTGATGATAAAATAGCCCTTGACTGCGATCCTATCTGATGGTAAATGATGATGCAGCCTTGGAAGGGGTATGGCAGTGTACATTCAACCCATACCCCTAATCGGTTTCTACACGCCATCGCACCACAGCGCTCACCACTGCGCCAGGGAGGTCGTCAAATTATTTAGGTATTTTTTTATTCTCATAGTCCTTAAATTCTAAATGTTAGGTACAATAGACTGTTGTTAGTTTTGTTAGTATTCCATTTTATCCTAAGCTAGTACGGTTAATTAATATATCAATGATTTGGTTCATTATGAAATATGGGCCCCTTTAGGTCTTAGGCCTCCTCCAGTCTCTTCCAAGAAGACGAAAGAAGAAGAAACCAAAAACTTAGGATAATTAGCACTTTTTTGTGCGTCGTATTTCTCGTTGTTGAGCTTCAACACTTATCAAATCTTTATAATATTATAAATGCGAAAGTGTGTTTGTTACTTTGTTCTTCAAACCGCAACAGAGTAGCGGATTGACTTGATTTTTTGCAAGGTTATAGTAGTTAAGAACTTGGCTCGGACAAAACTTATTTACGTTACGTGAAGTCGGCTCTTAGAGAGTAATCTAAGCTAGATACTTTTTATTCCGACAAAACAAAGAGTCCCATCGGGATTTTAAATAATCCTAACCCCAAGATGTTAACAACTATATTTTATCACACGTCAGTGATAATGACCGAGTCAATTAGCCAAGTCAAAAGCTAAGCGAGCTTTCTAAGGCACAGAGAAAAAAGCCTTAAAAACCACCCTTTAAAAACAAAATACTTTAAAGAAATAAAAGTGTTTCTAAGATAATTATGTTTAATGTCAAATCGTTAGAGAAACTTCAAGAAACAAGGTAAAAACTGTCATAAAAGTCACGAAGTAGTTTTAGCGGAATTGTTGGTGGAAACAAAAGTTACGTCCATATACGGTAGTAATCGTTTGAAACTTTAGCATGGCATGAGATACTTAAATATTTTTATCTCTTTTGAACTATGTTTTTTTTCGATAACATATTCGCGTTAGACTACGATTTCATTTGATGGTATATTGAGACGATAAGGTTTGTAGAAATTAATGTCAATAGATTTGAAATTTATTTCTACAATATGGTCATTCTGACGCTACCTGACCATCAATGCCATTAATCGCCAGTAAGAAAAAATAGACGAAAATAGAACCGGACTTAACAAACTCTAATAGTAGGTACTAATGCTATTCTTTTCTATGCAATATTGCAAAATTGGTTGGATGCGAAATTTAGAACTTTAATAGGTGGTCTAAGATGCGAAAGGCTGAACACTAGCTTTAGCAAAACATATAATGATAAGGTTGTAACATTTTAATAAAAAGAGAGTTTTTAACTTTAGGTTAAAATACGCGTTAACAATATTATCAATATTATCTTGAAAGAGAATATGATACAGGATAAAATAAGATTACTAGATTTCCAAATTTAAAGTTTTAATGAGCATAAATTAAACTCTGTAACTTTGTGCTTCAATGCTATCAAACTTCAAAATAATATCCACAAAGGCTTACCTTAACTTTGAGTTATTGTTAGTGTTATTGTATGAAGTAAATTATAGGTAAACATTGGTAATACTGCTTAGCTAACTTGAACTATCAGCTTAACAAACAACCAACTATATCAAACTGTTCTGTTGACGCTCAAGTTAAAGCACTCAATTCTCGGACCATTAAGTGAACAATTATAAACATCTGCTTGGCATGTTACTATTTTGACGAATAGTTTGTAAAAGTGAATTCAATTTGCTAAGTCTAAATATATAAAAGGCAAAGGTGACTGACTGACTGATCTATCAACGCACAGCTGAAACTACTGGATGGATCAGGCTGAAATTTTGCATGTAGATAGCTATTATAACGTAGGTGTCCGCTAAGAAAGGATTTTTGAAAATTCAACCCCTAAAGGGATAAAATAAGGGTTGGAATAATCGAACTTAACGTGAGCGAAGCCGCGGGGTAAAGCTAGTTTACAATAAAGTGAATAATGTCATCTATCTTACAACAGAGTATTATATTATAAACTATCGTCATGATATTACTATAACTCCATATCTGACTGAAGCCTATATCTATATATATAAAATTCAAAGTCCTGACTGACTGACTGACTGACTGACTGACTGAGATATCAACGCACAGCCTAAACTACTGAAGTTAGAAACTTGAAATTTTTACAGTTGGTTCCTTTTATGACGTAGGCGCACACTAAGGAAGGATTTTTGAAAATTCAACCCCTAAGGGGGTAAAATAGGGGTTTGAAAAATCGAACTTAACGTGAGCAAAGCCGCGAGCAAAAGCTAGTTAAGCATAATATTGGAACAATATTTTTGTTTTTTGAAGTTTCTTCCGACTTTTCTCAGCAAAATCTTCTTTCCGAACTGGTAGTTGTCTTTTCATAATATTATAAATGCGAAAGTGTGTTTGTTTGTTGATTTGTCCTTCATTCTCGTGGCAACAAAGCAACGTATTGAACTGATTTTTGCATGGGTTGAGGACCGGGAGAGTGACATAGGCTATTTTTAATCCCGGAAAATCAATGAGATCTCGCGGGATTTTCAATAAACTAAATCCACGCGAGCGAAGCCGCGGGCATCAACTAGATATTGAACGAGCGAAGCGAGTTCTCTGAGTCAACTAGGGCGCTTGCCTGTACTGGACAGAGAAGTGTGTACGTCCAAATGTCTGTCAGAGCCCTATAACTTCTGAATTACCGAACGTAATTACTTCAATTTTAAATATAATATGTAAACTGATGGCCTTCAGCCGAACATTGTATAAAAAAATATAAAAAGCTTTATTTCAGGGGGGCTCTCATAGAAGCGTGTTTGAAGTAAAATTTTGTTTGTTGCGTTACATAGACTTGAGATATATCTTTTTAAAGACGACTTTGAACAGAGTACAAAAATATTTTTTTTTTAATTTTTCCCTTAAAATTGACGAAATGGAGGGCTTCAAAGTGGAGATTTTAATTTGAGCCATATGTCAAGAATGACAAGATATTAGAACTTGAAACTTATAGTGATAAATTCAGTTATATCTTGTACTTGAACAACAAATACTATAGATTGTCCAATTCTTTATTTTCTTTTTGGCAGATCAAGAAATTTTGACTTTAGTGACGCCTTCACACGTTACCGATTCGATTTGAAGTAATAATCGATTTTATTTAAGAAGAACTTTCAATCGATTTAATGAAATATTTTTTAATTTTGATTTAACGTACTTATATTTTATTATATATTTTTAATCACTTAGATAAATTAATTTGACATAATATGTTTGCGGTAATAGACAAACAGAAAAAAATAATAAGTTGATTTGGGTTCTTTATCGATAATCTATACTATTACAATAAAGAGAGAGCGCTAATTTTGTGAGTTTGTATGTATGTCCGGAGCAAACTTTGGAACCACCGCACCTATTTCAAAAATTCTTTCACCATTTCAAAGATACATTATTCCAGATGGTTATAGGCTATATATTATGCACATAAATGTATTATGGCTACATAATTTGAGTAAATTTGTTAAAGAAGTCGGAATTTTTTTTGACTTCTAAACGTTTTCAAGGCGTGCGCTGGGTCATATACTTTTATTGGATGAAAATGATGTATGGGTGAATTGTTCCTCTCAAAAAGTTTTAAAAAAAAGTCCGCGATAGCATATGTCTATCTTCCAAGGCTAACTTACAGTAACCATTTCTATCTTTCAAATTTTGATTAAAAATAAAGAATTATTTTCGAAGCTTCTTTAACCAATATGATGTCGATCTATATCTAAATAAATATGTTTATTATCGTAAGTATTTAATGTAGAACATAATTGCCCTTTACACTATACAATTTAAATTAATATCTTAGGAGTTATCGGAAAATTAACATGTCCGCGCGACAAAATAATAAAATGTTGCCGGTCGGCGCGGCGCGGTGGGGCCGGTGGCAGGTATCGGTGCGGGAGATTCGTGTGGTTCCTGTGGTGATCTTATTGAAAATCGTCTCCTATAAGAAGCTCTGTGTGGTCATTCCCGTAAAAACAAATATTTAATTTTTCAACCCGGATGAAGTCGGCGCGGGCTTCTAGTAATAATAATAAAATCAAAATATGTTTAACTAGCGACCTGCCCCGACTTCGTCTGGGTTGAAATATTAAATATTTGTTTTTACGGGGCTGAGATCGCACAGAGCTTCTTATAGGAAACGATTGTTAATAAGATCACCACAGGAACCACAGGAATCTTCCGCGCCGATACCTGCCACTTTGCCCCGCCGCACCGGCTGGCACCATTTTATTATTTTATCACGCGGAAATATTCATTTTCTGATAACTCCGATATTAATTTAAATTGTATAGTGTATATAAATCAGATCAAGTTATTTATACCTTTGCCTTAATCCTTACCTAAATAAATGATTTCTCAAGCAAGGCAGTTTAAATACCTGTAAATTACTTTTTAGTTTATTAAAATCGGACATTCCATTCGAAACATATTACGAGTTTAATAAAATTGCTCGGTGAAATGTTTTTAAAAATTACGCGTTGATGTCACTTGTCCTGCATTTACTGTACGTTTATGCCAAAATGTTTAAAAAATAAATGTCCAGCCGTGCGAAGCCAGGACGAGCCGCTAGTATTTAATAATTTTACTTGTTTCATTTGTATACCCAATTACGTAGCTAGTTTGTTAAATAAATAAGTAGGTAGGTACGTGATTTTCCAAGTATATTTGCTCATAACTCTTGATTTAAACTTGGTTTAGACGTTATTAACCACGCGTTTTGAAGTTAACTCACTTCACTAAGGCGTGCATAGTTACATTTTAAGGCAGCCGTCAAAAAAAAAAATGAAAAGAAAAATTTCTTTACTCTTGGTTTGAACTTAAATTCCAAGATTTCAACTTAATTCCTTGCAAATATTCAATATTGGAGTCATAGTTACTATTTTTATTTCCTTTTTTTTATTAAATTTACAGAAACGATACTTACACGAAGTCAAATTATTTTTATCATAATTGTGAATGATTTATCGTCTTTCAAGAACTGTGTTTTAGTCTGTGGTTGTTTGTTATGCACAGGGCACTTCACTAAACGTCAATAAAGTACGACATTATTTTAGTACATTATTCCGAAAACAAAAAAACGGTAATTTATAGGCGTGATCTGCCAAAAAGAAAATAAAGGCTTGGACAACGTATAAAATTAGACAAATATTATAAAGAAACGAAATTATTTAACTTTTAAGTGGAGATTTAATTTGAGCCATATGTCAAAAAGTATTGCATATTAGAACCTGAAACTTTGTTGAAAATTCAGTTATATCCTGTACTTGAACAACAAATACTAAAATTAGATAAATATTATAAACAAACGAAATTATTTAATTTTTAATGCTAATAGCTTCACAATAATGCTAATAGATGGCGCTGTATCAGTAAAACAGTTTTGCGTCAACTATTATTATTTTTATTGCGTCTAATGTTAAAAGTTAATTATTACAATATATAATTAAAACTGTCTTTAGGGAATTATAGGATACCGCGAGTTCTCAGTTCGGGGCGAACCACTAGTTAATAAGTCGGAAACAAATTACTCTCCCAGAAAATGTGACATCAGAGTAGCAGTAAACCTAACGTTTTTTATCGTCTATGTCTTTAGTACGTGACTTTCGCAGGCGAAGACAGTAACGGCCGCATTTTTCTAGAGCGGAATTTGCGCTGGAAAAATTGCAAAATTCAACGACACTGTCGAGATAAGTTGTTGCTTCGAGTAGAGAGTGGATGCACTTGATAGATGATAAAATTCTATCTTCAATGCAAAACGTTACACTTTTAAATGACTTCCAAAATGAGATGAGTAACATATTATTGAATAATTCGAATGCTTATTACTTTTATTTGTTCAATTTATTTGATCTAAAAAACATAAAATCAGCAATTTTTTATAAGGTGTTTTAAGATATTATATTACTAGCCGATGCCTGCGACTTTATCCGCGCGGAATAAAATATAGCCTATGTGCTATTCTGATGTACGCTATTATGTTAGTAGAAAATGGAATAGGTGTTTTCTTACGTCCTTCGATATTACGAAATCTGTTTATTAGTTTGTTTTATATTAGAACAGATGCCATATTTTGCTGCGATGATAACATCGGAGTATAAAAATTGAATAGTTATCACTAAAACTCAATAATAATACCTACTCAATAATATAATATAATCGTTTGTGAGAGATTTTAACAATAAATAATGAACCTGACAGTACCAATTTACTTTCCTTACTATGTGAAGTAATTGATTACTCGGTCAATAAATAGTTAATCACGAGTTTTTCACGATGATGCAAATTCCGGAAAAGAAAAAGAGAAACGAGAAATGTACCGAAGTGCAATGTTTACATTAATATCTCTAATATGGTGCTTTATATTCAAAACCGCTCACGTTACTTATTATACAGTCGAAAACGCTACGGACGTATTTGATGTTTTCAAAGAAAAGTATAATAAACTGTATAAAAGTGCAGCAGAAGAAAAAACTCGTCTAAAAGCTTTTGTTAAAAATTTAAATATTGTCGACGAGCTTAATGAGGTCACAAAGGACCGCAAAAAGTTCTTTATATTAAACCAGTATGCAGATTTAGATCCGAGAGAAATTGAGGAACATTATGCTGTTAATGTTAAACCTTGTAAGTTAAAATTTATAACACGGAATGTGTAATTTTTTTTCCAGAATAAATCGAAGAAAAAACCAGTTATTTGTAGCAAAATAAGCTTGTTCTTACTTGTGTTTATCTATCAAAACGTCATTCCTCGGTGAAACTGGCACTAAGTCTGATTAGCGTACTTACATCTTAATTTCTTTTATTCTACATCAATTTACCTAATGAATGATTACCTATTGATAATGATTAAATTTTATGTACTTCAAATTCGGATTATCAAAATAATTTCCGTAATTATTAGGACGATCGTTTCGTGGTTAATTTATAACCACGAAAATGATGTGAAATGTTTGTATCTGGCTTAAATTATTCATTTTAGTGTCTATTCTGATAAATAATATATTATTAGAGGATAGTAGAATTGAAATTTTTAGTTGTAAATATCGGCAGTAGTTGGTTATTCTGCTTCGATTCGTCACGCCATTCACATTTCTACTTGTGTTGTTTTAAATTACTGAGTAATGATCATCTGCTTAATTGAGTGCTAGATATTGGATTGCCTTATTTTGTATAATCAATGTCTTTTTTTTTAGTAAAACTATTAGTGTCCATTCATAATATTATACATTATACATGTGTAATTTTGTTTGCACCTTTTTAGATTACAATGTCAGTAACAACCAAGAAGCTGAATATTTAGGAAAACAAAAAGATAAAGAACTGAATATTTCAGAACTGTATGACTTGGACAATGCTGCTGAACTTTATGAGAGTTACATGTCGAAGTACAATAAAGAGAAACACAAGAAAAAGTTCAATTATACGATTCACTTTTATAGATTTGTGAAAACTCTTGTGGAGAAAAATAAAAATATTCATCAAGGTATTAAGAATACCCCCTTGGACGAAACTGCTGACGTATTAAAGGAACCGAACGAATATTTTTTTTGAAATTTTGATTTTCATAATGCTTCATTATCTGCCATGTATTATGGACGGGCAAATCTTTAGATAACATAGCTATTACGTTTAACTTACTAAGTTCTAACTTCAACTTTTTTAAACTCTTGGCTCTGAAGTGTTTTAAACGAAGTTAACGAATAATTTCGGTCTTTTATTTATTTATTTTGGCACAAAAAGCCATTAGTACACAGAAACTACTTATAACATATAATTACAAACTTAAGTAGATATATATAATATAATAGACAAAAAATTGCCGAAAAAGTACATAATTTATGAAAGTTATAAGAGCATTGAGCAGTAACTAGATAGTAAAGTATACATATAAGTCTCCATCAGAAAATTCATCTTTTTATAATCTCGTATACAAAGATCTCGAGAAACGTAACATTTGCGTGTGTATTTTTTTATGAAAAATGGCAGTGAAAACAAATTTAATTTACGGTTGGAGCGTATGTGGAGTTTAAATCTTGTTCTAATACTATCTATAATAAATGTTTCTCAAAGAGGTTCTGTTTTTATCGAACATGTGCGGGCTATGTCAAGTCCCATTTCCATCGCAAATAGTTTTTCAAGTATGTGCGACTGAACACGGTCGCATGTAGACTTTTAAAAGCATTCCGAGATCCAATAATACTTACTTACCGAACGGAAAAATCGGAAAAATTTTAGGTTAAAAA
This sequence comes from Hipparchia semele, assembly GCA_933228805.2. Taxonomy (NCBI): domain Eukaryota; kingdom Metazoa; phylum Arthropoda; class Insecta; order Lepidoptera; family Nymphalidae; genus Hipparchia; species Hipparchia semele. The sequence continues at coordinate 6,005,257 of OW121721.1, read as the reverse complement.
AATTATTACTTAAAGCCAATAAAAAAATAAAAACTGAAAAGGAAAAAACATGTCCAGTAATCTATTTATACTCAATACCCCACTTAACATAGTTCATCGACTTTAATTTTTTTCTTTTTCACAATATGGTGTTTGGTGGTCGTCATATTGAATTTTAATTATTGTCATGTTGACACATTAGTGACACTTTCAAGATTAACACAAATCGATAGACGTAAGAATTCCTCTTCAAAGCGCCACATACATACAGACAGACATAAATACTACAAACATATGTAGACTGATAAACACATAACCCTCCTTTGAGTTGCACATTTTGATATTATGGCAGATTTTCAATATAATAAAAACTGTCAAAATATCAAAATGTTCTGATAAGACTCATTTTACGTGCGCGAAATCAGCTCTTAATCGTTTATTTAAAAAATATATAAAATAATGACAAAGTCGTAATAGGGAGTGGGGCAGGATATGGGGTATGTTTTGTTTACATTTCATTCGATTTCTGCCTTGACAGTATGTACAAATATTAATTAAATAAAATATTATGTACTTATATGAAAATATACATAATGTAAAGTATAATGGACTCTCTATTTTCTTGCAAGTTATATTTAACACATAAGCTTCAAGCTAAAAACGTGCAAAACGAGTAGATCGGTATTTCGCCAAATAAATTCTAAGAACATTACCCACGTATTTTGGCTTATAACGTGCGTAGAATAAGTAGAAGTCACTCACATGCCTTTTACATATTACTTAAACTTACGTTCACGTCGAATTGGTAGCTGATTTTTCGATCATTTTAAACGATCATTTTGACGAACTCCCTGGCGCAGTGGTGAGCGCTGTGGTCTTACAACTGGGAGGTCTAGGGATCGATTCACGGCGGGGCAATTTGGCAATTTATAATTTCTAAATTATCTCTAGCCTGGTCTGGTGGTTGACTTTGGCCGTGGCTAGTTACCACCCTACAAAGACGTGCCGCCAAGCGATTGCGTTGCGGCAGGATGGCGTGGCCAACTTTCCAACTTCAGGTTATTTCTGCCTAGGACTTCAACCTGGAAGGACTTGCTTCATGAGTCATGATCATTAGCTAAAAAGCTAGCCACTAAACAAATGAGGCAGTTTATCCCTTTGTGTTGAAATTTTTGTAGTATGCAAGCGATTAGGCTCACCCCATAAAAAGCCCCGCGTGAACGTTGGACCCATTTATTGCAAACGGCTACACTTATTTTCAGTTTGTCATGCGTGCGATTAATATTCAATGATTTATGTAACTGTCGTTACGTGACAGATTTTTTTGTGCGAATTGCGTTCGTGCTATCCGCGATTCGATGCGTATCTTGAACGATATTTCGGTTATAAATCATTATATTGTCAGATATGGCATTACCTGCTTTGAATAAACACATTTTAATTCAAATCAGGCACAGCCATACATTCAAAGGTACAGCTTTAAGTAAGTAATTTTCAAATACATTTTTTCGTAATATTATGCAGACTTTTACCGCACGCGTGAGATTAAAATATTTATATCTCATTTTGACCCTGACGTCTTTAGGTTCTTTGAGCTTCTTTAAGTTCTTCGCAACTTGCTACGATGAGCAAGCTAGTTGTCTGGTTTCGTATCTCCGATATAAAAGTAATTAAATAGACGATTATATTTTTATAGCATGACGTCATTAACACCAATACGAGTGCCTTATGTATTATTTTAGCTAGCTTATTAGAATACTATGCACTTTATTATATCGGTATACTTTTTAACACTATTATAATTATAATGCAATAATTAATAATAATTAAATATCAGCTGATATCGGCCCCGTAGTATATCATAAATCTACCTTTTTTAATTAAAAGCGATAAGGTCCTATTTTATTTGAAAACATCTCAATTTCTACTGGTTCTCGGCATAAAGATACCACAAGTTCTCGCTGACAACATACAAATTTCTTTTGTCGTACACACAAACTGAGAAAGAGGTTTCGTATGACACCATAATTACTCCCTGATAAGTCTAAGCTGGAAAGCGATAATACTGAAGCCTAGCTTCGTATCTCGATTGGGACAAAATCTGTCGAGCCATTATTTGTCAGCGCCATATCTCGGATAGCCATTAGGATTTATCTGCTTGTACATTAGGTAAACTCGACTAGTCTTTCTCTTGTATTTCAAGTGCCCACAAAATATAGATTATTTATTGTGATATTATTAATGAATATTATAAAACGCCTATTGTAGATGATAAGGGATATGAAGATTAATGACACCCACAACTCGTTCGTGTGGATTAAAGATTTTAAAAATCCCGTGGGAAGTCTTTGATTTCCTGCGATAAAAGAACGACTGAAAGAACGTTTGAATGAATAGGTTTTATTATATATAAATATATGTATACATCTTATAGCGAAGAGAACAACAAATGTACCTAACTACTAGCTGATGCCCGCGACTTCGTTCGCGTGGATTGAGGTTTTTAATTCCCGCAGGAACTCGTTTACTTTTCGTGATAAAAATTGTCCCATTTTCGGCTCCGAGATTTATTATTCACTTGTAGTAGTAGTCTTCAGCTACGCTTCAACCGCTCGCACATATTTCAGCTCCATAAGAAAGAAAGAGATAGCATAATCCGTACATCCTGGGCCAGGAAGCCCTACCCTCATTCGTTTTTCGTGCGCGCACGACCCCGCACATAGTAGCAGTTTTTAATTTTTAAAATAATATTTCTTCAAGTGCAGTGACAATTAAATACTCTATAGAGAGCATAAGTGGCTTGAAAGATACAGAAATATGAAGAAAACATCATTATTGTAAATTGTGAAGTGTAAATGGAGTTATTTTACGGTACTTTTTAGTGAAGTGCAGTTTTGCGTTCATACGAGTGCCTTAAAAATGTTTTTATTCTTACCCGCAAGACGCGGATAGTAATTATGTCAATGATCTAATACGGGATATTAGACTGCACATTTCCTTTCAAAGACCACAGTTAAAGACTATAAAACGCCATTACTGTGAATTGTTTAGTGAAGGTTTGTACTTATTAACTACCTTCTAAAAGATTTTTCTTCATACTACCACGAATAGTGATAATATAAATATCTGGTAAACGGGATATTGACCAATAACAAAATATGACATGATCTAATACGTGATATTAGGCTGTAAATGTTTTTTAAAGCTTCGAGTCAATACGCGATATTGACCAATAGCAAGATATGACGTGAGTTAATACGAGATATTAACCGTTCTCTTTTCTCTTCCGATCAAGTTGAACAGGAAATGCATGATGAATGATCCTTTTAGTGGTCTCCGGTGTGTCTGACGCGTTCTGCCGAAAACAAAGCGCGTTTCGAAACCAAAGCACAATCACAGTCGTGACCCCATCATCGTTGTTTGCGGCTAGAGTAATTGGATCCGAAGACAACAGCTGAATTGTCAGACTAAGCGTACTGAAGGGAACCCATCTTTGGAAATGGATCTTTATAATAAGGATTAATCCAAAAGCTAGTTTCCTGGAAATTTACCCTTTTTTGATGCTCCCGTCCTAAAGCAGAAAATTAAGCGCAAGCACTATCATAATTCATAACTCTATCATGTTTACCCGAAATTAAGATAAAGCGATTATGAAGAAGCAAAACTAGCTCACTATGATCGAGATCGAAACCACAAGCTTTCTTGTGATGTCAATTGATGTGAAAAATTGGGCGACTTTATCAAGTCTTCACATGAGCTTTGGAACACACACTCAGGAATTTTGAGCAATCGTCAGTAAGCTTTCCTCTGCAACTTATTGAAACTTCCAAGTCCTCACCGCCACGTCATCAGCACTGCTGAGCTCACGCGGCGCGCGTCAGCCAGACTGCGGAGTGAGGCGAGTGTGCCGGCGCCGAGGTTCCTCCGATACGAGCCACCTCCGCGCGCCGTTCGCTTGCGGCAGCGAGCGTCGACAGCACCACGAGCGAGGTATATGTACCTATTTTTTCCTTTAAGTTACTTAAAGTTTGATGAAACACATTTAATAAAATAATTCTTAGGATTAAAGTTTTTTTCGTAGGTTCAAAACTTTTAAGAACCAATTTGTTTCACAACAAACTGAATTAAAAATAGTTGTGAACGTGTGAAGTCACTTCAGAATGGGGAGCACAAGGATTGCAATTGAATTGGTCATACAAAGAAAAAAAAAATGTTTATTTGGTTTGACTTCTCGACCTCTGCTATAACGTAAGGAATTGGTTGCAAAATACCATGCAAGTATTGAGTATTATTATCATTAAGTTTGAATTTGCGCTAAAACTTCATCAAAAGGAATTTTATTTCAGGATGTGATATTATTTAATGCATTGCCAGAGAGTGACGAGAAGGCTCATAATTTTTATTTCTTATGCGCACTACTGCAAAAATGCATTTAGTGCTACTTTCGATTTGAAGTCCACCCTTGACAGATACTCATTGCAGCCTCCCTTGCTGTTGTTATGGGTTTAAACAATACATATTTTTGGCCTTGTTGCTCATAATTGATTTTATTCAAATAATGAGACACGTGATAAAAATTATCAAGGTATTAAAAAATTAAAAAATAAAATAAAAAACTTCACATTTAAACTGATTTCCATGCTTCTTCCTCTTACTATGAGAAATAATCGGTTATTCTTGGAATCATGGTGAACGTAATCAACTAATCATCATATAAATTGTATTATTAAAATACTTGCAGTATTCATTCTTCAGGCTTAGTTTTTTACTGACAAGACGTGTAATCATTGCCATATATTTTATTTATTTATTTATTAATTTTTTGCTTAGGACACTATACGCGCTATGTATGGCAGTTGTCTACAGAAGCAAAATTGGTAGAGTACCTACCATACCCACATCTTGAATAATATTTCTCGAAAAATTTAGGTTTAGTGAGAAAAATGTGAAATATATATTTAATTTACTGACTTTAATTGCAAAAATATTCGCTGGGAATTACACTCCATTACATATCCTTGTAGATTTATTGCAAGGATAGGCAAAGCCGAAAATTGCTTCGTGAGTAAAGACAAAATGCAATTAATACCTCTCTGCATTTCTTTGAAAGGGAATATTCTCATAATACGTTTTTACAATAAAACAAGATTATAAAAATTAATTAATTATATTATAATAATAAAATATATTTTTTCCCCCTTTACATTAAAGACAGTGTATAATAATTAAATCAAGCTGTATTCCATGTGTAAGTTCCGGAGTTGGTAACTGTGTTTTTCTTTTTCTGTTTACGACATTGAATTCAATTTGAAAAACAAATCAAAGATGTATTAGTTTATTTATAAATTGCCGTGATTATGATAGTACCTTATTGTAAACCATCTTAAAAACGATTCCTTCTTAAAAACATTAAACCCTTTGTGTTAATAGGTGCGCCATCATTTTAGTACTATCCAAAGTGGGCCATCCCGCTTATGAGCACTGTATTATAAGTACATATGTATCTCTTGCAGAATCTTTCCTCTAATTTTTAACGAAACTTTATTATTTTCCGACAAGTTATTGTCCGACAAAGTTTCACCTGGCAGCGAGTACATTCTTCAGCAAATATTGCAATATCTTGCATCCTTGCCGAATAGTATAAAGTCCCAGTAGGTAAATTTCAATCTTTAAACTATAGGAACTAGTACACTGCGATACCAAACCAGCGTACCAAACTACATATAAATTAAAAATAGGTATACTAAACCTTTTAAAACATTAGTTGTATACTAAATATTTACAACCGTATGATACCTGTTTGGGTTTGTTAAATACTTTCTACATTCTGTTAAATCGATTATTACTTAAAGAAGGGTTCCTCATAATAATAGTACTTGCAATCCAAATATAGTGCTTAACTGTCTGTCAATGTGCCTGATATCGGCCTTTTAGTGCTCCTGTCAACTTTAGGACATCAGAAAAAATGTTACAATCTTTATATAGTTATACTTGTTATGTTAGATGAAAGCCTATATAATGAAATTTCTTTTTTTTAAGCTGTTTTGTGCTTGAACCTTTAGTATTTTTATTTTTTATTTTATCTGGAAAAACGCTAAAACTTCAGTTATCGGCCCCAAATTTCAGTTTTCGGCCGTGGGTATTCTGTTTTCGGCCACTACATTGTGATGGATTTAAAATGCATTTATTATACATTTAAGTCTAAAATTACATAAAAACGCTTTTATGTTGAGTTACCTCCATTGGCAGCCGCCGAATTGAACAAATTCAGTAAAATCACTCGAAGATGTGACCAGGATCAAAAGATTTGTCATAAACAAAGCAAACGTTTTCAAATGTCTGAATAAAAAAAAAAAAAATATTTTGAATTTTTGATATGTGTTTATAAATAATAGATTTATAATAGGTTATACTGACCAGCGGGAAGCCATATGATTCTGCTTCACCACAAACTGGATGATGAATAAAACTCATTCTTGCAGCTAGTGGCATTGACACGACGATAGTGCGAGTGCTCACAGTACTCGTCACGCAACCACTTCTGCCGCACAACGAGCGGGCATCAGTGTCAATGCTAGAGGAACTGCTGGCTGGTCACATCAGTCAATAACCATTGCTAATTTTTATAACAGGTCGTTAATTACTATTGATGATTCTAACTTTGTTAATGTGTTATTTAATGATATACCTGGTTAGGTAATGGTTTTTTATTTTCTTCTTTTTTTGTATTCTACAAGATTAAGGTTTAATTTTTTTGTTTTAATAATATGATTTATGTTGATGTTTACAGATCAATTCTGCAATCAAGATTTGATTTATGTATTTTTTATTTGTTCTCCAACATTTCCTTTTTTTGTTTTTTCTCTAAACATCCTACAAGTGAATAATAAATCTCGGAGCCGAAAATGGGACAATTATATGATCAAACGAACTTACCAAGTGAAGTTCGATCTTAATTGTCCCATTTTCGGCGAAGAGATTTAAGTTCCCTCCCATCCCCTTCCCATTTTGTAGATGGATACCCAAAAATGTCAATGTTGGAGGTATTATTGTTATTCTCTATTCTCTGAACTAAATGAGGGTAGGGCTTCCTGGCCCAGGATGTACGGATTATGCTATCTCTTTCTTTCTTATGGAGCTGAAATATGTGCGAGCGGTTGAAGCGTAGCTGAAGACTACTACTACAAGTGAATAATAAATCTCTTCGCCGAAAATGGGACAATTAAGATCGAACTTCACTTGGTAAGTTCGTTTGATCATATAATTAGCATACGTTTATTCCAGATCACACTCTATCTCTATGCCAAATTCCAGCCAAATCGGTTCAGTCGTTGTGACGTGATTGAGTAAAAAACATCCATACATCTTCTTTCGCATTTATAATTTGTAGGATAGTAGGATGTGTGTTTCTGGAATGCAATCTCTCTGGGATCTCTGTATTCATCAAGATTGGTTCAGCGATTAGGCCGTGAAATTATATTAATTATTTTTGCCAAAATACTTGGTAACACGGGTCCATCATAAACCGTGAACGAGAAATGTGGGATTATACGAAATTCAAGCGATGAAAGGGCTAAAAGGCGATATAAAACTGACTTCTAATTTCAATTTATTTTTTATTCGATGTCAAGATAGTCCTTGACAGCAATCTCACCTGATGGTGAGTGACGATGCGATCTAAGATGGTAGCGGGCTAACTTGGAAGAGGTATGGCAGTGTAGATGCAACCCATACCCCTAATCGGTTTCTACACGCCATCGTGCCGGAACGCTAAATCGCTTGGCGGCAAACGGTAACTCAAACTCAAATTGAAACAAAGAGTAGGATTTTCGAGTAAAATTTATGTTGTTCGAATAAAAATACCTAATCACAGCTACGTTGAACGCTGGAGTGAGCTATTGCGTTGTGCAGTGATAGGAAGATAAATCGATAACCGATACTTTCTCATTATACGGTAGGGTCGGTTATTGGATAGCTTACTGGGAAAACTCTTTACTTATATCATCCAAAAGGGGGAGGCTCATATTTTCAATCTTTACTAATATTATAAATGTGAAAGTATGTTTGTTTGTTGGTTTGTCCTTCAATCACGCCGCAACTAAACAACGGATCGACGTGATTTTTTACATGGCTACAGTTGAGGAAAGGCAGAGTGACATTAACTTTTTATCCCGGAAAATCAAAGAGTTTCCGCGGGATTTTAAAACTAAATCCACGCGAGCGAAGCCGCGGGCATCAAGTAGTATTTCATAAAAAATTATAATAGACTAGCTTCTGCTCGCGACTTTGACCGTTTGATTCGAAAGCGGCAATGATTTATTTTCGTCTATGTTAATATGTGGGGTGTCATTGTATCCAGGTATTTCAAAAACACAGAGAATAAGCTACATGAACATTTTTTATTTAGATAGCTATCCGTTTGCGAAAATTTGAACATTAAAATGGTAATTTTTTGTTCGAATCACGTGTACCCCGTCTACAAACTAATCCATTGTTTTTTAAATATGTAGAAAGTATTCCCATATTAGTATTTAAGCAAAGTTAAAAGTCTGCATTCCGAACCGGTGGTAGAGTCATGACGTGTCATAAGAGCTACAGGTTAGCCTGCATAAAATAAATAATTTTGAATTTGAATTTGAAACTATCACGACAGTAGGCTTTCCAATTCCACGTTAACGAGTAATAGTCAACTAAAAGTAACAATTTCATAATAATTTCATAGCAAATGACTTACATAGCGTTTTGGCTATTAAGTTAAAACTGAACTATTTAATGTTATTGTACAATGTAAAAAGTAATCATTTTATGATGAAAAATACTGTAATCCCTTCTAAGTACGCATATTGTGACGGGCAACTACGGAACCTTACATTACGTGTGACTCGACACTCGCTTGCCCGTTTATTGTATGTTGTTGATCTTCCGATATTTCACTGTCATTACTAGCCGCCATTAAGATTGGTATCTTTATTGGCACAGTTGTGTTTATCTACATCTAACAAGAAAACAGAATAATGTTATCGAGAATAAATAAACATTTAACAGCACAATAACTATCACAATACGATTATCTGCAAATAGCGATGTGTCTAAGTTTGTGTCCGGACTCGGCACGTCTCGTATAATTGGATTGCGTCTGTACGAACACTTTGATGGTCCATAAAATGACACTTCGTAAAGATGTCGCCATATTATGCCACGACACGACCTTCCACGACCTGCCTGTCGCAACTGTGTAGTATGACTTTGTCTGCCCGTTTTGACATGCGTTGGATTGTGTGTACCTACGCATGCATTTTTGGAACTTCATTGTGGAAGCACTGTATGTGTATACATAGCATAGTTTTGTTACCTATTGTAAAAAAAATTTGTTTTGAAAAGAGCAACTGCTGAGTTTCTTGCCGGCTCTTCTCAGTAGAATCTGCATTCCGAACCGGTGGTAGATTTATGACGTGTCATAAGAGGTACAAGTTGGCCTACATGAAATAAATGGATTTTGAATTTGAATTTGAACTGAAAGATCCTTATTCAAACTCAGTAACATTTATTTTTAGTCCCCGTGGAGTTAGGTTTTTAAAATTTCCGCGGATTCCTGTTTTTTCGGGATAAAAGGGAGCCTATACGTCACTCTCCAATTCCTCAACTATACCTATGCTTTATAGTCAACTAGCTTTTGCTCGCGACTTCGTTCGCGTGGAGTTAGGGTTTAAAAACCCCGAGGGATCAAAAATAGTCTATGGTCACTCTCCAAGTCCTCAACTGCAAGAAATCACAATCCGTTCTTTCGTTGCTGCTTGATTGATGCAAACCAACAAACATACAGACAAACACAATTTCGCATTTATAATATTTGTAAGGATACTCTACCGATATAGATTAAACACCCCCGCAAATGCCTAACATAGTACTTATTTCGCTTGATTTCATTATTGCTAGCAGACCAACGTTTTCGTGAAATCAATTTTTATTTATTATTCGAATCAAATGGATACATTTTCACTACCTAACTTTTATTAAATTCTCCTAGCATCTTATTAAATGTTACGAGCAATGATATTAGTATAAAATGTCGTTGGTTACGAGCAAAAACGACACGATTTGTATGACACCTATGTATTTCGTGAAATTTTTGTTTGTATTTTGCTACCAAAATTAGTATTTTCTAATTCGAATTTCGTCTGAGGAGGCGTAAAATACCCAGAGACATTGTCAAAAACCATTCAAAGATATTAATTTTACCTCATGATCCCTCTTCATAGGTCATAAGATTCATCGTAAGATTATTATCACGCGAACTAGACTTTACTTTAGATGTCTCTCTATTCAGTTTCTTAGTTAAGCAGAACCCGATTTTAATAATGTATCTAGGTAATCCAAAATCTAATAAAGATGATGTTAACTGAAAATTTGATATTTAATCCAAATAAAATTATGTATTTAGCAAACTTTAAAGTTTTTATTAATGAAATTGGTAAAATCTTGTTAAAATAAGTTGAAAGCTTTACGTGCTCTTACGAAAGTAACTACATAATATACTATGTTTAAAATGGCTTTACTACATTTATTTGTATTAAATATTCTGGATACGTTACTTAGCTTATTAAAACCGACCGTAAAAAGAGATCTCTTTTATTATGATTAATCCATCTTTGTACATATATAATGTACTTATATCTGATGTTTATTTTTAACATTGTTGTTGTTGTATCCTTTGTTTCCTTTTTCTGTACAATAAAGAACTTCTTCTGTACTTTGAGTACAAAACAAACAACAAAAACTTCCATTAGAATATAAATAACTATTGTTGGGCCAACCTTTGCCAATGTAATTTGTCAAATCATCTCTTTCGATATGTACGCTTCACAGATAAGGGTGGCAGGCTTTAATACTATCATAAAAGATATAAAAGGTATGGATTCACAAAGAGTAATTTCTCTCGGACCACATTAGTGCCGGTCGCCTACAGAGTCAAATAAATGTGAGCAATTTGCGACAGCGTTTATCACCCAAAGAAAAGGCCTGGCGAAGTCTGAAACTGCCGCAATTTTGCTGGAATTTGAGGGTTAATCTAATAAGTCATTGACATCCATTACCGTATTAAGTTTTGGTGCATGTTCACAGGAACGTTAGTCCGATAAAGATTGTCATTTTTTATATTAAATAAATAAATAATCGTTTATATCAAAATTTATAGCTATCACCTAAGTTAGTGTTATTAATGACCAGCTTTGAGGTTTTATCTGCGTTCTGTTAAGTTTTAAAAAACCCAGCAAGAACCCTTTGTCTTTCAATAATGATACGTTTATCCCGGTATGACAAACAATTCCCACGGGATTTTTAAAAAAGGTCCTCTATTTTTTTGGTTATTTAATAATATAAACCTATTAGCCCATACGGGACTTATGGAAAGCACGACATAATACCTATTATAATTATTATAATGGTTATATTTAACTCGTGAAAAATAGAAATTATAAATACTGAATTTCTTATTATAATATGATATCTGTAAATATAAAAGGAAAAGGTGACTGTCTGATTGATCTATCAACGCACAGCTCAAACCACATTGGGCATACAGATCATGACATAGGAATTCTCTAAGAAAGGATTTTTGAAGATTAAACTCCTAAAGGGGAAAAATAGGAGTTTGAAAAATCGAACTTAACGTGAGCGAAGCCGCGAGCAAAGGCTAGTTTCAATATATTTTACAATAGAATATTATAAATTTCTGAATACCCAATTTCTCGAAATAAAGGAGTACGGAAGCATAGGAATTCCCTTGAGAGCCTCGTTAGAGAGGTGTCAACGGAATAAACTTTCTCTACACTATCGGACAAAGTTCTAATACTGTATGCAAAGCCTCAGGGATCCCGAAGAGTATTCCTCTGTGATCATAATTTTTAAACACCACGGAAAAAACTCATAAAAATATAAACTTTTCTCAACTTTTCTGTCCTTTTAGACATAAGTATAGGATATTTGGATTTCCACTTGTGTGTCCACATGTGAATGTTCTGGACTGATTTAGTAATTAATGATGTAAAGCACTGAGAAAGGATATTGAACTGAGCTTTTGTTTCAATAATAATAATTAGTAAAAAATAATTTATTTTTAACATAGGCAACATCCTAATTGTCCAGAGTATTATTTTATGAAGAAAACTAGCTTTTGCACGCAGCTTCGTGCCTTAAGTTCGATATTTCAAACCCCTATTTCACCACCTCAGGGATTGAATTTTCAAAAATCCTTTGGTAGTGGATGCCTATGTCATAGTACCTAATTATCTGTATGCCAAAAAGCCATATCCGTCTAGTGATTTTGAGCTGCGCGTCGATAAATCAGTCAGTCAGTCATCTTTTCCGTAACAGACTTGTCACGAGAAAGAACCATTGTTTCACGCCAAATCATTGGGCAGGCGTAAATTGCCAATAGAGTGTAATGAATAGGTAGCCAAAACCTATCACCAAGGTAGACCTACAAAGTTAAAAGTAAAATCTATAAATAAGAGAAACCTAACAATGATTTTCACATACCTATTCAATGATACCCCACTTAACAAAGTTTGTCAACTTTACTTTTTTTCTCTTTCACAATATGGCGTCTAATGGTCGCCATATTGAATTTTAATGATTGTCATATCTTTAATGACACTCCCAAGATTAACACAAATCGATTGACGTAAAAATCATCAAAATGAGCTCACACGTTTGACCTCCAGAGCATCACATATATACATACATAGACTGATAAACCCTCCTTTGCACAGTCGAATAAAAGTACGGAAAGTTATTTCTACAGTGCGAGTAAAGGCGCGCGATATTTATGATAACTTCTCAATACAAACATGAAGTTTTAAACTAGTTTATCTCTTTCGGTGAGGTGCGAACTTAGCGAAATCTCTTGGGATGAAATTGAATGGTTAAATAAAAGTTGCGGCTATAAAACACGGCATTATATTGTTGTATAATAGCGTTTCTGAAATGACGACCGGAAAGCGCTGGAAATTCGAAAAGAGGCGTTAGATACAAGCGGCCTAAGACCGGGGCATGTGAATGGCCTTACAAAAACCTATGCTCAGCGGTGGACGATCTACAATACAAAGCCAACAGTGTGTGTGCGTGCTTGTGATAGTGTGTGTGTCTGTTCGTGTGTGTGTGTGTTTGCGTGTGAGTATTTGTGTTAGCAGAATCAGGCTATGTATTAGTGGGAGTTGCAATGTATTTTTTAACCTAACATATTGATTAGATTTAGCACGTGTTAAAATATTATTAGAAGGTTGTATTCGGGTCTATTCGGATCGTAAATTCTTTGTAGGCACTTTACTTCCAAAGATCTCTAACAGAGCATGTTAGGATGACACTTAAATGCGTCCGGTTGGGTATCCTCTATTCAAGGCCTCTCAGCCAAGAAAGAGGCCGGAATCGCTGACCATTAGGTAAACGCTATCTCAGCCTTTTTGGTGTATTTTGACCCATTTTGTGGAAAAGCCATTCGAATATGTCGTGATTTTTTTTCCTATCCATTTACGTATTGGAATGGATGTACCCTAACTATGAGCAGTTACTTGTGAGAGACATTGTTTTAATTTTTATTGCTTTTTAATTGAATGATTTAGTACAATACGCGTAGGTAAAGCGTAGGTACTTAAAAAAATAATACGATTCCGTCCCAAAATGGTTAGTCCGCCTGACTGTCACAAATTCGGTAACTACCTTTGCTAGACCGAATGGAAATTTGTAATAATTATAAATAACGCTCGTCAAATAATGTATTTTTTTACTACAAAAAAGGGGCAAAATCATCAAAAAAAAAACAAAATCAAGTTCAAAATTATAGTTACATTACAAGCTAGTTACAAGGTTAAATTATTCATTATTTATATAAAAGTTACTTTATTTACTTTAAAATAGGTAAGTATCATTTTCTTTTAAGTTTTTATTTTTCATGAAAATGTCTTAAAAGTACCATACGTGGTTTACCGATGTTTGCAAAATATCTAAAATCTGAAATAACTAGAGTCGATAGAGAAGGTACGTTTTGGCATAAAAAATAACACGACATCTTGCAGTTGCACAATGTGAAGTCTGCATCTCCTGATGATGCACCGGTATCGGAGCGAAAGGTACGTCGAGTGTGTTTTGAAGGAGTTTGTGTGGTGATACGTATTGGCGTTGTGTTGTTCTGGTGTTTCTTCTATTCTGGAGAAACGATAGTGCATAGCGCGACAGCGCGGGCAGCGCTTGTTGTCATGCAGATTTTTTCAGTATGGCGGATTACAGCAAAATATTAGTATATGTAATATGTTCTTTCAGTGTAACACGACGTTATTTAACAAACAAACTTAGTGTAAGTATAACTAAAAAAATAAAATAAGGTTTTGAGGCGTTCAAATAAAATTAATTTAGCCGAACAACTATATACGTATATTGTATGTATTTGTTTAATTTCAAGGTACCACGAATTTGTCTCGCATTTAGTAGATTTAACTTTTTCTGGACAGCTCAGAATTTAATTTTCTATCAGTAATCGATCGTTCACGGTATATAGATAAGGAAAGATGATTTCTTTTCTTTTGTCATTTCTATTTACGAATCCATTCATCGAGTTCGAAGAAAATATGAAGATGATAAAAATATTTTTTGTATCCGTATTTTGCTGCATGAATACAAACGGAGAATCGGACGATTTCAACGCTCTAGTGTACAATCTCCGAGACGGGCCAGAATTGTTTAGCAAATACTTAAAAAAGTTCAATAAAACTTACAAAGGACAAGAGGATTATCGCGATCATTATAATAACTTTATGAAAACTTTACGGACCATAAACGAGATTAATTCCCAGCCGGGATCACAGAAAGTTCGCCCGAATCAGTACGCGGACTTAACTGATGAAGAGAGGAGGGTTTCTGAGTATCAAATTAACAAAATAGATCCGGAGTTAAAAATCGCGTTGAAAGATCGTAACCCTAAAGTTGATTCTTTGTTTAAGTTTGATTAAATCCCTACTAATACCACAAATACAAAAGTGCGTTTGTTATATTTCAATCACCCAACAACGGATCGACGTCATGGTTTTTTTCAAGGGTATAATTAAGGATCTGGAGAATGTCAAAGGCTACTTTTATTCCGGAAAAGCATTTCATATCTGATAAGATCTCGCACGGATACTCCGAGCTCTTTCAATCTCAAGCATAGTTGTAATAAAATATTTCGCATCGCTATATGTAACTTATGTAAGGAACTCGACTGTATAATACAGCGATTTACAGTTTAACGAGCGGGCTTCAGATAAATAAGGCAATAACTTTCCTTCCGTGTAATGAGTGTTTTATCGGCTATCGCGTAAATCTTCGTGTCGCTGCTCTCGACACCGCGCCAGAAATTTGCAATTTTTCACTGCAAACTGTGCTCCAGTGAAAAATTCGTTGGACGGTTGGAAGGCTGATACTGTCTTCGTGTAGAAAAGTCACACGTTTTTTTAAAACGGATAGTGAGCAAATAAAACAGGTGAGTTCGGTCACCTGCTGTTAAGTAATTACC
This sequence comes from Hipparchia semele, assembly GCA_933228805.2. Lineage (NCBI taxonomy): Eukaryota > Metazoa > Arthropoda > Insecta > Lepidoptera > Nymphalidae > Hipparchia > Hipparchia semele. The sequence goes on along the minus strand of OW121721.1, from coordinate 5,989,734 downwards.
ACCGCCCATGAACAAAATCCATCTCGAAGTCCATTACCGAATTTGGTATCACGCAGCTTCTATCGCCCATTATTCAGGGTCACAATCTCACTTACTTTGGCCACGTATCAAGACATGATGATGTCTCGATCGAACTTCTAGTGGTCCAAGGCAGAGTAGAGAGCGCAACAGCACGTGGCAGATCCGCCCATGAGATGAACAGACCAAGTGAGGGCTGCGGTGATGAAAGTAGCTGTTAGGGAGTAGTAAAGCATACCACAATGCTTAGACGATGACCACGACCGCTCTGTCAAGAGCGAAACGAAGAAGAATAATGAACAAACTAAGACATGACGTGCTTTAAAACTGTCTATTCAAATATTTACTAATAAAACTTTTATAAAACCAAGTAAAATGGAGTCCACGAAACCATTCCGCTATGGAATAGACAATATTTTTTTATTCAAATAAACTTCTACAATCGTCAAGTGAATCTACCGCTGGTTTGGAATGTCGAAAGAACCAGCGAAAACTGCAAGGTAAAATATCAGGTAAGTATCAGGTAGGTGTGTGTATAAATTGTTTCAATCGAGATAAATCCGAGCATCATACAAAAACAAGTAATGGCGTAGCTTTGAATTAAAATGATTCATCTTGTTTTTAAGCAGCTCTGGGTTCAATGTGCTAGACTAATAAATGGACATGAATTCGTCACTGCAGAGCATCTAGTTACCTGACTAGAGCACCCAAATCTCAGGAGCTTTTTGGACTTATTCCCATTTGAGTTGAAATATTAAATATGAAAAATTATTTGAGATATTAAATAGAAGTAGGGTGTTAATGGAAGAATTCTCTCAATCAAATTTACTTTATACAGAGACACTTTTTTCTCTGCTTCTTGGACACGATCACACTTGGTGGAAAGTGATGATGTGGTCTAAAATGAAACACATTTGCCTTGAAGAAGTTTATTTACTCTCGTTCCCCAGATTAAAATATCCACTCACTTGTTGTAAATACTGTTTTTAAAAACTTTGATTTAGTTAGCAGTGAGATTTGAAACTATGTCCATATTTTGAACAAACTTATGGTTCCCTTAACTAAGAACGCTGATGAAGTATTCATACGTATACATTGTAGAAAGGCGAATGTAAGATATTTTACGATTTAATTTTAACAACTTCCATTAAAACGTAGTTACGATCTTCATGGAACTAGTTTGGTACCACCAAGCGATTATGTATTCTTTCACGAACCATCTTCACATACCATCAGAGGAGATCGCAATCTAGAGTTATCTTGTCAAAAAAAAAGTACTTGACTTAATTGTATGTCAAGAAATTAAGATGTTATAGTATGTATTGCAATTCACGAGGGCGAGTGGCTCATGGTTGTGTGTGTGTTGTATCTATATATTGTAAGTGGGAGCGAGAACTTGCACACACGTACGAGACAGGCACGTACACTTACGCAATGTGCATGTACACGACGTAACCACAAGTAAAGTTCACGTGCCCTCGTGAATTGTAAGAACTATACGAGTAGGTACATCAGAAAGAAATTTCAATCGGTAAACTTTAAAGTCGGAACATTTTTACACTATAAAAATCTCTTTTTCATCAGAGCAGTCTATACTTTCGCGTCCGATATTAAACTTCAGAGTCAGACTACGAACATTATCAAAGGGCATTTGACTTGGCGATCCGCTGATATTGCATTCTTGCTCTAGTGGGTACAATGAATAGTGGATATCTAATGGTCAGCGAGATCGTCCCCTTTCTTGTACCCGTACCCTCGAATGGGCTTCACCTTAAGCCTAAGAGATATTCTTAATATTACTCGAAAGGGATTTTCGATGCGTCATTTCGAACCTAACTATAGTTCTGGATAGTCTAGCTACAAAATAAATCCTTCATCGCCATTTTGGAAAGTTTCGTAGCATTTCACTACGACTTGAATTAATTTATTATTGCTATTGATAAAATGATAAAACTCAACCCTCTAGGACTAGGTGAACAGCATAAAACAAGTCACTGGCATTTGCTGGACTCCAGCGGCACAAGAACAAGAGTTGTGGAAGTCTTCCCAAAAGACCTTTTTCTAGCAATGGACAAGGAAGTAAGAGGAGATATAACAATGCTGGAGTAATTAACTTTAATATTGCAAATAAAAAAGTATTTTTCTTACCATTATTTAGAAAAGCCCATTGAGTATTGACCTATAACGCTTAGAACGGAAGTTTGTTATTCCACACCAATTAATATGTGGGTGCCATGTGATTAGTTTATTTACTGGTTCTGATAATTACGTTTTTGGTGGTTAGCTGTGATGAATTATGACGCCATTCCACAGCACAGTAGGTACGTCACTTTTTGATAACTTTCTAAGAGCTCGTCATACTTATGCAACGATACTACGTTGTCGTCCTTTAAAGCCTAAAAATGGCTTATTACCCTGTAGACTATTGCGCTTTTAAGCGTTGTAGTTCGATGGAAAAACCTTTACTTTTTTACACGACCCGAGACTCGAATCCAGGAACATTTATCCACATTGACACAAGCAAGCCACTAGACTTATGAGAGTTTCAATAGAATAGAATAGAATGGAGTGGAACACAATGGCATAGAATAGAATAGAACAGAATAGAATAATATTTTATTCAAATAAACTTTAACAAAGTGCTTTCGACATAATATTCGAATATAATACTCGTATTATCCCAACTAACCCAATCTGCTTAAGTCCTTAACTCGAGCTTCAACCTCTAACCGAGGCACATGGGTCGATTAAGCGGTTTTTTTACGATCGCCCTTATCAGCGCCCGCGATAATACTGTCTCTTAAAGCGTACGTTAGTGAGTTTACGAGGTGAAAAATGGGGTTTAATGGGAAACGTCTTTAACGTACAAGATGTCGTCCTGTATACCAAGTGTGCAACCATCCAGATTGTCAATGGACTATGATTGTTTTTTCCGAATGTCTAATATACAGCCGAGCAATCATTTTCGAAAATACACAGGCAAAAAGCTTTGTATCACACTAATATTATAAAGGCGAAAGTTTGTATGTGTATGTATGTATGTGTGTGTGTGTGTGTGTATGTTTGTTACTCCTTCACGCCACAACGAATGGACCAATTTGGCACAAATTTGGAATGGAGATAACTCACACCCAGGATTAAAACATAGGCTAGATTTTATCTCGGAAATTAAGGAGTTCCCGCGGGATTCAAAAAACCTTAATCCAGGCGGACGAAGTCGCGGGCATCATCTAGTAGGTATAGTATATTATTTCAATATTGTTCTGACATGTCATACTTGATGTGAAAGTAAGTTATAGTTTGAATTGAAAGAATTCACGAGGGCGCGTGAGCTTTATTTGTGGTAACGTCGTGTACATGCACATTGCGTACTCACACTTATACAGATACGATACACACACAACCATGAACCGCGCGCCCTCATGAATTGCAAGACCTATACATAAAAGGACGTCATTGTAAGGCATCTCAACACAATATTTAATTAATATGTACATTGTACTACTTTTAACGTGGAAGTCGCCTCACGTCCTCCAGGTACCACGTATTAAAATCAGGACACTCTAACCAGAAAACGAATGATTAAAACAAAGAATGAACAGACTGTTTAAATGTTTAACAATGTTTAATACGCATCAACGAAATCGGTTATAAAGCACGTATTTCCTTATCCATCCGTAGCTTCACTTTTAAGTTGTAAATAAATATTATTTTCTCACTTACATTACATTAATAATGCACAGTAATATTAACTGGAATTAATAATGCACAATAATATTAACTGGCATTAATAATGCACAGTATCGTGAATGAACTTTACTTTGAGCCGTTCCATTAAAGTATCAACATATTTTAGAAAGAGCTATTTAGTCCACAAGCAGTAAAACATCTCCAATCTTAAATCAAACCGGAGGAACCTAAGGGAACCTAAGTGTGTGTGTGTGTGACACGGGCATATCGTATTGGTACATACTCGTAAATTATAATAATAACAAAATAAAAACAGTTAACTAACAAAATAAAAAAGAAAATGATTGTTTTAATAACATAAGTAGCAAGAAATGTACATTTTCATTGGCATGTAATTAAACGAGCTTCTATTTAATACCATTATTGGCTTCTAAATTACTAAGTCAGCTTCAACTAGTGAGCCTCTAAAAAATAGAATTTTAGCATCTATATTTATAACTTAGCTTCAAACCGTGCACACCTAAAATACTCAAATATTAGCATCAAATAATACACCAAATCTTCAACCACATTTTTAATTTTTTTTTGTGAGAAAAATGAAATAAAAAAATGTTTCTAACTAAATAAAAAAACGTTTTTTTTTGATAAAATGAAATTAAAAAAATGACTGTTTTTAAATTTAACTCAAGATAAATACCTACACATAACATTATAACATTTTTGAAAAAAAAAAATCAATTTTTTTTTCAATTTTTTTTTTAGTTTTAGGTAGGTTTACGATCCCAACAGAACCTAAGTGCCCGGCCTTCGGCCGGGCACCTGAATTTTCATGTATAACCCTAACCTAACCTAACTTTAGTTTAAAGAAAAAAATATACAAAAATAATTGCAATATTAACACACTAACAACAGAACAACAAAAAAAACAAATGCATGTTTTAAATGGCGCTCTCTGATTGGTGCAAATAGCCATAACCAACGAGATCGTGCAAATTGCCAGTCGCATCCGTCTCACTCGCACCAACGAAATCGTGCAAATGGCCAGTCGTATCCATCTCACTCGCACCAAATCGTGCAGTGGCAGTGGACAATAATAAAAATAGTAGCTCTTTATTTGATGCTTTCTTTGGAATATTTTGTGGCCATTGTGAAGAAGCCGAGTTATTATATTAGAAGCTTCATCATTTTCCCGTTGCTGAGTTATTAAATTAGAAGCTAGGTTTTGATGCCAAAAAATAAATTTTGTTGGTCGACTTATTATATTCCATTTTCATTGCAATAGTTAAGTCGTTAGCCAAACATGGGAAAAGTAAATAAACATAATATTATTCAGACTGCTCCATAAAGATATTTTTATTTGAGTTCAAATTACGTCTTTCCAAGCTACTTACAGTCAGAGTGTGTCCTTAAAAATCACCACATTACCATTTATATTAGAAAATATACTTAATAGAGCCCGAATAGAGGATATTATTGTGTGCAGTATAAAATTGTGTTCCCAAGTACACAATCCTCACTATGCGAAAGTGTGTTTGTTTGTTGGTTTGTCCTTCAGCAACGCTGCAACAGAGCAACGTGATTTTTTGCATGGGTATAGTTGATTAGCCCGGATATAACACGAGTATTAAAACAGTTACCATGGTACGTAGGTACTCGTATTATATTATCACAATTATGTCTTTTACAGGTAATTAATGGCACTACAAATTTTTAAGCTATTGCATAGCTTTTATCGCGGGCCAGCGTGGAGACCGAATCCAGAAATTCCGTAACGAAAATAACCTGACACGGGACTCCTCTACGGTGAGCCGCTAGATGGCGTTGATAAAAAATGCTATGCAATAGCTTTACCGCGGCAGTCCCCGAGTGCCACACGTCTTTTTTTCTTGTCCAAAGGTAAATGCTAGGTAAACGAAAGGCTTATAGGTACAAAGATATTAATTCAACAAACCTACCCACCTTTTTCGCTTTAGCAAGAAACGAGTTGCCGCGTATAAATTGCGTGACATTAACTATGGTATTTGTCACCGCGGACCCTTGGCGCCTGTGAAATTGTGCTCATATTGTAAGGGCTAATCCTCGGCGGAAATATATCAGGTCAACTAAGACCCTTATCAGCACGGCCTCCGCACTTAACATTTATTACAGTTTATTATGGTAGTTTAGAAAAAACTCGATCATGTACCTATGTATTTTGTTAACCGACTTAAAAAAAAGAAGGTATCAATTCGACACAGGGCATGAATCATGATGCTCGCAACTTCGTTCGACTGAGGTTTTTCGATTCCCAGGGGAACTCTCTTATTTTCCGGGATAAAAAGTAGCCTATGTGTTATTCCAGAATATTATAATCTATCCCTGTACCTTTCAGCCAAATCGCTTCGTTCGTTGTGGCGTGAACACACACATACAAACTTTCGCCTATTAGTGTGATATGGTGTAATGCACTATGCATGTAGTGATAAATTATTAATATTACATCTCTAGTAACAGTTATACAGTAGGAGTTCTGGCTGAAGACAACCAGAACTGATAGAGCTCTTCTGATAGAGCAAAAAGTCTATGGAAAATTATAGAAAGCAATTATACAGGCTTTGGTTAAAAGATTGACTTCACGATGCTTCATTCGTTAACAATATCTCTTTATTTCTTCCTTGAAAAACTTATCCGTTAGTGGTATTAAAAATTTCTTCAGTACGGCTTTTTCAAACCGAATAGAAAGTGAAATAAGCGTAATGGATTCTACAGTGTACTGCCAGTGGTTTTAGCCCCCAGTGATCTTTCCGGATGCCGATCTAATTTGGCTGATGTACTATAATACTTCATGAATGAAAAATACTAGTATAGGAAGAATCGTGCGAGCGAGATCTTCTCGAGTTCTGTTAAGCCGAATTTACACTGCAAAAGTGGCATGAAATTAGTTTCATGACATTAATTTCATCAACAATTTCACATGTATACTTCTAAATTCATGATGCAGATTTACACGCGAAATTGTTGATGAAATTAATGTCATGAAACTAATTTCATGCCACTAATTTCGCAGTGTGAATTCGGCTTTATGAACGTGAAATTGAAAATCAAATTGCCGCAAAATTTCTACTGAGCAACTGGTAAAATAAGGGAATACCTATGAAGGTTTTGTTAATTAATTGCAATTAACACGGTTTTAATTGGTGGTTGGTAAAGAAAAACATTACTTGCAATTAATACTCGTATTTACTGCAATTAATGATTGTTTGAACATAAATTAACAAGAGAAAACAATAAATAAAATTGAAGGAATACGCTCTACCTATGTACCTACACTGTTATTTCCATAGATAGAAAGCTGGCGACGAAAATAATCTTATTAAAAAAATCTTATTAAAAAAAAGACGTGTGGCACTCGGGGACTGCCGCGGTAAAGCTATTGCATAGCATTTTTTATCAACGCCATCTAGCGGCTCACCGCCAGTGGCGTGCACAGTATGTACTACAGGGTAGGCAAAATGGAAAAAATCTTCAGTGTGAATTATAAAAAACTTAAGGGTAAGCATTGTACAAATTATAAAAAGCCTACCCTTAAGTTTTTATAACTCGTACTGGCAATTTTCTCCATTTTGTATCATATGCCCGCATTATGCCTACCCTGTGTGCACGCCACTGCTCACCGCTAGATGGCGTTGATAAAAAATGCGCCATCTAGCGGCTCACCGTAGAGGAGTCCCGTGTCAGGTTATTTTCGTTATGGAATTATTGGATTCGGTCTCCACGCTGGCCCGCGATAGAAGCTATGCAATAGCTTAAAAATCTTATTAAAAAAATGTCTGCTACTTGTTGACCTTTTCTTTCATTTTTAACCGACGAAAAAAATGGAGGAGGTTCTCAATTCATCGCGTATTTTTTTTATGTTACGCATAACTTTTCGCAGAGTCGTCCGGTTTTGATAATTATATCCTGGGCTCTTCGAGGCAAAGACTGGCACAGCGCTAACTTTTTAACTTTCCGGACTAGTATTGAGAATTTCTTGACAGAAAAACACAAAACGATGCCCGACCCAGGAATCGAACCCGGGACATCGTCACCCGCATTGAGTCTATGCTCAATTGCGCAGTTTTTTTTAATTCGCTAACAAGATAGTCCTAGACTGCGATTTCACCTGATGGTAAGTGACGATGCAGTCTAAGATGGTAGCGGGCTAATTTGTATATTCAACCCATACCCCTAATCGGTTTCTATACGCCATAGTGCCGGAACGTTAAATCGCTTGGCGGCACGTCTTTGGAGGTAGGCCAAAGCCTCCCATCACACCAGACAAGAGTCAATTAAGAAATGATAAATTGCCAAATTGTCCCCGCCAGGAATCGAACCCGAGACCTCCCAGTTATAAGACCACAGCGCTCACCATTGCCAGGGAGGTCGTCCAAAAAATGCTTGGAACCAAACTGCTTTGCTTCAGCTGTCCACAAGATAGATAAGCTACATATTGTAATCGGTGGTAGATTTTCAACTTGTCATAAGAGCCTACATGTAGGCCAACTTGTGGCTCTTGTGTGTGTGTCTTGTGGTTGTGTGGGGTGTTGTGGGTTGTGGGTGTAGGTCATGAAATAAATAATTTTGAATTTGAATTAATTATTGTAGTAGGTACCTACTGAAATATCCAGTTACAAATAATTCTAGCTGTTTCTATTAACCAGTACAGTTTTATACCACCCAATCCATTATTTCGTCGGCGCTGTTATATCTCGGTAGTCCCAATGGTATTATCACACTCGTCCATTAGCCGTCGTTTTATTGTTCTTTGCTTTTATGACCACATTTTTCCGATAATATTGTGATTTGAGCGGGATTTAAGTATTTTTTTATTTTCTATTGTAGTGGCCACATAATAAAATATTTATTATTTTGTATAAGAACGAGTGGTTAGCATGGAGATTTATTCGAAGTATAGTAGAGTGTGGAATAATTTGTTCTATTTATTATAAAAGTATTAGTAAAATAACATTTGTTGGACAAGACCGACATTGAAAAAGATGGACGACGCGTGAGCGGTTTGTTCGCGAGAGAGGCGCCACCAGGCGGCGCCTCAAGGAGTTATCTTTCGTCTTTTATGTTGAGCCTAGGCAACGATCCATTTTAAGTTCAGCCAACAGAGAGGATTACGAGAAAAATTTAATATCCTTATTTAGCGACATCATATCGATGTATTAGAATGTGAAAATCATTCAAGTCAAGTGAATGTCCCATATTTTTTTAATTCAAAATAGGCTTGCGCTTGATGACAATCAATACTGGATAGCACTGATGAGGTCTAGGTTGGAGCGCGCTTGCCTAGAAGATGCCTATTCACTCTTGCCTTGAAGGAACTCAAATTATTATAGATGCCAGGAAACACGGATACTGTGTAGGGTGTTCCATACCTTAGCGGTTCTTACAGAAACGTTAAACTAAAGCGTTTCATCCGAGTAGATTGTATGTAATATAATGTATTCAGTATCGATACTCGTATGTAACGTTGGAAGTAATCGAGGTTGTAAATTCTTGTCGCGGTCGGAGGCGATGTTTGCGGGCTAATGACGACCATCTATTGCGGTGTGTGCGCTTCGAGTACTTCGACGGGCAGATTTCTGCTTCTCTAATCTTTTCTAACATTCCATTTAATTTGATTCTTAAACAAAGAGCCAGTAATCTATTTTTTTTTTTACTGGTGCTCTGGTTTTATAGATCTTAGCCTAGCTCATGTTTGTAAGAAGGGCTCGGAGGAAGTTCACATCAACATAAAATTGTACAACTTGGATCAAGGGCAGGATACAGAAGGCGGTACTCCTTGATACGGCATGCATTGGGAGGAGGTTCCTCACTCTGGAGCCCTGCCTACTGGCTGCTTGGGTCTCACTACACAGCAAGTGGGACCCATTTTTAATTATATTATTTTTGAGCATGTATTGTAGTTTTGTTTGTCGCCATTAGGTATAGGTCTTTCATTTCACGAGGGCTCGTGGCTCATGGTTGTGTGTGTGTCGTATCTGTATAAGTGTGAGCGAGAGCTTGCTCGCGCCTGACCGCTCCCACCTAGGCTCCTGACAGGCACGCACACTTACGCAATGTTCATCTCCATTGTCCACGACCTAACCACAAGTAAAGTGCCCGTAATTTCGTGAGACAAACTTTTTATAAGTACATGATTGTCAAGTAACAACTCAATGCCTTATTCAATAAAATGTTGTAGCATAATAATCCTTATATTTACAAGTTACAGAAGGTGGAGGCATAGAGGTAAAAATGAGAATTCTCATAATGTAAATATCTTTCAAGGCTTCTCCTGGGGGAGCGAAAGAAATCATTCAAAGACTTGTCTACGCTTTTTATAGCTCGAATGAATTATGATGTAAAACATTTATCTCCGTTTAAGAATATTTCAATCGTTCGTGGCGTAAGAATTATTGTTACAATAACGAATTATCCGGCGATTTGATATGATTTTATCAATTTACTTACATTTTATTTTTCAGCTTTGATCTTGAAAGTAATTTAAAATAATGTGAAGAAGGTTTATACCTGTCTGCCTTTATCAGCAACCTATACCTACTAGCTGATGTCCGCGACTTCGTCCGCGTGGAGTTTTAAAAATCTCGCGGGAACTCTGATTTTCCGGGATAAAAAGTAGCCTATATCACTGTGCAGGTCCTCAAATATACCCACGTAGAAAACAACGTCTATCAGAAGCACAGTTTCAGTTTGATTCAAGGACATACCAACAAACGAATAAACACATTTTCGCATTTTTAACATTTAACTCTTATTCACAAAATCTATTGAGATAAACACTATGCTAAAGACACTATGAAAGCCGCTGAAGGTTGCCATGGCGGCCATTCCAGCAAAATTAAGAAGAATGTGGAAGTTTGCGAAATATTGCAAACCATTAAGATGAGAATAATACAAGGCGTGTGCTCAGTTACGAGAGGTTTGAGCTCATGCATGGTGGTAAAAGAGGCGCTGATCGCAGAAAAAAGTCCTGGCTTCGGAACATCCAGAAAGAGACTGAAGTCAAGTGCACCACAAGCATGAGTAGGTACGCAAAGCTGACCGCTAACCTCCGCTGGTCGCAGAAGCAATCAAAGAAGAAGAAGGTGGGTAAATCTAGTTAAAGGAGATTGGGCAAAAATGACCCGGTCACGATGTTTTTGCGGCCATCAATCATCAAATTGGTGTCATAACTAATGTCAGTTTTTATTAATCATGCGTCGGCCGCACCGCCGCTTGCCAAGGCTGGCTGGCCACCGCACCATACATACATATTTTTAATAAAAAATAAAAAAATATTACACAATGATAAGATTTTACCTGTTGGTTATAGCGTTCAAGACGAGACTAAAACACTAAGTTTCATCAGTGGTCGCGCTGGGTCATACTACCATACAAATTTGCCCAATCTCTTTTCTGTCAATAACCTTTTAAATAAAGGGTTAGCGAAACAATACACGCAAACCTACATAGTCACAGTGAAATCTTAATACATTGCGTGCTCCAGGTAGCTGCAATTTCCTGTATTACCCACAAGATTACCTTCAACAGCCAACTAACGCCACACGTAAAGTCTACTGCATTTATGTCCATTTACTTTACTTAGTCCATTTACAAGGGCTATGAATGAACATTTCCATGTGTCTACCTCGATCCAAAGGCATGATTGCATGAGGTTATCACTTAAGCGCGTAATTCGAGTTCCGCAGAGCCATACTCGGCCAATATTACATATTCAAGTTGTGGTTCTACTGTATAGAGTACCCACAGAATATCTGAGTAATATCTTTGACTGAATTGTACTGGTTATTTTAGCTTCTATTAGCAGATCAGTTAGGTTTCTGTATTAATTGTTTATTATACAGTGAATTTAATATCATTTATGATGCCTTAATTCGGTTATTCAAAGCAAATCTTACTAATATTAAAATTAGAAAATATTGGTTTGTTCTTAAACCACGCTGCAATAGTGCTACGGATCAAAGTGATTTTTTTCATGGGTATAGTTGAGAACCTGGACAGTCACACAATCTGTGACAAAAGCTACATTTAATCCCGAAAAATCAAAGAATTCTCACGGGATTTTAAAGGAGATCGAGGAAATCCACGTGTACGAAGTTGCAAATATCATCTAGTGTAACATAAGTTGCGCAAAGGCGGCTTAATAATGATGATCGACTAACTCCAATACAAGTATAGTTCTTGCATTTCACGAGGGCGCGTGAGCTTTACTTGTGGTGACGTCGTGTACATGCACATTGCGTAAGTGTGTGTGCCTATCAGGAGCCTAGAAGAGCACAGGGAGCAGTCAGGCGCGAGCAAGCTCTCGCTCACACTTATACAGATACGACACACACACACAACCATGAGCCACGCACCTTCGTGAATTGAAAGAACTAACAAACAAAAACACAGCACATGCTACATTAACGAGGATTCCGTAGATAAACAATTGAATAATGTTACTAACGCGACATTTGCGCTTGAATGTACATTACGAAAGGTTCAAATTAGTAAAGCGAACAACAACGGGGATGCGGATGTCTCTGAAAGTTTAATATTTATGTCCTCTGCGGTTTGGGCTGGAAGTAGTAAATTAGAATCTGTATTTCCTCGGACGCGCGCTATATTATTTTCGTGTATGCATTAAATAATACTAACTTGGTAAGAGTACAAAAATTATATTGAATGGAACGGTTACAAGTTCTGCTGCTATGTTTTAGTAAACTTACTTCTTCATCTACCGAAAGACGTCCACGGCTGGACAAAGGTCTCTCGCATGGATGTGTGTCTCTCGCGTGTGGAACGCGAACAAAGTCGGGGACAAAAGCAATGTTTTTTTATTGCAGAAAATATATAAAATATGAGATTTATAATATAACAAGATTTTACAAAATAGTAATAAATAAATATATATTGGTACTTAGCTCAGTGAGTCGCGAAGCTGAATGAAATGGAAATGAGCGGGTCACATGGCTCGCAAAACTGATTGTCGTTGGAGTTGCTGAGGAGTCCAGCTGTAGCGTCTATCGATTGATAAAGAAGATGAAAAAAAAATGTTGTCTTGTCAATTTAGTAATCCTGTATAGCGACAGGGTATCTGGCCAGAAAATATAGATAAAAAATCTTTTTTTTTTCTTCGCAGATGCCTCCATTAACTGTGTGCTTAACACGCTCACTGCGTAACGGGCCGATTTCGGCCCGTCGCGGTATTTCAGCTGGTGCGGACGAACAAAACTATGTCCCTCTCGCTAGTGCGGAACGATTATCTCAGGTGTTTGTAAAAATTTGACAGAGACAAATATATATTATATCTTGCGGTCAAAATTGTAGGTGTTCCCCATCAAAACATAACGGTGGGCCTTTATCGACCTATCGACGCACTGACGGTGAAAAACATCCGCTCAGTGCGGCAGTGGGCCTATTTCGGCCCACCGTGCTAACAGGCTGCTGGCGACCCGGTACCGCACAGAGCGTGCGCCCCGCCAGTTAGTGTTGTGCGTTCTAAGTGACCTAACGTTCGATACGTTATTATCCACGATGGAAAATAAAAAAAGAAAGATTCAAATTCTGCAAAACAACATAATTCGCCCTGCCAATAACGGTAATGACAACAATGATAGTGACAGCAGCGATGACATATTTTCCCCTATAAAAAAAAGCACAAGTGGTAAGTTTTGTTTATTATCTACACATTTATGAAAATGATTATTCTTAAAAACTAGCCTTCTACAGTGAATAGTTTTTGCAATATGATTTTTGACGTGATATTGTCTTATACAAAAAAACTCTTATACGAAAAAACACATTTTCACGTTTCGTCTGAGCTGAGTGTGCAAGCGAGAGCGTGAAACAAGCGATAAAGAGGCACGATCTGACGTAATTGTTGTAATAAGTACAGTACGATTCAAACTTAAATGCGTCTGCGTGAAATTAGCTTTGCTATCTTGCGCATGGTACACTCGAGAACTAAATCACTTAACGGGCGGAAGGTTCCACCTCAGCTTAAGCAAGCTGAGGTTACTACCCTATCGCCCGACTTACGCGTTTATTAAATAGTATTTACAAAATAATCACGAAATATGATGAAATAAAACTTTATTTATATTCAAATTATTTATTCATTGAAACAAAAAATTAATATAGCTCAAAGCTATCACTATAGCTTTATAGCTCGTTCAATCTTATCTTTTAAATTTTATTTGAGAACCTATATATTAGTTCCCAACAGTGAGTTCTGTGGTAAAACTCATAAGTATGGTTAATAAATCACACGGAATTAAGAAAAAAATTTTCATTTCAGAAAATGAAGTAAAACCTAACGGCAATGGCCATGCCCTCGAGACGAGCACCAGACGCCGAAATTGTGCAGGGTGCTATGAGCAACTAAGAAAATCATTAAGTAGTGCAGCAACAAAAAACAAAGTCAAAAAAAATAAAAACAATTTGCAGAAAATGTAACCAAAACCTATGTAGAAAAATAAAAACAATTTGCAGAAAATGTAACCAAAACCTATGTAGAAACTGTTTTGAAGGAAAACATAAATAAAAATATTTTTCAGTTGTTTTATTATAATTTTGTTTTATTTTCGATATCTCCTTATTTTTCTCTGTCCCATCACTACTAAAAATACTTTCTAGTGCGGTACAGGTCGATATCGGCCTGGCGCTTTTCCTGCTTTATTTCTCATTTCCTGTTTGGCAGATCCCGGGGCGAATCAAACCTAAGGAAGTTGGGTTCAAGGTCATTCCAACAGTATGAAAAAAAATTGTATACATTATGTTTTCACAAAGTTATAGCATTTTAATCTATCCTAGTGCTGGTGGGTTTAGAAAGACCTGTTACGCACTGGCGGAAATATCATTGGGGGCGCATTTCGACCCGTTGCCGCACCAGATGAAAGATTATGATTTTACTTGCCGCAGTGAACGTGTTAAAAGACTAAAGATCAACGGATACCGTCCTATAATAAACGACTATTTTAGAAATGTGAAAGCAAACAAATAATATAACTTACAACAATTGAATATGATGTAGGTGAAGCGAAATGATGGAGTGACTGCCATTTGCGTCTCTCGCATGAAAAATATTTCCATTGATCTTGTTTACTTGATCTCGTAATCCGTGCCGAGCGTAGCGCGAAATTCACGTTTTTACGCTACAGTGAATGTGATTATGTAAATACAAACATCGCGGATGTACATAGGGGAAAATCATAATCATCTTTACCGTTCATGGGCGTAAGGCATAGAACACCTTGTTGACGAGTTTTATGCTGAGATCCATAGAGCGTGCTCTGACTCAGCTCGGACTTAAGGGCACGATCTTCGGCCGCAGTAACTTGCAAGCAATTGAAGTGGCTCGTGCACCTCGCACGAGCCACTTTGTTATAAAAAAAGTAAAACAGTCATGATAAAAAAAAAGAAAACTTTTTAGAGAAAAATTAACGGTAAAATATTCTTCTAAAAGCTTTTGCCTATTTTTTGACATTTTTTTTTTTTAGTTTAACTTTGATCCTACTAATATTATAAATGTGAAAGTGTGGATGTTTGGATGTTTGGATGTTTAGATGTTTGGATGTTTGGATGTTTGGATGTTTGAACATTAAAAAAGTAATATTTTCTTTAAAAAGTAGTATGCTTAACGTAACATAACCTAAAGATTGAAATTATTTTCTGAGAAGATTTACTGTAGTAACATATATTTTTTTTTCACCATCGGAAAGTAGAGATTTCAACGAACAGAAAACATACCAACTTTTTGAAAAAAGCTGATATTTTGACGGGTGACTTTTCGATTGAAAATTAGGGTGTTTTTTCGATATTAATTCAAAATAAGGTGAAAAAATAAATATTTTTAATCAAATAAATTACAGCGTATTTGGGGCATAAAAAGGTAAGTTTTCACCAAATTTCGTTACAAAAAAAAATTTTTTGTAAAAGATAAAAATAAAAAACCAAAAACTTGGTTTTTTGAATTTTTCACATAAATTTTGAGGTTATGTGAAAAAAGTGTAAATACAAAAGTTTTAGATCTTTTTATTACCTACAACTTTGCCGTTTGACTTTTTTCGATAGGACTTTTAGTTTTGCCGGAAATCGAGAAAAACCGTTTTTTCCCCTTAAAAACTCACCCCCACCCCTTCCCGACCTCAGATCGCCCGTAAATTATTTTTCCTTTCATTTTTATAATATTCCCTATTCCTTTTCTAATGGGTTTCATCCTACTACTATTTTTTTTTCACTTTTTATTATTTTTAAAGGCTTCTACCCTGGTCTATTAGGCGGATCGAAATCTGAAAGATTAAAGGTTCAAAGTTCAAACCCCATTCCATTCACTATTGCATACATATTCCACAGATTTTAATTAATTGGCTATATCTGGAATGACTTAGCTTAAATGGTTCAGAAGGGAAAATATTATACATAGTAAGAAACCAGTGTAAGTTTGTCCCTACACATTGAAATTGTATTTTACATTTAGATTTGTATTTTTTCGTATTTTTCTTGAATTCTCTCTCGGTTTTATTTCAGCGTCTTTAATAAAAAAGTAATAAATTAGCTGATTATACCTAATTCATGAAATATGAAAGTAATTTTTCATACATTAGACATTGGAAGTACCTAATACACGAGTAATTTTATTCAATGAGCAATGTATACAGACAATATAAGAAATGGTTTTAACCAAGGTTATCTGTCTCATAAAACCCATTGTACATTCCTACCAGCGTATTGTTCTCATAATAATCTTTTTCCGCGAACAATAAGTACCTATTCCCTGCTCGAGGGGAAAGAAGCACGCTCGCTAAAATACAATACAAACATGAATTCGCTCTCCCGTAAAATAACAACAAAACAATGGAATGAAATAAATGTTAGCATGAGGAATGAAGATGGAGCGAGATGATGAAGCGATTGCCATTTGCGTGCTATGAAAAATATTCACGTTGATCTTCTTTGCATTGACAGGTTTTTGTCATGAATTAGGGAGATTACAGATCTTTTTTATCATGCTTTTTGCGCAGGCAAAAAAAGGATAAATATTTTGGTCATCCATTCATTCGACTCCATCTCAGTTCATCCCACTATTGAGCATAGTTTTACTCTAATTAGATAAATGTTAAAACCATAGTCCACTATACTACGGTCAAGTATACGGATTGGCAGACCTCATATACCATTAAGGCGGCGCAAGACCGAGGCCTGTGGAAGTCCATGCAAGAGATCTATGTCCAGCTGTGGACGTCGATCGGTTGATGATGAAGAAGAAGAAGATATACCTTTGAGAAAGTTATGGGTAATTCAGGCACGCGAGTTTCCTTACGATGTTTTCCTTTGCCATTAAAAAACAAGACGACTGTTCCGTAGAACAAATTCTCATCGGCTAAATTCATAACTTGAGATTTGAGCCTTAGAAATTTTAGTTTTAAGGTTCAAATTTCAAGTTGTGAATTTTGCAGATGTGACTTTGTCCTACGGAACAGTCGAAGAGCAATTGATAGAGAATACTCTTTTCCTTTTTTGGTTATAAAAAAATAATATACGCTAAGAATGGAGAACCTACCTTTTTTCGTCGGTTTATAAATTTCTCGACGTTACTTATTACTTTTCCATACAACAAAAAGCAGCCTCTAAAGGAAAAGAATGGAATAAAAAAGTCTTCAAGGAAATTTAAACAAATTTTTTACTGTATTTATCAAAACAAAGTTGCCTAACGTTACATTGTTATTGAGCAAATGATTATTACTTAGCAAATTACACCGAAGCGTGTCTTCCAGATACTTAACATGTATTGCCAATTTTGGGGAAATTGCTTTAACGTGCCTCAGATTGCGCGAATATCCTGTTGAAGATTTTTTATGTCGTTGCTAATATTTATGCATAAGGGGGTAACAGTGTGTAAAATGTGATACGAGTATAAGCATGTTTGAGAATTTTTATAGTCAAATTTTCTGATGCTCGCGATTTCGTTCGTGTGGAATTATTTTTAAAATCCCGCGCGAACTGTTTGATTTTCCGGGGTAAAAAGTAGCCTATGTCACTCTCCAGGTCATCAAGTATACCGATGCAAAAAAATATGTCGATCCGTAGCTTTGTTGCAGCGAGATTGAAGGACAAACCAACAAACAAACACACTTTCGCATTTATAATATTAGTAAGGAATATTAGTAATGAATAGTAAGGATACAGTATCCACCTACGTACTAATATTATAAATGCGAAAGGCGTGTTTGTTCGGAACGGATCAAAGTGATTTTTTTCACCTGGAGAGTGACATAGGCTACCTATTACCTTGGAAAAATACATTTCCCGTGGGATTTATAAAAACCTAACTTAACACGGACGAAGTCACGGGGAAAATACTAGTAATATCATAAATGCGAAAGTATGTTTATATGCCGGTCTGTTTGTTTGTTCTCAATCAAGCTCCAACGTAGGAACGAATTGACGTGATTTTTTGAATGCGGGTATAGTAATTGTGGACTAGAAGAGTTACACTTGGAGATTGACATATTTATGTTTCCTTTTATCCCGGGAAAAAAAAGGTTCCCGTGGGATTTTTAAAAACCTAACTCCACGCGGACGAATTCACGGGCAAAAGCTAGTTAGCCTCAAAGGGTTTTTGAAATTGGGCTTACGTCGGAATAAAATAATGAAATCTGCATTTTTAGGTTTTATGAAAGGCGGGATAAATTGATTGTGATCGTCTAAAAGTTGTTAAGGGTTATATTGTGTGGTACCGAGGACGCCATCCATTATGCATGGGTACAAAATCGGAAAAGAGAATCAGTTGAAGTGACCCAGCCCTACTGGGACGGTAAAATAAGGGTAGCTTTTAGATATTTCATTACACCTTTTGTTATCAGGACTTAGAAGACCCACGTCTAAACTTTACGCATCCGTAACAAGCAGTCTACTGATTTTAGAGGACCTTATAAATAAGTAAGCACTTAAATTTTGTTTTAGTACCTCCTAATAATAGTACGTTTATCTCACAAAGTTACGGGCGCTTTACTAGTGGTTACGTCGTGTACATGCACATTGCGCAAGTGTGCGTGCCTGTCAGGAGCCTAGGTGGGAACAGTCACGCGCGAGCAAGCTCTCGCTCACACTTATACAGATACGACACACACACAACCATGAGCCACGAGCCCTCGTGAAATGAAATTTGATATTTGAATTTTATTTCAACACTAGCTGATGCCCGCGACATCCTTTGCGAGGATTTAGTTTTGAAATCCTGCGGGAACTCTTTGATATTCCAGAATAACAAGTAGCTTTTATCATTCTCCAGGTCCTTGTAAAACATCACGTTGATTCGTAGCTCTGTTGGAGCGTGATTGAAGGATAAACTAACAAAAACACATTCGCATTTATTATAATGGTAAGGAGGCCATTGCTTAGTACAGTAAAGTATCTCTACCAAACTATGTACTTATATAACCTTCCTCATAAATTGAAAACCGCACTGAAATCCATTATGGATTTTAGAAGTTATTTAAGCAAATGTACAGAATATGTACTTTAGATATTATGCAAAATGTCCGCAACTTCATTCGCATGGAGTACGCTTTTTAAACAATCCGCTGGAATACTTTGAATATCCGGGATAAAATGCACAAAATTTACAGGTTCATTTTTAATATTAGAGATTTTAAAAATCTCCCGTTCAAAGGGTTGATTATGAGCGATGTTTTTGTCTCTTCTAGCCTCAGCAAAAATCTATGTCTGTAATCTTTTGGAAGAATGTGTCTTGTAATTAACCGCAGCTAAATTCCTGAATTCGACAAGGGTTGTTTGATGTCATACAAAGCCTTGTAAATTATTTGACCACAGTGACTGTGGTCGTCATAATATATTCTGAATACTGTCGTATATTCTCGCAATCTTCTCCCTTCTCACACGCAGCTGTTGATTTTAGCTTTCAGATATTTGTTAAGTTTAGGTCTTTCAATCATAAAAAAATAAAAAATAACGAAAGCTCTTTCTACGCATACCTTCAACAACACATCAAAGGACGTAAAGAATGACTTTGCTTCGATAGACAACGCTGCGAAGTGAGTTTGTCGGATTGTATGTATTTATAGTTAAACTTCTATAATGTAGCAGATATCCTGTTTTGTCATGGTCTAACAATGTTTAAGTAAGTCATGATCAATCCAACGAGTACAATATTAAATCGAGAAAAAAAATGGCAACGCTTACAGGCTGAGTTCCTTTAAGCGCTTTCCTGCTCTATCACAAGACACTGTCTTTACCAAAAATGACTTTATTTAGAAGACCAATTCAGACACGATGTTTCACCTGAAATTAGCTGCAATATCAGGATTACCATCTTCTTGCAATGTCAACGGGTTTACTGGTTTACTTAGATAAAAAAACTTCCATTCAATTTCATTAATGGAAATCATATTTCGAGGGTCGGCAAGCACATCAGTCACAAAAAGTAATATTTTTTTTATTAAACCAATATTCATTTATTATAATACACCGTTTTACTTTAAGCACATATCTAAGTTAAAGTCGTAAGCGAACGGCTTTGACTTATGTGCTTTTTCAATCCTACAAATTGATCTTTGTAGGAATTTTCCTACACCGGTTAGGAAAACAGCTGGATAATCCTTAATCGTAGCTGAATAGAATTTCATAGCCTAAATAGCTAAGAACCGTCCTGATCAAACTCGCGTTTAAATAGAAAAATGATAAAAAATCGGCCCATCCGTTTAAGCGCTACCACAGATATATGCACAGATATACAAAGCGATGAAACTTAAAATACCTGCTGTACCGGAGTACTGACGTCAGCGGGGTTGGTTAAAATAACCTTAAAATCTCTTCAGTGAATTCGTGTTTATTATTTTGATATTGTTTACAAATTAAACACTGAAAACGTTTGTTTGCTACATGTTCCGAATGTAAATATCAAAACACAAAGCAAACATTACAGTACCTACAAATTCGAATAAATCATGTTATTTCTGTTTTATGCTTGTAGCTATAATAAATTATTATATTAGAGTTTTGTTTTTAATTATTATGTTAACGTAGGTCTAACCTATAAGTGGGACTTAAAATATCTAAAATTATATGAAGTTTTCAAAAAAAAGAAAAACTACCTAAACTACTACAAAATGATTTAAATAAATAGCGACTCTTGCTACCACACAATAAAGTGCAATTCAGATTGACACAGCGGTACTTACCTACCATCTTATTCACCTAGACTTTTCTCTCTTTCTATCACATAACTCTTATCCCTTCGCACTCTCTGAATTAGCGCTATGTACTTGTAGCTCCGTAGTTTACTGCGGAGTGCGCCAAGCCTGGTCCAGGTTATTAAAAGATGAATTTAGTTACAATAAAAAATATATTCTTACGTTGTCTGTTTAGTATTCTTATTTCATTCGACAACGCTACATTCATTTTATTGTAACATTGTTTTATGATTCGGAGCAAATATCAAAATATTCAAGACTCATCTCGAGGGAAGGAAGAGAATCATTGAGAGTAGTCTTCTTCGTTTTTATTACTGTAATGAAATATGAAGTAAAAATATTATGTTTTTGAAATTGCAAGACAATTGCAAAAGTCACCTCGAACGCTCCCGAGCGCGTCTATATAAACAAAGTTTAAGACTTATTTTAATATTAATCAATTTGTAAAAACACTCTATACAAAGTAATGTTTGTAAATATATTATATACTAGCTGTGCCCGCGACTTCGTTCGCGTGGAATAGTGACTTTTCGGGGCGCGGCTCTCAGCGCGCTTTATATAGCCACGGACGCTCAGGCGCGAGGCGTGTAGTACGTACTCTGTACGTTAAAAATGTTCGCCGTGATTCTTTAAATTGACATAACTTTTTTATTTATGAACCGATTGACATGAAATAAACACTAAATGTTAAGTGAAGCTTACTAAAATATATTAGTGAAAACCGTATCTAAATCGAATAAGCCGTTTCTGATATTAGCGTGCACAAACACACAGACAAACAGACAAAAAAAAATTAATTACAATTTCGGGTTCGGCATCGATATAATAACAACCCCTGCTACTTTTTTTTATATATTTCCATTGTACCGACACCACTTTTCTACAATTTTATTATATGTATAGATAGCTACTTATTAGCTGGGTCCCGAGGTGCTGGAGTGGCGACCTCAAACTTGGAAGCGTAGTGTTGGTAGATCCCCAACTAGGTAGACGGATGACATCAGATGAGTCGCCGGAAGCCGCTGGATACAAGCGGCACAAGATAGTGCCATGTAGAAATCTATGCAAGAAACCTATGCCCAGCCGTGGACGTCTATCGGTTGATAAAAAAGTAGAAGACTTTGGAATCTCTGGGATTGTGTAACTTTGAATAAAACATTATAGAATGTCTTAAAACTCAATACCACTCGCTTTTTTATTTGAAGTAAGTACTCTTCATCTATCTCATTTTGTAGACTGAGGTTAGGAACCGCATGAATTCTCTAATTATCCCACTTGCTCTTTACCCGAGGGCACATAAATTACCTCTATCGATCGCTCTTAGCTTGTTTCAAACTTTCAACGAACTAAATTAGCTTCACAATACTTAACAACCCAAATCCTATAAGATTTTTGCTTTTGCACCGATTTTTAAGTGGCTCTATTAAATTGTGTCTAATTTTCTAGTTTTTTAACGTCATTATTAACCGGATAAGACCATTCGGTGCCTATTTTTTATGCAACTGAAATATATATATACCTACCCACTCAAAAGAAAAGCGACACAAAGCGTAGAAAACCTTTTTCAATGTTCTTCAAAGTCTTCGACTATAGACACTGTTCGACCATTACGTATACTTGTATCATCGTGTAGTTTTTCATTTAATCTTTTACGGGTTCAAAAATTTAAGTTAATGACATAATTAATGTCACTGAAATTTCGCCATTTCTAATAATTTACAAAATTTAAAGAATAAACTTAACTTTTTGACTTAAACTACATGACGTTTGGAAGGAATGCATAAGAATTTTATTTCTCTCAAAAATAAATAATGAAGTTTTAAACTTCAAAGACAAGATCCACTTTCTACTTTTAGGCTATGTTCACATGTAACGCGCGTTAACGCGCGTCAACGCGCGATCAAATTTGAAGAGAGTTCAGATGATGAGCGCTAATGCGCGTTGCGAGAGTACTCGTCAGTCTAGTTCGGTAGAACGTAGAAAATGGACGTTGAAGAGGCTATTATTTTGTGGTTATATTATAAAGAAAAATATAGAAAAAGAAAACGTACACATTGGGTTCATCCAATTTTGAAAAATAGACCCAGTTTGTTTGCGACACTATATCCGAATCTAAGGGACCATGAATCTAAATTCTTTAATTACTTTAGAATGTCTACAAAGTCATTCGACAATTTGCTTCAACTCATCCAAGAGGACATTACAGCAGCTCCGAACGCCATCAGATATTGTATTTCACCCAAAGCGATCGCGATGAAAGCGCGCGCTCAACTGAACAGCAAACGGACATTACATTAATATCAAAGCGCGAGTCAACGCGCGATTGTCTGCGTCTAGAAACTTTTTCTCTGAGCGCCGCGTTGACGCTCGCTGACGCGCGTTAACGCGCGCGCATGTGAACGGTTGCTAGGTATATATAAGGATGTCTAAGCGCGCGATTTGAAAACGCGCGTCGCAATTCAGCCATCTGAACATAGCCTTAAAGTGGCTCTAACTACCTACGAGTTATACGTTGTCCAAGCCTTTATTTTCTTTTTGGCATCTGCCAAATACCCTACGCCTATAAATTACCGCTTTTTTGTTTTCGGAATAATGTACTAAAATAATGTCGTACTTTATTGACGTTTAGTGAAGTGCCCTGTGCATAACAAACAACCACAGAGTATAACACAGTTCTTGAAAGACGATAAATCATTCACGATTGGGTCGATTGCAAAAAAATTGTACATTGAGTAAAACTTTTTTGTCCTCTGAAATAACATTTTTTTAAAAATATTTCAGTGAATGAATTTATTGATAATTATTTTTTCATGTTAGCTAAATATATGCTGTATATGAATAATTATAATTGGTATTTTTAAATAGGATTAATAAAAATATATATTTAGGTTAAAACTAATCATTCAAATTCAACCATAGAAAAACTTCTTGTCCTAACCATGCCACGTTATAAATTAAAATTAAATATCTTTTATAAATGTATAAAAATTGAAAAATTTTTTCATTGAGTATCTTTAAGAGTTAATACTTTTCTCTCTGAAATACTAAATGTTTGAGTTATTGATTAATTTATTTTAAAAACTGCCCGACGAAAACATGTCCCACATTTTTTTCCTTTGTATGATGTTGTTTGTATGACGAAGATTTAGAAGATTTAAACACAAAACAAACACATCCATATGTTTTGTATGTGTGGCAATACTTTTACTACTATCAACATAAGAGTATCAAGTGCCAGCCATCTTATTTTTCTGGCAGAGTGTGTTTTTGTAGTCGACAGTGAATTTCGTAGTAAAAAAAGTTGAATTTGTATGACGTAATATATCAGGCAAGTTTAAGTTTTTTATTACATACTCTTGATAATATAATAGCTCTATTAATGTGTTAAATAGTGAAAGTGTTTGGCCTGTGAAAATCTCTCCAACTTCTAACCTAGACCTAAAGATTAATTATGTCACAACAAAATTTGCTTCCTTTGGATGACACTGTGTGACGTCATACAGAGGAAGTGCCTTTAGGATGCATACACATTGGTACTATACGCTCTATCTCAGAACATTCATAATAAGTACACCATGCATGTCATGGTGTACTTATTGTGAAATCCTAATAATATTATAAAAGTGAAATCACGATTTAACTGAACAATTTTCCCACAAACATAACAAAATCAATTTGGATGTAGTTAACACACTCTATATGTCATTTTTAAATAAAAATAAGATTTTTGAATCACACAGTTGTTTACAAAATAGAGCGATAAACGTATTTAAACAATTGCGGGTAGATAAAAAACAAAGACCTCATATCTCAGAATTGTGACGTGCTACGAAAAATAAAAAAATATTTTTTTTTATTACCGTTCATAGCCTACGTAAATAATATATGTTTCATTTCATGAACAAAAAAAAATATTTTTTTGTAAATTAGTGTAATTAATACTTTGCTGAGCATAACTTATCAAACAAATAAAACTTCTTAACTTAATGATATTTGTAAGTAATTAAATTAAACTATAACAAAATATTTCCTTTACTTATCTGGGACTTTTATATCGGATTCGGTTACTGTTACGGATAGTTCTTATTTCGGATATCCAGTAGTTTCGGTTACGGTTAAGGAGCTCCATAACGTCCCTAGTTCATATAAAATGTAATTTTATTTTAAAATACCTATAATCCTTAATAAAGTTAACATGTAATGCTCAATTGTTTATTGTTTGATTCAGTTTACTGAAAGAATAAATATATATAAATTAGCAACATTATAAATCCTCCCTTACAAATTCCTTTTTCTAACATTACATTCCTCTGTGTGACAAAAATTTAAATTCCTTTGTGTTTCTTGTGTATGACGTACAATTTTTTTGCAATTGACCCGATTATGATAAAAATAATTTGACTTTGTGTAAGTATTGTTTCTGTAAATTTAATAAAAAAAGGAAATAAAAATAGTAACTATGACTCCAGTATTGAATATTTGCAAGGAATTAAGTTGAAATCTTGGAATTTAAGTTCAAACCAAGAGTAAAGAAATTTTTCTTTTCATTTATTTATTTTTTGACGGCTGCCTTAAAATGTAACTATGCACGCGTTAGTGAAGTGAGTTAACTTCAAAACGCGTGGTTAATAACGTCTAAACCAAGTTTAAATCAAGAGTTATGAGCAAATATACTTGGAAAATCACATACCTACCTACTTATTTATTTAACAAACTAGCTACGTAATTGGGTATACAAATGAAACAAGTAAAATTATTAAATACTAGCGGCTCGTCCTGGCTTCGCACGGCTGGACATTTATTTTTTAAACATTTTGGCATAAACGTACAGTAAATGCAGGACAACTGACATCAACGCGTAATTTTTAAAAAATATTTCACTGAGCAATTTTATTAAACTCGTAATATGTTTCGAATGGAATGTCCGATTTTAATAAACTAAAAAGTAATTTACACGTATTTAAACTGCCTTGCTTGAGAAATCATTTATTTAGGTAAGGATTAAGGCAAAGGTATAAATAACTTGATCTGATTTATATACACTATACAATTTAAATTAATATCGGAGTTATCAGAAAATGAATATTTCCGCGTGATAAAATAATAAAATGGTGCCAGCCGGTGCGGCGGGGCACGGTGGCAGGTATCGGCGCGGAAGATTCCTGTGGTTCCTGTAGTGATCTTATTAACAATCGTTTCCTATAAGAAGCTCTGTGCGATCGCAGCCCCGTAAAAACAAATATTTAATATTTCAACCCAGACGAAGTCGGGGCAGGTCGCTAGTTAAACATATTTTGAAAGAAAACCTTAATTATTATTATTATCGATAAAGAACCCAAATCAACTTATTATTTTTTTCTGTTTGTCTGTACCGCAAACATAATATGTCAAATTAATTTATCTAAGTGATTAAAAATATATAATAAAATGTAAGTACGTTAAATCAAAATTAAAAAGTATTTCATTAAATCGATTGAAAGTTCTTCTTAAATAAAATCGATTATTACTTCAAATCGAATCGGTAACGTGTGAAGGCGTCACTAAAGTCAAAATTTCTTGATCTGCCAAAAAGAAAATAAAGAATTGGACAATCTATAATCTATTTGCATGTGCTCTTTGCCCGACGAACAAGTAAGTAATTAAAGGAACTAATTTAAAGTTAAGTTAGAGCTTTATACGTATAAGCTTTACCAATTTGTTAAACTAAAACGCAACAAATAATACTCCTTACTGACAATATAAATGGTTTTTATAAATAACGCCCTCCCGACCGAATCCGGACACGGCAATCAAATCCCACAAAAAAAAATTGCGCGGGAGATATTACAGTGCACAAGTATATGAGTGTACGTGCTTTCTCTATTCCCTAAGAAAGTGAAAACTTTGAAATAAAATATAAAATTTATTCTATAATTTTGTGAACTGAAACTTTCATATCTCGGTTTTTTATTGCCTAAATTATCTCATTTATATATTTTTAGATTATCTCTCATTAGTAGTAAAATTGCTATTACTTGTGATATCCCAAGTTTAAACTTAAAGTAACAATACCTGATTTAATTGGTTTTATTCAGCGTGAAGAATTATTGAAGAGTTGAAGACTCTTTTTTGCGTTAACCTGTAGTAAACTGGTAGGTAGTAACGATTAGACAATCCTCTATAATTTAATGTCTCTTGATATTCTGAATTCTGGAAGATAATTCTGTGAAAATGTTTAACATTTCCTATTAAATTCTACTCTCCATTTTCTCATCAAATTCAGTTTAGCATCAAGAATTTGATTCGTAATTATTAGCATTGTTAGAATAATTATTATATTGTTAAGTTCAAAGAGCCAATTTTGGCATTTATGGCGTTTATAGCGTTATATGTATAGTAGTTAAAATAATATTTTTTGTGATTATTTCGGGAGAATAGAATAGATTAATAGAAGCAATAGGCTTTGTTTTCAGCTGTATAATATTTATACCTATTTTATTACTTTTTTAAAAGACCCAAATGCCGAAGTTCTTGCCGACTCTTCGATCAATTTTCTGAACAGCTGATGGTGTGTTAAGTCTGCCAATTTGCATTTTTTTTATGCATAGCTCTCTTATGGCGATAAGAGAGCTACGCATTGATGTGATTTTTTGCATGGTTGTAGTTTAAGACCTTGAGGGTGAAATAGGCTATTTTTAATTCCGGAAAACCAAAGTGTTCCAATGAATTTTTTTTAAAACTAAATCCACGCGGACGAAGTGGCAGACATCGGCTAGTGTAGAATAAAACATCTTTTTATTTATGATTTAAAGCCTCACTTTCTTATCACGTCACGTCATCTTGTTAAAATTCTAGACAGAGCAAGAAATTTTCGCCGCTGATATCGCTCGCTTCTTACGTTTTAGTACACACAATTTTATTACAGAATAAAACAACTCTTTCGTTTTATTCCTTTGTAAATCGTGCTTGGGAACTTTTATATATCAGAGTTGTACGTTTACATTCTTTGGTATAGTTTACGTCTCCAGACAGTAGGTGTACTGAAAAGGATATGTTTATTGCAGGGTGCAAAATAAAACTTGATATAAAAACTTTACACCACTATATTAGAGAGTCGCTAGGTTTAATATTTCTATCATATTTGAGGGCTACGCATCTTATATGAAAAAAAAACGAGACCCATAATTTTGATGTCCGTTTTTAGGGTTCCGCACCCAAAGGGAGTGAACGGGACCCTATTACTAAGCCTCAGCTATTCGTCCGTCCGTCTGTCCGTCTGTCTGTCAATGGGCTGTCAGGTACCATAATAGATACTTGAAATGTTCTCAGAATGTGTAGACATATCTATTACCGCTATAACAACAAATAATAGAAATAATATAAAATACAAAATAAAGGGGGGGTACCTCTACAAGTAACGTGATTTTTTCGGCGTTGTTGTTACGAATAGCGTTGCCAGACGTCCCGTATTTCCCGGGACATCCCGTATTTTAGGCATAATTTAAAATGTCCCGGCGGGACAGGCTATGTCCCGTATTTGAACTGTACTTCGTTCTTTCATTATGAAATCGATCCAAGTATTCACACACGCAATAAAAAAGCGAGTAGATGACCGTTTATAATTACGATTATAACTGTATTGATTTTTGCAGATATGTTAAAATGAATAATAATATGTTTAAACTGATGATCCTCGGAAAAATATCAAAAAAAAGGACACTAAATAATTTTGTTTTTTATTTGTCCCGGGTAAAAAACTGAAATCTCGTATTTTTTACCCATTTAACCATTTGTCCCATAAGGGACCTATAAAGGTTGAAAAAAAATCTGGCAACCCTAGTTACGGAACTCTTCATGTGCGGTTTCAACTCTTTGTTTGGTTGTTCTTTTCTGTATCCAGAGTGAACGTCTATCGGTTGACAAAGAATAAGAGAAGAAGAATAATGTAATTAATGGAATCGCTAGTTCGTCTGATCTGATTTTAGTAAATTTCATTGTTACGTAATATTTTTATTGCAAAATAGTAATTTATATTTAGGCAAAATATTTTCCAAATATAATATAACATTTCATTAGAAACCCTTCATGAAACAAAATCTAAAGGCGGGAATATATTCGTGCACGGTATAGGTTTTGCCGCGTCAAAGTTTGCAACTTGTTCGGCGCGCTTCGACAAAGGTAATTTATATGCCTCGAGGCGCAGACTGTGTGGTTTAATTAGAGAATTCAGAAATAGGTTGCTCTCGCAGCAGTAATCCTGTTTGATCCAATATCAAGCACGGTACAGTGTAATCCTTTAACAGCCTTAATTTAAAGGTCTTTGGTTGTCTTCATTGTGTTTTATACTGTAGACTACTACTTATGTCAATCATTAGGTATCAAAAAGCTTGTCGACTTAACTATACAATTTTATAAAGCTGCATCTACGCTTGGCGAATCGAACACGAGCGAGCCTTTCTGTTCGCGGCGTCAAGACGTGTTTGGTATATCTGTAGTTTTGTTGCGTGGCAACTTGCTCGGCGCGCTTCGACAAAGGTAATTTATTTGCTTCGAGGCGTAGGCTATGTGGTTTTGGGTGTTCTCGAAGCAGTAATCTCGACTGATCCAATGTCAAGCATATCTATGATCTCCGCTTCAGTGGAAATGCACCTTAAAGGTACCGATTAACGGCAGCGATATAAAAAATCCGTAGTAAAAGTATAATACACAAAAAAAGCTTCAATTATAAAGTCTATACAAGATACTTTAACTAAGTTGTCTTATGATAGTTTAAATTAATTACTTAGAAATATCTATAATATATATAAAATTTTACCCATTAAAAAGAAGAATTGAAAAAGTTTAATCACTAAGCGTGTGATAGCACAGGAACTATAAAATAATATTAATGGCCCAGTCATTTTATAATACCTACTTTGAAAACATAGAATCTACACGTATCACATTACTGGTGATAAATATGAAAGTGTGTACGCTGGTTGGTTTATCCTTCAATCATGCCGCAACAGAGTTGCCGGATTGACTTGATTTTTTGCATGGATAAAGTCATGGACTTGAAGAGTTACAACATGCTTTTTATTCCGGAAAAACTACACAGTCCGGTAAATGAGTGGAGAAGATAATGGCCAGTACATTAGATCGGTGATGGTCAACGTGTTAAAGGGACTCTAGGACCTTTATAGCTGTATACACAAAAAAGAAAAAAGAGGAAGAAGAATACACAAAAAAGAAAAAAAGAATAAGAAGAATGTAAGTAGTGACATTCAATTGGCAATTGGAGATATACTGAAACTTGTATTATAACGTAAGGAGAGGTCATCTTGGTGCCTCTCCTGGCACTGTGGTCTTAAATAAATGAGAAAACCTAAATTCGAAATTTAGTCGTACCTGATAGAAATCATTTGAAATGGTTTAGAGGGCTAACCATAAACTTAGCATTCCTTACTTACTACTGTAAGTAGAGGAACCCAGTATTTATTTTTAGTATTTTTAAAAGCGACCCAGGTTGCTCACACCGACGTCAACGTATCTAGGTCGCTTTCGCGCTCTCACTGAAATTTGTGCCTTATTGTGTAGTAAAGAGGTTCTATATTGAAATCGCTATCGACAAAAGTAAGAGCACCGTCGCGTGGCGTAGCGTCTCGGTGTGAATTAACCCTAAATAAAATAGTAACGAATGCTAACTTTATGGAGCTAACTCGTTATCGAATTATCGAAAAAAAAAAAAAGATTTTAAGATGTGACGTAATAAATTGCGTACCACTTTAAATACCTTGATCAATTTGTATGGTTAATACTGTGCGTTATCTACTTGTACCCAATTACAGGAAAGGACGAGGATTTGATACAATTGAAAAGCCTTATCTGAGGCAACTCAGTTCCCACAAAGGGACTCGTCATCAAACATCTCAACTTACCACGACAAGAATCTATTTCGCAATACGAAATTAATAATTATGTAACACGTGTATTATTTACATAGTTTCATTGAACTATAACACTTAGAAGCGCGACAATAGATAATGGTGATAAGCCATTTTTAGTAAGCCTTTAAAGGCCAATTAAAAACAAACAAAATTTTAATAAGTTTAGAGTATTCTTTCGTTCAAATAATCGCCTCCGTCTAATAATAATAATTTATAGCCTCAATAGCCGAACGGTTAAAATTGCGGACTGAAAACTGACAGGTTGCAGGTTCGACTCCCACCCGTTGCACTAGTATCGTACCCACTCCTAGCACAAGCTCGCTTATTTGGAGGGGAGAGGAGAATATAAGTTAATTTCAGCTTGGTTAATATTCATTAAAAAAAAATCATAGTAATATGAGCTTAGTTAGTGGTAGTTATTTCGAAAACTTATATTTATTTGTGTAGAATGTAGATAATACGAAAGCGCAGTGGATTCGAGACGGCTGTAGCGGTATCAAATTTTGGAAACTTTGGCCGAGTGGAAACAGTTTTGCAAATTGCATGTAATTTGCGCGTCCGCTGGCGGAATCTCGTAATGGTGGACCGGAATTCACCACATAGCTACAGTTCTCAAAAAGATATCCCTAATGACTTTCATAAATTAACGATGTTATGTTCCAAAGTAACGTAAAGCCCACCGCCCGTTTTACATTTGCACGATCTAAAAAGTTGTAATTTCTAAACTGCGATTTATTTGAATACCAGGAATGCCCTTTCGGCTTCTGTTTTTCCAAGTACCTATAGCTTGAGTACTGGAAATAAAAAGTGGATAGACACCTTCTAGGCAAGCGTGCTCCACCTTAGTGCCCATATGATGTGACAGCATTTAAGCGCTAGTCTATATATTAAAAAAACATCATTCTTCTGCAACTACACCCTCATGAATTCAGGTTCTAAGAGGTATAGTATAGTAAAGTAACGAATTCGTATAGTTTCCTTCAATCCATGAAATGAGCTGATGATTTTCAAACGCCTGAGCAGATCTTCTTAAAGCATGTTCTTGATCTTGTTAATTCATGTCTATCACAGCTTTCAAACAGAAAAATCGACATCAAAATCTGTCCTACGGAGCTACGAGGGAACAGACGAACACACAGATACATACGTCAAACTTATAACAAACCTCTTTTTCTGTCGGGGGTTAAAAACAAAAGCTAGAGTGAGTCTCAAGTTACTCGGATCCCCTTACGACCAACTTTAGGTAGCTCTATAAATGGCTGCAAACAATAGTGAGATGATAAACCCACTAACCAGCGAGTACATTGGAGATATTTAGCGATATATTTCGGCTAAGCGGGTCGTAGTACAAACAAAGGCCCAATGTCAACACTAGTGTGATTTAGTAAGAGAGGGTATGCCGTGCCCACAGTATGCGGCGATAACTGGGGTGTAATGAATCACGATGTTTTTATGACGGCTTTTATGGGGTTTGAGCTGTAATGAACGTATGTTTGCTTGGGAATTTCTTTATTCTCTCCTCTACATCGGAACGTTCAGTTTTTGAAACGAACGGCTAAGGCATGGAACGCACTTCCAGCGTCTGTGTTTCCGGCCACGTATAATCTGAGTATCTTCAAGACAAGAGTGAATAGGCATTTTCTAGGCATGCGCGCTCCAACCTAGATCTCATCAATGCTTTCCCTCATTGATTGTCGTCAAGCGCAAGCCTACTAAAAAAACACTCCATCGTACCAGAACGCTAAATCGCTTGGCGGCACGTCTTTGACGGTAGGGTGGTAACTAGGCACGGCCAAAGCCTCCCACCAGACCAGACCATATAGACAGCCCTTCCTTTTGGTTTAGACATAGTCTGGTAAAATACAATCAATTTTAATTCAAATTGGCAGCAAACCAATTTTTTTACCTCAGATAATCTCTATAAGGTTAAAGGTCTATGATAGAACCTATAGCCTCTTACATTAATTAGCCCTTCAAATTCATGAGTCCTGGTCCCTGGATGTCGTGACAAGATTATAGGATCGATAACAACCCCCGTTTTCGTTCGTGAGGGGACAAATCAGATCACAACCAAAAGACTCCCCGAGGGCCTAAAACAGCGGTGATGTTCTATCACGCCATTCACTGTATTTCTCTTTTTACTAAGCGAAAGCCAATCAGTATTTGACAATTTATCGCTAATATTGCCAATTTCAGAATAATAAATTCGTTTTCGCCATTTTAACGCGATTTTATAGTTCTTGTAATTTACGAGGGCACGTGGCTCATGGTTGTGTATGTTTCGTATCTGTATAAGTGTGAGCGAGTTTGCTCGCGCCTGCCCGCTCCCGGCTAGGCTTCTGACAGGCACGCACACTTACGCAATGTGCTTGTACACAACGTAACCACAAGTAAAGCTTACGCACCCTCGTGAATTGCAAGAACTATAGTATGTCAATCTAAACTTTTGTACCTGTACAAATAACACTGTTAATATATCTATTATTTTGTGTACCAAATAATTAACATGCACAAAGAACAACTTATTTCATACTGGAGAGATTTCTTCCCCTAAAGAAAATTGGTTGCATAGTTGGATAGGTACGTCTATTTCAGTAATGGCCGATGGTAATGTAGATATAGAAATAATCCAAAACGTTGTAAAATGTTAATTTAATTACCTACCCTTATTAGCATAAGATTAAGTAATACCTACGTTTCCCTCTGGAGTCATTAAAAACGAAATTAGGCAAGTTCCATTTAAAACTCAGCAACTTCTGAAAAGGGAATTTATCAAAAGGAAGGTTTACTAGCGAGTTAATGAGCCGACATTGTGGTGATAATGTCCGAGGTACTTAAAGCTTACTACGCTGCGAGTGAAAAAATACCGTACTCGGGGCTTTCAGGGATTTTCAGATGAACTTATATTAAACGCAGAGAAAGATAATGTGAAATAAAAATTTATCATTAGTGAATTAACCGTTAACGTCATATTATACTTTATGCTTCGTACTCGAGATTATATATACTAGGTAGTACGCAATGGCTAGTGGTCACCGTTCACTTTATTGAGATTTATTCATATTTTTTTTTTAAAATAGGGTAGGTTGATATAATATATTCTATCTTGCTCCCGCGTTCCTACTCATTCGCTTTCTAGTGCGCAACCGTTCCACCACGCTCTCGCCTAGTTTAATCTTGAAAGTGTTGTTTAAAGTGATATTTAAACTGTGAAATAGTAAAAAAGCATTTTTATAATGCCTATAATGTCAGAGTGATGAATGTGGAAAAATATAAAGTTTAAAACAATAATTAATACTCGGGTAATTGTGAGTTTTGATTCAACGTCGACTTTACACAGGTACCTACATCACCGTTGGATTCATAAGGTAAGGTGCGGTATATGTATAATGCGGTATTATGTAATTCGGGTTTAAGATATTTATTGTTTCATAAAGAATTACATATTCACTTAAATGAAACTTACAGGCTAAGTTGCTTACACAAAAATAACATCTTAGAGCGCACAATAAGATACAATTCTAAAATAATATTTTTAAAAACGATAACATTTTGTGGGTAGATTCGTGGTATATTGCATTAAAATTACACGATGCCCGGTAGTCGCGCACTGCTGTGTCCATATAAATACATAGCTCCATGTAATTGTGTCAAATTGTTGGTGCTCTACAAATTAGTGTCGTTTTGATTATTTCTTATTATAAATAGGATGGCTATTAGTTCTTCTGTGATCGAAGATATTACACGATATAATTAACCCTTAGCAGGGACACGGTATTGTGGATAGTTCTTGCTTTTGCATTGGGGCTATTTCTTACTGTTTATTTTAATCGTGATAGCTACTAAATCAGAGTGTTTTCTTACGAAACACACAGTATTGTGAACAGTACGTGCTTTTGCATTGGGACTGTTTCTTACTGTTTATTTACTCGTGACAGCTAATAAACCTGAGTGAAGGTGTTTTTCTTACAAAACACAAAGTATTGTGAACAGTTCTTGCTTTTGCTTGGGGCTGTTTCTTACTTCATAAGTCAGTTAGTGGGCAGTACTTGTTTTTGCATTGGGACTGCTTCGTACTAGACAAGATTTGCTTAAGAGGGTTACATGTAATGGCAGATAAATCTGAGTGAAAGTGTTTTCTTACAAAACGCAGTATTGTGGGCAGTTCTTGCTTTGGCTTGGGACTGTTTCTTACTGTTCATAAGTCAGTTAGTGGGCAGTACTTGCTTTTGCATTGGCACTGCTTCGTACTGGACATGATTCACATAACAGACTCCTGTTTCAACTACATATGAGGCTCAGTATGCGGACAATGCGACAGAAGTGTTAAAACAAAATTTATTGTTTACTGACTATTTTTTCTAACGTCCGCTTTTTACATGTATTTTACAATAAATGAAGTCACACCAATCTCACACAGAGTCTCAGAACAACAAGAGTCGGAACTGAACCCTTTAATCCCCGATACATTGAGTGCGGTTCTTTCCAATCTAGAAAGCTGCGTCAAAATGTCCTTCGGATTCTGGTTCTTCTGAAAAACTATTGGGTGTACCCACATTAGAAGATTATAATTCTAAATAGTGTAAGGAGCTAAATGAAAAATGTTTACGTAACTCCTGAAAATTCCAATTTGATGAATCCGCCAACATTGAACGCAGAAATTAAAGCTGCGCGTTCATATATCATATAGCAAATAAAGCAATAGAAATACGCCTTCAGTTTTTTAGTTGTGTAGAAGAAGCCATCATGCTGTTATTATCCACGCCGTCGCAGCTTGGATGTGTTCCGATAGTCTCCACACTGAATCTATTACAAAGAAATCTTATGTTCAGTAGAGAAAGATTTTCTGGAACAGCTACAAAGCAAATATTGACAAGTTTCTTTTCGGCAAGAACCTATCCGAAACGTTGAATTTGGCAAATCCTTAAATAAAAGTAGTAGATCTTAGACCCTCAGCACGATGATTTAAAATACGAAGTTCTCGCACAACACAAAATACAAATTCTGCAAGGAATTTTATTTGGAAGGGTCAGAGCCCGGCTCGCAAGCCGACGGAACCTGAAAAGAGGACCCACAAAAGCGCTGACTTCGACACAGCGTCTGCGGGGCTGCTCCTGTAAGTCGCAGAATTCATAGCAGTGATCGAGCTTCAAACTTCGCTATCTTTAAATATGGTTAAGGCTGCTGGCAAGCTAGCTGTCTTTGTTATTTAAAATCTATAACCACTAACGTCCCTATGGTTTTTTCATACGAATACATCAAAGGATGAAATTCATTTTTAACGAACATCAACTAAAACTATTTTTTAGGAGGTATTCCTCCTAGCAATAGTGTACAATTTAGAAATAATGTGTGCATTTTTTTTATGGATGCCAACTAATTATTATTATTTTTTTAATACCCAAGAAAAACGGAAAATCTCTTGATAAGAGTCTTTTTCAGCTGTCTTTTCATAAGTTGTAAGAGTTTTATAATAGATTTAAAAGACGCATACTTTTTATTTAACATGCATGAGGATATCTAAAAGCATCCCAGATTCCAGTTTGATGACTCTATTTATAATACTAATAATAGTAACGTTTATTTCAGATTAAATATCCATACATCCGGTTGGTGTAATGTTTACTGTTTATTTATGAATTTAAGGTCTTACCTTTCGGCTTAAATATGTCTTTTGTGATCACTTAAGTTATAAAACTGTTAGTTTAATTATTGAAAACATACAGACATGTCTACTGTATTTATGTAGATATACTTTGATGATATTTAAATTTGCCTTATTGGAGACGACTATGATCATAAAATGTTATCAAAACTTTCAACAAACCAGCAACTTGCTTAATAAAATAATCGGGGTTTTATTAGAAATAATTAGCCTTTGCCTACGGCTCATGTTGAATGCGATTTTATAAACCCCTGAAAATCCTGAAATCCCTTTGAAATCAATTTTCAAAAATCCTTGGCGAATGCCTGCGTAATGGTGGCTATCTGTATGCCGGGATTTGGCCCGATCCATCCAGTGGATGACCTGCGTTGATGGATCAGTCGCTTGTCATTTCTTGTTACATATTTAGAAATTAAAAAAGTAATTTTAATCCATCTAAAACTTGCAATTCTTTAGGATATATTATGTATAGTAGACACAGAAAATTTACTGATAGAAATAATTTTATTAGTCTCAAGTTGTAATAAGTACAAAATTTAATTTCATAACTATACTTACATTAAAACGTAAGTTTGAATAATGGAAGTGTACTATTGACCAGCCAGTGTGCAAAATTAAAATTGATAAACTATGACCTGGAAATTTTCTCTGATATCTCAACGGCTGGGCGGAGTATTGCCTGTGGAGCAGAGAACTTATGAAGTGACGAGGAACGTAATTGACATAATATTAAATTATACTCATTTTTGGCTCTCCAAACACAGATTTATTTGCAAGTTGATTGAATAATAAAAGTTAGAGATACGTCTCATGGGCCCATGGCGTCTCAGAAATCTAGATGTGTCAGTAAATGTTTTTAATATTTCATACTCGGACCTTTACCTTTATGCATTTCCTCCATTTGTTATAATTTAAAATTGTATAGTATGTAAAGTTATTTCCATACTGACCAATCCAGTGTAACTATTGCTTACTACATTTTGGTGTCAGAAATGTGTGTTTGTGTTGTTTATGTTTAAGGTTGACGCAGGTATGAATTTATCAAATGATTGCAGTCGCCTCCACGTGTGCAACTCAATTTCTCTGGTGGCGGGAGTCTTATCCGCGAGGCGATGATTCGAAGAAGTATTCCAGATTTACCTTTGGATATCGTTATGAGCTCCCGGTCAGAGAACACTAATTATAAACAACATAATGAAGAGTGCTACAAAAAGTGCTTCATTTATTGTAATGAGAGTAAATTGAATATGTAGTATTGAAGTATCAATCCCATCATATGATAGCTTTTATAACTTTTGTTTATACTACTTACTATTTGAATATACCTACATTCAGGGTACAATATGAAACATTTTTATATCGGTCAACTATAGTTTTGATTAATAATAATAGACAATAATAAAAAAAAAATAGGAGAACGAAGATGCTAAAAGATTTTTTAAGCGTGTTCTAGACCTTCGCCACCAAAGTAAGACGAGAATGATTAATTATTTATCGTTGATCTTAAGTTATGTAGCTAACTTTTAATCCTAAATCTTGAAACAATTTGTAAAAAAAAAAAAAAATTGTTACGGTTTTTGGTACTCGTTACTGCACAAAGATTGCAAACATTAACGTTCAAATGTAAAGTTATATTGTAATAATTAACTTGTCCACTGATTGTGTCAAAATTAAAATCCCAGATTTTATTAAATCATCTACTAAACCTTGTTAGTCATTCCGTTTAAAAAAAAAAAAAAAAGAAATAAGATATTTTATCCTCAAAAAATATGCTTAAAATTACTAAATTACTTTGAGAAAATGGAGAATTAATTATTATTTATTAAGGTTCACAAACTTTGTCACGTTAGATAAAAAATACCTTGAACCAAAGCGGAATTATTGATACTTCCAAATTCTGCTCATAGCACCCGGCATGTTGCCACATCGGCTGCAAGAAGGTGTTTCAATGGATAAAATTATGAAAACTGCAAGTTGGAGCTCATGTTCCCATTCCCATGCTTACTTTCTAAACCAAGTAATAGTTTTCTGTGGTCTAAACGGCCTATTAATGCCCAAAATAAATGTTTTACTAGGGCTACTAAGAATATTTCCATAAGAAAATAAATTGTGTTATTTAATTCCAATAACGCATAACCTTTGTTTTCAATTAGAGGAATATTTATGGTTTTGTTCAAGTTTTGTTATAATAATGATAAATAATTTAAGACATTTAAATAATTTAAAAAAAAAAAAAAAAAAACTTTTAAACTCATATTTTACGAATCTTATCTCTAAAAGTCTACCTAGTATATATAATCTCGAGTACGAAGCATAAAGTATAATTAATGATTAAACGAACTTACCTGTAAGTGAAGTTCTATCATAATTATACGAAGGCTTCGTACGAAGAGATTATAACCCTCCCACCCTCACGTTATGTGTACCCTTAATCGTAAAATATGAGGAGGAGGGTTAGCTAAACTCTAAACTAAATGAGTAGGAACGCGGGAGCAAGATAGAATATATTATATCAACCTACCCTATTTTAAAAAAAAAATATGAATAAATCTCAATAAAGTGAACGGTGACCACTAGCCATTGCGTACTACCTAGTATATATAATCTCTTCGTACGAAGCCTTCGTATAATTATGATAGAACTTCACTTACAGGTAAGTTCGTTTAATCATTAAATATTTTACAAAGGTAAATTAATATAATTTATAACACCCCCCACTAAAACTGAAGATAAAATTGTTTTTTTTAAATAAAATTGTCTCAACCAACTTTGTCCTACAAACGCATAGTAAAAGTTTAGCTTTACAACTCAATAGCGATAATTTTATCCCCAAAGTTTATAAAAACTTTCATATACTTCTTTCTTCTGATACATATAAATAGTAATAGAGACAAATGTAACCCGATCTTACTCTTTTCCCATTCATTCACTATATTATCAACCAAAAGCACAAAAACTCTGGAAGGATTAAAAGTGTCTCTTTGTCGAGTAAAAAATAGTAATAAAAACATTCTTTTACGGAGACATTATACTTGTCACGTTATATTATACATACTTTTTTTCCTGTAATTCTTGACGGCACAAGAATATCCTAAGGCAAAAATCGTTCCTGCAATGTTGAGATGCGCAAGGTGGAAGTACACGCAATTTTATTGCACAATAAAACAAATATATTATTTTATTTCTTTGTAAATCGTGCTCGGTAACTTTTATACGTCAGGGAATGCCTCGTTTACATTTTATACTGTACTTGTACATAAATATTTGTAGCGGACTGAATATATCAAACACATAATATTTTGATAAAAAACTTGCGTTTGAGCTTCGAGACGCCATGCCATTCGGGTCCTATTTTCCTTCAAAGCATGACGGTAATAAAGACACAAATATAATATGAACACATTTTTACTTTGCGTTATGGAATTCTTTCTTATAAGGAAATAGCTGATACCCGGGACTTCGTTCGCGTGGATTTAGTTTTAAAATATCGCGGGAACTGTTTGATTTTCCGGGATAAAAAGTAGCCTATGTCACTCTCCAGGTCCTCAGGTATACCCATGCAAAAAATTATGTCGATCTGTAGCTTTGTTGTAGCGGTATTGAAGGAAAAACCAACCAACTGACAAACAAACACACTTTCGTATTTATAATATTAGGAAGCAATGATAGCTTAGGAGTTAGGACTTCAGCAGTCTTTTCGGGAGGTCCGGAATAGGACTGCAGGCACGCCTCTCTGACTTTTCAGAGTAAAGTGCGTTCTAAGCAATTAAATATAACTTACTTTAACGATGAAGGAAACCATCGTGAGGAGACCTGAATGCCTGAGAGTGCACCATAGTAGGCCAATCCACACTTGGCTACCTTGTTGGACTATAGCTTAAACCTTCTTATCCGAGTGGATATTTGTCCCCAGTAGTGGGCCGACGATGGCTTCAAATGAATGTATAAAATGGAATGGAATATTTTATGGAATGGAATATATGCACGTTGTAAGATTCCATTTTAAATTTTAACTTATGACGTCATTCCTGCATCTGTAAAATAAGCTCACTGATAAATTGTTAATTTTCTACGGTCGAGATAAGTGGAAGTGGGATTATCTTGCATCAACGGGACGAGATGAGAAAATCAGAAATGCTCGAGTTTGATTAAGATCTAGGACACTGTGTCCAACTACGACTACTAAGTACGAGTAATAAAAGTAATAAAAGTACGAGTAATAAGTTTTAACAGCTTTAATTTGTTAAAACTGTTAAAACTTATTACTGTTACCTACTTAATTTTAGCCGGATTGTATTCTGTCTCCTAATGCTGTTAAGTGATTCCTTAATAATTTACAAGCTTTGTACTTTACAGCATTACTTAGCTAAGCTACGACCCTTTCATAGGCATACAAGTCAATAATAACACTAGTTAAAGTAGATTTTAAGTGTGTATGTTAGTTTATTATTATTTAAGATTATTTTTATGTTTTATACCAATGAATAATAAAACTTATCTATTCTTTTTCTCTAGACTTCATTCACGTGGAAATAGCTTTTTATAAACACGTTGTATCTACTTATGTCCTTGGTTCACATATTTCATCTTGTACTAGATCTTTTCCTCATAAACAGGTGCATTTACACTGTTTTCTGTTTCCTTTGTGAAATTGTAACAAGAATCTGAGTGTACGAAAAATCTAAACAGCGCGGACGTTTGCAAACTTATCCCGTCGCCTCGTTAGTGGCTGGCGAAGCCTCTTGAATACGTAAACGTGTCATCCCTTATTAAGCAACCGTTTTGTGAAAGCCCATAAAAGCTTTAGATGAGTACATTTTTTCTATATTTATTTAATACTAGCTTTAACCCGCGGCTTCGCTCACGTTAGGTTCGATTTTTTAACCCCCTATTTAACCCTCTTGGGGTTGAAATTTTCCAAAATTCTTTCTTAGCGGATGTCTACGTCCTAACAGCTACCTGTATGCCAAATTTCAGTTCGATCGGTCCAGTGGTTAGAGCTGTGCGTTGATAGATCAGTCACTCAGTCAGTCAGTCAGTCACCTTTGCCTTTTATATATTTAGACTAGTTGATGCCCGCGACTTCGTAAGCGTGGATTAAGTTTTTTTTTAATCCCGCGGGAGCCCTCTTATTTTCCGGGCTTATGTATTATATTAGACTATAATCTATATCTGTGCCAAATTTCAGTCAAACTGGTTTAGTCGTTGCGACGTAACTGAGTCAACAAACATCCAAACTTTCGCATTTATAATGTTAAAAGGAAATAATAGGATGATGAAATGTCTTATTTCGAGTTAAGGTAAACATTTTTTATTTCGACGCAATACGTAATTGCATCGAAAATAATAAAGTAAAGTATGCCCTTAATGTTCCTACGATGGGTGGTGTAATCGATTTTCGGAGCTTCAAAGTTTGGAACGTATTCAGCGCTTTTCGATAGAGGTAATTGATGTGCCTGGGGCCCAAAGCGTGCGGTATACTCGTAATTAGAGTTTCAGAATTGGGTTGCTGTATAGCGGTATCCGAGATTGACAGAATACCTAAAGGCCTTTTTATATGATCATACTATAAAAACTCTTTTAAAAAAAACTACTTCAAACGCCACTACGGAAGTATATCAAGTGTGCCTATCCTATTAATATGTGTTGTTCAATCACACACGCAAAGACTGAGCCGATTTGGTTGAAATTTAGCACAGAGATAGATCATAGTCTGCAAGTTATTCCAGGTTATAATCCTATGTGTTAACATAGGCTACTTTTTATCTCGGAAAATAAGAAAGTTCCCGCAGGAAATAAGAAATCTTAATTCACGTGAACGAAGTCGCGGACATCATCTAGTAAAATTACAAGAGTTCTCTCGATCTTGACCTGATGACCATAGGACCACTTGGGAAGTTTACCCTTTCAAATAAAAGAAGAATTTTCCAAAATTGGTCTAGGCGTCTTTGGATAATCTAGGAACACAAATAAAAATGATTCCGATGAATTGAGAACCTCCTCCTTTTTTAAAGTCGGTTGAAAATTTACTGGATAC
Source organism: Hipparchia semele (assembly GCA_933228805.2). Lineage (NCBI taxonomy): Eukaryota > Metazoa > Arthropoda > Insecta > Lepidoptera > Nymphalidae > Hipparchia > Hipparchia semele. Next base: position 5,947,191 of record OW121721.1, on the reverse strand, counting down.
CCCTTCAAAAATAGTCCGCTACTATATTAGACTGCATCGTCACTTACCATCAGGTGAGATTTTTTTTTATTTTTATTTTTATTTTTCATGTACATATATATATTTACAAAAGAAGATATATTAGAAGAAGTATACATAGGAAAAGCTTATCTCTAAAAAAGAAATTTCTTCCAGCTTCCCTTGAAAGTGAGTAAGGTGAAATTATAGAGTGGTAAAGGTCAAAAATGTACATCAGACATATACTATAATACCTTTCTATATAATATAAATAAATAATAAACTACATAAACACGAAGATACATAAATACATATGAATACATAAATACACATAATACATAAATAATATAATACATACCTACATAAATATACATAACTAAGTAACACATAACGAGAGATAGTGCTGCTTCACTTTAAATTTGAATGTGTGTATTGACCGACTGTCTCTAATATGTTCAGGAAGTAAGTTCCATAGCCGAGTAGCTTCGGACGAGAAAGAATATTTATAGAAAATGGTGTTACAAGGGGCATAATCAAGAGCTTTTCTAGTAACGCACGCCCGCAAAGGTCTTGCAGACGGGAGCGATACCTTAAAACGTTCTCGTAAGTAATCAGGGGAAGAACTGTTATGAAGGATATTATAGAGGACAGTAACAATATGCAAGTTCCGGCGAAAACGAATTGGGAGCCACTTTAATTGATGACGAAAATTGGAAACGTGATCGAATTTGCGCAGGCCGTATATAAAACGAATGCACAAATTCTGAAATCGTTCGAGTTTGTCAAGTAGCTCTTCAGTGGCATCTAGGCAGCAGACGTCAGCGTAATCAAGGATAGGAAGTAATAGGGATTGTGCCAACATAATTTTAGTACGAAGCGAAAGGAAATTCTGCAGCCTCCTCAAAGAATGAATAGAGTAGTGCAATCTTTTACTGACTTGGTTGACGTGTGCCGACCAAGCCAGGTTACCGTCCATAATCAGACCAAGATTTTTACAATTACATGCGTAAACTATTGGTATTCCTGCAAAGACAACTTTGGGAATATTGTTGAAATTAATACGATTTCTTAGCGGTCTGCTGCCAATAATCATCGCTTGGGATTTACTTGGGTTGACCACAAGTCCGTGAGAATCAGCCCACTCTTTAATGGCAGCAAGATCATCGTTAATAGTAGTAATTGCAGAGTCAAGTTCCAATAACGAGGCATGCCTATAGAGCTGCAAATCGTCTGCATAAAGATGGTAGTGAGAAGAAAGAACTTTCGTAATTTCATTAATGAAGACTGAAAAAAGAAGAGGGGAAAGCACGCCACCTTGAGGAACACCAGCAGAGAGGTTAGCCCAGTCTGAGTAAACCTCATCTGTGCGAATTCTCTGCCGGCGACCATGAAGATAAGAGTGGAACCAAGTAATCGCAGAAGAAGATATGTTAAGAGCTTAGGATACCAAGGAGTATGTCAAAGTCAACAGAGTTAAAAGCGTTATTAAAATCCAGTAAGATAAGGATAGTAAGCTGTTTGTTATCCATAGCATAACGAATGTCATCAGTGACTTTGAGCAGGGCTGTAACGGTACTATGAGAGGGGCGGAAACCGGATTGGAAAGGACTCAGAAGATTGTTCTTATAAAGAAAAGACGATAACTGTTTGAAAACTGCATTTTCAATAACTTTTGAAAGGATAGGTAAGATTGAAATTGGACGAAACTGTGAAAAAGAATTGGGATTGGGGGATTTCGGTAAAGGGATGACATGAGCCATTTTCCAGTCAGTTGGAAAGACCTTATTTGCCAGGGAGAAATTTATAATGTGGGTAATAACAGGCACGATAGGATCAATCACAAGTGCTAACATGTCACGGCTCAAGCCATCACTGCCCGTAGCTTTAGTTGTGATGGAAAGGATACTCTTCTTAACGTCTTCTTCTACGATTTCTTGAAAAACGAAAGATTCGCCCATAGGTTGGATTGCTTTTGCTAATTTTTGAAGAGTCAATGACTTTATAGAATCAGAAACTAAAACAGGAGGAGTGGAAAAATGGTTATTCAGTGCATTAAAGTCCATTGTATTAGTAGAGGTATTTAGGAATTTACCCACACCTAGGGACTTAAGAAATCTCCACTTTTCAGGAATGGAAAATTTATCCATTGAAGAGTGAATATAGTGGCGCTTAGCATTTCTACACATCTTATTGCAGAGATTACGCAATTTCTTATAGACTACAACGTTCTCATCAGTCGGGAATTTTTTGCGTTTACTCTTGGCTTTATTTCGTTTAGCCATAATTTTTTTGATTGAGTCAGTAAGCCAGGGTGCTGGAAAATGTTTGATCCTGACAGGTCTAATTGGAGCATGTAAATCATATAAATTGGTAAGAAGGCTAGTGAATAGCTTAACTTTTTCATCAACCACTGATGCATTAAATACAGAAGTCCAATCTATAGTCATTGCATCTTCTCTAAGACGGTCCACATTAATATTCTTGAGATTACGCTGCAGAATAACCTTATGCTTACGTTTAGAAGGACGAGCTTTATAGCGCAGAAATAGAAGGTCATGATAAGAAAAGGGAGCAGTGAGCTGACCGTGCTCAAGAACATTAAGAGGATTGGAGCAAATTATTAAATCAAGTAGAGAAGGATCAAAGTGTGGGGGAAAGTGGGTTTCAGAGAGAGGGAGATCGCAGTCAATGACTTAAAAAAATGTGATGGTCCCAAGAGTGCTACCTATCTATATCTCTGTGCTAAAAAGTGAGTTGATTTTTTACGAAAAAAATTAAGCCACCCCTTATCTTGTCGATTGACTATTTTAACCGTATTTTAACCTTGTTGAAACGACAAGCGGAATAATTTAATATGTAACACTCGATGTGAGAGACACGCGCCGCTTACCCGTTCAGTTTGATGCTGCCACCCTGATTATGCAGAACCAATAACGTGTCAACGTGCACTGAGTCCTTTATACGGAATAGTAAATGAAAATCATTCTACTCAAGGTCATAATCCAGTAATGCTAAGAGTCAGAATTTATATGTAAGAACTTTGTTTACTTTACTTTTGAAGATAGGTCGTTTGTGTCTAAATCCGCGGTAAACACAAGTGTAAATTAAAAATTTAAAACACCCCCGACATGTTACAACATCCTAATCGCTAGTCAGTAATCGTTAAAATAAAAATATATAATCCGCCATTTTGTAGCGGCGGCCATCTTGGACAGATTTTCATTAAACATTTTTTTTTTAATTCGATGACAAGATAGCCCTTGACTGCGATCTCACCTGATGGTCTTACCTGATGGTAAGTGACGATGCAGTCTAAGATGGTAGCGGGCTAACTTGGAAGGGGTATAGCAGTGTAAATTCAACCCATACCCCTAATCGGTTTCTACACGCCATCGTGCCGGAACGCTAAATCGCTTGGCGGCACGTCTTTGACGGTAGGGTGGTAACTAGCCACGGCCAAAGCCTCCCACCAGACCAGACCAGATACAATTTAGAAATTATAAATTCCTAAACTGCCACCGCCGGGAATCGAACCCGAGACCCCCCAGTTATATGACCACAGCTCTCACCACTGCGCCAGGGAGGTCGTCAAAAACATACCTAAGTACACTCCCGACTAATTCATCTTTCAAACAAAAAAAAATAAAAATTGGTTCATCCGTTCGGGAGCTACGATGCCACAGACTGACACACACACAGACACGTCAATAATACCCAGTCGTTCTTGCGTCGGAGGTTAATTACACAACTTTGGTGATAGTTACAGGTGATTCAGCCTCAATAGCAGAACGGTTACAGGTGCGGACTGAAAAGTGAAAAGTCGCAGGTTCGAACCCCACACGTTGCACTATTATCGTACCCACTCCTAGCACAAGCTTTCCGCTTATTTGGAGAGGAGAGGCGAATATTAGGCAAGTTCAACTTGGCTAATATTCTTTGAATTAAAAAAAAAGGTTTATTTAAACAAGTTCCCGTAAACATATACCCTCGGAAAATTAACGGATGCCACTTTAGTGAACCGAAATGAGGCGGACGGTCGTAAAGACAAGCGACCAGCCCGCAAACGACACCCTAAAGAAAACAAAACTACTCGAGAGGATTTACTGCAATTTAGAGTAGAGAGTAACATCTTTTAATTTAGTAAAAATAGAGACCAGAGAGTATCAGACTATTTAGTAAAAATGGATGCCTCACCTTTATTCTGTAGGCACATGTATTATAAGAAAATTTAATGACGTCTTCTAGTAACATTTTATTGGATTTAATAAATCATTTTTGGATTCATTTACAGTTAACCTACAATAGGCACATAACAAACTGCGTTCTTGAGGTATATATATTCGTACTCTTATTTTATTCCAAAATTAACACGGTGTTAAACATCAGTTGTTACAAGTAAGTAATTAAGTTAGAAGTGTTTTAAAATTTTCATTATTTTTCTAATATATTTTTCCTTTCGTTATTATTTTAGAGAATTTACAGTCCTGTGTAATTAACTGCGTTGCAAATTATCAGGATTAGGTTTAGTTTGCGTTAATACCTTTTACAAATAAAACTTGAATATATATATTTTTTAATGAATTACCTAAATTGTCTAATCTAAAGTACAATGTAACTTGAAACGTCTAATCTAACTCATTATATTATGTAAGTAGTACATGAATGCAAATGAAAAATCCTTATTAATATATTATGCGAGTGCGTTTGTTTGTTGGTTTGTTGATTTGTCCTTCAATAACGCTGCAATAGAGCTATGGAACGACGTGGTTTTTACATAGGTATAGTTGAGTACCTGGAGAGTGGCACAAGCTACTTTTTATCCCGGAAAATCAAAGAGTTCCCGCGGGATTTTAAAAACTAAATCCACGCGGACGAAGTCGCGGGCATCAGCTAGTCAATGAATAAATTAATTTGAGTCCAAAGCAAGACCTACTTTACTTTAGTCTGTACCAGACAGTAAGATTTTAGCAACATAAAACTAGAATACTTCTTAAAACTGTGCCCAGCCGGGGTTCAAGAGCCGTCCTTGGTTTAAATCCAACTTGGTTTGGATTTATCTTAGACCAAGGACGGGTCTGTATCCACGGATTTGATCCAATAAATGCGTCTTCGTAATTTCATGCATCAGAACCTCTCGTGCACCGCATTCACCGAATATCAGCGCGCAATCACTGCGAATGGATAAACTTAAAATTGAGCTTTAAACAGTTTCACGGTTCGGTAGCTAATTATCGGGAAATATTTCAGCCAAATTATTATTTTAAATGGCGGAAAATAATTTTTAAAAGTAAAATAATGTAAAGCGTTAACTATACAACGCGAAATTATTTTCATACGGAACTATTGTCCAGTTTAATATAATAATTTGTTAATAAGAAAATACCGTTACAATTTTTTATTAATTTACCGTCATAAGTTATTTTTTCGAGCTATTTTTGAATGGTAAGTAATTTACAGACCTGCTTAAATCGTGAAAGCAAAATAATTATGGCGAAATTGTGTCCCAAAATGTAGGGCAGCGTTGTTTCTCAATTAAATTATTTGGTCATAATGGTCACTGCACGTAGGTGTAAAATTGTGTGCAGAAAAATAAGTACCAGTACGAAAAATAAACGTTAGTGCAATATTTTTACCAGTCAATTTAGTGAAGTTAAAAGATAGTGTGCAATTGAATAAGGACCATTATGGAAAAGATAGCATTATTTTTTGACCTCTATCAATTTAGTTTAGGTTGGTGCAATGGAATAAGTGCTGTTGTAAAAAGGATAATAGGTACTATTTTTAGACCTGTCAATAATTATGTACAGTAGAATCAGCACAAATATCTGCTCTAGTAATACGATAACTCTCTGCTTAAATCGTGATATTATCTCCGTCCACTATCATCCCAGCAGTAGTATTTTATTGGCTATCAATTCCGCGTTCGTATAGCAACAATCTTATTATACGACACTTTTCGGCTGGACGAAAACTCGTTAAGCCCGCCACGCTCTGATACTATAATTTTGATAGTTATTGTGTGATAAAATGTTATTTATGGCGAGTGATATATTTCTCACCAGAGGGAAATTAGGCGTGTAAAACTGTGTTATCTTTGCCAGACATTCACCATTAATGTGAGAGATGAAATCAAATGTGTTAACTAATTAACCAAATAACGAGTACTCTTATATTGACGAAAGCTAATATAAGTTTTGATTGTTTATTTAATTAATGAAATAACTTATTATTCTTAAATAATAATAAAAATAACACATATAAATAGGTTTGCATTGCACATGCACATACATGACTTTTAATAATGCATACGTCAAATGAATGTTGTATGAGGCACGTATAAAATATATTCTGTAAGTACATTTTATTACAAATAAGGACCTTAAAAATAAAAGATCGTTGTAAGAAAAATAGTTCGTTAGTCTTTATAAAACGTAAGCTTCATCCTGAAAAGACTGAAAAGTTATACGAGACTTAGCTTTCATATGAATTTGAATCATTTTAACCTTTTGAACTGAGATGATTATTATTTGTTGGAAAATTAACAATGATGAATCGTATTAAATATGTTGTTAATTAATAGTTATTTATGCTATTGATGCGGCAAGCCGAGAATTACTGTCGAGTCGCAGCGGACGAGGCTTTAAAATAGCGCCGTGAATTAAACGTTAGTTAAACAATGATAAAAACAATAATGTAGCAGCCATAATATTATTGTTGTTTGTCACACACTAAGATGCGATCCTAATCAAATAATGACAGGCACGGTTTTGCACCTACTGCTAAAAGCGCACACAATTTCATATTATTTTATTCATATATATTTTTTATGTACATATAAGGAATTACAAGATAACATATATTAGAAGAAGTAGAGACATAAGCGCTTATGTAACTTAAATCAAAAATACAATAATATATGCGCATATAAATTAGTGTATTTTTATTTATTATTTCTATTTAAATTAGCGCGAGTGATCCAGCGTGGGTCAAGTAATGCCTGCTAATATTTGATAACATGAGCGATTTAGAATTTTTTACCGCCCTTGTGCTGTAAAGTCTAATTAAAATTATGCAATATGACAGCCGAAGGTGGCCGAGGATTACCGAAGCGTTTGGGCGCGGGGAATGGGGACCTACGTGACAGCAATTAGTTTCAAAAGGTTTCAAATCACATTTTGCAAAAGTAACTCAACGATATCACATTCAGTGTCTTCATTGTCGTCACTGTATAACTAGTTCTGTATCATCGGTTCTATATCTTTCGTTTAAAATCGTCTGTTGCAATTAGAGCTGCGAACATTACACCACAAAATAGAGGAAAGTCTAGCAAGCAGAGGCGTAACTATAGGGTGGCATGACGGCAAAATGCCACGGGCCACCAGCCGGCAGGGGCCCCCGGTCAGAGAGGGCCGGAAGCACAAGATGATCATAACATTTATAGCCATTCCTGTGACTACGGCTAGTGCCGAGCGATCATTTTCAAAATTAAAATTGATGTAAACTAAACTCTTTGGGACAAGAAAGGTTACGCACAGTGGTAGATTTACCAAATGGCTGATTTGACTGGAGCCGAGGGCAGCAGATTTTAGGGGCGGCGAATTTGGGGTCAAAATTTTTATTTATGTCTTACTGAAATTAAAAAGATACATATTTGTAATACCTAAATGTCATTAGGTCCACAAACACATTTTAAAATAACCCCAATAACAATAACTAAATAGTTGGTAGGGCCGATTTTAAGTATGATGCCGAGTGTGCGGCGCATACAAACGCAAGGTCTCAAGCGCCAAAAGTACAGGACTAGATATGGCGTAGTGCAGAATAAAAAATTTTGCGCTCACTTCGTTCGTGAAAATGTCACTTTTCTGTTGCTATTGTAGGTGCCAAGAATGGACTACTAAGTACCGTAATGCAATCATAAAAAATTTCGCGCTCGCTTCGCTCGCGAAAATGTCACTTTTATGTTGCTATTGTAGGTGCCAAGAATGAACTACTAAGTACCGTAATGCAATCATAAAAAATTTCGCGCTCGCTTCGCTCGCAAAAATGTCACTTTTATGTTGCTATTGTAGGTGCCAAGAATGGACTACTAAGTACCGTAATGCAATCTTAAAATTTCGCGCTCGCTTCGCTCGCGAAAATGTCGCTTTTACGTTGCTATTGTAGGTGCTAAGAATGGACTACTAAGTGCCGTAATGTAATCATAAATACAGAACGCTCCGAATTAAAGGTTATTAGAAAATCAAGTAATTGCGTTTGTATGTACCTACTTCACGTGGTGATTTATGAAAAAATAAAAAATACTATCTCATTGGATGAGCTTCTTTATATTGGGGGAGGGAGGGCCCCATCCAATGAATTTGCCACGGGCCTCAAACGGTATAGTTACGCCTCTGCTAGTAAGTTTGATTTTAATAATATCCAACACATAGGAAAAAGTAAACCGAAGGATATAAAAAGGAAGAACTCCTTAAGGTTGTTCAAAGTCAAAGAAACCGGACCATGTTCAGTCTTATAGTCTTTAAATCCATCCGAGCACGGTAATGAGAGTCGACTTTTCCTTGTGCTGCCTGACTTGTGCCTGTTTGTCTTCATTTTCAAAGAAAAGTGTACTCAAGTCTTAGAAATAGTCAAGTAATGCAACGTTACTGACATACTTTAGCTATTAAAGAAGCACAAGTTTACATTTTTATATTTCTTATTTTATTCCTTTTTTCTGAAGTTTTTATTCCTTGATTCTGAAGTTGGATGAATTGAATTGAAATGTCTGGAGGTATGCTAGGACTTTTCAAATCAGGTTTCTATAGTAAAATAGTAAAAGATGAACCCTTATGAAGTGACTTTGCTTTTACATAGTTTTAAAGTATGCATATTGCTTATGAAAGAAGTTACAAATATTTTCTTCATTGCGTTAGTAGCATAAATGAGATAGGTTTTAATTTCTTCTATTTATTTATTTTTCTTCGTTCTCCCTTTATGTCCGAAGTTTGCTCAGTGAAAATTTTGAAATAATTAAACTTGATAGTGAATAGGTATTTAAACAAATATAGAATACAGGAAAAATAGAATTATGTCTCAGTTCTTCACAGTTTGAAGAAACCAGCAAAATCTCTTTGCAGATATATATTTTTTTTGTAATAGAATATTAGCCAAGCTGAACTGACTTATATTCTCCTCTCTCCTCCAAATAAGCGAAAAGCTTGTACTAAGAGTGGGTACGACAATAGTGCAACGGGGGAACCTGCGACCTTTCAGTTTTCAGTCCACACCTTTAACCGTTGGGCTATTGACGCTTATTATATTAGATAAGCGGTCCAAAATTAATGGAGGGAAGCGATCGCTTAATCAAGATAATAAAATGGAACCCTTGGTGCGCCAGTGTTAAGTTCGCCCCTAACCAATTTTATTATTACAAAATTATTAAAAATTTTTTAGAATTAATTTGAGAGACAACAGGACGTATACATATACTACGCCTATTAAGTCTCTTTTTTAACGTTGTAATCTCTCTGTTACAGTAACTTTCTTAGTTCTACACATTCATAAAATTAAAGGTATGTAGGTACATTGATAAATAATCTAAGAGGCCATTATTATTTTATGAGTATGTGTGTTCGAACTATAATACGTGACTTTTCGAAGACACGATATCACGTTTAGGAGTTTCGTAGAAAATTGAATTTGTAGGGGATTATTATAAATTTTCCAGCCAGATGAGGACATGTCTAGGAAACTTATTGAAACTTGTTACTTTGAACAGGTGAGCGTTAAAGTGCAAGTCATCGAATTTGCTTCACTTCTAGTATTATATTATTTTTAAAAATTCTGAATAATTGTCTCTGAATTTCGTTCGTTAGGTACTTATGTCGTCTTTTATTTCGAAAAGCTTTTTTATATTATAGATAGGGTTTTTTTTTATAAGTATAGCAGGCAAACGAGCAGGCATTTCACCTGATGTTAATTGATTACCGCCGCCGATGAACACTCGTAGTACCAGAGGCACCAACAATGCGTAGCCGGCTTTTCAGGAACTTATTGGTTTCAGGAGGATATAAACTGAGGTTAAAATATTGAACTCACTTTAGTAATTTATTGAGGAAATATACTGAAACCACTGAAGCTGTTGTATGAAGTGCCCGTTGTATGACAAGTGAAACTAAGAGAAAACTGCCTGGTCATTTGTCAGGCATGTTCTACCGTGGATATTTGAGTAGGTGTTTATCTCTTTCCCACGCGATTACGGCATGAGCCCCTTAGCACACCTCCACCACGAAAAAAGTAGGTATAGCAAAACCCGAACGCGGAGATTTGACAGATGGTCGCCAAAATCGGTTATAATACTTATAAATATAGTAATAACCATACTTACTTAGATTTGGAACTAACTAACATATTTTTTATGTTACCCACGTCGTGTGCGTGCCTCGGGAACCCTTTGTATTTCCGGGATAAAAAGATGCCTATGTAACTCTTCCTCAACTCAACCAAAGAAAAAGCGAGTTAATCATCAACCAAATGCGGCGTTATTGAAGGACAAACCAATTAACCATCAAACTGAAACCCTTTAACATTTATGTTTAAAGTAGCAATACTTTTCAGGACAACGATGATAAAACTCAACCATACATTGATTTCATTAAATATTTAAATTAAAACGTGCAACTTTAAAATATAATTCAGTGAAAAGCTCAGAGTAGTTATTAATTAATGTATCTCTAATAAAGTCAAGCTGCAATAAATTAAACTTTAAATAATTTATTCCATCAGACAAGCTCGGAGTAGTTAGTAAATAAACTGAGGCTGAACTCTACCCTTTGAATATTAAGTCACTTAAAGCAGTGAGGTTTAATGATTCAAATTCAATCTAATCGTAGGGATTTTCTGCTTAGACAAGTTTTAACAAAGGGTTTAACTTGTTTTAGTTGTGTTTGTTTTTGGACCGGCAACTTCTCATAAATATTGTTCGTAAACAATGAAAGCACTGAATTGTCAAACTTTCGCGAACAAGATTGTTTGTGTTTTACAAAACAAATGATAAGCAGCTCCTCTCAGTCCGAAGATTCACGCAATAATAAAATTGATAGAATAGGAACTTTGGTTGAGAGTCTACCGGTAGCTGGAGTGAACTCGAGTTTCCATGCCAACGCCTTTTGATTGTTTATTTTGGGAAATGACGCATCGATATCAGTAAATTTAATGGGTTGATAATAATAATTTATTACCTGATTTTTATTTGATGTTAAGTGATTACCGCCGTCCATGAACATTTGTAGCACCTGAATTACTACCAATGCGTTGCCGGATTTTCAGGAATTTGTTTGAAAAATTTGTTTGTTTGACTTTGTTTGAAAGAACTGGAGACTGAAGGCAACTCTCAAGCGACGCTATACTGTGCCGTGTAGCAATGATCCCGAAATAGTACAAGTAAACAAATAATTTAATATAAAAGGTGGGCTTAGCACTAATAGTGATCTTATCCAGGTTTAAAATTAAAATTAATTATTATTTAGGACTTAATTATGTGATGAAAGCAAATTATACAATAGCTCGTTTTCGCAAACATTTGAACATACTTAAAAAGTCCAAATATGAAATATTAATGAGGCAGGTCTGTAACGAGTGAATTACAAGCGGTCGGTCGGTCCTAACAAATATTTTTCGGCGTAATTTCCACTCTATAACTTTTAGCGTAAACAGTCGCTACGTGATTTTTTACTGGCAGGAAAAAAGCGGGACCAAAAGGTGATCGCATACCAAGAATTAATCAGCCTTATGAAGCGAGAGAGCTGCCAGAGGCGCATGAGCTTAAAGTTTGTGCATGAAATGCGTCCTTACTAATATTATTAATGCGAAAGTGTGTTTGTTGGTTTGGCCTTCAATCACGCGGCAACGAGTCGACGTGATTTTTTCCATAAATAGGTATAGTTTAGGACTTATAGAATGACATAGGAGTGGCATACCTACCTTTTATCTTGGAAAATCAAAGGGTTCTCGCGAATTTTTAAAAACCTAACTCCACGTGGGCAATGTCGCGGGCAAAAGCTAGTATTTTAAAAACAAAAAAAACGTGTGACAGATTCGGCTTCTCCTGTATACCCATATCTTCTTCTTGATGGTTCATGGGTGTTACCAACTGGTGATCAAATTGGAATTATCGTCAGCATCAGCAATCTATCAACATCTCATTACATTGCTCAGATAGGGATTATAAGTCATAGTTCGTAGTGCTGGTTCAATGCAAATTGTCAACCTCACATACATTTGAGAACATTATGAAAATATCAATGTATATTAATATTACACAACTGAGCAAGTAAGCAATATTAATTTGCTGCTCTAGCGGTTTTTGCACCTTCTGCGGTTCTTGCGGCTATGTGCGATCTCCTATATGATACATTTTCGCTGGTACGGAATTTGTACGGTGAAAAATTTCCGGAATTACATCACGTAAGTACAGTGACGTAAAGATAAATTTGATAGGCGACGGGATTTTGTCATCACATTTACGCATTCGCTCAACATATTACGATATATTACATAACGTTCCACTCAGAATTTTTTTTTCTAAGGCTTCAGAGTTAAGTCCAGAAGAAAGATATATTGGGCATTCGGGGAATTGGATCTTTCGGGCCGCAAGTAAATTAAAATATCGTTTTTAGTATGACGGAGATCTGTAGAGTTAGTATTAGATTTAATTCGATTTATCGTATTCGTATTCGATTTTGTTAGCGTCACAGTAAAATTAACCATAACTGCATTGAATTAGAGCTCAATTTCGTACACGTATTCTTATACGTTCACGTTTACGGATACGCTCCAAATTAAAATCGTATGTACTGTAAATGAGGTTCATTTTACTTTGACGCTAATGTGTTCGAATATGAATACGGTATATAAATCTTATACTAAGTCTACTGTCGAAATTTCAGCCAAATTGGTTCAGTCGTTGCGGCGTGATTGAGTAATAAACATCCATCCATCCATCCATCCATACGTTCGTCCATCCATCCAACCATATATCCAAATTTTCACATTTATAATACGTATACATATTAATAGAAAGGAAGTTAGGTATACGATGGCCTTCAGTTAAATAGCGTTCAATTGCCACAAGAAAACTACTGAAGACATCTGAAATTGCTGTAATTTGGCTCAGACACGAGGCGTAATCGAGTGAGCTTATCAAATGCAACGTTCATAGTATATTTTTCACTAGTTTACATTTAAATGTTCATTTTATTTACGATGGATGACCTTTTTTTGTGATAATTAGTTGTTTTCCATGACTTCGTCTCCGTCGATTACGGTTTTTAAAAATCTTGTGGAAACTTTTTGATTTTCCGTTGGGACTATCGAATGTAAACGTCTCTTTCGTCAAAATCGGTTTAGTAGTAAGGTCGTGAAAAGGTAACAAATAAATAGATTATCTACTTTCACATCACATCACTGATCACACTAATATTATAAAGGCGAAGTTTTGTATATGTGTGTATATATGGTTGTGTGTATGTTTGTTAGATACTCCTTCAGGGAATAATTCCTTTGGAATGGCGTTAACTCATACCCAGGATTAACACATAGACTACATTTTACCCGGAAAATTAAAGAGTTCCCGTGGAAATAAAAAACCTCAAGTTACGCGAACGAAGTCGCGGGCATCGTGTAGTTTATAATATTGATGAGATGAGGAAAAAAAGCATGGAATTTTCTAAGAATGCCCTTTTTAGTATAATCCAAGTCTTTTACCAATTTTAGCTTTCTATTCTGACCCAGTTAACAAATTACCAAAGTATGCTCTCATGTCCAACAAGGAAAAGCAAATAAGGTATAGAATGTCCGAAACATATTTTGCGACAAAAGGCGTATTATTACTGTTATAAAACAGCAAAATAATGATACCAGTAATATGTATAATGAAAAATGAACCGTTTTTCATCATATTACAGAGCAACTTAAAACCAACGTACAAAGTACGCCCTCGACCTTAATCACGTTTTAAAAAGTAATGGAATAAGTGCTTACATCTTGGCATATGACCAAATTATCGTGCAGTACTTTGCGTCTGTGTAACTTTGAATTTTTTATCTAGTAACTATTTTTTTCCAGCAATGTGACATTTTAAATATAATTATGTAAAATTATTATTAGCCGTGTTTAGTTTAAGTTTTAATTTAGAATTTAGTTTTGTATTATATAAAGTACTAGCTTTAACCCGCGGCTTCACTCACGTTAGGTTCGATTTTTTAACCCCCTATTTAACCCTCTTGGGGTTGAAATTTTCCAAAATCCTTTCTTAGCGGATGTCTACGTCCTAACAGCTACCTGTATACCAAACAGCTCGATCGGTCCAGTGGTTAGAGCTGTGCGTTGATAGATCAGTCAGTCAGTCAGTCAGTCAGTCAGTCACCTTTGCCTTTTATATATTTAGATTATTATTACATATCTAAATAAATAAATAAATAAAAATAATAACGTAAAAAACTTTGTAAACATTCTTTGGATTTCTACTCTGTGTAAATAGAATGGAATATTACAATAATACCAATTAATAATACTTATTTACAATTGACTCCAAAACTTCCGTGTGAAAATCATTCATTTTTGATTTAAACATTTTATTGTTCTGCTGCAAATATTATTCGGCTATTTAAAATAATTTGACTCAAACATTTCCCAATAATTAGGTAGTTCCCAATAATTAGGTATTGAACCGTAAAACAATTTCAACCCCAATTTTAACTCAATTCATTTGTAGCAATTGTACCATAAAATGTGCGTAAATAATGCCATCAGAACTCAATTGTATATATTAATACTGAAAGAATTGAAATCGTGATGTTACAAAGTTTTTTTATTTTTTACTTAATAATTAGGTTGAACATAATCTTTAAACTATACATATCAATGTATAGTTTAAACCTGCCATCAGGCAGGTCTTTTGCGGATGTGATAGTTACAATTTTCAGAGCCTATTGCATCTTGTTTTATACCTGCATCCTGTGACGGTCCACAGGATGCAGGTCGGTAAATTCGGCAATTTACCGACCGCAACGATCTTTCAACGCTCTTCGAGTTCAATATAATAACACATTTAGGATGTTGTTGAAACTCCCTCGATACTGTAGCGCATCAGTGATGTTTGCCGAAGCGTGCGTAAATTAATTTTAAGCAATAATGCGCAAGCTGGGCGGGTTAGCCCCAACAGCATGAAATGTTTACTCTTCCCTAAGTTAAAGTAAATGTAAGCAAATAAAAAAGTACGATCACAATCCTATTAATATTTTCGGAGAAATGCGTGAATAAACACACATACATATAATCAAACATGGACTATGTACTTACACCTATAAAATTTTGTATATTAGTCCTAATAGATTATCATATTGTGTGAATATTTTGCAGTTCCAATATGGATGCAACATACGTACCGAGTTGGAAACCTTTTTTGAAGTCGGTTAAAAAATTATTTTAGATAAACTTATACAAAAAATTTAAGTAAATCACACAGAGTATCTTAATTCCTACGAATTGGGACTCAAAGCCTTCGATCTAAATGTGCTTGAACATGGAAATAACCACGTCTAGCCTAAAATGTTTATGAAACTCTAGAAAAATGTTAGGTTGAAGGAACGGCTATCCTTCTAGTAAATTTACTAGCACCATTACCACTTGGCGTATAGTTGTGAGCAATTTTCTTGGGTGTTTGTTTTCTCCAGAGCATTATTTTTGTGCTATGGTCGCTTGTGTTTACGAGCGTACGGGCCATTTCTGTCGTGTATAGGCATCTGTTCATTTGCTGAGGGAAATAATAAGTTCTGCATATACGACGGTAGAACGAATAAGTGATACCTTATTTTACTGTCTTTTGTCTATGTTTTCATTACATTTTGAGGAGCAGGAACAAAAACAGACTTATCTACACTAACAAAGTTTTACCCATAATCGAACGGAGACTGTATTTACGAGTATTATCTGTTTGGTATAAGCGGTTATGTGTTTGTTACTATTTAGCTGTAACTCAAAAACTGTATCCCCTAACTAACCCTTCTGTACCTTAATGCATCTTTTTATCAGTTAGTATCATTCTTGGTCAGGTTTTTAGATAAGCATATGACTTCGGGGCATAAGAAGGCGCAACAGCAATTTTTTGAATTTTCTTTTACCTTTAACAAGTAGGTACTGGGCCGAATTTGATGCAGTTTTTTGCATTGTAGGAGTATTAGAGAAGTTAAGAAGAAGTTTGCGAAGAAGGTTGGGTAGGGCGCCCCCTAACTGAATTAACTGAACCTAAAAAACTGAAATTGCAACGCCCCGTCCTTTACGCCTAAAGGATGGGGCGTTGCAATTTCAGTTTTTAAAAAAATTTTCTAGTGGCAACCCGTAGTTAAACCCCGTTCTTCGTTCAATCTCGATAGATTGCCTGCCTTCACCTAATCTCTCTCCAGTCGTGTCGAATTACCTACTATTTCGATGACTATGAGAGTGAGGGAATAGAAAGTGCACTTCCGTCTGCAAATATACGTCTAGTGGCTACTTTTCATTGAAATTGGCCGTCACTGGTGATATATTCGATCAGGAGTACGTATATTATTAAATTAATATTATTACTAGCAGAGATCTATATGGTGTGGTAGAGTTCAATAATAGGCATACTGTTATTCATTTTGTGAACATTTCTTATTGAGAAAATAATCGCCTGGGAATATTTAACATTTCCGAGCTATATAAGTAAACGAAGAGCATGGGCGTATATTACCCAAGGAAAAGTTCTGACGACTTTCGAAGTTTCTACTATTTGGCACTGAAACTCGAGTGAGAGGCTTATTACTACAGTTTTACAGTCGCTACAGAGGTTACAGTTTTATACCATTTCGTAGATTATTTCTTACTTTTTCAAAACTATGCCAAAGCAAAATGGAAGGGTTATGATTTTAGCATACATGCATGTATCTATGTATGTTTATATTTAAGTATCTTCCAACGTAGCGCCTACACTAAAGAGATTTGACGAATGAAGGGTCAACTGATTCGTTATTCATATCGAGGCGTTCGATCAGTAGGGTTAGTATACGATTTATTTCGATTGATCGTATTCGTATTCAATGAAATTAGAGTCAAAGTAATATGAGACTTAACTGTATTGATTTAAAGTCACAAATTCTGTATAACCAATTTTAATTTGGAGCGTATCCGTATACGTAAACGTATCAGAATGCACACACGAAATTGAGAGCTTTAAGTCAATAATCTTATGATTCCGTTTACTTTGACGGTAATGTCATCGAATACGAATACGAACGAGCCCACAGAGCAGGAACCCTACCCTAGATCGGAAACTAATAGAAAGCTATATTATTACTATATATATAGCTACTCGTGCTGATTCACTGACTGACTGACTGACTGACTGATTGATCACCTCTCCTGTAAAATTTTGTATGGAAAAATTTTTTTTCACTCACAGTTTCGTATAGAGGACAAAAATTCATTCGGAACAAAAATATGGAGAGAGCTGATGATTGAGGATTTCGGAGACGGGTGAGGAGCACCGGCCAGGGTATCGAAGATAGGTGGGGGGTGTTCAACCAAATGTCACTCGAAACCTCATCCAATTGGCAGAGAGATGAAAAAAAACTCCAAAATGGCGAATTCAAGATGGCGGCCATACAAATTTTGTTTGTGTCTATCTCGGAGAGTATTAGAGATGGAAGAGTGGTTTCTTGGCAAAAGATGATCAGGAGCCGAAGGTCCACTTGATGAACAGAAAAAAAATTCAAGATGGCGGAATTTATTTTTTTCCATACAAAATATATGCAAGACTTTAAAACGGTTCCTTTTCAAAATTTCTGATGGTTTCGTAGAGACGACAAAAATTTATTTGGAGAAAAAATATGGAGAGAGCTGATGATTGAGAATTTCGGAGACGGGTGAGGAGCACGGCTAGGATAACCAAGATAGGTGGGGGGTGTTCAAACAAAAGTCACTCAAAACTTCATCCAATTGGCAGAGAGCCGAAAAAATTTCGAAAATGGCGGATTCAAGATGGCGGCCATACAAACTTCGTCGGTGCCTATCTCGGAGAGTATAAAAGGTGGAAGAGTAGTTCCTTGGAAAAAGATAATCAAGACCCAAAGGTCTACTTGATGAATAGAAAAAAATTAAAGATGGCGGAATTTATTTTTTTCATACAAAATGTATGTAGATACGGTTCTTTTTCGAAATTTCTGATAGTTTCGTATGGAGCACAAAATTTCATTCAGAAGAAAAATATGGAGAGAGCTGATAGTTGAAGATTTCGGAGACGGGTGAGGAGCACGGCCAGGGTATTGAAGATAGATAGAGGGTGTTCAAACAAAAGTCACTCGAAATCTTATCCAATTGGCAATGAGTTGAAAAAAAATTTTAAATGGCGGATTCAAGATGGCGGCCATACAAATTTACTCAGAGAGTGTACAAGATGGAAGAGTGGTTTCTTGGAAAAAGATGACCAAGACCCGAACATCTACTTGGTGAACAGAAAACACGCGGTTCGCTTTAGCGAGCCGCGCACCCACGCGCCCTACTAGTTAATATATATATAGCTACTCGTGCTGATTCACTGATTCACTCACTCACTCACTCACTGACTCATTGATCACCTCTCCTGTAAAATTTTGTATGGAAAAAAATTTTTTCACGCATGGTTTCGTATAGAGGACAAAAATTCATTCGGAGGAAAAATATGGAGAGAGCTGATGATTGAGGATTTCGGAGACGGCTGAGGAGCACCGGCCAGGGTATCGAAGATAGGTAGGGGGTGTTCAACCAAATGTCACTCGAAACCTCATCCAATTGGCAGAGAGCCGAAAAAAAACTCCAAAATGGCAGATTCAAGATGGCGGCCATACAAATTTCGTCGGTGTCTATCTCGGAAACTATAAAACATGGAAGAGTGATTTCTTGGAAAAGGATGATCAGGACTCGAAGGTCTACTTGATGAATAGAAAAAAAATTCAAGATGGCGGAATTATTTTTTTTCCATACAAAATATATATGCAAGACTTTATGCGGCGCCTTTTCAAAATTTATGATGGTTTCGTATAGAGGACAAAAATTTATTTGTAGGAAAAATATGGAGAGAGCTGATGGTTGAGGATTTCGGAGATGGGTAAGGAGCACGGCCAGTATATCGAAGATGGGTGGGGTGTGTTCAAACAAAAGTCACTCGAAACCTCATCCAATTGGCAGGGAGCTGAAAAAAAATTGAAAATGGTGGATTTAAGATGGCGGCCATACAAATTTCGTCGGTGTCTATCTCGGAGACTATGAAAGATGGAAGAGTGGTTTCTTGGAAAAAGATAATCAGGGCCTGAAGGTCTACTTGATGAATAGAAAAAAAATTCAAGATGGCGAATTTTTTTTTATACAATAATAATGGCGAATTGGGAACTATGCAAGAATTTCATACGGTTTCCTTTGCAAAATTTCTGATAATTTGGAGGAAAAATATGGAGAGAGCTGATGATTGAGGATTTCGGAGACGGGTGAGGAGCACGGCTAAGGTATCGAAGATAGGTGGGGAGTGTTCAAACAAAAGTCACTCAAAACCTCATCCAGTTGGCAGGGAGCTGAAAAAAACTTCACAATGGCGCATTCAAGATGGCGGCCATACAAATTTCGTCAGTGTCTATCTCGGTGACTATGAAAGATGGAAGAGTGGTTTTCTGGAAAAAGATGATCAGGACTAGATGGTCTACTGGATGATTAGAAAAAAATTCAAGATGGCGGTATTTATTTTTTTCATACTAAATATATGAAAGACTTTAATACGGTTCCTTTTCAAAATTTCTGACGGTTTCGTATAGAAGACATAAATTCATTTGAAGGAGAAATATGGAGAGAGCTGATGATTGAGGATTTCGGAGACGGGTGAGGAGCACGGTCAGGGTATTGAAGATAGGTTGAGGGTGCCCAAACAAAAATCACTCGAAACCTCATCCAATTGCCAATGAGCTGAAAAAAAAACCCACCAAAATGGTGGATTCAAGATGGCGGCCACACAAATTTCGTCGATGTCTATCTTAAAGAGTGTACAAGTTGGATTAGTGGTTTTGTGGTAGAAAATGATCAGGCCCTGAAAGTCTAAGAGCAGAAAAACCGCGGTCCGCTGCAGCGGGCCGCGCACCCACGCACCCTACTAGTTAATATATATATAGCTACTCGTGCTGATTCACTGATTCACTCACTCACTCACTCACTGACTCATTGATCACCTCTCCTGTAAAATTTTGTATGGAAAAAAATTTTTTCACGCATGGTTTCGTATAGAGGACAAAAATTCATTCGGAGGAAAAATATGGAGAGAGCTGATGATTGAGGATTTCGGAGACGGCTGAGGAGCACCGGCCAGGGTATCGAAGATAGGTGGGGGGTGTTCAACCAAATGTCACTCGAAACCTCATCCAATTGGCAGAGAGCCGAAAAAAAATTCCAAAATGGCGGATTCAAGATGGCGGCCATACAAATTTCGCCGGTGTCTATCTCGGAGACTATAAGAGATGGAAGAGTGGTTTCTTGGAAAAAGGTGATCAGGACCCGAAAGTCTACTTGATGTATTAAAAAAAAATTCAAGATGGCGGCTTTTTTATTTTTTCATACAAAATATATGCAAGACTTTAATACGGTTCTTTTTCAAAATTTCTGATGGTTTCCTATAGAGGACAAAAATTCATTTGGAGAAAAAATATGGAGAGACCTGATGGTTGAGGATTTCGGAGACGGGTGAGGAGCACGGCCAGGGTATCGAAGATAAGTGGGGAGTGTTCAAACAAAAGTCACTCGAAACCTCATCCAATTGGCAGGGAGCTGAAAAAATCTCCAAAATGGCGGATTCAAGATGGCGGCCATACAAATTTCGTCGGTGTCTATCTCGGAGACTATAAAAGATGGAAGAGTGATTTCTTAGAAAAAGGTGATCAGGACCCGAAGGTCTACTTGATGAATAAAAAAAAATTCAAGATGGCGGAATTTATTTCGCTATACAAATTATATGGCGAATTTATTACGGTTCCTTTTCCTGATAGTTTTGTATAGAGAACAAAAATTACTTCAGAGGAAAAATATTGAGAGCGCTGATGATTGAGGATTTCGGAGAAGGGTGAGGAGCACGGCCAGGATATTGAAGATAGGTGGGGGGTGTTCAACCAAATGTCACTCGAAACCTCATCCAATTGGCAGAGAGCCGAAAAAAAACTCCAAAATGACGGATTCAAGATGGCGGCCATACAAATTTCGTCGGTGTCTATCTCGGAAACTATAAAAGATGGAAGAGTGGTTTTATCGAAAAAGATGATCAGGACCCGAAGGTGTACTTGATGAATAGAAAAAAAAATTCAACATGGCGGATTTTTTTTTTTTCATATAAAATGTATGCAAGACTTTGATACGTTCCTTTCCGCTGATGGTTTCATATAGAAGACAAAAATTCATTTGGAGGAAAAATATGGAGAGAGCTGATGATTGAGGATTTCGGAGACGGGTGAGGAGCACGGCCAGGGTATTGAAGATAGGTTGAGGGTGCCTAAACAAAAATCACTCGAAACCTCATCCAATTGGCAATGAGCTGAAAAAAACCCAATAAATGGCGGATTCAAGATGGCGGCCACACAAATTTCGTCGATGTCTATCTTAAAGAGTGTACAAGTTTGTGGAATAGTGGTTTTGTGGTAGAAAATGATCAGGCCCTGAAAGTCTAAGAGCAGGAAAACCGCGGTCCGCTGCAGCGGGCCGCGCACCCACGCACCCTACTAGTTACTATATATATAGCTACTCGTGCTGATTCACTGATTGACTCACTCACTCACTCATTGATCACCTCTCCTGTAAAATTTTGTATGGAAAATTTTTTTTTCACTCACAGTTTCGTATAGAGGACAAAAATTCATTCGGAAGAAAAATATGGAGAGAGCTGATGATTGAGGATTTCGGAGACGGGTGAGGAGCACCGGCCAGGGTATCGAAGATAGGTGAGGGGTGTTCAAACAAATGTCACTCGAAACCTCATCCAATTGGCAAAGAGCCGAAAAAAAACTCCAAAATGGCGGATTCAAGATGGCGGCCATACAAATTTCGTCGGTGTCTATCTCGGAGAATATAAGAGATGGAAGAGTGGTTTCTTGGAAAAAGGTGATCAAAGCCCGAAGGTCTACTTGATGAATAGAAAAAAATTTCAAGATGGCGGAATTAAATTTTTTCCATACAAAATATATGCAAGACTTTATACGGTTCCTTTTCAAAATTTCTGATGATTTCGTATAGAGGACAAAAATTCATACGGAGGAAAAATATGGAGAGAACTGGTGGTTGAGGATTTTGGAGACGGGTGAGGAGCACAGCCAGAGTTTCAAAGATAGGTGGGTGATACTCGAACAAAAGTCACTCGAAACCTCATCCAATTGGCAGGGAGCTGAAAAAAAATTCAAAATGGCAGATTCAAGATGGCGGCCATACAAATTTCGTCGTTGTCTATCTCGAAGACTATGAAAGATGGAAGAGTGGTTTCTTGGAAAAAGATGATCAGGACCCGATGGTCTACGTGGTGAATAGAAAAAAATTCAAGATGGCGGATTTTTTTTTTTCATATATAATGTATGCAAGACTTTGATACGTTCCTTTCCGCTGATGGTTTCGTATAGAGGACAAAAATTCATTTGGATGAAAAATATAGAGGGAGCTGATGATTGAGGATTTCGGAGACGGGTGAGGAGCACGGTCAGGGTATTGAAGATAGGTTGAGGGTGCTCAAACAAAAATCACTCGAAACCTCATCCAATTGGCAATGAGCTGAAAAAAACACCAAAATGGCGGATTCAAGATGGCGGCCACACAAATTTCGTCGATGTCTATCTTAAAGAGTGTACAAGTTGGAATAGTGGTTTTGTGGTAGAAAATGATGAGGCCATGAAAGTCTAAGAGCAGAAAAACCGCGGTCCGCTGCAGCGGGCCGCGCACCCACGCGCCCTACTAGTATATATATATATTCGTTCATCATTCTGAAAAATTTATAATACAGGGTGAATTTTTAATCCGTGCGAAATTTTTTATAATCTATAATTATATAAAAAGGCTTGTCCTGACTGACTGACTGACTGACTGACTGACGATCAACGCACAGCCTAAACCACTGAAGTTAGAAACTTGAAATTTTGACAGTAAGTTCCTTTTATGACGTAGGCGAGCACTAAGAAAGGATTTTTCGAAATTCGCCCCCCAAGGGGGTAAAAAGGGGGGTTAAAGTTTGTATGAAACTCCGTCATTTTTCGAGTTATACTCATGAAATTCGGTATTTAGGCTTTAAATTGAAAACAAAAAAGTACGTGTTTCACAGTTTTTAAAAATTCTACCCCCTAAGGGGTTAAATAGGGGTTGAATGTTTGTATAATACTCCTTCGTTCTTCAAGTTATTTTTCAAGTTACGTTTATGAAACTTGATATTTTGGCTCTTGATTAAAAATAAAGAATTACGTATTTTACATTTTTTTTAAATTCTCCCCCCAAGGGGGTAAAAAGGGGGGTTAAAGTTTGTATGAAACTCCGTCATTTTTCAAGCTATACCCATAAAATTCGGTATTTAGGCTTTAAATTGAAAACAAAAAAGTAAGTGTTTCACACTTTTAAAAAATTCTACCCCCTAAGGGATTAAATAGGGGTTGAATGTTTGTATGATAGTCCTTCGTTCTTCAAGTTATTTTTCAAGTTATGTTTATGAAACTTGATATTTTGGCTCTTGATCAAAAATAAAGAATTACGTATTTTACATTTTTTGAAAATTCTCTCCCCAAGGGGGTAAAAAGGGGAGTTTCAATATTCATAGTTAAGACAGGACAACGTCTGTCGGGTCCGCTAGTAAATCTATATATATAAAAAGAAAGATTGACTGACTTAATGATCTATCAACGCACACCTTACATGGATGGATCGGGCTGAAATTGGACATTGGTTGTGTGTGTCGTGTCTGTATAAGTGTGCGCGAGAGCTTACTCGCGCCTGACCGCTCCCACCTAAGCTCCTTACAGACACGACACCTACACAATGTGCATGTACACGACGTAACCACAAGTAAAGCTTCCGTAACTGCGTGAGATACACGTACTATACAAAAAATATTTCAAAAAAAAAAAAAAGATATAGAACTATGAATGGAAAAATGTTCTTTTAACGATACAGAACCACAAAAAAAAATCTGCATCGCAAAAAAAATTCCTGTATTACCCTTCCAAAATTAATTTTCCCCGAAAGTGCTAAGGCGAAGCTTCGCAGAAAGGCGTATTGCTCGTATGGAAGTACGATTAAATTCCACGCTAAAATGATGAATATAATAATAGGCACCCATAATAGCTCTTATCTATTGTATATCCAGTATCGTACCTACTTGATCGTTGGGCCATTATTATTTTGCTTTTATATAACTTAGCCACGGGTTTGAACGCGTGGTCGTAAGTATTCATAAAAAAAAACAATCATTTTAAATAGTTTACAGCGAACAAAACAAAAAAATATTCAAATCGGTCAAGCCGATTTTGAGTTTTAGCCACGGATGTTCAATCACGCCGCAACGACAACCGATTTGGTTGAAATTTGGCACAGAGATAGATTAAGTCTGGAATAACACATAGACTACTTTTTATTCCGTCAAATCAAAGAGTTTCCGGGGGAATTCTAAAACTAAATCCACGCGAATGTTTCCAAATAAAACAGGTTCTGCATTTCTTACAAAACCAAATCCAAGTTCGAAGTGCCAGTCCCACTGCTAAGAATCATAATCATTACTCATGAGAAACGCCATTTTATCGCATAATAACCGAGAAAATTATAGTATCGCGTGGCGACAATAACGACTTTTCGACCGGTCGAAAAGTGTCATATAATTGGATTGTTTTCTGTACGAGCTGTTTGATGGTCAATAAAAAAGCAATGTATTTTGAGAGAGACAGAGTAAATAATATTGTGGTTGAATGTATACATAGACTTGTAAAATATACAATATCATCATCTCTAACTATGTGCCGTTACAATTTCGGCTTCTTGACTCGTTGAGCTCGGTATAAGCTAAAAAAATATACTGAAGGGCGATTTCATCAATGCAAAATAAGTCTTATTCAATGCATTTGTTTCAATAAAAGATCGAAAAAATGACAAAAATTACAAAAATTCAGAAAAGATGCTAAGTTCAGGTTTTTTCCAAGTTTTTTCATATGATTAGCTTTTTTCTGACCAATTTATAGTCATTACATAGGTAAACTAGCGGACCCGACAGACGTTGTCCTGTCTTAAGTTTTTTTACATCCTCTTTGACGAAATTGGCAGCACGCATTCTGTCAATGTTATGTCAAACGCCATAAGGTTACATCAAAAAAGTTTGAATTGTAAAAGCGGTTACATTAGAAATAATTTAATATGGTGGTTAATATTTCTTAGATTTTCTAATTTTCCGCGCAATTTTCTTAATTTTTTCTTTCATAAGAACCTTCTCCTAACAATAACAAACACAATAAAAAAAGAATTAGCGAAATCGGTCCAGCCGTTCACGCGTGATGCGCTTACCAACACATTAAGCGATTCATTTTTATATATTAGAAGATACATTGTACTAGAATTTCATATAAATATAAGAGGTACTTAAAATGGCTTTTGTCATTTTAAATTTTTATGACTATGCTAAGCGAAGATTACTGGGAAGTTTAACCACCTCCTGTACATTATGTTAATAGAGAATGCCTACTGTACTTACATAAAGAAAACATTTTACTCAAGGGAACAAACACGATACACTACGTCACGGAAATAAGAAATTTTTTTACCGTTTGTAGTAGAGATCAAAATGTTACGCCCGCCGCGAAAAAATGTAAACTTTCCAAATGGTTTATTTTGCACGTCCGACTTTTTGTTAATACACAGGGTGCGTTGGCGTAGGGAAAGTTTACGAGGGTAGGCAAGTATGACGCATGAGGAATAAATTACTTTTACTCGTTTGTCGGTGTTTGTCTCCCTGTCAAAGTTCAACACCCTCGGTTGTGTAACTATTGTATCGTTTTTGGGGCGCGTAATAATACCAGTGGCTTTCAATATTAGCACATGGAATGATAGTTACTATATCAAAAAATACAGCAGTAAGGAGAATACCGATTAGATGAATCGATAGAGAATTTTTTTCTAAATCAGGTAGCATTGAAAATCGTATTTGGCCTAATGTTGGTTAACGAAGTCATAGCTTGAGTGCAGAAGTATGCACGGTTTCGTGACCGGAACAAAAGAAAAAACAATTTGATACCGGAGATTAGGTTTCGGTTTCGATTTCTTGGCCTGATAAAGAGTTAAATCATTTCTTTGCTAAACCAGGATTTAACCAGTTCACTGATTTTTTTAGTTCATTAATCATTTAATTGATAAAAGTATTTCATGCTCTTTGAAGTTGGTACAACTCGTTTAATGTCGTCAGTAGTACACAATATACAAAATTATTAGTATAATACCTAAAAAGGATATCCTAATAACAAAGGTTTGTATGTTGAAAGCATACAGTGAAGGCAGTATGCAAATTGCTTCTAGCAAGTTTACTTTATATCACTAGTTGATAATGTATTTTCTGGTACCAGAGAATTATCATATTGCTAGAGCTCCAATCTTTTTCCGACTGGGGTTTAGGTTTGCTAGTTGCAGTATTTGAGATGCTGCGAATTGGCGCTGAGATTGTTTTAACTTCTCTGTCATTGTAATCACTATCTTTCAACCTCTAGAGTTAGAAGTTAGATTTTAAACGTTAATAATTACTATTAAAGTAATTAACGTTTAACTTCTAACAGCGAATTTGTCAAAAAAGTTTATAGAAGACCAAAACAATATGTCTCCTTATTAACTGTATGTAGTCTTTATTTTTGTTACGAAAATATAATCAAACAATTTTAGGTACAACAGTAATAGTTTGTTACATAATAAATGGTCATATTTTCTACAAAAAAAAAACAAAACAGCTCGAAAAATTGATGTTAAAGAATTTTTGGAAATGGAATTTTTGCCTTAATTTAGATAAGCAACTTTACATGGTGTAAAAAGTAAAGCAGTTTTAGTCAGATAAAGTTAGAGCAAAAACGGTAAACAATGTTAATAAGTTCGAAGCTTCCATTTTTATAGTTGTTGGGTGGAACTGGTGGGAGAGCGTTTTTGATATACCTATATCTGCTGTTCCAGAGTCTATTATCTCAATGTCTGAAACCGTCACAGGCAGTCTTCCCAAGTGAAGCCTATTTTGCTGGATGGCTTTATCAGCAACCGGATGCAGCCTCCACTCGGCAAACTAATTAATGTTCTACATTCACTTACATGAGGCTACGAGTTTGTAACATTGTTGCAGACTTCTAGTGCGGGTCGGCATTGAGGACTTATATTCATCTCAAATCATCGCCAAATAAGAATCTGCGTCTTTCACCTGAATTATACCCGCTTCCGCGACCCGCTCTTTTCCCACTCTGTACGTCTTACTATTTTACTAATATTACAAATGCGAAAATGTATTTGTTTTTTGGCTCGTCTTTTATTTACGCTGCAACAGAACTACTTTTTCAATGATGAATCAATCTCAAATATACGGGTCTAGGCCTAGAAAGAACTATATAAGTTACTAATTATGTTCAATTTCATTTCAAGGATTTTTATTTTGTTGTACCTATTAGATCATTAAGCTATTATTCATGAAACATAATCTCAGCATTGCATTTGTGTTAGTTCACACCGATAGTGTAGAGTGGCAACAGGCTTAGGCGCCACGTGTCAGTTAGTTCAGCTTTTTACATCCAGTTACTACATTAAGTAATCGCTCAACTTTTACTCGATCAAAATTATTATTAATTAAGAATTTAGTGTTACTTTTCAAGCCAAAATAGATCGTGCTAAATTAGTCGTTAATAGTACCTCGGTATAACAATGAACTTTTGAGAACACGTCATGTGACTCCATAATTTAAATTAACGATTTACGCACAGTTTACGTTAGGTACCCTGAAAGTTACAGAGCCTTTGAAATAACAGTCACTGTTCAAAATGACAGCTATTTGTCATTTAAATTAATGATTTATTAATCGAGCTTTAATGCAACCGAGAGTGAAAGTATTTGAATTTCTGTTAAGGATTTATGTCGCCTGAAAAAAATCGCTTCATTTACAACTTTTCACTTAACGATTCCGCCTTACAAACTCGATCTCGCTTTATCAATTGTCAAAGTTTAAAAACTTAATCCACTTAAGGACCCTTTTCGGCAGCCAGCACTGCGCATGACGTTGCCCTAGCGGGAAAACCAAGGACATTCTGCGAATCAACTCGACGCGCGCTGGTCGCTCCGGTCTGTCTTTCCATAATGGAATTTGGACTCGCTCGACGAGTCGTGAGTTGTGACTTGTAAACAACGTGCTTATCAACTGACGGATACATTCGAAATTCAAATTTTAAAAGTTTTAAATCCATTCGAAACTTTGAGTGTTCTTTTTTTAATTCTCATTTTATCGTGTGCCAGTACTAACGATGAAGATAAGAAAAAGAATGACTGTGTTCTTTCATTCGTGACTGTTTCTGACTGAAGTGCTTGTGAAGTTCTGAACGATAGATATAGATACCTATTATGTAATGAGATAAGTGCTCCAAGGCCTAACAATGAAGATTTTAACGCTAATAGCGTTGTGCGGTAAGTAATTAATGAAATATGCAAATGGAAGGAGTAAACCCTGTTAGTTTGATTAGAGATTAAGTGTTTAAGTTAATTAATCTTTTAGGACCGATACATATTATCCAGCCAATTATGTTTAGAAAATATGAGCAACCGAATTAGCACCAGTGCACTTCACAGAATCAAAGATCACGTCTTAAAGGGAAGAACCCTATTTTTATATGCATAAAAATTTTAAACAATTTGAATATTGTATAGAAAAAGCAAACGGATTGGCTTAATTCTGTTCGAAAGTAGGAAGCTAAAAAATATTAATGAAATTGAAAACCGTGTGAAAATAATACTTATTTATAACGCTTGTTCCATTTTCACGGGCTTTTTTGTGTGTATAGTATATATACTATAAATAAATCTTTAACTCGTTTACTTAATTTTATTATTCTTAGGGCTGATTTCACCAACGTAAAATGAATCCTATCCTAGCGTACTAAAAATCTGCCAAAATATAAAGATATTTTGGCAGATTCTTAATACAAAAACACTTATTTTATACTACTATAAAAAATACTTATTTTATGTTTGTGATATCGGCCCTTAAAGAAAAAATAAAGTAATTATTTGAAGGGATGGATTAATAAAGATCTATATTATTTCAACTTTTGATTTGTCTTCAAAACATGGTATAACTTCCATAAATAATAATAATTTTAGAAACTTGCTAAGAAAGCTGTGTAAATTACATGAGGCAACTAGCAACCTCAATACAAAACTTGACCTCTCAGGTAGAAAATGGGGAAAACATTTCAACGAGGAACAAATAAGGTTCCCACTCAGTACAAAGCTACAACAAGCTGCAGCGTTGGATTTAAGGATAACTTTAAAGTATTCACAGACGTTCTCGTATTCTCTTCATTATCTCTACTTAGTTGTCATATTTATTTGTATGCGATTGACTTTACTCAGAAGCCACTAGACCAATAAAAATGAAACTTTCCAAAGTAAAAGTAAAGCTTGTGATAGGAGTGGTATATTAAGCAATAGCCATCCATTAGATAGATGAACAAGTAGGTATCGACTTTTTAATTTCAAATTTTTTTTTTTAATTAAAATTACTACAGTATTTTATCCATAAAAATAGTTCTACATGAGTTTACTGTGTCTGTAAAATGCTTTGTGACCCTTTAACTATTCATTTACATAGATATTGGGTAGGTATTTCAGTGGTTTCTCACAAAATTATTATGAACAGTGAAAATTAGGGATGAATCTTTTCTCTTTGATGTGCAAATTGAAAAACGCACGAAATATCGTTTTGTATTCCGTTTTTCATTTAAAAAGAAAAAGGCCTTTTATATTTAAATATCAAACTTCCATCTTCCTTTTATATTATAGAAAAAGCTTACTGCAACGACACGTTTAAAAAACCTTAATTTCGGGCGGACCTGCTTTCACGTATTTTCTGAGGCAAGCGATTTGGCAACGGTGTTTTTCGATAGATAAATCAATTTTTCCTCAGTTTAGTAGGTAGAAATAACCGTATGTTCGCTTACAGAAGTAAAGAAAATTAATGACGTGGAAACATTGAGTACGACAATATGTGAGTAAAAGTTTTTCTTGGTCTGAGTAAAACTTCGTATAGGGCCATATTTATTTAGAGGTTTTATGAATGAGCTTCACGTTAATTTATCGTTTTCAAATAGTTTTATTTAGCAGTAACTGATTATATAGCTGTTACTTGTGCAGTATTTTTTTATATATCGCCGAAAGAACCACAAGCAGTTAGGAGATTTTATATTATTTTATTACCAAGAAAATATACATCAAATTTTAATTACAAATATACTCTACTTCATGGAACAAAACGAGAACATGAGAATTCAAATTTTTTTAAACACATAGGTACAGTATGAAGTCAAGGGCGCTTTACTTGTGGTTATGTCGTATACATGCACATTGCGTAAGTGTGCGTGTCTGGTAGGACCCTAAGTGGGAGCGATCAGGCGCGAGCAAGCGCTTGCTCACACTTATATATACGACACACACACAACCATGAGTCACGAGCCCTCGTGAAATTAAAGAACTATACCATATTATTAGCTAAACCTTGGAAGGTAGTTGAAAGTATAGGTATATCTTTTCATCTTTTTGCAGCACGCCTTTCACCGCGACATTACCGTGAGTCACTGAATCATTTCTCTTTATTCGTCATTGAATTTCAGCGCGGCACCGAGACACTAAGTAACACTGGATTAACCATAAAGCAAATGCTAAATTTCGATAGAGTCCATTACAAAGCAAGTATCATCGTCCACTTTCGTACCCTAATTTGAAGAGATAGTGTTTTATTTTTATAATATAGCAAGTGATTTTTTTGCCTTTCATAAGTTACGAGTAATTTGACGATGAAAGATGTTGTTATTGCAACATAGTTTCATGTAAATTTCTTTCTGTAATTGTAATGGACTTACTTAGCTGGTTCAGTAGCCCAACGGTCAAAGTGTGGACTGAAAAAACTAAAAGGTCACAAGTTCGAGCCTTACCCGTTGCACTATTGTCGTACCCACTCCTAGCACAAGCTTTTTGCTTATTTGGAGGGAAGAGGAGACTATTAGTTCAGTTCAGCTTGGCTAATAATCTTTTTTTTTTTTTGTTACAAGATAGGCTTGCGCTTTATGATAATCAATGGTGGAAAGCACTGATGAAATCTAGGTTAGAGAGCGCTTATCTAGAAAGTGCCCATTGACTTGCTTTGAAGTTACTCAAATTATACGTAGCAGGTAACACGGACGCCTTAAGGGCATTCCACACCTTAGCTGTTCATAAATGTTACGCTACGTATGAGATACATTAAGGAAAGTTAACATTTCATTTTGAACTTAGATAGTTTTGTATTACAGTATCTAAAGCTGAGTATATTGAAGCTTCTTCTATTGCCCTGTAATATTTGCAGGATCATTGTATGCAGGCAGTTTTGCATTCACTATTTTCATTTAAATTCAGCTTTTTCAGTAAACACGCGAGGTACTCTAGCGTTGGTGCTATCAATTCGAAACATGCACAACCATTTTTTGTGTAGCGATTCCGCCAATAGCTTGTTAAAGCGCTGTCAACAATATGTAACATGTCAACTGTTATCGCTGCAGCGTTATTTCGATGTACAAACTACGGCACGGAAGCGGTGAAGTGATAACAAGTTACATACATACATATATCGGGTTGCTAACCTACCTAACTTTGCAGGGTTGACAAGTGTAAATTTAAAGCACATCTGACATCTGATAACTGGTATAGGTACAAAGGTTTAATTCATTGACCAATTCATGTCAAGATGACAAGATAGTTATTGACTGCGATCCCACCTAATGGTGAGTGACGATGCAACCTACAGCCTGCAGTATAGCCTGAACCGATCTTGGAATAATTTGGCACAGTGATAGCTTGCATTCTGAGGACGGGCTAACTAACTTTTTATCCCCGAAAATCAAAGGATTTCTGCGCGATTTTTAAAAACCTCAATACGCGAAGAAGTCGCGGACTCTATCTATTTTTGTTTATATAAACCAAAATAGACGTATTAAAATAAGAACGGACCGTTTTTCATTCCCTACTATAAAATATACAACACAATTAATAACTACTGATTACATATTATTTTTTACATTATCTGGATCTGCCTCACAAACAACGGGTTGTATGTGCCTATAGCATAACTACTTATTCAACGTTTACTAGCATAATATTGATTAAGGTATTATCATGTTAGCCCCAACATAATGCGGTTTAATGATTCGTAACAGAAGATTCGCGTCAGTAACTTTGCAAACAGGAAATTTTCGCTATCCGTAGGGCTGCTACGAATGATGCTACGAATAATATTGTGTATGTTTCTGTTTGCAATATTTTACAAAAATAGCCAAGAGTATTGATGCTATGGTACAATAGCAATTGGGTATTTGACTGTTGTTAAATGAGGATATTCATTCATTACAATCGAAAGTTAACATGTAAGAATAACGTTTGTAACTAAAACAGAAATAAATAAATCAGTCAAAAAAAAGTTATAAGCTGCGACTGTATCTGTCAGAAAAGTCTGATAGTGCGTGGGCGCCGATTTTTTATATATCCAAAGCACAGCAAAAGCTGCAAATGACCACAGTAATTACATTAATGGTTTGCAATTTTCCTTCCTTAAAAAGTGAAAAAAGGAAATCCCCGAGAAAATATTAATGTAAGTATCAGCTCTCAGTGGGACTGCTTTTGTATTTTTAAATCACGGTGTTCCTAAAATCCCCCTTAATTCCTTTTTATGAAGCAGGAAATAGTACATTATGAACCATTTTATTCTCTTTAAGGGAAAATAAATTTCAATATGTTACTGATAGACCAGGGTAGATCCCTTTAAAAATAATAAAAAGTGAAAAAAAATAGTAGTAGGATGAAACCCATTAGAAAAGGAGGGGAATATTATAAAGATGAAAGGAAAAATAATTTACGGGCGATCTGAGGTCGGGAAGGGGTGGGGGTGAGTTTTTAAGGGGGAAAAACGGTTTTTCTCGATTTCCGGCAAAACTAAAAGTCCTATCGAAAAAAGTCAAATGGCAAAGTTGTAGGTAATAAAAAGATCTAAAACTTTTGTATTTACACTTTTTTCACATAACCTCAAAATTTATGTGAAAAATTCAAAAAACCCTGTTTTTGGTTTTTTATTTTTATCTTTTACAAAAATTATTTTTTTTTAACGAAATTTGGTGAAAACTTACCTTTTTATGTCCCAAATACGCTGTAATTTATTTGATTAAAAATATTTATTTTTTCACCTTATTTTGAATTAATATCGAAAAAACACCCTAATTTTCAATCGAAAAGTCACCCGTCAAAATATCAGCTTTTTTCAAAAAGTTGGTATGTTTTCTGTTCGTTGAAATCTCTACTTTCCGATGGTGAAAAAAAAAATATATGTTACTACAGTAAATCTTCTCAGAAAATAATTTCAATCTTTAGGTTATGTTACGTTAAGCATTCTATTTTTTAAAGAAAATATTACGATTTTAATGTTTGAGTTTATTTTCTTGAAGATAATTGTGACAAGTTTACTTAAAAAAATAAAACAAACATTTTTATCTGTATCAATCAACTCAAACATTAAAATCGTAATATTTTCTTTAAAAAATAGTATGCTTAACGTAACATAACCTAAAGATTGAAATTATTTTCTGAGAAGATTTACTGTAGTAACATATATTTTTTTTTTCACCATCGGAAAGTAGAGATTTCAACGAACAGAAAACATGCCAACTTTTTGAAAAAAGCTGATATTTTGACGGGTGACTTTTCGATTGAAAATTAGGGTGTTTTTTCGATATTAATTCAAAATAAGGTGAAAAAATAAATATTTTTAATCAAATAAATTACAGCGTATTTGGGACATAAAAAGGTAAGTTTTCACCAAATTTCGTTAAAAAAAAATAATTTTTGTAAAAGATAAAAATAAAAAACCAAAAACAGGGTTTTTTGAATTTTTCACATAAATTTTGAGGTTATGTGAAAAAAGTGTAAATACAAAAGTTTTAGATCTTTTTATTACCTACAACTTTGCCATTTGACTTTTTTCGATAGGACTTTTAGTTTTGACGGAAATCGAGAAAAACCGTTTTTCCCCCTTAAAAACTCACCCCCACCCCTTCCCGACCTCAGATCGCCCGTAAATTATTTTTCCTTTCATCTTTATAATATTCCCCTCCTTTTCTAATGGGTTTCATCCTACTACTATTTTTTTTCGTTTTTAAAGGGATCTACCCTGGTCTATGAGGGCCCTTTATAAGATAACGAGTACTGCCTGAGGCTTCCCAAGCGCGTAGAATTTGATTTTCATGCAAAGATAGGTATGTTACTTCTTTTATACCTATATCAGCATTTTATTAGGTGAATTTCTTCATATCACAGAAGAGGGTTTGGATAACCAACGGATTGGGTACGGGTGCCAACGGGATCCTATTACTAAGCCCGCTGTCCGTCCGTCTGTCAGCGGGCTATATCTCATGAAAGTACTCAGCTGTTACTAGCTGAATAACGGTGGTTATTTATTGGAATTATAATCCAGCGGGGTTCCAAATATCCTCCGTAGATACGGAGGATATATAAGTAGATACTTGCCTCTTTATTATAAAATATTATCACTTAATGGTATTCAAAAATTTAGCTCTATTAAAAGTAAATACTGGAAAAGTTTTCCTTTAGTTTTTACTCGAGTAAGCTGTAGAAAAGACTAACTTGCATTCGATTACCAACCGGAAAGAGAACTACTTTTGTAACAGTTTGCCAGAAAGTTTCTTGTTGATTTTATTAAATGAGCTGAATTCATTTCGCCGCTTTCAGAAAATTTGAGTTTTATGGCGGACTTTTTTATTGGATCATTTGGGGCCGATTTCAATAACATAAAATAAGTCTTATCCGAGCGTAAAGATATTTTTGACAGTATTTGTATTGAGAACCTGCCAAAATATCTTTACCCTCGTATAAGACTTATTTTACGTTGATGAAATTAGCCCTAAGGAGCCGAAAACTGTGAGTTCACATTGTTAGATAGTTTTTTTAAGGAAAATCAGCCATGTTCAGCGTGAATTCTATTCCCTTTCTCCTCTAACTAAGCATAAAGCTTGTTCACTCCGGACACATTCCTACAAGATTCCAACTAACAAATTATTTGCCTTCCTCATTAAAAATTCTGCACGTGTAAACATTGTCGG
This sequence comes from Hipparchia semele, assembly GCA_933228805.2. NCBI lineage: Eukaryota > Metazoa > Arthropoda > Insecta > Lepidoptera > Nymphalidae > Hipparchia > Hipparchia semele. The sequence continues at coordinate 5,911,756 of OW121721.1, read as the reverse complement.
TATATATCACTGGAATGTGTTCTGAATTATCATTTAGAGAAATTTATTTAGATTTTTAGACCGTAATTTAAACATTATGGGTTGTATAATAGTTTTTTCGGGCACTATAAATTGGTAATAAACAATAATTAACAAACTGTTTGAGAAATCTATTTTCTAAGATAAGTTTGTGTGAACTAATGCAATGACAATCACTACTGAGTTCCGTGTGTCGATTCCCTAAAAATGATTGCATCAGTGTAACGGTCGCAATGGTTTATGATTGACTGAATTTTTGGTGTTCTTGCTGTATCAATGCATTTTAACTAATAGCGAGAAGGTACCAATCAGTGGTCAATGCTATCGCTACGCTGATGCAATCATTTTTAGAGAATCGAATATCTCGAATTAGAAGGGCTTAGGCAATAGTCCACCAATTCATACATAGTAGTGTTGAAAACTCCATAGAAAACTCTCAGCAAGTTTTCTCAACTCAACTCCTCACGACGATTTCCTTACAGTTACCGTTTAACCGTTAAAGCAAATGATATTTAATTAATTGCTAAACACGCAAATAACCTCGATAGCCTAACGGTTGAGCGTACTAAAAACTGAAAGATCGCAGGTTCGAACTCCGCCCGGTGCACTATTGTCGTACCCACTCCTAGCACAAGTTTTCCGCCTATTTGGAGGGGACAGGAGGATTTCAGCTTGGCTAATATTATTTGTCGATCGAATTCTCTATCTCTCGAAGAAAAAGAGGTAAAAGTGTTACCGACTAGGCGATCACCACTTAAAACCTATTTCCCATTAGCTGAATACATTATTCATGATTCGAAATGTGTCAAACTGTTTTTGCTTCAAGTAAATAAATTTAACAAGGGTTACCGATTCCATTAAATATTAAGGACCGATTAAGTCCATGTTGAAGAGCTAAGCCTACCCACATTATGCCATTACAAAACGTAATCGACGTATCTTTTAAAGGCAGAGGAAAACCAGCCAAGGTTAAGTTAAATACTAAAGTTCTTTGACCATATACGATTTTCCCTTGCACCCATGGGTGGGAGAAGCCAGTTCTTTTTTTTTTTTTAATTTAATAATTGCAAGTCGTGAATTTTGAGTAGCAGTGAACTTTGGCTTTATCTGAATAAACGCATTCGGTAATCATGTTTTTGTTACTTTTTTTCTGAATTTTAATGCGGTGTTTTACATTGCTTGCTTCGTACTTCGGGGAAGAGTACTAACTAATTTACCCTACAGCCGTTAAACATAATTAACTGGACATGATGACACTACAGTCGTATTTTTAATTGTATAAAAACTACTGAGCCGATTTTGATGCTATTTGTTCTTTATATAAAACTACTACCTCAGAGCAGGTTCTTAGATATGGTAGGTCATCAGAGGACACTGCAGATGGCTGACGATTTTGCAAAACTTTATAAGTATCTTTGTTTCATAGCAACTATTTCATAAAATGACGCTAATATGAAATATTAAAGGGTTGGTTGAAATATTTCCATATAGTTTCAGATTGTATTCAATAATTTGCAAATAATACAGTGAAATTAATGGATCGGTATTCAGATTAATTTTTTAAAATCCTAGTGTTAGATATTTTCTGCTTCCACTATAAAAATTCTATAGTATTGTATTCTATTCAAAATTTTCAGTTTAAAGTTTCTGGCTCAGGCTTAGTTATACACTTCGTTACAACTAAGCGTATACAAACACCTATTCCAAATTCACTTTCGCTACAGTTGTAAACATCTGAACGGTATTTATGCAAGAGGTTTACAGTAAATGTAATTAGAGAAGCAGCCAGTTTAATCCTGTCAAAACCCGGAGTTCGAAATAACATTCGTCGAGAGTTCGTTAACATCTTTAAATTAATTTTCGCGAAATTCGTCAATTGGGACGGAATAAGGCTCCGTCTTCAGCATAAACTTGGCACGAAGCCAGGCGTATACTGAATGTTTCCATTTATTCTTTCTTAAGCGACGTATTTAGTATTTTCAAATATTCCTTTCGTAGTACCTCAATAAAAGTACTAACTAACATTTTTTATACTATTTTACAAAGATATGACATGACTTATCTGCTCTACATTAGTTTTTACACAGAATTCTTTCTTTAGTATGTTATTGAGTAATAATTCTAATCAATATTTTTTACGGAAAAAGATTTAAAAATGAATTAGATGTAATGTAATGTTTGAGACTCTGGGCCCATGGTCATTGGACATGAAGAATTTTATGAATGTCGTGTCCGAAAAACTGATCCACGCCTCAGGTGACCAAAGAGCTGGCGCATATTTAGCAGAATGGCTAAGCCTCGCAATCCAACGAGGGAATAGCGCCAGTGATTTGGGCACCATGCCCATAAACGACCACTTGGACGGATTTTTTGTAAGTATAACTAGTAGTAGTTTTAATTTATTTAAGTTTTATTTTATTGTATGTTCTTATTAGATGTATCTCAGAAAAATATCTAAACATTTCTTTATATTGCTATGAATGCTATGATGCTACTATAATTTTCTACAATAGTTTTTTTTTTACTGCGGAAGTAAAACCATAATCTGGACACATTTTAGTTGTAACATAGAGAACATTTATTGCAATATTAATTCTGCCAGCGCGCAGTGCGGGCTTCGCTAAAATTCTGGTTGTGGTTTTTTAGCAATCTTAATTAACTCAGATCTTTGCATTCTTTTACGTGGCCCAGCCAAAAATTATAAAGCTATAGTACAAAAACCTTTTTAAAAAAACTGGCCAATAGAAGTCGGACTTGTACACGAAGGGTTGCATACAAAAATTTTTATTCTGAGATCTATAGATCGTGTTCTGACTCAGCTCAGACTCAAGATAGAGGTTAAAACGAGATACAAATATGATCTGACATAAATCTGTCTCCTTTTAACTCTGTCTTGAGTCTCAGCTGAATGAGAGTGCGATCTATAGATTTCAGCCTGAATATACGGAAGTACTACTATAGACGGATTTTTATACGAGAGCGGGAGCACAGCATCAAAATTTTGACAGATCGGACGTCTCCTTCTAACGTTCGCCGTATGCATGAAACAAAAAGTTTTCTGGACATACTAAATTCGGCCGGACGTGGTATACGAGTAACTCCAGTAGGTACCACAGTTTTAATTTAATAACCACAGTGAAGGGGTTACAAAATTTTATGGATTTGTTATGCAAAAATAGTTAATTAACCACAGCAAAAAAATATACAAACAATCAACACAGAAATACTAAATGCCAGCCAGTAAAAATGACAATTACCATCGGATAAAACTGAACTACAATGCACACTAACAATAAAAATATACGACTAATGAAATAGGTATTTGTATTTTGTTATTGTATGTTTTTAAAATATGTGTAGGAATATACTTATTACTATGTTGATATGTATATTTCTTGAATTTTTCATAAACTATATTTTAATCTATTGCATAGCTTCTATCGCGGGCCTTGAGCGTGGAGATCGCATCCAGAAATTCCGTAACGAAAATAACCTGACACGGGACTCCTCTCACCGCTAGATGGCGTTGATAAAAAATGCTATGCAATAGCCTTACCGCGGCAGTCCCCGAGTGCCTCACGTCTTTTTTTTCATAAATCTGCTCTCCTCAATCTACAATGTCGTTAACCAACATTTGCCAGATACGATTTTTCAATTTAATTTTAAGATTGTTTTAACTCTGTCTTGAGTCTGAGCTGAGACAGAGCACGCTTTATAGATCTCAGCACTAAAGCGCCACCGTGGGATGTCAACCACGTAATAGTGCAAACCTATTCGATGCCTTGCGTTTAGGTGATAGAACGGTGAAGGTGGAACTAACTTGAAAAGTTTCTGAGCACACTCGCCAGAATACACATACTAGCACAGTAATAAAACCATTTACCAAACCTTTCTCTCAAAAAACTTCCTCCGCAACGTTATCAGGCAAGTTGATAACGATGCATGATATAAAGAAGTTTATTTACAGATATTTGATGTACAAAAAATTGTACTAATCCTATTTGACAACGCTTTCAGTTCCCAAGCCAATTGTAAGTATTAAACAATACCTGTCGGTTCGCCATTTTCATTGTAACATCTAAAGACGCCGAAAGTTACACCGTTAATTCCATAGCGCCGTAACACATAGGGACATAGGGATCGCGTTAGAGCTGCCAAGCCTTGGCACTCGGCCAGACGACTATTGTATTTTACTATACCGATTATTTTCACTGAATGGTTCAAAATGCTTTCGGATCCAACGTTTGAGTAGACATGAAAGAATTTTCGTGTGCAAAGACCGACTGTAACGACCATCGTTTATTTGTAAGAGACTGCAAGCCGTACCGCCTCATAGTCTGTAAGTTTAATCTTGGCTGAGTTAGATTCCAATTACTATGGCCTGTATTTAAAGAACATTCAATTCGGTTCAGATTTAAACTTTGTGGAGCGATGATAGTCTTTTCCGGTTCCATGTTCGAATCTTATCTTATGAGTAGGTAGTGCATATTTTAAGCAATTTAATGTCACTCGATTTAACGATAGAGAAAACGATGTTTTCTCTATCGTTGAGAAAACGATGTTTTCTCTATCGTTGAGAAAACGAAGTTTTCTCTATCGTTGAGAAAACGATGTTTTCTCTATCGTTATTATCTATAAGGAAACCTACTAGATACAGTTCACTCCAAGTTGGCCGCCACCTTGCGTCGCGTTTTCCCGCACCGCTCCTCAAGTCAGACCCGCTTAGTACCGATAGCAACGTACCGCTTGCGATTGTCACTACCGTGTTTATTTCAAACTTTTTTTAAACGTTTTCTATGATGAGTAGAAAACAAAAAGTTTTGCATAGCGCTGAATATTTATTACTTTAATTAATGACTTTCTTTGAAGCGAAGAAAAATAAAAAATTAAAATTACGCTCTTCGACATTCAAGACGTCATTGCCATGAAAAGCATTGCCAAAAAAAGAAAACATCCGTCGCAGTCGTGGTTACAGTAAAAAATGCATTTTGTTTTTTTTGTCGACGGCAGGGTTACCAACTCCTAAAAAAAATTAGCCCTAACATGAAATAACCCTAAATGCAATATTCAAAAGCCCCAAAAAAACCCCTGTATCTTGTTACCATTCAAGGCTAATGTTTAAATGAGTTTCCCGTTTTATTGAGGTAAATAAAAATAATATAACTTAATTTTAATTACATTATTCGGAATTCTTATAGTCATACAATATGTTTACATTATAACTGTAACATTTTTTGGAGATGGAGTAAAAGTAACGCAAGATCCACCATCACGTTTTAAAATGAAAAGGCAATTATATATCGAAAAAGCGTGTTCAACGTTAATGTATTGAAATATTTTCAAAACGCTTTAGCTAAAACGATTTTAAGCATATTATTCCGGAATACCATAGACGTTTTGCTTTATTTACTCGTTTTGGTCAGTCAATTATGTGACGCTTGAAAATTTATTTATGCCCCTAAAAATAGCCCTAAATTTTTTTGGGCCCTGAAAAAATCCCAATAAGCAAAATTCCGCCCTAAATTTGGGGCTAAAAGCCCTAAGTTGGGAACCCTGGTCGACGGCATGGTATGACGTCAATTTGTAACGGTCGAAGACGGCCAACTTAAAGTGAAGGATTAGTAACATGCCTAAGAGTTCTCCACAGGGTTCTTAAAAGTGTGTAAAGTCTGCCAATTCGTATTTAATTTGGTTATAGCTTACTTAAATCATTTTCATTTTGAGAGGAGACCGCGCCAGGCACCAAGGAAAAAGTCGGTTAAAATGTCTATAGAAAAATAATTATTTATCTCTGCGTTATTAAATTTCATGTTATTCATACAAAATAATAATTTCAATATCAAATTACGTATCCCTGTAAGTAATTTATTGCCTGAAATCTCTACTTCAGAGACTCTATAAGGCAGCGAGACTTACAAGAAAGCCAATATTGGGCGCCATAATTTTCAACTCAAACATAAATTTGACTCAACTCGATTATTAATTTCGTTATTATTTACTTTTCAACACACTTGCTCATAAAGTGGCTCCCGGTTCACCGCAATTAGGCACACAATGACACCTTTAACTCAAACCGTGACTTTTGATTACTATTATTCACAATGTGAGTTATAGAATTATTTTTTTTAATTTTATTGGTTGAGTTGCTTTGTTCTTAAAAAAGTTTATATTACAAAAAAGATCCTACCTATTGCCAAGATACCTATTGCTTGCTCATTTCATACAACTTCGTATTTAAATAGATAATTTCAACTTGTACGTGTTTAATAAATAAAACTGTCACTCAAATATAACTTTTGTTTTTTCTGTAATAAAGAAAACTGGAAATTCCCCATTTTGTACGTGGCTATAAGAGAAAAGCCAAAAAAAAAAAAGAAACCTCATTCTTTTAGTCTATGGCCATTAAAAGTGCGCGCGCATTCCGGAAAACTAATTAAATCAAATAAACACCTGAATAGTCTATATAATAGGCTGTATGGTTGTCGATCTTTGTCTGCCCTTAAGAGCATCAAGAGGGTGAACAAAAGAACAACATTAATTTTTCCCGCCATTGCGAAAAAATTTTCACAACTCGTTTTCACTGTTTTGTACCATAATGTACTATTTTAGTATTATTTTCTTCACAAGTGTGTTGAAAAACGTCGTATGATACACGTGTACATTGATGATTACCGTCCTCGGCTACCTTAAGACCCTCACCTAACGGCTCGGGTCTCAATAGCGCCTCAGCGGTAATCACCAACTTTGACACTTGTACCATAATGTACTATTACCTTATAAAATAAGTTATGCTTACCACCTTCGTATGAGAGTTTCGGCCTTTTACGCATAAAGCTTATATTTATTAAGCTGTTAAGTTAAGACAACGTTCACTTAGGACCGGTTGTATAAACATATTAAAGGAGAGGTATTTAAATTTTAAACATGGCGTCAAAAGACAATATTAGTAAAATAAAGAATTGTTAGATTCATCTTCAGCTGTTAGACTTAAGTCTTACTTGATTACTTACCGTGATCGTTTTTCCGAAGGTGAAAGGGAGGATGTAAGAAAACACGTAATGAATTAATGTTATGAACTGTCTGATATTGGTACAGAAAACAGACTATAGATTCACATGTCGTTTTAAATTTTTAATTTATACTTGTTATATAATGAAGCAACGCTAGTAAACAATCAGCCGTAAAAGTTTCCATAGAAACCTGAACACCTGTTAAATTTTAACAATCTTAAATTAATATAGCCAATGGTTTGAATCGACCGGTCCCTATACAACTTTGAACAAAGCATGACACCTACATTCACCTCGGGGCTTAAACAGAGCTAATTAACCCCAACTACTATACACTACAAAGGAACATTTAATGCCAACAATCAACATGCCCTTTTTCATATAGTCAGGGTATTTCATTTCACCTTTCCATGTAATACTATATTTACTCATAAATAACTGGACCTTATCTTCTTCTTCTTCTCTTATTCTTTACAACAGATAGACGTCCACTGCTGGACAAAGATATCTTGCGTGGACTTCCACAGCACTCGGTCTTCACCGTCTGAATCCAGCGGCTCCCTATGACTCGTTTGATGTCGTCGGTTCACCTAGTGGGGGCTCTGCCAACATTGCGCTTCCCGGTGCAAGCTCCAGCAATTTGGGACCTAACCTAAACCTAGATATATATTTTTTTTTAACCGGGAATTGACACAGGAACATTCGTCATCGAAATGCACTAGCTAGACCAAAGACGTAGTACGACTATTGTAGTATACTAAGTAATTATAGTAGTGTCGACAGCTGTTTAGTAAATATTCCCTTTTAATGATGCCAATTATTAATTAATTATTATTATTGAAGGTGTATTATATCGGCTCGGCTACCTATGGTAGATATTAAATGCTTATTACGAAAACACGTTAGGCGCTTGGGAGTTCCATTTTATTACTCTGTGACAGCATTCGGCATGATCGTAATTAGAATTTTATTTATTGCGTTCGCTTTACAAGAGTATCATGTTCAGCCAAGCATAAAATTATTTAATAGATTTATAAATACATATCAAAAATTCCGAGGCCGGCGGGATTCGAACCCACGTCTCTCTGGGAATCGCGTCCACTACTCAGTCTACTTTTTAATCAGTTTTATAGCAACTGTTAGCGACATCTAGTAGCGACACATTACAGTTGTCGATCTACTTTTTTCCAAGACACCATATTACAATGGAGCTCTTAAGAAATTATAGATGCCACATTGCTTGTTACAATTTTTATATTTTTTATTGAAGTGTTAACCTACACTTAAAGGAAATAACCTAATAGATTTATAAATACATATCAAAAATTCCGAGGCCGGCGGGATTCGAACCCACGTCTCTCTGGGAATCGCGCCCGAGTGTGTTAACCGCTACACCACGGCCGAACCATACGTCAGCCACGAAATAAGTGATATGTATCTACTTTTTCAATCAGTTTTATAGCAACTGTTAGCGCTTAGTTTAAGATTCATCCAAAAAATTCACAGAGAAAACTATATCGCAAAAAGTGGCACTGTTATTTATAAATTTTCGAAATGCGATTTATAACTGCTAACATTAACTAATCTTCAATCTACATGAAAAAAATCATCCAAAAAATTCACAGGAAAAACAATGCAGCGAAGAAATTGTGCTACAATTTTTTATTACAATTTCTAAATGCGATTTATAACCACTAACATTAGCTGATTAATCTTCAATCTAGGTGAAAAAAAACCACCCTAACCGAGGTCAGATCGCAATTATTCTGAGTAAAAACTTGTAGCTTAGCACATCTGGATTACAATACTAAGCGAGGCTTGTATAAAAAACTTAATTTTGCTACGTTTAGGAGAAAAGTAGAGGTATTTTTTACATCATTTTTGTGGCGGCCAGGTATAAGAATAAAAGTACATAAATATTATATTTTTACCTCGGTTCTATGCAAAACGTTGAAACAGAAAAAGCCGGTTTCGATTGCAAAATGGAAAAGCTAATTGGGTAACTGTCGGTTGCAATGCTTGCTGTTGATTTCATAAAATGAGATGCTTAATTAATTGCCTGTGAGTTGAAACATTTTCTTACTTAATTCTGTTGCTTTTTGCGCGTCTGTAAAAGAGGTTAAACTGTTTAAGCATTTGAGATACCATTTATAAAACATAGAATATTATTTTGAGATGCTAAACAAGTGGATAGCTCCAATAATTTTAATTGGCTGTCTGTTCTAATTAAAGAATTAATATTTGGACTGTGGTTCTTCATAATTTTTTTTTAATAAAGAATATTAGCCAAGCTGAAGTTGACTAATATCCTTCTGTCCCCTTCAAATAAGCGGAAAGCGTGTGCTAGGAGTGGTTACGACAATAGTGCAACGGGTGGGATTCGAACCTGTGACCTCTTAATGATTGTTAATGATGATGATGATGATGGACTCGGGAATTTATTTCTATAACAATTAAATGAAGAGCAAACTAGCGAAATGGCGAAGTTCTAGTTTCATGTTTAATAAATAATTGATAGATTTGCTACTTTATTACGCACTTATGCTCGGTAGGTACTTCTTTCGCGTATATTTGAAAAAAGAAAGAAGGAAAATGTTCTTAAAAATTCCGCAGTTTCTTGATATACCGGGATGGGGTACTTTCATTGTTCTTTCAGGATAAAAGCTAAGTAGGTATCTTCTTGTTTCATCGATACAGTGTAGGATTACGCATTTATGTAAGTATGGTACACGCAAGTATGGATTTCAACGAGATCCTTACCTGCTAATATTATAAATAAAAAAGTGCTTGTTTTTGTTTATTTAATCCTTCAATCTCATGTCAATAAATCGAAGTGATTTTTTGTATGGATAAAATAATTGAAGACCTGAAGAGAGACACGGGATACTTTTAACCCCGGAAAAAACAGGGCTCCCGCGGCATTTTTAAAAACTTGACTCCACGTGGATGAAGTCTCGGGCAAAAGCTAGTATTTTATACATTTATGTGAATATAAGCAAGATCTGAGCTACAAAATGTTAGCGACGTTAGAAACTAGGAATTTAAAACACTCCAGATTCTACATGAATATTCAGGATGTACTACATAAAATATGTGTACGTTTCTTTACGGGAGCAATAAAAATGCTAATGATTTCTCTTTGCTATACCAACAGCATCGGAGTACACAGGAGTAGTGTAATAGTCGCTGAATAAGATTTGAAGATGTTCCAAGAAGTCTCACGGGATTGCGAGATTTCTTCACGTTTTAAAAGAAAATATCATACTTATTTCTCGTGTTAAAAAATAATTTCTCGTGTTAAAAATGTATTCAGTTTTTACTCTGAAACAAAGTAATTAGTCTCACCATAGTAAACTTTCATAAAAGTAAAGCGAACTATGTTAATAAGTAAAAGGTTTAGCAAGACTTTTAAATTAGCTTCAAATTTTAAAATTTTTAATACATTTTATTATTTCATTTTCTTCGACGTAAGTTAAAAGCTGTTACAATATAATTACAGCAAAAGTTAATTTTCAATTTGATATAATATTATGAATTTTTTAATACTTTAGGTTTGGTTATTATATTATACATACTAGCTGTTGCGTGCGACTTCGTCCGCGTCAATTTCTGTTATTATGATCGCGATTAAGAAGTTTTTACAAGAATATATTTTAAATTTAGATAATTTTCCCCGTTTTTGCAACATTTTACACTAATGCTTCGCTCCTATTGGTTGCAACGTGATGTTATATAGCCTTCCTCGATAAATGGACTATCCAACACAAAAATAATTTTTCAATTCGCACCAGTAGTTCCTGAGATTAGCGCGTTCAAAAACTCTTCAGCTTTATAAGTTAGTATAGATTAGTAGGGTAAGGTTGGATAGTACAAATAGAATGAACGTTCGAAAATTTAAGCAATACTAGGTACCGACGAAAGTTAATCTACAGTTAGAAACTCAGATATTACGAAGGAGGGGATAAGGCAAGCCTGTAAAACTTCATCCACTTATTTAGCTTAAAAGTTTCTACTTCGAATGTATCTTAGAACTTACCAATAAGAGCATTGTAATAAATAACACAAGTAATTTAATTTTGTTAAAGTTTAAACAACAGTAATTTATTTCGGTGCGCTAATTAATTGCGAATGACTTTAGGAGATAAGCAGTGATGATAGTGGGCGGGGTCGCAGGTTCGACCCCGGCCACGCACTTCCGTGTTTTTAAGCAATTGAATATCAACGATCGAGGAAAATGTCACGAGGAAACCTGCACGCCTGAGAGTTCTCCAAAATTTTCTCAAAGGTGTGGGAAGTCTAACAATTCACATTGGGCCAGCATGGTGGACTATATGACCTAGAACCGTTTAAATTTTGTTATAAGTTGATTTTTATATAGTTAATTGCTACGAATAAATAATAAGTAAGGAAGTCTAATTCAGAACAAAATCCACTCAAAAAATGGCCCTACTTCAAACCAAAACGATGTATGATTCAAAATACGATTTACTTCCGAGGTTACAGATAGACATTCTTGGTGTTTGGTTCAAATTCAGAACGAAAGCAGGGATTTGTTCGCGCTCGTGCTGCTATGTTTGCTATGACAGCTGAGTCATTGGACGATGTTATGAAAAGTTGACGTGCAAGAAAAATGTCCAACTGTTGACGTGCTATTTTTGTTTTTAATCTCCGCCTCCAAAAGCTCAATTTTAATCTCCTCCCACTTTGGCACAATTTTTGTTGGGGTCATTTTTTTAACGCAGTTACTCTTCCTTACTTATTATATATTCGTAGGTTAATTGCAATATTTCGTGTGTACCGATGGGGCTGACATAAGGGTCACTTTTAGAAGTCCGATATAAAAGAATGAAAATTAAAAAAAGGTTTGTTACAACTTACAACTCCGAAATATAGAGTAGTTCTCAAATTAACACAAATTGGCCTATTTATGGGAATACGATTCAATTATAGGTAACTCTTAAATTGACGCGATATTATCTTCCGAACGACTAAAATATTTACTAAAAATTATGAATATTAAAACTTATCTTCCAAGTTACAATGTGTTGCCTGAGTGACTTCTGATAATGCAGCATGGGTATTTTATTTTATACTAGATAACATATTTTATACATTATGCCGTCAACACAAACTAAGAAAGCAATTTCTCTTGAGAGCGTTATTAAAGTGCATCACGGAAATGAGGCCAATGTAAACCAAGTTTCCACTATTCACTCTTCAGTATTTTAAAATTGTTACGACATTTCTTGTTTATGACATTATTATACAATACAAACACATTAATTTGAGCAATCAAACAGAGATCTCTACTCTGCCGTTACGCCTGACGACCTTCATGGCGCAGTGATGAGCGCTGTGGTCTTATAACTGGGAGGTCTCGGGTTCGATTCCCGGCGTAGAGGAATGGGAATTTATAATTTCTGAATTGTCTCTCGTCTGGTCTGGTGGGAGGCTGTGGCCGTGGCTAGTTACCATACCGTCAAAGATGTGAAGATCGCAATCAAAGACTATTTTATCATCGAAGCTTTAAAAATATTACGGTCGAATGACCACTGGGCGACCATTACTAGGATAGTTGTACCTACATTAGAAGTTAGGTATCTAAATGATATTTGTTCTTGAATCTTTCACGGAAACTTACGGTAACCTTATCTCACGGATCATAATAATCCTCTACAACGTGGTTTCCTGGTAGAGATCGTTTCTAAGTGAGAAGACCGCATGCTTATAACTTTTTTTTAAAGTTTATAAGTTAATATTATATGTTCATCTATTATTGGTGTACAATAAAGTATATTCATCTAAATCTTCTCAATATATACAAAACAAAGTTGACTGACTGATCTATCAGAGCACAGTTCAAATCACTGAACAGATCGAGCTGAAATTTGACATACAGGTAGCTATTATGACGTAGGCATCCGCTAAGAAAGGATTTTTGAAAATTCAACCCCTAAGGGGGTAAAGTAGGGGTATGAAAAATAGAACTTAACGTGAGCGAAGCCACGGGCAAAAGTTAGTTCATTTATATTATTATTTTACCTTCAATAAATATGCCGTCAACTACAAACTAAGAAAGCAATTTCTCTTGAGAGCGGTATTAAAGTACATTATGGAAATGAGGCCAATGTAAACCGCGTTTCAAGTATTCACTTTTCAGTATTTTAAAATTGTTCCTACCGTTCTTATTTACGAACATTATTTTCAACTAGACTCGATCAAATTCTGGCATGAGGTTGCTGGTGGTTTTTTTAAATTTCTTCTTCTTTATCAACCGATTGCTGTAGGTACATAGACTTCCACATGATTTGTCTTGCATCGCCTATGTCTAACGGATCCCTGCAACTCGCCTATTATCCGCCTAGTAGGAGTCTGCCAGCAATGCACTTGTGCTACGGTGTGAGGCCACTATTCCACCAGCTTTGGACCCCGAAAACCATCAGTTTGAACTTTGAACTATATGCCCCGCCACTTCAGCTTATACTCCGGATATACGATACTTTTTATGCTGATGAACAATAAGGTTTATCCGGGATGGGGGATGAAAGTTTTTGTTGACTTTGCTTCATAACTTCGTCAAATCTAAACCGAACTCGATAATTCTTTCTTCATTATAATCTATGTACTATTAGAAATATTTTCTCAAATTTCAGTGAAGATCTACTAAATATTATCGGAGATAGAGGACATAACTTCTCGTGGATAGTAACAAGTCACTCTAAACTTTTTCCACGCGGACGAAGTCGCGGGAATCAGCTAGTACAAAACATATTTACATAATTATACAAAATGTTTTAATACAAATAATATGACGATTTATTGTAGGTAACTGGGGATAACCAATACAATCGCAATTGATAAAATTCTACTGCGCCATAACGCATAGGCAACCATGTTCGAGATGGCATGGCTTGGCAGTCCGCCAGACGACGATTCTACTTTACTATACCGATTATTTTCACTGAACGATTCAAACTACCCCAGAATTCACCATCTCAGTACACATGAAAGCATTTTATTCTGCACAGATCGACTGTAACGACAACTCTGTTTGTTTCGAATTGAATGCAATCTGGTATGCCGAAAGTAAAATAATTATTATCATTCAAAATAAGATTAAGTATATATATATATATAGTTATATTTTGGACGTGTTAGTTTATAGTATTTTTTTTAAATATTTTATACATATTATGTTGTCATTAATGCGTTTCATCAAGGTAGGTTAAGTGGTTGTGTCGTAACAAAAAAAAACATGCAGAAAGAAAGAGAAACACTTTCAAAGTAACAATGTTATGTATTCTATGAATTGTCAGAGTAATTAATTGTTATTACATAATATTATGCCATTCAAGATCCATGCTACTTTATCACTGACAACATAATAAAACATCCCGTCTTCTTTTACCTACATAATAAATCATATCAAATTACATCTTGCGAAATAATTTATTGCTCAAAATCTCTACGACCCAAATAACATACAATGACGTCGAGACACGAGACTTACAAGCAAGCTAATATTGGGTGCCATAATTTATAAGTAATAACTCAAACATAAAGTTGGCATAAGTCAGTTAATAATTTCATTATACTTACTTGTATTGTTTGTCTTCGTAAACAACCTTTATGCCAGAGTTTCGCTGCTTTAAACACACTAAACCATATTAACCCTCAAAGTTAAAATGACATTCACTCTTATTATGACTTTCAACAAAACATGACACCCACATTAATTTCGGGGTTTAATAGTGCCAATTAACCCGTCCCACACCGTAATGGGACATAACAACCCGGTCAGGTAGCTCTAGTGCCTAGACTGGGATATATATACATACATTAAGCATAGATTTATGTACAAATACATAACAAACTAATGGATAGGCCAATTTGTGTCAGCATTCTACGTTCTGCTTTAATTGATTGCTTTGGGGACAAAACTCGAATCAATGGTCGATTTATTACTATAAACGGACGTAACTGTGACAGTGTAAGAGTAACTGAAAATGTAACGTAACGTAATAGGTACGTGTGTTTGCAAAAAAACCAACTTCCTGCGATGGTGTTCCCACTAAATTACAATATGGGGTTATTCAAGGGGCGGACCAACAAATTCCTGAAAAGCCGGCAACGCACTAGTGGTGTCTCAGGTGCTACAAATGTTCATGGGCGGCAGTTCTCACTTAACATCAGGTGACCCGCTTGCTCGTTTGCTCGCTAAAAATATATAAAAAAAAGAAAAACAGTATTAGGTATCTGTACTTTTTTAACCACTTTTACGATGCTATCACATGAAAAATGTATTACGTTACTTGTGAATACAATTATCTAATTGATGTTACATATCATCCTTAATATGAATTAGGTTAGTCGCCTGGGGGCATCGTTTTGTAAGTTATGATATTACCAAACATGATCGTAGTTTTATACTTTTATTTATGGCTTTTTTCCCTACGAAATTCTAATAATCGTAATGCAAAGCTATTATCATTTTTAACCCTTTTCAGCTATGTGTAGTCAAATACTGTGGATGTTTCTTTCAAAAATTGCAATTCTAGTTAATAATCTTATAGAATGAATATCTTTTTACTTTCAAGATCCTACATTTTAAACATTAAAGTATTTTACCAAAAATTGTAATTCAGGAAATGCCTGTTGTTAACAATAATCAAAAGATTTACCTAATTTTTTTTAATATTAAACAATGTTATTTCAACAATTTCGAAATCATGGAGAATGTATAAAAGGACCTAAACACATTTTACACTGATAGGTACACTATCGAACTGTTTTTGAGCGTCTGTACGTTCATTGAGGTCACATAGTCACATAGAAATAGACTATTTTCCATAATGGTACGGCAAATACCCATATACCTACAGTGTTTCGTACTGCAATCTCTATTATGGAACAGTTGAGGGTTAATTAAAGAACAATATGGTACCTCCGTACCATACAAAATTAATTAATGTATCCGTTTGATGCGAGTATAACGTAACGGCAAATTTTGTAATATTTCGGGGCAACAATAGAAGAAAAGCACTGAAAATTCGCCTTCTATTTTTGGATAAGAATAATACCTATAAGTTAAAAACGATGCCCATTACTTCGTCCAAGTTGATTCGGTATTTAATTTTGTAAATTTTACCACCCCTGACTCTATCGGAAATGGAATTTTATAAAATAACTTCTTAAGCGCACCTCTAGGATATTCAAGCAATATTTTCTCCTTTACAATCACCAGGTCTACTGAGGTTATCCGTTGTCTGTCAGTGATTGTAACGTTTTAAAGTTATGGATTAATGTTCAACGGTATAACTGGTTCGTAGGCAGGTACGGCAGTAGATCGACACAAGGGGTATGATTTGAATAGTAACTTTCAGAATTTTATCTGCTTCTAAACCCAACGAGCTAAAAGGAATTGTATTTAAACAAAACTCCCTCCTTGGAATTTGAACCCGAAGCTGAATTCAACACTATTATGTTACTATGACTTGCTACAATCAATCACGTCGTCGTCATTATCCCGTACAGGTTTTATAGGTCGTGACGTAGAAGTCTGGTAGCGACTTCCGTGCTTTTCCATCGCTAATACCCAGCGGCCCTATTTTTTTCACTTACATATTAGATATAAGTAGGTACATTAGCAAAATGTGGGCGTTGGTGTCAAAAGTGGTGGGTCTGCCAAAAAAGGTTTCCGGTCACGCGAGGTGTAAATTCCAGTACCTTGGGACCTCTATGTTTATCGGTTCTTTGTACTTTGTGCCCCGCCCATTGATTTCAACTATGCGTATACCAAATTGCTACAAAGTAGACGCGTGTATGCGCTACAGATAAACAAGAGGTAACTTCACCCATATAGGGCACAGTTTCATATCCCACGGCGAAAGTGGAACGATGGATGAGTGCATATTGTTCATACGCGTTAGCGCGTACTTTCCATCGTGCCGGCTTACTCAGTATTAAACGGGGCCGTGAATGAAAAACTCTACCCCCGATATTTTTGTATCAAAAACTTCACTTTTCTGACGTGTGACAATTAAAATGGAATCAACGTTGGCGTTACAAAATTTTACTGCACCGATAATATTGAGTTTTCATACACACAAATAAAATACGTTGTATTTTTTTATTCACTCTGAATTTAAATGAGGTTGAGATAGGCTGTTGCTTTTTCGGTTTGTTTGCAACGCGTCAAGGTTTGAATGATTGTTAGTCGGCTTTTGGGTAGATTCAAAACTGAGCCTATTTTTTTACGGCTTGCTGCCGGTTGCAGTTTTACTTTCGATAAGCAAAATAGCTGTTTTTGACTGGGACCTAAGACTACTTTGGTCCTTATTGCAACCTAATTTAAATCATAATATTTTGCGAATAATGCATATAAGGTGATTTGTTTCTGTGAAATATTTTTTACCCATTAGCAAAATCAGTAAATGTACAACATTTTCTTCACGTACACCATACATTATACCTTTGTTGATGATAAAGTGATATTATAATAAACTATTTGATGCCCGTGATTTCGTCCGCGTGGATTAAGTTACAAAAATCCCGCGGTAACTCTTTGATTTTCCGGGTTAAAAAGTAGCCTATGTGGCTCTCCAGGCCCGCAACTAACTATTGTTCAAAAATCAAGTCGACGCGTAGCTGTGTTGCGTTGTGGTTAAAGATCAAACTACAATTAAACGTAAACGATAGAGCGTAGTTGTTCCTAAAGGGGAAGGAAAACATCATGAGGCAAACATGCAAGTCTGAGTGTTCTCCGTAATGATCACAAAGGTGTGTGGAGTCTTACAATTCGTTTAAACCCTTCTCAAAATCTTCAAGAGAAGATTTGTGCACAGTAGGGGACTGACGATAGGTTGAGATGAATGGTAAGCAAATAGCAAAACTGTGAATACTCACGACAAATCAATATTTCTCATGTATTCTTGAGAACTGTTCTAACAATGCGAAGTGAAAAATACGTACAGCAGGCAAGTAGGTACTGAGGTTGGCTTCTTGCCAGTAGTGGCGCCGATTCCACCTTTTTGCTGTTGACAACGCTTCTCGTCGGAAAATATTTTTGTATTACAGGGTTTATTTCGAAAGTTAATGGTTTCAATTACGTAAAGAGCATCCGTTTTTCCGGTGCCTTTTCTGCGCTTTAAATGCTTACGAATTGTTAAATATAATTTAACGTATATCTAATTAAATACTTGAGTATAAATGCATCTGTAGGTTGACTGAAGAAATTAAACAATTGCAAAGTTCACTTCGTATTTTAAAAATAGCTTTCACACGCATATTGTATAGCTAGGTAAGTTTTTAGCGCGAAATCCCACGGGAACTTTTGTATTTCCGGGATAAAATATTAAAAAAACCTAAGTCTTCTCCAGATCTTTAACTATACTTACTTAAAAACTCACGGCAATCTTGTTGCCTCTGCGTTTTAAAAACAAACTACCAAAGAAACACTTTCAAGATAAAAGCTAGTTTTCTCTTCGGATAATTTTAAGCTAGGATGGTTTACGTCAAAATACAACGAAGTATATTTATGCGTATTGTTAAACAAGTACTTAGTCCATGATTTAATGATTCAAAGATCTCGAATGTCTCTGTATGTACTAAATAATACCGAAAATTTAAGCGATAATAATTAACATAAAATATAAATAAAAAGCAGTATAATATATTTTATTACCTTCCACTGTATTTTTGCGGTTTGGTATATTATTAACCAAGCACTTTATGGTTGAACAATTTGTTTTTCAATTCATAACTGAAATTTGCGTAATATTAAAGTAAGTAAGTATACATTTCCATTTTACACGAAATATTTTCGGATCGTTAATCTTTATAAATAAAGCCACGTCCATACCAAATAGCTGGCAACCGCCGAGTTTCTTGCAGGTTCTTCTCAGTTGGAACGGCATTCGGAACCACTGGTAGATTCATTTGACGATTCGAAAGCACTTTGTAAAAGTTTATTTGGATAAAAAATTATTCTATTCTACTCTATTTCTATAGAAATATACGGCGTGTAAATAAATAAAAGCGGTCAAATGGTCAAAATACCTGTGGTAGGAATTTTGACCATTACTATTTATATAAAAGGTACACGATAGAGTTACGCGATAGAAAGAAAGGTAAAAGGAAAAGGTTAAAGTACTGTGCGACCTGAACTGCAATTTATTGTGTGGTTGCAAGAGTCGCTATTTATTTAAATGATTTTACGGAGTATGATCTTACGGAGTGTATTCTGTACCGGGATACTAAATCGCTTGGCGGTATGTCTTTGACGGTAGAATAATTACTAGCCACGGCCGAAGCCTCTCACCTGCATGTCAGGTAAAATAAGAATTCCTCCTGAGGACACAATGACGGGGGTGATTTAAAGTTTTTAATTTACATTTGTTTTTACATAAATATAGGCTCAATGACGAAGTTTGTGCTTCGAAACTATATATTATTTCCGCCATGTAGTACGTGTCATAAGTGTGGACACGACTTAGCAAACTACAGCATGTTCCACATGTTACGGAACCGCATTCAAAATATATAGAGCCGTGCATTGCATGTAAATGCTCTTCATTTCCTTAGAGAGGTGGTTTGCAAGATTTAAATTATTTATCATATTCAGCGGCGATTTAAACAATCCATAGTAATATTATTTTTTATTTACTTACTAATATTATTAATTCGAAAGTAAAGTCTGTCTGTTACGCTTTCACGCCTATTACTTCGTGGTGTGTCACTCTCGTGCCTCAAAGAGCACCTAAAGTCGTCTGTCCGGTGTCTGAGTTACTACCAGTCGTGTCACCACTCACCACCACACCACAGAACTGTGAGAAGTGAGCGTTGGCATCCTTATGTGGTAGAAATCCAACCTACTCGAACGAACGTTTCTGATAAGAACCGCTAAGGTGTGGAACTCTTTTTCAGCATCTGTGCTTCCTGCCACCTATAATTTGAGTACCTTCAAGGCAAGAATGAATAGGCATCTTCTAGTTAAGCGCACTCCAACCTAGACCTCATTAGTGCTATACAGTACTGATTGTCGTCAAGCGCAAGCCCATTTCGGATAAAAAAAACCTAAGAGTATTAAGGGCTCCTAAGTGGATGGTTTAATCTCTGTGGAGCTTGGCTGCCGTGGCTGGATTCGGTCGGGAAGACGTTAAGGCAAAATATATTAATCTGCCAGCGCTTATGCTTCATAGAGTATTTTAGACGATCAGTCATATTCTCGAGCACATAACAAATTGCAAATACCTCAGACGGTTGATTAATCTAAAGCACCTGGTACTATTGTGCCCTTAATGGATTGTTAAGCCGTGATGACAAATCTCGGTAATAATTGATTAGGTGCTTATTCGGAATACCTGTGGTAGGTACCTACGTTAGAACTATTCGACATAGTTATAATCGTCTAGGTTTGTTTAAGCTGGGCCTATGATACCAACGCTTAGAGCAGTATTATTTCAAAATTTTATTGTTTCGTTATGTCATACAGTGTCAACCTTAACCTGGTCACTTTAAGGTTTTCTTTTAGGTTGTCATTATATTATCAGATCTCAAAATAAAAACTCGATTGATTGTATTCGTATTCGATGAAATTAGTGTTAAAGTAAATTGAACGAAAACTGGATAGAATTAGATAGATATCTGATAGATCGTGTATGCATTCGTAGTTTTACGTATTCGGATACGCTTCAAATTAAAATCGGTTGTACTGAATTTGTGACTATAAATTAATACAGTTAAAGTTTATTCTACTTTAAATCTAATGTCATCGAATACCAATACGATCAATCGAATTAAATCTTATACTAACCCAACTGTAGATAAATATTGTACTAACCAGCTGATGTATCGTAGGGTAATAGCGCTCAATAAAGCATTCAATTTGTCCTAAGGGAGTGAGGCCACACCTTTTTAGTAAAACGTGCGTGCAGGGTGTCTACCGTTCACATGAAATTAGTTCACTGCTGTAGCACTAACTGGAATTAGTTCTAGGTTAGATCATTCATTACTTTAAATTATAAGTTGGCATTGTCATATGAATTTAATTATTAATATTAATTTATTTCTAAGTTGGTGTTACTTTTAGTAAACGCTGTTCAGTAGCCTAAGCACGAACATTTTAACTTTCGAATAGTAAAGGTGAAGTTAACGCCAACGTATGAACTTGACACGAGCGCTCCTGTCATTTTCATACAAAATTTCTTGCTGGCGTGAACTTTACCTTTACTATTCGGAGGTAATGTTCGTGCTCAGGCTACAGATTACTGTAAGGTAAGGTAATTAGGTACTGTAAGATACAAAATTGTACCTACTTTCCTGATGGAATTAGTGAGAGAATGCATAATAATTATTATGAGATGAATAGGAAATGAATTGAATGAAATATTTCAGCATTTTTTGAGATCCTAAAAGCTCGCTTATCTCAATTATTAGACGTCTGTTCAACAAGATAATACCCATACTGTTAAGTATATTTCTTTTACAATAGCGTGATTAATAACAGTAACAGGTAAGTACATAAACAGAACACTTTAATGTTATTTATTTGACTCTAACTAAATAGTTATTAAGTTACTTGTAAAATTAAAATTAAAATAAATCCAATTACTCATCGATGTCACCCTAACCAAAATGCTGAAAAAATTATCATATTTTATGTAAGAAACAAAATAAAATTTTACAAGTTCATAAATTGTGATGGAGCGTTTACAAGCCAAGGCAATTACTTTTTGCGATCCCATTTGCAATTAACATCCAATTACGTACACATTTTTCTTTCTTATGAAACGTTATTAAGTGTGTCTTTCTTAATTTTAGCTCAATTGCTTGACAATGAATTTGAAATACAATTATCATTTCATGAACTGGTAAATATAATTAAGAAGTCGTAAGAACAGTTCGCCGTAATTATTTAGCTTATTTGGTGAGTCAGCCTTTGAATCTATTATTATTAATGATGTCACATTAATAACAATCTCTGTATCTACTGGGAATGCTTAGAAAGTAGGGATTGAATCTTAACTGAGTTACTTTTCAGTTGAATTTGATTTTAGAACCAGTCAGCCGACTATTGGCAAAAAGTGGTGTATATCTTTGGACTATAAATTATAATCTTAGCATAATGTTCATAAACAACAAAGTAATAACAAACAGGAAAAGCGAGCAATTTTATCAATGAATATTCAATAAGAGTAGATATCTTAATATTTGAATACATAATGGGTGTGCCAGTTTATCGTCAGGAAGCAACTTAAACAAATTACTCTGGCAACCCTCCATAATTATTATTCAACCTTTATCCAGGGCAAATCGAGTAAATTTGTTCTGAAATTACTTTTATTAAAAGCATTTCTTTCCCTCCGCAAAGTGCTAGAGTAGACTAAATGGACTGGAAATTTCGTTTGAATAAATTTTTCTTTGAATATTTGTAAATAATTCTATAAAATGTAAGAGACTATTGCTGAGAATAAGGTTTTGCAATCTTTTAATTTTAGAGTAAAGTGACAATCTGTAAGAAACAAACTAGAGTGGCTGCAAGATTTCTAGCTTTACACGTTTATAGAGGCGAATATTTTTTGCGATCATGTGAAAATTATACAGCGTATAAAGGAAGTCTTTGAAAATACTGGAGGGTAAACTAACTATAACTATGAATACAACTAATTCATAAAGAAAAGTATCTATTTGTCACGAACAAAAGCTAAAAGTTCAATAAAACAGGGCCATTAAAACAAATCTGACATCGAAGGGGAAGTAAAGTTTCCTTCTTAAACTTTTCTATTATATTTTGTACCTGCTTAATGTTGTCGACAGGAGTTTTAGTTAACTTTAAGACTTTCCGACTGTAAATTACTGTAATATAAACTTTATTTTACTTCGCTTGAATTCTCTTTGAATTATAAACTCGGTAAGTAAGTACTTATATTGATATCGCTATCTAAACGGTCGAATTGTCAAAGGAGTTGTAAGGTAGAAGGTATCTGTAAATTTATGTTGTCACTCTTTGGGCAGACTAAATAAAATAAAAATAATAAGGTTGGTAATTTATAAATGAACTAATGAAATTAGTCTTTCACTGGAAATAATATGAATGCCATGGTATCAAAAAATCATTCTTCTTGCTCTTTAATTCATCAAAAACAATCAATCCGTTCTTGAGATATCATCAAAAAAGCCATGAAACGACTTTTTTGATGATATCTCAAGAACGGATTGATGAACGGAGAAAATGTATGAGAAAAAGTCATAATTTTTTTTCTTGAATATGGCGAAGATAAATCCAACAAGATCATATGAATCAGTCCAGCCATTCTTGAGTTATAAGTGGTGTAACTAACTAACGACCTTTTTGTATATATTTAGGTATATGCCCGTTTTCAATAGTTATCTAAAATCTTTATTTCGTGTAAACAAGTATTTAGTAATAGCATTGACCAACCTCAATCTTAAAGTTTCTACCAGAAGTATTGTAGTGAAGTAAATATTAAAATAATTAAACTACCTATGTAACAGATGGTTGCAACGCAAAGTGATCCTATAAGAGTTCTGTATTAAGAGAGTATTTAAAATATGAGGTACGGGGCCCTAAAATTCTCGAATTTTTAAAATTGTTCTGAAAATTTGAACAAAATATTTCTATTGGAGCGCAAACGCTGCGGGAGAATTTTTTTATACAAAAAATATTTTTTACTGTACTCGTTCGCTAACGTATTTACACTGTACGCTGTTTGGTGAGTTATTTACATTTTACAGAAGATTTCTACGTGTGTACTCATACTTTATTCTTTAGCGTGATAAAAACATAATGCTTTTAAATCAAATGTCACCACGCATGGACTGTTAGTTCTTAGAATTTCGTACCCAAAGGGTAACAACGGGACTCCTTTACTAAACCCCCGCTGTCCGTCCGTCCATCTGTCTATCTGTTAGCGAGCTGTATCTCTTGAACTAACAGATGGATACTTGAAAATACATAATTATCATGCATTATCTATACAAATTCCTACATAAAATTGAATTCTATATGACTGCCTCTTGTATTATTACGATTATGTTTATTAAAACGGTGGCATACCCCAAAAGTTTTAAAGTTTTAATTTGTTAATCTTATTGTCATGTCTAATCGTTGGATAGACTGAACCGATATTTATAGGACTTTCTTATGAATGTAGAGGATTATACAATGATCTAGTCTTCTTTAAAAAAAGTGTAAATTGAAAATTTGGCATTTTATGGTGGCAACCCTCTTGGATTTGAAATTATCACAGTGTATAGTATTCTACTAGTCAAGCCCTTTCATTTGATACCCATATTGAGGGAGTTGTGAAAAAATATGTAATCCGCCATTTTGTGGCGGCGGCCATCTTGGACCCATTTTCGTCAAACAGAGCTAGGAACACTCTCAACTAATTCACCTTTCAAACAAAAAAACAAAATCAAATTCGGTTCATCCGTTGGGCTCCGTCGGGGGTTAAAAAAGCTAAGTCCACAGAGTCACGGACATCAGCTAGTTGTTGCACAATTACTTGCTTTCATTATTAGCCTAGGTACGAAGAGTCCTTTGTTTCACGTTGGCCCGCTTTTTACACAATGAACAGGTAATTTCCTGACACAACACTCGACTTTACACCTTAATTTAATCTGAAACGCCGCCGGACCACCCTGCGTCAACTTTAAATTAAAAAAATTATAATGCCGTTGGTTCAGATTTGAATAGGAGACTTTTAAAAAACTGTTTAGGATTTATGTATTCGCAGCGCGTAGTATGTTATTATTTTAACTTACTACACGATGCGATTACAATATAAAATCACATATGTACTAAGAATAAATCTTACATCCTCTATAATAACTGCGATTTAAGTTCGTCCATATGGAGTTAGGTCCTCTATTACAAGTAAAAATCCCGTGGGAACACTATGTATTTTCGGGATAAAAAGGTAGCCTATGTCCACCAATGCGTTACCGGCTTTTTAGGAATTCGAGAACAAGGCACGTGAAGTCTGCCAATTCGTATTGGGCCAGGGTGGTGGTCTATGGCACATAGCCCTCGTCTGAGAGGAGACTACTAATGGCTCACGCCATTGATGTGTTGCTGATGATCTGTCTACTACTAGTCTTTCTTTAAACATAAATTACCGAGTACACGTTATAAAGGTACAATCGATTACAATTAAACATATTAGTCATTCACTTTGTAATCTGTTAACTGTACATGTGTTTAGATTGATTAAATTCCTGAGGTGTTTACAATTAGTTTGGTATAATATTATTCAGATTACCGAGATTGATTGCCTTTAATGTTCTCTGAAGCATAAAGGCTGATAATGCGTGAAATTTAGCCTATTTCTTGATGGATAATGTGGAATAACTTACCTTTACTATAGAGGTATTTGATTATGGATGATCGTTAATTTTGAGTCCTGACAGCTTTTAGTCTAAAATTTACTTTAGTGTTTCATAATTTGAAATATACTTACAAAATAATAACTTATTCCATGATATTAATTACTAATTTCATTAAAAGATTTATGATGGAAATATGAATGCTTTTGTACACCTGCTATATAGCGAATGAGTATCAGCCCATCACAGGCGATTGCAATCGTTTTTAGAAAATCGCACCACTGCACTTCTTCAAACGCTAATGATAGGGGATGATTTCAGCCAATCAAAGGAAGTTCTGGGTACGAAACATGAGGAATTAATTAAATCGAAGTAGAAACAGAGAAGATTAAAGGAAAATTAAGTAGGGCAGCTTATAGCAAAACACAAGAGTATCGGTCAGCATTAGTAATTTGTAAGGACATTTTCATGCTAAGTTATGCAATCCTAACAATTGCACAAGTGTACTTGTAAAGAGTAAGAGCTATTTGTGTTGTATGAAGTACGCTATTATACCTACTGCTATATAGCACGATGGTAAAGCGTAGTCTGTACTGCCTTAAAAACTGCCTGCTGATTTCAGTAATGCAGAGGCACGTGATGAATAAGGGGATTGTAAGATACTTGAACCTCTCTTTGAGAAGAGAGAAGCTTAGACGTTTCTATTAAAAAAACCGTTAAGTTAACTTTAAGGATTCCCCTACAGCCATTAACTGTAATATAGGTACAATTTATTTTACGTCAACCGAATTATTTTCGTGAACGATGTCGCACAATAATTATGATGTTAACTATCGCATTTGGAAAGTCGAGAGATAAGATGTTTTTAAATCTTGAAGGATGTAGCCAATTTTTCAAGTTTCAAAATACATATACCTATTAAAAATATTTATAGGCATTTTAAAATGCATAATGGTCTGATGGTTTTCAAAATGGTTGTTGTATGATTTTCGGACTTACGAACAACAGTAGGTATCTTTATAAATAAATTATTATTTAATATTCGAGAAGATAAAATGTAAAAATTAGATATTGCTAAAAACTATAAAGTGTTTGTGTATTTTCCGTTAGTGTTTCCAAGAAAAACAGCTATTCTATGCATAGTTTTGGATGGAAATTAAAACGATAAGTTTAGTTACGTAACATACCCTTCTCTCATATAACTTTATGAAAATATATTACAAAGAAAGGAGACTCTTAATAAAGAGGAACTCAAAGTACAGCTAGCTTTGACAAAAGAAAAATGTGTACATTTGTTCACTTCACCCAGCACTTACGCCACTCTCATTATGCGAGGACCTAGAGCCGAGACTAATGTAAGATAAAATGTATGAATTACGCGCAGGAATAATGACGTAATAACACACCAACGCGACAAGCGAAATGAGGAAGTCCAGACACATTACTTAGATTGATAATGCTCTTGAGTCACATTACAGTACTACCGGTCCCTCATATTCACACGAATTCGCTAACCCACAAGTAATTGATCCCAATCTCTTGTCAGCCCACCGCTGGGCACAGGTCTCCTCTCGAATGAGAAGGGCCATAATCCACGCTGACCGAAAGCGAATTGGCAGACTTCGTAAACCTTTGGGAGTATTATGATGGAGAACTCTCGGGCATGTAGGTCAAGAATAATGTCGGTTATACGTAAATGAATACGTAAAGCCATTATCCACGCTTGCCAAAAGCGAATTGGCCGACTTCGTATACCTTTCCCATATTATGATGGAGAACTCTCAGGCATGCAGGGCAACAATAATGTAGCTCACACGTAAATGAATACGTACAACCATAATCCACGCTGGCCGAAAACGGATTGGCAGACTTAATACACCTTTGAGAACATTATTATGGAGAACTCTCAGGCATGCAGGTCAACGATGATGTATAGGTTATACGTAAATGAATACGTAAAGTTTTGATATGGTTTTTCTCATATTAAGTGTGACAACATTAGTAATGTGATATCGCTATGGAGCTTCTTAATTTTTTTGAAATATGGCATAACTTTTGTAAAGTTTAGTTTATAAGTTATAAATATGGTACCTCTATTTTTTTTTGTGAACAAAACGTGAAACTCTATTATCAGGTAGGTATATTCTGTTCGATCTTTAGGATATTTCTAGGAGCACCTGCTCGTATATAACGATTTCCCTCTATTCGGGTAGCTACTATTCTGTCGCGTATCTGTTGGTTTATTGTGACCTACATTTCAAATTGGGTCCAACCAACCTCTATATTTCTGGGTTTTATTGCAATATAAATAATGTGTGACAAAGAATTTACTTCTTTGTGTAATCTATTCCAATATCCATGTAGTACCTATGAAATACATAGATTGTACTTTCTATTTTTTATCAAAAATCACGATTTTGTGCATGGTATTGTGGTAGTGGATGTGGGGTATGGCAGTGTACATTCAACTCGTAACCCTAATCTGCTACGCTAAATCTCTGGCGGTACGTCTTTGACGTTTGGTCGGTAACTAGCAATGGCCACAGCCTCTCGCCAGACCAGACCATAGACAACTTCAGAAATTAAATTCCCAAATCACCCCCGCCGGGAATCGAACCCGAGACCTCCCAGTTATAAGATCACAGCGCTCACTACTGCGTCAGGGAGGTCGTCAAAAAAATGAATCAAACAGTTTATAAAATAAACCTCGTTGTAAGTCAAACGTAAGCCTATCTGCGAGAAGCGGCAGCGTCGGATAGTAAATGTTTATCTTCTACATTATTAATACATACCTACACCTACGGTATATAAAATTGACCGTCGGAAACCATTTTGCCGGGCATTAATCTTGAACCAGAGAACGGATAATCATAAATGGGGTTTCGCTAGATTCGGTTCGTATTCTCCTTTTCTTATAAAAGTGAAATAACGAATAAAATTGGTACTAATGTAGAAGAGTAGCAACGAGCGGAAGGTGGAAATCAGATGCACGTAGGGAGCTACTGAAGTCATGTAGAAGACCTTATTCAAGCCATAGGTACTATCAAGTTCAGTTTAATGTAAAGTTCATCTTGCATCATTGCAAACTTTTGACCTGAGAGCACGTAGGTACCGTCTATTTATATTCATGGTTGTATGAAATAAATCATCATCCGTAGTTCCAAATCACTAGATTATGACTGCTCTCCAGAAATAAATGAAAACGAAAAATTAAAAAAAAAAAACCAGTAACTTTTTGAAAATTTTTCTTATTCATTGGACCAAAACAAATTACATAGGTACCTACTCTGCTACAAAAGCCTTACCATAAATCAGCGCCTAAATGTGAACAGTCAATTTCCCGCGATCATCAGCACCAAGTGATTTATTTAACTGCTTTAATCTTGAGTGATACTCAATTCCTTACATTGACTAAATGACTTCTTCGTAAAAAGCGTTGTACGAGTATTTTTTAGTAAAGTACGCACTTAGCGGACGATCAAAATCTTATTCATAAATCAAAGTGAAAGACCAATTTGCTAGAGCGTTTTGCGTGAATTTTTATTCATTAATTTTGATCGATTGCCGGAAAAGTAATTAATGTCGTTACCGACAAGCCTCGAGCGGATTTTTCGCAGTTGCTCGTTCAGTGTGACGATACCAATATAAAGTATCAACTATTTATGATTGTGCTTGGACCAGGATATATGTATACTTATTATCCTACACCAATTGGAAAGGTAGGATAGGTTGAAATGATTTTTTCTTTAGTTATTCAGGGTTTTTTACCATGGTACATGTCAGTTCCATTAAAAACCTCACTAATATTGTGAATGCGAAAGTGTGTTTGTTTATTGGTTTGTCTTTCAATCACGCAGCAACGGAGCAATAGATCGACTTGAATTTTTGTATTTTATCCTGGAAAAAGATTTTATCCCGTGGGATTTATAAAAACCAAACTCTACGCGAAATTACAGTTGTTGAAAAATAAAATTATGAAAACTAAGAAATATTCAAACAAGTGCACTTAAATTGAAAATTTAAAACACATAGATGTATCCAACAAATGAATGCATTCAAGCTGATGATGATGATGTTGATGATGATAAACAGAAATTTAAAAGTAAAAATCATTTTAATTCTCATTATGAAATCGGACTTCTAGATTTTTAAATATATCACGAAGCGACGAATTTAACATCGTTTCTTGTCCATTTTCCTGTTCATCGAACTTCGCATTTAGGCCTTTACCATTTGTATTTAAATAAATAATTTATTATTTCTTTCACTGTTGGGTATGATTGCTTATACATAATATTATATTTTAATTTTGTTTTTCAAGTCTTTTTGGCATCATCTATGTTCTCACATTTTTTATTATACCACAATTTTTAATGTGTCAACCGCACTTGTGTTTTCAGCTTGTTTTCAGAGATCATTTATTAGGTATTTCTTTTGCTGTCGTTTTTTATTTTGGTTCGAATCTAAAAAAAAAATCTTCTCATTCTTCTCTTATATGCGTTCAAATAATACCTATGTTAGCAGTCAGCGCCGAAATGGTTATAGTAAAAGTAATAATGGCTTCAGTCTCCTCAGTGAGACTCCTCAGTGAAACAAAAACATAATCAAGATCATAAATCAAATAGCTGTAATAAAGAGAACAATCATTTCTCCCGTAGTCATTATTTTACGTAATACTCAGTAAAGACGTTTTGCTTCTTGTGACGTTATTTTCTAGCTGAAGTATCCACTCTTTTGTGGCTGATGGAAATGTTAGTCATATATCAAATGGCTATAATAAAATGAACGGTGTATTTTACGCGGCTGAGTTATTTGAGCAATTGGCATATATTTCTCTGTTGATGTGGTAACTTCTTTCATCTTTAGGAATTTTATTGTTATGTAGCTAACACTCAGTGGTCAAATAAAATAAATAATCTTTTATTTCACACAGCTGGTGTATGTATTACAAAAGTATTTTCTAAGTTACTGTGTTATTGACGAAATCTTTATAACTATATTAGTATTATTAGTTTTATTTATAAAACTAGCGCTTTCAGACTCGAAAATTGCGTATTGTAGCTTAATGGTTCGAACTCTACTTATTGTACTATTGTCGTACCACTCCTAACACAAGCTTTATGCTTATTTAGAGGGGGTAAGAGAAGGGAATATTAGTCAAGTTCAGCATGAAATTCTTCAAACAATTACTCTCGGAAATAATTTATTAATTCTATTTGTTATGGGAAATCATCAGCAATTTATAACAATGTTTGACTTAAAAGCTAGTAACAATTAGTCTAAATATAAATAATAAAGTGAATCTTTAAAAAAAAAAACATTGTACTAACAAAAAGATTTTTTATTCGATGACAAGATAGCCTTAAACTGTGATCTCACCTGCTGGTAATGAGATGGCCAGACATAGCTCATATTTTTTTTCCCCATTTCTCTTGCATGGGTATTAAAAATAAATTTGAAACGCAGTTTTAAAATAAAAGAGAATTTCTAAGTGAACACTTGGACCCTCATAAATATTTCAAAGTGCAGGCAGTTTATTTTTAAAAACAAAGTATAGGGATTTTGGAAACACATTAAGATTAGAACAAAAAAAAAGGGTCTTTAGAAATTGCAATAGAAGTGCAGACGTTTTAAAAGGAAACATTTAGAATCAGATCATAAATCTAGTTGAAACATTTTGCCTTCACAAAATATTGAAACCAGATGTGTAGATTGACATAGCCGAACCGAGCCGAAGGGCATAGAAAATAAACAAAAAAGCAAGGCGTGACCGTAAAATGACGCTTTCGATAATTGGCCGAAACATTTTGGCGGGAATCTTAAATGGGCGTGACTATAGTAAATGACGCTATCGATAATTGGCCTAAACGTTTTGGCGGAAACCTAAAATGACGAATCAAGTTAAGGCAGTTTACTTTGGTGGGGATTTTCTATTTTTCAGTTTGGAGAAGGGGCGATAAAGACTCGGAAGGGGAGATACACGGGGGTGCTTTTCGAGAAGGCATTCCGGGTTGAGGGCTCTTCCAGCAGAGTCGACTCCATTCTCCGATAAATTAATCCTAAGATTGTATAAATTTTAACCTATTTTAATAGATCTATACATAAAAGTAGAATCAGTGCAATAGTTTATAATTAAGCTTATAAGCAAGTGTGTGTGCGCAACGAGGCCTGAATATTCCCGGTAATGTACAAATATTCCAATAATTATATTTTGAGATAAGTAAATTCACAGATAAAGGGTTTCCGTAACGTCCGGGTTTAGGCGTTCATTATTGTAAGAAATTAAAATGTATCCAGATATAGTTCTCGATGCTTTGTATGCAGAGGAACAAAGGGATAGAAGACGTGTGAGAGAGATATCTCGAGACGATGGGTTCTCTATTATGATGTATATCTTATTTCTGACATTTGTTCTATATCTGCTCTTTTTATTAATCAGATTAATGTGGTCAAATCTGAGGGAGTGAAATGTAATAATTTGGCACACATACCACTTGCTTTGGAAGGGGAACATTTATATAAAATATAGTCAGGAAGTTGTGAAAACGAGAATAAAATATAACTTATTATCTGTGAATCTATTTAACGTAATGTATTATGTGTTGTAATTTCTACTAAAACTATAAAATGTCTTGTCTCCCCGATACCACTAGTAGAAAGTGTACATATTCTTTTAAGCATTTAACACCTTTTGTAGCATGTGTGTATATTTTAGGCTAAGATGTCTTAGGTTAGAATGCCACAAGGGTTTTTCATTTGGATATTTCCGTTTTCCCTTGTCTTAGAATGGCTTATAGGAATGGAATATCCGGTTGGTTCTCAAATGACCCCATTTGGAACCAATCTAAATAATCAAACAGTTTCTTTTGAGTAGATTTAATAAAATGGAAAATAAATCTATGAAGTCATAATTATCATCTTTTACTGAACAACCCTAATATTTCTCCTAAGGTATTCAATAATGGAATGTTCTCAAAGGTTCTGTCTACATAAATTGATTTAGTGTTTTATTAGTATTCAGTTGAACCCTAGACTTAACATCTGTAACGTGTGGCGGGCTGAACCGAACAATCCAATAGTGAAATACTATATCCAAAATTGAGTCACGACTCTTCAGTAGGCAGTCAGTTTAGAAAGTGCAGACTAGTGCACTAATTTAGGTCAATAGGCGACATTAAATTACTTAGGGTCAGTTTATTCTATCACGATAGAGAAGTCTGCTTTCTTTCATAAACAAAGCAGATAGGTGAACGAGATGGAACAATATTGCAGTCTAAAGAAACTTTGACTTATTTTGTTTTACATAACTAATAGACTAGATTCTAGACTCACTTCGGGTTAGAAGTTAGGTATGAATGAAAACTTTAGAAATCATTCACTATAAATTAAGTCTTCAAATGTACGAGACTCCGAGATACCAGAGCGACCTTCGAGCTACGGGTGTGGGTCAACGGTACTTCCTACAAACAGGTAAGAAATTAGAATCTTTTGTTTATTGTATTTACAAACTGTAGGTGTAGGGTGACCACGATATTACTTCGGAATAGAGGACAAGATAGGGTAATAGGTAGGGTGACCATGATGAAATACTACAGGGATTGAGACACTGAGGCTGATTGAGTATTGGCTAAATTAATATGTTTGACTCAGATGAGTCAAAGTTATTACTAAGTGGTACACGGTTCGATGGCGTTCTTGGCGGCGAATTTCCGGCACAACCAAACACGCCATGTCTTACAGCACGACTCTCGACTTAGATTTGGCCAAATCTATATCAAACTGAACAATGAATACAAATAAATAAAACCATGGTATTGGGGCGAGCTATAAGCTCAATGAAAAGAATTGTACCAACCCTTCGGGGTGTATGGGAACACCAAAGCGCTTCGCAGCGAAAGAGAGTCGGCTGTGCCCCCATAACAATGATAAAAGGCCGTGGAGCGGCGTAGGGTTTCCCCCGTGCTAGAGGGAATTCGGTCAGAACGACGGCCCAAAAAGAGGCAAATTCGTACACTGTACCAGCTAATCATTCATTCTACTCGTATTTTAAACTTAAATTGATAATTTAACTCTCTAGGATTTCCCTGTTTTTCTGAAGGTTGGAGAATGCATAACATAATTCTTTTGAAGTTTGTTCATAATTAATCCGCGACAGCTAAAGTAGAATGATTTGGTAGCCTACTTTGTCCATCGAACGAAATGAACGAACCCGAAGGGTGCTTAGTACATAACAGTGTTCATGCCAGAAGCCAATATGTCTCTCGATCCTGAAGTGTTTTACCTATAATTAGAATATTCTTCTTTACTCAATCAATCCACTAGATATCACTAGACGATCCAGCTGCGTACCATCACAGAATTTTGGTGCCGTGACCAGGATATAATCCTGGAAAATCTTGAAAGCCTGGGAATTTTGATGCCGGAGGTGACCAGGGGTCTATGTACGTATTCGAAATAACGATACGACTAGATCTATATTAATAATCCATATTAGAAAAAAAAAAATACACAACGTAGAAACTTGTGATTGGATATAGGAGAAATATTTAGGTGAAACAATGAAAAGGGAGAAGGGAGACAAGACACACTGTGCATGTTATTATTATATTGTACATTAAATTATATGTTGTGCACTTATTTTATTTAGTGTATAGGAGAAGCAGAAATAAGCAGTATGTTTTATAAATGTAAAATTTACAGGATTCTAGGAGGAGATTGCAGTGAACGGAGCATTACACTTGCTTATTTCTTAGACTTAATTGTTTATCCTTGCTTTATCTTGCAGTTTATTTTGTTGAACCTAGAGATCCCACAATAGAACGGGCCAAACCCCATTGTCATTTCACATCTGGTTTTAAAATTGTGCCATTATTACGTGTTTCGTTAGACGGCTCGCAAAGGCGACTTAGTAAACAAGTAATATAACATCTGGCGGACTTGAGCGATTATTAGTTAGAAAGTAGTTAGGAACAACGTTTTAAAGCGAATTGTTTAAAGATGCCGGCAGGTAAAAAGGAACGGAATACAAAGCGGGTAGCAACGGGTCGATTAGATAAAGGTGCGGTAGAAACAAACGAACAAACGGGAACTGTAGGTAACTCGACGTTAGAGTTGATTCTACAAAAAATCAACGAATTCGATGGAAAGTTGCAACAATTGAGTTCAAAAGTGAATTCATTGCCAAATGAAAGCGCGAGTGTTACGTCACACGAGTCGGTTGGAGTAAGCAATGAAAGTAGTAGTGATGGACCAGGGCCTAGAGTTGGGTCTGCGGGATCTAGTGTATCTCCTTCTGAGACTCGGAACGTTTATGTAGTACAGCCTTCGGTTACCAAGCCGAATTTCGATGGAAAACCATTTACAAACCCTATTGCATTTTTAAAGCGATTAAAAAAGTATATTAGAGCGGTAAATGGGTCGGATCGGGAGATCGATATAGCGTTAGGATGTATAACGGGACACGCACGTCAGGTCATGGAGTTATACTCGAAGGACTGGGCTACGTTTGCCGATTTTGAGACCGATTTTAGACGAACTTATTGGACCGAGCAGATCCAAGAGTCTGTGAGGTATAGGTTGATTAATGCGATATATTCGAGCGATTCTGGAATGACGATGTCCGAACATTTTGCTGTACAGGTAGAATCGATGCAATCATTAACTATTGCGTTTAGCGAAAGTGACTTAGTAAATTCTATTATGCGGCATTATGCGATAGATATTCAGCGGTTGTGGTTTACTAGGACTGGGGAAGTTAACATCATGAACGGGGCAAAGTTTCTAAGAAGTATAGAGCAAAATATTGTTGAAAAGCCGAGAGGAATTGCGAGAGAGGTAGTAGGTAATAATTTTAGAGGTAGGCGTTACGACAGGCCATCGTTAGCGCGGCCTATTGTCGCGGCCATTTCAGCGAATAAGTGGAATACTAGAGGTAACACGACCCGAGGACGAGGTTATCGCCAGAGTAGGTCAGGTTACAGGTCAAACGTTAACAGACCAGCGTTTTCTGGGGCTGAGCGAGCTAGACCGGCTATTACTTTTGTAAAGGAGGGCGAAAACTCTGCTTTGTCGAAAGAAGGAGGGGGAGAGGGACTTTCAAAAAACTAGGTATCCCCACGCAAGCGAGGTACAATAATCTAGAATTGTGTAGAACGGGGAAAGTAGAGACCTCGAAACGCGGAAGGCTGAACGTGGCTTATGATATTTTAATTAGCAAAGGATGGAGACCGGGTCAGAGCTTGGGCATTGGCGATAAAGGTCTTAAACGATTAATAAAGGGCGGAAAGGTTAGCGACGAAAGTAGCTGTCAGGTTGAAGCTAGAAGCATAGGAATCTTATTGGAAAATCAGTTTAACAACGTAGTAGAATGTGGCGAGATAGGTATTGAGCGTGAGCTGTGTGTAAGGAGAGGAATAAACGTATACACAATGTACCATGAACTTGATGAGTCGATTGACGAAGGAATTGATTATTCCTTACCTAAGTTACCTGAAGTGAGTGTAAGCTTGTATGGGAGGAGTATAAATGCACTTATCGACACGGGAAGTCAGATTAGCGGAATAACTAAGGAATTATACGAATCTATTCTAATTGGAAATAATACTTTGTCAGAAATCGCCATCCCAGCGATTCAAATACAAGGGGCATTCGGTTCACGTAGCGAAAGTACAAATAGGATGTTATTAATAGAGTTCAAATTAGGGAGTACATTAGTTGAAGCACCAGTACTAATTATGCGACGGTTACCTAGGTCGTTGATACTCGGATATGATTGGTTAGAACGAGTAAAGGGAGTAGTAAATTGCGGCAGTGAACGGACACTGACCATAGAGCATTTAGGGGTCAAGTCTTGCGTAAGACTGAACTCGGATTGTAAGGTCGAAAGGTTAGGGGGAGAGACGAATGCCGCCACAATTAATTCGATATTGAATCAAGGTACTAGGTCCGAGGAACGTAGCTTATCTATTAAGGATTCGAATGGCGAGGACAGAAAGGGGTATTGTTTGAATGATTCAAATTTAAGTAGGGAACAAAAGGAAATGTTGTTACCTGTGTTGAATAAGCATTGTAAGGTGTTTACAGATAGATTAGGGTTGACTAACAGGTACGAGCACGTCATTGAGTTAGTCGATGAGATTCCTTTTATAAAGCATAGTTATCCAGTGCCTTTAGCGTATAGAGATCAGGTTAAAGAAGAATTAGAGGAGTTAGAGAGGTTAGGTGTGATCAGGCAGGAGGCAACGCCATACTGTAGCCCGCTCACATTTACTAAGAAACGAGATGGGTCAATAAGGCTCTTGTTAGACGCGCGCGAACTTAATAAGAAAATGGTGGGAGATGCGGGGTCACCGCCACTCACATCGGAAATTTTACAATCCTTTCATGGAGTGAATTACATTAGCTTAATTGATCTGAATAATGCTTACTTTCAAATACCTTTGAGTCAGGATTCTAGAAAATATACGGGTTTTTCTTTTATGGGGAGAACATATACCTATAATGTTTTACCTCAAGGACTAAAGACATCTGTCGCGGGATTTTCAAGGGCAATGGATTCTATATTAAAAGAAGTGCGTGGATTCTGCGTTAACTATTTAGATGACATTGTCATATTTACCACAGGAGACATAAGATTACACTTGGAACATTTAGACCAAGTGCTAGACAGATTAGAATCAGCAGGCTTAACGGGCAGGCTAGGAAAGTGTCGTTTTCTGTGCGTAGAAGTAAAACTGTTAGGACACATAGTAAATACGAAAGGCGTACGGATGGATCCAGAACGAGTAGAGGCTATATTAGATTTTCCCGTCCCTCGAACAATAAAACAATTACGAGGATTTTTGGGATTAATAAATTATTTCAGAAGGTTTATCTCGAAGTATAGCGAAGAGGTTAGGCCACTCTGCGATCTATTAAAACAAAATACAAAATGGTCATGGACACATGAGGTAAATGAATGTTTTGAAAAGGTCAAGAGATTATTTTTAGACACAATACTTCTCATACATCCTAATCCGAAAGAGATTTATTACCTACAAACCGATAGCAGTAATTTAGGAGTCTCAGGGTATGTTTATCAATTGAACGAAGTAGGTGAAGAGCAGATAATAGGATTTTGTAGTAAAGCATTGACTGAGGCGGAGCGTAAGTGGACAGTCACAGAACAAGAGTTGTGGGCTATCA
The DNA here is from genome assembly GCA_933228805.2 of Hipparchia semele. Lineage (NCBI taxonomy): Eukaryota > Metazoa > Arthropoda > Insecta > Lepidoptera > Nymphalidae > Hipparchia > Hipparchia semele. The sequence goes on along the minus strand of OW121721.1, from coordinate 5,874,197 downwards.
TATTTAGCTTGTCGAAGTTTGAAACGTATTTGAGGGGGGCACGGTTAGTGATTAGGACCGATCATAAAAGTTTGATATTCTTACAAACATGTAAATTGTTGAGCGCACGAATGATACGTTGGGTACATTACATAGGACAATTTGATTATACGGTCGAGCATGTAAAAGGGAAATTAAACACAGTAGCTGACGTATTATCCCGACATATAAAAGGGACAACTGACGTATTGAATAACAAGTCTGTGGGGCCTGAGATGAATTTATTCAAAACATCGCTAGGACAGGTAGTACAAGCGAGATGGAAAGAGATAGGTAGTCTACAAGAACGGGACAAGGTCGCTAGTGAAATAATTAAACGTATGAAAATATCAGGTACATCTGAATCAAAGTATTATGTGATTAAGGAGGGGGTCCTTTATAGGTCAGACATAAATAGGGATACTTTGAGACTATATGTTCCCGAGGTTTTACAAAGGAGTTTGATCGTTAGCATACATGAAGAGACAGGTCATTTCGGACGTTACAAGGTTTATGCGCTGATGAAACGTCGTTACTATTTCTCGAATATGTCTCGCGTGATAAGTCGTGTTGTAAGGGCTTGCGGAGAGTGTCAAATGTCAAAGCACGCGTTGGAAAAGCACACGGGGCCGATCAAAACTGTGATAGCGACAGATATAGGAGAACGGGTCTTTTGCGATATTTATGGACCTTTACCGGCGGGACGTTTCGGATTCAAATACATATTTGTAATGCAGGACTCTTATAGTAAACTGATCAGGTTATATCCATTACGTCAGGCAAGCGGAAAGGCTACACTCACATGTGTGAAGAAGTTTCACAAACAAGTTGAGATTAAGACTTTATGCTCAGACAGAGGCGCGAATTTTACATCGAAGGTTTTCGAGTTAGGTGTACGTCAATTAGGTATCAAATTGACGCACACATCTGTTAGGAATCCGCGACCAAATTCGACAGAGAGGGTTAACAAGGAATTAGGTAGACTATTCAGAACATACTGCGAGAAATCTCATAGGTCTTGGGCAGATTTATTGCCGGACATAGAAGATTGTTACAACCAGGTAGTACATACCACAACAGGCTATACACCGAATGAGCTAGTTTGGGGAAAGCGGACCATACTATCAACTGATTTCGGCAAAGACATAGCGAAAGGAACCGATATACAAGGAGAAACGTTAGAACAGATTAGACGACAGGCGCGTCGGAACATAACAAAGGCGGCGGAGAATAGAGAGCTCTATTATAATAGGAATCATAAGTTAATACAGTTTGAGATAGGCGACTTGGTGAAGTTGAGGACTTTTGCGAGGTCGGACGCTGATAAAAAATTAACAAAGAAATTCATGCGACTTTATGAGGGACCTTACGTGATAGGGGCAATTCCATACAATAACGTATACACTTTGGTTGACGCTCGTACTAACGAGATAAGAGGGAATTACAATGCGATCCATTTGTTCCGCTATTATGCAAACTCGTAAAGGAATGAATTCCATTAAGGATTAGCGCGAACAATGGAGATTAGTGAGACCTATCGGCATCAACATAGATAGCAGTTTATGTTAGGTGAGGAAATAGATTTTCAAACAACTAGTAGAGAGTTAGGTATAAGAAATACTAGGTGTATTAAAAATCTATTTGGGGGAGTGTGAGATGGCCAGACATAGCTCATATTTTTTTTCCCCATTTCTCTTGCATGGGTATTAAAAATAAATTTGAAACGCAGTTTTAAAATAAAAGAGAATTTCTAAGTGAACACTTGGACCCTCATAAATATTTCAAAGTGCAGGCAGTTTATTTTTAAAAACAAAGTATAGGGATTTTGGAAACACATTAAGATTAGAACAAAAAAAAAGGGTCTTTAGAAATTGCAATAGAAGTGCAGACGTTTTAAAAGGAAACATTTAGAATCAGATCATAAATCTAGTTGAAACATTTTGCCTTCACAAAATATTGAAACCAGATGTGTAGATTGACATAGCCGAACCGAGCCGAAGGGCATAGAAAATAAACAAAAAAGCAAGGCGTGACCGTAAAATGACGCTTTCGATAATTGGCCGAAACATTTTGGCGGGAATCTTAAATGGGCGTGACTATAGTAAATGACGCTATCGATAATTGGCCTAAACGTTTTGGCGGAAACCTAAAATGACGAATCAAGTTAAGGCAGTTTACTTTGGTGGGGATTTTCTATTTTTCAGTTTGGAGAAGGGGCGATAAAGACTCGGAAGGGGAGATACACGGGGGTGCTTTTCGAGAAGGCATTCCGGGTTGAGGGCTCTTCCAGCAGAGTCGACTCCATTCTCCGATAAATTAATCCTAAGATTGTATAAATTTTAACCTATTTTAATAGATCTATACATAAAAGTAGAATCAGTGCAATAGTTTATAATTAAGCTTATAAGCAAGTGTGTGTGCGCAACGAGGCCTGAATATTCCCGGTAATGTACAAATATTCCAATAATTATATTTTGAGATAAGTAAATTCACAGATAAAGGGTTTCCGTAACGTCCGGGTTTAGGCGTTCATTATTGTAAGAAATTAAAATGTATCCAGATATAGTTCTCGATGCTTTGTATGCAGAGGAACAAAGGGATAGAAGACGTGTGAGAGAGATATCTCGAGACGATGGGTTCTCTATTATGATGTATATCTTATTTCTGACATTTGTTCTATATCTGCTCTTTTTATTAATCAGATTAATGTGGTCAAATCTGAGGGAGTGAAATGTAATAATTTGGCACACATACCACTTGCTTTGGAAGGGGAACATTTATATAAAATATAGTCAGGAAGTTGTGAAAACGAGAATAAAATATAACTTATTATCTGTGAATCTATTTAACGTAATGTATTATGTGTTGTAATTTCTACTAAAACTATAAAATGTCTTGTCTCCCCGATACCACTAGTAGAAAGTGTACATATTCTTTTAAGCATTTAACACCTTTTGTAGCATGTGTGTATATTTTAGGCTAAGATGTCTTAGGTTAGAATGCCACAAGGGTTTTTCATTTGGATATTTCCGTTTTCCCTTGTCTTAGAATGGCTTATAGGAATGGAATATCCGGTTGGTTCTCAAATGACCCCATTTGGAACCAATCTAAATAATCAAACAGTTTCTTTTGAGTAGATTTAATAAAATGGAAAATAAATCTATGAAGTCATAATTATCATCTTTTACTGAACAACCCTAATATTTCTCCTAAGGTATTCAATAATGGAATGTTCTCAAAGGTTCTGTCTACATAAATTGATTTAGTGTTTTATTAGTATTCAGTTGAACCCTAGACTTAACATCTGTAACGTGTGGCGGGCTGAACCGAACAATCCAATAGTGAAATACTATATCCAAAATTGAGTCACGACTCTTCAGTAGGCAGTCAGTTTAGAAAGTGCAGACTAGTGCACTAATTTAGGTCAATAGGCGACATTAAATTACTTAGGGTCAGTTTATTCTATCACGATAGAGAAGTCTGCTTTCTTTCATAAACAAAGCAGATAGGTGAACGAGATGGAACAATATTGCAGTCTAAAGAAACTTTGACTTATTTTGTTTTACATAACTAATAGACTAGATTCTAGACTCACTTCGGGTTAGAAGTTAGGTATGAATGAAAACTTTAGAAATCATTCACTATAAATTAAGTCTTCAAATGTACGAGACTCCGAGATACCAGAGCGACCTTCGAGCTACGGGTGTGGGTCAACGGTACTTCCTACAAACAGGTAAGAAATTAGAATCTTTTGTTTATTGTATTTACAAACTGTAGGTGTAGGGTGACCACGATATTACTTCGGAATAGAGGACAAGATAGGGTAATAGGTAGGGTGACCATGATGAAATACTACAGGGATTGAGACACTGAGGCTGATTGAGTATTGGCTAAATTAATATGTTTGACTCAGATGAGTCAAAGTTATTACTAAGTGGTACACGGTTCGATGGCGTTCTTGGCGGCGAATTTCCGGCACAACCAAACACGCCATGTCTTACAGCACGACTCTCGACTTAGATTTGGCCAAATCTATATCAAACTGAACAATGAATACAAATAAATAAAACCATGGTATTGGGGCGAGCTATAAGCTCAATGAAAAGAATTGTACCAACCCTTCGGGGTGTATGGGAACACCAAAGCGCTTCGCAGCGAAAGAGAGTCGGCTGTGCCCCCATAACAATGATAAAAGGCCGTGGAGCGGCGTAGGGTTTCCCCCGTGCTAGAGGGAATTCGGTCAGAACGACGGCCCAAAAAGAGGCAAATTCGTACACTGTACCAGCTAATCATTCATTCTACTCGTATTTTAAACTTAAATTGATAATTTAACTCTCTAGGATTTCCCTGTTTTTCTGAAGGTTGGAGAATGCATAACATAATTCTTTTGAAGTTTGTTCATAATTAATCCGCGACAGCTAAAGTAGAATGATTTGGTAGCCTACTTTGTCCATCGAACGAAATGAACGAACCCGAAGGGTGCTTAGTACATAACAGTGTTCATGCCAGAAGCCAATATGTCTCTCGATCCTGAAGTGTTTTACCTATAATTAGAATATTCTTCTTTACTCAATCAATCCACTAGATATCACTAGACGATCCAGCTGCGTACCATCACAGTAAGTGACGATGCAGTCTAAGATGATAGCGAGCTAACTTGGAAGGGGTATAGCAGTAATTTCAACCCATACCCCTAATCGGTTTCTACACGCCATCGTACCGGAACGCTAAATAAAGTATTGGCCATTAAAAGTACCTACTGAGATCAAAATTATGACCAAGACCGTTGCTAGGATCAATAAATATAATAGAACCATAAAGTGTTCATGTTCAAACTGATTCTGATTTGCAACTTTGTTACTTGAACCATTGATATTATTTCTCAATCGGTGTAATAATTTCTTTTATCTGTCTAAGTCAAGTAGGTACTGTTACTAGCCAGTGGTCAAATAAGTTCATGATAATAAATCACATGGTTCCAACAAGATGAACAGTCAATTTGCCAGCGACCATTGGCGTGGATTGATTAATACTATTGGTTCGCGGCTAACTTAGGAGTAGTTCTCACGTAAAAACTTTTCCTTATCAAGACTACGCGGCTATTCGTAGTAATATTTTTACTTTATTGCTTCATACGTCTTTGTAACTGGCAAAAATTTGAATTTAAATCATTATTATTTTTATATTAATCTCCTAAGCACGTGTCAAGTTCCAGCGAAATATCGGCTACTGTCTGAACGGTTTGGCTTGAAATGGTGACTAGTAATATCAGCAATAATCTTTCTTTTGAATATATGAAAGGAAAACGTGACTGACTGATTTATCAACGCATAGCTCAATTCACTAACTAGAAGCTAACTAGCTATTATGACGTAACCACTAAGAAAGTATTTTACTGAACTGAGAATTTTATATTATTTATAGGCGATTTTCTTTTATTTTATATATATCTCACATCCTTTTTTATTATGATTGCTCTATTCACGAAATATATATGTTATCGGTGGTCAAAAGTTCAAAGTCGTCCAATAAAGTGGGCAGTCAATTTGCCCAACGACGTAGATTGATTTATATCAACGGTCTAATCTCGAACGTTTGACGGCTTCTACGTTACGGCATGACTTCTTTGGAGAAAAGAAACTTTTATTAGTTCTATTCCGTTTGATGAAAAGCCTCGGTTTTGTACGTACAAAATTGCAAGCTCTATTCGAATTTGATTTATTATTTTACTGATTAATCCTTTAACTTCGCATCGTGGTAAAGTTGTTTCGTTCTTGGTTTCTGTTTTGCATTTTATTAAAATAAAGGTTTAGGCCATAAGCCACTACATGGATACGTACGGATTGGCAGGCTTCACGTAATATTATTTGGAGAACTCTTTGGCAGACAGGTTTCCTCACAATATTTTCCTTCACAAATAAAATAAAATAAAACTCCATAAAAAGAGGTGTGTTTGGTAATATGGAACCCTGGACTCCTGAAAAGGAAATGAACGTCTTATGCAAAAATCTATCACTGCTGTGATTTTATGAGTATGCATTTCCATCTAATTGAGACATAGTTTTCATAACGATTTAATTTTTTTATTATTTTTACCATCGTCCAAAATCAAAAATTTAGTCAAAAAGTCCACTTCTCGTTGGCTCCGGGCCAAAGAAGTCCATAAAGCTTGCAGTATTGCGTTGTATGGCCAGTTTTTGGAGTAAGTAGGCCTCAGAGAGTGAACCACAGCCACTTTCCCTTAAATATGCCCGTTCTGGGAAAAAGTTCTTTCGGATTTTTAGGTACTTTTTTAAAGTTAAGGGCCTTAACTGATGACTATATACTATATAATATAATATAACGACTATAATATGTGATTGGAGTAACAGATTTTAATATTTCAAAAGATATAATTTAACTGAAATGACGATTCTTTGTTTTATTAATCACATTCATACCAGGGACAGTAAAATATATGCGTCAGAGCGGGATCGCCGCATCGCTGAAGATTTTCAATTAAGATAACTCGCACTGTAAAATGGTTGCTGTTTGTACGAGTAGCTACAGCAATTATTGTTTCAAATAAATATCATCCGATTGTTCTCGGTAGTTTCACATTTGAATTTTGAGTTATAAAAAAATATTTTGATGTATATAATAGGTATAAACGTAAAAATTCTTTGTACAAACCTGACTTCAATCGCCACTACAACGTTTATCAATTGTGCCTATATAAAATTTGTAGAGTTCGCTCAATTTCTCCAAGATCCCATCATTAGATCCTTACCTACTGACAAGGGGATCACCTGGAAAGTATGCCCTTTGAAACAAAAAAAGAATTTTCCAAATCGGTCCAGGCGTCTTCGAGTAATCGCGGAACATACATAAAAATAAAAAATTCCGACGAATTGAGAACTTCCTCCTTTTTGGCAGTCGGTTAAAAAGTAATGTGATTGTTCAACTATGCCTCAAAGAAAGTGGCAGGTATCGATGAGATGCGAAAGGTTGAGGATAGGCAACGTTGATGCTTTCTAAATGAGACTTTTGTCCAATTGTGGATGCCTTAGATTATACAGGGTGTCCCACGGCTATGCCACATGGAGGGGAAGTACCTTAAATATTGTAGATGGAACATTTTACTGAAAGAAGACTTCATTTTAATTTAAAAAACAATTTAAACTGCATTCATAGATTTTTAAATAATTGCCTGGTTGAACCGGGACTAGAACCCGCTATACGAGAAAAAAAATTAACCTGTATCTTTATCATACCGATCGGAAGGCTTCATCGTAAGGATTATTTTTTGTTAAATAACATAGCATGAGAAATAAAAGGAAGAGCATGAATTTTAGCCTTTGATGTAAAATTTTGTTCAGAAAAATGAAAAGCTGACATTGGCGTATCGACATACAACATACATGAACTATTAGATACTAATGAGTACCCAGATGCAACAAAGCTACGAATTGCAGCGGGACTGAAGGACAAACCAATAAATCAACAAACAAGCACACTTTCGCATTTATACGTAATATAAGTAAGGATTAGTAAGGATCGGGAAATGAGGTGTACTTCTCAAGTGGGTACTCATTAGTAATAGTTCATGTCAGTTGTATGTCGATACGCCAATGTCAGCTTTTCATTTTTCTGAACAAAATTTTACATCAAAGGCTAAAATTCATGCTCTTCCTTTTATTTCTCATGCTATGTTATTTAACAAAAAATAATCCTTACGATGAAGCCTTCCGATAGGTATGATAAAGATACAGGTTAATTTTTTTTCTCGTATAGCGGGTTCGAGTCCCGGTTCAACCAGGCAATTATTTAAAAATCTATGAATGCAGTTTAAATTGTTTTTTAAATTAAAATGAAGTCTTCTTTCAGTAAAATGTTCCATCTACAATATTTAAGGTACTTCCCCTCCATGTGGCATAGCCGTGGGACGCCCTGTATATATAGAGAGTTTATAATCAAAGGTGGATGCATTTTGGCTGATGATGGTCTTTTATAAAAATCCCTGTTACTTTTGACTTTTGGAATTTATCGATTTTCAAAAAAAAGAGGAGGTTCTCAATATTCGGCTGGTATTTTTTTTAATGAAAAAAATCATAAGTATTTTCTTATGAAGTTTTTTAATGTCGGAGTGCGGGATAAATTTTAAATGAAGCACTTAAGTTTTCAGAACTCTGCGTTAATTGACCTGGTTTACATAATTATTTTCAATATATTTTAAAATTCGAATATTTTATTTATGAAAGTTATTTTATACATTATTTTGATGTAATAATATCTACATATTATTACATAGAGAGCACCCTATACAAAGGTATTTTTATTTAAAATCGATTTGAATCGAATATTTCCGTGCCTCTCCAAACGAAATCTTCTTATAGCTTTACAAATTCATGGCACCATTTGGTATTAAAAAGGCCCAAATTCGAATTAATCCCTCTTCTTACTGCTTTTGATGAAATAAGTTATATTAATTTTGATATTCAGTTTCTTAGGAGTTTGAATGAAATAAAATAACTACCTACTTAACATTCGGCTACTTACCTACTTAATTGGTGTGATTCCTCACATTTACATAACTATATAACATATACTCACACATACATAATTACACATAGACGCATCACGCACACAAATGTAATGTAAATGTAAAAGTGTGTTTGTTTGTTGATTTGCCCTTGAATCATGCAGCTCTTGAAGTTAGGGATATCTGGACATCCAAATTAGAGAGTAGACTATATCCACTTAGGTATTTATTTTGTGAAGCTTAACAAACTTATATATATAACAAGATGGCCACTTTAGTTGACGTCATAAACCGATCCCGCGCTCCTCCGCTACACGGCCGTATCATATACAAACGGTCGGTCCGCGCGACCATCTTAATTCAGCCGTTACATATCACAAGAGTGACATAATTCAAAATCGACGATGAGAGAATTCTCTCGTTAGAGAGTAATGTTTTGTGGATGCTGCGGTCTCGAAACAACACAGCGGCGAACAAAGCGACAGAGCATTAAGTCACAATCTCTCTCGCTCTTATTTTTTTGTGCTTAGCGTAATGTTGTTTTATAGCAAAAAGTATAAAATTTCGACACTAAAATTGGTGAATTTTGAGTTATGTCACCCTTCTAGCAAATGAGCGATATACTTGGTACCACGACTGTGTCGCTAGCAAGATTGACGTGATTTTTGCATGGATAGGGTTGGAAGATGACATAAGTAAGCTACTTTTTATACCGGCAAAAAACATAGGGTACCCGTGGGATTTTTTAAAATTTGTTAAATAATAACGTTAGTAAGTAATTATTGTACCTAAATACATGTAAATACTAAATTAATCATCAACATGTTTCCAGTAAAAATGTGGAACAAGATACCAACGTATGCATAAATAATTTAATACCTAATTTAATTAACATTTAAAAAACGCTTCGGGACTTTGAAGCGACATTTAAAATTAATATTTAATCTCCTCGGTCACGCGAATTCAAAATACTTTTTAAATAACTTTATTACTTTCTGAGGTAATTCTTCTAATATAAATTGATTATACATTTATTTATGGTTTTGCTCTATATTCAGTACTCAATATAATAAATTTGTAAAATTATTTATATCTTCGTCATTGTTGTTGTCATCTTAACCGATAAAAGTCCACTGCTGGGCATAAGTCTCTTGTAAGAATTACCACAGAATACGATCTTGTGCCACTTATATCCAGCGACTTTTACTGCGTTTCTTGGTGTGGGGCTTTAGGACCTCAACATCCATAAGTTCTTCGAGCTATGACGTTTTCCGCCCATTTCCACTTCAGTTTTAAGACTCGATATTTACCTATGTCGGAAACTGGTTCCTCTATGTAGGTATCTCTTAATTTTTATTTTCAACAAGCAGGCTATTATGAACATAGCTCTCTTTCTGACCCGCTGAGTTACCCAAGATTTTCTTATGAGGCTAAAGTAAAATGCTACGAACCTATTTTGGCTTTTTTTATTATAAAGAATCTCAGCCAAGCTGAACTTGACCAGCACATAAGTGAAAACTTGTCTTAGGAATGGGTATGACAATAGAACAACGGGTGGGCATCGAACCTGCAACCTTTAAGTTTTCAGTCCGCACCTGTAACCGTTGGGCTATTGAGGCTTATAAGTTTACAATTCTTTTAAGTAGTGCTTAATTTGTTTCAGCAATAACAACCGCACACAAAATCACAGAGCTCAAGGTTCCTCTGTACGCGGATCCGCGTCGAGCGGCCGAGCTGAGCTGCCATTTCCAGATGGACGATCAGAAACTCCACTCGGTCAAATGGTACAGGGATATGAATGAGATATTTAGATACAACCCTTCACAGAAGGTAGGTACTTCTAAACTATAGATACACTTTGTAAAGTCAATTACCGGATTGCTACGTATAATACCTATCGCACCTTTAGAATACTAATTTCTCTTTAAATAGATACATTTTAATATAACATTACCAATTGAAAAGCTAGGAAGTAAATTAGAAGACACTTCTTTTCACAATGGATTATATTTATTTGCAACAAAAACATTATTTTCAAATAACATGGGTGGCCTGTTTTTATCCTGAAATAGGCACGCCTGTTTCACATCCTTAACATCCTTAGTTATAACATTCTGGTTTACTATTCTTAGTATTACTTACTAATAATCATTCTGTTACTATATTATATTTTTGTATTGCAACATAATGACATTACTTGGAATATACTGCAAAACCACGAAATCTTAGGGGTTAAACTTTACTTTACCTTATTAATTAAAAAGCAGGTGTAAAATTTGTGGAGTACAAAATATAACCTTCATTATATGACGTGGTCTCGACGTAAAGAAATAAGTTTAAAGGCCGTAAACCAACCAAGGCCATGTGAGTAATCCTCATGTTTGGAGAACTTCGGCTTTTGAAAACGTGACCTGAAATTATAATTTGCAATGGCCTATTTCACTTGTTGACTCACATGTTTGAGGTCATGTTAAGTACTGCGGACGCTTTAATAACTATTGTGTGAATTTTTCCATTAATTGGAACATTTCGCGGTTCAAAAGAATTTAGTGGGGAAAATTCTTGTTCCAACACTCACTCAGCCGAAACGGCGTGTGTGCACTGCGTTCAATTCGAATTCGATAAAATACATTCCGGGAAAACAAATGCTATGCTCGGATGCAATTTGTGTATCCTGATCCGTGATTTCGTATTGATTGGCAGCAATCATGTTACAAACTGCGTACAATTTATTATGCATGTGCCCATAACTATCTATCTCTTCAGTTCATGGATGAGTATCGTAATTATCCCCAAAGTGTCAGCATAAAACCTACAGCATCTTATATCAGCCGCTATAAAGCAATGACAAATTCACAACTCAACCAATCTCCTTCATTTGCAACGTCGTTGATCTGCTTAACTGAGATCACCTATTTTAAACTTCGTCGTGCATCTTTATTATACTCTCAGGACTTCTTTGAGACGTCTTTGAACTTTGCTAGCCATTTCATTTTGTTCAAATACATAAGCCTTCTCATGTGCACGCCATTCCTTTCAGTTTTATATCAGTCGTATCCAAGTTTTGCCCACAAGCTTGATGATGTTGTCGGACTTATCTACGTAAGTCCAACCAACCTATGCGTCCAAACGAGATCTTAAGTTGAGTTCTGAGCTTCACAGGTTACGTAAGACGTTACCTACGATCCGTCTGCTAGAGCCATGTTCACCCAAAGCTCCCGGTGATAATGTAGCGACCAATAGATTCCACCCGCAGACTTTGAGAGTAAACTTTTCTAAACCTATAGGTACTAACTGACATAGCTCAGAGAGTCAATAAATTGAAGTGGAAATGCGCGGAGTAGATATTTAGAAGAGCTGATAATTCTTGGGTGGTGGAGTGGTGACCCTGCATTGGGAAGCGCAGTGTTGGTAGACTCTCTAATTGGTGGGCATCGAACATCAAACGAATAGCAGGGATCAAACCGAGGCCTGTGGAAGTTTATGTTACAGACCTTTATTCAACAGTGGTCGTCTATCAGTTGATAAAATAGAAGTTGATGAAGAAGAAGAAGATCGGTAAAAAAAGATTCTTGAATATTAATTAATGAGCAACTCTCACTACAGCAGTGTAGTTTAAGAGTGATTTTAATTTCTTCTGTTGTCCCCAGCCGCCCATTCGTCTTTTCAACATAACTGGAATCATGGTACAAGGCGGGGACTGTCAAGCGGACTCGTGTATGGTGAGGGTTATGCCCCCACCCATAGCGACAAGGGCTGCGTACAGTTGCGAAATTTCTACAGAAGGGCCCAAGTTTCAAATAGCAAGACAAACTAAACACATGACCGTTGTAGGTAAGTAATTTCTTGACCTTTTCAGATACATGGGTCGAAGTAATTAAACTTAGGCCCCTAGTACCTAGTTATGACGATCTTCTGGCTTCTTATAAGTGTGAGGTTTCGGTTTTGATTCTTGGCAGATGCATGTTGAAAAATTGATTCTGGTTTTATTGAATTTATTCTCTTTGTTATTTAGGGCTAATATGCGCGCCACAAGAAAATGTTTATGTGAAATATTTATGTCAGAATAAGTCTGAAGCTGAAATCTATAGACCGCATTCTCACTCTCCTCAGACTCAAGACAGAGTTAAAACGAGACAGATTTATGTCAGAGCATATTTGTGTCTCGTTTTAACTCTATCTTAAGTCTGAGTTAAGTCAGAGCACGCTCTATAGATCTCATCATCAATAAGGTATCGCACTGGTTAGAAAAATTGCTAGACTCTCCCGCTAGGTTATTAACTAATCACGCCCAAAGCCTTCCACAAAAAAAAAACTACAACCACCAATTAAATACAAAAGGAGATAGTTTTGTAAAACTGACAACAATCTCTTTGAATTCAAAACTTTGGACTAAGTAATCACCACTTCCAGCTAATTTGTGCTTAAAACTTTAAGTAATATATTCAGATTCCCACAAAGCGATTCATGTAACGAAACTTCTTACACGAGATTATCTTAATTGCTAAGTTTCCTCTAATTTAGGCAACATACTCCACCTTAGACTACAAACGGAGATCTAATCAGAGCTTAAACCTGCTCTTACACAATGTTGCATACTAAACAATCTTGTTTATTTTCGCATTGTAGTCGTAGTTTTTGTAAAAATTCAAATTTATCCATTTATTTATCACACTATCACATCTCGCTAAAATATTATAAAGGCGAAACTTTGTATGTGTATATGACATATACACATACAAAGGTGTGTGTGTATGTTTGTTACTCCTTCACGCCACAACGAATGAACAGTTTTGCACAAAGGCTACATTTTATCTCGAAAAATTAAGAAGTTCCCGCGGGAATCAAAAAACTTTAATCCACGCCGACGAAGTCGCGGGCATCATCTAGTATATTATATTCATCTTCGACTTCAAATACTTTTGAAAACATTATGGAGAACTCTCAGGCATTCAGGTTTCCTCTTCCTCACGATTGTCCTTCACCGTTATAGCAGCAGGTGATAACTAAAATTGTAACTCCGTAAATTCAGAGTATTAATTGACCCCAATTCACACGTTGGTCTCAACGCTGTGGAAACAAAATAGCATCGGTCTAATATTCACGCAAACGTTGGGAGTTGGCCAATTTGTGTCCATTTCTTAGAAAATACGCGCCAGCACTCGTGATGTATTCACACTTCTTGGCGCCAATATAGGGGCCTATTGGCGAGGCCTTTGGAAGTCCATGCAAGAGACCTTTGTCCCGCAGTTGACGTCTATCTACGTTCTAAGAAGAAGCCAAGAGAGTTAGCTGTCATAATTATAATTTTAATATTAATGATGAATTCATCACTCGCATACCTTATTAGGACGCCACGGCGTCTTAAGATCTAACATAACAATTCATATTAAACTTAGATTTCTTTACAGCAATGCCCGACAAGGACCCCATAATAATTGGAGCGCCTAAATTAGTGAAGCCCGGAGAGCAAATACTGCTGAACTGCACTACCGACTACTCTCTGCCAGCGTCCGACATTAATTGGTACATCGACAACGAGCCAGCTAAGGTATATTTGAGCTTTTAACTAGTATTCTAACTTTGTATAGGAATATTTCTTTTATCTTTGGGTAGAAATTATGTTCTATATAGTGAAACAAACCGTAATTTCTTCTTGGGAGCGTTTTACAGCAACAAATCAAGCTCCTTAAATAGGTATTTAGTCGCAACTATAACGTAAAAAAACACAGTATTGGCAGACACTTTTAAGGTCCTAACGTCATCCTTTAACCGAGGTCCGAGCCTCATAAGAAATGCCCTTTAGAGATATAAATTGACTGATTGTTGTTATAATTGCCGTAAATATTAATTATTTATTGACGAACTAGTGTCCGTGGACTTTTGTATATTAGAGGAATTAGGTAATATTTTATCAGGCAAAACATTTCTTCCTACCTATAACCTTTTGCTAACACCTGCATTTCACATGTTTCGTGCAAATAAATTGAATTGAAATTTAATAAAAGAAAGGTCTAAAATCAATAATACTCATACGAGTATATTATAATTCTCTCCCCTAATTCCACAGTACACATGCTTCAAGAAATTTATTAATGCTATTAACGATTATACATCTATTAATCAAACTGCTTGCACGTTTGAATGCAATCTAGACTAAGTCTATAACCCCAGATAATGTGTAGCTAATTATATTATCAAGTTTAATCTTCGAGCAGCCGCTAAATCGATTACTGCAGTTGATATAGCATTCGTATTAGTAGTACCTAATATTCACTCAGGGAGAATAAATATATCTCAACGGTATATAATATTTCAGATAATATCATAGGTACTCATCGAAAGGTGGGGTTGAAATCCATACCGCTCATTCTGCTCTGACTCAAAACAGAGTAAAAGGAGGTAAATATAAGAGTAAAAAGAGACAGATATAATATTATGTGAAGCCGTATTATTTGTATTTTTTTTTTCATATGAATAGCGGGCAAACGAGCAGGTGAGTCACCTGATGTTAAGTGATTACCAACCGCCCAAGTATCTCGTTTCAACTCTGTTACAAATCCAAGTTAAGTCAGAACAAGCTCTATCAGCCTGAGGAGAAAGTAGGACAGTCTTTAGACCTTCAACTATAATACTTGTGCCTATGCAGAAAATAAAAATTTGTCACATTTTACCTACATGCGAAAAATTCAACTGCTCCGTTGAAGGACAAACGAAGAAGCTTGCTCGCGCCTGACCGCTACCACCTAGGCTCCTGACAGGCACACACACTTACGCAATGTGCATGTACACGACGTAACCACAAGTAAAGCGGCCGTAACTTCGTGACATAAATGTACTATGCCGTATAACTACATATTCAAATTGAAAAAGAAAATCATGATGAAAATGTGGAATGATCTAGATTTTTATTTTTAAATAAAATACGTAACCTTGCGGCCCGCTGATTGGAGTCTCACGTCGAATACGTATGACCTTCTTATGTCACTCCTCATTAGGGAATGACGAGAGGGAAAAGTGTTACATATTCATAAATACATGTACGTATGGTATGTACGTTTTATTCAAAGAGGCATGCAAACATTTCTCGTAATATTTTGTTATGTCCATATTCTTCGTGATCAAAGACATGTACCTACTACAGTATGTATAGTGTATTGAAAAAAATTAAAGATAAGGAATACTACAATTGTCGTTGAAAATAGTCAACAGCAACACCATGTGGCTAAGTGAGAGTGCCTTCATTTTTTTATATATTTTTAACGAGCAGGTGGGTCACCTGATGTTAAGTGATTACCGCCGTCCATGAACACTTGTAGCACCTGAGGCACCACCAATGCCTTGCTGGCTTTTTAGGAATTTGTTGGTCCGCCCCTTGAATGTATGTTGTAATTTATTTTTGTTTAGGAAGTTGTTACCACAGTTTCAAAGTACGTGTTATTAAACGCGACATTACCACACTAATGAATAAAGTGAAATAAAAATAATTTCGATAAAAAGAATAACTTACCTAGTATAATAAAACTGTAACGGGATGATTTCTGTACATTAAAGATATTTTGAAAATTTTAATCGGAGGATGCTTTATTATCGATACTGAACCCAAAACAATTTTTTTTGAATTTTTTATCTATCTGTCTGTCTGTGTGCACATCACGCAAAATTTACTGAACGGATTTGAATGAAATTTGGTATAGTGATAGCTGATACTCCGGGTCAATACATAGAATACTTTTTATCCTGATAAACAATAACGTTTATTCGGGATAGGAAATGAAAATTTTTGTTAATTATGCTTCATAGCTTCATCAAATATAAACCAAATGTGATAATTATTTTTTATTATAAATTGTTTACTATTAGAAATATTTTGTTAAATTCTGGTGAAGATCCAATAAATATTATCGGAGATAGAGGACATAAGTTCTCGCGGATAGTAGCAAGTCACTCTGAACTTATTCCACGCAGACGAAGTCGCGGGAATCACCTAGTATTATAATAAATGCGAAAGTAACCCTATCTGTCTATTTCTTAGCTTTTTAAGCCTACACCACTAGACCACTGACATTGACATTGACTGATTTGCATTCTGAAGAAGAATAAAGGATTCCTTGGATTCCTTGACGATTCCTTAAATACTAAAAGCGATTGTATCTAGCACTGGCACTAGCCAGCGCTATAAATTTAGGGCGTAATCTGAACTGTCCTTTTGATGCTGCCAGTGAATAGTGATGCGTGAAAGGCGCTAAAATAAGAAATTGCCGTTGCTTGTACGATCAATACGTTGATGTTCCTTCAGTTGTGTCGTACTCTACTGGATATATAACTTTGAGTATTGTTGTGCTACAATGTTATATTTCGATGCCCAAGATAATATCTAATTTACTTTATGAGTACAAGTATTCAATTCCATTATCCAAACCGACAGCGGGCATCATTTCAACCCACAATGTCTTTGTAGACGATGCACCCGAGGGATAGCCCAACCGGATTTCGTTGTTTGCCTGCTGCTCCTATGTAATTCAATCAGATTGGCACCCTGATTGAATTAGGTACATACCACCTTGCTATCAGTTACTAAGATTGGTATTAGGATGAGAGCTTGAATTGCTTTGTTTTACTTTGATTGTTCGATATTGTCTTTTGGCAGATAGAGTTAGCCTTAAAGTTTTCGAAACAATTGGGAGCTTGAATTGTGGATGAATATACAATGCAAAGATTTCGAGTTTTATAACTTTTTAATGTACATAACAATAATAAAAAAAACTTTTTAAGAACCGACTGAAAGTTTGGATGGATGGATTAATGGAGTTTTGTTGCCCTTCACGTCACAACGAATGAGTCGATTTAGCTGAAATTTTGAATGGTGATACGAGTAGCTGTTACTCAAGATTAACACATTTGCTAAATTTTTTCCCGAAAAATTAAAGAATTCTCGCGGAAATTACAAAAAACCTTAATCCACGCGGACGAAGTCGCTTGTAGGAAATAAAACAATTTACTCCTGCAAACGTAAATCCGACCCATGAACAAATAGCAGGTCAAACTACAACACTTTGCCGATAGGCGTTGCACTCCAGGGAGAGGCTAACTCGATTTTGCTGTTTGCTTCTAACTCTTATCGAATCAGGAAACTAGCCCGATTGAATTAGCTATCTATCGATTATTGCTTACAAAGCAGGGATGTTCAGTAAACCATAGTGAGAGAATATGGCCCAAAAACCACTAGAAAACTTTGAGGAATTATGTTAGGTGAGTGTGTAATTTTTTTTTGTGTCTTCAAAAAAAGGAAACTTGTTCTCGATTACGTGTATATTTTTTTCGTAGTTGTTTCGTATGTATATTTTTTTTCGTAGTCGTTTCGTAGTTTTCTAAGTAGTTGAGTGTCAAAATGTAAGTACACCTATATCTCCGTAGATTTTCCAAAAGATGTTTAGTAAAACTTCGCAGAAAAATTGGTTACCTGCCTTTTTGAGTAACTACGTTTCCTAAAGTTAAGGGAGCCTTTGAACTCAAAAGTCGGTTCAGATATGCTGCTATGCAATAGCGCTGCACTTAAAAGATAGGGAATAACTGGATTAAGCTGTTTGCCTTTTACTCTAATGGAATCAGCAATCCAATCAGATCTGACTGAACTATCAATTATTGTGATTGGGCTCAATCGGCAATCGGATCGACGAATTAAGGCGATTACGCATGGAGCTGTTATTAAAATATAAGTTTCGCTTTTAACATATGGAAATTTTTATACCAAAATTTTACATTTATTTTATTATAGTACCTTTTATACTAAAAATATATATAGGTGATCTATAACAACTTATAAATACCTACCATTTTAAAACTTTTACTTTCTATATTTTTTATTTTTCTTAATTTTTTTCAGAAATATTATTATAGCCCTTAATAAGTTATCTAAGTAAGCTCGGTACGAAACCCAAAAAACTTGAGCTGTATAAAAAGTTTTGAAGCTATAAATTTCAGAGAAAGGAGATAAAAGACTTCGAAATATCTGATAGTAAAATGTTATAAAATTTTCGTTGAGTATCCAATTTTGGACTATATTTAAACTTCTATGTATTGTATAAATTGTGAATTATAGATTTAACGAAGCACGCCTAACAAGTTACAATATAATATTGGGCTCATAATATTTTTATTTTTATATATCACTTTCTTTACTTTAGGCAGAGACGATCTTACAAATATCGTAGATATTCTGTAAGGCCCAAATTGGCCAATAAGGGGTAAATTTTATTCAGAATACATGAGGTTTTATTCCCAGAATAAACTGTTTACCTACTTTTTCTATATTATAGACACGCGCTTGATCAATATCACACCTGATGGAAAGTGAGTCAGTACTATTCACAGGAATCTAAATATATAAAAGGCAAAGATGACTGACTGACTGACTGACTAATCTATCAACGCACAGCTCAAACCACTGGACGGATCAGGCTGAAATTTTGCATGTTTGCTATTATAACGTAGGTGTCCGCTAAGAAAGGATTTTTGAAAATTCAACCCCTAAAGGGATAAAATAGGGGTTTGAAAAATCGAACTTAACGTGAGTGAAGCCACGGGGAAAAGCTAGTTTTGTATAATTTAAATAATTCCTGGTATAGTTATTTACAAGAACAAGAACGTTTGCTGAAATCGTGTCTTAATTATAATTATTATCTGTAATCTGTAACTCTTATCAGTTATCTCGAAACCTTTCAACACAACACTATATTATGAAAAGAGTTCATGCAAAAAGAGCTTAGACGTAATAAAAGAAGCCTATAAATCTGCGACAGAATGTACGTATCTTAAATCATATGAGTATTATTTCCTTTTCAATTCACAGTTCATAATAGCACGGCCATAGTATAATAGCACCCAATTTATTCGAACAAAGACTGTTATTGAGGATCGGTGATATATTTCGCTTGTATCCACTACCCGTTCTATACAATTTAATTTTTTCTGTCCGGAGTATGTTATCCTACTAATATTATAAAGTCGAAAGGTTTTATATGTGTGTCTGTGTGTGTATGTTTGTTACTCTTTCACGCAAAAACTAATGGACCTATTTGGCTGAAATTTAAAATGGAGATAGATTATACCTTGGATTAAAACATAGGGTACTTTTTATCCCGGAAAAATTATAATTCCCGCGAGATTTAGAAATTTAATTCCACGCGAACGAAGTCGCGGGCATCAGCTAGTGATAGAATAAAATAAAATAGGAGTTGTATTATAAAGTAAGCCTGGATGGCGGTGAGTAAAATAATTCTTGGAAGAATTTATTCTCGAAAATAAGAAAGTTTGGTGAAAAAAATTATAAATTCAAGGTTTATCTGTCTGGCTGTTGTATCTATTTGTGTTACCTACCTTTCACGCTTAAGCTTTTGACCAAATTTAAACAAAACTTGGCAATTGGTAGATAGCGTGTATTCTAAAGAAGTCCTTAGAATACACGTAGGTACAAATAATTAGGATACTTTTTATCACGGAATATTAAGGAGTTCCAGTGAAACACCCTTAATTAACTTTGGTAACAATATTAAAAATAGATAATTATATAAAATGGATAATTATAAATATTACATGAGTAAATATAAAAATATTGACATTTCACAAACAGAGTGTAATATAAATATTATACAATTTACAAAGAAAAGGGACGTTTTGAAAGATATATTAACCATTTTAAAAGGCCGTTAGTGAAGATTTAAAGTGGCTCGACCAAGTCTTAACAATGAGCTCCGTAATGGCAAACAAAACAAACGCCCCGGCCATATAAAGGGCCCCGGGTGTAAAACGTACCCGTAAATAATACGCCCAATCCTGATATATAACGGCTACATGTGCAAGTAAGGAGGAATTCCTATTTAAATTGGCTTTTTTAAGATTTCAACTATTAACTGCCAATTGCCATCGCTGAGTATAATTTAATAGGTATTCTGTGGTATAGCGTTCAAGCGAGGAATAAAAACTATAAATACTATTGGATAGAATCAGGCGTTACTTTGCGGAAGTTCGTGATTATCAAGAAAAGGTTAGAATCATTTTGCTATAATCTGCCAACAGAAAAAGTCTGTATGGTCAAACATGCAGTTAAAAGCTAAGCACCGCTCCCCGACCAAGCAAGAAAGCAAAGTTCCCAAGCAAGCAATGCCACCACCACTTACATGCACCACCACACAAGACTTTTGTACTACTCTCGACGCACGTTTCGCCACGACACCGGAGCATCCTCAGGAGATAGGAGAATTTACAGTGCTGTAAAGTCGACATCTCCACTCGTAATGTGGCAAGTTAAAATAGATGGCGCTAGCTGTAGGTTGGCACGCGCGATGTACGGTTGCAAAATTACGTAATTTTACCGAAAAAGCTAGTAAAATACGGATATTTTACGGTAATTTATATATATTACGGTAAAATTACCGGCTACGTATCTATGCTGAAAAGTATAGCGGGGGGTGAGACGAGCGTGTAGTTGCAACATACTTACGTACTGCGAGTCGCGCGGCGCGACTCGCACGATGCGACGTTGCCGTTTAGTGCAGTTTGCCTTTATGTTTTGCGCTGTTGCCATTCCGACTGAACAGTGAGCATTCGGCAAGCCGATCGGCGATCAGTTGAATTGTTTTGACTGACTGCACTATACGTGCAGTTAGTAAATTATGCCACGAAATCAAATTAGCCGCGCAGTCACAATAGTTTTGTTCGTAAGAGTTAAATCGTATTTTACCCAATTTTACCGTAATTTACGTAATTTATTTATATTTTACGTAAAATATGGTAAATTACCGAATTTTACGAAAGTAATATTACCGCTTTACATCCCTAGCGCGATGTGGATCTCATTAATGCCTTATATAATACGCTACTATAATAAATATTTTTCAGTGCAGGTACTTCAATTTTATCTATTTGCATAGATTGTTTTCTAGTCTACAAGGCTTCTACCGAAATAGCCAGTTTTTCGAATAAGTGTACAATAAATCGATGTTGATTATTCAAAAGAACTTGTTAAGGACTTACCGGGAACATCGACCAATTTATCTTGTCCTCTGAGATATCACAATCAGCCTGATTTAATGCTATGAGATATTTATCCGTGCTTCCTGCTATATCCATTTTCATTCGTAGATTAATCGGCTGATTATAATTCGGTTAAATTCGATTGCTGTCAGCTCAATCAATAGGATCCAATCCACTTCAATTGGATTTAGGATTCCATTAGGGGACAAACAGTAAAATCTAGTTACCGTTAGACTATCTCTTGGATGCTCTGTTTATTTTGAGGCTTTTTTATGTTGTTTGCTATTTAGTGTCGTCACAGACTATCTAGTAACAAATGAAATAGCCAGTCAAACGCGAGTTGGACTCGCATACGAAGAGTTCTGTACAAACCGTATAAATAACGTTTCTTATATGGGGACCACTCTTTATTTTTATTTTCTTTTATTTTTATTATTTGTAGATACCTATACATATTTTGTGTAAAATTTAAGTATCTACTTATTACCGATCAAGAGATACAGCTCGCTGACAGACAGACAGACAGATGGATGGACAGCGGAGGCTTAGTAATATGGTCCCCTAGGGTTGGTTTCTCTTCGAGTACGGAACCCTATAAATAAATATATACTCACGTTATTTTGGTAATAGAAAAGTTGACACACATAATATATTTTCAATCTGACATTCGGTGTAATTTTTATAAAAAAGAAAACACAAAACTTTCAAAATTATCTCATCGTCAAAAAATATCGATTGTATACGAGTACCTAAGAAAAAAAATATAATTATGATATCTGGTTACTGTAACCTAATTAAATTAATACATAAACATTACTTATCACTAAGCTATAGATTTCTCTATTCATTTAATATGATGGAAAAGTTAACCACTTATAATATTTTAACATACTCACTGTATGCAACCAGGTAGGTAATCAGTTCAACTTTAAAATGCTCATAAATTCATGCATATTAAACCATCCTCAAATGCTTTTATTCAGCGCACACTAATGAATAATGTAATAATTACCTTGGTAGACTCATAGTAGAGTTTTAATGCAGTCGCATACATTATGAGCAAGTTGCGAAACAAATGAAAGAATGTAAAGTTTACTTATAATATAAACGTAAAAATTATAGAAGAGTTCCCTCGATTTCTCCATGATCCCATCATCATATATGATCCTGACCTAATGACAATGGAACTACCTGGGAAGTATACCCTTTCAAACAAAAAAGAATTTTACAAATCGGTCCAGGCGTCTTCGAGTAATCGGGGAACATACATAAAAAAAGATTCTGACGAATTGAGAACCTCCTCCTTTTTTGGAAGTCGGTTGAAAAGTAAAAATGAAATCGAAATTGCTAGAGCTATAAAATGTCATTTTAAAAAAATATATTGTGTATTTAATTCATGAATAATTAAGCCACAGTCAAGATAATTTGAGATCTTTGTCCTATCCTACTTCTACTTAATATTATAAATGCGATAGTTTGTGAGGATGGATCATTTAGTTGTTAATACACGAAAGGATTATTACTTGACGATGCCCGCGACTTCGTCGTGTGGATTAAGGTTTTTTAATTCTCGCGGAAACTCACTTATTTCCCGGTTTAAAGAGTAGCCTATGTGCTATTCCAGACTATAATCTATCTCTGTGCCAATATTATTTCCACCGTTTTGCTCATGCTCGACAGGTGGATAAAACTGAGCGAGGGGATAAACATTGTTCGCTAGAAGGACCGTGAGGAATACGATTCCTCCTTTTTGGATGTGTGTCCAGCTCCAAAAGTGCACCCAATTCGTCAACGGACAAAATAGGGACCACTTACCGCTATCCAGAGTCCAGGTTTCCCGAAGGCACAGTGATGAGCACGGCACAACCTACTGTCCACCGGTGGATTACACGAACTTTGCGGCTTTGAGGGTTCAACGCACGGCGTGGAGTCTCAAGATGTGGTGGTATATGGAGACCAGACACGTAGACGCCCGTTACGAACAGTCGTCCGATTTATTCTGGTGTTCTTTAGGTTGGCGCTTGCGGCGGCGTCATATCGTCGGCGCGGCCAATCGGGGGTCGGTGCAGTGGGAGTGGCCCAATGTTGCCAATTGCAGATTTAAATACACTTTGGCTTACGGAACAAACATTATATCCTTTCCCCGGGGATAAAATTTCTCCCGCCCATGCTAGCTATGCTGATGGGGTTTTTATCGTACTAGATGATACCCGCGACTTCGTTTGGATGGATTGAAGTTTTTTTCCTATTTTAATAATTTGCTTTTATAGACAGAGCCATGGCAGCACAGAGAGCTTAGCGCGCCCCAGCCGGGCGGGCTGCGAGCCTCCTGGCGCATCCTGCGAGTAGCCGTGCCGCCCACGGCCAGCGGGGCGCTGCGCGTGCGCTGCGAAGCCATCCTTCCCGTAGAACCCCCCGTAGTCAGAGACACTATGACTATCATCACTGTGTACTCTCGTACGCAGCTGTCGAAATACGTCTCCAATAGAGGTAAATGTTTTTTTTATATCAAATACTTGATGATACTGAGGTCGTAAGGTCCTCCAGTGGAGACCGCGTCTCGGCAAACGGAGTGTAGGGCGCCGTGGCAGGCATCGATGGGATGCGAAAGACCGAGGATAGGCAACGTTGGCGCTACTTAGCCTCAATAGCCCAACGGTTAAAGGTGCGGACTGAAATCTGAAAGGTCGCAGGTTCGAATCCCACCCGTTGCATTTTTATCGTACCCACTCCTAGCACAAGCTTTCTGCTTCTTTGGAGGGGATAGGAGAATATTAGGCAACTACAACTTTACTAATATTCTTTTAAAAAAAAAAACTTAAAAGAGGCCTATGTCCAACAGTGGATGCATGTGGGCTGATGATGATGATGACTTGATGATACTCGTGACTTCGTCCGCGTGGTTATGGTTTTTTAATTCTCTCGGGAACTCTTTCATTTTCCGGGATAAAATTTAGCCTATGCGTTAATCCCGGGTATGAGCTATCTCCATTTCAGTCAAATCTGTTCAGTCGTTTTTGCGTGAAAAAGTCACAAACATACACACTCACATAGACACAAACTTTTGCCTTTATTATATTAGTGTGATTTAATATTTACAGTCCGTGAGGCATGAGCTCAGCTTTGAAATTGTATAATTACTTCACTAAAGATTATTTGGTATAGGTATATTACACCAATTTGGTATTGTTATATGTTATGTCAATGGTAGAGCGACAACCGACTTAAGGTGTCACTTGTCCTGCGCAAATTCTAAACCGGTCTGTACTACTTTTAACTATCATGCTCACAAAGCCTCTTAGACTGTAGCATGATAAATGCTACGAGAACGTAGCGCGAACGTAGCGTATGCTACGCAAAGCACTGTAAATCCTATCCTACTATTATAAATGCGAAAGTTTATGAGGATGGATGTATGGATGGATGTGATGCACTCATCATGCTTAAGCAGTTGATGTAATTCATATTATATAATATTATGATTGTGGTACGATTTCCATATTATTATGATATCGTACCCTTATTGCAAAAACCGATTATCTGCACCAAAATTTGAGCGAAAAGTTTTTGAGTTATAAGCATTTGAAACTTTAACGACTTAAAAATTAGTTATAATGATGCCCATTTTTAAACAATAATAATTTTTATAAACAAGAAACTATTCAAGAAATGTTAAGTAGGTTAATAATTGAAAAAAACTTACTATTTTTTCAACAAAAAGAAGAAAATAACCGGTAAGGAGCTCACTTAGTTAGTTTTTCCTGAATGTAGAAAAACTACCAAATTTTCAAATTTACCGTTCTGGTAGCTCTAATGGCATTTTTTATTTAATCACTTGTTTTGAATAGTAATAATCATCAAGACAAAAATCGTTTTAGTTCAACTTTAGCCAGTACAGGTGTAAAATAAATATCTTTAGTCGCTTTTGGCTGAAGGTAAAGTAGATTTCATTTAACTTTGTACGTACTAACTGCAGCGCCCTATGGTTTTACCCGAGGAGTTCCCGTTCCCGTGGGAAATGGGCAAGCCTACATTATTTCTTATAATCTCAGCTATCTTTAAAAGAAAGTTTCGTTGAAATCGGTCCAGCCGTTCTAGAGATTAGCTCATTTAAATAAAAAAACTATTTCGTTTTATTATATTAGAATAACTAGCTGTGCCTTGCGGTTTCACCTACATTTGTCCCGTTCCCGTAGGAATTTAGGGAAACACTATAACTGTAAACTTTCCTCTCGAATCCCTCTATCTACTGATGAAAACTGAATTAAAATCCGTTGCGTAGTTTAAAAGATCTACGCGTACATAAAGAGGGCCAGACAGCGGGAATCGATTTTGTTTTATACTATGTAAAGATAACATATACAGCAGAGCTAAGTTTGCCCGCAAGCGTTGCTATATGGGTGCCCCATTGTAGCTTTGAATCCAGGGTTAATCCCAAGAACACTTTGGAGTCCTCAGTTTTCAAAGGTTCATTATTTATCTTTAAATTTTTACTGACAGTTCTCGGGTTAGGTAATAAAAACTCAACACACTTTGTTTTTTAGGGTTCCGAAAAAAACTTCGGAACCCTTATAGGATCACTTCGTTGTCCGTCTGTCTGTCAGTGTGTCACCACCGTTTTTCTCGAAAACGGCTTATGATACTAAGTCGAAATTTATACTGAATATAAAGTTCAATGGTCTCGTAGTGTTTTAAGAATATCAAGCTTATAGCTTAACTCAGTGAAAAGTTACAGCTTTAAAACCACGGCTTTCTCATTATTAAAACAAATTAAGGGACATCTTCCAAAAATCGTTTTTTTCCATACCTAATTCTTAGTTTCATAGTAAGTGCCGTTATATTTTACAAACACCAGCTTTAAAGTCTTACAAATGACGAACATATTGATATCTCTAAACATAGTAAGAGTAACTTAAACAGCTAAAAACCAAATAAAAACCTACCACTTACTATGACTTTTAAAGTACTGTAACGAGAGTAAAGTACCTGAGGCTAAAACACACTATCCGTAAGCTGCGACTGAGAGCCGCGACAGATAAGGTTTCACAGTCGTTTGAGATCAGCAGGCCCAGATTTCTATCGGCCGTCCGAAGACTCAAGAATGGCCCAAGGTTACGACCGCGACTACGTCCGGTAGTGTGCACAATTCAATGTAAATTCACTATCCAGCCGCGGTTGACGCGTCGGATAGTTTGTTCTAAGCCTAACTTTTTAACGCGTCACAACACAGAACTGTCACAACTTTTGTAGACTGACCTCTATAATTACTCTATGATTTGTAGAATAGACCAGGTATGTAATAGAATCTGCAATGGCATATACAATAAGAAAAATATTTTTTATCTATTACCTATCTCTTTAATTAATTTATGCCATCATATTTTGTATTCTCATCACACTATCACATATCACACTAATTAAAAAGCCGAAAGTTTGTATGTGTATGTTTGTGTGTGTATGTTTATTACTCCTTCACGCCACAACGAATTAACCGATTTAGCTGAAATTTGGAATGGAGATAGCTCATACCCAGGATTAAAACATACGCTACATTTTATCCCGGAAAATTACAGAGTTCCCATGGGAATTGAAAAACCTTGATCCACGCGGCCGAAATCGCGAGCATCGTCTAGTATAATCCCTCCATTTTTTTGTAGAATAGGTAGATATGTAATAGAATCTGCTATGGCATGTACAATCCATTGTTAATCATAGATTAAAAATAGAGGTCAACGCAGTCTTATAACCCAGTCATAGATAATACACTATAACCCAGTTGTCAAAAGCTGTCATGTCATTATTATTAAATAGGTAACGTTAAAATATTTCGAATGTTCTCAGTTCTAAAAAAAATCAGAGATATACATATAACAAAGCATATAACGATAGGAAATGAGTTTTTGAAAGATATTGTAACAGTGTTAATGAGAGGATGCGTGAGGATATTTAAAGGTGCGAAGGGGTGGTTAGCTAAGGGAACTTTCATCAAGGGTGAAGTTGAATCTTTGGTGGAACATGCCGAAAAGACATTAATTAAGCAGGAGGTTGACCAGTGCATAGATAACTACCATCCAGTCCAAGTTAAAGCGGCACCTCAGCAGCTCAAGAGTTAAAAGATGAAGTGTCCATAGCACAGCGGCTGAGATTATTGAAGCAAGGCAATACATTCGTTAAAAAGAAAGATATCATTAGAGCAAGTAAGGAGATAAAAGAACAGTCGTACAAGAATAATTACTCAGTGGATGGAGACGTACTCTGCAAGGATCCAGGACAATCGTTGGTCATACCCAAGCAATTGGAAAAAGAAATAAACCATAGCAATGGACATTTTTCAAAGAGAAAGAAGAATTGGAAATATAAGAGGCGTGGCTCAGCTGACCATATGAAAAAATGGCCGAAGTCCAATAGTCGATAGAGATTAATAGTAGGTAAATAGTACTGTGAGGAAAGAATGAAGGTGACTGTGTTGAATGAATGTGTGTGTATTAATATAGTTAAGTAGATGTATGTAGTTAGTTTTGTCAACAGCACCGCCAAGTATATTGTTATGTGTTACACTGATAATATGTTTGTACATGATTTTGTTATTACCAACTTAAGAACAAATAGTGAACTCATAGTGAACTTGTTAGAATAAACTAAGGACATTTAAATTAGATATAGAAATTAATAATAAGTAGAAGTTTAAGTTAAAGTAATATTACTTATACAACTTACAGTATAAAATAAAGCCACTGTTACATGGTGCTTTATGGTAGGAAAAAAAACCAACTTAAGTATACCTATGGTTTTTTAAATTCAATTCGAGATCAGTCAAATTTTATTTTATTTTGTAAAAGAAATATAATAATTTGTGACCATGTATACTTAATACTTACTAGTGTTTAGATTCCTTATAAGATGTCATTCTGTATTGGTTAACTTAAGATGTATTATTGTTAAGTATGTATGAAAGCTGTATTGTTTAACTTAAGGTGTGTTAGTGTTGAGAAGGTATGAAGTATGCGAGGAAATATGAATATGGTAAAGATGTAAGAAAGGGGAAGGTATGTCTGGGGACAGACATAGTTGCAGGATGACCGAATGTGGGAAACGGAATGTATGTAAGTGTATGACAGGGATATATGCAATAGAGAGTGGGAAGTATTGGAGATAAAAAAGATTGGCAAGAGGGCGTATGGAGTTAAGACGTGTTAAGGAGTGCTAAAAGTAGTTTAAATAAAAGAAGTTAATATATATTTAGTGTTTTTACTTTGAGCTATTCCCACATTTATTAGAACATACAATACTATTACTGCTTGTTTAGACATGAAAAGGGTCACAAAGAAAATTCTGTCAAACATAGAGAACCTTTTGATTGACTACCTCGAATGCTTTAAAGACAGCTTAGACTTAGTTTTACAAGTTATACATTGTCTTATGGAAGTAACTCAAAGAGACAAATAATGGGATGAAATATGGAGAATGGGAATGCGAGAAAACTACACAACCCCATTGAGTTTGGGCTTGTTTGATTCATCTTGATAAGTACTCTAGTCCTAGATGATATGCAGGGTCTGATGATGAGACCGGAAGGCGTCTATAGGAACTGCAATAATACTGCGCATGCTTAAGCTGTCATCTAGTAGGTACCTAATTAATACATTGGTCAAGAGTTTCGGAACCCTCAGTGCGCGAGTATGACTCGCACTTGACCGGTTATTTAGTATTTAAAAGTAGATTATTTGCCGTAAACCATTCAGAAACTTGAGATAATGCATTATTTACATCGTCAAAATTGTCTTTTATCCTATCGACTTTAAAATTCAAAGACGTATCATCAGCAAATAGTACAATATCGCAAGTATTGTGGACAAAATGTGGTAAATCATTTATGTAGACCAAAAACATGAATGGACCTAGAATAGAACCCTGGGGTACACCCATTACTGAGGCTGATCCGGATGATTTTACATCATTGACACATACTCTTTGGACTCGTTCACTGAGATAAGACGCAATGAGACTAAGTGCAAAATCTTTAATGCCATAGTGGCTCAGTTTAAGCAAAAGTGTCTCGTGATCAACGCATTCGAATGCCTTTGACGACAAATCACAGAAAATACCAATGGCACTCTGTGAGTTCTGCCATGCATCGAATATGTGTTGTAACAGCCTTGCGGCTGCATCGGTTGTTGATCGACCCTTTGTAAAACCATACTGCTCAGTGTGTAGGATTTTATTTAAATTAAAGTATAAAAGCAGTTGGTTGAGCATTATTTTTCCGAATATCTTGCTGAGAGTTGGCAAAATTGAAATTGGCCTGTAGTTATTCGGGTCACTTTTGCTTCCCGATTTAAAAAGCGGTATTAGCTTACTACATTTCATAAGGTCTGGAAAAGATCCAGAATCTACTGATTTATTAAAAATTAAAGCAAGATATGGCGCAATAATATCAATTATGTTATGAATTATTTTAACTGATATCCCCCATAGATCTGCTGTTTTCTTATTTTGTAAAGATTTAAATGTTTTGACTATGTCATATGGGGTAACGTGTTCAAACCTAAATAACTTATTGCACTCAGAGACATTGCTCCTTAGAAGACGATAGACTTCTGCTGGCGAGGAATTCAGAGAACTGGTTGTAGTAATTGGAATATTTTTGAAAAAGTTCTCAAATGTATTTACAATTACTGTATCGGAGTTAATTACATGATTATCACTTTTAAGCTCCAATTTATTATTATTATGTACCTTATGTTTACTCATTTCATCGCCGATGATGTCCCATGCTGTTTTAATTTTATTATCAGAATTGGCAATTTTTTGTTTTATGTGAAGTGACTTTGCTTGTACGCACACATTTTCAAACAATTTAGAATAGTTTCTTACATATTCAATAAACGCGGGGGAATAATTATATTTTTTTCTGCATATAAGTCAAGCAGCTTATTTCTACTTTTATAGATTCCGGCAGTTGGCCAGTTACTAAACTTAAGATCTTTAGACAGTCTTTTCTCTATCACCTTAAAGATAGAGTTATATTGTGAGCTTAACAAATCAAAAAACTTTTGATTTGTGAAGATGTTCAAAAACCCTCGTAGCCCAGTTATACAGTAAAAGTGAACTTAAGTTCTTTTACCTGAAATAATTTTAACAAAATATTGAGTTCATTATTCTGCAAAAAGCAACTAATGTTGTTTAGTTCGTTTTTCTTTTTAGATACATCAGCAATTTCTAGTATATTAATAAAAGCTGAAACCTGTTAACGCAGGTTAACATGTATTAACAGAATAATATTGACATAATGATAAATCAAGCAACTACATCTGAAAAGTATTATAATACAATACATTGTTTTTGTGGTATAGATTTATAAATCTAAATTATTTAAATGAGTTTAGTTCTTTTTTTAAGAAGGTAATTAAATCATACCTGTAGGTAGTTGCTTTTAACTCTAGCTATCTCCGTAAAAAAGCGTCGTAGAAGATAATGGGTTTTACCTACAGCTTCGCCGTGAGTTGAGGAGTCGATTGATATATTTAACCTAATTTTGGTACAAAAATGCAGATAATCGGTTTTTGCAATAAGGGTACGATATACGTAATATAATTTAAATGTTTAGGAATGTGAGTTTTGTGATGAGGCTTCCGCTCATACAAAAAAGGATACCGTTTAATTTCAAAACAAAGAGATTAACGGAAGGGTCATAATTTTAATATTGTCCCGGGTTTTTGTGTAATACCCTCCAGATCATTTTGATTTTATATTATTATATGTGTATCCCGTATTCTACCTTATTTTTATCCGTGTTTTTCAAGTGGCAGATTTTTGTACCCCACTACGGTAAACCCAAAGGAAAGGGTTATGATTTTAGCATTCTATATACGTATGTTTGTGTGTTTGTAGGTTCTCTCATAGCTCCTCAAGTACTGAGCCGATTTTGTTGAGTCAGGTTTCAAACGATTTTGAATTATGATCCGGGTGAATAATACTAGATTTTATATAATCAATATGACGGATTTTACATCTAACTTTCCTTTCTTAATTAACTTTTTTTTTGTTATTCATGACAATGAAAGTATTGAAACAATATGAGTTCCAAGTAGTATCCCATATTTGTCAATCGCTTGCATTGGCATAATCTCATCTTGTCATCTGAGCCACGTCTATAAGCCACATATTATTACCATACTAATTAGAAATGCAGATAACGACAAATACCCAGTTATTACGTAAAATATGCGTATACCTCTTATACCTACATAACCTTGTTGGGTTATCTCGATGAGAGATACTATACGAGTTACATCAGAAAAATGGATGCGATTCCATGATGAAGAGCTAAACACATAACCGCGTTGCGGAACCGCACCGCCGGAATCAGCGGCCGCTGCCTGCCGCAACGCAGAAAGCATTGTGCAACGCGACGCTTGATTTACCTATCCAGTAACTTCTCTGTCATCTATTTATTTTGGTATAATATCATCTTCATAACAAAAAAGCGGTACACTTATTACAATCCATGGCAGAGACACATCTAGCAACGTTCAGGGATCACACAAAAATGGTCACTTCACTCTCACGCAGTATGAGGCTTTCGCAACGCAACGCTCAGCGGCGAATTGCGTTGCAGCGATGAACTGCGCTCCAATACGGTGTGTTTAATCCCTAAGTACCTTCA
The DNA here is from genome assembly GCA_933228805.2 of Hipparchia semele. Lineage (NCBI taxonomy): Eukaryota > Metazoa > Arthropoda > Insecta > Lepidoptera > Nymphalidae > Hipparchia > Hipparchia semele. The sequence continues at coordinate 5,841,957 of OW121721.1, read as the reverse complement.
TCAGATTATTTTTAAATAGACCAAACTTAAGCATTACACCAAAAATTGATCAGGTAATGCTTTACAAGATACCCAAGGGAAATTAGTAGCTCAGTGTTGTAACAATTTTGAAGCGTCAATATTCAGGTTAAAGTTAAGAGTTTAATGTTTTTAGATACGGTTTTCTTGTTGTTGTATAAACTGGCAGTACCTTTAGATTTTGTAATTAGGTGAGTTCAATTTTTTAATCGATTTGAGATAGAAATTTGGAATGGAGGTATCTCATGCCTAGGTTTAACACATATGCATTTTATCCCGGAAAATTTCTGAGTTCATCAAGTTAGAGTTTCCGCGAAAGTCAAAAAAATGTTTATCCACGTGGACGAAGTCGCGGGCATTATCTAGTATTTTTAACATAGTGTTGTTTTAGCCACCATAATTACATTTTGTTTAACGTAAATTTTTTAATAATACACGGTCTGGTAACGCTTAACAAGCCCAAGGGAAATTAGTGGCCGATAAAAACGTTGAATATAAAATAATATTAATAAAGTAAAATGAGTTTACTTCAATTATTATTCACCTTTGTTCTGTAATTTCAGACCGCAATTTTTTGAACATGTAATTAGGAAAATGTTATTTTGTATATAAAATTAATCCTCATTTTCTATTCTATTCGCATGAAAATTACAACATTCTAGGCGAGACTTCTCTTTTCACAATACTTTTTAAATTGGGTCATAAGTGAGTGAGATGAGAATTCGATTATGGGGGATTTTTTTTTACTTTTGCACTCGGTTGTCTCCAGACATTTTAATGCGGATTTTTAACCGACTTCAAAGAAGGAGGAGGTTCACAATTCGTCGGGATCTTTTTTATTTATTTAGTTCCCCGATTACTCGAAGACACCTGAACCGATTTGGAAAATTCTTTTTTTGATTAAAATAAACATAAAATAAATTAAGAATAACTATTTTATACTTTACAGTAGCGTTTGAAGTCAGTTTTGAAAAAAGTATTTATTATATTATTATCTCTGAATAGGTGCCAACTCACGGTCTATTTCAATGATCATGGGGAAATAATTCAAAATTGTATTCAGTACTTTTTTTATTTTTATTCGACGACAAGATAGCCCTTGACTGCGATCTCACCTGGTAGTAAGTGACGATGCAGTCTAAGATGGTAGCGGGCTAACTTACTTAGATAATTCTAATGATATTAAACTTAAACTTTTTGTTACAGGTGTACAAATGGATTACAAAAGTAGTATTATCTTAGTATTAATCTGGACTATTAAAGAAATATCGAAGTTAATAAGCTTATGAGGCTTGGTATGAAGTACTTTCACAGTGATATTAGAATAAGTGTAGATAAAACTGATCGGCCTCAAAAAATAACAAAATTGTTACGGAGCTAGCGAGCAATTTATAATTAATGGGTGTAACCATGCCAGAGCATCAATAAACCGTTATTAAAGTTCGTAACTCACTTACACGACACCGTACCCACAGAGAATTCACACGGCTCCACGTCAAATCGAACCGTTCGCTGTCCAGGCACTATAGTTAACAGAAAGCTGCTACAGTTGCAGCTCACTATCAACGCGTGGTTGGTGATGACTGATAAGACAATTTGTGTGGCGGTGGTGGATGAGCTGCACCTTCCTACGAGTGATTACATTCTCTTGGCTTCCTACTGCACACGGTCATGCAAAGTCGCAAGCTATAAGCTTCAAGCGTGCTCTATGTTCGCTTGCAGCTCGTGGTAAGTCAATCATGGAGTAGCTAGATTGCGATAAGCTCGCTTGCTGCGATTGATATTATTGTGTTTGTGGTATTTTGTCTCTGTAAAGTTTATTCTTTTACCGTACGGGAGCGGTGTCGTATAAGTGAGCAATGACCTTAAAAGGGAAATTTGTAATCATGGTAACATTACAGATAACTAGATACCTAAAGTGAAATGTTCGTTTGCTCTTTGACTATTGCTGTAACTATTAAATATACGATGTTAGATCGTATGTAACCTACAAATAAAAATGAATTTAATTCAGCAGTCTATAGATATCCATAGGTATAATATTATGCGATACGGAGTTATTATTTTTTGTACATTCCCAAATGTTGTTTTTAAAATATCGTCGAAGTGTATAATAATTATTAATAATTATGTATTGTGTAAAATATATTTGTTAGATAAATAAATGAATAAAACTGAATCATATTATATTGTAGAATAAATGTTATTTGTTCATTATCAGATTTTAATAACTTCTACAGTTTTTAAGCATCACTTTTTCCGATGAAAGGTTTCGTGTTAAAATAATGAATGGCCCTGAAGGTTTGAAAAAATATTTATTTCATTAAGCATGCTAATATTGAAAAAATTGTTGATCTTCTTGATAAAAATAAAATAAATTAACTACAATTATACAATATAATAATCCTTCATTTTTCAAGACAGATTTATGAAACTTGGTATTTAGGCTTTCAATTAAAAATGAAGAAATACGTAATTCACAGTTTTTGAAAATTTCACCCCCAGAGGGCATACATAGGGGATAAATATTTGCATGAAAGACCATCATTTTCAAGTTATAACTATGAAAATCGGGATTTTGTTCTTCAATTAAAAATAAAGAAGTACGTGGCTCCTTCACAGTTTTTAAAAATTCCACCCTAAAATCTAATTCCACGCGGATATATTTGATTTTGTAATGGGATCTCCAGATAAAAGAGAAGTATAGTCCACCACGCTACCCAGGTGATTATTTCCAAAGTTCACGTACCTTTGAGAACATTTCAGAATAAAGCCCAAAGTTCAGTTAAAAGATGCTTTAAGAACGCGAGCCAATCCATTTAGTTAGGATTAAAATTAATTTTGATTTTTTTGTTAGTAAAACGGGTATATTTTTGGTAAGTGCTTAAATAACTACAAGATAAAAAAAAATGTTACGTTTTATTACATTCGACACAATTTTGTTCAATTAAAATATTACATTATTAAATATCATACTGTACCCATATACCTGAATGCAAAAAATGCTGTTTCTTCCAATCATGCAACAACGGAGCAACGAATTTTCGCAAAATTATATTATGTAGAAGACATAGATCTCTTATCGCGTGTAAACAAAGTGTCCCCGTAGATTTTTTTACGGCCAAAAGCAGCTATTTACCTACTTGAATTCCCACATGAAACCGTAAAAAATCACTGCCCTAGTCTATAATATATCTACTGAATATAAGACTCTGTGACGAAAATGATCCCAAACATGCCTCGCATCATAATAAGAAGAACGCATATAGATCTTGTTTTAACTTTTGGATTGAAATTAGCAAGTAAAAAGGACGCAGAACTTAGAAACGATAAAAATTAAAGGATATGTGGCTCCAATAAATAAAATATGGTTATCCGGCGTGATATATTCAACCGTAGGTCAGTGCCATATATTTCGCTACTGAATTCTGTCACAAGCTGTCGTCATAACAGTCTATCATGCCATATTGCAGGCCAGCGAAATGGGGTCACATTTTATAAACTAGAAAACGACTTTGAAAGTGTTTTACTCCGCTTGAAACTTCCAACTTGGCTTTTAGTAAAACTTATCGATTTTAATGCCACATACCTCCACGTCTAAAAAAGAGAAGATAAACGTCTATTTCCCCTTGTCATAAAATCGAGCTACTTTAGTTAGTATTAAAATATTCGCACTTTATATTGATGTCAACAAAAATAATTAATTCAATGGAGAGTTGATCTAAATTGGCCAATGAATATAACAACCGGATTATATACTTTAATACATACATATATTGTACTGCACGATAGTCCCCGGTGGGTGAAAGACTATTTTAAAGGACAGACACTAAACTACCTTATGGGATGGAGTGCTATTGACATGATAATTATTTTGCCTTATCTAGGCTGAGATACCTAAATAATAGTAAGTTACAATTTATTATTATTTGGAAGAATAACATTGTTAGCCAGGTTTTTTATTAGTGTGTATTGCGAGCCCCTTTTTATTTGTTTAAGAAGACCTAACTTATTAATGGAAAATGAACGAAACCTTTTAAATTCTTATGTGTCTTCACAGTAATTAGTTATAAAATATAAGCGTTAATCTATGGCTGTGTTTCACCTAAGGTAATGTCAATTCTTTGCACGAAATCATCTTTTAACTTGTATGTACAGTTTAACGATATTATTGTTTCATTTAATTTAATGTGAACTTAAATGGAATACGTAAATAAATTATTATATGAATTAATTGTATTTTATTTTTCCTTAAGACCAAAGTCTTTTGACAATGCCAGTACTTGCTAGAGATGAAGTACAGGTCCGAGACATAGTCGCTAACTATAGACCTCATAGAAAGATCAGAGTCACTCAGCGTGCGATGAAGAGAGCTTTGTTTAGAGTTTCTCTAGGCGGTGAAATCTGAATTGAGAAAAAGAGTCAAACTTCGTTTGAATGAGGTGATCTCTATTTCACTCACTCACTTTTACACTCACTTTTATAAGTTACATCGTTAACTTTCGTAGAAAAGATCTATTGTAAGCACCAATGGTACAATAACGCGTTCGCAATACGCGACATAAAGCGTAGAGAATATAACCAACGGCGTAGTTAGTTCATAATACGAGGACTTCCTCGAGCACTAGAAAAAGTTAAAATAAATCAACTACCGGTGATTCATCCAGGCTAAAAATGAACTAAAAGATTGGCGCCTCTACTTCATTTGACCTCTGGGATATGAAACTATAGAAAACAAATGATTTATGTGAAAAATATACTATACGCTTTGTGACCTAGATAGCGGGCTATTAAACCAAGTCACGTTTTAGGGCATAAATCAGAATAAGACGTTTTGACATATCTATGGCCTTTGGATGCTTTAGATTGATCAGAAAACGTATGAGTATTTACGTTACGTAACCCCTAACAAAATGTAGAGTAGATTATTGTTAAGAAAAAAGGATTAATTATGTATTTATACCGAAGGGTAGAAAACTAGGGTCACATTTTATGAACCAGAAAACTACTTAAAAGTGAAGCTAACATCCAACTCTGTTTAAACTTTTAACGCAGTAGGTACCTACCCGAATTTAACGAGGTCGCCGACAATATTATGTTAACATTTTTGTATGCTTGTTTCAACACAGCCTTTAAGCTTTTCAATTTTAGACGTGATAAGTCAAATGTTACCTACAATACGTATAATTTTTTTTTGTTTTTTAGTTTTTGTTTTCATTTTTTATTACTCAATATAATAACAATGTTAAGATTCGTAACAATTATTAATTCATAAAGTTTCCTGGAAAGTAGTAAGTAAATAAAGCAGGATAAAAAGTACGTACTTAAGGGCATAAACCCTTTCAAAGACCCTTTACATGTAAGGATTAACCCTCCTTATAAATCAGGACAAGCATTGACATTGTAGCTAGGTCCACTCTCAGAGCTGCGCTCTTGAGATAAAGCCTTGTTTACGTTACGATGGTAAACAGCTAATAAAACTGGAGCGCAAAATGTTCAGTACTCATTACTCATCGTGTACGGTGCACGGTCCCTGAAGCACGTATATTGTATACTTGTGATTGATGCATGGCGAACGTCGCCTAATGTGGGGCATTTAGTTCAAAGAGCTCCTGGTCGTTGGATTCTCAAGATGCTAGAGTGGTGACCATGCAGACAACTCACTCCCATCTGGTGGACCGAATCCAACAGACGAGTCAGGTGGAACCGCTGCTGAGTAGAGGCGGCGAAAGACCGAGGCCTGTTGAAGTCCATGCAAGAGATTTTTGTCCAGTAATGGTCTATTGATTGATAAAAAAGAAGAAAAGCCTCGTGTCATTTTATCCTGAAACACTCACAAGGCGTGAGGACATGTAGTAGGTTTGATGTGACCTAGAGGTTGTAATACGATATACTGTTTGATGGCGCTCATACTGCCTAGCGTATAACTGTACGTTTACTTCTATGTAATATTGCGTAGCACACACGTAGCACATCAGTACTATGTACATGTTTCAATCCAAATAAAGCATGTAAGTTACTAGTTAATTTTGGTCTAGTAGGAGGCCGTAATGTTACAACCGTACCGTGAAAGACGTAAAGTGGCGTGTAGGAACTGAATCAAGTGAGATTGCAGTCAAGGGCTTTCTTGTCCGGAATAAAACATAAATAATACGAGGTACTTTTGATGGCGTTCAGACTGAATAGCGCCAAAGACTTCTACGAGTAGGTTTATAATACTCGTATAGTTACGTAGCGCTGTAGTAGTAGCGTGTATATTATTTTGTCGACTACCTCACATGCAATCCAGACAAAGCATTAGCAAAATTACTAAGGTAAACTTAAATTGATTAGTTGATTAAAAAAAAAATAAGAAACATACCTGTGCCGGGCGCAAAATTAAATATATCTAGCAAGAATAATATAATATTTTGACAAGATTCGTTTTGTATGCAAATAAAATTAACAGCTTCAAAAGCTTAATTTACTGGCGGGTTCAGTGCGGACCCTCGACTCATTTTTTATGTAGATTGCGTAAAGAAAAGTTTCATAATATCGGTCGGTGACACCAGTGGGCCGTCAAACGTTCCTTTGGAGGGTTTGTCTATATTAAATTTAGGGTGATTTCCACTTGTACGACTGATTACTTCAACCTTTAATGTGGGACTATTTTTCTCTAATGTCACAGAACACCTAATAGTACCTAGAAGATTCACTCCGCAAAATGATTTAAATAAATACAATTGAAACTGATAAAAGAATATAAAATGCACAAAGGAGGTCTTATCCCGTTAAGCGATCTCCTCCAAACTTAATATACTCAAACGTATGTGAAGTCTACCAATCTGTACTCGGCCAGCATGGTAATGATTTAAGCTACTTAAAATCCCAAAATTCAGAGAGTTCCCACGAGATTTTTAACACCTGCACTTCCTAATGCTCACGAAGTCGTAAGCATATTAACAAAAACAGTATAGTATGCTCCGATGGGACTCTAGAAAACTGAGTGCTAGCGTAAAATTAAATTTAAATTCAGATATCGAATGCAGGGTCACGAACGCTCATCTTGGAATCCTCTTTGCAATGCTCCTAAGAATTAAAGATAAAATAAAACCAAGCATTTTATAAGAATTCAAATTGAATGGAATTTTTTTAATCATATTAAACGGGTTCATACAACGCGTAGATAAGGTGATTATTTTTTATAGATAGGTATAGGTATATTTTAAAATACGACCACAGGGGGATAGAAGTTTTCATTATTATATACGAAATTGGACCGAGAGGGCAAATTAGACATTTGGGGAATTTGATCTATTAGACAGACTGGACGTTCAGGGAATTGTACCTTCCGGGCTGTAAGGAAATACCAAAATTATTTTTAATTGAATTCCCGTAACTTTACACTTAAACACATATTATTTGTATTGAAAATTTAATCCAAATGATAAATTTACTAAAAACTGATAAAATGTAAATTGTTTATCAATATTGGCAAAACAGATTGCAATCTCAATACATGCATTGATATAAACGCGCTTTACTACATTATCTGAATTAAACTACTTTTAGTCTGGATTAGATAAGTTATACTGGTACATTATATTATATTAATACCGATTGTAAATCCTACTTCATAGAAACTGAATTGAATCATACTTGATAGACACTCAGCGTGAAATTTTTACCTGTGCGCAAATTAGATTTTCTTTAATCAAATATTATGTTCTATTAAAGATATAGAACAACTAAAAACAAAAATTATGCACAACAAGGTATAAAATGTTAAAGAACATTATGTCCGAAAGGAATACCATACTGGTTAGTATCAAAAATGCAGTGTTAATAGAGATTAACAGGAGTCACGAGTCACAATCATCAGTAATAAGGGATACGACCAAAGAGAGAAAGAGATACACGGATGAATATGTATAGAAGCGAACAGAGAGATATCAGTTGTAGGTGATATGTAGCTGGAATATGTAAATGATGCCTATTAACACAGCAGTGGACGGTACGCAATGCGTCGACGGAATTTGGCATTTTCAACTTATGTTGCTTCTATGTCTCTGTGGCATCGTTTGTATGCAAATATTCTAAGCTTGAACAAGTGCCGCCGCGTTTTATCTCGTTTTCTGTTCTGCAGTTTATTGTACGAGTAACGTTGTACCATTACGAGTTTCTAAAATTATTAAAATTTTTACGTACGACCCAGAAATCTAGAAGAATATTTCAGTGGAGTAGAATAGAATAGAAATATTTTTTTTTATTCAAATAAGCTTTTACAAGTGCTTTTGAAGGTTCACTAATGATTAACAAAAAACGTTAAACAAATGATCATTTCACAAAAAACGTTTTAAAAGCTAATCAAATCACAAACGTCGTATTCCACAAACTAATCATTTTACAAAAGATCATTTTACAAATATTCTATTCGCAAATGTTTTATTTTGCAAATGTGCTGGATGTTAAAATATCATTTTAAAATTTATTATTTCACCAAATTTGCAATTTGGTGAAATAATAAATCCGCCGTATTACGGCTAGCTGTTATCAAAAACAGGGCCTTTTTTGAAATGCAATGGGCTACGCCAGAAGACTCGCTCCGTCGCCCCTTCATTCAGCTTCGCCTACTCGACCTTCGTTTCGCTACGGAGGTCGCCGGCTCGCTTCGCTCGCCACCTCCCCCCTTCGCTCCACTCGGCCTCGTAGGCTCGCTTCATTCAGGACCTCCTTCGCGAGCTTCTGGCTTCGCGCTTCATAAAAACACTCTAGGGGTAGGGCAGACAAGACTACGTGGAGTCGGGGTTGGCCATTTCGGTTCTGGCGTAGCCCATTTAATTTATAGCGAAGCGCAGCTCCCGCTACAGCCTTGAACAGTTCATTTTATCAAAAAAAAAAAAACAAAAAATATGCTACATGTTGTTTTACTAATTAACACAATTAAGAAATCAATTGTTTGTCAAATATTATTTTATGAAATCACAATTTGTCTAGTAATTTGTTTTGTCAAGCGAATTATTTGTGGAACCAGAAGTTTTATAATGATCAATAAATGATTCATTTATTTTGCTAAACGTTGTTTGTGGAATGACACTTTGTTATTTGTTTTTTGTGAATTGATCGGTCACCGCTTTTGAATCATCGATGAATCTACCACTGGTTCGGAATGCCTGAATGGAGTGACATAATTCACCTATTATGACTATATTACTACGTAGCCATCCGCTAAGAAAGGATTTCTAAAAAAAACACCTCTAAGGGGATCATTCGAACTTTACGTGAATGAAACTGTGGACAAAAGCTAGTGTTAGATAAAACGTGACACAAGTTTCGGGATTACCTAATACTGATAATAATATTATTTCAGGCTATTGGAGTTTAATCCTAGTTAGAAACTATTATAAATAACAAGCATTGTAATTACTGCACCGAAACACGTAAAATATCACGAGCAAATTATTTTGAACGTGGGTTTGTGTAATATTAAAAACATACTAACTAGTTCCAAGCGCCAAGCTGCAACGAATGCTGTAATGTTTGCTTATTTTACTTTTAAAATGAGTGCAGCATAATACTCGTAATAACGGGATGGAATAGACACTATTATAACGATAAGCACTTAAACATAATCTCCTTTTTATTCGTTAACTAATAGACGGCCAGTTTTTTTTTATTCGATCACAAGATAGTCCTTGACTGCGATCTCACCCGATGATGCAGTCTAGGGCTGAAATCTACAGGCCACACTTTCACTCTGCTCAAACTCAAGATAGTGTTAAACCGAGGCAGATTTATGTCAGAGCACATTCGTGTCTCTTTTTTTAACTTTATCTTAAGTCAGAGCACACTTATATCTCAGCACAAGATGGTAGCGCGTAAAGGTCGTAGCCCACTTACACGACACCGCTGCAACACAACTCCTGCAGACAACTCGCTGACCCCGCGCCTACAGCTAGCAGGCTACTCGCTGCACCCGCGCCTACAGCTATAACAGGCTACGCACTGTTTTCGCGCTTACATCTATCATTCCGGCGGCCGGCGGCGGCCGGCGTCTGTCCATCCGCGCACGTACGCCGACCGTTAGCACGCTTCAAGCGAACAGACGACGCCGTGCTCACAGCGCGTTGAAGTGTGTGGTACGCACCGCGCGCTGTTTGCTATTTTGTGTTGTTACTGTAAAATGCATCTCCAGAGTACGATATTAAGTCCATATTTGAATGCTCATACTTTGGTTGTGTGGGAACGGAGTTGTATAAATCGGCTACGACCTTTAACTTAGAAGGGGTATGGCAGTGTGCATTAAACCCATACCCCAAATGGTTTCTACACGCCATCATGCCAGAACGCTAAATCGCTTGGCGGCACGTCTTTGACAGTAATATGATAACTAGTCGCGGCCAAAGCCTCCCACCAGACCAGACCAGAGACAATTCAGAAATTATACCTATATTTTTGTTTATTGTTTTAAGCTTCGTATAATAACTAAATTTAAAGATTCAATCATAATTAGCTAATAACTCATTAAATATAATTTAATGAATGTCACCGAGTGAGGCTGTTAGGAATTAATTGTATAAACGGCCGGCCCTGAAAAGTTTTTTCCCTAAAAAACACATCCTAATGAAAATTAATTGAGTCGAACCCCGTTGACAAGCCGCCATTTTGGAGGCTAGCCAGGCCTTCGGTACATTGCGGCTCCCTATGAGCGCGACAAATTTGCTGTCGAAAAGTGTATTTCGTTTTAATTTGGCCATTTTGGCACGTACGCGACGGAATTGCAGATCATTTTGTATAAGAAGTTGGTACAGATAATGTGATCCTATCACCATCGAGGCATGAGCGAATTACTCGACCTCTTTATCAGAAATAGTGAAACGATAGTTCCAATTCAGTTAGCTCCTTGACTTTTCAGCTTTTCAAGCCTTATCTTGATCAACACACTGGCCCACTAATAGTCACGGTTCCCCCCACAGCATGAGAAGGGTTCATAAAGGGTTTGTAGAAGAGATAGTTGTTGGGGTCCCAAGTGGCGACCTCGCACCGGAAAGCGCAGTGTTGGCAGACCCCAGACAAGGTGGACATCAGAGATCAAACGCATGGAGACACTGAATACATGCGGCGCAAGACCGAGCCATGTAGAACTCTACGCAAGAGACCTATGTCCAGCCAGGGGCATCTATCGGTTGATAAAGGTTTCATTATCGTATTTATTTCATTTCCAGCCAAAATAGTGAGTTTTATTACAATAAAATGCGATTAAACGTTAGTATTTACTTTTGAGTGCAATTGCATTTTAAAATCCAGTTTTGTTTAAATAGATTTATATCTTCCTTAGTAATGAGAGCAGACAATGTAAATAGCTCGTACCGTGATTATGCACTTCCACTATTTGTACATACCTTGTTACTAACATTCCCGAGGGATGCAAAAGTGTGATTTACTCACTTAAAAAGTTCCAAACATTATTTACATAGGTAAGTATTTTAATTGAAATCTGTGTAGAATTTTCAAATCATAACTTCTTTCAACCAGGGAATGTGTTCTGGTTGCAATGTTTGTAATAAGTTGTGAGTATTTTTATAGTAAGATCAATTCAAATTCAAATTCAAAATTTATTTATTTCATGTAGGCTAATTTGTTGAAGTTGAAAATAAATGCAAATTGGTTAAAAATTGGACCTAACTTCGCGATTTTTTTTGTCAAACTCTTTTTTTCCCTTAGAAATATGGTGTAATTTTTGCTGTTTATTTTTCGACAGGTAAAACTTGATCTACTGCTGCCAAAATCCAATCTACATCTGGAGATTTACCATTACACGCGCCTTTACCGAGAAACGTCAAGCCGCGCTCGCTGGCGCTTGTGAAAAGCAGCACACCTACAACGGCCGACTGTTTGTTAATACGAGTATTTTAATAACTTTGTTGATCGCATACGAGCATTAAAGTCTGGTTTAAAGATATGATCAATTTAGTTCGCAAATATATAGAAAAAAAAAGACGTGTGGCACTCGGGGACTGCCGCGGTAAAGCTATTGCATTTTTTATCAACGCCATCTAGCGGTGAGAGGAGTCCCGTGTCAGGTTATTTTCGTTATGGAATTTCTGGATTCGGTCTCCACGCTCAAGGCCCGCGATAGAAGCTATGCAATAGCTTAAAATATAAAGTTTCTTCATTCAGAAAACGCTTTTAAATGCATGCATCTCATAACCCGTTTATATTCATTTTATTTTTGCTTCTGCTGCATGTCTAGTGAGCGTAATATTACTTACAGCAAAGAGATGTAGCGTAGAGCTATCAACGTATAACCGTAAATATTTTTAGCTTTTACATTTTGTATACATATTTTCTATTGGAATTCGAAGGATTTTGCTATTTTATGATAAGACCAGCGAAGGCATTTCATTCCTTGGATATTTTGAACGGCTCTCTCTTCGTATATTATGGCAATAATCCGCTTTTAGTTTTAGTTACTAGGGTATAATTTTCTGTGATTTCACCAGAGTAGGAAATAGGAGTTTAGGGAAAGTCACCCTTGAGTCCCTCCCAATCCAAACGAAGTTTGGTTCTTATTTTAATATTAACAAAAGTCAATAAAAATTAGAGGAATACTTAAATTATATTTAATCTTGTAGTTTGTCTTTAAAAACTATAGGCTCAGATATTACTTTCTATAATGTGTATACAGCTATTTTTATGAGATATATTGGATTGATTGATACCCAAAATGCTGGCTGCATGGCATTGCCCCTATGGATGGGCAAACTCAATCATCATTTTCATTGAACTCTAGATTTTGGTAAACGAGGTGTCATTCGGTTTTATCTCAGCCTTTCACATATCATAGGCTTTATGACGTCATGAAAAATCCAAAAAGGCGGAATTAAAAAAAAAATTTTGATAAAGTTGCATCTTAAACCCTAGGTGTAATTTTTTTACTTATAATAATATTTCACTATTTCTTTGTTAATGGAAAGTCGCTTTTGTTATTAATTGAAAGAGTGAAATGTTGATTCTTTATTAAATTAGGTTGTGAACGGAAAATTTAATAAAAATTTCACCCGGGGTTCATTGTTCTTTTTTCCCTTTTCGCAAGGGAGCGTCTGCTGCCAGTAATTTATTACTTAACGTCACCGACCGAGACAAATTCCCCTAAATAAAATGTATTTATAGGGTTTTTATGGAATATCTTTATAAATATGTCATATTCAACAAATTCGCTGTGTTGTATCATGTTCTACATCAGTTGATAGCACAAGAAGAAATAATCATACAAGTCTGAGTAGGTATTATGAACTCCGGACAAGCAACCCTGGCTTTGTTGATTGGTGTATAACAAACGTAATTATCAGAATACCAATCCAACAAAACCGACCGCTCCAGTCAGCATTCATCAGAATTAGCTGCATGCAGTATCTACCCACATTGATGTTTAACCAACAGTTAAATCTATACAAATAAATAAAATTGAAGTGTCTGTTTGTAATATCAAAAGAACAGCTTTTTACTAACTGCATAAGAAAGTAAATACGGTACTTATACAAAGAAAACAATTTTTATAATTTTTGTCTGTCTGTCTGTCTGTGGACCAATTTTGACGGGACTTTCACTGGTAGATAGGTGATATTATCGGGCAAAATATAGGCTACTTTTTAACCGACTTTCGAAAAAGGCGGAGAAGGAGTTGTGACTTTCTACCTCTATATCTCCGTGATTTCTAAACCGATTTACGCGAATCTTTTTTTAATCGACATAAAAACTTTGCGAGATGCTTCCATGAAAATTTCGGGTTCTAACTCTTCAATCCTGATGCTGCAGGGGTACTGCCCTCCTATACTGTGGGGATTTAGGAACTGTCGATTATGAATAGTTATTGTAGGTACCGAGTAAAGACTACATCGTTGAATTCCAGGACCCAACTCCTCAATCCTGATGTTGCAGGGTTTCTGCCCACTTAAACTGTGGGGATTTAGGAACGCGGACGAAGTCGCGGGCGTCCGCTAGTCTAAATATATAAAAAGAAAAGTTGACTGATTGACTGACTGACCGACTGACCGATCGACCGACCAACCATCCATCCGACAGATCGACCGACTGATCTATCCACGTACAGATCAAACCACTGGACGGATCGGGCTGAAAATAAAACCTAAAGCCTACCTATTACCTATTATTATGTAGGCATTCGCTTAGAAAGGATTGTTGAAAATTCCATACCTGAGGAGGTAAAATCAAGGTTTGAAAAATCGAACTCAACGTGAGCGAAGCAGCGGGCAAAAGCTAGTAGGAATATAAAATTTGTTTGTATGTTGTTCAAGATAATCTCTTAAATCCAGGACAGAGCCTCCCATTAATGTAATAGGTATCATAATGGACGCAAACTGCATGTCCGTGGTCCAACTCTGCAATGAGCCATAAATAACTCTAACAGATACCAGGTAGGGTTAGTATAAGATTTCATTCGATTGATCGTATTCGTATTCGACGACTTTAGTGTATGTTTACCCTTTTTGCTGTATTTTGGGCGTTGGTGTTCTTCACGATAATTTCTCTGAAGATATCTTGAGCTCGTGAAGACCGTACAAAAATGATGATTTGATGTTAATGTTGGGAAAAAACGTCATTGCTCTCCGTGTCGTTGGATAATTTGAATGTGAAAGAAGTTTCTTTTTTGCCATCTGTCACTGTCACTGTCACTTAAGTCTGTAGCCAGACCATAGATGTGAACATGTCTAAGGTCTAGACTCTATTGTTGTTTACAAGCGTAAAAGTAAAGTGAACCGTAACTACATTTCATTACAGCTCAATTTCGTGGATGTCTATGGTCTAGACTCTACTGTTGTTTACTACAGCGTAAAAGTAAAATGAACCATAATTACATTTAATTACAGCTCAATTTCGTGGATGCATTTTTCTACCTTTACGTTTACGGATACACTTCAAACTAAAATCGGTTGTACTGAATTTGTGACTTTAAATAAATACAGTTAAGGTTCACTTTACTTTGACGCTAATGTCATAGTATACGAATACGATCAATCGAATTAAATCTTATACTAACCCTACAGAGCCTGTGCATAAATTATAGAGTGATTGTCGAATTTCGAGCTTAGTCTTACTCTTGGCACTTCCCAATCTGTACTCTAATGAGTCTCCCTGGTGAATAATCGGCAGAAATCGATTTTTCATTCACGGTCCATACATATTCAAGCAGTTGCGTCGACTTCAGTGACGGTTCGTAATTGATTGCCACGAACTGACTTCGGAGTGATTACAAGAAATACTAATTTTGAAATGTTTACATTGTATTTTTCACCCGATTAAGTCAAAATATATAAATGATTTCAGCAATTTATGTATGCATGTTTATTTTTGTTTATATATATTCATAGCGAGCAAACGTGCAGGCGACTCACCTGATGTTAAGTGTTTACCGCCATGAACATTGGTAGAGCCAGAAGTTGTTCAGGAATTTGTTGGTCCACCCCTTGAATAACCCCATGTTGTAATTTAGTGGGTACACCACCGCAAGAAGTTGGTTCCACAGTTTCATAGTGCGTGGAAAAAAAGACCTAGCACAACGGATGGTCGAAGTACTCCAGGCACCCAGTTTGTATTTATTGAGCCGATTTTGATGAATGAGATATCATTCGATTCGTTATTGTAGTCCGGCTGACTTAGGCTACATAAATTTTTGTTCGATTTCGAAAATCAATTTGTGTCGGATGTGACATCCTTTCTTAATCAAAATAACACAACGCGAACAAAGACACGAGTAAATGCTAGTTTTGGTATAAAAAACTAGCTTTTGCTCGCGGCTTTGCTCACGTTAATTTCGATATTCAAACCCCTATTTTACCCCCTTAGGGGTTGAATTTTCAAAAATCCTTCCTTAGAGTGCGCCTACGTCATAAAAGGAACCAACTGTAAAGATTTCAAGTTTCTAACTTCAGTAGTTTAGGCTGTGCGTTGATATCTCAGTCAGTCAGTCAGTCGGGACTTTGAATTTTATATAAAAAAATTACTTTTCATTGGAAATCAAGAGTATATGAATTCGAAGTGTTGATAAAACCAAATTTCTCATTCGCTTAATTTCAGTATTAACACCACAAGTCTGAATAATTTTCCAGGAAACCAGTAGGCATGTTAAAACAAACTATTTTCTAGCTAGCTATACTTCAAAATGCTTTTAGTGGGGAAAAAAGTACTTATTTGTAAACATCAGCCCCGGGAGCAATTCGCTGTTTTAATGCATATTTAATTTAAAATAGAATAAGCAGAATGAAACCGAGAAAAACACTACGGATGCAAATTAAAGGAAATGAAAGGGGCTAAATGAGAATTGTGGCACGACTAACTCAGGCTTGAAAAATAAAGCCCGTTTCAGATTGAATACTCACTGACATGTACCCATTAGGTTATATTACGTTTATGCATGCAACTGAAGTGTTTGTCTATTTCATTGGTATGCAGGAAAAGTAACTAATGTATAAGTACCTAAGTGGTTTCTTATCACACTAATATTATAAAGGCGAAAGTTTGTATGTGTGTGTTTGTTTATTACTCCTTCACGCCACAATGGATGAACGGATTTGGCTGAAATTTAAAATGGAGATAGCTCATACCCAGGATTAACACATAGACAACATTTTGTCCCGAAAAATTTATGAGTTCCCGCGGGATTAAAAAAACCTTAGTCCACGCGGATGAAGCTGTGGGCACGTCTGGTACTCAATAACTCTTGAATTGAAGTCGGTTTAATTTTTCTAAAAAGACAATCTTATAGAAGTAGGATAAACGATAATTAAATTTTTCGTTAGTAAATAAAATTATCTTCCCCAGAGATAAGCTGTTCTTGTGCACGTCCTTTATAATATATGTTTATGTTTTAGCTTAAGTGGTGGTACAGAATAAATAAATAAAAGAATAGCCAAGCAAAGCGAGTAAATACAAAAACAATCACTCAATAAAACAATTTGATATAATAATATTATGCTTCTATCTCACTTCGCCTCTAAAGCTTGAACATTAATATATTAGCATCAAAACTAGGACGGCTCTGCAGCAATAAGATGGAAATGCAAAATTCCGTAGCGGGTAATGCATACTGTCCTTTCGCATTAATAGCTATGAAACTGGTTCTTTTCATTATGTGATATTTAATGAAATTCTACCGGGAGAACAAATTGAAGTAGGTAATAATAAGGTTTTGAATTTGTTCTCTTTCACTTGAAACAAAGTAAGTTAAGTACTTATTTTTTTTTTTATTCGATGACAGCGCCATCTATTAGCATTAATGTATTAACTTGTTTAATGTATTATTAATTTTAAACAAAAATCTATCCATATATATTCGAGTTCACTGTACTTCTGCCGTAAAGCGAATCTGCCGTAAAGCGAATCTGTCGTAAAGCGAATCTGTCCTAAAGCGAACAAGCGGAGATACGGCTTACCCCTTGACTGCGATCTCACCTGATGGTAAGTGACGATGCAGTCTAAGATGGTAGCGGGCTAACTTGGAAGGGGTATACAGTGTAAATTCAACCCATACCCCTAATCGGTTTCTTCACGCCATCGTGCCGGATTTCTTTTTAACTGACTTAAAAAAAGGAAGAGGTTCTCAATTGGACTCGTATTTTTTTTGGCGATGTTACTCTATAACTCCGTCAAATCTGGGCCGATTTCATAAATTTTTTTTATTTTAAAAAATATATTATCAGTTTGGTCCCATTTAAATTTGGTAAAGATCTGATGAATAACTTTGGTGTTAGAGGAGGAAACTCCTCAATGAATAAGGGCAAATTACAATAATATTAAATGTATAAAAATTAAGATAAAAGTTATAAAAGCCTTATTTTCATTATGTACCTATTGCAAAATTATACCTACTTTTCTCATGTTTTACTAAAGGTTAAAGTATAAATACCCTAAGAAATGGCCTATTTAATTTTAGGTATTCGTTCAAGTATACCACTCGAGGCCTTTTGTACTATTTCCAAGTGAAACTCCTAACTCTACTATTTCAAAATATTCTTTCGAGCAATTTGCATTAAAATGAAAGAAGTACTAGCGGTGACCCTCGGGTAAAGAAACCTTTGAAACAGTTAACTTTATTTTCTTGAAAAATGAAATTTTGTTTGATTCTTTTTTTCTATGAAAAATTTACGAAATTGTAACACGTGTATTTTAAGATATTATATTATATGTATTAAAAATTTTTAGATCGCTGTGCTATTTTTTCAAATTCATTACGTAGGAGTATGTATGTGAAGGTTGGTTATATACTCAAAAACGTGAAGTATTGGGAGGCATAGTATTTTTTAACAATTTCTGTTGGATTTTTAAGGGACGAACACGCGGACAATAACTACACTCGCGAGCAAGCTAATCGACTCAACACATAAGCGCGCATAAATTCATGGATTTTTCGAAAAATGTACGACTTTTAAAAAAAATATATATTATTAAAAAGCTTGAAACCGAGGCTTAAAATTGATACCAATATTGTCATTATTTAATCAGTACATTTTAAATTAATGCTATCTGTATGTAAAGGGAGGGAAAATGGGAGTTAAGGAAAATGTGTTTTGGTTACAGAAAGCAAAAAACTATACTAAAAAATGTAGTAGTAACTATTTGTAGCCAAATTAATTTACTAAGTACGTTGCGTAACTCAGTCGTTGTTTCTTGGATCATACGGCCCGTACTTCTGATACAACAAATGATCCGCAGTTCCGTGGGGACGTGCCAAAATGGCTAAATTAAAATTGAGTACACTTTTGGACAGTGAATTTGTAGCGCACATAAAAAGCCGCAATGTCCCGTGCGCCTGGCGGGCCTCCAGGCTGGCTGCTGCCGACGATCTTACAGCGAAAATCATTTAGGAATTTAAAACCAATACAAGAAAACGTAATATTTTGCTGGCAACACGCGCCGCCCGCGCTGCACACCGTCGTTTCTCCCGAACAGAGGTTACACAAGAACAACACAACACCAAAATCGTAGCGCCACACAAACTCCTCCAAAACACATTCGACGTACGTTTCTGATGATGGTCCGGTGTCGGAGGGAACAGAGAGTGTACCTGTGTTTACGCACAGATTTGTGCTCTAGAATATTTCCCGTGCAGATGGCTTCCGTATCTGGATTTGCTCGAGAGGACATTGGTACCTACTGCGGGCAAAAAGCAAAAAGTGTTGGCACATTTCTCACTAGATGTAACATAAATATGTTATACTCATGGATAGTCAAATGTCGGTTGAATGAAGATGGGTTAGACGAGTCAGAACCTCTGGATGCAAGCGGCGCAAGAGCGCGAAATGTCGAAGTCCCTACAAGATAACTAATGTCTAGTGGTGAACAAATATCGGTTGAATACAAACGAACGAGGCCTGTTTCACTATTGTCTAATAATTTAAACAATGAATAAATAAACTTGACGTTTTGATAGATAGCCAATACAAAAACTGTCAAGAAGCCAACTTTATTTGTACTTTCTCTTGATGGTGAATTAATGAATTATTATCATCATTTCACCACCAATAAATTCATGTTATAATGATAGTTATATACAAAATCCGTGGCTTTATACAACAAGCTTCTTCACCTAACAAGTAGCTATGCTCATATATTAGGAGAAGATGCAGCTTTTGAATTCAAACTGACAATTTCTCAAAAATAATATTTTTAAATTATCTCTACCACGAATTCGGAAAAGCTACAAAACAGGAAAATAAATTCATTAATCTTGTTCAACTGGATTCCGGAGAAAATAAATAATTTATTTCATAATTTTCATTGCATCATTTGAATTTATTACTATAATCGAGCTGTGGTCTTATGTCTGGGAGGTCTCGGGTTCGATTTCCGGTGGGGGCAATTTGGAAATTTATAGTTTCTAAATTGTCTCTGGTTGGTCTGGTGGGATGCTTTGGCCGTGGCCACCCTACCGTCAAAGACGTGCCGCCAAGCGATTTAGCATTCCGGCACGATGGCGTGTAGAAACAGATTAGGGGTGTAGGTTGAATGTACACTGCCATACCCCTTCCAAGTGAGTCCGCTACCATCTTAGACTGTATCGTCACTTAGGTGAAATCGCAGCCAAGGACTATCTTGTCATCAAATAAAAAAACAGAGCTCTTGTTGATCAACGTTTTATCTTCCTGTTTCTCCAGTTACAAGACTCCTTGTTGAATAATCTGTGGAGATCGATTTTTCATTCATAGCCCATACATATTCAGGCAGTTCCGTCGCCTTCGGTGACTCCCAGTAATTGATTGCTCTGAGAGACGCTCCCTTGGAACGAATAATATTGTAACAATGAAAATCTTCGAAGGCTCAAATAACTCAATGCTATTATTTTTGGAATGTGTAATAATGGTTTTCTGGCGATGTTTTTCTTCACCGTTGAAGCAAGTGATATAATAATTGCTAATAACTCCGAGAAGATGTCTTCTCGTCCAAAAATCCTCAGTGCCTGAAGACTAAAGTCTTCGAACAGTGCGTGTTGCCGCTGATGACTTACGGATCCAAAATATGGTCGCTAGCTATGGATGGAGATGGCTCGGAATATCCTTGCGAGATCAAATCAGAACTGAAGAGATCCGTAGGAGAACTAAGGTCACCGACATTGCTCTCAGCGATCCTGGTCTTTAGCGATTATGTAGGTAAAGTTTAAAATTGTTTCACACTGAAAGTGCTCGCCGCGTCGCTGCCGGCCGCTGCCTTTCTGGTGTGAACTACATTGCCTTTAAATTTCATTTTTTTACGAAGGGATAAGCTTCGCATTTTCTGGACAAAATGAAGGCTAGGCTAGATCATTCTTAGTATAATTTAGTGGTATAATAAATGGGCGAACTGAAGTTGAAGGGATATTCACATGGTAGTGTTAAGATTAAAAATTTAAAGCTAAAGGATTGGGTTAAGAGTATGAAAGGAGTTACTAAAATTATTATTATATTAGAAATAATTAGGAGTCCTCCATTAAAAAAATTTGAACTGACTTTCATCTCAGAAAATTAACAAGACTCTCGTAGGGACCATCCATTATTATAATAGTAGGAGCTCATTATTATTTATGATCTAAATTGAGGCATTTTATATCACAAAAATAATTGAAAGAATGTATATAAGGATCTTATTTCAAATAGAAGTTCTGACTTTAAATAACAGCAGGAATATCTATGCATTTTTAGAGCAGAACAGTGTTTGAACTTTCAAATTATATTTGCATCCAAACGAGATGGGGACGAAACTACAATATGATGAAAATACAAAATCTTTTCACGAGTAATGTGCACCCGCACCTACTGTTCACTCTCATATTCATACAGCCAAGCGCTAATACAGCCACGAACTAAAACTACTATTACCTGAGTGAAATTACGAAATAATTTCATGTAGTTAGGTTTCCATAAATTAGTTTGGTAAACACAATTCAGTCCAACACAACTGCGGGGTTAGTATAAGATTTATTCGATTGATCGTATTCGTATACTATGACATTAACGCCAAAGTAAAATGAACCATTACCACATTGAATTAGAACTCAATTTCGTGCATGTCTTCTTATACTTTTACGTGTACGGATACGCTTCAAACTAAAATCGGTTGTACTGAATTTGTGACTTTAAAGCAATGCCTTTAAGGTTCATTTTACTTTGACGCTAATTTCATAGTATACGAATACGATCAATCGTGTTAAATCTTATACTACCCCCACTGAAGTTACATTGATGTATGGTACGCCGTGTCCTGTTTCGACCGAGGGTCTGGTAGTTCCACGGGTAAGACCTGATAGTCCGAAGTACTACTAGATACATGAGTAGTACCAACAAAAAAAATCCTGGTTCTACCGGTATTAGTACCACGGAGGTAACCCAACAGATATCGAAATAAATACGAAATACCATAACGGCATAATAAAATAGAACTAAATTGAGTTCTGTAAACTCATAGGTACTTTTACGGCAGTGTCCGAAAGAAATACTCGACGTCCCTTCGAGGATATAAACTAATAGTGTATAACATTTTTTCACACAATCTAAGTTACATAATGTTTCAAATTTCCTCGAAGGTCAGTATAAAATAAATGTAATTTATTTAGTTAATTGGCACCTACAAAATATACACTACATGTATAAATTATTCAAAATATTATAGGTATACTTACATAAAAATCCTGTATATAAAATAAAATAAATATTACAAAAATCAATGATATTATTCAAGTATTTTAATATTTCCAGGATTAATATGAAAATCCAGGACTAATTAAATAAATCTTAATATTAATTTCATTCGAAGCTTTTAAAATGAATATTTTTTGTTATTTTCAATTTAAGTCATTCAATAGGTATAAGAAATCCCTACAGAAATATTCACCGTCCCTTTGATGTAGTTATGACAATATTGTAATACATTTCTGCTTGTACCTAATCAAAATAAAAAATGAGTAGAATCCCCACAGTGGTCCGCGAATTAATGAAAGCATTTCAAAGCTTTCTTTTCATTACTTTACCAAATAGTTTTATATCTAGTATATCTTTATGAAATATCACACAAATTATTTATTTTTCATATTAAAAAAAATACCTACTTCACTAGGCTAGACTCAAATGGATTTACGTCGGATTTTATTTGAATCCACCTTTAGCGTCAATCAACGTTGTTTTCTTCTTGGATATAGTTCATAACCTAGAGAATGACAAAGGCTACTTTACCCCCTAATAATAAATAAATAAAGGGTTCCCACATAAATGAGGACAACATTAATTTATTGCAGATTTATTTTTACGCTGTAAGAATTTAAATTGCACAAAGAAAAAACAAGTCCCAATTTAATATAGAGAAGTCCCCAAAGAAATGTTGAACTTCCCTTTGATGTCGTCAGCTGATATTGTGAAACTTTTCTTTAAGCAATCTACATAAAAAATCAAGAGGGATTCTGAACGACTGGATTTTACCGACGGATAGCAAAAATAGGTGTCAAAATTATTGACAAGCTAAAAAATTTTAGTGATCATTTGATTACAGTTCTTTCAATTCACGAGGATACGCGGCTCATCGTTGAGTGTGTCCTATCTATATAAGTGGGCCTTGCGCCTGACCGCTCCCACCTAGGCTCCTCACAGGCAAACATACTTACGCAATGTGCATATGTACACGAAACAACCACAAGTAAAGTGCCCGTAACTTCATGAGATAAGCGTAGCCAAAAACTAAGTCTCTGATAACTTCTAAGTTTAATATTTCTACTTTTGTCGGAAAAAATATTCTTTGTTAAGCATCGAACTGTAGCGCTTAGAAGCGACGTCGACGCGGTGATAAGCCATTTTAAGTAAGCCTTTAAAAGCCAAATACTGATACTGCGTATCATCACATTAGTACGATGAGCTCACAGAAAAATATTAAAACATGATGTACTCTGCTTTGAAAGGGTGTCATAATTATAAACATAACAATCAAAAACGTTATCAACTCAGTTTTTAAGCTATTGCATAGCTTCTATCGCGGGCCTTGAGCGTGGAGACCGAATCCAGAAATTCAGTAACGAAAATAACCTGACACGGGACTCCTCTCACCGCTAGATGGCGTTGATAAAAATGTTATGCAATAGCTTTACCGCGGCAGTCCCCGAGTGCCACACGTCTTTTTTTTTAAGTCTACGTTCGGAGCGGAGCTTTGTGAGAAACTTCTGTTCTAGACGTTATAGTTCGATGTTGTTAATATTAATATTAGTATTATAAGTCACGCGATATTCCGATGAGACTGCAGACGATTTATGTTACTTTAAATAGACTCGGATAATATTACTCCTTGAGGAAAAGAGAGGCTAAATTAGGCAACGTCTCTAGTGAGAAGTCGTAATTCGCTACCTTCAGGCTACTTACTTAATTAGTTTTGATGCGAATTTGGCTGTATAATATTTCATATTTTACTAGCTGAAAACGCGACTACATCCACTTTTAATGAAACTGATCTCAAGGAAGTTCTCCCGTTCTCGATATGGGACGATGGAATGTGAGGCCACTTTAGCGCTTTTAGATCTTAGCAATGAGTAGGTATTTAAATACCTACTCATTGCTTATTAATAAGGGCATGTAATTAAACAGACTTCTATTTAATAGCATTACCTATTAGCCTCTTAAAATTTACATTGTCCTCTTAATTAAGTCAGCCACAATCAATGTGCGTCTAAAAAATACTATTTTAGCCACTATATATTTTCAATGTAAGCTTCTAAAAATACAACTCAGCATGGAAGTAATTTTTTAGCTTATATATTTGTAACATATATTATGTTCAAACCGTAAACTCCTAAAATATTTATATATGACACCAAAAAGGTAATATTATTGACTTCTAATTTTATAACTCAGCACCTTTAAAATTTTGTGAAACATTAATAATTATAATTACAACTCGTCCTTTATTGTTCTATCATCAAAATGTATTTAATATTAACATCAATTAATAATAAAATATGGTCACTAAAATAGTAAATGATCACCAAAACTTTAACCATATTTTTACAAAAACGTTGTTTTGAATTAAATTTAAAAAAAAGTTTTTTTAAAATTAATTTAAGTTAATTTTAATATGCTTACCTAGATTAAAAACTTTTTTAAAAGTTAGTCTAGAAAAAAATGAAAAAGTTTTTTTTTATTTAGTAAGACATGTTGAAAAAGTGAGTTGGCTAATGATGATGGAGCATACAAACAGGCCTAAATAATTGGGTCCACAGAAAACTATATTATAAAATTGTTCCTCAACATTTTCTGTAACGAACGTTTACACAATTTTCCACGCCATTTTCATAAAACACAGCCACATGTTACAAGACAAAGCAAACGGGTATCAAATAGTAGTGCATGTGCATGAAATCCAATCTCCCGTTTGGGGGAAACGCGTTTGAAACAAAGCTATGCATGTTGTTACTGCACTGCGTTAGAAATTTTCTTTTCTCTCCAGTCTTCGTTTACATAGGACTTTAACAAAAACTTTTCTCTTTTTGTACCGTAATGTAACACCTCTTATGTACCTACTTGCAATCAATGATTTGATTTGATTTGATTACCACAATCAGTTTGTTGACGTAATTATACACTAGAAATTCTCACCAGAATCTGCAAATCGGTGGTAGAGTCTTGACGTGTCATAAGAGCTACAAGTCGGCCTACATGAAATAAATAATTTTGAATTGAATTGAATTGAAAAAAGGAATATCAACATCACTTACTGTATGTATTAAGAAGATGGATTGAAAAATTAAAGACAATTCTTCTTAGGGGTCTGCCAAGGCGCGGACTGAAAAATCAAAAAGACGACGGGTCAAATTTCACCCACTGCAACATTGTCGTTATTTTTAACCTTGTCTTTTTGCATTTTAAAATAACATCACTATTTTAAAATGTAAAAAAGATATTTTACGATGAGAAATTACATATTATGTAAATTTTTTTTAAATTGTAGTTATACAGTGTACACTCTTCTATGTACGCATAATATTGTGATAGGCAACTACGGAACCCTACATCACGCGTGGCCTGACACGAAATTTATTACTGGATAAGATAGATGGATAAGTCTTAAAGTCAGGTTACATCCAGTCGATTTGATGGGTCAGTATTGTGTACGGTATAATAGCATACATAGTTACCAGCTAACGAATTTGGAACTAGCTCATGTTATTGTACAACTTTACTCGATATACAAACATAATTTACTGTACCGAAATCTCTCTTTTTACCTACTAGCGGGTCACTACGGACCACTACCTCATTTTTTATGCAGATTACGTGAAGAAAAGTTTTACAATATCAGTCCGCGACACCAGCGGGCCGTGGAATAATCCCGTGGGACATTTCTGTCACAAATTTAGCTCTCTTTTATTTTCGTGCTATTCAGGAAACCTCAACTTTGCTGCTCAGGCAACGTTATTAAAACGAATGTTGGTAGTTATATTAATTCACAAAGATCATGCGAAATCTACTATGTAAGGAATATTATAAAAGCGAAAGTTTTTATGTGTGCGTGCTTGCGTGCGTACGTGTGTATGTGTGAGTGTGGGAGTGTGTGTGAGTGTTTGTTTGTGTGTGTGTGTGTGTGTGTGTGTGTGTTTGTGTGTGTGTGTGTGTGTGTGTGTGTGTGCGAGTGTGTGTGTGTGTGTGTGTGTGTTTGTTACCCCTCCTCGCCACAACAAATACACCAGTTGACTGAAAATTGGAAAGCAGATAGCTCATATCCATGATTAACACATAGGCTATTTTCTATACCGGAAAATTAAAGGGTTCCCGCGACTATTAAAAAACCTTAATCCACGCGAACGAAATAATCCCCTTTTCCTCTCCAACTAAACATAATATACAACTTGTGTTAGGAGTAAGTGCCTACGATAATAGGTAATTTCAACATGTGGCAATCGGACCGTCAACTTTTCAGTTTTCAGTCTTCACTTTGAGCCGTTGGACCCAAAGAATTTTTTTTAAATTAATTTATATGTTTTCTAAGGAATAATTAAAACTCTTTTAAACTTAATTAAGTAAATTTAAACGGATCCAAATTGGAAGGAAAATGATCGTTTGCATTTAAGGTGTAAGGTAAGGGTACTCTCCCGATTTCTTTACTTTCCCGCTTTTGACAGCCCTCTTGAGATGTTTTATAATTAAAAATGAAATTGGTTTTCGATCTTTCACCATTAAAAAACGCGAAAACATTTAAACATTAATTTCGATGTAGGGTAAGTATCAGTACTTACCTACCAACTGAACTTAAAGTACTTTTAACCGAATTTTTAAATGGATTTCAAAGTCGATACGATACAAATTTTTTCGCGGCAAACTTGTATTATTGCCATCTCTTTCTCCAGGAAAGCCTGTGTTAACTCTTTCCAGGGATACAAAATTCCTTATGTACCTAATAAGTAGCTAAAGTTATCTTAAATTAATAGGCATGACATTAATAAATAATTAATATGTGTTTCGTGCGTTACTATGTGTGTGCGTGTGAGTGTGTGTGCGTGTGAGCGTGTGTTTCGTGAGTTACTATGTGAGTAAGCGGGGTGCGTGAGTGTTGTGTTATAATTTATGATTTTTGATGAATGCCGTGTTTTAGGTAAGAAATTGATAGTTTGTGCGCGCAAAAACTATTTTAAAAATTAAAAATGAAATCCGAACTAAAATGGAGAACCCCAATTGATATTTACTATTTAATAGGTCGCATTCGACAAATCGGAAGTCATTAATATTTGATTTTCAATTGCAGCTTTGTTTGGTTTATCCGTGACTGTCAATAGCGGTTCCATCCGGCATGCAAACAAATTACCACGACGCAATAATTGTGTCTACGTACGTTGAGTTTAATTATAAATTGCATTATTATGATTAAAACAGATTAATTTCTTTTAACGGAAGTGACTAATATTCCCCTTTCCCCTCCATCTAAAAGTTAAGCTTGTGCTAGGTTTAGGTGGGAATGATCCGATGTTGATAAAATCGACCTGAGACCTAGTGTTCTAAACTGCACTTTCCAGTGCGAGGTTACCATTTTCTTATTCGATGACAAGTTGGTCCTTCACTGCGATCTCACCTGATGGTAAGTGATGATGCAGTCTAAGATGGTAGCGGGCTAACTTGAAAGAGGTACGGCAGTGTCCATTCAACCCATACCCCTAATTATAGGTATTCGTCGTAGCATAATTTTTCCAATATGCTCGTATATAGTGAATCTCAACTAGGTACATTGAAATTGTTAAGCAAATAGCGCCGAAATTGGGTGGACAAACACAGCGAATTCGATAATTTAATACGAGCTGAACTAGTGACACAATTAAAATAAAACTGCGTATTTTTGACTGTAGAATAACATCATCACATTTTTGAATTGTTAAAAATCAAGGATTCAATATTTCAAAACCTGACAAAACGCGATAAGATATTGCGTTACACCAT
Source organism: Hipparchia semele (assembly GCA_933228805.2). Lineage (NCBI taxonomy): Eukaryota > Metazoa > Arthropoda > Insecta > Lepidoptera > Nymphalidae > Hipparchia > Hipparchia semele. Next base: position 5,814,010 of record OW121721.1, on the reverse strand, counting down.
GCGATTGTAAGTAAGTACATAACTTCTTCTTTTCTTTATCAACCGTCGAAAACGAAGATGCCCACTGCTGGACATTGGTCTCTTGCATGGACTTCCACAGGTCTCGGTCTTGCGCCTCCTGAATCTAAAGGTTCCCTGCGATTCGTTTGATGTCGTCGGTCCATCTATCTCGCCCATTTCCACGTCAGTTTCGCGACTTTAGTACCTACTCTTACGGATCTCCTCATTTCTGATTTGATTTTGCAGGGATACTCCGAGCATAGCTTATGACGCCCATAGTTAGCGACCATGTTTCGGATCCATAAGTCATCACTGTAAGTACATATAGAAAATCATAATTACTTCCCTTTACATCAAAACGTTTCCTTTCAAATTTTATTAATGATTAAACAAACTTACCTGTAAGTGAAGTTCTATCATAATTATACGAAGGCTTCGTACGAAGAGATTATTTATACTTGGTAGTACACGCAATGCTAGTGGTCACCGTTCACTTTATTGAGATTTATATATATTTTTTTTAAAATAGGGTAGGTTGATATAATAACTATCCTGCTCCCGCGTAGCGCCTTACTCATTTAGTTTAGAGTTTAGCTAACCCTCCGCCTCATATTTTACGATTAAGGGTAAACGCATAACGTGAGGGTGGGAGGGTTATAATCTCTTCGTACGAAGCCTTCGTATAATTATGATAGAACTTCACTTACAGGTAAGTTCGTTTAATCATTAATTATACTTCATGCTTCGTACTCGAGATTATTTATACTTGGTAGACTTTTAGAGATAAGATTCGTAAAATATGAGTTGAATAGATTTTTTTTTTTTTTTTTAATTATTTAAATGTTATATGTAAATTATTTTTCATTATTTTAACAAAACTTGAACAAAATCATAAATATCTCTAATTGAAAACAAAGACTTTATTGGAATTAAATAACACAATTTATTTTCTTATGGAATCATTCTTAGTAGCCCTGGTAAAACATTTATTTTGGGCATTAATAGGCCGTTTAGAACTATTACTTGGTTTAGAAAGTAAGCATGGGAAGGAGAACATGAGCTCTAACCTGCAGCTTTCATAATTTTTTCCATTGAAACACCTTCCTGCAGCCGATGTGGCAACATGCCGGGTGCTATGAGTAAAATTTGGAAGTATCAATAATTCCGCTGTGGTTCAAGGTATTCTTTATCTAACGTGACAAAGTTTGTGAACCAACTAATTTAGAAAAATTAATAAATAATAATGAATTCTGCATTTTCTCAAAGTAATTCAGTGATTTTGAGCATATTTTTTGAGGATAAAATATCTTATTTCTTTTTCTTTAAAAACGGAATAAATAAGAAGGTTTGGTAGATGATTTAATAAAATCTGGGATTTTAATTTTGACACTGATTTTATAAACTTTACATTTGATAATATTTGCACTCTTTGTACAGTAACGAGTGCCAAAACCATAACAATTTTTTTTTTTTTTTTTAGGAAATTATTTCAAGATTTAGGGTTAAAAAGTTAGCTACATAACTTAAGACCAACGATAAATAATTAGTCAGTCTCATCTTACTTTGGTGGCGAAGGTCTAGAACACACTTAAAAAATCTTTTAGCATCTTCGTTCTCCGATTTTTTTTTTTTTTTAATTATTAATCAACACTATAGCTGACCGATATAAAATGTTTCATATTGTACCCTAAATATAGGTACCGACCTGACCGATATATATTCCAAATAGTAAGTATAAACAAAAGTTAAAAAATCTATCATATGAGGGGATTGATAGATACTACGTATTCAATTTACTCTCATTACAATAAATGAAGCACTTTTTGTAGCACCCTTCATTATGTTGTTTATAATTAGTGTTCTCTGACCGGGAGCTCATAACGATACCCAAAAGTAAATCTGGAATACTTCTTCGAATCATCGCCTCGCGGATAAGACTCCCGCCACCAGAGAAATTGAGTTGCACACGTGGAGGCGACTGCAATCATTTGATAAATTCATACCTGCGTCAACCTTGAACATAAACATTAACACAAACACACATTTCTGACACCAAAATGTAGTAAACAATAGCTACAATGGCTGGATAGGTCAGTATGGAAATAATTTTACTTAACAATTTTAAACTATAACAAATGGAGGAAATGCATAAAGGTAAAGGTTAGAGTATGAAATATTAAAAAACATTTACTGACACATCTAGATCTCTGAGACGCCATGGGCCCATGAGACGTATCTCTAACTTTTATTATTCAATCAACTTGCAAATAAATCTGTGTTTGGAGAGCCAAACATGAGTACAATTTAATATTATGTCAATTACGTTCATCGTCACTTCATGAGTTCTCTGCTCCACAGGCAATACTCCACCCAGCCGTTGAGATATCAGAGAAAATTTCCAAGCCATAGTTTATCAATTTTAATTTTGCACACTGGCTGGTTAATAGTACACTTCCATCATTCAAATTTACGTTTTAATGTTAGTATAGTTATGAAATTAAATTTTGTAATTATTAAAACTTGAGACTAATACTTAATTATTTCTATCAGTAAATTTTCTGTGTCTACTATACATAATATATCCTAAAGAATTGCAAGTTTTAGATGGATTAAAATTACTTTTCTAATCTCTAAATATGTAACAAGAAATGACGACCGACGGATCCATCAACGACGGATCATCAGGTCAAACCACTGGATGGATCGGGCCAAATCCCGGCATACAGACAGCCACCATTACGCAGGCATTCGCCAAGGATTTTTGAAAATTAATTTCAAAGGGATTTCAGGATTTTTAGGGGTTTATAAAATCGCACTCAACATGAGCAAAGCCGTAGGAAAAGGCTAGTTATTTCTAATAAAACCCCGATTATTTTATTAAGAAAGTTGCTGGATTGTTGAAAGTTTTGATTACATTTTATGATCATAGTTGTCTCCAATAAGACAAATTTAAATATCATCAAAGTATATCTACATAAATACAGTAGACATGTCTGTAGGTTTTCAATAATTTTACTACCAGTTTTATAGCTTACACAAAAAACAGCAATATTTAAGCCGAAAGGCCTTTTTAAGGCTTTTTAAAGGGCTATTTAAGACCTTAAATTCATAAATAAACACTACACCTAGCGGTGTATGGATATTCAATGTGAAATAAACGTTACTATTATTATTATTATAAATAGAGTCATCAAACTGAAATTTGAGATACTTTAAGATATCCTCATGCATGTTAAATAAAAATTATGCGTCTTTTAAGTCTATTATGCGCATAAAACTCTTACATCTTACGATATTCATTTTAGTAAAGTTCTTACATCTTCGCTGGAAAAGACTCTTATCTAAAGATTTCCATTTTTCTTACATATTAAAAAAATAATAATAATGGCATTAGTTATTAATGGGATCCATAAAAAAAATGTACACATTATTTCTAGATTGTGCACGATTGCTAGGAGGAATACCTCCTAAAAAATAGTTTTAATTAATGTTCGTTAAAAATGAATTTCATCCTTTGATGTATTCGTATTAAAAACTTATGGTTTTTTATACGAATACATAAGGTCGTTATCGGACATAGATTTTAAATAACCAAGGTAGCTAGCTTCCCAGCAGCCTTAACCATATTAAAAAATAGCGACGTTTGAAGCTCGATCGCTGCTACTCGTATGAATTCTGTGACTTACAGGAGCAGCCTCGCAGACGCTGTCGAAGTCAGCGTCTTTGTGAGTCCTCTTTTCAGGTTCCGTCAGCTTGCGAGCCGGGCTCTGACCCTTCCAGATAAAATTCCTTGGAGAATTTGTATTTTGTGTTGTGCGAGAATTTCGTATTTTAAATCATCGTGCTGAGGGTCTAAGATCTGCTCCTTTTATTTAAGGATTTGCCAAATTCAACGTTTCGGATAGGTTCTTGCCGAAAAGAAACTTGTCAATATTTGAGCTTTGTAGCTGTGTTTGTAGCTGTTCCAGAAGATCTTTCTTTACTGAACATAAGATTTCTTTATAATAGAGTCAGTGTGGAGACTATCGGAACACATCCGAGCTGCGACGGCGTGGACAGCATGATGGCTTCTCATACACAACAAAAAACTGAAGGCGTATTTCTATTGCTTTATTTGCTATATGATATATGAACCCGCAGTTTTAATTTGTGCGTCCAATATTGGCGGATTCATCAACTTGGAATTTTCCGTAGATTTACGTAAACATTTTTCATCCATTAACTCACTATCAAGAATTACAATCTTCTAATGTGGGTACACCCAATAGTTTTTCAGGACATTTTGACGCAGATTTTTTGATTGGAAAGAACCGCACTTAATGTATCGGGGATTAAAGGGTTTAGTTCCGACTCCTGTTGTTTTGAGACTCCGTGTGAGATTGGCGTGACTTCATTATTGTAAAATACATGTAAAAAGCGGACGTTAGGAAAAATAGTCAGTAAACAATAAATTTCGTTTTAACACTTCTGACGCATTGTCCGCATACTGAGTCTCATATGTTGTTGAAACAGGAGTCTGTTATGTGAATCATGTCCAGTACGATGCAGTCCCAATTCAAAAGCAAGTACTGCCCACTAACTGACTCATGAACAGTAAGAAACAGTCCCAAGCAAAAGCAAGAACTGTCCACAATACTGTGTTTTGTAAGAAAACACTTTCAATCAGATTTATCCGCCATTACATGTAACCCCCTTACGTGAATCATGTCCAGTACGAAGCAGTCCCAATGCAAAAGCAAGTACTGCCCACTAACTGACTTATGAAGTAAGAAACAGTCCCAAGCAAAAGCAAGAACTGTCCACATTACTGTGTGTTTTGTAAGAAAACACTTTCACTCAGATTTATTCGCCATCACATGTAACACCCTTAAGTGAATCATGTCCAGTACGAAGCAGTCCCAATGCAAAAAACAAGTACTGCCCACTAACTGACATATGACCAGTAAGAAACAGCCCCAAGCAAAAGCAAGAACTGTCCACAATACAGTCAGTGTGTTTTGTAAGAAAACACCTTCACTCAGGTTTATTAGCAGCTGTCACGAGTAAAATAAACAGTAAGAAACAGTTCCAATGCAAAAGCAAGTACTGTTCACAATACTGTGTGTTTCGTAAGAAAACACCCACATAGATTTATAAACACATATCAAAAATTCCGAGGCCGGCGGGATTCGAACCCACATCCTCTGATTTAGTAGCTATCACGATTAAAATAAACAGTAAGAAATAGCCCCAATGCAAAAGCAAGAACTATCTACAATACCGTGTCCCTGCTAAGGGTTAATTATATCTTGTAATATCTTCGATCACAGAAGAACTAATAGCCATCTTATTTATAATTAGAAACAATCAAAAACGACACTAATTTGTCGAGCACCAATAATGGTTTATTGACACAATTACATAATACCGCATTATACGTGTATACCGCACCTTACCTTGATAATCCAACGGTGAATTTGGGATGTAGGTACCTGTGTAAAATCGACGTTGAATCAAAACTCACTGTTACCCGAGTATTAATTATTGTTTTAAACTTTATATTTTCCACATTTATCACTCTTACATTTAGGCATTATAAAAATGCTTTTAAATTTACTATTTCACAGTTTAAATATCACTTTAAATAACACTTTTAAAATTAAACTAGGCGAGAGCGTGGTGGAACGGTTGCGCACTAGAAAGCGAATGAGTAAGGCGCTACGCGGGAGCAGGATAGTTATTATATCAACCTACCCTATTTTAAAAAAAATATATATAAATCTCAATAAAGTGAACGGTGACCACTAGCATTGCGTGTACTACCAAGTATAAATAATCTCGAGTACGAAGCATGAAGTATAATAAATGCGAAAGTGTATTAGTTTGTCCTTCAATCACATAGCAACAGAGCAACGGATCAACGTCATGTTTTGGGTATAGTTAAGGACTTGGAGAGTGACATGGGATGGGTTACCTACCTTTTACCCCGGAATTATAGAGAATTCCCGCGGGATTTTTAAAAATCTTAATACACGCGGACGAAGTTGCGGGCAAAAGCTACTGGGTCCATATTTGACCAATTCATTTATTTTATCAGTCATATACATGCTGTTTATAAATACGATCAAAATAAATACGATGCTAAGGGATTTGGAAAATTCAACGTAGCCAACATAACAATGCCACTCATAATTTTAATACACGCTTATATATTTTAATTCAAAAACTAAAATCGCTTCAAAGTCTGAAAATAAACAAAAGGCATGTTATCTTCTTTTCAAAGCACGTCAAAGCGATAAAAGCGCTACGTTCAGACTGACAGACATGCGTTCAAAATTACTGTAGGTCTCAAAGCTGTAGGTAGAAAGGATCTTTCAACCAAGCCGAATAAGAACTACCAATATGCAGTTCAGGTGAGATTGTGTATGCTTGTCTCTATTAATACATACTATAAATAAAGAGTGATTGTTTATTGGTTTGTCCCATAATCACGCCACAAAGAAGCTACAGATTGAAGTGATTTTTTACATATGCATATTAATATTTATTCATGTTACGTGATAATTAATTTAAGAAGTGACAAAGGCTACATTTCCCGGAAAAAGATGACATTTCATTATTAGAATTGTATGTAAAACTTTTGAGTTTTTTATTGAAATAAACTTTTATTAAATGCTTTTGAAATGTCGAGTGAATCTTCCACTGGTTTGGAATGTAGTTCCAACCGAAAAGACCGTATATCGAAGTAGATAAAAACTACCTTTCTGTACTGTACAACTCTGTTTTCTTTGGTTTAAACAAAAATAATTCGGTCCTGGATTGACTTGGAAAACTTTTCGGATAGTGGGATCGGTTTTCAAATCGCAATAAAGAGTTATTGAATAACGTATGAAGCAAACCGTTTTCGATGTTCGGCGCCATTCCCAATTCATGAAGTAGGGCTGCGAAATAAAATTTTATACGTTATAATCCGTAATAAATTTTATATCTATGATTTTTTTTTTGGCAACTGACAATCGTTTATGATTTGGTTTGTATGAAATTCAATGTGTCTTTTTTTTGTCTTTTCAATTTAGTCTGGTGGGAGGCTTTGGCCGTGGCTAGTTACCACCTACCGTCAAAGACGTGCCGCCAAGCGATTCAGCGTTCTGGCACGATGGCATGTAGAAACCGATTAGGGGTATGGGTTGAATCTACACTGCCATACCCCTTCCAGGTTAGCCCGCTACCATCTTAGACTGCATCGTCACTTACCATCAGGTGAGGTCGCAGTAAATTACTATCTTGTCTAAGAATAAAAAAAATGTGTAATTTAACTTGAGTAATCACGTTTGAAACGGTGCACAATTTCTTTTTTTTATATCTATTCGTAATCTATGCAATCTATACGTCTTGGCGTTTAAGTTTTTTTATAACGCGTAACGAGAAACGCTTTACAAGCGAAGGTCTTTGTCTGGCTCTTTAGGGCAATTATGCCAGAAATCCGAAATCAATCGATTTCGGATGCAATTCGAGAGATAGGTGCTCCGCTTATAAATACATTTTTGAACGAGCGAAGCGAGTTCTCTGAGTCAACTAGGGCGCTTGCCTACTAGACAGAGAAGTGTGTCCGTCTAAATGTCTGTCAGAGCCCTATAACTTCTGAATTACTGAATATTAGAACGTGAAACTTGGTTGAAAATTCAGTTATATCCTGTACTTGAACAACAAATACTAAAATTAGATAAATGTTATAAAGAAACGAAATTATTTAATTTTAATGCGCCATCTATTAGCATTATTGTGAAGCTAATAGCTTCACTATAATGCTAATAGATGGCGCTGTGTCAGTAAAACAGTTTTATGTCAACTATTATTTTTTTTATTGCGTCTAATGTTAAAAGTTAATTATTACAATATATAATTAAAACTTTTGGGAATTATGGGATATCGCGAGGTCTCAGTTCGGGGCGAACCACTAGTATTATTATTTATAACTAGACGATGCAGATGCCCGCGACTTCGTCCGCGTGGATTAAGGTATTTTTGATTCCCGCGGAAACTCTTTAATTTTCCGGGATAAAAAGTAGCTTATATGGCTATAGTAGCCAATTCATCGGGCTTTTCGTTGTTTCTAAGATGACTCAAAGGGGTAAACAGTGAAGGTACGCATTTAATTTTCCGAGTAAAATAAACTTGCACATTTTACGTCAATGAGTACCTCCAGCTGAGCTTAAGTAAGTTCTCAGTTAATTTCGCAACCGCATAGGGTTACCAAAGACTCTATTGATGGAAAATATGTAAATAAATAAAAGTCATCTGACGAAAATATCAGTTGATCATTCACTTAAATAAATAATATTCATTACCTATTGGGTGATGTGTGGCACAATTTATGAAATAAACGTTTTTTTTTTTTCATTCTTTCTTTATATTAGAGTGAAATTAAAAAATAAAGCAATCCGAAACAACTTAAAGTTAGATTTTATACGTCTATATGTATATTATTCTAACGCTATTAATAAAATTATGATTACTAGTAGTTAGGTATGTACTTACTGTACAATTCTGCACCATCGTATGCAAGATTTTGATTTGCATAAGGCAAGTCTTTTACGATCAATTCTAATTTAAAATTTTCTAATATGCTATAACATTGCTTACTTTTCTATTAACTTAAAACTCAATACGTGTCAGGATAAATCCGTATTTACCACAAAATACATAATAGTACGAGTACAGAAGATTCACTCCGCTAAATCATTTAAATAAATTGCGATTCAGTGCTAACTTACTTAACATTTACCTAGAAGTTGCCTCTCTATCTATTGTATCTCTTATATCACTTCGCACTACCCACTGAGTTGGCTGGTTGGGACGAAATTACTCCGGGTACTTGTAGCTTTTTAAACTTCAAATGCGGAGTGCGCCTGGCCTGGTTGTACAAAATTAATTTAATTTAAAATTTTTAATATTTTTTTAATTAAATACTCACTGAAACTGCTATTAAGAAAGTTATTAATTTCATAGGTAAAGGAAAATATTTTTAAATTTTATGTCGGTGGCAGCCCTAAAGAGTGAATGCGTGAAACAATGCAATTTCGTAGCCAGTGGCTCATCAACTGGCAAGGAAGTGTTGCACCAAAGTTAAATAATTGCTGCAAAGTGAAAACTTTATTATTATAATTTTATTATACCTACATGTTATTATTAAATAAGAAAACAATAAGAGATGAAAATATCTTCTATACACAATGTAAACTGGTTGACCTAGAGATTTGAAACTTCTTTTACTACTGAGTTAACGTACTACACGTTACATTACATACCAGAGAGAGAGGTACATTATTCTAAATCCACGCGGATGATGTCACAAAAATCAGCTAGTTGCAATTGGTTAAATAAGATGTGAGAAGATTGAAATGTATAATTTATAGGTTAATATTTATTTTAAACTAGCTTTTGCCCGTGACTATGTCCACGTGGAGTTAGGTTTTAAAAAAACCCCGTGAACCATCTCCCGATATAAAAGGTAACCTACGTCACACACATGCAAACAAACACACTTTCGCATTAATGAAATTAGGAAGGACTGATTGTAACCAATCAATTAAGCTATGATTGTAATTGTCTATTGAGTCCTTGAGAGGTGCATACTGCCATCACTGCTTATTCTTGCAGAATAAGGCTATTAAAGTATTAGTGAAAATCGAATGAAATCTCTATAGTAGCTTATGCGGATTCTAAAAAAGTTGTGACAGCTCAACTAGCTAATTAATTGATTAAATAATTTATCAATTAGTTAATTTAGTTCTAGTTTAAGCCTCAATAGCCCAACGGTTAAAGGTATGAACTGAAAACTGCACCTACTCCTAACACAAGCTTTCTGCTTATTTGGAGGGGAGAGCAGAATATTAGTCAAGTTCATCTTGGCTAATATTCTTAAAAAAAAATTAATTATTATAAGAATAACTTACCACTTTTTACCACTGCATCTACACGTGGGAATAAAAATATCACTTTCAAACATTATGCTCTTATACTCGGACCTTCTAACGCCGAAAGCGGAAAGCTCGCTTTCAACATTAATGCGTTTTTCTCGTAAATTTCTTGTAATTCACGAGGGCACGTGAGCTTTACTTGTGGTTGCGTCGTGTACCTACACAGTCCGTAAGTGTGCGTGCCTGTCAGGAGCCTAGGTGGGACCGGTCAGTTATGAGCAAGCTCCCGCTCACACTTATACAGATGCGATACACACACAACGATGAGCCACGTACCCTCGTGAACTGAAAGAACTATAAGCTACAAAGAGGTAAGTAAGAAGACGTTGATATTCCAAGCGTACGGCATATTATAATCAACACACACTTCATGCGATAGTGTCTATTCTTTGTATTAAGAAAATTCCATTTCAAAAGCTCATTACGTGAAATGGTTTTAATCCCAAGAGAAGAACGAGAATGGAGTACGTTACGTATTATGACGTCAATAACTTAGAGCAGGCACACAACCGCTACACTGAAAGACTGGAAATTAAGATGACACTAGAAGTGCTATGACACTAGAAGTGCTGGACAGTAAAATTACATATCACACCTCAGAGAGAAACAATCAGCCAACCTTGGTCATGTAGAACGTCTCTATCTATTTAAAAGGAAAAGGTGACTGACTGACCGACCGAAAGACCGACCGATCTATCTATCAACGCACAGCTCAAACCACTAAACGGATTGGGCTGACATAGACATTTGACATACAGATAGTTATTAGATTGTAAGCATCTAAGAAAAGATTTTTGAAAATTCAACCCCTAAGGGGGTAAAATAGGGGTTTAAAAAATTTAACTTAATGTGGACGAGGCCGCGAGCAAAAGCTAGTACATAATAGGGGATATATTATGTAACATCGCGTGAAAGAGCCGAAGGTGAAGCCAGCCGATGTGTAATGTTTACTAACGGGTATATTGTACTGGGATTTGATTAAAACAACTTTATTGGAAGAGACCATGAGATATCGTGTATGAGAGGAAAAGATGAATGAATAAAAAAGGCAAAAGCAGCCTTAAACATTAAAAACGATCTTTTACTGGCGCCTCATGCGAAAGAATGTAAAACTGTGACGTACACCTTACGATAATAATTAATTTAGATGAAATAACAACAGGTTGAATTTCATTCCATTACGGGGTGATAATCATAATTGGCAGGATCATTTCGTTAATTGCCAAGTATAAATGTAGCTCAAGAACCTAATTAATCGTGCTTTCAACGCGAAAAACTCTCTAAAAAGCGGAAAAACGGCAAGTTACAAAGACACCAGGTAGATATTCCTAATTAGCCTTTCGGATTAAAATGGTAAGAAATTACGGCGGGAGACAACCCTGGGACAAACCGAGATGCATCCAACAATGCAGACTCGTTGCTAGTCGCTCGCTAATTAGCAAGGAAATGCCGCGCCGGAGCTAACTTGTTCCTTCAAAGTGGAAACTTTAGCGCTAAGTATGCGAAAAGTGATAGAGCGCGGTATTGTCTGTAAGAGATGAAAGAGAAGTTTCGGGAAAAACGGGCTCGTGCTCGGATATTTTGTACTGTTGCATGCTCTTATGTCTGTCCAAAAGGTTGTTTACTTATATGAGATCACTTTTTTGTCTGTCTGTCTACGTGTTAAGGCCTTTTTCTCAGAAACGGCTTGAGGTACTAAGATGTTTATATAGTGAATACAAAATAAGCCTCAATCGCCCGACGGACTGAAAACTGAAAGGTTGCAGGTTCCATCCCTATCCGTTACACTTTGCGTTGCTTATTTTTAGGAGAGAGAACAATATAACAACGTGTTCCTTCAAAGTGGAAACTTTAGCGCTAAGTATGTGAAAAGTGATAGAGCGCGGTATTGTCTGTACTCTATAAGATATGAAAGAAGAGTTTCGGGAAAAATGACCTCGTGCTAGGATATTTTGTACTGTTGCATGCTCTTATGTCTGTCCAAAAGGTTGTTTACTTATATAGGATCACTTTTTTGTCCGTCTGTCTATGTGTTAAAGGTACTTTTCTTAGAAACGGCTTGGGGTACTAAGTTGTTTATACTGAGTACAAAATAAGTCTCAATAGCCAAACGGACTGAAAACTGAAAGGTGAACTGGAGGAGAGAGGACAGTACAAGTCAAGTTCAACTTGGCTAATATTCTCAAGTTAAAAAAATGTTAATGGTCCCAATGCTGTAATAATTTCAAGTTTCTGTATAGTTCAACTCAATAAAAAGTTACGCCTTCTAAAGTTCCATTGACGTCACGTCTCCAGTAAAATACAAAATTTCACCTCTAAACTGATCAAGTTATTGCAAAGTCATTGCAAAGCATAGTACAAGTGTAAATTAAAGATTTAAGACACCCCCGACATGTTACAACATCCTAATTCTAGCGATTAGTAAACGTTAAAATAAAAATATGTAATCCGCCATTTTGTGGTGGCGGCCATCTTGGACCGATTTTCATCAAACAGCTAAAAACACTCCCAACTTATTCACCTTTCAAAGAAAAAAAAACAAAATCAAAATCGGTTCATCCGTTCGGGAGCTACGATGCCACAACAGACACACAGATTGGTCAAACTTATAACACCCCGTCATTTTTGCGTCGGGAATTAAAAATAAATCTGGTTTAAACCATGCTTCGGATGCTCGGCGCCTCAAGCCGGTGAATGTGAATGTAATATTGTATTCATTTATTTAACTAGCATTTTCTGCTCTCGTTCCATATTGAAACCATATTCCGTTTTAATTAAAGAGAAAGGTTAAGATTGCTTATATAAGGAAATACTCTGGAGCAGGAGAAGTTATTAATTATATTCCATACATAGCTAATTAGACGACTGAATTGTTATATGAGGCTCGATGATTTTCTTAATAAAACACCAATAGTATATTATTAAATTAAATATTCACGCTTCTATTGCGATGATGATTTTTATTTTAATAAATTCTTAGTGGTTGTTGTTGAGCTTATTTTATTTAAATTTAATAATAATTATAAGTAACAAAGCTTTTGACCGCGGCTTCGCTCACGTTAAGTTCGATTTTTCAAACCCCTATGTTATCCTCTTCGAGATAGAGTTTTCAAAAACTCTTTCTTTGCGGATGCCTACGTCACAATAGCTATATGCTCAGCTTGATCTGTCCAGAGGTTTGAGCTGTGCGTTGATAGATACTGATCCATCAACGCACAGCTCAGTCAGTCAGTCAGTTACCTATATATTTGTACGGTCTATGTCGAAACCGTACAATTCGCCCAATCATCATTCACGCTTTATTATAAATACGCTTTTCATTTAATCATACGTCAGTGCACATAAAATGTTATGTGCATCGCGCTCACATTACTGCTATTAGGTTATTTTAGCCTAAGTAGAGGCCAATAAACTTAAGACTTCTACTCAGCAGTTTTATTACTGTACGGTCCTGAACCGTACAATATTATACCTTTTATATATTTAGAAGTTATTTTAATGGTATCATAATTTTTTCAAGCGATGCAAAATACTTAATTTGTAATTATATTGATAAAAGCGCTGTTTAAAAAGCCTTTCGTTCATTAAATTTTCACTGCATAAGGTTGAATTAATTTAACTTTGTCACCCATTGTAACGGAATGCTAACTCCAGAACTTGTCTTAACGTATTCCCTTAGACACAATAGGATGTAGTATTAAACGCTTAACCCTTAATCACTGCGTTATGCGGCTTAACATTGCTTAATCTGTGTCACGACTAGCTATTCGCAGTTGAACTGAAGCAGGGCCACGGTATATACTATGTATGGTTTAATCTGGGCTTAGATCTATTGCTTATTCAGCGAGATTGTGCTGAGGACATACTATTATGACAAGGTGAATTTACATAATACAATACGCATTACCTTCACACATCACCTAGGTGATTGGTAGAAGTCTTGCTGCATAGGTATTATGTGGCTTTAAATGGCCATACCAAGAAACAAACCGCACAGAATAGGAAAGACGCTACTAGAGTCAACAATACATTGCATACGCAACACAATACTAAATTTAAAAATACTAAAAATGCATAATAATAATAAAAGCAAGTTTGTATTGTTTGTGTTGTATATTGTAAAAGCAGCAAGTATGGTGAAATGAACATTTCACCATACTACACGAAGGGTATTTTTCTAATATAAAAAAAAGTAGTAAATTATGGAAAGAATATTTTGACGAGAGGTCAATCAGTGTTAATTAGGGTTGCCAGATTTTTTTTCAGCCTATAAGGGACAAATGGTTAAATGGGCAAAAAATACGGGATTTCAGTTTTTTACCCGGGACAAATAAAAATTACAAATTGTTTATGATAATTAACAAATTATTTTTTATATTTATCCAAGGATCGAGTCAGTTTTAACATTGTCATTCTGACATTAACACTGTCATTGGTCGATGCGGGCTGTGAGTGTAAGTTAGTAGCGAGACGAGTACGTTTTACGAACGTTGCGTGTGTGAAATACGTAGATCGATTTCATAATGAAAAATGACGTACGGTTCAAATACGGGACAGAGTCAGTCCCGCCGGGACATTTTAAACTATTCCTAAAATACGGGATGTCCCGGGAAATACGGGACGTCTGGCAATCCTAGTGTTGATTCTCTAAAAATGATTGCATCAGTGTAACGATCGCATGGCCTCTGATTGGCTGAATTTATGGCGTTCTTGCTGCATCAATACATTTTAACCAATAGCGGGAGGGTACCAGCTAATCAGAGGTAATTGCCACCGCAACACTAATGGTACAAGACAATCCATCCACAGCCCTGCGATAATATCTGTGTCGATTCTCTAAAAATGATTGCATCATTAGGGGACTATATAGAAGACCCTATTACTAAGCTTCCGCTGTCTGTTCATCTGTCTGTTTGTCAGCGGGCGCTATCTCATGAACCGAAGTAGATACAGATGATAATTAATTGGAATAATTATCTGGAACATCCGTTCCAGATAATTATCATCTGTATCTACTTGATGACTTTTGAAATACATGCTAATTACAATTAAAAGACAAAAACTATATGTATGACTGATGCAGAACCTTTCGTCTAAAAATTGATGATAGGTACCCTACAAAACCACGGTTATTAAACTGGAGCGAGTTTTATATCAAAACTTTTATTTATACTGACAAGTAGAATTAGTTTTCCTGAGGACCTGAACTAGTTAAAATGTCACCGGAGGTCAGAGGAGGATCTCGACGGGATTGAGGCTGGGATCACTTCATAAAGTTACGACAAGATGGAGCTATAAAATACTACTTAGCTTATGATAGATCCAGCTAGCTCTAATAACTTGTACAGACCGGGGGCTAGGTCTTAAATCTTGTAGAGCTTAACTCTGTAGCACGTTGATTTTTACTGCTTATTACTTGCTGCCAATGCTTGTGTTAAAGGAAAAAAACGTTTTTTTCCAAGTTATGACATAATAAATGGAAGGTACGTGACAATGCAAACGACGAAAGCGGTCTGTCCTGAAAGGCTAGGATGCGCGTCACGAGAACATTTTGTCTACACTTTACTCGTGAACCTCCACAGAGATTCACATAGAGATTACGAGTAAACGTGTTGACAAAATTTTCTCGTGGCACGCATCTTAGACCTACTGGAAGGGGAATGGCAAAACTCCTAAAACGCTGTCTGTGAAAAACCCGCAGAAACTCTTTGTTTTCCCGGTATAAAAAGTAGTTTCGTCACTCTTGAGGTCTTAACCTTACAAAAAATCATGATCGCCTTGCTCCATTGCTGAATATTTCTATTACAAGGAAATACTTGCTTTTTCTCGGGCTTCGTCCAAGCTTCGTCCAGTGTGGATGGACCCTGCTTTTTATTTCTTACAGCATAAAGAGAATAGCATAACAAGGTGGTGGGGTTTTCCCTTTGCAACGCTAACAGCTAAATCTCCAACATTTATCACGCAAAACGGATTAACCGCTCAAAAACAGAGAGACCGACGGCTGTCACCTTATTTTTTATGCAGATTAAATTTACCAAGTTCCCTCAGCGACCGAGTTGAGTATTAACCGAGTTTAAAGTTGTAGTTGCTGCTGCTAATTTTAATGGAAAACCTCAATAGCTCTTTTCTTGTAACCTGTTTTGAGTTCTTACCAAAAATTTAAATTAAAATGTAAAAAAAAAACAAGTTATTTATTGTATTGCTGTTGTTTTTTTGCATCGATCGAAAAACTTCGAATTAATTAAAAACAAAAAATTAGACAATCTTTTCATATGTATGGTGAAATAAAAAGGAAATGTTTGGACACTCCATTGAACTTATTTTTTAAATACAAAAATAAAATATTCATGACTAGACTATGCCCCCAACATCGTCCGTGTGGATTAAGATTTTTAATTTCCGAGGGAACTCTTTAATTTTCTGGGATAAAATGTAGCCTATGTGTTAATCCTGGGTATGAGCTATCTCAATTCCTTAAACCAAATCGATTCATTCGTTGTGGTGTGAAGGAGTAACAAACATACACACGCACATACATATTTTCGCCGTTATTAGTGTGATAATATGATATTAATTAAAAACTAGATTATTAGGTTTTTCACAAAACAGAAAATATGTAAGTAAGTAATAAAATAAATCGCATTTCTAGCGAAAAGAAATAGAGTACTTTTCTGTGGAGACGAAATTCTAGGATAAATTTTAGATTAAATATGAAATAATAATAAAAATGGCAGCGACAGCATAAAATATTCAAACCCTACGACAAGTATAGGTTTCCATACACCTGGGACCCGTAGACCGTCAATTCTAATATCGTATGCTTCGCCTTCGAGGGTACTTTATTTTATTATCTTTTATGACATTACACTGAGCCTTTCATGAATTAGGTTAACTGAGCTGTAAGCTTTGATGTTGAACAAGTTGTAATACTGTTTTCACGGGTTTCGGAAGATTCGAAACTAGATGACGTTTGGATAGATAAAATCAGGGGAAACTTCGTAAAAGATACGAAAAGTAAAATTTCCCATTTTGTTTTTTAAATATATAAAAGCAAAAGGTGATTTGAGGTGTGCGTTAAGAGATCAGTAAGTCAGTCACCCTTTCCTTTCATATATTTAGATTATAGATGTGATAAAGCAACTGTGATACTAATATATTAAATGCGAAAGAGCATTTGTTTCATGGTTTGTCCTTCAATCACGCAGCAACAGAGCTACGAATCGATGTAGGTCATTTTATGGGTATGGGTATAGTTGCGGATGTGGAGAGTGACATAGGCTAACTAGCTAGCTAGTTTTTTCCCGCGACATTTTTAAAAACCAAACTGCACGCGGACGAAATTGCGGGCAAAAGCTAGTTATTCATATGAGAGATCGTGAATGTTATACTGTAGGCAGATATAAAGAATAAATGGCCTTTGCCCGCCGCCATACCTTTTACCATATTTGTTTTATTCATGCGTTGTTCAATTCACTATGAAATATTGAACAAAAGTGCGACATGCGTTTTCGAAATGGCAGAATTGAAATTGAACATTTCATAAATTTTCACAATGCCTGTACTTTTTAGACCAATTTTTCAATATTCTGCTGTAGCCCAAGCACAATATTTGTGCGTCGAGTCGTTCTCCCGGCTTTGTCCCACTTATCGTACTTGAGCTACGTTAGTAACGGCTTTATAGCAATAGAATGTAACACAATGTTCTATTCCCGAATTTTAATTTATAGTTTTCAAATGGAAAACTTTACCTTTTCAAGTCGCAATAATGAGAATCAAATTGAATATCCTGTCTAGATATTATTGTGAGCAATAGTCTAGCTTCCTCTTTATAGCTGAGTGCTTTTTATAATAGGGATATAATATAAATGATGAGCTGACAAACCTGGCATTGTTAGGTTAACGAAAGCTACAGGTTGGTTAAAGGGGTTATAAGTTTGCTAGGATACAAATAACATGTGTCTATTCATCAGCAACTCATCAATGGCACTATCGCGCGGAGGTCTTTTGTCAGAAAAGGGTTTTGAGCCATAGTTCACCACGCTGGCCCATACTGTTGGTAAACTTCACACACCTTTCAGAACATTATGGACAACTTTCAGGCGTGCGGCGTTCTCACAATGTTTCTTTCGCCGTTAAACAATTTATATTTAACCGCTAAAACGCACATAACTCCGAAAAGTTTGAGATGTGTGCGTGCGATCGAATCATGGACTTTTCGAAAAGTAGGGATCACCCTACTCAGACAACAGTCTTAACCATTAGGCTATCACCGCTTCACACATTGAGCCTTATTTTAAATAAAATAAAGAATATTAAAATAACTTATACCCCACTACTTACATTAAATCTACATTCCAGTTATCCCTCGTCACACGTAAACTGACAAAAAAGGCTTACACGTATCTCATGCTAAAAAGGCTTCAAAGAAATCTTACGAGCTTTAAAGTTTAGGGAGCACTGATTAATGGTATATCCCTTTTTTGTTGGTATAAAAACAAAGCCACATACAAACTACAGAGAGATATTTTAGTACTAGATTAGCATATTTTATACCAAAAATGCGCTCTTACATAATAATTACAAAAAAAGACGCAAGTTTAGAACAATTAAATAATTTAAAGTCAACATCTCTCAATTTTATTTTTTTATAATTCAAGAATTGAGCCATTTGATATAATTTTATTCGTATATAGCAATATTATAGACAGACGTAGTTAAGTCAATTGCTGAATTACAAACAGCACGACTAGTAGGTAAGTATCCTTGTACACGAGTCAGCTTTCGGTCAATACCTGGCAGTGAATATTATACCTACCTACTGCGTACATCGAGTACCAGAAAGAGATAATAATCGGTCAGCCTCAGTTACGTAAAGTGTCTCTTTTTTGATTTATCAGTGTCTCAGCCGCACGAAGACAGAACTCGCTTATACAGTATTCCTATGCGATGTTTATGTTACTACGAACCGACATCTGAAGCGATGTATTCTAGTTCCATGGACGTATCTTTCAATATTCTAAGAAATTAGAGCTTTATACAGTCTATCCAGCATATTATTGGAGTCAATGGCTTGAGGCCGTTATGGGGAACATTGCTTGCTCTAGTAATGATGGGCATTACACCTCTGTGGGACCTCAAAATAAAAGCAAATTTGCTTAGTCCGTTCCTCAAACGAAATGGCACTATGTAATCGTGTTAGTTTCAGTCAAATTACTCGGTCCGGTTGCAAGTGGTGGCGTTATGTTAGTCGTCTGCCACCTCGCCTATAGTGTCCGGTCGACGGTTTAAGTAATTAGCATTGTGATGCCACTATTACACTGGACAAGCTGGGTACAATCACGTACAGACATACATTGATTTTTGCATGGGTATAGTAGAGGCCCTGGAGTGACATAGGCTACATCTTGTCCCGGAAAAATAAAGGGTTCTCGCAGAATTATAAAAACACTTGGACAGTACCACTATACATCACACAACTTTTGTTTTGCATAAGCATATATTTTTTCTATACAGCTATTCTTCTCACGAATATCAAAGTACATATAAAGGTACATTTTATTTTATTTTTTTACTTCACACATATAGTGGCTTTCATCAAACAAAATGTTCGCAAATACTTCTTTATTAGATACTTAGAACATTGCTTCATTTGATGCTTACACGAAGGTTTTTAAATTTCCATATTATAAAACAAACTGTAAGACGGAGAAGACTTTTCCTAAATCTTAAAAGGAAAGGAGAAAATTCTTAACAAATTCCCTGCCTGTCTGAATAAGCTGTGCGTATTTCAATAGTAAAAGGATTTGTAAGAATACCGATGAAGTAGTCATTTAAGGAAATGTCTCCTTTTTACTTGGTAGACGGGTAGAAATTTTTCAGCACTGGATGTTTTTTTTGTGTAGAGTAAATTTATGTTAGTTATCATTTCGATATGACCAAATAAATCTTAGCTCGTATCTTCGTACAAGTACGCACTTGTACACTATAATATCTCACGTACAGATGGCTAATCTCTGTGGAGATTTGCCGCCGTGGCCGGACTCCGCCAAGTCCGAAAGACTATTATTAATATGTAGGTATTTATAGTACGTTGATCTCATGAAGTTACGGGCGCTTTACTTGTGATTTCGTCGTGTACATGCACGTGTGCGTGCCTGTCAGGAGCCTAGGTGGGAGCAGTCAGGCGCGAGCAAGCTCTCCCTCACACTTATACAGATACGACACGCACACGACCATGAGCCATGAGCCCTCCTGAAATGAAAGAACTATGCTAAAGTACCTGTCATAAAGGTCAGTGACATATACCTATACAACTCCCATTAAGCCAGCCTACCTATAAACTGTTTCTATTACAAAAGTCTACTACTGTAACGTATGAGAAAGCGATGCCAAAACCCCGTTTCTAAGTAGGTCGAAAAACAAGGCCCTTTCTCGTTATTTTCGTGACTCACAGCTCTTTCTCAAACCGAACGGGTGCGTGTGTGTGTCGTTAGAAGAGAAAAAGATATAGTTCCTTCAGGAAATGGCCCATTCGCCGCCCTTTCCAGCTATCGGGTATTAGCAATTTGCTTTGAGAGATTTCTTTTTGAAAATAGATTGCATTGGAAGGAGAAATGGGGAGAGTTCACTGTTTTAATTGCCTTTTAGTTTTTTGTACCTACCTACTCCTAAAGTCGGGTAGACTTTGTAGCCGATGTAAGCTAATGTTTTTTTCATTTATGGATGTAGGTATGTCTATTTTAGGGATATAATATTATGCCGGGGATTATATTACAAGTATTACAACCACAATCGTGAAGACCCTACCTTAGTTTTGAAGGGACAATATAAATTCTGTAACAAAAATATTTTGAACTGTATCTGTTTATGATGCAGCGCGGTTGGAAGCGGAGTCTTCGGTCTACGCAGCTACGCCGTAACCATCGTCGATGCCTACGTAGCTACGCGGCTACGCCGTACCCATCGTCAAAGCCTACGCAGCGATCAATCATTCTTTTCTTAATCGCTTAACCTCTTCTAACATAATATAAACGTAAAAATTCTATTAACAAAACCGACTTCAAACGCCACTACAAAGTATATCAATTGCGCCTATAAAATTTGAAGAGTTCTTTCGATTTCTCCAGGATTCCATCATCAGATCCTGACCTGATGACTATGGGACCACCTGGAAAGTATACCCTTTCAAACAAAAAAAGAATATTCGATCCAGGTTTCTTCGAAACATTCGATTTAATCGGAGAACATACATAAAAAAATAAAGATTCCGATGAATTGAGAACCTCCTCCTTTGAAATCGGTTAAAAACGTAATATGTGTAACACACACTAATTTTTAACCGACTTCCTAATATGTAACTTTTGATTATTTATATTATTATTTTTTTGTTATTAATAATTCATGTATTTTGATTATTATCAATAGATACTTACTCATATTGTTACTTACTGTGTCCTATTGTCCATTGTTTTTGTGTTATACCCATTTATTGTAGTTACATTTTTATCTTTTATCTTTAAACATATTTTGTATATATTGTGTAATCTGTTTGGCCTTATTTTAGAACTATATTTTTATTGTAAATTAATGTGATGTAACGCTGTTTGATTACTTTAAAATAAATAAATAAAGGTTTATTAACATGGTAAGTGGTAATAGAAAATACTGCTTTAATGATAACTTTTCATAATAAGCAAAATGCCCGAGATTTAAAAGTATATTAAAGATATTTTATACCTACAATAATAAAATATGATTAGAATCCCAGAAGAAGTAGATAGGTGTAGGTAATTACATTTCCGAGTTGCTTAATGAAACAAAGAACCCTGATACGAAGGCTCGGCATTAGACGTTTTGATTAATTTTTAGCCGAAGTAATCTGTCAAGAGAGGTTCTTTCTCCCCACAACGACGGCAATCAATCTGTTACGGACTTTATACGTTTGTTTCTATTTTATCTGGAAACATTTCTATTGTTAGAATTGCCCATTTTTATTTTTTATTTTTTTATCTATTTTTATTGGTATAGTGGTGCGGCTTGTTACGTTCCCTCAAATATGGTTGAGCGAAGCAATGGCTGGATCATGCGTCGTGCTCGTGAACGGGTGCCACCAACGGGAATGGGTCTGCTTTGTCTTCCCATGTTGACATGTGTTTGATTATGTATTCCCATGTTGATATGTACCTATTGCATTTTTGAAGCTTCTCTGTGGAAGCATTGTATA
Source organism: Hipparchia semele (assembly GCA_933228805.2). Taxonomy (NCBI): domain Eukaryota; kingdom Metazoa; phylum Arthropoda; class Insecta; order Lepidoptera; family Nymphalidae; genus Hipparchia; species Hipparchia semele. The sequence continues at coordinate 5,791,828 of OW121721.1, read as the reverse complement.
CATAGCTTAGTTTGATTACTTATTGTAAAATTATTTTATTTTTTGAAAAGGCAACTGCTGGGTTTCTTGCCGGTTCTTCTCAGCAGAATCTGCATTCCGAACCGGTGGTAGATTTATGACGTGTCATAAGAGCTACAAGGTAGCCTACATGAAATAAATAAATTTTGAATTTGAATTTGAATTTTGAATTATTTTGGGGTTTTTACCAGCTGGCACGCGAACCCCATCGAAACGTATAGTAGATACTTAACCTAATTAACAATAAACTTATCCTACTTAATACTAACTTAACTACGAAGACATCCGACAGTCACTGACGGCAAGCAGCGACCATATCGCACACCCTGTCCATTTTTAATGAATTACTGTTTCTCGTTTCTCGTGTGAGTTATCATCGTCAGCCTCCAGTCCTACAACTCTTTTCGAATTCTGGTTTCTGAGTTAAAATAGTATTAGGTCTCCTCTCAAAATAATAAAAGTTAAAAATAATAAAAGGTCTCCTCATTGTAAAGTCGATATCTCCTGAGGATGCTCCGGTGTCGAGGCGAAACGTGCGTCGAGAGTAGTATAAAAGTCTTGTGTGGAGGTGCATGTGAGTGGTGGTGGCATTGCTTGCTTGGGAACTTTGCTTTATTGCTTGGTTGGGGAGGTAAGCGGTGCTTAGCTTATAACTGCATGTTGGACCATACAGATTTTTTCTGTTGGCGGATTACAGCTAAATAATTCTAACATTTTTTTGTTAATAAAAGGTCTCCTCTCAAATAAGAAGGCTTTACGTCAAAGTCTACCATCCTTGTAAAGTACGGATTATCAGATTTCACACATCTTTGAGAACATTACGGAGAACTCTCAGGCATCCAGGTTTCCTCACGATTTTTCCTTCACCGTTCAAGCGAGTGATGTTTAATTGTATAAAACGAGCTTTGAGAAGTTAGACTAAACATAAACAACTTTGAGAAGTTAGAGATGCGTGCCTGGTGTCTGGGAGATAAAGATATTTTTCAACACACTTGTGAAGAAATTAATACTAAAATAGTACATTATGGTGCAAAACAGTGAAAACGAGTTGTGAAAAATTTTTCGCAATGGCGGGAAAAATTAATCAGTTTTCCGGAATGCGCGCGCACCTTTAATGGCCATAGACTAAACGAATGAGGTTTATGTATGATTACCGTCCTCGGCTACCTTAAGACCCTCACCAAACGGCTCGGGTCTCAATAGCGCCTCAGCGGCAATCACCAATGTTTCACACTACCATAATGTACTATTATAAAGAGGTTTACTTTTTAAATTAATAAAAAACAGTCGAATATAATTGTTATAACTATTAAACCTAGGTCCATAGACATACCTATAACTTACACTGTATAGGTCAATGTTAGAACATCGATGTAATAAACACAGTAGACGACCTATTCGCCCTTTGTAGGCTGATTGACGTTTTAATTATTGCTCGTATACCTTTCCCGTCGCTTAATCACGTTTACGTTATCGTAGCCGATCGTTAATTTCGTTTCATTAAACGGAATCCGGAATTAAGGTCGAGTTTTTTCGTTTTCAGTTAAATACGGCTCTTTGTGCTCCGCATACAAGCAATCACCTAAAGTACCTTTTATAAAATACTTTGCCAGAAGTGGTTTAATTCCAACAAATATTAGGTACGAAATGCAACCTTATTTTTAAGGGCTTCCCACTCGCCTATAATTTATTAACACTGTAGTTAGACTTCTTTACAGCCTATTTCAAGTTCTGTAGGGTTAGTATAAGATTTAATTCGATTGATCGTATTCGATGACAATAACGACAAAGTAAATTGAACCGTAAGAAATTGAATTGGAGCTTAATTTCGTGTAAGCATTATTATACGTTTACGTAAACAGATACGGTGCTATACCCCTTCCAAGTTAGCCCGCTACCATCTTAGACTGCATCGTCACTTACCATCAGGTGAGATCGCAGTCAAGGGCTATCTTGTCATCGAATAAAAAAAAAAAAAAAAAAATACGCTCCAAATTAAAATCGGTTGTACTGAATTTGCGGCCTTAAATAAAAACAGTTAAGGTTCCTTTTACTTTGACGCTAATATCATCGACTACGAATACGACCAATCGAATTAAATCCTATACTAACCATACTGTGCGTATATGTCCCGAATTGAACGTTCATCGATATATAGAGAAATTCATGTTTTTTTTGTTTATGATTTAAATCATAATAAAACACGCGTTAGTTACGCTTTTTATTCTTTTGGTTTAGATTTCTTAAATTCACCCTTTTAAGGATCGAATTTCAAGTTTCTCCAAGGTGCATCTTTAAAAATAACCGTGATTAAAGATCGAGAGATTTGAAAGGAGGAAATATTCCATAAAGTGCTCTCCCTCTCTGAAAAAATAATCGGTAAAGTTTGTATGACTTTTTTTTACTTGAAAAATCATTGGACTCCTTCCCGGAAGACTAGCTCTGGAAGCCGCCCATTAGATGGATGGGCAATCTCAAGTAAGTCACTCGCAATCGCTGGTTACAGGCGGCACAAGATCGTGTACTATGGCAATTCTATCAAGAGACATATGTCCATTGTCCAGGCGTCGACGTCTCTCAGTTGTAACGATGATGAAGAGATAAAGTCTAAAACGCACATTGTTCTGACTTAACCAAATCGTTGCGACAAAATGTAAACGTGTTTATTTGTCTTGAGGCCAGAGCCTGCATTTAGATTGCATGATCAGCTTTCAAAGCGGATTTCAGATTGTTAATCGTTGATTGAACAATTTCTTGGTAGCAATCCAAATCATCAGGTTTGTTAATCCTGAAAGGATTATTTGGCTGCCCCATGTTAACTGTACATATAAAGTAAATATTTGATTCGGAATAATTAGAAAGGTCTGAATGAACCGATGAGAGTTGATAAGTTAAATCGATTATCCGTAAACCATTGCTGATTAATCTCAAATGAGATTTATGCCCGTATTCACCAACCTACCTACAACATCCACTAAGCAGACTAAAGAGACTCTTTACGTAGCTAGCTCCTAGGCCCTAAGTACAATCATCTTTAGCTTTAGGTGTTCTTTTAAGGTTCGTGAAAACGAACACAACGATTGACCGAAAACGTCACCTAACTTAGCTTATATTAAAACTGGTATTAATCTATCTTCATCTATACCTCCTACAAGTTGTAAACGTAAAAATTCTTTTTACAACGCCACTACAAAGTATATCAATTGTACCTATATTTGAAAAGTTCTCTCGATTTCTCCAGGATCCTATCATCAGATCCTGACTTGATGACAATGGGACCACCTGCGAAATATATACTACATTGTAACAATAAAGAGTTTTCCAAATCAGTCCAGGCGTCTTCGAGTAATCGGGGTACATACATAAAAAAGCAAATTAAAAAAAATGATTCCGATGAATTGAGAACCTCCTCCTTTTTGGGAGTCGGTTAAAAACATTTATCTACTTTTTAATCTAAATTCATGAGGACAAAGTCGTGTGCTTAAGCTAATAAATAACAATTTTTTCTCTCTCTCTCTGTGTTATACCGTTGACCGTCATGACCTATTCAATCACTTAAGTTAATGATAGGGGTTTTTCTCGGGAAAATAATTGGGTTAAGCTCGGAAATCCTTTAGGATACGGCTCAACGAAGACTAAAGTGACAATAACCGGAATTTTCCCAGACATGTCTGAAAGTATAAGCCAACTTTACACATAAGGTAGGTCACCTATCCAGTTGCTGACTTGGTTTAACGTTGCTTAACCAGCAACATCGATTGATAATAATGTGATAACTAGCTACCATCACGCTCAATAGGCAAAACTATAGGTAGAAAAATGACTGTATCCTTACTAATATCCTTTCTATCCTTACTAATATTATTAATCCGAAAGTGTGTTTGTTTGTTGGTTTGTCCTTCAAACACGCATCCACGGAGCAACGGATCGACGTGAATTTTTACATGGGTATAGTTGAGGACCTGAAGTGTGACATAGACTACCTTTTAACCCGAAAAATAAAGGGTTCCCGAGGGATTTACTTAACTCCATGCGGACCAATTCGCAGACATTAGCTAGTTTCTAAATATAATCGACAGTATCATAATTCAGTTGAAATTTTTGCGATGAACTTTATTCAGTACCTAAATAGATTTAGTGCCTAATATACGAGGAAAAAAAGTAACCAAACTTTTTAGAAACAATTCGTACGTTTGACAAAAACATTACAGTGTCTACTCGATTAACACATCCGTAGAAACACTAACTAGAAGTTAAAATGTTATAAACATTGATACAATGATACTATGCGTGAAATGTAATTTTACAAGCGCCCAATTTTATCAAAACACGCTTCAATTCAACTTACCAAGTAGGTACGTATGTACATCACTCAGCGTCTGCTCAATTAATCTCGTACTAAATGCATATTATAGCCCCAGAACTGACGCCAAAAGTTGAAGAGATGCTTATTGATTAAAATTAAATGTAACAAGACTTGCTAGTGGGTCGGCACCAGTGTTTTTTTTAATTAAAATGTAATGTTACTTCCTGACTGCGATCTCATCTGGTGGTCATGTGACGATTTATTTTAAGGTGGAGGCAGGTTAATTAAATGAGGTATGTAAATAATAGAACTAGGGCAGGTGATGTAGGTTTAACTACATCACATAACCCACCATCTGTTTCTACGAAGCAGCACACCAGAGGTATTAATCGTTTGGCGCTTTATCTCATCAGACCCCTGCTGAACATTAGGTGCTTATCTTGTTTCCTCGTTTCTCTACAACTAAGTATAATGCATGTACTAGGAGTAGATATTATAGTGCAATGATTTGAATCATTGGTATTTCGGTCCACGCCCTGACCGTTGCGCTACTGATGAATTTTTATCAAGCACTTCCTCATATTTGGCCATTAACTCTTACAACAGTAGGTACTCGTATTACGTGATGTACTGCGTCGTAGCGCCAGAGCTTTATTATAAGAGCGTTTCAACTGTTAAGGTTTTTGTTTACTTTGAAATTCACATCAGGCGACGCAAACTGTGGTGGCATTCGTTTTGAATCCTGCAAACTGCGGCGCTTAGTATTATATGAACTAACTATGTAAGATGAACGACACAAGTTATTTACTGTCATTATCTGTCTATACTATAAAAATCGTTAGTCTAGCTTAAACGCAAAATCGGATTGGAATAATAATTCTTTTTTTTTTGTAATAAAAACCAAGTAATTCTATAAACTTGGTGGATTTTAGAATGTTCAAAGCATTGTATTCAGATATTAGGTAGTACATGTACATTAGGATCAGAGGTAATAAGACACTTAATAGGTAAAGGTTATGATTTTAGTAGTCAATTTATGTATGTGAATGTTCCACCGTAACAAATAAACTACTGAGCCGATTTTGATGAATGAGGTGTCAATCGATTCATTAGGATAGTTTGGGTGACATAAGATACATTTTATACGAACAAAATCAATATGACGGATATAATACATCTAATTTTCCGTACTTTCTAATATTTATAGCAATTGATACTTCTATAACTAGTCACTAAGAGTATAAATAACTCAATTCAATAACGCAACGGTTAAAGGTGCGAACAGAAAACTGAGAGGTCGCAGGTTCGAAGCCCACCCGTTGCACTTTTGTCGTATCGACTCCTAGCACAAGCTTTCCGCTTATTTGGAGGGGATAGAGAATATTAGTCAACTTCAACTTGGCTGATATTCTTTAAAAAAATAGTATTTCTTGAATTATGTTGACTTTTGTTACTGACTGTATTCTACGACTAGTTACTACAATTCAAGCTACGCTCGGTTTATCTCCGCTGACGTCTTGCATACTTGATGTGAGGGTTATGATGGAAACATTAGAGATAACAAATGGGGGACTATGTTGCTTTTAAACCCGTTTCACGACTAAACAATATGAATGATGTTGTATTTTCTTAGAGAATGAAGTTATTTATTCAAGAGACAAGTGTTGATGTTCGACCGAGCGCGAGTAAGAACGGGAATGTGAGTTATTTTCACACCTACTTTTTTTTAAAATAACATTGAAATTGTTACGTATTTTATTTGATAAACACATTTGAACTTTGTGCTCGGATTATTTTCAAAACTAAAATAATTCTGACCCAAACAACTGAATATTTCTACCAATAATTATGTAAGACTTCACATAATATAACATAACGTCTTTGAGATAACAAAAATGAGCCTTTTTAAATACCTTAGAAATAATTTTCGACTATCCAAAGAGGTAATATCGCCAGTATCTTGGCCACGCTGCGGTTAAATCGATGAGGTTTTAGAATTTATAAAAAGTACCCATTAATCATTTAGATTTTTACCTATCTATTATTTAGATTAAATAGTTTTATTTGACGGTTAGTTTTAGCTTTCCTTAGTTAAAACATCAAATTACACCTGTAATACAAACATGGCATGAATCTAAATGTATAAAAAGAAAAGGTGACTGACTGACTAACTGACTGACTAATCTATCAAGGCATATTTCAAACCACTGGACGGATCGGACTGAAAGGCATACAAATAGCTATTATGACGTAGGCATGCGGTAAGAACCACCCCCAAGGGGTTAAAATAGAGATTTTAAAAATCGAACTGATCGTAAGCGAAGCCGCGGGTAAAAGCTAGTTACATATTATTTTAAAATAACAGGCAGTTTTGAACTCAAATCACGTAGGTATACGATAAAGGCCGCCGCCCTACGGGGAACAAGTATATTACTGTAGATGTAGACACAGTGGATGCAGGGGTACAACAATTTTGGTATTCACTTCGTCTTTATAAACTTCCCGCGGCACGTTTCGCAAGTGCTGGATGCTATTTGAATATTACCTTCACATTTTCCTTCCTGTGAAAACGTCTTCTTATATAAAACTACTTGCTTTACCGTCGTAACCATTAGGCATGTCTTAACTACCGGAAGAACGTTAATAGATATCTACTGTATATTTATATCTTCCATGAGATATTAAGTAAGTATTAACCAATAAACACCCACTGCACATTGGTTAGAGACTTATTGTTAGGTTGGTTGGTTAGAGACTTATGTCCAGCAGTGGACGTCCATAAGTTGAAGAAGAAGAGAAGCACATTGGTTTCTCTAATAAAAGGTCCAAACTTTAGTCGATTACTAATTAATTACTAAAATTGTGTATTAATTAATTAATAAATAAAGTATTCCTTACTAGGTATAGCTCACTAGCTCATGAAAAGCCAGGATAGAATTTCAAGCTCACTACTACCCTAGCCTGAAATACTAGCCTTGTATCACCTAGACATAAGAGTCTATAATATAGTAAAAACAAATATATACATAGTAGTTTTTCAAGTAGTGATAAGTACTGTTGTTATCCTAATCCTAATAATAAAGGCGAAAGTTTGTATGTGTAAGTGTGTGTGTGTGTGTGTGTGTATTTTTGTTACTCCTTCACGCCACAACGAATTAAACAATTTGGCTGAAATTTGGAATGGAGGCAGCTTACATCCAGGATTAAAACATAGGCTACATTTTATTCCGGAAAATTAAAGAGTCCCTACGGGATTTAAAAAAAACTTAAACGGAGGAAGTCGCAGGCATCATCTAGTCTTATCATAAAAATATAAATAACCGGTCAAGGCGAATCGGACTCTTAGGAACGAAGAAGCAAAGATCATACTTACATAAAACAAAAGATTCCGAGAAATTGAGAATCTCCTCCTTTTTGAGGTTAAAAAATGCGTTGTATAAGCCGTGTGAACCTAGCCTTACAATAGCGTTCCTTGCCGTAGGCGATACCCACGAAACACGGCAGTGTTTGAAACTTCGACTGATCTTGTCATAATGTGAGATCTTGCAGAAAACGGCCCAAGGCGCGGCACAAATCTTGTCTTACGTGTAGCACAAAGATGTTATATTACGAAATGAAATAATTGTACTTATCATAAACATAAATAGTAATAGAAATGCGAAAATTTGTGAAGATGTTCCCACTTCACTTAATTACAATATGGGGCTATTCAAGGGGCGCACCAATAAGTTCCTGAAATGCCGGCAACGCATGGGTGGTGCCTCTGGTACTACAAGTGTTCATGGGCGGCGGTACTCACATTACATCAGGGGCCCAAGTCTGCTATTGCAATTGTAGTTCAAATGTCTATCAATGACATCCCAATTGCTACTTTTAGCAATTTTGGTAATCTACTAATTCAATGGCGTCACAATTGTTTTCCAATGGTTTACCACTGACACATCTAGCTTTGAATCTAGCTTAAATAAACGTTTTTAATATGTAGTTTTTTTTTAACTCATTTCGGCAAACGCTTTTTAAGCTAATGCCAATACCGAGGTATCATTGAATTACAATCCAATTATAAGAAATCGAACGACCATTGTGAATTTAGTAGACTACGAAATTTTGGACCAATGATAATGGAATTGTAATTGTATTGCGGTTCAATGACAATGACATGTAAAATAGCAGACTTGGGGCCCTGGTGACCCGCCAGCTCGTTTGCCCGCTATTCATAAAAAAAAAGATGTATATCTATTTGTGATGGATGGATGGATGTTTGTTACTCCTTGACGCCACAACGAATGAATCGATTTGGCTAAAAATTGAAATTGAGAATTTCGTACCTATAATTAACATATATGCTATGCTATACCTATTTTATTATATCATTAAAAATATTATTCAAATTAAAGAGTTTCCGCGGGAAGTAATAAACCTTAATCCACGCGGACGAAGTCGCGAACCCCTCGAGTGCACTACGGCTCGCACTTGGCTGGTTTTTAACCTCCTTCCAAAAAAGGAGGTTTTCAATTCGTCGGAATCATTTTTGTTTTATTATTATTTTTATGTATGTTCCCTGATTGCTCGAAGACTCCTGGATGAATTTGGAAAGTCCCTTTTTTTGTTTGCAAGGGTATTCTTCCCAGGTGGTCCCATTGTATCAGCTCAGGATCTGATGATAGGATCCTGAAGGAATCGAGGGAACTCTTCAAATATAGGCACAATTGATATACTTTGTAGTGGCGTTTGAAGTCGGTTTTGTAAAAAAAAAATTTTACGTTTATATTATTCTAAACACAGATGACTCCGAAAATTTAGAGATGCCTGGAAATCAATTTCCGGTTCGCCTGAGGTTTAGGCTAGCACCGCAAATGTTTCACTACTGTTGTCTTTAACTAAGATAAAATGAGTCAAGCTGTTAACTGAAGGGAAGCTTGAGAGAAATTATAATATTAAGTTCTACATAATAGATTTATAAATACATATCAAAAATTCCAAGGCCGGCGGGATTCGAACCCACATCTCTCTGGGAATCGCGCCCGAGTGTGTTATCCGTTACACCACGGCGAACCACACGTCAGCCACGAAATTAATGATATGTATCTACTTTTTCAATCAGTTTTATAGCAACTGTTAGCGACATCTAGTAGCGACACATTACAGTTGTCGATCTACTAGGTTATTTCCTTTAAGTGTAGGTTAACACTTCAATAAAAAATAAAAAGTTCTACATATTTTTCTTTCATAAAATTTAAATGCATGACCGCCTTTTACCTTAGATGCTAAATACTGAAAAAAAAAAACGTACTTCAAACGCTATGCCGAATGAAGTGTGCCTATACCGTTATACACCAGCCCAGTTCGGTTAACATGCGCGCAACGAGAAAATTTTGCCTACACGTTTACACGTGAATTTGTAGATTTCGCGATTTAATATTAATGAATTTTTCAACTTTTTAATTTTACATGTAATTTTAGACTCAGACATTGTTAATTTATATTTTCCTGTATTTACGTATGTAGTACGCCCGAAGAGGCAATGTATAGTGCAATTAATGACTTTTGACTTTGACTTTGACGAGTAAACGGGTAGACAAAATTTTCTCGTGGCGCGCATGTTAGCCCTACAGGTCAAGTTATTGATTTTTAAAGGTTTCATGAGTGCTTTGCTAGTTTAATTTCTCTGTGATGATTTAATAAGTGATCGCTTTTTGCTTTCAATCGTAAATACATGTTATTTAATTTAAGTGGCCGTTTTTAGGGTTCCGTACACGAACGGTAACCAACGGGATCCTGTTACTAAGACTCCGCTGCCCATCTGTTCAACCGTCCGTCGTCATGATCCGCACTAGGTACACAGTTGAAATTTTCACAGAATGTGTATTTCTGTTGCCACTATAACAACAAACAACAAAAATATAAATTACTTAAAAATTAAAGGAGGGCTCTCCTTCAATTTTTAATTAATTTTTATTTTTATACTAGAAACGTGTTTTTTCGTTACTTTTTGGTACGGAACCCCAGATAGCTATTATGACGTAGGCATCCACCAAGAAAGGATTTTTGAAAATTTAAGCCCTAAGAACCTAACCGAAAAAATCGAACTTAACCTGAGCAGAGCCGCGGGCAAAAGCTAATAATATTATAAATACGAAATTGTGTTTGTCAGTTGGTTGGTTTATTGATTTGTTCCACAATCACGCAGCAACGGAGCAAAGGACCGAAATGAATTTTTACAAGGATATGTGAGAGTGACATAGGCCATCCTCTAATCCGGAAAAACAGACAGTCTCCGCTGGATTTTTAAAAACCCTAACCCCATGCGGACAAAGCCGCTTGCAAATGCTAGTCCTGTTATAAAACAAAGTGCTAGAACATAAGTAAGCTCTGCCTAAAAACAAAGTTTGAAACCCCTGCCTTAGTTACACTAAGCAAGAGTGACTACTACGAGTATGTGTCTACTTTAAGTCACCCTAAGCTGGTAGTGGAGTTGGCTGTTATCGCCTACGTGATTTGAATTGTACGCAGACTTTTGTTTCGCCAACTTCCCCAAAGGTTTGTGACACCTGCATTTTAATTTGATCACGCAAAATCCGTAGATGGCGTAAAAGCCTGTATAGCGTATAGTACGTTTATCTCACGAAGTTACGGGCGCTTTACTTGTGGTTACGTCGTGTACATGCACATTGCGTATGTGTGCGTGCCTGTCAAGAACCTAGGTGGGAGCGGTCAGGAGCGAGCAAGCTCTCGCTCACACTTGTACAGATACGACACGCACACAACCATGAGCCACGCGCCCTCGTGAATTGCAAGAACTATAGCACGATTGCAAATGATAGAGTAAGGATTAACTAGTTTTAATTACTCGACTCTTATCTATACTATCTATTTCGTATCAATCTTACTTACGAGTTACAGTTACACAATAGACTATAGATTGAATTAAGAGCTTCCCTCTTTGTGCGAAATAAAGAGATACAGTTCGTTTGAATCGTTTGTAATTTGTAGCTTTGTGACGTACCCTTTACAGTCCTCTCAAGATGGTAGGAGTGCTAGATGCTTGTTCGTAATTCACTTTGAAAGACTTCCTCTTAACAGGGAGATTGCGTTCGAAAAAATTGAACTGAGAGGTAGTATGTAATTGAAAGAAAGAAAGAAACGTTTATTTTATAAATTGTGCCACACATCACCAAATAGGTATACCTAAATTAAGTTGTCCCTTCGTGGCGGTGCCTACACCACTTAAACATTAAAGACAAAAGGCGTGAAGCAGAAGAAGCGCCAATAATTCAATAATCCTTACTAATCCTCACTTATATACATATTACTTATATTATATTATTCAGGATCCCATCATCAGATCCTGATCTGATGACAATGGGACCGCCTGGGAAGTAAACACTTTCCAACAATAAAAGAATTTTCCAAATCGATCCAAGCGTCTTCGAGTAATCGGGGAGCATACATAAAAAAATATTCCGAGGTACTCAATTACTCCTCCTTTTATGTAAGTCGGTTAAAAAGTACAAAATTGTTCACGCTTTTCTGGCCATACGAAACTATAGCAAGTCATTCACAATTTGTTCAATACGACTTTCCAACCGAGCATTGGCTCGAGTAGCCGGTCCAATAAAACTAAAAAAGGAAGGAACAGTAACTTTCGCCGTCAAGCCCGTGTCAAATAATCGAGGATTCCTTTTTGACCTCCTCTTATATTGTCGAATTCACTCTTGATCCCAAACTTCATTATAACTTCATAAGTAGCTTTTTCCCGAGACTTCGCTTGCGTGGTGTTAAGTTTTCAATGCATGTTATTACTGATAAATTATCTCATAACTTAAATGATCTGACATTCGTAAGCGCTTTTATAAGTCTAAACCGAAGGAAAAATAAACAGGTTAGGTATACATATACAACATACCTAATCTATACAAATAAATAAAATTAAAGTGTCTGTTTGCGTTTTGTTTTAATTGGTAATGAATGTGTCATGATCAAAATAATATTATTACTGTCTATATGATAAGTAATAAAAAGTATAAGCTAACATTTTATTTTGTGGAATTGTTTTTCCATTGCGGCATTTGATTTTTTGCTTTCCCCAAGCTTTATTTTATTTCTAGGTTTATTTGACTTCAAAGAGAGTTTAATATTTCAGGGAAACTTCTTTTCTTTCCCACAAAGAGCTCTTACGTTAACGTTTTGTATTATAAACCCTCTGAATTCAGGCAGACCCAGTCTGAATTGTATTTTCACGAATAGACTTGAATGAATAAGTGCCGATTTTACCAACGTCCAGTGACGCTTAACCGAGGAATAAATTGGGCGTTTTGATTGTTTTTGTATTGAAAATCTGCCAAAATATCTTTATGCTCTCAGGTTCCATTCCTGGCGAAGGCAATTTGGTTATTTATAATTTCTGAATTGACTCTGATTTGGTGTGGTGGGAAGCTTTGGCCTACCACCCTACCCCCAAAGACGTGCCGCCGAGCAATTTAGCGTTCCGGCACGATGGCGTGTAGAAACAGATTAGGGGTTTGGGTTTAATGTACACTGCCATACCCCTTCCAAGTTAGCCCGCTACCATATTAGACTGCATCGTCACTTACCGTCAGGGGAGATCGCAGTCAAGGACTATCTTGTCATCCAATTAAAAAAAAAACCTCTCATCTGAAATCCCTCAGTGCCTGAAGACGAATGCCATTGAACAGTGCCAAAGTAGTTGTTTATCAGTTCTTTCAACTCACGAGGGCGCGTGGCTTATGGTTGTGTGTGTGTCATATCTATATAAGTGGGAGCGAGAGCTTGCTTGCGCCTGACCGCTCTCAACTAGGCTCCGGACAAACACGCATTCTTACGAAATGTGCATGTACACGACGTAACCACAAGTAAAGCTCACGCCCCCTCGTGAGTTGAAAGAACTTATATCAGACTTATATTGAAGTGATGATTCATAGGTTTATTATAAGTAGGAGGTTTACTCACATAAAAAATCCACCTACTAGGAATTCAGAAACAAAAAAGGGACTTACAATATTCTATCATTACTGTGAACGAGCGTTCCACTTTCACGCAGGCATACAAAACATTTTCTTTACAATATTATATGCCTACAAAGATGCCGTGTTATATTTTCCATTATCTACAGTAATGAAAACATTTGCTAGTGTTATATTTTGTTTTTTGTACCTACTCTAACGTTATCCAAAATCGATTTCAACGCTATGTGCGGTCGCAAAAATTGAGCTGTGTTTGAAAGACCTTTTCTTTCTATGTACTTTAGCTATGGGTAGGAATAATAAAATAGGTAAGCACATAATATGCTGACTGCACATTCAAGGGAAACATTTTTAGGTTCATAGTAAAACAACAAGGAACCCTTATAGTTTAGTCCGTCCGTCCGTCTATATAATATCTTCAGTTGAATAATCAACATGCCTTAAATAAGACGTCATATGCAAACGGTGCAGGTATGTACCGTCATGCTATCAGTGTACGCCACTGACTTCTATATTTAATCTAATGTTAACACTGGACTTTCTACTGTGATTTGTTTTTTGGACCTCTTACACTTTACTGTAGTATATAAGTAAAACCTCGATGGCGTTGAACTCGAGACTGATTTATTCCTTATATAGTTCGACAACTTTGACAGCTTACTTGAAAATACCTTACAATACATTACACATACTCTCTAGAACTAATAAGTAATATCTACCTATTACAAATGACGCACCGATGTCTATAGTTAATCTATGATTTCATTGTTGTTGTATGATTTCATAGATTAATCATAGAGGTTGGTGCGCCATTTGCTATATTATTAGTTCCACAGATACTCGTATGTCAACTGTGGCTCTTTAAATTTATCCATAACTAGCTGTTTCCTGCGACTTCGTCCGCGTCAATTTCTGTTATTATGATCAGCGTGATGTTATATAGCCTAAATCCTTCTTCGATAAACGGACTATCCAACACAAAAATAATTTTTCAATTCGAACCAGTAGTTCCTGAGATTAGCGCGTTCAAACAAAAAACTCTTCAGCTTTATAATATTAGTATAGATTTAGGCTATCATTTGTATAGGGACGGCAAGCCCAGCGTTACATACAATACATTACCATACATTAAATATAGAGGTCAGTGGCGTACCTACGTGAAAGTCATTCAAAATAGGCAAACAACAGCAAACCTGTGAGGCATCAGCTGTTAGGTCTGTTATTGTTCAGCCTTCAGCCCCTGAACGTCCGGGCACTGCGTAATTGTGTTTGTTTTAGTCGAATTACTCAGTCCGGGAGCAAGTGGCGCCGTTAATCGACACGCTCCCTGAAATCATTAGCAGCCAAATGGTGCCATTACACTAAGCAGTCTGAGTAGCTACAGACGTTTTGTGTACGTTTTGTCTATTACGAGGAAACGCGGACGGCCGTTTGATTTGACCATACAAACGTATCCTTCTCTCTTTTCAATGAATAATAATAATAGAGAAAATATTGTTGTACCATAATATATTTTTATCCATCCGTGCCATGCCCCTTTTATTAATTAAGGTTTTTTGATTCCCGCGGGAACTCTTTAATTTTCCGAGATAAAAAGTAGCCTATGTTTTAATCCCCATTCCCAGCCAAATTGGTTCATTCGTTGTGGCGTGAAGGAGTAACAAATATATACACACACAATTTTGCCTTTATAGTATTATATTAGGATTAGGATAGGGGAACATAGATCCTTCAAAAATTGCAAAAATGAAACATCCTTCAAAAATTGCAAAAATCAAACATCCCGTAAATGACGAATATAATTTAAAAAAAGAACATTATATCGACATTGCCAAAGTCCTTTATAAATTATTCTTTTAAAATGTTTTAAAATCGATCCAATTTTGGTGGAGGAAAAAGACAAGAATACGAGAGTAAGAATTCACCTGCTTTTCATTGACGTAATAAGTAATAACCCAATTCCAATATTAGTAATATTATAAACGCGAAAGTTTGTAATATGGATGGATGGATGTTTGTTACTCTTTCACGTAAAAACTACAGAACTGATTTGGCTGAAATTTGGCAGAGAGATAGATTATAGTATAGCACACACGCACACACATACACACACACACACATAGGCTACTTTTTATCACGAAAAATAAGAGAGTTCCCGCGGAAATTACAAAACCTTACGCGAACGAAGTTGCGGCCATCCACTAATCTATATATATAAAATTCAAATTACTGACTGACTGACTGAGATATCAACGCACAGCCTAAACTACTGAAGTTAGAAACTTGAAATTTTTACAGTTGGTTCCTTTTATGACGTAGGCGCACACTAAGAAAGGATTATTGGAAATTCCACCCCTAAGGGGTTTAAATAGGGGATGGAAGTCTATATGAAACTCCGTCATTTTTCAAGCTGTTTCCATCAAAGTATTATATTATATTAAATTATATTTTGAGCTTTCAGTTAAAAATAAAGAAGTACGTGTGTCACAGTTTTTGAGATTTCCACCCCAAAATCTAATTCCACGCGGACGAAGTCGCGGGGGTAAAAGCTAGTATTATAATAATGTAACCTGCGTTTGTCGCAATCGGATATCAATGTTGAATCTACGAGTAGTATTTAAATAGGTTAATTAAACATTCAAGGCATACAAATGGTACATATTTCAAAATTGACAAACAAGTTAACCTAGCTTGGTTTCCCCTCAAACGTAATGACACTGCATAATAGTGTTTGTTTCAGTCAAATTACTCAGTCGGAATGAGTGGCGTCATTAATCGTCGTTTTCCGTTCTATAGTTGGTATACGTAGGTACGACCGGCCGTAATTAGCAGCCAAATGGTACCAATTACACTTATTGGCAGGCCTGGTGTCACCATGTTTGATGAACAGGAGTATCATTACGAAATTTTAATCAATCAATTACTGATCATAATTTACTGAAGTTGCTATGAGCAGATAGGTATAATATTTTGTATACTTTCCAATAGTTAATACTAATATTGCCTACAGCCCTGATCACTGTCTGCTTGGGCCCTACCCCGCAGCAATTGGAACCCATTCATTTTATTATTTTTGATGTTATAATACTTATACAATGTATTTTTGTATACATTTTTAAAAATAATAAAGTAAATGTGTGTGAAAATAAATGATAGAAAATATTACCTACTCGTTGTTGTGTAGTGTCGATTAAGGTTTTTGTAATTCCCGCGGGAACTCTCTTTTTTCCGGGATAAAAAGTTAGCCTATGATGTAATTCCAGACTACAATCTATATCTATGCCTTTCAGCCAAATCGGTTCAACTGTTGCAGCGTGTCTGAATAACAAACATCCATCCATCCATCCATCCAAAAATTCGCATTGATAATATTAATACAATAAATGAAAGTTGAAGTGGAAATGGACGGAGCATAAGTACAAAGCATTGACGGCCATGGTAATAGTACCTACTGAGAGGAGACTTGGGCTCAATAGTGAGCCGTTGCTTGGTTTCTGGTAATGATGATGTTGGTGACGGATGGTCGTCGGGGTCTCAAGGTGCTGCAGTGCGACTATGTATCTACTGGAAAGCGCAGTGTTGACAAATCCCTGA
This sequence comes from Hipparchia semele, assembly GCA_933228805.2. NCBI lineage: Eukaryota > Metazoa > Arthropoda > Insecta > Lepidoptera > Nymphalidae > Hipparchia > Hipparchia semele. The sequence goes on along the minus strand of OW121721.1, from coordinate 5,774,926 downwards.
CGACCTTCCTGGTGCAGTGGTAAGCGCTGTGCTTATATAACTCTGAGGTCTCGAGTTCCGGCGGGGGCAGTTTGGTAGTCTATAATTTCTGAATTGTCTCTGGTCTGGTCTGGTGGGAGGCTTCGGCCGTGTCTAGTTAGGTACCACCCTGCCGTCAAAGACGTGCCGCGAAGCGATTTACGTTCCGGCGCGATGGCGAAACAGATTAGAGGCCTTGAATGTACACTGCCATACCTACCCCTTCCAATTTAGTCCGCTATCATCTTAGACTGCATCGTCACTTACCATCAGGTGAGATCGCAGTCAAGGACTATCTAGTCATCGAATAAAAAAAAACATGTTGTTTGACCGCGAAACCAAAGTAATTACAAGCGAGGCAACTATACCCCTGGGGCAACTATCCTGGTTTTACCCTAAACATATTTTCTCGAGTGTACCACCAATGTGCGTTATAATAAACAAAGTGTAGAAAAACTCTCAGATAAGCTGGACGATGAAAGAAAACTAAAAGAAAGCGGAATATTGAAATATCTTACAACAACATTCTTTTCCTGCTTAAGTAAGCAAGCTTACGATATTTCTTTGGAGGTATTTTTTGAATTTTATTCCGGATAAATCCAGAGCAAATTTATTAACCTTTATCTATATTTTTAGTTTAGGAGGGCAGGGGTATTGCCCCCCTAAACTGTGGAGATTTAGGAACTGTCGATTATTATGAATAGTTATTATTAGGTACCAACAGATAAAGACTACATCGTTGAATTTCAGGACCCAACTCCTCAATCCTGATGCTGCAAGGGTTCTGCCTAACTGTGGGGGTTTAGGAACTATTGCGATTGTGAATTGAAGAAGAGGACGAAGTCGCGGGCGTCCGCTAGTTCCTTTTATATGTTTAGATTGGGTTCTTACCTCCATCTCTCGTGTAGATGTACAAATGTATTATATAATATATTGATTACTTGCTTTTCAACAACAATTAGATCTACAACATTTTCAAGTATACCCACATAAAAATAAAGGAAGTTCAAAATGGTTTCGTTTTTTCGTATATGCGCGGCCCGCGGGTCAAACGCGGGTCGAGTTTCATCCGTCCCCGAGATAGACATGTTTATGTTGAGCCTTTGAATGTGAGCTGAGATTTTCTTTCCTATTTCAAGTTGTCTTAGGAGGGCTCATCATTATGAACGCACAAACGTTTTTTTGCGTGATAAAAGTCAGTAAGTAATACTTAAGGCTTCAAACTAAGATATTAAGTGAATCTGTAGTCTAAGCACGAACATTATAACTTTCGAATATAGTAAAGGTGAAGTTAACGTCAGCAAGATATATGAAAATACTTTCTTGCATCATCTATGGCATCATCTAGTCTTTGTACATCTGCTGTCGACTGGGCTCTGATGTACGGTAAACACATAGGAGTTTATGATTACGCCACAGTAGGTACTGTATAAAACCCTGTGTATTTTTAACTAGATGAACAAATAAAAATAAAGAATAAAAAAAATAAGCAAAATACTATAACTCTCCATATTTTATTGCTCTACACGATCTCTACTCTATTTATTCAATGTTCAACGTCAAAACGTTCCTATTCGAACCGTCAATTTCACAAAATGCACTGAACCGTTCGCTTGCCTTTCCCACATTAAATTCCCCTAATGGCGGTTAAAAACACATTCTGCACTCAATTACAGAGAGCCTTTTTAACTATTGCAGCGGCGAGTCAAGCGTAGTTACGAACTTAGGTCAAGTTAATGACTTCGAAGTTCGCTAACTTTGCTTTTAAGAAGAAAGCTCGGGTTGTAGCCGGCTTGTAGTTAACTTTAATTGACCACCAATCAAATAATGCTAGTTAAAGCGCTATAAACAATTACAAAAACGCTAAGTTTATAGTAAATAATATCAATGTTTGAAGCTTATAATCTGTTACTATTTTGTTCGCAGAAAGGCATAAGGCATGATCAAGAGATACGACTCGAATGATGAAGAGAGAATCGATATGGGACCTAGTTTTAGATCTGGAATAATAAAAAATAATGTTTTCAGAGTATTACGTTTGTATGAAGGATCGCGTACAAAGTTCATGCGTCCTGCCCCAAGCGCACGGTTATGTAAAAAAGTTATTACCTATTGTGTAATAACTTTGTTACATAACCGGTATCCCGACTACGAAAAATGTGTATGCATGAATTTAACATCCTTCACATTAATTTTGTTCGAATCAAAAGCCTATTCCACCCAAACCATAGACTAAAATAGAATATAGAGAATAATTTTTTATTTAAATAAACTTTTATAAAATAGGTACTTTCGAATAGTCAAGTGAATCGACGATGTCGATGCGAAAAGAGTTCATGAATATCAACCAAGAATCTAAGATCACTACACATTTTCTTGATCTTTCAAGCGTATTACATGTCCAATACAAATATGTATGCCCGTTCACGCGTACTGCCCCAAGGTATTGTGTCCTAACTTTGTTATATAACCGGCAAAGCCTTTGAAATACAGTATGTATGTCAGAAGCAATTGTTGGCTAGTATCATGTGAGATATTGTGTATATCTCACAATCACATGAAGTATCATGTGAGATATACACAACCCGTACAGTAGTACGGGTGGGGTCGAACCATCAAGTTATATGGGAGTACAGAATAAATAATAGACCTCAGTTTTACATTGAAAAATAATACTCTATAACCTTTCTAATGCGTTGTACAACTGCAGTAAAAAAAAGTTATATTTATTTTTACAGTGTAATTGCCTTTGTTTGTCTTTTACACGTTTGTAAATATAACTATGAGAAGATTGTAAATAAAATTTTTAAATTTTTAAGGACGAATCTCTCCTGCGGTAAATTTTGTATATTTTGACGATCTCCTTGGCGCAATGATGAGCTCTGTGGTCTCAGAACTGGGAGGTCTCGAGTTCGATTCCTGACGAAGACAATTTGGGAAATTATAATTTCTGAATTGTCTCTATGGTCTGGTCTGGTGGGAGACAAGCGATTTAGCGTTCTGGCACGATGGCGTGTAGAAACAGATTAGGGGTATGAGTTGAATGTAGACTGTCATACCCCTTCCAAGTTAGCCCGCTACCATCTTAGACTGCATCGTCATCGAATAAATAAAATAAAAAAATTTAAAGCTAGATTTCCCATTGCTTTAGTAAGAAGTTAATAAAACGAAATTGGCTTCTTATTTTGCAAAACTAGAAAAAACTGTATGATAGGACGTGTCCTCACGCTCTACCTTGCCGCTCTTCAAATACTAGAAATACAAGAACAGCGCAATACCAACATGCAATGCCGTCGACACCGGAACATCTTCAGGAAGTATTGTTGACACTACAATGCACAATTTCAAAGATTTCTATACAATAATGAAAAAAAAAATCTAGTTTAAAATCAAAAGAAGATTGTTCCTCATAAAATTCAGTAAAGAAACGCCTACTTCTACCCAATATTTGGCTCAATTAATTCTCGAGGTGCTACATAAGCAGTAATGTAACGGAAAATAAACATCTAACGTTGGTAAAACTGACAGCCGAAACATATTAGACGCATATTTTATTACATGAATAATTCACACAAATTGCCAACATAATATTCTCTTAGCAGCATAACATCAACTCAACATTATCACATAAAAACTAAGATATAATAATACAAGCTTTATCCCGCTGATATCTTCATATAATAAATAATTAATTGTATTTTTTGAAAATAAGACTATGCAATTTTTTACACGAATTTAAAGGAACATTAATAATTATAATGGTTTTTACGTTCAGAAAGTAACAAGAGCAGGAAGATCGGTGTATATTTTATTGTTGAATAGAATTCACACATATTTTTCTTTTATATTTTCCGGAATAAAAGTAGCCTATGTCTGGTGGAAGGCTTTGGCCGTGGCTAGTTACCACCCTACCGTCAAAGACGTGCCGCCAAGCGATTTAGCGTTCCGGCACGATGGCGTGTAGAACCGAGGGATATGGTTTGAATTTACACTGCTATACCCCTTCCAAGTTAGCCCGCTACCATCTTAGACTGCATCGTCCCTTACCATCTTGTCATCGAATAAAAAAAACTCTTCAGGTTCTCGACTATCCCCATGCAAAATACCAAGTCGATCGAGCGTGCTTCAAAGACAAACCAACAAAGAAATATACTTATTAATCGTTATAATATTAGTAATTAGTTGAGTATACAGAAATACCTGTCTTGTCTACATTTTTGTAGATAAATAAAGCTACGTAGAGGGTGATAGACATTTTGATTTATTTTCTGCCGGTGTAATCTGTCAAGAGAGTTGCCGCTTGCCACAACTCTGGCAATCAATCTGTTACGGACTTTATACGTTTGTCCCGATTTTATTTGAGCTCATTTCAATTGTTGAGCTCTCCATCAATCGCTTATTGTTGTTATAACAGTAGGTAATTATAACAGTAAAAGTGACAAATGACCTGTTTGTATTTTTTATGATAAATTGATACTTTTACGAAAAAAAAATCTTTTACAACATAGGTTTATTTATCGTAATTTAAAGTAGACAAGTAAACAGTTGATCCATCCAATACAGTACTATCCATTGAAGTTGTTGCAACAAAATTAATACATTTACTATCAGTAATATTGTTTCAAAGATAATAAATAAAATATTATATAGGTTGTCATTTCCGCTTATGTTGTTAGTACTTATTTTTCTGATCCGCTAATGGTTTTTTTTATATAAAAATAGTATGAGAATCTCTGATACAATAACCGAACATCAGTCAAGTCACAAACAAGATTACAGAGTAATCAATCAAGACTCGGGGAGGGAAGACATCGTTGGCAATTAATCAAGTAATGTCGCGGTAAACAGTGAGAGAGGCTGCCGAATCTCGGAGCTCTAAATATGCAAGCAAAATAACGATTTGCTCGAACAGTGTTCCTAATAATGACTATGTCAGTTACAAGTAATAGTTGACAAGGTGTACTAACATTTTATTTATTAAGTTACTAGCGTATGCCCACGACATTTCCCAACTAGCAAAATGTTCTTTTTTCTCTTTCTTTTTTTACACTTAAAAATACTTGTAGCATACTATAAAGGTGAATTTGGGCATAGTTACAGGAGCATTTGTTTCTATAATAATCTTATAATCTACTTATAGTCTACTGACAAACTTAGCTCTGCTGCTTACGCTGTTAGGAAGATTCGACAGTTGACTGACATAGAAACTGCAAAAATTGTTTATTTTGCATATTTCCATAGTATTATGTCATACGGAATCTTACTGTGGGGTCGAAGGCAGCCGATATTGGAAAAATTTTTGTATTGCAGAAGAGGGCAATCCGCGCAATCTATAATTTGAGACCGCGGGATTCCCTTCGAGAAAGATTTAAAGAGATAAGCGTTCTTACAGTAGCTTCACAATACACTTACAACAACATAATGTTTGTCAGACAAAACATTTTGAGTTACAAAAAAAAGGGTGATTTATCCGATAGATCAAGTAGAAATCCAAATATGATGAGGTAAAGGACACAAACACAATTTTGCATCTATACAAATAATGGCGTGTAGAAGGCTGAAGTCTATAGACCACACTCTCACTCAACTTAGACTCAAGACAGAGTTAAAACGAGACAGATTTATATCAGATCTCGTTTTAACCTCTATCTTGAGTCTGAGCTGAGTCACAGCACGCGCTCTTTAGATCTCAGCATTAAACTGCATCGTCACTTAGGTACCATTAAGTGAGATCGCAGTAAAGGACTACTTTGTCATTGATAAAAAAAATCTGCAGCTCGGGTTAGATTCTACCTTGAGATAAAGATACTTTTATAAGTTTGAACGCTCGATCCGCGATTTTCTTCCCCCTTTCAGGTAATCCAGCTTTGGGTACGGAATTTATGAGTTCATCTAATAAATGTTCATTCCACTTTATGCGTGCTACGTTTGGTAGCAAAAAGGTGAAATATGTACAGTAAATATTTATAAAGTAGTGTCATATCTGAATATTCAGCTTCGCGACTCGATGAGCTGTCGGTAGCTTCGGTTCTCTTTATTTGTGATTTAATCCTCCAGGGGTACTCCGATTTTTTTTTGTCCCCTTTTGTAGAAAGAGATTTTAGTTTTCTATGTAAATATTATTTTCGTTAAGTTTTAAATTTTTGTCTTTCATAGTTGTGTTTTCTTTTTTGCTTTTACAAAAAATTATTATTTTCAAATTACAATCTTAATCAAATTTAATTTTACAATCTTATACTACATAACTAAATTATCATATAACAACATAGTGATTGAGTAACTAACATCCATCCATTCATCAATCCATACATCCAAACTTTCGCATTTAACATTAGTAGGATTTTTTTTTAAAGATTAATATTAGCCAAGCTGAACTTGACTTATATTCTCCTCTTCCCTCCAATTAAGAGAAAAGCTTGTGCTAGAAGTGGGTACCACAATAGTGCAACGGGTAGGGCTCGAACCTGCGACCTTTCAGTTTTCAGTCCGCACCTTTAACCGTTGGGCTATTGAGGAATAGTAGGAAGTAGGATAACTAAAACTATACACGTGTTTATGTAGGTGTTATAATGAGCTGAACAGCTGTTCATAACTTCGAGTAGGTACATTCTACGTAGTAGCATTACAAGTATATTTTACTCAAAGAAAAATGAATGTTCCATTTTTCACCAGTTTCTCTTTAACTCTTGAAACAAAGGCGCTTTATTTTGAAGTTATTCCACGAGTGCTACAAGTAAAGCCTTTTACCTACGCCAAAATCAAACGTGATAAGAGTTACAGTTTGAAGGATTCTGGTTTTTGAATATTTTAACAACTTTTATTTTATGTTAATTTTCGTGCCCCTAGTGTTTTTGCCTGTAACAAAAATATAAATCCTAAAAAAACTTGAGAAGAATTTTCTGCGTGATTTTGGTACAGGTCAACCACTTTTATAAGTAATCAGTGAATTATGTTTGCTAGACTCAATAATATTCGACATCGTGGGTCTATTATTTAAAATGTAATCGTAAAGCTACTAGACCATTGTTATAATGTTATATTTTAACCGCCTCGTTGGTCTAGTCTAGTGGTTAGCAATGTTAGCATTTTCGATTGCGGATGACAAGGTCTTGGCTTCATTTCGAAGGTAGGGCCAAAAAATGTATAGAGATTTTTTGACAAGAAATTCTCAGTACTAGCACAGAATACCGAATAGTACCTAAAAGTACAAAAGATTCATTCCGCAAAATGATTTAAATAAATCGCGACTCTAGTCGAACCGCCTTAAACAGTCGGGACCCATTAAAAATCTAGATCGGTTCAAATTTTCCCAATAATGGGTCTTGTTTTTTCTTTTTCAGTGTTTATTTAGCAGCCGGGTTTTTGATTTTTTAAATTTAATATTTTATATGTTTAGATTATAGTAGATTGTTACCAATCCACTTAGAGACCATATGGCTGGCCAGATGTTTAAGTTAAATGAACCATTTTCTACATACTAATATCACTAATGATAGATACCCATTATGAAATGAGAAAGTCTTTAGAGCATGGATAATTAACTGAAAGTGTTTGTTGATCCGTGTAGCCACTACATTAACGTCAATATATTAAGAGATTGGGTGAGTAGAAATGTAAGTACTGCCATAGAATACATATCAGTACAGCACTGGTAGCATGGGCAGGAGATAAAAGTTTTATCCCCCGATTTTATCCACTGACTGGGATAAAATTATCTTTTCCCTATGCTAAAGCATGGCGACAGAGGAGAAGGCAATGTATATTTCTATAAGTATATCCACTGAGTGTTATTTCCGCCGCTGTGCCCATGCTCGATGGGTGGATAAAGCTAAGCGAGGGGATAAACGTTTTATCCTTTTCCCGGGGATAAAGTTTCTCCCGCCCATGCTACCAGGGCAGGTGGTAGGTATTTGATAAGATGGTTTCTTCTTAACTATATAATTTTCCTTTACAAAGAGTTAAGGAATTTCCTATTGCTTAAAATACTAACAGTATTAATACAATATCAATTATTATTTTTATCATTTTGCATTGATTTAAAGCTTTATGATAATAGTCCCAAAAATTAAGATGATGTTTTTTCTGCATTTTGACAAATAGTCAACTCCCGTGTAGGTATTCACATCACAAATATTTTAAACACGAAAGCTTGTTTGTATGTGTGTGTTTGTGTGTGGGTGTGTGTGTTACACATACATTTTATCTCGGAAAATTAAAAAGTTCCCCCGGGAATCAAAAACCTTTATCCACGCGGACATAATGAATATCATTACTGTTAAATTAATAATTCTGTCTATCAGTCCGCTTTGTATCTTAAGAAATGATAGAATAATAGAACTAAATCTAAGCGGATGAAGTCGCGAGCATCCATATTGATACAAAACTATACAATATCATCGTTTGGTATTTCTATATCACAGAGATTCATTTCACTTAGAATCAGACAAGATAAGACGAGGTCAAACGAGAATCCTCTATTATTTGACACGGGTCTGACGGCTAGGTTTAGTTCCACTTTTTGCCGTTCCCTTGAACTGGCTCTTAAGCCATTTTAGTGAGCAAATTAAGGATGACCGGCAATTTTCAAGCTGTGGCCAGTTAAGTATGACTAGTCGTACAATAGAATAGGTACCGCTTCTAATTCTGATGCTAAATCATCCCCTGAGTAGAAGTCTCTTTGCGGTAGGCAGCCCCTAAATACAATGCCTTACCCAATGTCATTTCCGGTGTTCCCTAAAGGTTTGTGAAAACTAGGTAACTCGTAAAAGTTAGAGAACGTTGGTTAAAACGGCCACGAAATCTATAGAGTACAAAAAAAAAGCTACTAGCTGATAATTCTCACTCTGTAAAAGTTTATTTGAATGAAAAACTATTCTATTCTATTCTAACCTCCTACTCGTGAAAATATAAATAGGTTATGAATTTTTTTGTATTACATTTAATTAATGACATCGAACATTATGTGAAATGATGAATTTTTTGTTCAGTGATAATTCATAATTAATAATTTGTGTATACAGTAACATGAGATGTTAAAATAAAATTATAAACAGTAGTAGTAACGTATTGTATTCTACCACAATGTGGCGTACAAATATTATTCATTTACATTTCAATATTATTGATTCAAACAGAACTCAATTCACTAAAATTATATTAAGACTAGGTACTACATAATCATCCAAGTTAGCCCGCTACTATCTTAGACTTCATCGTCACTTACCATTAGGTGAGATCGCACTTACCATCAGGTGAGATCGAGGACTTGTCGTCGAATAAAAAAAAAGAAAGCTAATCACTAAATAAAAATTAAAAAAAAAAAAACATTGAAATCCCTTTTATTTTCCTCACCGGATTACCCACTTCCGAGAAAAGAAATCTCTCAAAGCAAATTGCTAATACCCGATAGCTGAAAAGGGCGGCGAATGGCCCATTTCCTGAAAGAACTATATCTTTTTCTCTCCGAATGACACAGTTACTCGGTCTGTTGAAAAAGAGCAGCGAGTCACGAAAACAACGCGGGATGGTTCTTGTGCTCCGACCTACTTAGAAAGGTGCAGTTTTCATTTTTAGAATACTAAAGCCTGTAGCACATCTCCACCACGAGATCCGCCATTTTTTTATTAAGAATACTAGCTGTGCCCGCGACTTCGTTCGCGTGGAATAGTGACTTTTCGGGGCGCGGCTTTCAGCGCGCTTTATATAGCCACGGACGCTCAGGTGCGAGGCGTGTAGTACGTACTCTGTACGTTAAAAATGTTCGCCGTGATTCTTTAAATTGACATAACTATTTTATTTATGAACCGATTGACATGAAATAAACACTAAATGTTAAGTGAAGCTTACTACAATATATTAGTGAAACCCGTATCTAAATCGAATAAGCCGTTTCTGATATTAGCGTGCACAAACACACAGACAAACAGACAAACAGACAACTTAACACAACTTAACAGAAAACTTACAACAAAAACAGACTTATATTCTCCTCTCCCCTCCAAATAAGCGAAAAGCTTGTGTTAGGAGTGGGTACGACAATAGTGCAAGGGGTGGGGCTTGAACCTGAGACTTTTCAGTTTTCAGTCCGCACCTTTAACCGTTGGGCTATTGAGACTATGATGTATGGAACCCTCTGTTTTTCCAGCATAAAAGGTGGCTTACGTTCAACTCTACCCACGCAATATGTATTGTCTTTTATATTTCCTTCGAGTTATGTCATACAACGGAAAAGTCCTGGCGGTTCAACAGTTTTCAAGATATGGACACTTTTCCTTTTTCAATTATTCTTTATTTCGGTATATTGAAATCGGTTTCTTCTTCTTCTTTCTTTTTTATCAACTGTTACACGTCCACTGCTGGACATAGTTCTCTTGCATGGACCTCCACAGGCCTCGGTCTTGGCCGCCTGAATCCAGCGGCTCCCTGCCACTCTTTGATGTCGTCGGTCCATCTAGTTGGGGGTCTGCCAACACTGCGTTTCCCGGGTTGCCACTCCAGCACTTTGGGATCCCATCATGGGAAGTCGGTTTAGTTATTCGTATATTACAGCTTGTTATTGCGTCAAAAATCAGCGTTTTTATTTCGTACACGCTTATTACTACAAAACTTAAAACACGGCACATAAAATAGGTAGCGAATACTTGTAAATATAAGATAAGTGTGCCGTTTAAGTTATAAACTACAGGTACAGGTACAGTGAGAATATAGTAATGTTATTCTTACCCGACGTACGAAATTGTTGGTACATCCGACGCGCGACGCCAAGATTTGAGAAGCGCCGGCGGGCCTTTTGTGCTAGATCTCATATTACTGTAGCACGGCAGCTCTTGTACTTTCAAGTCTCGTCTCGCCTTTCACGCACATCGCTCCCAGAAGAGTTTATACTAACATTTACTTTTTAACAGGTATCCTTATACTATCCTACTAATCCTATGAATATTATAAACGTGAAAGTATGGACTGATGTTTTTTACTCAATCACGCCGCAACGACTGAACCGATTTGGCTGTTTGGCACAGAGATGTTTTGTCTGGTTGGAAGGCTTAGGCCATGGCTAGTTACCACCCTACCGTCAAAGACGTGCCGCCAAGCGATTTAGCGTTCCGGTACGATGGCGAATAGAAACCGATTAGGAATTTAGGCTAAATGTACACTGACATACCCAAGTTAGCCCGCTACCATCTTAGACTGCGTCGTCACTTATCATGTGGTGAGATCGCAGTCAAGGACTATCTTGTCATCGAATAAAAAAAAAGCTATTATGACGTAGGCATCCGCTAAGAAAGGATTTTTGAAAATTTAACCCCTAAGAAGGTAAATCTTCAGATGTTGGCTCTACAGTACAATTTTTTTAAGGGAATAAGGAATGAAAATAGTCATTTTGTCGCTGACTACAAAGTGTTAAATTTCTACACCACCGCATCTTTATCTCGGACATTTATCAAATATACTCATATCCCTTGAAAATTTATGGCTTTTCGAATGACCGCCCCGGCCAGATATTCCACTCTGAGATTGTAAGTCGCGCAGTTTCTTACGTTACAATGGAGTTAGGCAAGTTACTTGTTACAGTATTTAAAAAAAAATCTCATTTTTAGGGCAGTGTACAATGTACATTCAACCTATACCTACCCCTAATCGGTTTCTACTCGCTATCGTGCCGCAACGCTAAATCGCTTGGGCACGTCTTTGACGGTAGGGTGGTAACTAGCCACGGCCAAAGCCTCCCACCAGACCAGACCAGAGACAATCCAGAAATTCTAAATTATCAAATTGCCCCCGCCGGGAATCGAATCCGAGACCTCCCAAATATAAGACCACAGCACTCACCACTACACCAGGGAGGTCGTCAAGTCAAAGCTGTCTGTATACCAAGTTTCAGCCCGACCTGTCCATTGGTTTAAGTTGTGCATTGATAGATCAGTCAGTCAGTCAGCTGCCTTTTCTATAAGTATGTGGTTTATTGTGTATAAAAGAATTTCGCAAAGTACGCCGGCTTCTATGCAAATTTTATTTCCTTTAATCTAAAAAAAGATGGTCCCTTTTTGTTTTCATTAGCGATGCTTCATCGATAAAGCGAGCTAATACAACTTATAATCAAACAATCTACAGCAACTGCAACAATTTAACTGCAACAAAAACTGCAATTTTGCAGTCGGATTGCAGTCCATCTACCTAAACAAGAAAAACGTAAAGGTTACAGAAAACGTGCTAAAACCTTCAGAGTAAAATGAAATATGAATTTCTTTTTTAAACATACTTCATTTATATTCCACTCTTTGTGTGTAGAAGTTGAAAAGGCCTGACCATATTATAATTTCTACGGCTTTTGCTAAAATATTATTTAAGAAACAGGTCTCTTATTATGCTCTATATAAGATCAAAGTAGATTCGCACTCTCAGTATTTTGAATTTTCATGAAAAAATTCTAAATAAGGAGGGCATACTAACTTGAAGTTATGATGGATAATCAGTAGTATTTTTCACGCAACTTCGTCTGTGTGGATTTAGGTTTTTATAGAATCCATAGAAACTTTCGTACTATATTATAGCCTAGTGATTAGAATAGAATAGAAATATTTTTTATTCAAATAAACTTTAACAAGTGCTTTTCAATCGTCAATGAATCTACCACTGTGCACTGGTTCGGAATGCCGTTCCTGCCGAGAAGAGCCAGCAATAAACTCGGCGGATGCTCTTTTCAAAAAAAATTTTTTTTTACAGATAACAAAACTATGCTATGTGTACCACAGTAGTGTTTCCACAATGAAGTTTCAAAAATGCAAAACAATCCAATACATGTTAAGACAGGTAGACAAAAGCAGACCCATTCCCGTTGGTGGCACCCGTTCACGAGATTAATACTTCGGCCACCTTTTCTGGGAGTTCCCAGTTCCATCCCTTGTAAGCATCTCTAACTTTTCATGAAATTATGAAAAGTCAGAGATGAGTTATGTGCGTTTCATGAAATTAAATATCATTTGAAGGAAAACATGGCGAAAACCTGCATGCCTGAGAGTTGTCCATAATGTTCTCAAAGGTATGTTAGGTCTGGCAATCTGCGAGATTTTCCAGCGTAGTAGACTATGGTCTATAGCACGGGTGGCCAGCCAGTCGATCGTGGCTATTAGTCGAGTCAGTATTGACGCATCAGCGCTGCTGAATTAAAGACATTTTACATGATGTTAATATGAAGCCTATCGTCTGAAATTGTCAAGTCGCTGATCGAGTCAGTAGGTACTAACTAAATAAATCGATTTCATTAACTGACTCTATCTATAGTTGCCTTAAATACTAAACATTTCATAGTTACAGTTACAGTGCATACGCATCATATTTGAAAGAAATAAATCGTTTCTGCTAATAACTCCAACAGTTAATAGCCACCCTAAATGCTGATCATGCTATTCAAATACGGCAAACCCGATCAAAGCAAAAGCAAGAAAAACACGTTTACATATCGTCGGTCTGATATTAGAAATGGATAACTCATGATTTACGTCCGTTTGGGTGTCAGATGGATGGAAGGACATACAATCGGAACTAAGAAACTTTTACAGTTGTAAAGTTTAAATTGGCACAGATATTTATAAATAATACTCTATGTACAATACTGTACTCTAATTTTGAAAAAAATCTCCCAATAATGAAAAGTATTTAAGGTTGGAAAAAATTTAGTGTCCTTGAGTAAGCCAACATTCAATAGGAACTAACATGCGAGAACCAATACTTAAGAGCATAATATAATTAAAACTTTGTTTCTTTTTTTTAATCCAATAATTGATTAATTTTTAATGTAGATAAGTAGGTAAGTAGGCCAATGAAAAATGAAAAAGTATTTATTTAACAAAAAAAAAGTTACAAGACAAAGACAATAAATGCCTACTATCATTAATTTTTTTGATTTCCTTAGCACATAATATTGTCTATGGACCCCATCCTTATAGGAGGCCTGTATTATCGTAATGTCGTATCGTTATGTCGCAAATATCAAAAAATTCAATTAAAAAAAAACGTTGTCCAAATTAGGATCGCATCGGATGGCATTAGTGTGAGCGTGGAGAGCTGATGAGAAGTGTAATACACGAGCATTAATTAAAATGTCAATCAGACTCCATGGGTGGTTTGGTTTATGCTGTATCGATTCTTGATAGGCTAAAGTTTAAATGAGTATACTTGTGACCATTTGGAAAGGTTTTATAGAAGAACTAGCTGACATCCATGACTTCAGCCGCGTAAAGTTAGTTTTTAAAATCCCGCAGTAAATGTTGGTAAACAATACGTGGACTGAAAATATTAGAAGAGTCGCAGAAAGATACCAAATACAAGCGGCACAAGACTGAGGCATGTCTATTACCAAAGACCTTTGACAAGCAGTAAATCGGTTGATAAAGAAAAAATAGCATGCGGTGTTACTTTGGAGTAAACTAGGTTTTGCAGTAGATGATATTAGACGAGTAGCAGGGAGCTACTGGATACAACCGCAAGGCCGAGACATGTCAAAGTATATACCAGAGACTTTAGACTTTATCAACCGATTTCCAATAGTAAATCGGTTGATAAAGTAGAACAAGCGATAGCATACCACATTGCTTTGGGGTAAACTAGGCTTTACATTGGAGGGGTAATAAATAAAAGAAGATTAATCCAATTTAATCAATCAGAAGGGACATAAATTGGATTAGGGAGGGCACGTCGCTCCGGCCGTGCCCCATTTTGATGAGTTAACGAAGTGATACGTGGCTAGTGGAATTCAACTCAAGTGATGTGTCCATACGTGCTTGGAATTGAGCACTTGTAAAGCAACTAGGTTAGAGTCCTATACAGAGTTTAGTGGTGCACGAGTTATTGTTGCCTTATCTATATAATATATATAAAATTCAAAGTCCTGACTGATTGACTGAGTGAGATATCAACGCACAGCCTAAACTACTGAAGTTAGAAACTTGAATTTTTTACATTTGGTTCCTTTTATAACGTAGGCGCACATTAAGAAAGGATAATTGGAAATTCCACCCCTAAGGGGTTTAAATAGGGGATGGAAGTTTATATGAAACTCCGTCATTTTTCAAGCTGTTTCCATCAAAGTTGGTATTTGAGCTATCAGTTAAAAATAAAAAAGTACGTGTGTCACAGTTTTTGAAAATTCCACCCCAAAATCTAATTCCACGCGGACGAAGTCGCGGGGGCAAAAGCTAGTTAATTTTATAAAAGCGAAATTGTGTATATTTGTTGGTTTGTCTTTCAATCAATGGCATAGGATCTGGAGAGTGACATAGGTTACTCTTTATCCCGGAAAAAAGAAGAGTTCCCGAGGGACTTTAACAACATAATTTTCACATGTAGGCAGGTAGCTGCCTCATTATACTATACTAGCTTTAACCCGCGGCTTCGCTCACGTTAGGTTCGATTTTTTAACCCTCTATTTAACCCTCTTGGGGTTGAAATTTTCCAAAATCCTTTCTTAGCGGATGCCTACGTCCTAACAGCTACCTGTATGCCTTTCAGCTCGATCGGTCCAGTGGTTAAAGCTGTGCGTTGATAGATCAGTCAGTCAGTCAGTCAGTCAGTCAGTCAGTCACCTTTGCCTTTTATATATTTAGATGAAAAAAATTCCTAGTAATCAAACCTTAATGTGGAACTTAATCAAGTATATAAATAGAATTTTAATTAAAAATCTCTTCTTCAACGGTTCACCTAAAACCTTAACTCCGTGCAAAAGTTTGTGTTAAGTCTTCAACTCTCCGAACACTTCGCTCCACTTTATTGACCGTTCTTCACTTCAAAGTCATAACATTATTTAGTAGAAAAAGAAAACAATTTAAAGTTCCCTTCTTTGCTGTAATTATTTACTTAAGAGATAGAAATTTACAAACTATTTACTAAACTACTTTACTGTTTTCATAATACATATAAAAAAGTTTAAAAACTATAAACCGACTACTAAGTAGCTACGACTTTTCACCAAAATCACGTTTCGTAATATTACTGAGTACGATTTTGGCGTAAAGAGATAATCCTGGATTACAAACTTCCCGGGAATCGGGATGTTGTTAAGGCTTGCTGGTCCCGGAACTTTAGGTATTTAGCGGGCTATGTCGCCGCGCGCCGCGCCGCTCCGAAATCCTCGTGTACGTATTAAATACGCGCTGGGCAGACATGGAGCGAAAGCGCAGTGAACCCGTACGGGCGCTCCTGGTCACCATATATGAAACTACAGTAGGTACTTAGTTCAACTTGACAGATATTGTTTAAAATTTTAATAGACCAAATTATACGTATGTAGTATGTACCTACTTACTACTCGGCAAATTTAATTTTTCAAGGCATTGAAATTTTACACTTGTAAATTACTGACGTTGTTCTTGTAAAAATTATATAGTGTAAGCATCTGAAATTCTAACTTTGAGGGCTTTAGAAAGGAAGGAGTAGGAAGGTTTTATTATCAGGTGTGTCCTGGATTTCCAAATAAGCCCTGTTTAGAGATGGGTAAATCAGTAATCACCCAGATTAAACCCACGAATGGGTGATTACCCGTCTTGAACGTCATGAAACGGACTTTATAAGGTATGTTTCTTTTTTTAAAAAAGAATATTAGCCAAGCTGATGTGGACTAATATCCTCCTGTCCTCTCCAAATAAACGGAAAGCTTGTTCTAGGTGTGGGTACAACAATGGCGCAACGGGTGGGGTTTGCACCTGCAACCTTTCAGTTTTCAATCCGCACCTTTAACCGTTGGGCTATTGAGGCTTATATTTATAGTGTATTCTATTATGAATGAAAATGAATCTTATAAATTTGGATTTTTACAATAATTAATATACATAGAGCTACTCGTGCTGACTCACTGACTGACTGACTCACTGACTGACTGAATCATTGAGCACCTCTCATCAAAATTTCTCTCAAAATTTTTTTTCAGTCATGGTTTCGTATAGAGGACAAAAATTCATTCGGAGCAAAAACATGAAGAGAGCTGATGATTGAGGATTTTGGAGATGGGTGAGGAGCACGGCCAAGACATTGAAGATAGGTAGGGGTTGTTCAAACAAAAGTCACTCAAAACCTCATCCAACTGGCAGAGAGCTGAAAAAAAACTCCAAAATGCCAGATTCAAGATGGCGGCCATACAAATTTCGTCAGTCTCTATCTTGCGGACTTTTAAAGATGGAAGAGTGGTTTCGTGGAAAAAGATGATCAGGATCCGAAGGTCTACTTGATAAATAGAAAAAAATTCAAGATGGCGGGATTTTTTTATTTCATACAAAATATGTGCAAGACTTTCATACGGTTCCTTTTCCAAATTTATGATGGTTTCATATAGAGGATATAAATTCATTTGGAGGAAAAATATGGAGAAAGCTGACAATTGAGGATTTCGGAGATGGGTGCGGAGCACCAGGGTATCGAAGATAGGCGGGGGGTTTTCAAACAAAAGTCACACAAAACCTAATCCAACTGGGAGCGAGCTGAAAAAAACTCCAAGATGGCGGCCATACAAATTTCGTTGGTGTCTATCTCAGAGAGTATAAAACATGGAACAGTGGTTTTCTGGCAAAAGATGATCAGGATTGAAGACCCGAAGGTCTACTTGATGAATAGAAAAAAAATTCAGGATGGTGGAATTGATTTTTCCATACAAAATATATGCAAAACTTTGATACGGTTCCTTTTTATTTCTGATGGTTTCTATAGAGCACATAAATTCATTCGTATGAAAAATATATAGAGACCTGAGGATTGAGGATTTTGGAGACATGTGAGTAGCATGGCCAGGGTATTGAAAATAAGTGGAGGGTGTTCAAACAAAAGCCACTCGAAACCTCATCCAATTTGCAGCGAGCTGAAAAAAACTCCAAGATGGCGGATTTAAGATGGTGGCCATACTTTCGTCGGTGTCTATCTCAGAGAGTATAAAAGATGGAAGAGTGGTTTTTTGGCAAAAGATGATTAGGAGTTAGGACCCGAAGGTCTACTTGATGAACTGAAAAAAAAGCAAGATGGCGAAATTTATTTTTCCATACAAAATATATGGCGAATAGGGAACTATGAAAGACTTTGATACGGTTCCTTTTCAAAATTTCTGATGGTTTGGGGAAAATATATGAAAAAAGCTGATGATTGAGGATTTCGGAAATGGGTGAGGAGCACGGCCAGGGTATTGAAGATAGGTGGGGGGTGTTCAAACAAAAGCCACACGAAACCTCATCCAATTTGCAGCAAGCTGACAAAAAAAAGATTTTCTGGCAAAAGATGATCACGACCCGAAGGTTTACCTGGTGAGCAGAAAAACCGCGGTCCACTTTAGCGGGCCATGCGGCGTGCACCCACGCACCCTACTAGTTTCCTATATAGGTAATATTAAAAAGAGAGAAAATACACTAACTATTGATTCTTGATAGCAGGCTGTAAATATTTTTTATTAAAATAAGTATCGATATCGTCACATCTCTATTCTCTATAAATGACCGCGGTACATTTCGCAAACCAATCATAGCACTCGAGTACTCGAGTACTCCTCGCCGGTCCCAATTTTTTTCAGAATGCGTTTTCATAGAAAATAAAGCGGGTGCGAGGTCTAGAGTTAGTTGGTTCTAGGCAAACGTTACTCTTTACGGCGTATCCCCACCTATCTTCAATACCCTGGCCGTGCTCCTCACCTGTCTCCGAAATTCTCAATCATCAGTTCTCTACATATTTTTCCTCCGAATGAATTTTTGCCCTGTACACGAAATCATCAGAAATTTCCAAAAGGAACCCTATCAAAGTTTTGCATATATTTTGTATGAGGTTTCGAGTGGCTTTTGTTTGAACATTCCCCACCTATCTTCAATACCCTGGCCGTGCTCCTCACCTGTCTCTGAAATCCTCAATCATCAGCTCTCTACATATTTTTCCTACGAATGAATTTATGTGCTCTAAAGAAACCATCAGATATAAAAAGGAACAGTATCAAAGTTTTGCATATATTTTGTATGGAATAATAAATTCTGCCATTTTCAATTTCTTTTCTATTCATCAAGTAGACTTTCGGGTCTTCAATCCTGATCATCTTTTACCAGAAAACCACTCTTTCATCTTTTATACTCTCTGAGATAGACACCGTCAGAATTTGTATGGCCGCCATCTTAAATCCGCTATCTTCGAGTTTTTTCCAGCTTACTGCAAATTGGATGAGGTTTCGAGTGGCTTTTGTTTGAACATCGCCCACTTATTTTCAATACCCTGGCCGTGCTCCTCACCTGTCTCCGAAATCCTCAATCATCAGCTCTCTACATATTTTTCCTACGAATGAATTTATGTGCTCTATAGAAACCATCAGAAATAAAAAGGAACCGTATCAAAGTTTTGCATATATTTTGTATGGAAAAATCAATTCCGCCATCTTGAATTTTTTTTCTATTCATCCAATAGACGTTCGGGTCCTCAATCCTGATCATCTTTTGCCAGAAAACCACACTTCCATCTTTTATACTCTCTGAGATAGACACCGACGAAATTTGTATGGCCGCCATCTTGAATCCGCCATCTTGGAGTTTTTTTTAGGTCGCTGCCAGTTGGATGAGGTTTCAAGTGACCTTTATTTGAACACTCCCAACCTATCGCCTCACTGTATGTATTTACACTGTGTTCACATTGATACCTACATCTGGAATAATTATCCTTCTTCAACAAAATTTATTCACGCCTTTTGTAAAAATTCTAATCCTAGGTAATCACAGTAATATTATAAAGGCGAAAGTTTGTATGTGTGTGTGTGTGTTCCTCTTTCCCGTAAAAAGGAAGGTTTTGGTTGAAAATTGGAGTGGAGATAGATTGCCTAGAACGTATACTTTTTATCCCGGAAAATGATAGAGTTCCCACTGGATTTTTCATAAACCACACGGACGAAGTCGTGGGCATCATCTTATCTATACTTCTATATATATAAAATTCAAACTCCTGACTGACTGACTGACTGAGATATCAACGCAAAGCCTAAACTACTGAAGTTAGATACTTGAAATTTTTACAGTTGGTTCCTTTTATGACGTAGGCGCACACTAAGAAAGGATTATTGGAAATTCCACCCCTAAGGGGTTTAAATAGGGGATGGAAGTTTATATGAAACTCCGTCATTTTTCAAGCTGTTTCCATCAAAGTTGGTATTTGAGCTTTCAGTTAAAAATAAAGAAGTACGTGTGTCACAGTTTTTGAAAATTCCACCCCAAAATCTAATTCTACGCGGACGAAGTCGCGGGTGCAAAAGCTAGTAATATTATAAAGCTGAGTTTGTTGTTGAAGAGTTTGTTTGTTTGAACGCGCTAATCTCAGGAATTACTGGTTCGAATTGAAAAATTATTTTTGTGTTCGATAGTCCATTTATCGAGGAAGGCTTTAGGCTATATAACATCACCCTGCGACTAATAGGAGCGAAGCATCAGTGAAAAATGTTGCAAAAACGGGGAAAATTATCCATATTTGAGGGCTTCCGTTGCGTGCGCTGCGTAAACGGTTCAAGTTACCCAAAAAATAACTAAATATTTTCGGAGATAAAGGACATAACTTCTCGTGGATAGTAGCAAGTCACTCTAAACCTTATCCACGCGGACGAAGTCGCGGAATCGGCTAGTATTTAGATAAAGTGAAAGAAACACTTACCATACTTGTTTTCTAATATTCCTTCGCTTCACAGCTGATATTTTCTTTATTAAATTTCTTTTATCATCAATTATTATTCATAAAAACAAACACTATATTTAATTATTTACTATAACTGTTTACAAGATAAGATAGTAACCTAAGATACTAACTAAAAACTATATAAAAACTAAGTAGGTACTATGCTAACTAAGATCTAATAAAAAGTTTTAGTGATTTTACAAAATAATATTTTTACAACAAAATTAATGAAATTGAGAATTTAAGCATGGGAGAGCGTTGCCTGCGAAAACTGACGTGCGTCCAAGCTCGTTAGAGGCCGGTGGGCTACTGGTACACCCCCGTTAGAGGATGCGCGTGCCCATTTACGTCTAGAAATAAGCTAGAACTAAGCTTAAATTTTTATTTAAAAAACGGTCAATTGAAAAAAATCATAAATGTTATAAGCTTTATTTTCATATATATTTTTTTAAATTTAGTTTAAAATTTTAGACACAAAATTGAAATAAAAGTGAAAATCGCGATTTCTTCATAATTTTTTATGATCGAGCAAAATATAGCTTAACGCGTTTCTGTCAATTAAACTATAATGATAAAATATGTATCTACAACATATATTTTTTTCGATGCAAAAAAAATAGTTCTTCATGAATTAAAACTGGTTTGAAAAGACGCGAAATTGCTAGAAACAGGGAAAAGACCCCGTTAATGAGAATAATCTATATTTTAAGCTTTTACCAACCGTATATATACGATAAATGCATTCAACGCCTAAATAGGATTTGATACTTTACGAATATTATATACTTATGTGGATACATATTGTTCTAAGCTACTGGGTATATTTATATTCGATATTATGAATATATGTAGGTTATGGGGTCTTGGATCAATTAATTATGGTTGGTTTTAGAGGTAATAGACGATTTGATACTATTATGAATAATCTACTCAAATTTTTAACGTACATTAAACTATTATGATTAGTAAGCAAGAAAAAATAAAGTTTGTAGAATTAAGGGCGTCAAAAAATTAGAAGGAAAAATTGTGACACTAAATTATAATATTATCAAAGGAGCCCTTTTAAACATTTTTGGCACCTTTTGATGTAGGTTAATCAGCAGAATCATATTAAGGAATTGACACTAACGAACGTACTTGAATATTTTCCGTGGAAAATTCCAAATTTTTTCTAAAAAATTTCACTGCAAACTATAATAATTATTATGAAAGGAAAAACATTTTAACAGTCTGAAATCTGAAATTAAACGCAGTTCTCTGGAATGCTAGTCTTAGTAAAACGTAGTAGAGGAGTTTTACCGTAAACTATTTCTCCGTATAAATGGTGTTTCACCAATTCATTAAAAAAAAAAGAAATAATCAATTCTCTATTAGATTGATATATATTATATGGAATATTTGATTTGATACGAGCCATATACAGGTAAGTATATAAAT
The DNA here is from genome assembly GCA_933228805.2 of Hipparchia semele. Lineage (NCBI taxonomy): Eukaryota > Metazoa > Arthropoda > Insecta > Lepidoptera > Nymphalidae > Hipparchia > Hipparchia semele. The sequence goes on along the minus strand of OW121721.1, from coordinate 5,752,810 downwards.
ATTCAACCGCAACCGTTAATGAGAATCTATTCGCAGAACATTACCTAATATTATCTAACACTTTTAAGGAAATGATCGCTCGCTTCTTTATTTACTCTAAAGCAAGCTCGGATATTGGCATAACTACCAATATAGTAAACAAAGAGTAATTAAAAAAAACCCCACTTCAAATTAATACTTTTTACCCTTTGACACCATAATCGTCGCTCATATCAACAAGCTAGGCCATTAAACGTATTAGTCCATACCATAAAAACTAATGCACCAATTTTGATAAAATATTTGCTGTTCCCTAAGTTGAAGTAAATGGAAGCAAATAAAAATTCAAAAAAAAGCAATTCAATTAATAGTTTCGGAGAAATGCGTGGAAAAACATATATACATACACACACACATATAAAATGTTGTATATTTGTTTTGAAAGCCCTAACTGATTATCATAATTATGAGAATATTTTGAAGTTCCAGTAAGGTGTATGTTTATAAGTGTCGAATTGATAACCTCCTTTTTTTGAAGTCAGTTAAAAAACCTTTGCACCTTTGTAACTCTGTTTTCTTTATCTCAACTCCATCATCGGATTATAGGCTTTTGTTACTACGCTGGTGTTTTACTCAACAAAAATATTGGAGGAAAGTTTTAGTTTACATCTGAAACTCAGTGGAATAGAAACCGGATTAGATACCATTATTAGCTCAATGAAGTCTCTAAGCATTATGATGTAATTTTTGTATGCTTCATTGAGATAATTCAAACTTTATCTACTACTGTAAAAATCAAATCTGCATCTGAAGACTACTTCTTTTACTCTTGCTTTTTGTAATATAAATTGTCGTTTTATGCTAAAGTATTATAATATTATGCTTTTTTCAGAATATCATTATTATAAAGACCACTGCACACTGACGTTCGCATTTAAAGGCGGTCACTGAAAATCAGTGTTGGCACACCTGGCATCCACAGATGCGAAACTTGGCGGCATCGCCAGTTTTAAGTCTGTAGGGCTAGGAACTTCAACACAAGCTGCGTGACTAACCTTTTGGTAGTTTACAAAATAATATAACGATAAAATAACGATATCTAATACCTATCATAGCTGTGTTTTTAATTTTTTTATTCGATGACAAGATAGCCCTTGACTGCGATCTCACCTGATGGTAAGTCACTAAGATGGTAGCGAGCTAACTTGGAAGGGGTATAGCAGTGTAAATTCAACCCATACCCCTAATCGGTTTCTACACGCCATCGTGCCGGAACGCTAAATCGCTTGGCGGCACGTCTTTGACGATAGGGTGGTAACTAGCCACGGCCAAAGCCTCCCATCAGACAAATTTTGATTTATTTTGTACTTTTGTGTGTTTATAGCTGCCAATAAAGATTTTTCTGATTCTAATTCTGATTCTGAAGATTTCCCGAGGGGAAGGAAAAAAGTATTCAGTACAAATAAAATTACACACTCATAAATTAAGTTGACAGGAAGCGAAAATATCTTTTTAAGATCCAAAAGAAAATGGCAAGATAATTCGAACCGAAGAACGGATACTTATTGGAAATATTTCCATTCATGCGGAAACAATATTAAATGTATGAATAAATTTTTCATGCAAATAAGAATGAGAGCATCGGATCCATATCCAAATATTATATTTTCACGTGTAAGAGTCAAGCATTGGATTGGAGAAGTATATTTGCGTTGACACTTGCTTACGTTATATTATATTTTGGGATTTATTCGCAATAACATACGAAATAAAAAGATAAAAAAAAATCAGACGATTTTGTAGTTATGAACCCGTATTGCTATAAAAGTATAGCAAAAAATTGCTATACTTTTATAGCTGTAGGTAAATAAATAATTTAAAATGACAGTATTGAGCACAAAAAAACTATTATAATAGTAAACTATTTTTTTGTGGTCAATACTGTAATTTAAATGAAGATAATCGTTTTACGTTTGTAACGATACAATATGCATGACAACACTTAAAATGCTCTAAAATACATGCAATTGCATCAGGTTTTCACGGATTTTTCACGGATAAAGTGAAGTAAATACATATATTTTTTTAACTTGGCACACTTTTCGGATTCCACCACAAAAAATTACTTATCCAACTATAACTATTTATTATCATAAAACGGAGATATTGAAAAAGCGTAAACCTAACCATTCAAAAGACACATGTACCATTTTCTGACCTAGCTTCAGACAACACCCTGTAGAATTTCGGACGTAATTAAAGGCATCGTTAAACAAACTCTGTAACCTTAAATGACGAGAAAGGTTCGGTCGATTAACTTTGGGCAACCTCTTCAAATCAACGGGGCTAATATTCAACTGGAAATCATAAAATCGTATACTTCATTTGTAATTAGGAACTACTTGCTATAATAATATAAATGTAAAAATTATTTTTACAAAACCGACTTCAAACGCCACCACAAAGTTTATCAATTGTGCCTAGAGTTCCCTCGATTTCTCCTGGATCCCATCATCAGATCCTGACCTGATGACAATGGGACCACCTGTGAAAAATACCCTTTAAAACAAAAAAAGAATTTTCCAGATCGGTCCAGGCGTCTTCGAGTAATCGGGGATTATACATTAAAAAAAAATCCGACGAATTGAGAACCTCCTCCTTTTTTGGAAGTCGGTTAAAAATAGTCTCCACAGTCCAGACCAGGTTGCCCTGTACCTATACCTTGCCAATTGAATTTTAATTTTATTAGCAGGTATAATTGAACAATGTATAACAATTCTAGAACGATTACTCTTTTCATTTAAACCCATAAATAAAATTAAACAAGGCCCTCTCAAAAACTCTCGAATCATAATTTCATTATTGGAATGAATTGTTTATGCAAATAAATTGAAGTTCGTCTGTGATTTAAAATAACTGCCTCTTAAGAAGCTCATAACTGAATTCTGTACTAACTTATTAAAAATTAAATGGATTAGAGAAACTTCAATTAATTATTTATTGAAAACATTAACATAAATAAATAACAATTTTAAAATACACAAGTAGGTAATACAAATCGTAATACTTGCTTACGTCTCTTTTAATAATATCAATGACATTATGGTATAGTTCTTGCAATTCACGAGGGCACGTGAGCTTTTCTTGTGGTTACGTCGTGTACATGCACATTGCATAAGTGTGCGTGCCTGTCAGGAGCCTACGTGGGAGTGGTCAGGCGCTAGCAAGCTCTCGCTCATACTTATACAGATACAACACGCACACAACCATGAGTCATGCACCCTCGTGAGTTGAAAAAACTATAACCTATTAGGTATTCTGTGGTAATACATACTAATATTTATGAATTAATCGTAGTTATTTCCGCTTAAAAAAACAGGTATAAAATATCGTGGAAAAAACCTGCACGAATGAGTTAGTTAGTTGCCCATAATATTTTCAAAGGTGTGTGAAGTCTGCCAATTTGCATTGGACCAGGCGATGTCCTATAAATACCGTTCTTTGAGAGGAGACCTGCGCTCAGTAATGAGCTGCTAATGAATAATTGAGTATGAGTACGACTACAAAAGCTTATTTGGTTCTTTTTGTACTTCAAAGAAATTCTAGTAACTGAAATACTTTGCATTGATCGAATACAGGGGAATCCGGACAACAAATACGCTAGGGAGTCGTTTCAATAAAAGTGGACGATTGGATCCCTTTTGACGACGGGACAGAAGGTGGTCGTGATTTCTATTCAACCGATCTTCCGTTTAAGATTTCTTTGATCCAATATACATATATACCTAATTTATATAAGTATATACCTAAATATAAATATTGTCGCCAGGCAATATTAATTCTACCATCAAAGATGGCATGGCCAAACGCGTTCCAGCACGATCGATGGTGTGTAGAAGCCAATTAGAGTTTAAGGGGTTTAATTAATATTACTAATATGCTATCACAGTTAGACCACATTTCCTCTTCCGAAAATCACATCACAAAATCTTACACATTTAATAAATAAGTAATGGGACCTTTTTTCTTTCAATTAAGAAGAAAATTTTATATTGAAATAGATTCATAATACCTTACTCATTATTTTGCAATATTCACATGAATACAACACATAATCATAAGTTATAATTTCATGACAAAATAGAGCTTTGATAGGCCGTGATAAACTATTACCAAATAATACTTAGTTATAAATGGATAACAGATTAAATTCTATGTTTCAAGTTTTAACAATAAAAATATGAATACGAGTTAAATGTTATTACTGCAATAACTTAACATAAGTTGTTACTTAATAGGCTGTAAATTAACTTTATATTTTCGATAATTTTCATTTTGAATGGACATAACAATTACTATAAGCGTTAAACCTTATGCATCATAAATTAGCTTTAATTAAAAGCACCGTTTTAATAGAACGGCTAAATTAATGAGAGGTGCTCGCGTCGGTCGACTTGTTTTAAACTAAAATCAAAGGGTAATAGGAGTTGGCAGACTAACCACAACATTTTAAATTGTTTTTTGATTTTGAAAACTTGTGTTCGGTGATTTCTATACCCATGCCATGCTGAACATGCCTAATATTCTCTTCTCCCCTTAAAGTAAGCTTTCAGCTTGAGAGAGATCAGGCACAGTATTGACAGCTTTACGTGCTCCCTGAGGCACGAGGGTGACACACCGCCAGCTTCTTAACTCCGGGCTAGTACCTGCTGAGAATTTCTTGACAGAAAAACACAATACAATTTTTCGCTCGACCTGGGAAACGAACCCGGAACCTTATCAAACTTGCTAACCACTACACCAACGAGGTAGTTTTATAGGTAGAATAAACATCCTATACAGAATGAACGAAATACGAAAAGCAAATTCCACGGCATAATTTTAAACGAATAAAGAACTTTCAATTTTCCACTACGAATAGCACAATTGACCGGCAATCCGAGTGCAAATGGACGCATCACTCTGTAATCTGTCCCGTGTAACCGTGTCCAGCATAAATTAGCTCTAGTTAAAAGCACCCTTTTAATGGAACGCCCAAATGAATGGGCAGTGTTGGTCGATGCGCTTTACTGAATTTCGGCTTAAAATCACGTGGGTCCGATAGCAAGAGACACGCTGGCCGCTGGCCGTAAACATTTGGAAATTGGACTTGGCTCCGCTGTACGCAACGGAGGTTTATTTATTTTGTTTTACCGTGATAAAACATTCAGGAGGAGCCGCCGAAACTACGCGCGCTAAGCTTTTGGAAAAAAGCAACTGCTGAGTTTATTGCCGGAGCTTTTTAGCAGAATCTGCTTTCCGAACCGCTCATTGAGAACTCGTTCAAAATTATAAACGAGTATTTGTTTACCTGAGATACACGGTCCAGCTAAAACTAGGTCGGTTCAAATATTTGTTAATTATTAGGCTGTATGTTATAGAATTAAAGTTTATAATTACCTGAAGTTATCCCGGTTGATGAGGTGATGAGGTCCCGAGTTCTATTGCCGGATAGGACCAAAAATGTTTCTTTTTGTTAATATATTTTTTTTAATTCGATGACAAGATAGACCTTGTCTGCGATCTCACCTGATGGTAAGTGACGATGCAGTCTAAGATGGTAGCAGGCTAACTTGGGAGAGATATGGCAGTGTATATTCAGCCCATATACCCCAAATATGTTTTTTCACGCCATCCATTGTGTCGGAAAGCTATAGCAGGCTAACTTGGTATGGCAGTGTATATTCAACCCATACCCCAAATATGTTTTTTCACGCCATCGGGTCGGAACGCTAAATCGCTTGGCGACACGTCTTTGACGGAAGGGTGGTAACTTGACACGGCCAAAGCCTCCCACCAGACCAGACCAGAGACAATTCAGAAATTATAAATTCCCAAATTGCCCCCGCCGGGAATCGAACCCGAGACCTCCCAGTTATAACACCACAGCGCTCACCACTCCGTCAGGGAGGTCGTCAATCTCTGTGTGATCAAATCAGAAATCAGGAGATTCGTAGCAGGAATAGAGTTACCGAAATAGCTCATCCATTTACAAAGCTGAAGTGGCAATAGGCAGTTGCTGCGCCTTTGAGACAAAGAGCGCAGTATTAACAGATGCCCTGCTAGATGGATCAACGACATCAGACAAGTGTCAAATCCACTGGATACAAGTGGCGTAAGACCTTCATGTGTGTGTGTTCATGTGGAAGTCCTTAAAAAACCTATGTTGCACACTTATAGATTCAAAACAACGAAAAAGAGACCATTAAAACAAGAAGCCTTCCAAACAATTAACATATTATTATTATCAGCAATATTTTCCACCGGTTTCCGAAAGTCATTGTGTCTGCGCATCGCGAAGGCAAAACCGTAGCGAAATGGGGCAAATTACGAAATCCTAATGTATCTTTTAAAAAGATAAACATGTCTCTTTGTTTTGTAATCGCAAAGCGGCGGGTTGTGAAAGCAATTGTTTGAAATTGCTCGTTCGCAATCCGACAAGAACTTTTGTATCAATTTTCTTTTGTATAACAATATGCGGGTTTTGGATGTTTTAGCTTTTATGTAGATATAATATTTTAATTTTAGCTTTATTTTTTACAGCTGCTTTATTTATTTAGATTCATTTTAAAACTGAACTCATATATATTAAATATACAAATATATAAAAGGAAAAGTGACTGACTGACTGATCTATCAATGCACAGCTCAAATCACTGGACCGATTGATTTGAAATTTAGCATACAAATCCGCTAAAAAAATTTTCAGAATTAAACACATAAGGGGGTAAAATAAAATAGGCAGGTAAAAACAAACAAAATAAAGAAAAAGCCAATCCAAATTTCAATACAGACAAAGTAAAAACAAAAAAAAACTTAATTTAACTGATCTACTTTATTACTTGGTTAAACGTGACTCGACGATAGTGGAATGGGCACTACTAAACTTAATTGGCCGATCAAAAAGTATTCTTAGTCAACAGGGATTTATTTAATATTTTTTATGAAATATAGCGCGCTCTATTTACCTGCTCGCTAGGTACTAAATAATCCACACATTCTCCTCAGTTGTAATCCTGACATGCAATCTCCGCCGCTATCAATCAGAGAGAAGGGTCTAGCGAGACAGAGGTAATAGTTTGTGAGCTTTGAGCTTAGATCGGACGATTTAGAGGCTGTATTAATTTTGCAGTTGATTATGACGCCAGACGTTATTACGAATATAATCTATATCTCGTTTATTGATTTTTGATTTATTTTTGGTTTTTTCTTCAATCACGTAGCACCCGAGTAACGTATTGACTTTAATTTAAACTGAACTAAAACTTGAAATAAGGGACATAAGGACGTTGCAATTGACATACTTTCATCTCGGAAAAACGAAGAGTTCCCATAGGAGTTTTAAAATACCCTACACGGGAACGAAATGACAAAAAAAGGCGGTAATTAATCATGGAAACAGAACACCACCGTCGATAAGATTCTTAGTTAAGAAAATGCTGCTATAAATAGATAATAGGTAGCATATATTTTTAAGACGATAATATTTCTACGTCAGTCAAACTTCCATCGTCTCGTTACGGGGATTTCAGCCGTAATTAATACCTATCGTTAATCAAATACTCTCCCAGCGCTAAATGAAGGGAAGGGTCCGAGATAATAATAGTACATTTGGGGATTTAGGATTATGCGGCAGGTGTCAATTATTGTTATAACAATGCTTAGACTTTTCCCGTGATTTTATCCGCATGGAAGTTTTTATCGAGAGAAAGTAGTGCTGAGGTCGATGAGGGTTTACGTCACTCTTGCTTTGAGGGCTATATTAGGCAGTAGTAAGTTTATATACTTAAGTTATACATGGACCTTTGAGTATATAACCAACACATGGACACAAGAACGCCGTGAAAACGTTCCATTTCGCAGTCTATTGTTTTTCCGGAATAAAAGCTCTAACTTTATTATGCAGCATATCAAGTCGCCTAGTTACTCGTTGTGTCGTGATTGAAGGACAAACCAACAAACAAATAGACTGTCGCTTTTTGTAGGGATATAAGGTTGTCTGTCAGTCAATCACGGTGCTGTTTTATTATGTACTTATTAAAATAAGTGATCTTTAAAAAAATCTACCAAACTACAGCTTACTGAAGATTCAAAAATATTATTATTATGATATTTAATTTACAGGATTATTATTAGACTACGAAGCTATCTCAATTAGTAGTATTGATTTAATGTCCTAAATACGGTTTAACCTAAAAGACATTTTAATCTCCGAGTTTATAATTATTGTTATTTTTAGTAATATTTGAAAAAAGCTAATGATGGATGCTAGGTAACTAACTCATCGACGTGCAAAAAAACTACAATCACAAAAACAATTTTTGAAAAATAACAATGACAAGGTACATGTTATCGACAGATTACAGACTTATTTTGTAATCGAAGAGATGGTTGAATATACCTAAATAATATAATAAATAAATAATGTTCTCCCGACCGAATCCGGCCACAATGGCCAATCTGCACAGAGATCAGCCATCTGTGCGGGAGATATTATAGTACACAGGTGAACTCTCTATTCCATTACTCTCATAGTCCGATGGGATGGAAATCCGATAAGACCGGAGAGAGATCAAGCGCAGGACCGATAGCTTTACGTGCTCTCCGAGGCACGGGGGTGACTCACCCCAACCTAGTATCAAATTTCGAGCTAGTACCTACTGAGAATTTCTTGATAGACAAATCCAATACATTTTATAGCTTGACCTGGGAATCGAACCCGAGACCTCGTTATCTCCAGTCGAACTTGCTAACCATTAGACGAACGAGGCAGATAATTGGGCGAATATCTGAAGTGGGCGTTAATGAACAAAGATTAAACAAGTGAGTTTGAACTCTAAATTGGATTACGGGCGTCGAGACTTGGACAAGAACCCAAAAAACTTGCAATGACCTCACCCAGCTGGGAGTGCGGAGATTATTGAATTTAACCAACATAATCCAACAAACGCCAGATGCGTCCGACGCTCTCAAGGTAATGATCGCCCATTTCTCTATTTACTCTGGGGCGAGCTCGGATAATGGCGTACTTATTTAATAGAAAACCTCGTGAGGCACCTTTGAACCTCTGTTTTGTTCCATTTTGTCTTATTAGCGGATTAAGGCCTTTTATCCGCAAAGTGCCTCATGTTAGCGGGCAAATATTATGTGCTTTTCTAAAGTAGGTACTCTCAACTCGCAGGACATAGGAAAGGTATATGGTTTTAAATGGACAGAAAATCTTTACGGTAGGTAATCAAAATATTCTGAAAATCTCACAGTCGTAGATCGTAGTGTTGCATTTGGATGTTAACAAACATCCAAATCTAAATCAAATACATACTCCTTCACGCTACAAAGAATGAACCGATTTGGCTGAAATTTGGCATGGAGATAGCTCATACCCAGAATTAACTCATAGGCTACATTTTGTTCCGGAAAGTTAAAAAGTTTCCCGCAGGAATTAAAAACCTTAATTCCATAGATTTTATACCCATAGCCCACTACCATCTTAGACTGCATCGTCACTTACCATCAAGTGAGATCGCAGTCGCCAGACAACACAAACGTGTCGTACTATATTCTATTGAGTTTGACTGGTTAATATTATATTGAAATAAGAATCAAGTTCGTTTATAAAGGGTACGCTCGCGAGCGCTCGAGGGCGACCTCTCATAACAACTCCGTTCTTTACAACAACTGTAAATAGGTCCTTGAAATAAACGGATTTCGTGCTCGACACGCATTCCGTCAAGTGTCTCATTAAAAGTCATGCTTCTTGAAAATACTCGCAGCAAATATAAACATTGTTGTTAACTCAAAATGTTTATCGCTAAATCTTAAGTATGCTCTAAAGAGCAAGTTAAATTGAAATTTTCTAAAACAAAAATACACACATATCCTTATTAATTTTATAAATCCGAAAGTGTATGTAAACATACAGACACATACACACACACAAAAGTTTAGAAAGTTTGTTCATACAAACATACAAACTTTGCCTAATATTAAAAGGATGTTATTTTGTAAAACTTAATGCTAATTACATTTATTTAAGAAAATATAAGCCAAAAAACTATCATACTACGGAAGAAAATCGCAAGATAATGTAAATCGGGAAACTGATACTTATTGGAAATATTTCAATTCGAGCGGAAACAATATTAGATATATGAATAAAATTCTCATACAGATGAGACAAAGAACGTCGGATCCATCGCCGGGATATCTTTTACGTGCTAAATCAAGTAGAGGATTGAAATATTTCTGCTTTCATGCCCACTATAAGCTTATTTGCATTGACACTTGTATTCGTAAGTATATAGGAAGTGGTTTTATGGCAAATTCAATGTTTAAGCACGCCTTATCAATTAGTAGATACAGATAACAGGAGTATTATCTTACCGATTTAGGACGACGATTCCTGCAATATTTCACTCCAAAGTATACCAACAAGTTTTTTTAAGAGCCAAGCTGATCTTGAATAACATTCTCCTCTGGCCTTTAAATCAGTGAGGTGAGATGCTGAAGCAACCGTCAGTAAGCAACTAATAGGGTTAGTATAAGATTTCAATCGATAGATCGTATTCGTATTCGATGAAATTACCGTTAAAGTAAAATGTAAAGTAATTGATAGAGGATTAATCAAGGATTGATTCTGACTGATTCATATCAACTCAAGGAGGACGTATACTTCAAGTATCAACTACTTGTACGTATGTTAATGATTAAATTATTTCCGACATCAACTTCCTATTAGAATCACAGTCTAAGTTCCGTTGCTCTTATGAAACCTATCTAGATTATGTTATTAACTGGCTGACAGAAACTAAATAATCCCCAGCCACCTCAGCGGATTCGAGGCTGACACGCAATCTCCGGTGTCATCAATCACGGATGTGAGGCGAGGTAAGCGAAGCAAAGATTGAGACAGTGAGATGAATAGTAGGTACACGTGGTATGCTGCATACAGAAATAAAAGCCGTATTTTGTAGATGGTATAATATACCTTTGGTATATAATTCTATATGTAATCCCTATTCCTATTATACTATTAATATTACAAATGCGAATGTTTGGATGTAGGTATGGATGTTTGCTACTCAATCACGCCTCAATGACTCAACCAATTTGGCTGATATTTGGCACAGAGATAGATCATAGTCTGGAATAGCACATAGGCTACTTTTTATAATAAAAGAGTTCCACGCGAACTAGGTCGCGGGAATCAACTAGTAACATTATAAATGCGAAAGTGTGTTTGTTTGTTGATTTGTCCTTCAATCACGCTGCAACAGGGCAACGGATCGAGGTGATTTTTTGCGGGTATAGTTGAGAACAGGCAACTTATTATCTCGGAAAAATGAAGGGTTTAAAAAGGAATTTAAAAATCTAACTCCACGCGAAGGCGCGGGCAACAGCTAGTTCTCAAATAATGCTGTAAAAGCATTATTTTATTAGAAAAGCCTAAGAAATGTACGGCGATCGGTTTGCAGAAATTGCACGGGTTTAATAGGTAGCATCGACGGATTGACCGCAAACGTTTGAAATTGCTTTTTGCTCTAACGCTCCGGGTAATCCATGTTTAGAACGGAAATCGATGAGAATTTATCACACGATGTAATTACGAACCATCTTTACTTTTACTTTTTTTTTGTTTTTTATTTATTAAAAAGTTGTCAATTTTTAGTTACTTAATGCTACCGTCAAACTGCAGGACAGTTCGTTGACGGCTTAACTTAGCTTAAATTAGTACCCAAACGACAGTCGTATTTTTAACCCCGACGGAAAAAGAGGGGTGTTATAAGTTTGACGTGTGTGTCTGTGTGTCTATCTGTTCCCTCGCAGCTTCCTAGCGAATGGACTGAATGAATTGATTCTCTAAAAATGATTGCATCAGTGTAACGATCGCAAAGGCATCTGATTGGCTGAATTTATGGCGTTCTTGCTGCGTCAATGCATTTTAACCAATTGCGGGAGGGTGCCAGCCAATCAGAGCACTGCTGCAATCATTTTTAGCGAATCGCCAGACTGATCTCCTCATTTCTGATTTCAATTATCTAACCCTGCGATGACCACCAGGCTGGTCCAGCGGGTTCATTCTTCGGGTGAAGCTTTGTATGGGCGATCCATTTAATGTAAAGGCCAAAATAAATGGTCTGTATGGGACCACGCGGGTGAACACTTTGCCGAATTCCGGGCTTAAATCGTACCCGACTAATAGTAGGAACGGGCGCATCCACCGCAAGCATTTAAAATTGCTGCCTGTTTCGACGCACCGTATTTAATCGACGTTTGCTACGGAAATTGATGTTCAATTCAACACCCTCACTGGAATATTTTTGTAAAGTTGACTTTGAAAAAACTGTTTTTCTCATTTAGAAGTCAGATCAGGGGGGTCTATCATCAACGCTTAAAGCAGTATTGTTTTGATATAATCTATACTAATATAATAAAGTGCAAGAGTTTATTTGTTTGAACGCGCTAATCTCTGGAACTATCAGGCGGATTTGAAAAATTCTTTTTGTATCTGATAGCCCAATTCTTGAGAAAGGTTATAGGCTATTCAATATCTCGGTACGACTCTTAGAAGCCGAGCAAAAAGAAAAAATAGCGCGGGCGAACAATGCGATGCGGTAATTGTCGGTGGTCGAGGGCGGTCACCCGACGAGAACCGAACAAGAACCGAACCGAAGTCTATTTAATAATCCGGAAGATCAAAGCGTTCCCACGGGATTATTAAAAACTAAATCCACGCGGACGAAGTCACGGGCAACAGCTACTTTAATATATAAAATTACACAGTCACAGTGTTTGTAACAAAACTCCTCCGAAACGGCTTGACTGATTCTGTGTGTATATTTAGTAGGTTTGAAAATAGGATGCAAAACTATTTTTCATACCCCTAATTGATAAGGGTGGTCCACCCCAAAAAAATTTTTTTTATTCACTAGAAATAATTTAATGGCAAAACAACGTTTGCCGGGTCAGCTAGTATATCATGTCAACCTTAAAATAAATTACTTTAAGGGTGATATTGGATCCTATGAAAGTATTTTTATATAGAGTATATAAATAGAATAGACAGATAGATAAAAACTTTATTTCACACAAGAACGAAAAAAAACTGAATACAACTTAAAACTACGCATGCAAAGGCGGCCTTATTACTAACAGAGCAACCAGGCAAGCATCGGTGAAAGGAGTGAAAAGGCCTTTATGCATTTCATCATGATACATTCAGAGGTATAGCCGTGAAAATTTAAGTTAATAAACAGTCATTATTATAGCGCTATTTATTATTGTCGTATTTCTTATTACCAACCTTTACATTACACAGCGGCTTTCTAGTGAAAAATGTTCAAAGCCGTTTGTTAGTGTCAATTTTATTTGATGAGTTTGCAAAATGCCCGCGCGCCTCATAAGTGCCACGCTACTCTTTGTTAAAGAAAAATACATGGAATTAGAATATACCTACTTAATATAAATACCTGCTTCTTAGGTACAAGTATAACTAATCCATCTCAATCAGTTCATTTTCTGTTCTTAATAAAACGAATAATATCTGTTTTAAAAGAAGTGAATCTCGAACACAACCCATACAAATAGAGTTTGATTCTTATTTGAATTTATTGTCATTTGTAATTTAGTACGTTCATACCGATGGGACAGATATTATTTAGGACACCTAAAAAGTTCCATCTAAAAAACAATAAAAAAAAGTAAAAAAGTACCATCGCACACCAAAAAAATCAATAGAAATATGCAATCTGTAAAAAATTCAAGAATGTACCTATTACGGTTTCTGAGATACAGCCCACTGACAGACAGATGGACAGACGAACGGAGCGCAGAGGCTTTATTAGGGTCTCGCTGGCACTCCTTGGATACGGGACCCTAAAAAATATTCAAAGATGAATAAAAACCTCATACCAATTGCGCTAAATGAATTTGCATATCTAATATCAGTCTGTGTCTATGATTTGTCAGAATTCCTTATAAAAATGCAGTTACAAAGGCAAATAATCAGGCCCCCAGAGGGTAGAGCGGAAACAAACCAAGACACTGAAGTTTCTGAGCATGTAGCCTTTTCTCAAAAAGTTTCAGAGAACTTTTTCCGATTTTTTTTTTTTTTTTTTTTCCAATAATATGAGTACACACTATTAACTAATATATACTCACTAAAATTACAATCTAGCCTATTAAACTGGCTAATGAGTAATTTTATTTTAACCTAAACTTATAAAATATCTTATATACTAAGAAGTAGTCCACTGACGTATCTTAGTCTTTCTTTATCAGTTTAAGACACTTTGTTCTTGTGTTCTTTGAGGCAGCTTTTACACTACACTATCACTATTCACTAATCACTATGCACTAGTCACTAATTCAAAACTAGTTCATGCGGTTTTGTCCTTTTGAGTCTCCTCACTAACTGCGTTACGTCGAGCAGCTGGATTGCCTCAACGTTAACGTGATGATGAAGCCGATGTTCGTGGGCTTCAGAAAATTTGGTAATTACTCTGTCCACGTATTCAACTTTGAGGTCCCGGTGAATACATTCATTTCTTATGTACCAGGGTGCGTTAATAATGTTCCTTAATACTTTATTTTGGAACCTTTGGATAATTTTTGTGTTGCTCTTTTTGGTGCAGCCCCAGAGCTGGCATCCATAAGCCCAAATAGGCATTAAAACTTGCTTATAAAGCAGAACTTTATTTTGTATTGACAGCAAGGAATTTCTTCCTAGCAACCAATGCAGATTTCTATAGCGAAGTTCTAGCTCATCTCTTTTCTTTTTAACGTGCGCCTTCCAGCGTAATTTTGCATCCAGCGTCATTCCTAGATACTTTGCAGTGTCAGCATAAGGTATTTTTTGATTATTCAATAAAACAGGACAGTACTGTAATTTTTTGTTGGTGAAATCTACATGCGTTGATTTTGTTTCATTGAGTTTTATTTTCCACTTTTTAGTCCAACTGTAAACTTTATTTATTCCATTTTGCAGTCTCTCTACTGCTATCTTATGAGAATCACCCACAGCCATAATAGCAGTGTCATCAGCAAAGGTGGCAATAGTACTGTTGTCTAGCTCTGGTATATCGGATGTGTATAGTAGGTATAGGACCGGACCTAGAACACTTCCTTGAGGTACACCAGCTTTGATTTCTTTCAGATCAGAATAAGCTTCTTCTTGTCTGACTCTGAACATTCTGTCTGTTATATACGATTCAAGAATATCTACTAGTGCTTTAGGCAATATCAGCCTGAGTTTGTGAATTAGACCAATATGCCAAACTTTATCAAAAGCTTGCGCCACATCTAGAAAAACAGTCGAACAAACTTTTTTCTCCTCAAGCGTTTTCTCAATCACATTGACAATTCTGTGGACTTGATCAATGGTCGAGTGCTTTTCTCTAAAACCAAACTGATGATCTGGAATTAGCTTTTTATCTTCTATAATAGGTTTTAGCCTCTTAAGTAGAAGCTTTTCAAATAATTTGGACATTATGGGTAATAAGGAAATAGGCCTGTATGACGTTGTTTCATTGGGTGGCTTCCCAGGTTTTGCTATCATGATGAGTTCTGCCACTTTCCACAAGTCGGGTACATATTTTAACCTAAATGCGGCATTTATAAGTGTGGTAAGTTTTACTAGCGCTTTGCGTGGTAAATTCATTAAAATTTCTGCTGTAATGAGATCAAATCCTGGTGATTTCTTTTTACTTAGTTCTAGCTTTATTGTTCGCACCACTTCTTTTGGAGTAGTAAGCTTTATTTCAAAATCCGTCTCTAAATCTTCAGTTGTATATATAGTGTCTGTATGCCCTTCGTTAGGCTGAAATATATTTTCTAAATGCTGAGCAAATCTTTTTGCTTTCTGAATATTGTTTATTGCCCACTTTCCGTTATCTTCCTTTATTGGTGGAATTTGCGATATGGGTCTTTTTAAGTTTCTGGTGGCTTTCCAAAGAGAATAATTGGTTTTTCGATCACCCGTTAATTTTTGGAGATAATCATTCACCAAGTTATCATTGTGGGACCTGATTGCTCTCTTGATTTGTTTAGTTAAATTATTCAGTAACCTTTTGTCAAATGGGGATCTAGTTTGATGCCATTTTTTCCTCTGTTTTCTTTTTTTATTAATAAGGGAAATGATATGTTTTGGGTAAATAGTTCCCTGGCACTGTTTTCTGAAGGTAGGAGTATTTTTCCAAGCAGATTGTTGTATATTTACTATAAATTTCTCTAGTTCCTCATTTAACTGTTCTGGTGTTTTTAGTGGAACTTTTAGGTTTATGACGTCTTCTAAATCTAGTTTAAAACTATTCCAGTCTGTGTTTTTGTTCACTAGAGACAAGTTATTTTCTTTGAATTTAATTTTTTCATTTAATGTTAACAGTATGGGTGAATGATCAGAGCTCATGTCACATTTTTGGTCTATACTTAAATATTTCAGCGAGATATTTTTACATATAAAGAAATCAATCAAGTCTGGGATTTTTGATGGATCAGTGGGCCAGTAGGTCGGCAAACCAGTACTTACCACGTCACAATTCATTTCTTGAATAGCACCCAAGAGCTCCTTTCCTTTTGTATTTGTTAGCCTTGAGCCCCAGAAGGTATTTTTGGCGTTAAAATCACCTCCAATAATAAACCTATTTCCATATTGTCTTAAAAAGCTAAGATATTGGTATTTCTTCAAGTTATGTCTAGGTGGACAGTATAATGCAACTACTGATACAGAATACCTTTGAGTTGTAATGTTGACAGCTACTGCTTGAATTTCCTGTGTCTCATACCTACTTTCTTCGAAGTGGCTGACATGCTCTTTTATTAAAATAGCGCTGCCACCTCTTGCAGAATTGTTAGGATGTAGTGCTTGATATACCTTATATCCTTTAAATTTAATGTGTGATTCATTTGTAAAGTGAGTCTCAGATATCAAACACACGTCAATATTTTCTATATCTAGGACTACTTGAAGCTCTTGCTGATGTTTAAGCAGTCCGTTTGAGTTCCACGCCATGATCTTAAGTTGATTAGTCATTGTTTCTTTTTAGGAATGGCTTTATTATTGCCATTTTCTAGTTTATGCAGTCTTTCATCAAACGAAGACATGAGTTGTAAAATTCTATCCAATTTTGATTCAAGGGTGCCATCTTGATCGTCGTTTTTAGCTGACATTCTTTGGGATGCTATTTGTGCATAAGTAGCATTCTTAAGAGCAGCTCCTTTTTTTTCTGCCTGTTGCTCATGCTTTTTAATTGGTGGATCTTGAGCTGTTGATATTTTTTTCTGCGTCTTGTTCTTGATGTTTTGTATTTCTTTAGCTACAATGCATCCTCTGTAGTTCGCTGGATGGGGCTCACCACAATGCACACATTTCGGTTTCTGATCAGCTGGTTTAGTACAGTCTCTGGTTAGATGTTTGCCAGTACACTTAACGCACCTGGGTTCTCTTGAACAGTATTTTTGAGTATGCCCATATGTTTGGCATCTCTTGCATTGGGGGATAAGCTTCGGTGTCTTAAGTGGATGAATTTCCACCTTACATCCCAACACAGAAGTTATATCATATATTTTATTTATGTCCTCACCATTTTCGAAGGTGAGCATAAACATATTTAGTGGTTCTTTACTCTTCCACCGTAGTTTATTTGCCGCATCTAGTATTTTCAGACCCTTGTTTTTTAGGTCTTCCACGATTCTCTCAGGCTTTTTTCGATGAAAATAAAAAAGAACCTCGTAGGGAATTCTATTGTATCCAATATATGCAAAGTATTTCGGTGACGAGAGTTTCTTTGAGGAATAAAACGATATAAATCCCAATTTTCCAGTCTCAGCAGCAAGCTAGCTTCGGTAAATACCTATCTAACTCCAGAGAGTTTGCCTCTAGAGCCTCCACCTAGCTTGTATCAAGATAGAACAGAAGTTTTTCTTAATATGTATCATTCATTATGTTTGTAAGCGATGTTCTTGCTCCTATACTTTTTTTATTCTCATTATTTAATAATATGGGACTTTTAAAGGTGGGCCTTTATGTCAGCCCCATCGGTACATCCTATAGTTTTTTTAATATGCGTAAAAATATAAGGTGGATTAAATAGTTCTTATAATCTCATAATATGAATACTTCTCTATTATTATTACGTATATAATTAATGTAAAAGGGTGTTTCTATGTTGGTTATTCCTTTTAATACTCAGTTATCAAGAGATCGATGAGATTTGTCCTCTTCCATCTTTTAAATATATACATAGAAGGAAAAGGTAACTGATTAACTGACTGACTGACTGACGCATAGCTCAAACCATGATGGACAGATCAGGCTAAAATGTGGCATGCGTTTTAGCTGTTATGAGATAGGCATCCGCTATGAAAGGATTTTTGAATAAGTGTTAGAACTTAACGAGAGCGACGCCGCGGGCAATAGTTAGTTTTTATACTTACCTATTTTATTTCCTAAAGTTGCGAAATTGAGTAGAGATACTTTCGCGTAGTTTATTAAATGTCTTCTTGTGATCTTTAAGGAGTAATAAACCCGATCAGTATTAGGTACATTAAATGAAAAAGTTCTTCTCTTTCAAATTTAGCGACGGATTCCCTTTTATCTTTTTCGCTATCCGGTCCTTTGAATCAGTTTGATTAGTTGAAAAAGGTTCCCTAATTTACAAGTTTGTTATTTTATTGGAGTTTCAAATATTTTGTTTTACAATAAAAGTAATTTATACTCCGTATTATTATGTATTTCGTGTCTGTACCAACTAATAAATTCAATTGAAGTGTCTGCCTGCCATCAAACTGCCTTTAAGCTAATATAATAATCACTTAAAATGTAGAATAACCGGTACAATAACCACATAACAATATGCCTTTATTATATAGGTATTATAACTGGATGGTCACGTATTCCATATCGAGTAGTACCCTACTTAAGTAGGTACTACAAAATAAAACTTAAATAAATTAAAACTACTAAGTACTAGTTATACTTACAAAAAAATACACGCCGTCCAAGTGGTCGTTTATGGGCATGGTGCCCAAAACACTGGCTATTCCCTCGTTCCAACGCTGGAATCAAACTGGCCAGCTAACGGCTAACGGCTTTTTTTTAATAACAATTACACGGCGTCTCGAAACCTGCGCAATTTTAACACATTGCGGTAAAACGACTGCCTACTATTGGTTACGTACGACTTGAGCCAGAAAATGGACAAAGCGTTTCCCAACTAACACGGCCTATAGCCTTTTCATTAAAACAATGCTAACAACTGCGAATTTATGCTACACAAGGTCCGCCAAGCCCGATTACAGGGTGGCGTGAGCCTTTTGAAGTCCACTTACCGTTATTGCTTTTCAATTATTTTATTAGTTGTGTTAACCAGAATCCATACTTTTTATTTTAACTGCCTCGTTGGTCTAGTGGTTAGCAAGTTCGACTGCGGATGATGAGGTCCCGGGTTCGATTCCTGGGTCGGGCTAAAAAATGTATTCGGTTTTTCTGTCAAGAAATTCTCAGTACTAGGCCGGAGTTAGGAAGTTGGCGATGAGTCACTTCCGCGCCTCGGTTTACTTAATGAGGAATGTAACCTTCAAAAAAACAATAAAAAAACACAAATAAGAGCCAACTGTCCTATGAAACATCTCAAAACTTTCATTAACCATCTGGTAATAATATAATTGAACATAAATTGCAATTCCGAACGCTGGGCGCTGTTCAATTTTAAATGCTTGCGGTCAAAGCACCCGCGTAATATTAGTCTCGCGCGATTTGAGCCTGAAATTCGCTAAAGCGTTGGCCTTTTCATCAGAATAGTGCTTTTAACTGGAGCTCATTTATGCTTCACAATTATTTACCGGGACAGATTATAGGGGAACGTATTTTCTGATCAGTTCAGGCATTTTGCAACTGTCAACGTTAGATCGGTAGATCTGAGGTAGGTACTAAGGTGTCGCAAAATTTACTTCGATCTAGTTGTACAAACTTCTTCTATGTATTCATTTCTGTCTCAGAGGTACTCAAAATCCCTTTTAAAGCTAAAGTGACTGTTACTACCTTTTTTTTACAATTTTAGCGAGCAAACGAGCCGGCGGGTCACCTGATGTTAAGTGACTACCGCCGCCTATGAACACCTAAGCACTTGTTGTAGCACCTGAGACACCACCAATGCGTTGCCGGCTTTTCAGGAATTTGGTGGGCTGCCCCTTGAACAACCCCGTGTTGTAATTTAGTGGGAATACCGTCGCAGGAAGTTGGTTGGTTGACTGTTAAAATATGTTATATTGGAAAATAAGAAGTAAAATAAATCATGTTTTTTATTTACTTACTTAGGTTAATTTTATTTACTTAATTAAAATTGCCTGATTAAAAAATAAGTAGGTACTTATATAAAAAAATTTAGTCAACTACCCAAAGCCTGGGATATTTTTTCACAAGAAAAATTTTAAGTGATGAGTTGGTACTTTTTTTGTAAAAACTCAACAAAGAAAGAATATATTATCCAGATTGGCCGTTATTATTCATATATTAATATACAATGCAAATGTAATCTCTGTTCATCACACAAAGGGGCAAACGAAGCACGAGTTTCTCTACAGAAAATCTCTTTTTAGATACTCTAACAAGCGTAAACAACCTCTTTGAGGTCTTATTAAAATAACATTTTTTATATTTGATACGTACCTAAGTCATATTACATTAGTCAATTAAATACCATGTTCCCACGAGGAAAAAAATAAAAAGCATTAATTTCTCACGCCTCAACAGATGAACTAATTACTTACTAATTAAGACACATCGAGCGTGCGTTTATTCGGAAATTCTGAAAAGTATGTGTATGTACATTCGTAACAGTGCTTCGTTTATCGAAGTGAAATAAAGTGGTAGGTAGTGCTATTAATATTTCTTATCTAATTTAAATATATTTGAGTGTAACAAATAAAAAATAAACTAAAATTTAATAGTAACAATAATGAACAATTAATATTAAATCCTACTAATATTATAAATGCGAAAGTTTGGATGAATGGTTGTTGGAATAGAATAGAATATAATAGAATTATCTTACCAGAATGTGTTACAAATATTTGGTCTTAAAACTATTTTGTCCTGACACATTCAACTAATATATTAGTGTGCAAATTATAAGTTCCTTACAACATAACACATACAACATAAAATCAGAAGAATAAAAAAAATTACTAATAATACCAATAATATAACAATAACACCCATAAGCTCATTGAAATAATATTAATAATAAGATTAATAAATAAATAATTAAAATTCATGCATTTCATGGATAGTTGGATGGATGTTTGTTTCTCAAAAGTAATTTAAATAAGACTTTAGGTTAGAAATTAATTGTAATCTGTTTAGTTTGTCTGAATAATAAATAAAATAAAATAAAATAGAATGACGCCGCAATTACTGAACCCATTTGGCTCATCGATGTCAATGAACAAAGTACCTACTGGTATAAATTTTCCTATTAATATGAAAACACTCACTTTCCTTTCAAGTCGAGACGGTCACTTGCCACTACTCCTCTATGAAGGCGAATTTGTCTCATCAATCAAGTCCTAAAAGCGGCATCAATCACCCGCACATACGTATATCAGAAAAATTTCGCCGATAAGGATGTCTTTCTTTTTATATCAGGGTGAACTTATGTGACCCGACTTTGACAAATTTGCTTATAGCCCGCGTCAAAGAAGATTTTTTTTTTTTTTCTTTATATAACTGTACTATGCAGTTTTGTAAACACTATCACAGTATACTAGTATATTCTGGTGGGAGGCTTGGCCATGGCTAGTTACCAGTACCACCCTACCGTGAAAGACGTGCTGCCAAGCGATTTAGCGTTCCGGCACGATGGCGTGTAGAAACCGATAAGGGGTATGGAAAGGCAAACCGACAAACCAACAAACAAACAATCACATTTTCGCATTTATAAATTTAGTAAGTCAGAGATTGTAAGGATAGTTGTGGTGAGTTGTACTAAAACCTAATTTCGTTTGGTAGCCAGAAGCACTCTGAACGCGAAATATGAAAATTGGACAATCAATTTCCTTTATTAAGAAACGCAGACTAAAAAGAGAAGTTTCATTTGAACTCGCTCCGTGTTCCAGTAAAAGCTTTTACAGGGAATAAAAAGTAAAACTTCAGTCACTGCAGGATTTCCGGAGATGTACTTACCTATGAAGTGTAACATAGAGTTAACAAGCAATCATAGGTGCATGCACAGGGTGCATGGATATAGTCCACATGCTACCCCTCTCAACTTTTTCAATTCTCCCTTTTAATTGAACAGAAAATTCAGCGAAACGCAAAGCGCTCCGGTGCCCTAGTAGCGCACAGTCACATAACACTTTTTTTTTAATCCTGCTGGAACTCTCTGTTGTCCTATATCATTTTCCATACCCTCAACAGGTGACAGAATTCTTCATCGAATGGCATTAAAATGTAATAAGTTCTTTCATTTCACGAGGGTTCGTGGCTCATGGTTGTGTGTGTGTCGTATTTGTATAAGTGTGAGCGAGAGCTTGCTCGCGTCTTACCTCCTGGCAGGCACGCACACTTACGTAATGTACATGTATACGACGTAACCACAAGTAAAGCGCTCGTAACTTTGTGAGATAAACGTACTATAAAAGTTAATAAAACTCGCCAAAATGACTTACGCACTGTTAGAACTCCACTGACGCTATTAATAGTCTAATATGTTCGATTGATTGAAATCGAGTTGGATTATACATGGAACATTTAACATGCATAGACAAGACAAGTTTGTAATGAACTAGTCTCAAAGCCGCATGTGTTTCAATCAGTGACGTAATTTGCCACGTACAGACTTCTTGGAATATACGTATTATACAAACCTTTGTCACTCGACACGGGTGGTGGGGAAGCGAGGTTACATTCAAGTCAGCACTGTAATATAACATGAAAACAATTTACACGATGATCAAGTCAACACTCAACACTAAGTAATTGTCTACAAACAATTTTTTTTTAATTCATAATAGGTTAGCCATTGACTGCGATCTTACTTGTAGGGTTAGTATCAGATATATTTTTTTCTTTTAAAAAAATATTAGCCAAGCTGAACTTGACTTATATTCGCCTCTCCCCTCCAAATAAGCGAAAAGTTCGTGCTAGGAGTGAGTACGACAATAGTGCAACGGGTGGGGTTCGCACCTGCAACCTTTCAGGTTTTCGTGAAAGTAAAATGAACCTGAAGTGTATTGATTTAAAGACAAATTCAGTACAACTTAAAAATTCCGGCTCAGAATCATCGTAATGAATTCCGGTTTCAGTTTTTGGTATGGTGTCCCTTACATGGGTATGGTAGTTTTAATTAAACCCATACCCCGAATCGGTTTCTACCTGCCATCGAGCCAGGACGCTAAACCGTTTGACGGCACTTTTTCAGGCTAGGGTAATATCTACCTTCAAGTTATTTTGTTTTTTTGTTTAAGCATAATTTTTTTTTTAATTTTTCTTTTATAGAAAGTACAATATACCTATCCATCGAACTATAATGCTTAGAACGAAAGTTTTTAACAAAGTTTGGCTCCAAGCGTAGGCTCAAAACAACCAATAAGCGAACCTTACTCACACGAGTAAGAATCCGAGACCGCCCACTTAAAGACCACTGTACTCACTACTGTCCCAGAGAGTTCGGCAAAAAAAATCGTCACTGACTTGAAGACAATTCAAACGATAGCTGTATAGTATATAGTCCTTTCGAGGGCTCGCGGTTCATGCTTGTGTGCGTGTCGTAACTGTATGAGTGTGAGCGAGAGCATACTCGCGCCTGACTGCTCCCACCTAGGCTCCTGACAGGCACGCACATCTACGCAATGTGCATGTACACGACGTAACCACAAGTTAAGCGCCCGTAACTTCGTGAGACAAACGTACTATACGTACTATACCTACTTAAGTATGTAACTGGTCCGTACTGACTTATCCATGAACTACGAGTAACTTCATTAACTGACTCTTTTGCTGTTTTGCTTATCTCCGTTCGAGAGGTCTAATAAATCTGCGTTTTCTGATGCGGGTCGCTATTCACCAGCTTTTAGAGTGTCATAATATTTTTGACGACGCAATACTCTTGAATTTAAGCGATCCACAAGTAAGCGAAAATATTTGTCCAATCAGTCTAAGCATTTTCACAAATTACTTGGCCCTTAATGCGATTCCTGACGAGAGGCACTTTAATAAATTACAAGTCTCGTTGAGGTATGTTTGCTACGGTATGAGCACTCAAATACGACTAAGTGAAGGGAAAGCTACGCTTTGCGAACGAACCACGGTGTACTGCGTACAAAATTCGCATAGAGTCATAATATAAGCATAGGAGTAGCCCGGGTCAGGCCATAAAAAAAATGGGTATATCGATGTAAATGTTCTAGATGTGGCGTCCCGAACACTGACTTTGTTCAACTGATATGCACTGTCTACTGTGCATTAGTTATTTGCATACTTTGTTTTTTTTTTTAATTTATACACTAGCGCTTGACTAAGATCTCTCCTGATGGTATGTGAAGATGCGCCTAAAATGGTGCGCGCGTGCCTAGAAGATGCATTCCTTACATATTCTATGATCTTCCTTGCATTTCTATGCATATCTATTCCGATGATTGGGTTTTTTCAGTTTCAGTTTCAGTTGGTGGTATGTCACCCCCGTGCCTTGAAGAGCACGTAAAGCCGATCCTGCGGTTAATCTCTCTTCGGTCGTGTGGGATTTCCGTCCAATCGGACAATGAGGGTCAGAGATAGAGAGTGCACACTGCACATGTGTTTGCGATATCTCCCGCGCAGATAGCTAAACTCTATGGAGATTGGTAGCCGTGACCGGAATCTATCTGGAGGACTTTTTTTAAAATATTTTTTTAGCTAGCAAAGAGCTGGCGGATCACCCGATGCTAAGTGATTACCGCCGGCCATGAACATTTTTAGCACCTGAAGCACCACCAATGCGAGCTTTTCAGGAATTTGTTGGTCCGCAACTTGAGTAACCCCATGTTGTAATTTAGTAGGAACGCCGCCGTTTTATAGGAAGCTGGACGTTATTTATTTAAGTTAAGTTAAGGTATTTACAGAGGCGAATTATCTTATTAGGCGATAAGCGATTTGCTCGTAGGTACCTACATTTAATTTTAGCGCCTGTTCTCATGAACTCAGAGGGTGAACCCAAAACTTTCCCAGGGATGGTTCTTTTACCGTGCCCCAGAGCCGTCATTAAGGTTATCTTGTTATTATTCCCAAGTAACGAGGTAAGGTTTTGTATCCTTAGAAAAACAACACGAGAAAGCCTTTTCAGTACGATAATGAATGCCTTGTTCCCAATTTTGGACTAATAGGCAAAGAAAGGATTAAGAATAAAAGGGTGAAATATTTGTATTTTAGTAAGTAAAATTCTACTTTTAGTATAAATGCGAATGTATTGAAAGTATGGATGGATGGATGGATAGATTTTTATTACTCAATCACGCCGCAGCGCCTGAACCAATTTGGCTGAAAGGCTGAATTTTTGAAATTTGGCAGAGATAGATTATAGTCTGGAATAACACATAGGCTACATTTTATCGCCGAAAATAAAAGAGTTCACGCGGAGTAAAAACCTTATCTAATCCACGCGGACGAAGTCGCGGGCATCGTCTAGTAGGTAGGTACATAATATTGTAAGCTACTCGATAATTTAATAACCATCCAACTCTGTAGTCCCTTAATTACAGGTATTAATTGTTGTTACATTTAGACTCTAAACTACTAGATATTTGTAAGTTTGCAAAGTTACTGTTGCCCTATCTTGGTCTGCCAACTAAACTGAATTAACTAAACCTTCGGGATATTGATCATTACTCAACCTGGATTACAGGCTCAAATTGTTTGGACAGAAGTTTTGGGCGAGAAACTCTAAATTATCTATAGCTAAACAGGTTTTCCTAGGTATTTCTAATGAATTTTAAACCTTCAATAACCCAACTAAGTATTTACCTACAGAAATATAAAATTAAGATACTACAGAAAAGTTGGGCGGGGAATGGCGAAATTGTAATAGTGCAAACGTTTTCATATGTAAACGTAAAAAATATTTTTACAAAACCGACTACAAACGCCACTACAAAGTAGGTATATCAGTTGTGCCTATAAAATTTGAAGATTTCCCTCGATTTCTCCAGGATTGCAACACCAGACCCTGACCTGATGACAATGAGACCACCTGGAAAGTATACCCTTTCAAACAAAAAAAGAATTTTCCAAATCGGTCCAGGCGTCTTCGAGTAATCGGGGATCATACATAAAAATAAATATTAATAAAAAAAAGGATTCCGACGAATTGAGAACCTCTAATCGACGAAGAGAGAAAGAGTTAAAAATAGAAATTCAAACCTATAAACGCTGGAAGTTAATGTCAAACACGCAAGGTTTGGTTTTGTCCAATGAACTGATTTGGCTATGGAACGTGTTTGGTAGCTCATACCCAGGATTAACTCATAAGCTACATTTCATCCCGAAAAATTAAAGTGTTCCTACAGCAATCAATAAACCTTATTCCACATGGATGATGTCGCGGGTATCACATAGTTACCCGTTTGTTGCTGTCTTTCAATCGCGTAGCAATGGAGCAACAAGTCCATATGATTTTTTCAAGTATATAGTACGAGGAGTGTCACGGAGTGACATACTTTTTATCCCCGAAAAACAAAGCTTTTCAGAGGTTTTTATTTTTAACCTAACTCATATTATAAATAAGAATCCATTGTTCAACCATCAATTTACACAAAATATTACAGGCAAATCCATTTACAATCCATCACAAAACGAAAACGAAAAATAAAACGAAATTGATTAATTTTATAAATCTCGCTCCTCCCGTACAACATGCCGCCCTAAGTGATTACTTCAAAAATTCCTTTCTTCATCATTTTTCTTGAAAGCCCGCTTGATACAAGTGCTCTTTACACTGATCGCTGAGATGCTGACCGACTGATCGGGAAACTAACTTGAGATCGTTATTAGACAGTTTCGAAAATGTGTCATTACGTAATATCACTTACTTTAACGGTAAAAAAAACCATCGCGAGTTAACCTCCATGCCTGAGTGTTCTGCTTAATGATCTCAAAAGTGTGTAACGTCTGTCACTCCGCACTGAACCATAAAACGGAGTGATTACATTCTCTTGGCTGAACCAACGTGCTGAACTGTGGCCTAAACCGTGCCTAAACCTGTGAAGCGACCCGTCTCAAGAACTTTTTAATATTTATGCAGATATACTAAGTGGGCCAACGGCCCAAGCATAAACAATGCGATATATTATGTATAATTCTTCTCGCAGCTTTTGAGTGCTAAAAAGCCGTTGCACTGAGCCTTAAAAAAAAGTAAAAGTAAGCCAAAAAGTTCGTTAATCCATTAATTTACTTCCATTTCTTAATTTCTATCCTAAGTTAGCAGAATATAAAGTAATTAAAGGAATTTTGTATATAGTTAATTAAATTTTATTTGACATTCAAAAAGCGCTATTGAGATTTTCTTCAAACGACGAAAAAGTTTTGCTCTCCGTAATTTGGATTCAGATTCAAGTTTTCTTTTCAGTCACCGGTTGTGTGACTCAAGTTAATTAGCTGAGAAAGGAGTCGTCATTTTATATCTTATATAATCCTGCAAATAGTTATGTTGAACTAGTAAATAAATTATTTTCTACTAGCATTTTCCTGCGACTTTGTCTGCCTGGATCTATGATATAGAATATGTATAAAAAGAGGTGGATATGTTACAAGCATGCGGTAAATGAAGCGCGTAATGGCAGATATTTACTCGTAATTAGAGTACTTCGTTGTTAAATGACATTTAATTTATACTCTTCGTCGTTCGGAACAATTTTTTCGCTTATTTTGTAAGTATATAACTCATCCCTAGTAGAATATCATAGGCCTAGAGTAGGTTTTTAAAATCTGTCGGGAACCTTGTGTTTCCTAGATTAAAGGTAGCCTTTGTCACTCTCCACATCCTATGCAAAAAATCAAGTTGACACATTACTTCGGTATTGCGTGATTGAAGGACAAATCAACAAGTACACTTTCGCATTTTTAATATTAGTAAGGATAAACAACTTTCATTTTATTGTTTGGAATTTTAGAAAAATCCATGGAAAATAGATTTCAAGCATAATAGCAATACAAATGTAATCACTATTCATCACACAAAGGAGCCAACTGAGTCATAGTACTTTCAAAGAAATATATATCTCTAGCTAAAAACTCTCTGAAACGAAATTGTATTTCTCTGTTGGAGTAACTATACAATAGATTTCGGACCCATAATTTAATATATTGGAGTTTTCTGAAAAAATATTCTATACAACTTGATAGTTACGCTAATGTCTATTTTATTTAGTTGTGGATCATGAATATTGCAGTGATAGCCTATGTACCTATATGCGTATAAATCGAATATAGAAGCCTCAATAGCCCCACGGTTAAAGGTTCGGACTGAAAACTGAAAGCTCGCAGGTTCGAACCCCACCCGTTGCACTATTTCACAAGCTTTCCACTTATTTGGAGGGGATAGGAGGATATTAGTCAACTTCAGTTTGGCTTCTCAAAAAAAAAGGTTGATAAGTATTTTACGTACGTATTTTAAGTACGTATTTTGATATTGATCTGGAAACTCAGTTATCACAATTGTGTGATTCATGGACAGAGGTCACGACCCTGAACAATGAAGAATACGATGCAGAGACAGAGAAATGGTGATATTATTATCTTGTTAAATAGCCTCGAGTGTACTAAAGTAATCCAAACATCAATAGTTTCCGGCGCTCTACCCGATAACAACGATTGGAGACAATTAAAGGAGACAAAACTAAGCTTTGACAATAGATCCGCTTACCTATCTCGCTAATTACCTTATTTCTCTCCTCATTCCCTCCGGGGAAACATTTTCAGAGCCATTATTATTTAATGGCTGTTTGAAATAATAGTAAAATCCAAGCGAGAAAACTACAACAAAAGAACAACATATTTAATAATTATAAATGTATATTATTGCAGAAATGAAATTGTTTGACTACAAAATTATACTGCTAGGTATAGGGAAAATAAGCTTGTTTACAACAATCAGATCTCTCTATCTATAAATATAACTAGTGGTTCGCCCCGAACTGAGACCTCGCGATATCCCATAATTCCCAAAAGTTTTAATTATATATTGTAATAATTAACTTTTAACATTAGACGCAATAAAAAAAATAATAGTTGACATAAAACTGTTTTACTGACACAGCGCCATCTATTAGCATTATAGTGAGCTATTAGCTTCACAATAATGCTAAAGATGGCGCATTAAAATTAAATAATTTCGTTTCTTTATAACATTTATCTAATTTTAGTATTTGTTGTTCAAGTACAGGATATAACTGAATTTTCAACCAAGTTTCACGTTCTAATATTCAGTAATTCAGAAGTTATAGGGCTCTGACAGACATTTAGATGGACACACTTCTCTGTCTAGTAGGCAAGCGCCCTAGTTGACTCAGAGAACTTCGCTTCGCTCGTTCAAAAATCAATTACTATTCGTTAGCCTAGCTAAAACTCAAAACTCATTTGTTGTATTTATTTGTTTTCATAGCGGCAACAGAAAGTGTTTCCGTATACGTTGCCGAAGGGTTATTTACACATTCTGCGATAATCTCAAATGTCTACCTAAGTATTACAGTTCATGAGATACTGCCCGCTGACAGACATACGGACGGTCAACCCAAAAATATTTATTCCAAAAAAAAATCCACCTAGAATATATACAAACGGTTTTGTATTTTGTAACGATATCTGCCATGCAACGTTAGAAAATTATTTCCATACGAGTGATTCCAATCACTTATTGGTTCTCGAGTTATTCTTGAGTCCTACTGTTCACTAGAATGCATAGATTTTTCCTACTTGCACTCCTAGGAACTCTCCATACAAGTATCTGGTCTTATACAAGCACATATTATTTAAAGACTTATGTGTTTGTTTAAATATTCTCAGGATCCAAGTTTTATTCTCTACGCGCTGAATGCGAGATTGTTTTGAACTTTGCTGAGAGCAATATAACAATGATTAAGGTCTCTATATCCGATCGCTGTTTCAAGCGGCTTGTTGTTGCTTTTGATTTGTTAGCAATGGTATACGTGCATAGTAACTTTTGGTCTACATCCACAATTCACAGTGTAATGTGTGTATCTACGTGTATTTTTTCATCAATTATGTCAAGTTTAACTGACATCGTCATAGCAAGTATGTACCTGTTCATTTCTTAATTTTAGAAACAACTTTAAATACTCCTCATCTCATATTTTCGATGCGATTGCATAACTTTTGTTACGTTAATAGATTTTTATAATAATAATAATAACTTTATTACACTAGTTAATTAAGGAAACAAACAAAAGCTACATAAAACATAGAACATAAACTAAATTAGAACAAGGAAAAAATAACAACAGTATGTAACTGATGTAATAAAACTATAGGCTTACATCGAGCCCAGTTAATGTCTTCCATTTAGCAATAATTTAAGCTAATTTTATTATTGAATGGAAGATAATACATCACCTTTTCTATTTAAATGAAATTGGTAATTTAACTATCGATTGCAATCTAATTCTAGCACTAGTAAGGTATATGAATTCTCAAAGCGCAAAATCGCTTTTTGCGGTGACCTCATAAATTCATAGCCGATAGCACTTAATGCGTCCAAGAAGCGCTAAATTTCTAGGTTATAAGGTCCCCAATGACCTGTTTTATAGCGCGCTGGGCAGCCCTCACAGATTAATGAAATCTTTGGGAGCAATCTATCTTTTCTTAGTATGTAAACACAGTTTTTTTTTCGATAACGAGATAGCCCTTGTCTGCGATCTCACCTGATGGTAAGTGACGATGCAGTCTAAGATGGTAGCGGGCTAACATGGAAGGGGTATGCCAGTGTACATTCAACCCATACCCCTAAGCGGTTTCTACATGTCATCGTGCCGGAACACTAAATCCCTTGGCGACACGTCTTTGACGGTGGGGTGGTAAATAGCCACGGCCAAAGCCTCCCACCAGGCCAGACCAGACACAATTCAGAAATTAAAAATTCCTAAATTACCCCCACCGGGAATCGAACCCGAGCCCTCCCAGTTATAATACACAGCGCTCACCACTGCGCCAGGGAGTCGTCAAAATTTCTAGAGGAGTTGACTCCGGTTTATTGAGACCAACTTAAAGGAGACCCTTTGAATGATAAATTAGCCGTGGATATAAAACTGAAAATAAAATAAAAGCTTGTAGTAAAGGCTACGTAAATGCTACGTCGTAGAGGTGCCTACAATATTTTATCATGCAGCACAATGAATTTAGTACAGTTGCGCGGCACACACTTCCACACAGTGTGAAATCTAACGACCTGGAAACCTTCTTGGTCAGATTACGAGTATGTGCACGTGTATAAACACGTGAAGCACGCACTGTACTCTAAGCTACCCAAGGAAACATCTACGTATAGGTATATCAAATTAACACACCCCGCTTAACTTTAAGAAACAAGTCAAACTGTTTATTTTTTCAATTAAAACATAGGTCATTTCTTCAACATAGGTCATAGGTCTTTCTTATCATCGAATGAAAAATGAATTAAAAAAAATTGGTCTCGATTTCGATCTCTCCTGATGGTGTGACGATGCAGTCTAAAATAGTAGAAGGTTAACTTAGAGGGGGTATGGCAGTGTAAATTAAACCCATATTATAATCGGTTTCTACTCACCATCATACCGTAACGCTGAATCTCTTGGCGACGGATATTTACCATCTTACCGTCAGACGTGCCCTCAAACGAAGCCACAACCAAAGCCTCTCACCAGATCAAATCAGAGACATTCCAGAAATTATAAATTTTTGTAAAAATTATAAAAAGTAGATCGACAACTGTAATGTGTCGCTACTAGATGTCGCTAACAGTTGCTATAAAACTGATTGAAAAAGTAGATACATATCACTAATTTCGTGGCTGACGTGTGGTTCGGCCGTGGTGTAACGGTTAACACACTCGGGCGCGATTCCCAGAGAGATGTGGGTTCGAATCCCGCAGGCCTCGGAATTTTTGATATGTATTTATAAACCAATTAGGTTATTTCCTTTAAGTGTAGGTTAACACTTCACTAAAAAATTAAAAATTATAAATTTTTAACCCCACCGGGTATCGAACATGTAACCCTCTATTTATAAGATCATAGCGACTCGTCATTTGCCATGAAGGTCATCAAAAACTTTTTTATTGATACCCGTATTGTAAATGTCAGTTTATCTTCACTGCCCAGCTTATTAGTTTGCCAGATACCTTTGACCTCTTGTTATTGCAGTCTGCATAGTGTTCTTAGATCACCCTTTGTCTACAAGATCATTCCCTCCACGTATATGTAAATTCATGTACAACCAATGTGCACGTAGCTCACCACTGAGTGTTCTCAATAAGCTTTGTTACAGGCATTAACGTAATTATCTATAGAAGAACTCGTTCGAACAAAAATGTTCACGGTTCTACTTACATTAAATTACAGCCATCGCTTAGCAACCTCCTAGAAACAATTCATTGTTCCTAAGTTAGTCGGTGCTCATACTCGTAAGAAGAAATCATACGAATATATGCCATTTTGCTAGTACATACGGCTAGTCCACTGGTACTCAGTATTATATAATCATAACATGGTGTTATTCAAGGGGCGGACCAACAAATTCCAGAAAAGCCGGCAACACATTGGATACTACAAGTGTTCATGGGCGGCAGTAAAGACTTAACATCAGGTGATCCGCCTGCTCGTTTGCTCGCTATTCGTATAAAAAAATATAAGTCAACGGTTGGGCGTATGAAAAAATACAAAAAGTTCAAAAAACAAACTGATTGTAAGGCATTTCTAAGGCTTATTATTTCTAACAATTTTGTTATTGTCTTTGCTTAATAGGCTACCCGTGCGAAGCCCCGGGCGGGCGGTTTGAAAAATAAATAAATGAGAACAAGGAAATTTTCGTTATCGAAGCTGATGTAACATGATATCGTCTTCACCCATTAAGGCATCAAAGACTCGGCCTCATAATCAATTTACCGAAGGGACTAACAGTCAGTAATAGGACCCTCGTACGTGTTTCTGCCACAGTTTGAAGGTTCCGACGGCGACGTTTAGCCCCCGGCGGTTCGTGTAGTAGGTAAGTTAATTAATGAATTATTGCATGAATCTACGGAACACCTACGTTAGGTTGGGCTGGGAAGTTATGCATATTGATTACAATATTCCGAATAGATTTGATTTGAAAACTGAAATTGAGGGATCGAACAATATTGTTGGTGTAAAATTATTTATTTTATTACTAGGTACTGATTTATCTGATGTGTTTAAATTTATTTACGATTCATTTATTTAAATGCAACCTGGCAGACTGACGAAATTTACGAGTCGCAGAGAGTCACTAAATTCAGACGGCTCAAGAAGTCGAGACCGAAGCGTCATGAGTTGAATTATTTACATACTACATATTTCAATAGACCTAGGTTAGTAACGAAAACGATAATGAATGTCTATTAATTTAATTATCTAACTAAATATTAATTAGTTATCTAGCTAAACCATAACAACCAGCCATTGTTATTTAACCATCTCATATTCCAAAAAAATATGAGATTTACGTTAAATTATTTTTAAAGAATATATGCCACGACTCATTTACTCTTGACTTTACATGACTCTTTACCCTCAAAATTAAGCATAAAGATTGTGTTTTTTAATTTAATTATTGTACTTTTTTTATCTCGAATTTTTTTTAATTTAAATTTTAAATGGATAAACCGGGTAGACGAGTGTGGAATAGAGAGAGAGGAGGTACACGTGTAGAAAACGAATAAAACAAGAATGAATTTACGGCCACACATCGACAACCGAGGTGCAATCTCGGAACTAATTTCTAAGCCGGACACCGTGCACGGTAATAATTTGTCAGCCCTTTAACTTTTTATCGGACTACCCTAAGCACATGCGAGACTTTTAGCAATATAATATTCAGCGACTTTTTTTTATTCGATGACAAGATAGCCCTTTACTGCAATCTCACCTGATGGTAAGTGACGATGCTGTCTAAGATGGTAGCGGGCTAACTTGGAAGGGATATAGCAGTGTAAATTCAACCCATACCCCTAATTGGTTTCTACACGCCATCGTGCCGGAACGCTAAATTGCTTGGCGGCACGTCTTTGACGGTAGGGTGGTAACTAGCCACGGCCAAAGCCCCCCACCAGACCATCCAGAGACAATTTAGAAATTATAAATTCCTTAATTAACCCCGCCGGGAATCGAACCCGAGACCTCCCAGTTATAAGACCACAGCGCTCACCACTGCGCCAGGTAGGTCGTCAAAATCTTTCTTCGTCTTCAAAGACTTTTGATGGATATGGATGCAGCATGATCGAATGTGGTACCTTGTTCTTCATTACCCCATCGTCAGCCCACCAGTGCAATCAGGGGCCCAAGTCTGCTATTGCAATTGTAGTTCAATTGTCTATCAATGACATCCCAATTGCTACTTTTAGCAATTTTGGTAGTCTACTAATTCAATGGCGTCACAATTGTTTTCCGATGGTTTGCCACTGACACATCTAGCTTTAAATCTAGCTTAAATAAACGTTTTTAATATGTAGTTTTTTTTTAAACTCATTTCGGCAAACGCTTTTTAAGCTAATGGCAATACCGAGGTATCATTGAATTACAATCCAATTATAAAAAATCGAATGACCATTGTGAATTTAGTAGACTACGAAATTTTGGACCAATGATAATTGAATTGTAATTGTATTGCGGTTCAATGACAATGACATGTAAAATAGCAGACTTGGGGCCCTGGTATCCGCTTAGAGTAACAAAGGCTTATACTTATGAGTTCGTAATATGACTGTTAAAATTTCGTCTATCTGTCTGTTTGTTGCGGGCTAAGCTTCGGAACAACTGAACGAATTTTGACCGGATTTTTACTAATTGGATTATACAAGAAGTAACTTTGGCTTCATTTTATCCTGGATAATCCTACGCAAAAAAGTATAGGTAATGTATGTACCTACTACCAGTTAAACCGTTGAACCGATCTTTAGAATTTGGTACAGGCAATTTTTGTGCCAAATTGTATTTTTAATTAAATTTTAATAAGTATTTTTAATTTTAATTAAATTGTCACAGAAATAGGTACCTTTCGTTCCGGAAACGGATGACATTAATTATTGTTAAAATAAGAATCTAAATAAGTTAGTATGGGAGAAATGTTTTTCTTAAAGTATCATGTTGCGGTAGTCCATAGCTATGATATAGTATATGTATAGAAAGAGGGTCCATACTTAACGTCAAAATTATATCGTAAACGAACCATATCAAAAAATTGTTATATATTTCACATTTTTTGACTAACACAGACATAATTTTCTCTAGAAATAGCGGTAATACTAACATTTCGACAGAATCGTGTAATGTAAGAAAAAGTTTCCGAAACTTGCAAAGGCGGTAATGTAAATTTAATCACGCGCAACTATCTCAAGATGCCTGACTTACTTTTTATTCGAATAGCTTTTGAATTCGACCAAAACTCCCACAAAGTACTTTTATCTTCGCTTCCGTAAGCGGTTCCTTTGAAGTTATATGGCGAATTCGGAGGCTACTTGATACCAACTGAATTGTCTATAGAAAATTTCCCTTACAACATAGAATTTTTAAAAGTATTTTATTTTATTTGGTGTTAGTGACTATACCCGAAACTGCAGATGGGCTAAGCAATGCACTAAAGTCAAAACCCAAGAGTCGGTCTATCCCATCCAACAATTCAATTTGAACCAATACAATTTGAACGCTTTTATATTGTCGCAGGGAGCCGATGGATGCAGGCGGCGCAAGACCTAGGCTCGTGGAAACAGCAGAGAATGTCTATCGGTTGAAAATGACAAGATAGTTCTTGACTGCGATCTCATCTGATAGTAAGCGTCACATAATTTTATTATAAGTGACGCGGATTAACGCCTTACGAAGCAGGGGCTGGCTGAATGTTTCTTCATGGGTTTTGTTGTTTCATATTTACAACCAGATAACTGTACTTTTTACATATTAGGAAAATGGAATAAATTAATTAAATGAATATTAAATTACTTCTAAAATTAAAACTAAAACTATGGATATAATAAACAAATGAAATAAATACTGGAACAAAATATAAACCTAAAACTAAAAACCTGAAATTTACTTCATAAACATCGGGGCAGTGATTGTTGCGCCTACGTCCTGCTTGGTCGCTGATGTCCTTACTTTCATCTGCCAGAGACCTTGTTTTGGTAATGAACTGCGCAAATGTGTCGAGACTCGAGATGCATTTTAAGCTTTCTAAAGAGAATACTGCAGTGTAGAGTCACAGTATAAGAAATGCAACCAGTACTTTTATTTAGTGTTTCATTACCAGTTATTATTTCAATACAAGTATGATCGTCATCTCAACAGTTGACGATCACTGCTGGACATAGGTCGTTTGAATCGACATAGAGTATGATCCTGCAGCACCTATCATCATTGTTCTGAATACTTGCGTTGCGTCCTATACAACGTGTATTGAAACTCCGAAATAATACTGAAGGAGATGAATGTGCTCATAAAACTGAACAACTTTCCCCAAGGAACATAGGTCGAAATATAAAAAAAAATTTGGACCTCCCATACAAAATTGACGATCAGCTGATTGATTTACCTACTATTGGAGGTAAAATTATTTTTTTCATATTTCAACCTAGATTCCTTGGGGAAAGTTGTTCAGTTTTATGAGCACATTCACCTCCTTCAGTATTATTTCGGAGTTTCAGTACACGGTGTATACTGCACGGATTTAAATCCAATTTTTTTTTAAAGCAAACGATTTTTATTTCGGAAAACAGTTCGGTTATTTTAGAATAAAAGAATATACACAACAGCTTTTTCAAATCGTTTTTAAAAATAGACATCTTGATCAAGCAAACATGATCAAGTAATTAAGGACTCGTACGCAAAAAATCCTTACACGAACAATAAGTGTGCATGTCAAAGCATGGTGTGCTGAATAGCCTAGTTGCTAGTTAGACTACTGCTAGTATTTGCTAGACTATGCCATGATAAAGCGATTCGCCTCGCTTTATCACAACTGGAGAGAGAGCGAGATCTTTGCGCGTTTTGCCCTGCAATTTGTGCAAAGTGAGCACTTTCCACCGCTTCTATTTATTTCTAAGAGAAATGCTCGGATGCAACCCTGAATGCTATATTTTAAGCGAGATTAAATGTCAACATAGTTGCAAGGCAATGACCTCTTGATACTTTCAAATTATCATAACATCAATCGGTCTTCTTATTATGTATCCAGATAGTAGCTGATAGTCTCTATTAGTCTAAAAAATATTATATGCAGGACTTTTAATGAATAGGCAAACACATTTATTTCTTGCAAACTAAAATACTAATACCAATTTTGTCTAGAGAGGCTAAAATAATAATTGCTAGCAGTATAAAGTAGCTTTGCAAGTATTATTTTGATTTGAATGCGATCTAAAATTTTCGTAATAATCTATAATTATATAAAAAGGCTTGTCCTGACTGACTGACTGACCGACTGACTGACTGACTGACTGACTGACTGACTGACTGACGATCAACGCACAGCCTAAACCACTGAAGTTAGAAACTTGAAATTTTGACAGTAGGTTCCTTTTATGACGTAGGCGAGCACTAAGAAAGGATTTTTCGAAATTCGCCCCCCAAGGGGGTAAAAAGGGGGGTTAAAGTTTGTATGAAACTCCGTCATTTTTCGAGTTATACTCATGAAATTCGGTATTTAGGCTTTAAATTGAAAACAAAAAAGTACGTGTTTCACAGTTTTTAAAAATTCTACCCCCTAAGGGGTTAAATAGGGGTTGAATGTTTGTATAATAGTCCTTCGTTCTTCAAGTTATTTTTCAAGTTACGTTTATGAAACTTGATATTTTGGCTCTTGATTAAAAATAAAGAATTACGTATTTTACATTTTTTTAAATTCTCCCCCCAAGGGGGTAAAAAGGGGGGTTAAAAATTTGTATGAAACTCCGTCATTTTTCAAGCTATACCCATAAAATTCGGTATTTAGGCTTTAAATTGAAAACAAAAAAGTAAGTGTTTCACACTTTTAAAAAATTCTACCCCCTAAGGGGTTAAATAGGGGTTGAATGTTTGTATGATAGTCCTTCGTTCTTCAAGTTATTTTTCAAGTTATGTTTATGAAACTTGATATTTTGGCTCTTGATCAAAAATAAAGAATTACGTATTTTACATATTTCGAAAATTCTCCCCCCAAGGGGGTAAAAAGGGGGGTTAAAGTTTGTATGAAACTCCGTTATTTTTCAAGCTATACCCATAAAATTCGGTACTTAGGCTTTAAATTGAAAACAAAAAAGTAGGTGTTTCACAGTTTTTAAAAATTCTACCCCCTAAGGGATTAAATAGGGGTTGAATGTTTGTATGATAGTCCTTCGTTCTTCAAGTTATTTTTCAAGTTATGTTTATGAAACTTGATATTTTGGCTCTTGATCAAAAATAAAGAATTACGTATTTTACATTTTTTGAAAATTCTCTCCCCAAGGGGGTAAAAAGGGGAGTTTCAATATTCATAGTTAAGACAGGACAACGTCTGTCGGGTCCGCTAGTTATATATAAAATGTACACGGTAAGTACTGTAATCTCCGTCGTCCATAGATAGATAGAGATACTCTCTAGCAATAATCGCCACAGAATTTGATCTTGTGTCACTTGTATCCGGCGACTCGCATAAAACTGATTTTACACCAAGTGGGGTAGGTATTCGAAATACCTACCCCAATACCAATAGGTGTAAAGTTAACGTTGGTTAGGTACGAAAGTATCTATCAGGACGCGGGGCAGCCATTTCTTGAAACATTTGAAATTAAAACATTAAGTACCTACATTATTTTACTGTTAAAGAGAAAAGTTTATTTTATTTATGTTTAACGTTTTAATTTTAATTTTATATCTTGCTATTAAACAAAATTAAAATGACATTAACGACTAATTTTAGAAGTTGTACTTATTCCTGGCCGAATTAAAAATGCGGTTATGACATAGTTTTTTGCAATTTCGAGCCAAAACCATCTCTGTAAAGAACACTCACCATTTTTCAGTTCTATTTTTTGCAAAAGCTTTAACAGAGCTGCGAGTTCAATTAAAACTTCTCTTTTTAATCCTGTTTCTAATAAAGAGAATCGATGGTGCAACTTTCATATTTTTGATAAACTTGTAACAAGAGAGTGGATTATGTTTCAATGGAGGTTTGTTTTAATTCTTGAATTTAAAGGGTTTATTTCTTTTTGTGTATATTTATACCATCAAAAAAAATCATATAAAGTACTAGCTTGATACCCGCGACTTTGTACGCGTGGATTGAGGTTTTTTTAGACTCCCGCAGGAAATCTCTTATTTTCCGGGATAAAAAGTAGCTTATGTGCTATTGCAGTCTATAATCTAACTCTGTGCCAAATTTCAGCCAAATCGGTTCAGTCGTTGCAGCGTGATTGAGTAACAAACGTCCATACATCCATTCAAACTTTCGGATTTATAATATTAAATAATAGGATACAAGTGGTATAGCTATTGTAAACATTGTTTGAAATGTCTTCATAACTCTTTATAACTATCCGCGTTAAGTTAGGTTTTGAAAAATCCCTTTTGCTTTTCTGGGATAAAGTAGTTCAATGTCACTCTATAACTCCTCGATTCTTCTTTTTCTTCATCATCAACGGATAGACGTTCACTGCTGGACATAGGTCTCTTGCAAGTACCTCCACAGGCCTCGGTCTTGCGCCGCCTGAATCCAGCGGCTCCCTGAGACTCGTTCGATCGACTCATACAAAAAACTACATAGATCCGTATCTCCCTTGCTGCATGATTGAGGAAATACCCAACAAACAAACACTCTTTTGCATTTACAGTATCAGTTAGGGTATCAGCAACAATTTCGTTCGAGTGTTATAAACTAACAAACATTGTGTGATATGCAATAAAAGTTACTATTGGCTCTGAGTACACAATATATTCACGCCTCTTATGGAAAGCGTGAGAGAAGCTGAATACATATTTTATCAGAAATAACACATATTTCACAATCAAATTCACGTCGTCGATCGTATTTTCGATTTTACTTTATACTTCTTTCCTTCATTTCGTTCGCTCTGCCGTCGGATACTAAAAGGCGTAAAGTGAAAAATCCTAACTTTGAGTCATGGAGTCAAAAGGACTAAAAAAGGATCATTAGCCAAGATGAATCCAGTGGCTCCCTGCGACTCGCTTGATGTCGTCGGTCCACCTGGTGGGGGGTCTGCCAACACTGCGCTTCCGGTGCGGGGTCGCCACTCCAGCACCTTGGGACCCCATCGACCATCAGCTCTTCGAACTATGTGCCCCGCACATTTCCACTTCAGTTTCGCGACTCGCTGAGCTATGTCAGAGCTTCTAGATTCAGGCGGCGCAAGACCGAGACCTGTGGAGGTCCATGCAGGAGACTTATGTCTAGCAGTGGACGTCTCTAAGTTGACAAAGAAGAAGAAGAAGAAGCCAAGCTGAAGATGACTAATATCCTCCTATCCCCTCCGAATACGCGGAAAGCTTGTGCCAGGAGTGTGTACGACAATAGTGCAACGGGTGGGGTTCGAACCTGCGACCTTTCAGTTTTCAGTCCGCACCTTTAACCGTTGAGCTATTGAGGCTATCATTGCACGCAGTTTTTCGGTCTCTGAACTTATACACAGCTTCCCTGTTCAAGAAACGTGAAAACAGAAAATTATTACGTAAATTTTCCGATTCCCTATTAAATTCGAAGCCGTAAAGCAGTAATAATTTTGGATTTCTGGAATTGCAACAGTAAAAGTTACAATATTAATTTTCCCGATGTGCAACGTGGTAAGTACCTACCAAGATTTCTCTCGGGCTTTACCAATATCGGATCGTAAATTTATTGTCGCTGCATTCTTATTTCTCCGAGAGAAACCTAGAAATGTAAAAATGATTACGGAAATAGTTCCGGAATTCCACTTATAAGTCAAATACCAAATTCAAGTTCTCAAGATCTCGAATTTAGTCTTATAATGAAATTCATCTTCAATCTTTTGATCCCTTCGATTCGATTGTTAATATACTTGGATGGTATCTGTCGTTAACACCTCAATAGCCGAACGGTTAAAGGTGACAGGTCGCAAGTTTGAATTCCACCCGTTGCACTATTGTCGTACCCACTCCTAGCACAAGCTTCCCGCTTATTTGGAGGGGATAGGAGGATATTAGTCAACTTCAGCTTGGCTAATGTTATTTAAAAAAAAATGTCCGTCAAAATAAGTTCTCAAACACCTGACACGAGTGGGTATATTTTCAGTGCAAGATGTAACCTCACACCCTCTCCCACTGCTAAAGGTCACTGGAAGAGATTTCTTATAGAGACTAGTGGTTCGCCCCGAACTGAGACCTCGCGATATCCCATAATTCCCAAAAGTTTTAATTATATATTGTAATAATTAACTTTTAACATTAGACGCAATAAAAAAAATAATAGTTGACATAAAACTGTTTTACTGACACAGCGCCATCTATAGTGAAGCATTATAGTGAAGCTATTAGCTTCACAATAATGCTAATAGATGGCGCATTAAAATTAAATAATTTCGTTTCTTTATAACATTTATCTAATTTTAGTATTTGTTGTTCAAGTACAGGATATAACTGAATTTTCAACCAAGTTTCACGTTCTAATATTCAGTAATTCTTGACATATGGCTCAAATTAAAATCTCCACTTTGAAACCCCCCCATTTGGTCAATTTTTAGGGAAAAATTAAAAAAAATATATTTTTGTACTCTGTTCAAAGTCGTCTTTAAAAAGATATATCGCAAGTCTATGTAGAGCAACAAACAAGATTTTACTTCAAATACGCTTCTATGAGAGCCCCCCTGAAATAAAGCTTTTTATATTTTTTTATACAATGTTCGGCTGAAGGCCATCAGTTTACATATTATATTTAAATTTGAAGTAATTACGTTCAGTAATTCAGAAGTTATAGGGCTCTGACAGACATTTAGACGAACACACTTCTCTGTCTAGTAGGCAAGCGCCCTAGTTGACTCAGAGAACTTCGCTTCGCTCGTTCAATAATTTTCCGTGTTCACTATACTTTCTTTTTTTCTCGTTGTATATACCTACTAGTTGATGCCCGCGACTTCGTTCGCGTGCACTGGGGTTTTTTATTCCCGCGGGAACTCTCTCATTTTCCGGAATAAAAAGTAGCCTATATGTTATTCCAGACTATGATCTACTTCTGTGCCAAATTTCAGCAGAATCAGTTCAGTCGTTGCGACGTGATTGAGTAACAAACAACCAAACATCCACACTTTCACATTTATAATATTAGTAGGAAAGATAGTAGGATGTTATTTGGTACAAAATAAATAAAAATAAAATACATTTTTGCTTATTTCTATACAAGCAAAAATATATTTTATTTATTTTGTAACAAACAACATGACAAGAGACAAGATACCCTTTGACAGAGATCTCACTTGACGGTCACGGTAAGTGCACTTACCGTCATGACGATGCAGTCTAAGATAGTAGCGGGCTAACTTGGAAGAGGTATAGCAGTGTAAATTCAACCCACACCCCTAATCGGTTTCCACACGCCATCGTGCCGGAACGCTAGATCGCTTGTCGGCACGTCTTTGACGGTAGGGTGGTAACTTTAGAAATTACAAATTACCAAATTGCCCCCGCCAGGAATCGAATCGCTTATTTCTCATAGGTG
Source organism: Hipparchia semele (assembly GCA_933228805.2). Taxonomy (NCBI): domain Eukaryota; kingdom Metazoa; phylum Arthropoda; class Insecta; order Lepidoptera; family Nymphalidae; genus Hipparchia; species Hipparchia semele. The sequence continues at coordinate 5,709,906 of OW121721.1, read as the reverse complement.
AGAACTTATTTTTCACGAACACTGTTTCAGTTTTCAGATTTTATATGAGGCTGCATTTCTTGACGGTACGTTTTGTTTGACCCACTCTATTATGCAAACACAATATTCTTTCGAACACACATAACGGCGGTAGCACAAAAGAACAGACGCTGCTCATTGCTGCGAGTATGCGGTATAGAAAAAGAGCAATCTATCAGGATTACGTATTCATCCACATCGGAACATCACACGCGCGATTAACATCGTGTTCCATACGATCCGTCAAATGCTGGATCAGAGAGACAATAACCATTGTATCCACTGAGCTCGTATGAAGCCGTATAATATGATGAAGTGTTTGATTGAATCTACAGCGTGCATCCCGCATTCATAATTTTATTAGGCTGTATTCTAAAATGTATGAGTTACACTTTTGGTCACTTTTTTACCGTTACGAAGGTCACATACGATCAAAATTGCCGTCAAGCTCAACAAGTTGCTTGGATCCAATCTGCTTTGCATCAGCTGTCCACAAGATAGATAAGCTACATTTGTAACATTTTTTGTTTTGAAGGGAACTTACTGCTGAGTTTCTTGCCGGCTCTTCTCAGCAGAATCAGCATTCCAAAAAGCTGGTAGATTCTCGACTTGTCATAAGAGCCACAAGTTGGCCTACATGAAATAAATAATTTTGAGTTTTAAGTTTGAGTAAAAAGGATCGATAGGTACCTGAGAAGTATCGATATTTTTGGTTCGATACCTAGGAAATTTCCAGAAATGCTGTACCACTCTATCGAGAGAGATAATGCTATACATCAGAAAGAGAATAATATAGACTCGAAACTTTTATCTCATCACTAGTTTTCACACAAATATATTTAAAAATTAACGAAGCAGTAATAAGTTTGTATAATCTGTTTAGTTAATTATTAAATAATTAAGTACTTTAAATCTTTTGTGGTACAGCTAAGATCTTAGAAAGGTCTTAAGAAGAATAGACGATGAATAACATTCGAAGTTGACCGACTGTGTCACCCCGTTTAAGGATGTTTATGTATGAAGTTTGTTCCGGACTTTCAAGAGACTTTATGCCGGCTTTGGACGTTGGGACTCGGGATCCTCTGGGAAATCTAACAGTCTTGGATCTGCAATGTAATCTGATGGACAATATTCCAGCTAACTTATTTGTTTGACACAATGAAAATAAATGAAACGAGCCACAGAGCGTATGAAGTGAACACTATAATCAACTACAGTTGCATTTTTGCGTGAAGTTAAGTTTTAAAAATCTCGTGAGAAACCTCTATTTTTAGCCCCTGATCGAAGAAGTGGGGTGTTATAAGCTTGACGTGTGTATCTGTCTCTTCCCTCTTGGCTCTCTAAGGAGTGAACCGATTTTTGTGCGGTTTTTTCTGTTTAAAAGCTAACGTAATCGAGATGGATTTATGAAGATCTCAGGCTCAGGCGTTGGAAAATCATCAGCTAATATCCCACTTGATTAAAGTTAAGTTACTTGATTAAACTTTCACTGGTGCGATTGGGTGTACTACTGTTTCTTTGGATTATTTCCAAGGCTTGGTGACCTTTTAAACTGACCTTTAAAACTGGGTGACAGGATGTCAGGCATATTCTACAGTCCTAAATTCGGCCATAGATTCACGTATCGGGGTGTTTTTAAAACATTTGTTCCTAGATAAAAAGTACTCTTCAGGCCCACTACTTTACTCATGAATATCACGTCGATGCGTTTGCTCCGTTACTGCGTGATTCAAGGACACAAGTATAAATTTCATAGTATCTATTTCTAGTACTAGTATACATAGTCGCAATGGAGTTATAGCAACTGCAATTGAACTCCATCCAAACTAAAATGTTGCAGTCGGCTTATAGTCCGTCTGTTTAGACACTCTTGAAAAAACCTATAAAATAACCCTTACTGTATAGTTTTCTTAGGATACGTTTTCATAACAGCGTAGACTTGATACGTTTCCGAAGTATGTGCTTTCTCATTTTTGGGTCATTATTATGCAAAGCACAGTTCGAGCAGCCGTGGCAAGTTGCCAGCGACATAAGCGCGCATTCTGAGCTTAGTGCAGACGATGGAAAACTGCAATTTAGTTGCCAGTGTTTGTTTTGTTAGCAATGATCGCGCGGAGTGCGAGCACGTGCCGCCAGCTTTATTGATGCACTTCAAGCGCTGTATGAATTATCAAATCCTCATAAGAAAACGCATAAATTACGGAACGACCATCGAACTATAACGCAAGAAGGGTAGATTCAGTGATAATCCATTTTTAGAAATTAAGGCCGCATTATCGTCGCGTTAGTACGACGAGCTTTTTGTAGAAAAGTTCTATATCTGTACGCCAAATGCATTTTAGATTACCTGCTAAAGTAATGATACTAGAAAGTCTATAAAATTAAATGCTTAACCGGCACTTATTAGTATTCCATTTAATTACTTTGAAACGATAGAAGTACGTTACATACAGAGATTAAAGTCAAATTCATTCCAACCATAAGGATAATTGCAGTTCATAAGTTATTCACGTGTCTAAGAAGTTAGTTGGGTAAGAGTCTAGTCAGACGGACCATACCATAACTGCACTACAGCGGCAAGTCTCGCAGCAAGTACCTGAAGTTGCGGTATCGCAGCCACAAATATATGATGAAGAAGTTGCAATGTAGTCCTTTTAAAATATATATCAAGAACTAGAGAGGTGAATTTAATCTATAAGGTCTAAAATATTCCGTTATGGTCACATATCAAGGGTGTTGTCACTAATTTAAAAAAACATTTATATAATAAATAATTCAATCAGCTTTGTTGCTCAATTTTAACTAAGTATACTTTTTTATTTTAAATAATAGCTCTGTACTGCACTTATACCTAATAAATAAAAATACCTAAGATGGAGCGATAGGTTGGAAACGTCGTGTGAATAAAACTTTGTCAAATTAAATACATACATAATGTAAAGTAATAAAGTTAACTTTTCAATTGATAATGATTGTGTGGGTTGATACTTTATTGCATATGTGCGTCGAAATACAACTTATTGTTCGGCATCATTTTTGCCGCTTAGTTGTGGTTGATGTGGCATGCCTAAAAGGACCCTAAGAGTGTTCCATCGTAGCATGTTAGCTTAAGCACTATGTAAGTTTGATGGTAGTTGCTTTATCATAATTAAGATTATTATAATATCTTGTAACATCCTGAGATCATTAATGAATCCTACTAATATTATAAATGCAAAAGTTTGGATGTATGGATGGATTTTCAACCGGTAGATGTCCACTGCTAGACAAAGGTCTTTTTTATGGACTTCCACAGGCATCAGTCGTCCGCCGCCTGAATCCAGCGGCTTCCTGCGACTCATTTGATGTCGTCGGTCCACCTAGTGGGAAGATGGTATGAAGTAAATAAGCATTAAAAAAGTACTTTTGCATGAATAAAACTAAAAACAGTAATTATTTCCAAACACAGCTTTGAAACGTGAGAAACCACGCTACTGTAGACTGAAACCTCAAAGCGTAACTTCATAGGAAATTAAAAAGGAAAATTGAAAATAAGAAATAATGAAAGCAGTCGAATACACATTAACTCAATTTTCAATACCTTTCGTGGAAAAGAGGTTGATTAAAACATTCTGTGAACAGAAATAGACTACGTATACGTAGATTTTTTTTAATACTCCTTGAATATACTACAAATGATATTTTGCTGAATTTATTTTCATAAAATCAAGTAGCGTGTAGATAAAATGAAACGGCTAATAAATTCTTACAATGTCAAGTAAGCCAACTAAATTGCGGAGTATATTATAGGCATAGTAACTTAAAATGAAAAATGAAAATTGGTTGGATAAGATGTGCACAATTTCAAGTTGGACAACTAAATTGCAGAGAATACAATAGACATAGTAACTTAGTTGGCTAAGATGTGTGTGCTACAATAAATCACTATACCTATTAGTATACTTTGCGATTTCGTTGTCCAACTTAAAATTGTAAGAGTACCCGCAGATTTACAATTTCAAGTTAGACAACAAAATCTCAACGTATAAAAACTAGAAGACAAGGATGGCGATTCTAGTCTACAAGTACGAGTAGCTCTTCCTGGCTAGTTTTCTTTACATTAAAAAGTTGGAATTGAATGAGGTGCTCACGGAGCATCTTTAACTTTACACTTATCTTGCAAACATGATGAAAGCAGCCATTTATTATTGAAGTCTCGCTTTGCACTTTTGAAAACTTGCTCTACTCTAAATTAATTAGAGATTTAAGATTAAAAATAAATAAACTAAGTTTTAATTTTAGAAATAGTTTTGTTATAATTAAAATTGTTGTAAATATTGTTATTAAATATTTAATAAACAAAAAAAAATATTATGTATAAAATAACTTCTACAGTAAATACTAATTCGAACACAGAGTTCCCGCGGGATTTTGAAAACTAATTCTACGCGAGCGAAGCCGCGAGCATCAACTAGTTGAGTATAAAAGCTAAAAGATTTTAGAGAAGCCAAACCTTGCCGAAAACACACCGAAAAAGTTCAAGTTTCTGCCTATCAGAACCATCCTAATTGTACAGAATCTGACGATGTCAACAGAATAGTTTCTAGGACAGGCAATACTGTGAACAATTGCTGGAATATAAAACAAAACTCTGGCCCCGGGGGGCTCGTTTACCTCTCTAATTACCTTATTTACCCACCTCTATCCTTTCTCTAAGGCCCTATTTTCTGACCCTTTGTTTTGTTTGTTCAGTATATGCGTCATTAAGAGCATAATTAATAGCGCTTGCATATAACTATTTACTATTCATAAAGTTTTGTTTATTTATATTATAAACATAATTATCATGAATTTATAATTCATTATAACCATTATTTCTGTACAAATTATTAATAAAAAAATTGAAATGTCTGTTTGTCATTTCTAGATAACTATCTCATATAGGTAGAACATAATATGATTGAACGAGCGAAGCGAGTTCTCTGTGTCAACTAGTTATTTGAACGATAGCAGCATAACCTGAACAATGAACAAACGTTTTTAAATTATTATGCCTATCTCTTTGTTTGTACGAGTTATAATCTTTGGAACGGCTGAATTGATTTTGACGGAATTTTAAAAGGCAGGTAAAAGATTAAGATAAGATAAGATACAAGGAGTAACTAGAGTTCTGTTTTATTTTAAGTTACTTAACACCGATGTCTTAACACCGATTCGATCTTGGAGAAAACCATAGAGAAAGCTCGCTTTCTACAGATGGGCATAGGCTTCTTTTTAACCCCCAACGGAATAAGAGGGGTGTAATAAAATTGACGTATATATCTGTGTGTATGTGTATTTTCCCTCGTCACTTCGGTTGCGGTGCGATGCGGTTTTGTCTCTTTGAAGCTGAGGACATAGGTATTTCTTCTTCTTCTTCTTATTCATCAACCAATAGAGGTCCACAGCTAGACAAGGGTCCTTGCAGGACTTCCACTGCCACTCGGTCTTGCGCTGCCTGAATACAGCGGCTCCCTCCGACTCTTTTGATGTCGTCGGTCCACCCAGTGGGGTGTCTGCAACACTGCACTTCCCGGTGCGGGGCGCCACTCCAGCACTTTGGGACCCCAACGACCATCAGCTCTTCGGACTATATGCCCCTCCCATAGGTTGACGTCATCTATCGGTTGACAATGATCTTAAACTCACGTGAGGAAAGCCAAGGGTAGAATCTCATAGATAGTTAAGACAATATTATATTTCACAGTGAATTATTTTAACATCGAGAAAGCGCTTTGTTGCTCTTTCTCGATCGTTTTATTTGTACTTCGATTGTTCCGTTGCACTGTGAGAGAATGTTGGTTATCTATCGTATGATATATTGCTGTCGTATGGTATATCTGTAAAGCCGAATTTACACTGCGAAATTAGTGGCATGAAATTAGTTTCATGACATGAAATTAATGCATGCGTCATGAAATTAGAAGTTTACACGTGAAATTGTTGATGAAATTAATGTCATGAAACTAATTTCGCAGTGTAATTTTGTTCCGTAAGTATTTGGTCTAACTACGCCAATCACAGATCACAATGTGTGTCAATGTGTGTTTGTCCGTTCGTCTTTCCTTCAATCAACCAACGGAGTAACGGATCGACATGATTTAATAAATATACACTAGGCATAAGACATTAGAAATAATGTATAAAATATCCGTAATTTTATTGTCAAGTGTATTGTGCGAGAGAGAGGGAATGATAAACGTAATCTGGCTCTCAAGAATCAATAAACACGTTAAAAAACCTGACATCAAACGGACCGCAGCCTACTCGATCGGGAAACTGCTTTGCCGTCCTTTTATTTATTCATTCCATTTGTGTCCCATGATTGTTCCGCTGCACTGTGCGCCACAAGGCATATTGGATATCTGTCAGACGTCGGAAGATTTGCATACCGATTGTACTTCTACTGCATTCGGATTGCTATTATTTTCTTCAAATATGCTTCAAATACAGGATGATTTTTTTAAGTAGTGCACAAATTTTTTTTGGTGGTTCTATAACGTTAATAGAATATATTTCCATTAATAGCTTTGTACCTTTTTTGAAATATTTTTTTTTACCTTATCTGACCATAAAATAAGCAAATCATGGTCATGCTATTCGACCTAATCATCTGTTTAAAAGTCTCTTTGGTAAAAAAGGTTAAGTAAAGCGATTAAGCGTTCCGGTACGATGGCGTGTAGAAACCGATTAGGGGTATAAGTACACTGCCTAAAAAATATAGACTTTAGTAGACTTTAGTACGAGTACTACGTTGTATTTTTGTTCTATTTTTTTATAGAAAGGCTTGCGCTTTACGAAAATCAATGATAGAAAGAACTGATGAGCTTGGAATACGCTTAAAAATGCCTGTTGTACTATTAGCTACATTTTGCCTGCGACTTTTGTTAAGTTTTGAAAATTCTCCCTCAATTTTTCAATTACTTTTTAAAACTATAATAATAAGAAGAAATCACTATTAGTGATAAGGTTACTTTTTGTGTTACACTATCTATTAACTTATATTTATGTTTTGTTCTTTTTTTCATGCAACAAAGTTGTATAATAAAATAAATTAATAGATAATAAAAATTTGTCTTATGACGTAAGCAAACACAGTTTTCCCTATTTTCTTTTTTGTATTTTCTAAACTAATGCACAATATTCCAACAGCCCGCACTAAGAACAAAGCGCGTGTTATGATATTATAGGCAAATTGTGGCTCGGGGCTGTTTCAGAGAACGTGAGATACTGCTGAGCTAATTATCTACCTGAGATACACTAACAACATCAATATAGAACCTTCAGGGCTTAGAAGTTGAGGTTGTAGGTAGGAAACGGAAGCAACAGCCGTAAGACGCACACACATATTTACATTTTAGTTAGCAGCGTCAGGCACATCGTAATTACGTGATTTCATGTCAGTGCCGACTTCTGTTGACCTGATGAGCATAACTTCTTCGATACGCCTTATACGTCCAAATCTTAGATTATATATTATACCTAATCAAAGGTCCAAATCTATGTCCATGTCAAACTTGGTATACGACCGCCTTTGCCTGTACTGCTATTTATTTATACGTTACCTCCGTTCGGACGGAATTATTAAAACCAAAGGAAACCGGTAAGTTGTGGAACACTCTTCCAGCAACCGTGTTTCCTGCCACCTATAATTTGAGTACCTTCAAGGCAAGAGTGAATAGACAAGCGCGCTCCAACTTAGACCTCATCACTGCTATCCAGTATTGATTGTTCTCAAGGGCAAGCCTATTTCGGATAAAAAAAGACAGCAACAGCAGCGATTTAGTTGCGATACAATCGCATTGTATCATTCAGCATCACTATTAACGCGCGACTGTATCGCGATCTTTTTGTGATTGTATCGCTCCTCAACCGCTGCAATAAGTCGAAGTGGGTGACCTCCCTAACCTAATACGTCATAATATTATGTTAAATATCCACTTATTAAATACAAACTCATATAGGTACCTATAAGAAAAATAAAAATGTTCGTCCAGTCTATCTCGGCAAAAGTTAATTAACTCTAAATTCAAACCGCGACCTAAACTTTTCGGTGGCTACAACTTGGAGCCTTTTCGAGAAGCCACGAGGCATCCCCTAAAAGGCATTTTCTTTAGTTAACTCATTAAAAACAAATTTCAGAAACCCTCACAGCGCTATATGGAACTTCATTATTACCTTTTATTTTCATGTTAAGAAAACATATTATGGAAGGTATTATGTTCCCATTATAACAGGGGTCCTTTCAGAGATGCTACAACAACAACCAGTACTGACGGTCATTACCGTTGTATGGAAGCGCGTAGTTCAGTTACACGTACGACCTGGTACATAGTGTATTATCTATGCGTACAACTAATATAGTATTAAATTAAAATATTTTTCCACGTCAAGCTTGGCAGGATATGTAGGTAGATATTTTAATCTTGAGACCTACCAAACATGTTGCATGTACCTACCAGCAAGAAAATAAGTGATTAAGACATCTTGGCTGTTGTTTAACGTGGTCCGTCTGACTGGACACATGCTGCAATAAAATATTATTCATTAGTAATATTTTCTAAAAATGATTGCATCAGTGTTTACGATTGCAATGATCTCTGATTGGCTGAATTTATGGCGTTCTTGATGCTTCAATGCCATTTAACCAATAGCGGAAATGTACCAGAAAATCAGATTTTATTACGATCGTTACACTGATGCAATAAATTTTAGAGAATACCACTACTAGTTGTCAAGATGGCAAGAAGCGCATTGTAAAGAAAATAATATGTAAATTGAACAATCAACTTCCTTTGTTAAAAAGCGCGGGCTAAAAAGAGAAGTTTTAATTGAACTTGCTCTTCTTGTAAAAGCTTTTACGGCGAATAAAAGTAAAAGTTTAATGTTCGCGTCTGTACATACTGTACAATAATTTTATGTAGCACATATTATGATATTGTGTATATCTGTATTATAATTTATCTCACAGTATATTTTTGTACTAAAAGAAATCCTCTTCTTAGTCTATTACTATTATATTCATCTTTTTCTGTAATTTCTTATATTCAGTGAGCTGTACAATAAAAGTATATTCTTAAATTAACTCAAACTTCTTCGGCAGATCATCTTCTGGGTCTGGGGATTAACAAAATGTCCCTATAAGAGACCTATTTTAGAAGAAAAAGAAACTCCTTTTATGATTAACTATCAAAATACATTAGTAGTTAACTTTATTATTGTTAAAGAAATAATCAAGTCTTACTGGGTTACAGATATCTTCTATCTAATCCAAATATATAAAAGGCAAAGGTGACTAACTGACTGACTGATCTATCAACGCACAGCTCAAACCACTGGACGGATCGGGATAAAATTCGGCATACAGATAGACGATGACTATTACGACGTAGGCATCCGCTAAGAAAAGATTTCTGAAAATTCAACCCCTAAGGGGATAAAATAGGGGTTTGCAAAATCAAACTTAACGTGAGCGAAGCCGCGGGCAAAAGCTAGTTAAGAAATGAATTTTATTTGACAGCGTTACAGTTCAGTAGGAGAACCACACTAATAGGAAGTATCTCTATGACCAGACATATACTCGTATTATGACCATAGTCTTCGATAATTGAACTGAAAACGAATAATTGGCGACTACACACGTACCCACACCGCACAACATTCTCGACTAAACACATTTACCAGCTCGCTCGCGCAAATATCCCTCTGTACGTGCTCATGCCAAACAACACTAATTGCTTTAGATCCGATCACGTCCATCTACGATGTAAACTTGAAACTGTCGTTTGCTTTGTAGGTTTTATTGAGGGTTTTCCCAATCCTTTACAAAGTTTTGAATTATTAGGTAGCTATTAGCTGATGCCCGGAACTCCGTCCGCTTGGAGTACCTAATGTCTTTAAAAATCTCGTCAGAACCCTCTATTTTTCCGTAGGTACAGTAAAATTACCATTCTACGCGGGCATGATTTGTATAGTAATTAGATTAGTTTAGCTATACGTTTTATTGTAACATTTTCCTAGGTCTTAATAGAGAAAAATGGCGACAAAATTAACTAGTTGCTTGCGCAATTTTATTAAAAAAAAATAGGCATAATACATTAGAAATATGTATTTAATATTTAATAATTTAATTTTTTTATACTCACTTTATATAACCACTTTGGTCAAAATTATATAATGAGACCAAACATATACAATATCATAGAATGAGACTTGTACAATCATTAAAAATATTAGAATGTGCGAGAGAAAGGGATGCAAAAGGTTATATTTTTTTTTTTTTTAAAAAGAATATCAGCCAAGCTGAGCTTGACTGATGTTCTCCTTTCCCCTCCAAATAAGTGAAAACTTGTGTTGGGAGTGGGTACGACAATAGTGCAACGGGTGGGATTCGAACCTGCGACCTTTCAGTTTTGAGTCCGCACCTTTAACCATTGGGCTATTGAGGCTTTATATATTATATTATATTATATTCTATTATATTATATTATATATATGTAAGGTATGGCTCTTAACAAAACGGATTTCACATAGTAGATTGAATTCAAAACTTTGATATTTTGGCAGATTTTCAATACAAAAACGATCAAAATATCAAACTTACGCTCGGATAAGATATAGTTTGCGTTGGTGAAATCGGCACTAAGTGATACAAAGAACAATTTACTGAAAAGGTCCCCACCGTCTCAAGAGCCGCACTCCAATAAGCCTAAATTAAAACCGAGCTCGTCCAGTAAATATAACAATTTGTTGACACTCGTGGTCGTCTGAAGGATTACGAAAGGTCCTCAGGCCGACTGAGAACGTTTACAAAGCCATCCTCGAACGATATCAGAGATCTTATTACATTTCAGTTTCATCCTTCCAGCTTTAATTTTCGAGGAACTTAAAAGAAAAATAGTGAAAACATGAAAATAGTTTAAGAACTAGGAAGTACCTAGCGCATTCTGTTCGTATAAATTATAGCCCATGTCTGATGTCACCATAATGAGGAAAAGGTGGGATCGATTGAAACTTCATTTTTTTTTTTCATATGAATAGCGGGCAAACGAGCAGGCGGGTCACCCGATGTTAAGTGGTTACCGCCGCCCATAAACACTTGTGGTGTAGTACCAGAGGCACCACCAATGCGTTGCCGGCTTTTCAAGAATTTATTGGTCTTGAATAACCCCATATTGTAATTAAGTGGGAACACTGTCGAAGGGAGTCGATTCCACAACTTGGTGAAATTGCGGTGCGGTTGTAGTTTGGTTGTAGGAGTAAGAGGGTGGGTTTATTCATCAAAATCGGCTCAGTAGTTTAGTTGCTATGGTGAAACATACGTAAATAGACACATACATACATACATATGTTCCTTTTGGCTTTGCCGTACATATTTGGATAATAAAGCTTCAGGCATTATCGTTTTTTAAAAACCTCCCAATTTTATAAATGCGAAAGCGTATTTTTTTTTGGTTTGTTGGTTTTTCCTTCAACCTCTCGACAATAAACTGACACGATTTAAGAATTGAGGTGCGAAAGAGTCACATATAGGCTACCGTTTATCGGGAAAAACAAAGCATTCCTGTGGGATTTCAAAAAATGGACAAAGTCGTGGATAAAAGGTTGTAATTCAATAAAAAATAATAATAACATAGAAATAAAAGAACGAAACGTTCGCCTAAATTCCCTAAAAAGAAAACTTTTACAGAACTCTTTTATAGATGTTCGTAAAGTATTTTCCTAGGACTAGCGCAAACTCTTCCGTATGCACACAGTGGCACGCTCAATCAGTTCTCAAAGAAGGTAAAGGCAGCGGATGTTGCAGATCAAAGGCGATGCCGTCACTCGTTACCTCATATACGTACCTATACCCACTCACCTGTGTATCGCGCACCGAGCTGCTTGTACATTCAACTCAACACGAATACAACTATAAATCTACCAGTGGTTCGACCCGAACTGAGACCTCGCGGTATCTCATAATTCTGTTTTACCGATGGCAAATACAGCGCCATCTGTTAGCATCTATTGTGAAGCTATAGAATCTATTAGCATCAAAAGTTAATCAAATCAAGTACAATCAAATATATTATATTATATTTGATTGTACTTGATAAATATCCAATACACTACAAAGATAGTAATGGTAACGCCAGAACACAGTCAAAAGAACATGGAAGCAAAAGAAATAAGACGAAGAACAAAGCAGTTTCTCAACCGACAAGAATTCTCTTTTGAAATATGTTGTATTTTCGTTGAAAAATGCAATAGTCTCTCAACAAAACGTCTTTTAAAATAATGACTCATTGCGTTCGATAACAAAATAATCTATACTTTTATAATAAAGAGGGAGAGCGAATTTTGTGAGTTTGTATGTATGTCCGGAGCAAACTTTGGAACCACCGCACCTATTTCAAAAATTCTTTTACCAATTCAAAGGTACATTATTCCAGATGGTTATAGGCTATATATTACGCACATAAAGTATTATGGCTAGATATTATGTGCAAATTTGTTAAGGAAGTCGGAAATTTTTTTGACTCTTAAACGTTTTCAAGGCGTGCGCTGGATACTGTTATTGGATGAAAATGATGTACCTATGGGTGAATTGTTCCTCTTAAAAAGTTCTAAAAAAAAGTCCGCGATAGCATATGTCTATATTCTAAGGATAACTTACAGTGACCATTTCTATCTTTCAAATTTTGATTAAAAATAATGAATTATTTTCGAAGCTTCTTTAACCGATGTGATGTCAATCTATATCTAAATAAATATGTTTACTATCGTAAGTATTTAATTTAGAACATATTTTCCCTTTACACTATACAATTTAAATAAATATCATAGGAGTTATCGGAAAATTATTATTTCCGCGCGACAAAATAATAAAATAATGTCGGCCGGCGGGCGGGGCGGTGCACGGGGGCGGGTTTCGGCGCGGGAGATTCTCTGGTTCCTGTGGTGATCTTATTTACAATCGTCTCCTATAAGAAGCTATCAGTCCCGTAAAAACAAATATTTAAATTTTCAACCCGGACGAAGTCGGCGCGGGCTTCTAGTAGATTATAAAGCCTGGCGTCGATTATAGATGCAACGCCTCGATGTGCGGTCATAATCAAGTCTTTGTTCAGTAATAACTAATTACGAGAAGTCATCAATATTAAGTAGGTCGTGCTAGTGGATGATGGATACAAATAACCGTTGCTACTCCAAATTGGAGGTTTGATTGCGAGGAAGAAAAAAGAGTCAAGTGCCAAAATAATGGATACACGATATACTATCTAATCAAGAAATATATAGGTACAGCGAGTATAACGAATTGTTTACATATCTTAACAATGTCACAAAAACGTTAAAAACTTCACGGTATGCATCCGCTTTCTGTTTCATTTTATCCACTGCTTCTTTTTCATATGCCTTTTCTCTTATTCATTGTTAAACTTGTGCACGCCATTTTTCTCACTCTTGCGCGAGTGTTTTTTTTTTTTAAATTTTCCCACAGTTGTTTACTAAAGTTTCTTTTTCCAGTGCGTGGTCTCCATTCGAGTAGCAATTGGTCCATCAATCGTACATACATGCCTCGCTCTATTTTCATTTGTTTCATTTAATAGTAATTAATGTATCGTTAACGATTTATTGCATATTTATTCGACTCGGATAAATACCCAATAAACGGTTAAGTGGAGCCAAGCCTAGTCGACGCTAGTCTTAACAAGTTTTTATTTGATATTGAATTTAATAAAGTGCCTTGATGTACGTTTACATTGTTTATTACAAGTTTCTTGTACCGTCTACTTTCTTCATAATAACTTATTTCTTGCTTAGAATTGTCACAGAATATGTACATAGCCGGCATTATGTAGTTTTAAACACAGTTTTCAAGCTATTTATTTCCATCAAATATAACGAAAAAAGTAAATCTTTACCACGGCAAACAAAGTTCGAGGAAGAATGTTCGATATCTTTTATATTTTTACTAGCTTTTGCCCCCGCGACTTCGTCCGCGTGGAATTAGATTTTGGGGTGGAATTTTCAAAAACTGTGACACACGTACTTCTTTATTTTTAACTGAAAGCTCAAATACCAACTTTGATGGAAACAGCTTGAAAAATGAAGGACTTTCACATAAACTTCCATCCCCTATTTAAACCCCTTAGGGGTGGAGTTTCCAATAATCCTTTCTTAGTGTGCGCCTACGTCATAAAAGGAACCAACTGTAAAAATTTCAAGTTTCTAGCTTCAGTAGGTTAGGCTGTGCGTTGATATCTCAGTCAGTCAGTCAGTCAGTCAGTCAGTCAGTCAGGACTTTGAATTTTATATATTTAGATATTGATATTTTTTATATTCTAACTTAGTAACTAGTTAGCAAGCTCGCTAGTAGATAGTAATGGATGGCGGCTATTAATAGAAATACACATCGATGAATCCACTAATTTATTTATTTTGTTATTGATATAATAATAACAATTTCTCTCTTTCTTTTCTTTCAAAGAAACTATCGACCAAAAAATCCTCAGTTGCTATATACAAGTACAACGGCAGTGGAGAAAATGTTAACAAGATTGTACTACGTGGAACGAACAAAATATTTCTTTGAATATTAAGTTTCAGAATAAAAGTCTAACGAAGTTTTCTTCATAACCCTTTTGCCTGTAAAAGTTTTCAATGAAAATATTTTTATTATAAAAGACTGAAGACCCAGAGATAATCCCGGATTGTATTATTGTAACAACAACTTTTGTAGGATTTCTATCATCCTTAATTAAATCAAAGCATCTTTGTGCAATAAAGGAGGTAATAAGTAAAAGCGGTCTACGGTCTTCATTTATCTCAATAAACAACAGAGATTTCCTTTGATTTTCTTGGACAATACTTATTGTTCCTTTGAATATTATATCTTTATCACGAGATTTTATTTTGGCCGCTTTTACTGTATCACGGGATACGGTAAATAAAATTCCTCATGCCTGTTTTGGCCAGTGGAGTTAGTATAAGATTTAATTATTTCTATTGATCGTACTGGTATTCGAGGATATTAGCGTCAAAGCAATGTGAACCTTAGCCCTTAACTATATTGATTTAAAGTCACAACCGATTTTAATTTGGAGCGTATCTGTATACGTAAAGGTATGAAACGTAACATAAAAAATGCGTGCACGAAATTGAGCTCTTGTTCAATGCTGTTACGGTTCATTTTAATTTGATGCTAAGGTTATCGAATACGATCAATCGAATTAAATCTTATACTAACCCTACAGTTTAGTTGGTACCAGAACAATTCCCTAAGTAAGGATGTTTGAGCTTTAAAAAACGCTCAAATCTAGCAATCAGGGTTTAAGTATTCCTCAAACGTGGAGAAAACAGCAGTTTTCTAAAATTTTGACATCGTCGGTGAAAACAAGTATCAATGTCTAAAGTTACTCTCTAAAGACAGCATCGAACAGTGTGTATGATGACATGGATTTGAAAAAACTGGATCGCTAACTATGTATTTATTAATTGATGATAGGCATAGAGACAGCTTGAAACCTGATAATGGACATAGGACTATAATCAAGGGAATCAAGGTATTCCATTGAACTATAATGATTAGAACAGAAGTTTCTAACAAAGTTTCGCTCCAAATGTATGTTCAAAATAACCAATGAATGTGTAAGTGTTCTTACACATACATTGGTTAATTAGCTTCTGAACTGGTACTGATAATTACATTTTCAATGGTTATTGTGACGTATTATGAGCGCTTATAACGTCAATGATATTACCAAATTAAATCAACGTGGGTAGAGTCATAGGCAACGTGTTTAGGTAGGTGCTATTGAGAGAATACGAGTAGTGAAACCCCTTGAAGAGTGTTGAACCAATATAATACGTTGTTCAGAGAGAACGAGCAATTAATAAACCGAGTCTACAAGCGTACCATGCACCATTTAGCTAGCTCTTTATAGGGCTGTGAGTAGACCTATTTGCATAAGTAACACTACACATTGCACTAAGATACTCGAGAGCACTGGGCATTAATGTAGACAGTAGACTGCTCAATATTACTGTGTTCCACATGTGTTCCACGCATTTTGACATAATAATATATGGACCTTCGGTGTAATGCAAAATTCACAAAAAAGTGTCCCGAGAAAACCTATAAGTATATGAGTGTACATGTGAACTGAAATGAAATGAAATGAAATTTATATGTGTATTTTTATAAACAAACTAATACGTTTTAATTTATGTCTTAGAACATTATTATACAGCCTAATTTTGCTTGCAATAATTTGCTTCAACTGACGCTCGATTGGAAACATTTTTCGCGTTTTGGATTTCTTTCCGTTCGGACAATTTTTAGCGCTGCCCGAAAATACGCCGCCGATACGCGTAAATACGGTCACTTTTTTAACTTTTGTTCATGGAATAAGTACATAAAAAGTGGATAGCAAAAATAACATAAAATGTAGTCATTGCAGATAAGTATAAAAAGATTTCCAAAGCTTACCTACATAAAGAGAAAATATCGCGCGGAAACTAGTGCCTTGGGTGTACTAATTATCACATGAATTTTACCGAACGTCCGCTCCGGGATTTGCTCCAAGATTGCGCTTTGGTAAGCGGTAAAATACAAAAATGTTCACTTGTACTAGTACGTAGATTATAAGTCGGTAAAAATAATACACTACCAGTGAAATAGTGAATAGGTACTGTTTTTCTTTTAATTCAATGGCAAGATAGTCTTTGACTGCACTCTCACCCGATGGTTAGTAACGATGTAGTCTAAGATGGTAACGGACTAACTTGGAAGGGGTATGGCAGTGCTCAACCGCACTGTTTCTACACGCCATCGTGCCGGAATTCTAAATCGCTTGGCGGCACGTCTTTAACGGTAGGGTTGTAACTAGCCACGGCCAAAGCCTCCCACCAGACAAAATCTTTCTTTAAAACTTTCGACTTTTCTATATTTTCGGCCAAGACGGAAAATCTTAACAGTGACAAGACTAGGCGCAGGAGGTATTATAATATTCTCTATTCCTTCTCATAAATGCTTTGGGATGGCAATATGGTACGGCAGGAGATAAGACGCAGGAGCGACTCAGACCAGTCATGGAGGTGAATCTAATAACGCCAACTTCCCAACTCCGAATTACTACTGAGTTGACAGAAAAATTCAGTAACTCGTGCCTAATACGCACCGCAATCTTCCGGCTTTCGTTTTTCCAACTAACTATAATGTTAGTTGGAAAATTTGTTAATGTCACTCTTTAAATCAAGAGTGAATAAGCATCTTCTAGGCAAGCGCGCACCATCTTAGGCTGTGTCTTTACTTACCATCAGGTTAGATCGCAGTCAAGTCTATTTATTTAAAAACTATTTTTTGCTGTCCTTACCCAAGACCCAGAATCTTGTGATCTTATGAGGACCCCCCACTTCGTGGACCAAAGACATCAGACGAGTCGGAGCTGGATAAAGATGGCTCAAGATCTAGGCCTGTATAAGTTCTATAGAGCGTGCTTTGCCTTAGTTCGGACTTAAGAAAAAGTTAAAATTAGACACAAATACGCTCTGAGATAAATCTGTCTCGTTTAAGAGCCTACAGTATGCCAGCGTGCCACGTTTGATCGTCCATATCAATAAAAATATTGAATCAATAATATTGAAAGAAATATATAGTAAAGTTGACGATATAGACTGAATGTTGTATTAAGTGAAAACACGATTACTAAAAATTTTCTCGATAGAAAAAATTCACAAATTTCCCTCTGAATTTTACAAATAAAACGCAGTAGTCAATGAATACTTTACCTATACTAATAAAACTTAAAATATATACTCAACTTAGTACAATAAGGGTCCTATACTATGTATTATTTAAAATTAAGTAATTTTTTCGTTATTAGAAATGAAATTCTGAAAAATATTGCGTGTGGGGCTGTGGGCCGACGGGCGACTCGTGTCCACCGCATGAATTCATTCACGCTCCGGCATTCGAACGGGGAACCCGCGTCGCTTGTTCTCCGCATACCTACCAGAATACGTATATTATCTAAGAAATTATAAGTGTAGTGAAATAGGAAATAAGCGGAATAAGAAAAATAAGACGAAATTGGAGAATAGAAAATGCTAAAAACATGAATTGCTTACTACAATAATAACTTTATTGGCTCTTGTCTGTGGAATAGGTACATAGTTTCATACACCTACCATCACTAAATATTAAGGTAGTTTTCCCAGTTAGTAGCCACAGTCACATTATTTTAGTAGTATAAACAAAAGACTAGTTATAGCCTATTTTGTTACAGAATGCAAATACATAGCTTCCTAAAGGTCTTCCTTAGGCTTCCTAAGTCTAAGACTAAGTCTAAGACTAAGTCTAAGTCTAAGACTAAGTCTAAGACTAAGTCTCGGTCTAAGACTAAGTCTAAGACTAGGTCTAAGACTAAGTCTAAGACTAGGTCTAAGACTAAGTCTAAGACTAAGTCTAAGACTAGGTCTAAGACTAAGTCTAAGACTAAGTCTAAGACTAAGTCTAAGACTAGGTCTAAGACTAGGTCTAAAACTAGGTCTAAGACTAAGTCTAAGACTAAGTCTAAGATTAAGTCTAAGACTAAGACTAAGACTAAGTCTAAGACTAAGTCTAAGACTAATTCTAAGACTATGGTCTAAGACTAAGTCTTAGACTAAGTATAACTCTGTCTAACACTAAGACTTAGACTTAGCCTTAGACTTAGACTTAGTGTGAGACTTAGACTTAGACTTAATCTTATACTTAGTCTTAAGTTTAAGTTCAAATCTAAGTCTTACTCTAACACTAAGACTAAGTCTAAGTCTAAAACTAAGATTAAGTCTAAGTCTAAGACTTAGTCTTAGCTTAGACTTATACTTAGACTTAAAAAGACTTAGTTTTAGTCTTAGACTTAGTCTTAGACTTAGTCTTAGACTTAGTCTTAGACCTAGTCTTAGTCTTAGTCTAAGACTAAGTCTAAGGCTAAGTCTTAGGCTAAGTCTAAGTCTAAGACTTAGTCTTAGACTTAGTCTTAGTCTTAGTCTTAGACTTAATCTTAGACTTAGTCTTAGACTTAGTCTTAGACCTAGTTTTAGACCTAGTCTTAGACCTAGTCTTAGACTTAGTCTTAGACTTAGTCTTAGACCTAGTCTTAGACTTAGTCTTAGACTTAGTCTTAGACCTAGTCTTAGACTTAGTCTTAGACCTAGTCTTAGACTTAGTCTTAGACCTAGACTTAGTCTTTGCTTATACTTAGACTTAGTCTTTGACTTAAACTTAGACTTAGTCTTAGTGTTCGACTTAGTCTAAGTCTAATTCTAAGTCTTAGTTATTAACAATATATAATAATATTACTTTCATTTTATTTCCATACCTATGTACTATGCACTAGAGGTTCGTTAAATGTATCATATACCCTATCGTACGGCGCGTGACCCCTGCCGCGTGATGAACTCGTGCGAGTGAGATAGCTGCAACTACGCGGTGTGGGCGGCTGCACGCTGGGTAGTGAGGCGGGGGCAAAATTTGGATTTCAGCTGGCATACTGTAAGCTCTTAACACTATCTTGAATCTGAGCAAAGTAAAAATGCGGTTTATAGATTAAACTTCTGTTTTCACTGTGCACCTAACTTGCACCGAATCGTTAGGCTTTTGAGGCTTCATAATAATTGTTGTAATTTGTTTCTACAACAACCGTGGCAGTGTGTCTCTATTTCATACATCATTATAACCTCAATTTTAGAGTTCTAACCTCTTTTGCCTTATTTATATTAATTTCGCTTTAATATTAAATTTCCTTTGACAAATGCAGTGGACTATCAATATAAGTGAAATTAATTCAGTAGCTTAAACTGTAATATCCATTAAAACGAATATCAGATTTCGCTTTAAATATTCAACGTGCGATTTATGTTCAACCATCATTCCATAATATGGGAGTAAATTAATTCTTAATCGTGCCTCTACGATTAAACGTTATTTTCACAAAATCAAATTAAGTATAAACAATAATAATTAATTATTGTACTTTATATGTAGATATATCAGATTTTAAATTGAATTTTTAAATAACTTATGTTATGATAACTTAAATAAATTAAGCATACTTAGACTCGCTCAATTAAAAAAAGTTTTAAGACTAAGAAGTTGTTTTGTGTAAGAATACAGATAATTCTGGTCATAATCAAGGAAGTCTTTGTTTCCATTTTAATTCATTCGGAACCCTCTGTTAGACTCAACAGTCTTGGCAGAATAATTGCAATCCATCTGCCACTTATTCTGATGTCTTTGCTTAACCCTTCAATTAGCAGTAAGTAGGTGTTAAATGAATACTAGTGTAGGAGGCAGACTGTCCACATTACATTCTCAAGATTGTCCTCATAGACCCCCTCACATTTATAAGTGACCGAAGAATGTGAATATATGTAACAATTGCTATAAAACTGATTGAAAAAGTAGATACAAATTACATATCACTAATTTCGCGGCTGACGTGTGGTTCAATTTGGCCGTAGTGTAACTGTTAACACGCTGAGGGCACGATTCCCGAGAGATGTGGGTTCGAATACAAACATAAACTTCTAAAATCATAACCCTACCTTATGGCTAAAAACTAGGTAAGTATGTACGACTGTTTTATTAAAGATTAGGTACATTTTTACGTGGTTAAAATCCACTTAAGAAAAATTCTACATTATTTTTCATGACATAATTTAAAGTTTTTGTTGGAAAGTGTAATTAATTTATACTAAAACTGCCTACATTATTAGAAGAGGGCTCAGCGGGCCGAGTGTCAGCAACAGTTAATTAACTTTGAGAGTAACTTTAAGGGTAAACGGAATTTTTTATCCTACAAAGGATCGCATACTCTTTGTAAACTCAAACACTCAAAATAAAGTATTGGGTTTCGCAGAGAGCTTTCCTCCTGCCTTTTTAACCTACTTTCAAAAAAGGAGGTTCTCAATTCGTCGGAAACTGTTTTTTTTTACTCCCCAATTACTCGAAGACGGCTGGACCGATTTCCCAGGTGGTCCCATTGTCATCAAGTCAGGATCTGAGGAAGGTGACCAAGACGTGAATTTTTGCATGGGTATAAGCTAGGACCTGAAAAGTGACATAGATTCCTTTTTTTTCCCACGAAAATCGAATAATTCTCATGAGACATTAAAAACTAAATCAATGCGGACGAAGTCGCGGGCATCAGCCAGTAAGCAAATAAAAGCAAGACAAGAAGTTTGCTTTATCAAACTTCAGTGACAGTCAATTGACTTCAATAACTTGTCAATGGGGCTATTTTATCAGTTTAACTGTTACAGTTGTTATAGACTTTATCCCATTGGACAGGGACCGTGCCGCCCCGTAAGTAGGCCACTTTAGTGACTGCAAACTAGGGGTGGCATGCAACGTACGGCGTCTACACTAATTACATTGGCTAGCTTACTCACATTAATACCGTTCTATACGGGCATTGCCCGTTAGCTTACAAGAAAGCTCGTAAGCTAGCAAGAATTTTATAGACAATAAATATCTGAAGTAGACAGTGCATTATTAATAATTTAAGCGGAGGGTATCTCTAGTAAAAACGAAGTTTGATTCTTTGAATATGCTACAGGGAACATGGGTATAGCAAGGATTATTTTGTGGGAATGGGCGTGAAGTTCTATGATAAAATTCACCTTAAATTAAAAGTACCTATACTTATGAAAAAAGCATAATATTATACAAACCAGCAGTTAAAGATTATTATTATAAATGATTAAAATTAAAAAGCGTGGTTTTCACTTTTTCCAACACTTCATGAAATTACAAGAACTGTTAACTATACACATTACACAATAGGATAATATTTGTATAATTATAATTGATATTAGTACCTATTCTTCTTAAAATCGGTAGGTACATTGTATTTGTAATGCTACTTACTGTTAGTTACTACGTTCTTGGATACAAATCAGAGCACAATAATGTTCAGGAATATAATAATATTAATTCTGAGAATATTTTCATGTAATTTGATATCTACACGAACCAAGTCGAGCGCTCCAGTTGGAGCTTTCTCGCTATTATACAATATTAATTTCCTTGTCATATATCTAGCGGTATTCTAATTAAGGATATGATGTATTGTCGTCGCTATTATTCTCAAACAACGATATCTCAAATTCACATCTTTATTTAAAGCTAGTTGATGCCCGCGACTTCGTTCGCGCGGATTGAGATTTTTTAATTCCCGCGGAAACTCTCTTATTTTCCGAAATAAAAGGTAGCTTACGTCCTTTTTTTTAAATATATTTTTAGCGAGCAAAAGTGCAGGCGGGTCACCTGATGTTAAGTGATTACCGCCGCCCATGAACATTTGTAGTAGCTGAGGCGTTGCCACCATGTTGTAATTTAGTGGGAACACGGTCGCAAGAAGTTGGTTCCACAGTTTCAAAGTGCGTGGAACAAAAAATCTGGCACATCGGACGGTCGAAGTGCTCCAGGCACCCAGGTGGTGAGGGTGAAATTGTGTTTGGTAGCGAGCGGTACAGTTATTATATAGAAGAGAGAGGGTGGAATAAGGTCAAATAGCTCTTCAGAACACTCCCCGTTGTATAGCCGATAGAATACGCAAAGAGAGCTTACATCTCTGCGGTGCTCCAGGCTTTCCAACGAGTTGAGTTTTATTCTGAAGTAAAACCTATTACATAGTGAAGTTTCATCAAAATCCGTTCATAGTTTTTGCGTGAAAGAGTAACAAACATGCATCCTCATAAACTTTCCCATTTATAATGTCAGTTGAAGACCCTAAGTATAGTTAGAACTCTAACAAGCGTACTTTATTTAAGCGCTAAGTCTGTGTCCACAACTGGACAAAAGTATCTTGTAAAGCCTTCCACACGGCGCAATCTTGTACCGTACAATCCAGTTCCGCCTTGCAACTCGCCTAATGTGGTGTGTCCTACTTTCGTACCAAAGGGATCTGCTAACATTGCACTTTCCGGACTGAAGCAGTCACTCCAACACTTTGGAACGTCTGTTACTTCAAGTTAAAGCTCAAATCGTTTACTTACATGTAGTTTGCCTGTCCGGAAAATATAAACTTCCATAAGTATTGTAAGTAGGCAAGTCATGTATTCCTTTTGAAGTCGTACCTCATGTCGTAATGCCATTCGTTTGGTCAACATCAAAGGAAAAATTGCATTTAGTGTATTCTTAGATTTCCTACGTATCCTTCCCGTGCTATTCTCTAAAACTGTGTGCTCGTTGTTGAGTGCACCGATGAAACATACTTAAAACTAAATTAAGGTGGAACTTAGAGTAAAGTCAGCAGTGAGAACAATTTCTTCATTTTTTTTCGTTTGTGTAGACTTAACATAATATTATATTAATTGACTAGCTGATGCCCGCGACTTTGTCCACGTGGATTAATCTCGTGGGGACTCTTTGATTTTCCGGAATAAAACGTATGCTTCGGTTCTCGTCGGGTGACCGCTCTCAGCCACCGACTCACCTCACCGTATCACATTGTCCGCCCGCATTATTACTTCGTTTTCGCTTAGGATATTTATCTGATGCTGCAGAATTCTTCTTTGTCATGCATGTATTTAGTATAGGTTTACACAAAAGTGTCAATCTGATATCTACTGACCAAAATATTGTCTTTCGTCGCTGCCTCAGCGTTGAAAGTAGCGTTGTTTAGAGAATAGCTTCAGTACCTGTTTCGCCGGAGGAATCGGTCAATAGGCACACAGGTACATGCGAAGTAACGAGTCACGGCGCCGCCTTTGATCTCGCCGGCATCCCAATCGCTTTTACCTTCTTTGAAAACTGATTGAGTGCAGCACTCTGTGTGCATACGGAAACGTGTCCGCCCAAGTCCTAAGATTTACTTTATTTCTCTGCCAATAAAAAGATTTTCATGAAGATTTCGTGCCAAAGTTCTTGAATGTTTCAACCTTTTAGTAAAGAGTAAGGCTTTGCTATCAAAAACTTCTAAATTCGTACCTCATGAAAGGTAGCTAAAGTACGAAACCTTAGGTACCTTTCATACCTTATTGGATAATTAAATACTCGCCAAATCGCGTTCATAAACTATTTTTTTAAGAGTAAATTAATAATTTAATTTTTTTGTGCTATATAAATAATGTCCTCCCAATCCGGCCAATCTCCACAGAGGTTAGCCATCTGTGCGGGAGGTATTCGTATTATAGTGTAGAATTGTATTTGAATGAAATTACCATATTATCAACTTAGGCAGACTGTATCATCGCTCTAGTTTATCTAAGAAGTTACGGGCGCTTTATTTGTGGTTACGTCGTGTACATGCACATTGCGTAAGTGTGTGCCTATCAAGAGGATAGGTGGGAACGGTCAGGCGCGAGCAAGCTCTCGCTCCCACTTATATAGATACGAGACACACACAACCATGAGCCGCGTACCCTCGTGAATTGAAAGAACAAGATGAAATCGAAGGCAAGGGCTAACTTGCCCTGAAGTAAAATAAACTTGATGAATGAATATAAATTTGTTGCAGAGACTGAAGTTACCTTTGTATATGCAACATTACGTTCCAATTAGAATCACTCTGTGTTTAACGCGCCTATATTATTAGATAGGGCTTAAATCCGATCTGTCAACGAAGCGAGTTGCGACAGTTAATTAACTTGATTCACAACCTGATTCTAAGGCTCTGACTATACTCCGACAAAGCTCAATTACTAGTGGTTCTCCGAATTACGAGTAAGGTTTTGACATAGAGTTCTTGCAAGAAATTTTATTGGTGTTTCATAATTTTACTGACCGACATCGAAATTAGTATTTTTGTTGTTTAATTAGGATATGATTGGAATTATATCTACATAATATTAGTTTCAGCTTTTCATGAACTGCTTTGAGAACCCCAGGATAAAAGAAGTTAAAAAAAAAGATTTTGACCTTTAATTTTGCAGCTTTTCCTTTAATTTTGTCTGGTGGGAGGCTTTGGCCGTGGCTAGTTACCACCCTACCGTCAAAGATGTGCCGCCAAGCGATTTAGCGTTCCGGCACGATGGCGTGTAGAAACAGATTAGGGGTATGGGTTCAATGTATACTGCTGTACCCCTTCCAAGTTAGCCCGCTACCATCTTAGACTGCATCGTCACTTACCATCAGATGAGATCGCAGTAAAGGGCTATCTTGTCATCGAATAAAAAAAGCTCAATAAATAGAGTCAAGTTTTGAAGTACAAGTAAACTTAAAATTAAAGATCACAAACAACATTTTTTTTTTTAAAGATTTTTTTTTTTTCATAAAGATTATATAAGTACTATAGGGGCAAGGAGCTTTCAGCTGCTTCTTTCTACCGAACGTCGATAGGATATTGGGAAAATAGTCCAGAAATGCGATATTTCTTTATAGATGCGCGATACGTTGGGATAATGTTGAACGCAATGCCTGTCGGAACACTAGCGGTAATCCCATATAACTGACACGAAAATCCCTTTTATTTTAAGTTTCCTTGTGGAGCAGAATCTTTTATGTCGGTGATTAAATTGGACTTTCACAATTCACACGAATTTTAAAATAAAATCCCAAAATCTGCTTGAAATTCGTCTTTATATAAGTTTTAATGAATTCGTTTACAAGATACGGATTCTCGTGAACGTTTAAATAAAAGCTGGAATAGTTCTATCTTAAGGTAAGAAAGTAGGTTTTACGAATTTGCCCGAGTGGATTAAAAAAAATCCTACCAGTAAAATTCGGTAATACGAGCACCTTATTCGAAGAACCCCCGCGACACGTTGTAGCGTGTATTTATAATAATAAGTACCTTTTTCCCGCGAATTTATCCACGTGCAATTAGTTTTTCAACATTCCGCGGGAAAGCTTTCTTTTCCCAGATAAAAGAAGCATAATTATGTCACTAGGCTTTCACTGCTTTTTACTTAATTATAAAGACTTTCAATACATTAAAATAACGTAATTGTTTTGTCATAAAAATTTAATTGTATGTGACTCTCTTTTACGTTTGAGCAATTGAAAAATGTACTTTTCTACCGACGAAAAAAAGAGGAAGTTCTCAAGTTTTCCCGTGTTTTTTTTTCTTATTTTTTTTATAACCGCGCATAATTGAATATACAGTTTTATGCTTCTTAGAAGCACCTTAGGGATAGATTAGTAGAATCCAAATGTCATCGAAATAGCCCTATAATTCTATCTAACTTTTTAAATTCAAACAGCTTTTCTTTTGTTACATTTCCATACTTTATTTTACATAACTTTTTGTCTATAGAAAAATAAATTCTTTCAAAAGCACGGATTTACGATAAAAGCGTAAATTTCAGATAACAATCGAATTGTCTCAGGGAGCTGTAAAGTCTGTCGCTTCGAGCGTATTGTGAGCAAGAGATACTAAAAGACAGGCGATTATGCTAATCTTTTCTCTGTTACCGGTATCAATTTTGGTTTATAGCACGTTTAGATTTTATAGAAATGTGAAGATGGGTACAATGGAGCGCCTCTATGGATCGTATTCCTCATTGATAAAGGGTCATTACCCCTTCTATTGTTCACAAAATGGTAGATTTTCTTGGGATAATCCTGTACACGGCTCCCAGTTCATCTTGCATATAACAATAAGGGATTTCGATTTAAAATATGGTTTTTTTTTTTAATTATTAATTTATACTTTAATATATTTAATATTTATATACTTTAAATAAAAGGTGACTGACTAACTAGTTAGTTACCGACTAACTAGTGACTTATCTAGCATCTACGTTATTATTGCTCTACTTATAAAAATACACAAATAAATTAAGAAAATCAAAAATCATAAAATTATTTATAATATAAATAAATATAATAACAAAAACAAATATTAGTCAGAAAGAAAGATTGTCAAAGCACCAGAGAAGACTCTTATTTAAAAACATACAGCTAAAATGAAAAAGTGCTGATTTTAGACATCTATTGCTTCAAATTAGTCCAGCTTACTATCCAGCAAATGTTTTCGATCACAAGCATTGTAATTGACCAAAATATATTAGAAGCCATTAATATGGTAGGACATCAATAACGAATAAGTAGGGATCGATCAGGCGAAGTTTCCCAAAAAAAGGTGTTTCTCTTCTGAAGAACGTGCTCCCGTGACGTGACTTTGATAAATTATTCTCCTGCGTGACTATTCAATGTTCATTCACGTTCATAATATGAGTTGCGATGTTATTTTTAGCACTTTTATCATATAAAGGAGAATAAATATTATTTCACATTACTATGAAACTAAAAAGTTCGGTTTTTAAGACGAAATGCGGGTGATATTTTCTCCATACAAACGCTCTTGCTTGTTTTTTTACTGGTTTATGATCTTAAAGAAATAATTTTTTACAGTTAAATGAATACCAACTTCTTCTATGTCCCTATTTTCCTTTTTGATGGTACATTATCTTTAGAAGCACTAGCACCCTTACGAAATCTTCATCATCATCATCATCTTAGGCTGCATCTTCACTTACCATCAGGTGAGATCGCAGTCAAGCGCTAGTCTATATATTTAAAAAAAAATGCTCAAAATTATGGATATAGACCCCTGTTAATAGAAGTCGAGTGTACTAATTAAAAAAGAAATACATAGGGACCCAATATCCTTCTTATTCAGTTTATGAAATATCTTTTAAATTGGTCTTATAACGGAGGACAAAATAGTAAAGAGGCAAATATCGAATTATGACCTTTAACTTAGTCTATTTATAGTCGGATCTGCAGTTGTTCTTATCAAAAGTCTCTCCGACCGCATTTCCTCTTAAAGCCCCAAAGCTCAAAATAAACAAACTCCTTTTCCAGCGAAAGCTATCGCAATTCATGTTCTTAATCCCTACATTTTATATGTTACCTGCAGTGTCTGTGTTGATAGCCCAGTGGTTACCTTGAATACTTCAGCCCTCGTTTCGACGGGTCCGGGATTCGAATCTCAGACATGCACCTCTACCTTTTCGGAACTATATACGTTTTAAGCAATTAAACATTACATGGTTTAATATGTCTGAGTTGATGTTATATAAGGATTCTAACACCATGATCATATATAGGACCGTGTTGGATTTACAAAAAGTCCAAAAATTATCCTTGGGCATATTTGGACGTTTAATTAACAATTGTCATTTGTTTACTATTTTAAAACAGAACCATTTTAATGGGTATATGTGAAACTTCATTTTTACAGATTTTTATTTAAAAAGTTCCGAAATTATTTCAAATGGCTGTACTGGTAAAGTTGATAAAATGCAGATCCATCGTTGTTCTACGATCATGACGCTACATTCGGCTGAATTTATTGCAAGCTCATTTGGTACCCACGTATATAAAATTACATAAGGACGTAGATTTATTTTGAATTTCATTCGGTTTATTTAATATTATCCTTCACTTCACTTAACCTATGCAGTAAAATAATTGACATTCAAAAATATTATAGTTCTTTCAATTCACGAGGGTCGAGAGCACATGGCTCATGGTTGTGTGTGTGTCGTATCTGTATAAGTGTGAGCGAGAGCTTGCTCGCGCCTGACCGCACCCACCTAGGCTCATGACAAGCACTTACACTTACGCAATGTGCATGTACGCGACGTAACCACAAGTAAAGCGTCCGTAACTTCCTGAGATAAACGTACTATATCAAAGATTAAAAAATTCGACTGATATGAAGGCAGCACTTTTACAATATTCCTCCTCGATCAGGCCCGCGCTTTGTCTTCTTTTTCCTTCATATTTCCCGCTTGATTTGTTTTATAGGTATGTGTTCCGCCGCGCTCGAATACGCCTCGAAGAATATTGGATATCTGTCTGAAAGTTATAAGATTTTACATGCCGACTTGAAACTTTACTCTTGTAACAATCGCGTATGGAATGTAATCGACTTTTTTCACACTAGCGACGCTTTACCAAGAAGTTTTCTGCCAATAGTATAATTAAATATTATGCTTTTGGCAGAAAATCATTATTATAAAGACCACTGACGTTCGCATTTAAAGGCAGTCACTGAAAATCAGCGTTGGAGCACCTGGCACCCGCATATGCAAAACTTGGTGGCATAACCAGTTTTAAGTCTGTGGGGCTAGGAGCCCGAATATAAGCTGAGTGACTAACCTTTTGGTAGGGTTGCACAGCTGCTGTACAAAATAACGATATCTAATAAGTAGATACCTATCATAGCTGTTTTTTGAAGTATACTTTTGTGTGGTTATAGCTGCTAATAAAGATTTCTCTGATTCTGAACTTTATCCAAGTTATGAATATTATGATAAAATGCACAATGTCGTAAGTATTCATGTAGCTAATATTGTTTTCATTACTCATACACGGAAAGTAGGTCTGAAGTTGCCTGAGAAGCGGGTTGAAAGTAATACTTTTCAGCCCTAGGGAGAATCGTTTTCAACTGACAGCTGTCAAATAATTAAAAAAAACTAGTTGTCACATTTTTATTGGAATTCAAATGAAACACGACATACCCGAGTGCATCCATAGACAAGAAGAAAGATAGACTTTATTCATAAAGTAAAGACAACTGATTCATAGACATTCATAGACAATCATAGACAATACTTGACTATTAAAAAGCCAAATGCATAGCCCGCCGGCTAGGCCAAAGAAAAAAAAAAGGCGGTAAAGTTCACTCAATTTTCTTTAGCTAATTTCTATTTTTATTTTGACTTTCCTTATATTCGTAATGAAAAGCACAGTGTTTACCTCGGGATAAAGACTTATTTAGTCCCTCGAACTATAGGCCCCCTCGCTACGCTCGGGCGCCAAACCCCGTCTCGGGACTAAATAAGTTACTTTCATCCCTAAGGTAACAATGTACTATTAATAGCTTTCTCTTGAACTGACCCAACCGGGAATAGAAAGTAAGTTAGAAAATCTTCTGTTATCTTTTTATCTTTCTTCTCCTGTCATTTTTTATTCAAAGTAGTGCATGTTTAGTTGATAATTTTCTTTCTTTTACGCCTGTTACTGACAACCACACTGATATATAATGTAATAGAATTTGTTTGACTTTTTGTATGGAAGTTGTTGGTGTAAATAAAAAAAAAATTAAAACTTGTTAAGTACATTGAGATTGTTCGTGGATACATTTTCATTCCGGAAAAGTGTTCCCCCGGGAAAAAAGTCGCAGACATATCTTGCGCTACATTTAAAGAACAAGTTTTCATGTCATTAACATTTCATTTGTTCGCGTCTTTTAAGATGAAAATTAATTACTTGCTCCCCATTGTTGAATTATGAACAACACGAAAAGCTCATTAATTAGGGAAGTAATGAAACAAAATCAAATTTCTTTCTTCATTTTTCGTCTTAACATAAATAAAATTTACGTTGCGCTGTTATGTAAGTAGAAATTTAAATCGTAATAACCTATTAATTCCCATTTTGCAAATGTTTTTCCAAGGAACAATAATGCTGAGGTGGCTTTTTAGGGTTTCGTACTAAAACAAGGAACCTTTTAAAGTCTCGTGCAGTCCGACTATGTGTCACGGCCGTTTTATTCAGAAACTAGCTGTTGCCCGCGGCTTTGCTAACGTTTTAAGCTCGATTTTTCAAACCCCTATTTTACCCCTGGAATTACTGGATTTCCCATTGCACAAAAAACGATGCGTAAAACCACATTTATTAAGTCGAGGTTATTACAAAGTTAGTGACTTTCTTAATGACAAAGTTGCATGGAATCAATCGGTTTGGCATCTTGGGTAATAACTTGTTTAAACATTACAATATTGTAATATTTTGTTATGAAAAGAGCAACTGCTGAGTTTCTTGTCGGCTCTTCTCAGCAGAATCTGCATTCCAAACCGGTGGTAGGTAAGGTCTCGAGCTCGACGTGTCATAAGAGCCTCGAGTTGGCCTACATGAAATAAATAAAATGTTCCTTATACACAACGCAAAAATTTGGAATGCCCTTCCCGCTTCCGTTTTTCCTACTAACTATAATGTCTATACTAACTACAACATATACTACTAACTATAATATATATCTTCTAGGCAAGCGCGCACCATCTTAGGCTGCATCTTCACTTACCATCAGGTGAAATCGCAGTCAAGCGCTAGTCTATACATTAAAAAAAAAAGAAATGAAAGCGAAACAATCGAATAGAACTAGCGATAGTCAAATAAGAGCAATAGTCCAGTCCAGCTAACGATGTTATCGACTAATTACATTTACCCGCTTAATCGCACAAATATCGCTGAACTCCCATTGAACTGTAATTGCTATGGTCTGCCGTTACGTGCTTTTATCGCTTTTGCTAATGTAAAACCTGACCGCTTGATATTGTGAATGCAATGTTATACCTACGCTCGCCATATTATTAATTGAAACTAGACGAGTTCGCGACTTCGTCAGCGTGGATTAATGTTATTAAGCTATTGCATAGCTTCTATCACGGGCCTTGAGCGTGGAGACCGAATCCAGAAATTCCGTAACGAAAATAACCTGACACGGGACTCCTCTCACCGCTAGATGGCGTTGACAAAAAATGCTATGCAATAGCTTTACCGCGGCAGTCCCCGAGTGCCACACGTCTTTTTATATTCCCGCGGAAACTCTTTAATTTTCCGAGATAAAATGTAACCTATGTGTTATTTCTGGGTATAAGCTATCTCTACTCCGAATTTAAGTCAAATCGGTTCAGTCATTGTGGCGTGAAAGATTGTTACTACATACACACACGCACATACAAACTTTCGCCTTTATTAGTGTGAGAAAGATAGTTGCTATTATAAAGTTGGCAAAGGCCTGATGCCGCACTTAAACTTAAGTTTAAGTTAGGATTCAAAAGAAGAATTCACTCTCAGTCAGTTAAACGCTTCGTTACAGAATACAATAATAATTATGACAGCTCATTGGGTAATGTCCCCTTTATTATAATTTAACAAGTGTCATTGAGTGCAGCAGATTTTTTTTTCGTGAATAAAATATCACCATTTCCATACTATAGGTGTACTTTTATTTCAAAAAGTCGTTCATACTTTGAACCATGAATTTGAAAATTGAACTTTGAGTAAACCCTATCCCAAGAAAGTAAAGTTTTAAAACGAAATTTATAAAGCAAGGCAGAAACTTCCTTTCTGCGAAAATTAAACTGGGAATATTTAATGGATCTTAACCTCTATTCCAAAAAGCCAACTGCGGTAAGAGGGACTCGTTGACTTCAATAAGATTTCGATTAGTTTGAGAAAATAACTTCCTTTCAAACTTTCAACTACTGAGTT
Source organism: Hipparchia semele (assembly GCA_933228805.2). Classification (NCBI taxonomy): domain Eukaryota; kingdom Metazoa; phylum Arthropoda; class Insecta; order Lepidoptera; family Nymphalidae; genus Hipparchia; species Hipparchia semele. Next base: position 5,677,667 of record OW121721.1, on the reverse strand, counting down.
AGGGCAAAGTAGCGAGAAAGATTTTAGGGTAAAGTAGGGATTTAGCAGCGTTGTAAGTAACTCTTTGATCTATAAAATTTCAAGGGTTAGACTATTATTATTGTAACATTCTCAATTTTAGGTATTTTCTAAAGGTTCGTGAAAACCAAAGTTGACGAAAGTGTCACCGCCAAGCTAAGTTAAGCTTAGGTAGCCCGTAAAGATTGGAAGAATTGGGAATGTTGATGAAAACGAGCATAAAACAGCAAACTTGTAGAAAAAAACAAATGCTAATATCAATGACATAGGTAGGAACACCCATATATCGAACGCATGAACGACGTGAAATGCATATTTTCATGTTAGTGCTATAATATAAATAAAACGAAACTGAATTAATGAATGAAACACTAACAAATTTAACGCGGATGCTAAACAAATAATTTCAACCGATACAATAGGTCATACGTACATTTTCCGGTAACAACTACCAATTATAAAATACAATTACGCTCCGTATACAAAACGGAAAATATTTTATACCTATTTTGGTGGGAAATATTCACGTTAATTTCCTATACAAAAGATTATCTCATGCCACCACGAAGCGTTCGGATGTTTATGATCATGCATAACTTACTATGGCAAATAACATTATAATTGCGAAAGTGTATTTGTTTATTGGTTTGTCCTTCAATCATGGAGCAACGGAGCAATGGATCGGCGTATTTTATGCGTGGGTATAGTGAGGATTTGAAGAGTGACACATAGGCTACCTCTTATCCCGAAAAAACAGAGGGTACTTAAAAACGAGGAGGAAAACGGGCAAAAGCTAGTTTTAAATTTATTAAATAGCGTAATGTAGCGTTACATACTTCCAATTTCCTTCTTCTCAAATAGTTCAGGTATCCACTTCACTGACCGCTCACAAAAACACCTGTATAAGACCTTTGACTTAGCGTAGTCTCATTGTCGCCCACTTTGCCTTATTTTCAGCTTTAGTTTTTATGCCTATTAACTCCCAAATCTGCCCTCACAACAAGGGTCCAGTCAGTGTTTTCTTGGGCGACTTCTAGAATTAGCTATATAGAGGACAACGTTGGCGGATACCTCAAAAAATAGATAGGTAAATAGATTATTTATTTGAAATTATAAGATACTTATACGAGTAAAAGTGCTTTTAAATCACTTAAATACCTATAACATATTGAAATTTTCAATTAGTTGAGTTAAGTAATTATGACAATCTTCAAATAAATATTTCATGAAGATGGAGTAACAAACATCCATCCATCCATACATCCAAACTTTCGGATTTATAATATTAGTAGGATAGTAAGATTATTTTACTTTTAACGAAAGAAGATTGTAAAATGTAAACAAATGAATTAAAAAACCCACATGCTCCAAATTAAATCTGTTTCGTGAATCTTTGCAAGAAATTTATGTCCATAAGTCGACGTGTATCGATTGAGATAAAGACGACGATCTAGCAATTTTTCCGTGGTTCTCTGGTAAATATAATGAGAGGAAGATGCCAGCTTTAGGAAAAAAAATTACTAATACACTTGACCTCGTAGAAAATTAGAAGCAAAATCTAAATTCACCAACATCCTCGCCCCAAAACATTTTCCTTTGCCCGGTATGGAATTTCAAAAGAAAGTTAATTTTAGCGAACTTATCAAAATGTTATTAAATTCTAAAAGCCGGTTTCGAAAGTTAGCATTTTGGAATCGAATAAAGATCCTGTTTAATTTCCTCCGAGATGACGTTTTACTTAATTTTTCTTTTAAAGCTTTTTGAGTTTTTGGACATCCGATAAAGTTTAGGTTTTTTAACTATAAGCACAACTAATATACTCACAATGACAATATAAAGATATCTTCCCAGCCGATTGAGATTAGCCAGCTGCACGGGAGATATTATAGGCGCCACTTTCTATTCCCTCACTCACTGTCCAATGGGACGGAAATCCGACCTATAAGTTCCTCTATAAGTTCAAAAATCGAATTCTTATTGAATTAATAATGTTATATTCTAGTATAAGCTGAGCGTAACCAAAACACAATCATGGTTTTAATATTTTTGTCTATATGTTTGTCTGCCCAAGCTAATCTTCTTAAATGGCTGAAATGATTTTGACCGGACTTTATGAGGCTGGCAATACAAGGAGATTAGAAATATTAACCCAGTAATGCCCAGTGTGTCCATATGGACACGCTTATAGTAGTAAAATTATTTGCCCATTATGACAATATTGTGCATATATAAAAGAAAGAGTTAGTAGCTTTCGGGTAGCCTAAGGTATAACCTGTTATAATATGTAAAAATTGGGGTAAAAAGTGGGAGTGATCTTAAAGAAAATTGCGTTTGGTTTTTCACAAGTTATGAATTTGCGAAAAAAGTGGATTCGAGAAGAAAAAGAGTAAAATTGATCCATATTTATGTATTCAGGAAGGAATTTTTGTATTGTAAACTATTTAGTTATTATTTATCTACGTTTTTATAGAGTGAAGCAATGGATAAATCTTTATTTTGATTACTTTTTATCACGATGAAGTTAACGTGTCCATATGGACACGCTGGGCACTTGCAATAGCTTTATACACATAAATTACATCTGACCAAATTATTTGATATCAACCAGTTAAGAGGCAACTGGACACTAAATGAAATCTAAGATATTTTGTATGTTGATTAAGAAGGTCATGAAAGCCGTTCATCACCTGAATATAGAAGCTAAGACGTAGATTCGTGGGGAACTGGAGCTATTTCCATACTAAAAATCTTATTTTCTACAACCTGGGAATGTAATCCAAAATTTTATAATGAACAAAATAAATATAGCACTAAAATAATCAGCACTGGTCACTTATGACATGGATGCTGGATATTCATTGTGCCTGGGAAATAAAAAAAAAATATCTGGAGTGGTAAAATTCCAGCTTGATTTCCACTTGGAGATTATTCTGCCTTATTTCAATAAGTCCAAGATATCCCACAAAGAGATTCAGGAGGACAGAGGTACCGCCTCTTCACTACCGACGCATGGACATCTGACTGAGTTCATAACTTTACTGAAAAGTCGGAAAAATAAGAAACGATACTTGACTCCTTACTGAAAAGCCAAACATTCAGCTGGTAAAACAGGACTTATGAAGTGTAATTTGAGATTAAGTATTGCATGCTTCGAAGCATAACATACAAAGAAGTATTACAATGTCATTATGCCTAATTTCTTGTCTAAAATCAAGTTTAGTACTGATTAGATTTTCACCTAGTTGTTGTATTTTCTGATACTGTATCTGCCCAGCGTGTCCATATGGACACGCTTTATTTTTCATACTTCAAATATATTTTTAAAATATTTTATTGTTTTTATCATTTTCGGATCCCCTTCTAAGTAGTTTTAGAGAAAAAAAAGCAATGAAAGTGAAAAAAAAATAATTCGGGCATTCCTGGGTTAAGATTTCATACAGAAAAAAAGTAAGAGACTATATTAAGTTATTCTACTCATAATAAAGAAACAGAGATAGTTTGCATTCAAAATGGACAAAGAACTTTTTTATACCGGAAAATTAAAGAGTTCCCACGGGATTTTTAAACATCTAAATCCACGAGTGTGAAACCGCGGTCATCGGTTAGTCTAAAATAAATAATTTCATTGGACCTCCGCACACACAATCTGCAATATATTGGATTTGGTGCTAAATTAAATTCACATTCGTGTGAATTTAATAGAAATGTTATAATTCCCTAATTCTATCATATATTTCATAGAACGAACAAGTTTATAAATCAGCAGACATAGGTAGCAAGCAAAATAAAGTTACTCTTCTTTAAAATAGTCTTTTTCCAAACTTATACCTAAACTTATACCTAACAAATTCCCGTAGAAATGGCGTTTTAATTTTACCCTTTCCGCCTGGCTTGCCTTCGGTGAAGTTTGGTTTCATAAAATTTTATCCATCTAATCTAATTTTCTTTGACTTGTTTTAGATAGGTGCAGTATTTTGGTTATATATTCAAAGGTTTCACCATACTGTTGAATGTTTTTCTTTTTTCAAATTTGTACGTAAAAGATTGTGTATACTAACCACATGAAAAATATAATGAGAATAATTTCTTTGAACCAAAAGTCTTTCACGAGCATTGCGAAGCGCGCCCAATACAAATTTAATGATGTTTGATTCTTATTTTACTTTATTTTATTTCATTCCTTTTCTTTATTTTATTCCGTTATTTTTTTAGCAAACAACAACTTATACTACACGTTTTAATTAGATAGCTTACAGCTTATAACAGCTTTTCAAAATTATAGACGTAGGTACTAGTTAAATGATATGATTGCAGTGTACCTATCTGACAAAACCCAGTTATGTGTTGCAAAAAACTTAGATACCCAAAAACTATAACGATGAGAATACCGTTACATTTACAGTGTTACAATTTTATTAAAATGTCGACTCCAGTATTGATATTACCATAAAATACCTAACTCAATACTGGATTCGTTATGGACTGCATTTAGAAGCGCGAATAATAAAGGAGTTGGATCTGTAATTGGTAATACTAACCTTACCTTAGTAAAAGACCTTAACTTACACTACGGCCGCGGTCACATGAACTATTTTCAGTAAGATAAAAGGAATTGAGACAATAATGTTACTGATTGTACTGTCCAGGGAGCACTATGGAATTCGCTTTTGTTTAACTTTATAATTAAATTTCTGCCCGGTTAACCCCTAGCGCATATTCATTAACCCGGTAGAGTTATTTTATGCGTAGCCGGCCAATACAAAACTCTATTAGGATAATGGAATAGTGGTGTCAGACTCAAAGACCGGCTGGCCGAACGCCAATGGACAAAGCGTATGAAACCTATATCTTTGATGTCACTTTTATAGGTATTTTATACTAGCAAATGACCCCGACATTGCTTGAGTGCCAGAAAGTTCTGGAACACTAATCTTACATCCGAGGTGCCGATCAATATTCCTTTAGCAAGAAGTCGAGACAAATGGACTTGTCAAACATCTCTGTCATCATCACCACTACTGAGCGTAGGTGTCTTCTCAGAGCAGGGTTATAGGCCACAGTAAATCTCCTTGGCCCAATACAAATTCTCTAAATAAAGAGTAATATTTTGCTGAAATCCGCAAAACCAGAAAAAATCTGTATGGCAACACGCGCCACCCATGTTTTACCCTGTCGTTTCTTCAAAATAGAAGAAACACAGGATCAACACAATATACCAATACGTAGCGCCTGCCGCCCGCGTTTTACACCGTCGTTTCTCCAGAATTGAAGAAACACAGGATCAACACAATATACCAACACGTAGCGCCATACAGACCGTTTCTCTTAACGTCATCAGAAGATGTTGACTCCATAATGCACCGATATTAATCGGTTAATATCGTTTAATATCGATGATACAGTGGTTATCCACTGGAGCTGCAGATATTCATGGGTGTCGTTGATAAAATTATTAAGTTTACAAAATGGTGCTTTATGATACGTGTAAGAAGTCTAGTGAAGGCTAAAATCGCCGTGAAAAATAAAATATTAATTTGCAACACGTGTGTGACCTAAACCCGATGGAGTTAATTACATACATACCTAATATATTTTTAACCGACTTCCAAAAAAGGAGGTTCTCAATTCGTCATAATCTTTTTTTTTACATTTAGTGCCGATTTCACCAACTTCTAGTGGCGTTTAACCGAGGAATAAATTAGGCGTTCAGACAGTTTTTTTTATTGAAAATCTGCCAAAATATCAACGCTCGGTTAAGACTCATTTTACGAAGGTGGAATCGGCCCTAGTTAGTTAAAAGCATTTTCTATTTCTACTCTAAAAACAATTTTGAGTGTTGAAATAAATTCAGGCTTACACGAATTGTGCATCAGGAATACAGGACGCTAGGAAGCCTGTGATGGTGATATATCATTATTTGGAAAGACGTAATGGGTAAAGATTATCCTACTCCATTCGCTACTTTCAACTTTGTTCTCAGGCACAAAGGAGCTAGTTTTTAACACTCGATGTAATATAATATAGATCTTGGTGTTTGACCTATTACTTTTATCACATCACACTAATATTATATCATACTTCATACTAATATTATAAAGCCGAAAGTTTGTATGCTTGTGTGTGTGTGTGTGTGTGTGTGTATGTTTGTTACTCCTTCACGCCACAACGAATGAACCGATTTATCTGAAATTTGAAATGGAGATACCTCATACCCAGGGTTAAAACATAGGCTACATTTTATCCCGGAAAATTACAGAGTTCCCATGGGAATTGAAAAACCTTGATCCACGCGGACGAAGTCGCAGGCATCGTCTAGTTTTGTTTATAAGTGTATGGACAATGAGATGGAGGGAATAGATATAAAGGCAATATGACACGACCGATACTGAGCCTGAGATCTATAGAGCGTGCTCTGACTTAGCTCAGACTCAAGATAAGAGTTAAAACGAGACACAAATATGCTCCGATATAAATCTGTCTCGTTTTATCTCTGTCTTGAGTCTGAGCAGAGTGAATTTGCCTTCTTTAGATTTTAGCCTGAGTACTGACTTTGGCCGTGGCTAGTTACCACCCTACCGTCAAAGACGTGCCGTTAAGATTTAGCGTTCCGGCACGATGGCGTGTAGAAACCGACTAGGGGTATGGGTTGAATATACACTGCCATTCCCCTTCCAAGTTAGCCCGCTACCATCTTAGACTGCATCGTCACTTACCATCAGGTGAGATCGCAGTCAAGGGCTATCTTGTCATCGAATAAAAAAAAATAGCGCACCGTACCTACACGGGTGCGACCGGCGCGCGGCACGATGCATGATGTTTGCAAAAAACATCCAAATCTGTCCCCCGCTTTTGCATTTCAAACATGAAGTAGAATTTTATTTGCAGAAAACATTTTAAGCGGAACGCGTGATTGGAATTGGTCGCAGTGAGATTTGGTTTTTATATTTTATCGTTGTAAATTGTCAAATAAACCAACTAGTCGAGTGGGTTTATTTTGTTCTGCCTATTTTCTATTTTTTGTTCCAGAATTTATGTATTGTCTGTCACTAGAGCACTAATACACAATTGCAATTAGATTTTTGTGTAAATAATAATAATTAATTGCTATATTATTTGCACCCTTCGAAATTGATTTAAATTTCTTAAGATATATAAGAATATATATATAAAATTCAAAGTCCTGACTGACTGACTGAGATATCAACGCACAGCCTAAACTACTGAAGTTAGAAACTTGAAATTTTTACAGTTGGTTCCTTTTATGACGTAGACGCACACTAAGAAAGGATTATTGGAAATTCCACCCCTAAGGGGTTTAAATAGGGGATGGAAGTTTATATGAAACTCCGTCATTTTTCAAGCTGTTTCTATCAAAGTTGGTATTTGAGCTTTCAGTATTTTTAACAAAATAAAAAAGTACGTGTGTCACAGTTTTTGAAAATTCCACCCCAAAATCTAATTCCACGCGGACGAAGTCGCGGGGGCAAAAGCTAGTAAGATTATTATATTACTAATATTATAAAAACGAAAGTTTGTAGCTGTCCGATGTTTGTTACTCCTTCACGCGACAACGAATGAACCGATTTGCCTGAAATTTGGAAAAATTATTATTACACAATATCGCAAATGAGCGATATTGTGTAATAATAATTGTCGCTTAAATCACACATTTAACTGAAAATGATAATTTCACCTGCTTGTAACGCCGAGCCGGTACAGTCAGGCAGCGTACGTGTGTTAGACTTCGATCACAGAAGGACATTGTACGGTCGAAGAACAAGTCATCATAGCACAGAATGGATTGACTGGAAACCAGGAATTAGAAAGCAGCATAAGATTATTCGGGAATATTTCAATTGGCATTGTAGCACTGCTATCGCTTATTATACTGTATTGGATATTGCGTAAGTGTAACCAACATTCGAAAAGTTGGGTGCGACGACAATTGGACGGCGCGGGCTTAGCAACAGGGCTCACCGTAGCGACCCCGCCGCCTCCTGCACAGGTTGTGGTGACGTCAGCGAACGTAGTGTAATGTGATAGTGCATGTGTCGAAAGTGAAACGAACAAAGTAATAACGTTATAAGGGCGAGTACATTTAAGTAAGCTGAAGCGGATCTGGATCATTAGATAATAGGGTTGTCAAAAATGAAAGAATTGGATTAATTGTCAAAATTTTTTATTGTGTGTACTTAGACTAAGATTTTTGTCATTTTTTTTGTTAATTTTTATGAGATAAAAATTTGGGGCGGTGTGATGTAGCGGGCCTGCTGTCGTCAGCGTTTTGTAAAATGGCTTTTGTTAGACGGCAGTAGCACACACCGGCCAGTTGTCCCTTGCCCGCCGCGTGCGATAGTTCTCTCGTAAACATTGTAAATTGTAATTGGCCTAACTAATTAAATTCCTAAAGTCACTGTGTGAGTTGTCATTTACTGTAACCTTGATAGGGGAACACCGCGCTACTAGGAGATTCATGGGGTTCTGCATTTAACCTTAACCGCAGAACATTCAAAGACATTGACGGATTACATTACAAGCCCATACAATACGACGTTGCGCGGTGCCGTGTGTCAATCGCCTTAGTTATTCATAATTAAAAAAAAATAGCCTTTAACTTATAAACATGACCCAATTTATAATATAACATTCATTTACCGTTGATACACTCGTATAAAATAATGTTTGTTAGGTACGTAAACAAATTCCGATACAAAAGTAATACATGCAGAAGAACTCGACAAAAGTTTCCTATAGTTTATCGCGCCGTAAGTACTCGATAACTCGATTTATCAACAATCCCCCTTCTGTTTCCGCTGCGAATAAAGTAAAAGCGTCTATAAATAAAGAAAGAAATCGCTGTAAAAGTCCATCATAACTTCAACACTCACTCGCAAAGAGCGCCCGTCACATACGCTACGCTACATTACGCCCACTCAGACTGAATAGCGAATAAAAACATTGCCATCGAACATTGAAAGCAGTCAACTTTATATTACATGGCGTCACGTATACCTATAAGGCTAGGGACAAATCCAGCAAAAAGCGTCACTTACACAAGAAGAGTTTCTCTTATGCGAGCGGCAAGAAATAGTAGTATGTTTTTATCCTATGCGAAAACTTTCCATACAATTTTCGCCCGCAATAATTATACATTACATTATTATACATTATACCAAAAAGTCGTATCAGTTAAGCAATGCTCGAATGTGAGTGAAAATTCGAGAAACTCACCTTGTGTAACTAACTGTACGGTTAGTATAAGATTTAATTCGATTGATTAGGTTATTGATATTGGTTTAGGTTTTTTAAAAAGTGTGTTAATTAGCGTTATGCGTTAAAAAATTACGAAAATCTATTATTTAGTAGTTTAAAATAAACGCAAAGCGAGGCGTATGTATGTGACGTCGCGCGCCCATTTTTCCAACTGCTAGTATTTTTTGTATTTTTTGAGTTAGGTTAATTTATTTATTTTCTTTCAGAAAGAAAGAAAATTAATTAATTAACTCTCTATTTATAGAGACTCTATTTATAGAGACTTCACTAATGTATTGTATTTTAATCTATAGAGATTTCACTAATGTATCTATTGTATTTTATTTTTATTCACAACAAAAAATTTCTCAATTCCACCAAGGGAACATCACTATTAAGTAACCCATCATACAAGCACTGCAACATTCTCTATTTTCCTTGAATAGTGAATAAAAACATTGGAATCTACGTGAGAGAACAGCCATATTGAGTGGCATTATAAAGCATAATGCACATGAAGTAAGTCGAATAAGAAGAAGCAAAAATGTATTTTCTTATATCTATGAAACAGTACTTAACATGTACTGAGGGTACCCGTAGAAGCAGATTCGGTAAATGGTCTAAATAAAATTAAACTTTATCTCATACATGTTAGCCCGCTTGTATCTCAGCATACACACGAATAAAAATCGCGGCAGCTATATTTATAATATTATCCACCTATAATACACCTATACGCTGCATCGATAACTTTGGTTCTCCTATAATAATTCAAGGTATATATAGCATTCTACTTATAATATTATAAATGTGAAAGTGTGGATGTTTGGATGTTTGTTACTCAATCACACCGCAATGACTGAATTTTTGGCACAGAGATAGATTATGGTCTGGAATAGCACATAGGCTACTTTTTATCCCGGAAAATAAGAGAGTTCCCGTAGGAATCAAAAAACCTTAATCCACGCGAACGAAATCGCGGGCATCAACTAGTATTATAATAAAAACATGAAAATATCTACAGTCGTATAAACAAATGTGCAACTAGCCTTATACTTAACATCGAAAACGCTCCGGTGCGTATGTAACTGCCTCAAAACTTGGTCTAAGTGAACTTCGCAATACACTTACGAAGAAAGCTAAGTTTGCTACATTCGACCTCGAAGCTGAGACTCCAATTAATAGTATGTCTGGCTGAACAAGCCTTAACTTATCTAGAAGCTTCAACTTATCCTTTAGGCATTTCACAGTTCTCTACACATCCAAGGAATAGTTTTGTTTCAAAAGTATAACAAATTGTGTCACTTCCTATTTGAGCAACTCAGGAAGTTATCTCTATATAGTCTAGTCCAATGACGCTTTCTCTGGATATCTGCAATAATTTTAGAAATCCTAATAATGGACGTAAATCAAAAGTCTTTGATTACCCGAGGCATAAATAAAGAACACTAGAAAATAAACTAAAACTGTAAAAGATGCCAAATAATTTACAGTGCCTACTTTTGGACGTCTAACTATCGATCTATCTTCGTTTTCTAAATATATTTAAACTAGTAGGGCGCGTGGGTGCGCGGCTCGCTAAAGCGAACCGCGGTTTTTCTGTCCACCAAGTAGACCTTCGGGTCTTGATCATCTTTTTCCAAGGAACTACTCTACCATCTTTCATAGTCTTAGAGATATACACCGATGAAATTTGTATGACCGCCATCTTGAATTTTTTTCTATTCACCACGTAGACCATTGGGTCCTGGTCATCTTTTTCCAAGAAACCACTCTTCTATCTTTCATAGTCTCCGAGATAGACACCGACGAAATTTGCATGGCCGCCATCTTGAATCCGCCATTTTGGATTTTTTTTTGGCTCTCTACCAATTGGATGAGGTTTCGAGTGACTTTTGTTTGAGTACTACCCACCTATCTTCGAAACCCTAGCCGTGCTCCTCACCCGTCTCCGAAATCCTCAACCATCAGCTCTCTCCATATTTTTGTTCCGAATGAATTTTTGTCCTCTATACGAAACTGTGAGTGAAAAAAAATTTTTCCATACAAAATTTTACAGGAGAGGTGATCAATGAGTCAGTCAATCAGTCAGTGAATCAGCACGAGTAGCTATATATATAGTAAAGGAAAAGGTGACTGACCGACTGACTGACGCACAGCTCAAATCACTAGACGGATCGGGCTGCATACAGATAGCTATTTTATCTTAGGCATCCGGTAAGAAAGGATTTTTGAAAATTCAACCGCTAAGGAGGTAAAATAGCGGTTTGAAAAATCGAACTTATAGTGAGCGAAACCGCGGGCAAAAGCTGAATAATATACCTACCTGACACTATATATTTACTTGACTAAATAATGAGACAACGCTCTACATCATTTGCCATTGTGTAATATTTACTGCCTGAAAAAAAAAAAGACTCGTAAATTTATCCACAGGCAAAAATATAGGTGGGCATTGTTGTCTGACGTTAATATCCTGTTTCAGATACCTACTATGAGCAAATACATTATCGTAATGTATGTAGTGCATCCCTAGTATGAGCTTTACATTTCGCAAACGTTGATGGTTTTCGTAATTGTTATGTTTATATTATGACGTCATAGAAAAAACAGTAGTTCCTTCAACAACTCTAGAAACCTCAAAATTCTTTCAAAATATCTATTCATGATGATTCAGGTTGTTTAATTTATTTCGTTAATCTTTCACAAAACAAGTTTGGGAGTGACCACAAAATAATTTTTTTAGACACACGGCTGAAGTGATTTTTCGCAAAAAATTCTGCATCTTAAATAGCTTAGAAGAAATAGCTCTGAAACTCAGACAGAGATATAGACAAACAGATTGACAGACTTGGAGAAGCTATATACCCTAAAAATTAAATAAGAATGGCCGTACATATTATATTAAAAACTCTACATTGAATTTCGTAAAAACTACAAAATACTCATACTACAGGTAATACTGTTCAACAATGACCAAAAATTGGCAAAAATCTGATATTATGGAACTGAGGGTAGCCCTCGAGAGACATTTCATACGACCAACTCCTATCTCGGATCAACTTTACCTTGTTTTTCACCCCGATAAATCACAGCTCCCTTGTGAAAGCGGAATTGTAAATGAGAATTATATCATTACCATACTTGAATAAAAATAATTTTGACTGTTATTTTTTCCTCTTCGCGAAATGACGTCGAATAATACAATGGAACATACACTAAATATAACTTTTCACGTTAACGTCAACTGCACATAAACCTGTCATTTAGTATGGTAATTAACTTTTGGGAAAACGTTGAAGTTAACTTTAGTTTTAAAAATTTTACTGGAACCACAATTGTAGTAACTTGAAAACGATTATACGACTACCCGACTTGCTTCCGATCTTGAAGAACTTGCAGCAGATGTGCATTCTTTGGGTTCATTGATTTCAACCTAATGTTTAGGTAGATAGCGCTCATAGATAGTGACCTGGATCTAATGATGGAGCTCTGTATCAAACGTATCATGAGTTTTTTTTTTTAACAAAATATTAAATCATTTACTATCATCAAACATGTACATGTCAATAAGTAGATCTAATAACAATAATTAATCTATCTATATATATAAAATTCAAAGTCCTGACTGACTGACTGACTGACTGACTGACTGACTGAGATATCAACGCACAGCCTAAACTACTGAAGTTAGAAACTTGAAATTTTTACAATTGGTTCCTTTTATGACGTAGGCGCACACTAAGAAAGGATTATTGGAAATTCCACCCCTAAGGGGTTTAAATAGGGGATGGAAGTTTATATGAAACTTCGTCATTTTTCAAGCTGTTTCCATCAAAGTTGGTATTTGCGCTATCGGTTAAAAATAAAAAAGTACGTGTGTCACAGTTTTTGAAAATTCCACCCCAATACCTAATTCCACGCGGACGAAGTCGTGGGGGCAAAAGCTAGTTGCTTATAAAAACAGTTTTTTTATTTTAATATTTTGGAAAGGATGTACTCGTTGCTGGTTGTACGTATGTCTTTTAATGACGGAGGTGACTTAATTATATTAATTTAAGCTTATTATTAATTTTACCTACAAAACGACTATTTCTGTGACTGTCTATCACGTTTTAACGTGTCCGTGGAACTAATTCCAAATTGGATTCCATAAATCTCGATTTGGCTTGATCTGGATTGGACTATTCATTAAATCAATCCAGTAAATTCATAGTGAACAAGAATTCCTGGAATTTATGCGCCAGCTTCGACCGCTGCAGTACCACCGTGTTCAGATTCACATAATTCAATTAAATGGCTGAAATTAGTAGCCGCTGTACCAGTAATTATGGAAACTTATGTTTTAGCCCATAATTTGGTTCACTAAATTACGCTGCGATTTATTCATCCAACAATTATGATAAGGGATACTACTTTACGTGCTTTGCGTGTTGTTTAACCTTCAATAATGCAACAATGGGGCAATGGCTCGACCTGATTTTTGCATGGGTAAAGTTGAGATGAGTGATAGATTCACTTTATCCCTGAAATAATAAAGGTTCCCGTCAAATTATTAAAAACTCTACGCGGATAAAGTTTTAATTTTATATAGGTATATTTTGTATTGTTCAACTGATTCTGATGTGCTTATTCGACGACGACAAATAACAGAGAATAATTTTTCGCGTATTTATGTTACTGACAAAACTTATCTTTTAACCCGGAAAAACAGAGGTTTTCCGCGGGATTTTTTAACAAACTAACACCACGCGGATGAAATCGCGGGCAAAAGCTAGTTTTAAATAAAAATACAGAAGCAGTCGCGGGAAATATCTTGTTACAAAACAAATATGTAGCAAAGCCTGTACAGGGGTGGCAACTGAACAGCTGGAGAACGAGCGCTTTGAACGGCTCACAATATGAAATTCAAAATGTCGACAATAGGGAAACCATTCAGTGGCAAAATACTTCACGCTTTATTGAAACAGGATAACACGGCGCATTCCTGGTTTAGTGTGGGCCAGACGAGCGTGATTTTGTGAGATGTGAGTCGCGTTTTCCGGTCGCAGTCATTTCTGTTCACCTAACTTCTATTGTACTTCCAGATGGACGGAAGTAATTTCAACTTCATCAGACAAGTTAAACATCGTATAAAGGACTTTTTCCTATTATTTATCAATCAGAGAACTTACTTACTTATTTTAGTTGCCTCGGAAATATTTCTTCAAGTGCTGTTGAAATGATTCGATACCGAAATTATAATTTTTTTAAATTATTTTTTAAGAAAATGATAAGTTAAGAATATTGTTTAAGTGGGTTATATGTTTGAGTAAGGCGCAGATGGATGTGGATTTATGTGGCATTATGGTCAAACAAGTTAACATAAACATACATAACATATATTTTGTAAGATAATAATGAAAGTCATTTAATAGAATATCAATTACAGCTGCTATACCTATTTTATATGTATTTTATATGGAGGTAGGTTTTTAAAATATTTTTTTTTCATTTTTCCGGGATAAAAGGTCCGGTATATAAGGATGTCACTCTTCAAGTCTCAAGTATAATAAATCAGTGTTTGTAATAAATATTTGTTTCATCATTTAGAAATAGACCGCAATTTTTCCGTATCGAACATTGAGTAAGAAACGTATCGACTCTCGCATATCCCTTACAGAACTACCGCAGTCATAATATTAAAAAGTGATTGAAGTGAAATTAAATGCAACATAAGCTGCATGATCGTGATACGCGACTCACGTCTCAAAAACGCTCGTCTGCTTAACGCGGCAAAGGGTGCCGTAAATACAAGAAAAACGTGGGAAGTGTAAGTATGTGTGTGAATGTGTGCTAGGTGAGGGACGTATGGCCTTGTCTTAACAGTATGCAGTAGGTTCAATCGATTGTGCTGGGTAAGCAACGCTATTCGAAATGGTCAACTGGATGGGTGACAGTTTTTGAAAAACCGATGTAGGTTGTAGACCTTTTCGTTTCTTCCATGACAAAATAATTGTCTTTAACCATAACGATTGAAATCTCCCGTAATTTTTGGAAATTGTAATTTTATCTTCGTAAGTAATATACACTTAAGTAATTTTGAGAAAAATTGTCAAATTATTTTTTAATATTTACTATTTATACATTTTATTATTTATTAATCAAATTAAAAAATATTAAGTAGATTTTCGATTAAAAAAATCAAGATTTTGCCTCCAAAACACTGCTTTTTAGTACCCAAACACTGCTTTGGGAAAACTCGAGAAAATTGTTTCCGATCATTTCTCTATTTCTTAGAGAAATCACATTACTGATCCAAAAAGCATAATCAATAAAACAAAAAAAAACAAAGTCATTATTTTGATATAAATAACCGAAAATCAGATAAATTCTCAGTATGTCCCCTCAAATTATTTTGACCTCACCTCACTCCGCAAAATAAGTAATGTAAAAGGCGTAAATCACAATTACGCTGCAAATGAGGGTCTAATGCGGCTCAAGCAAAAGTACAGGGAATCTGTTGCTGGAGGCGAAACTGTGAGTAATGTCTGCTCGGAGGTGTAATGGCTTACAACACTTTGCTCTACGCTGTAATGCTCCCGTCACTTCTTTAATGAAAACTAGTGGTGTATCGAGTACGTCTGTTGGTATTTAATAATCCCAATCCTTTAAGTAATCCAGCCCTGGTAGCATGGGCGGGAGAAATTTTATACCCGGGAAAAGGATAAAACGTTTATCCCCTCGCTTAGCTTTATCCACCCGTCGAGCATGGTCACAGCGCGAGCGGTGGAAATAACACTCAGTGGATATACTTATAGAATTCCTTCCTCTTCGCCTTCTCCTCTGTCGCCATGCTTTAGCATACGGAAAAGATAATTTTATCCCCTGTCAGTGGATAAACGGGGGATAAAACTTTTATCTCCTGCCCATGCTACCAGTGCAGGGGTCTTAACCTATCTATTAATTATAAGAGATCCTCTAAAAATTATTGCTACAGTATAACGTTCGCAATCGCCTCTGAATGGCCCATACTCAATCGCGATTAGATAAAACGCACTATTGCGGAAAGATCACGATAAATTCAGCCAATCAGCACGATTGAGACTGAAGCATGTACGAACGAGATAATTTTATCTACTCATTAACTAGTGATAGTATCTCTTAGATAAGTATGGAATACTATGTTCATGACTGTCTGATGACTTGGTCCATCTCATTGGTGATCTGCCACGTCACCTTGTGCCTTCTACTTTACCTTGGACCACTAGACGTTCAATTCATCCCGTTTTGATAGTGTCCACTTGATAAAGATATATAAAAAGTTATCTATTCTATACATATAATAAAATTGTAGAAAAGTGGTGTCTGTACAATGGAAATATATAAAAAAAAAGTAGCAGGGGTTGTTATTATATCGATGCCGAACCCGAAATTGTAATTATTATTTTTTTGTCTGTTTGTCTGTTTGTCTCATTGTTGTCATCACGGCGAACATTTTTAACGTACAGAGTACGTACTACACGCCTCGCGCCTGAGCGTCGACGATATAATATGTAATTCAAAATATGCTGCCCGAAAAGTCACTATTCCACGCGAACGAAGTCGCGGGCACAGCTAGTTACTCCATATAACTTTCGTATAGTATCACGAGACATTTACTTAAAGGTATAGTAAGTCGATCTACGACAAAATATGTAAAGCAGAACTGTAAAATATAGGTATTTATTGTGTGCCCAAAAGCGAAATGTATATTAGATGAATGAGATAAGTGAAATTTATGTGCCTACAGTAACGTCAACGTGCCCTTTGTATCTGTGTATTTGTTTTGATGACGTCAAAAGATACGGCGTGAATTTATGGAGCTGTATAATTTTCACCCAAATCAATTAGATAGCGGAGAGAGATTTCCGTGAATGGTATTTCAAATTTTAATACTATTTATAACCAGCCTTCTTAATCTTTATAATGCAAACAAAGTGTGCAAATGCGAACTTTTTAGCCTTTAGGTTTAGGGCCTATTTTACAATCGCTGAATAGTGTTTAACTGACGAATAAAGTTGACATTTTGGCAGTTTTTGTATTTAAGTCTGTCAAAACGTCTGTAATCGACCGTATTCCCACTTAATTACAGCATGGGGTTATTCAAGGGGCGGACCAACAAATTCCTGAAAAGCCGGCAACGCATTCTGGCTTCTGGTGTTATAAGTGTTCATGGGCAGCGGTAATCACTTAACATCAGGTGTCCTGCCTGCTCGTGTGCCCGCTATTCATATAAAAAAAATCGTTGGTTAAACTTTACGTCTAAAGGTTAAAAATATAGGACTTTAATGTTTTGAATCTGCCTTTAAGCGCATTATTTGCAACTTTATTTCCTATTTTTTGGCCAAATTCGTTTCGGACGGGAAAACGTAATTAAAACTGCCGAGGCAACACTTTTCAGCTCTACATTTCAGTGTGAAGTCTGCAGAAAATATAGCTTAGTTGGTAGTTATTGGCTCCATACGCGTATAATAAATTCCCTTTCCATTATAATAAAAATTTCGACTTCGTTAGTGTTGGATGATATTACATATTTTAAACGAGAATTTTATTTTAACGAAGGCTCAGACGTGAAAGTTAATAAAGGACAAACTTTCGAAAGTAAAAGAAAAATATTCTTTACAAGATTATGTACGAGAATTACTTGGTACTGCTTTTTATGTGCAAAGGAGAGAAGATACATGTACCACTCATTATGAATAGAAATCTGAAAAATTTATCTCCCATCCTCAAGACATTTTTCATATAAAATTCAGTCTCAAAATCTCAAATAAGAATTTATATCGCAATAATCCTCCCCATTGGAGCGAGTCCAAGCGTTATATCTACAAACGAGAACAAAGACTACTACCCCCAATATTCGACTCTTCCAAACTTTTTAACACCACCGATTCCAATGCTTTTCAGCCGAAGTCTAGCTATCAGTAGATACCTAAACGTTACAAACTAGTAGTACATATATCTACATATGAGTTCAAAAACTTATTGAACACTGGCAATATTATACTAGAATCAGTGGAAACACCGGGCAAAGTTACCAACATAGCTCATAGTGCCGATTTCAGCAACGTCGAGTGACGTTTAACCAAGGAATAAATTGGGCGTACTGACAATTTTTGTATTGAAAATCTGCCAAAATATCTTTACGCTCAGATAAGACTTATTTTACGTTGGTAAAATCGACCCTAATTTGTGAAGCTGAAGTGGCAATAAGCGAGGCATATAGCTCTAAGAAACCAGTAATTGCAGTGTTTGAAGACTTCGCAAATCGACACTAGAAAATTTCATTGACTTTGATCGGTTCGTATAAAGGTAAGAATCCAACATGGTTTACATTCAAATTCAAATTGAAAATTATTTATTTCATGTAGGCCATCTTGTGGCTCTTATGATAATGCTGTTTGAATATTCGGAATGACGATTCTGCCGAGAAGAACCAGCAAGAAACTTAGCAGCTTTGCTTTTTTGAAAACAAAAATGTTACAATATGTAGCTTATCTACGAGTATCTAGCGGACAGCTGAAGCAAAGCAGATTGCTTCGAAGCAACTTTGTCATTAAGGAATAGAATAGAATAATTTTTTATTCAAATAAACTTTTACATAGTACTTTCTAATCGTCAAATGAATCTACCACTAGTTCGGAATGCCGTTCCAACCGAAAAGAACCAGCAAGAAACTCGGCGGTTGCTCTTTTAAAAATAAAATAATAACTATATTATTTTATTTTTAGCATTCATCTCTTATGAGAAGTGCTTGACAACGCTTTTTAAATTCTATTTGAATATGAGTTATGTAACGACAAATACAAGGGGAAGTTTAAACATAAAAGAAATCACAAACTTTTCATTTGAGCGTCGAAATGAAATAAGGTTTTCTTCGTTGCGTCAATTCTATATTCAAACACGATTTTCAATGAATGATGTGAATGTGAACACGGTGCAGTCGAAGTTGACGCATAAATTTTCACACATTCCAGTTCACAAATAATTTATGGATGCGAGCTGGATGTGAGGCACCCATTGTCCAAAACAAACATCATGTGAGATTCCTGAATAATATATACGACGGATTGAATTATAATATTATTGTCATGATTTTCAGGTTGTTCGGCTAAAGATTCCTTAATCCAGAAGGTATTTCTTCTAGAGAAAATATACGTCAAAATATCGTTTATACTAAGATGACCAAACATTTTGTAATTTTAGAAAACGCCCTCACGCAGTCAGTGCTATAGTTGTTATATGTATAAGTGGGAGTTCCAGAATTTGTTGGGAAGTTAGACTAGATTAATCATATCACACTAATATTATAAAGGCAAAAGTTTGTATGTTTGTTAGGTACTCAATCACGTCGCAACGACTGAACCGATTTGGCTGAAATTTGGCACAGAGATTATAGTCTGGAATAGCACATAGGCTACTTTTTAACCCGGAAAAGAGAAAGTTCGAAAGTTCGAAAGTAAGAAAGTTCCCGCGGGAATAAAAAACCCCAATCCACGCGAACGAAGTCGCGGGTATCAACTAGTAATTTATAACGTTTATGCACTAGACCCATAGGTCAAAGGCAATGCAAATAGTAATGCAAACGTAGATAACCCAAACCCAATACGCTGTTCGGAAGTCTATGCATTTTAGTTGACAGTATAAAAACTGTAACGGCAGTGGACACTGGACATATGAATTTCATTAAAAACGGACAGTTCGACGACTCGCAAAAAGCGTTGCGACAGTTAAACGAATTTTTAAACGACCAGGAAATCGCTTCAAATTGGATTCCCGTTAGATTTCGGAAGGGTTTAGGATTCTGATTAAGTATATACATTACATAACAATAATAATTATTGTCTTGTTACATTATTTTTATCGGTAAGTGCGATGTTTAGAGCCTATTTTTTCAATCGTAAAGTATATCTACTTTAACCGGAGAATGATATTTGACAATGACTGTTTTTGTGTTGGATATTTGCCAAATTAAAAAAAAAATATTATTGTATCAATAAAACACTTGCTTAAACTTTCTAGGTTATTTGCTGGAATAACGATTTAAAATAGAAACAGCTGAATAAAATAATATTGAAGACAATGGATCATTAGTTTAATCTATGACGCCTCCATTATTTGAGACGATGCTTACCTACTGAGTGTTATTAAACTGCTATACTTTATAAAACGCACAATACTTTAACAAAATATCTCTCGACGTTATGGCTCGTTAATTTAATCAGCTTATTAATTTTAAGGCAAAAATATTTGTTTTAAGAAGAATATCTATAACCCGAAAAATTTTAATTTAGCTTGAGTAAAGAAAATACCTCGTCTCGATTAAAACTATTTAACTGGTGAAAAGTAAATTACGCATTTAAAAGGCTCACAACACTACAGCTTCGCAACCAGAACTACGAGTATGTCAGTAACTTTGGTTCTCCTCACTTAAGATTTAGTCTCGCAGGGTTACTCCGAAGATAGCTCTTTCCTACGCCCACTAAGGCTGAAATCTACAGACCACACTCTCACACTGCTCAGACTCATCACTTAAAAGAACACATGAACAAAGTGTCTCTAAAGACAAAGAAAGTCTAAGGTGCGTCATTGGACAATCTCTTAGTATATAAGATAGTAATTTAGAAGTTTAGGTTAAATTAAAATTACTAATTAGTCAACTAAGTTAGGCTAGATTGTAATTGTACTGAGCACCACTTTGGTACTCAGAATCAACAGAAAAAAAAAAAACTCTGCTCAGACTCAAGACGGAGTTAAAGCGAGACAGATTTATGTCAGAGCATATTTGTGTCTCGTTTTATCTCTGTCTTAAGTCAGAGCTCGCTCTATAGATCTCAGATAAGTACCATTGGGTCTTCTTAAGAGGCCCATATAGTTAGCGATCATGTTTCGGATCCACAAGTTATTACTAGGAACACGCACTGTGCGAAATCTTTAGTCTGCAGGTACTTAGGAATTTGGCGGGCAATGTTTATAACTTGAAGAACCGATAGTTGGGATCCTAGGGTGCCGGAGATGGGTTTCTTAAAAAAAAAAACAAGGGTTTTAAATTCAAGCTTCATTTCCCGAAATAGTATTTGAACTTTCAAATATTTCATCATAATATTATTATCATGAAAGTATGTAGAGTATAGAAGCAGAGTAAAAATGCAAAGTAATATTATATGCATTGACGTAATCAAAGTTTAAATTGAATTTGAGTTTGCTTCGAGCGATATTACAACGCATACAAAATCAACTTAGCTAGGCGAACTTCGTAATACACTTAGGAAGAAAGCAAAGTTCACTACATTTTGACCTCGTGGAGATT
Source organism: Hipparchia semele (assembly GCA_933228805.2). Lineage (NCBI taxonomy): Eukaryota > Metazoa > Arthropoda > Insecta > Lepidoptera > Nymphalidae > Hipparchia > Hipparchia semele. The sequence continues at coordinate 5,656,066 of OW121721.1, read as the reverse complement.
CCAACTAAGACGCTGTGTGGTCGAGGTGGCTTAGTATCTTCTTGAACTCAGCGAGAGAACTTTGTGCCCGGCTTATGGTTAATTAACTGTACTGTTTATTTTCTATACAGAATGCGGAACAATTCGCTGTATATCGAACAAGCAGCACATCCAAATAGGGAGTTGGTGATTTAAAAAAAAACTAAATTTACTTATGAAAATAATATGATGAACATTAAAAACGAATTCAATTATAATTACGAAATTTAATTATAATTTTTTTAATATAGATAGTATTAAAAAAATTACGAAGGTCTTCTTGGAATCTTCTATAATTAAAAAAAAACAATATTATTATTTAATTACTTCCAAAATTAAAACTAACATAAACCGAAAACCTAACTAAAATTATTTATGTAATTCAAGCTTTATAACTTTAATGATAAGTCAGGATTCTGACACCGATTGGAAAGCAGACTCTGCTGAGAAGAATTTCAGAAGAATTTCATGTCTTACTGAGTTCACCTTGTCTTCCATTGTCTTGGTGTTCTCATTGTAAACCTGTGTTGTACATAAATAAATTGCAACCGCTGTTCACAGAAAGCCCTTTGTTCTATTCAGACCTCATGTTTTGGAGTTAATTTGTCAGAACATGTTAATGCAAGTCAGTTTAATATTCGAGTTTTGATTGACGGGCTTATCCAAGATTTCCAAGAAAGGATTTTCATCAGTAAACTGTTGATCAAAGAAGGATAAAGCAATACATGTATCTATTATGTAAATTATTAACGCCTAAATGCGTAATAATGAGGAGATATTTTGCGGCAAGTGTAAAAAACTTAATTTTCTGGAATAAAAAGTAGTAGCATAATTATGTCACTATCCAGGTCTTCAATTAAACTAGTGCAAATAAATAGTCAAGCGCGTGTGTCAAACGAAAATTTTCACTTTAAGGCTTAATATTTCCTACACGGACCCCTAAATCAAAAAAATGTTCATAACGTATGTACCTCCAATACTTTTCAAAATCTTTTCTACCGATACCCCACACAGTGGGGTATAGACGAGTAAAAAGAAATATAATAACAGCCCAAACTAGCAGCTTTTTGAGAATTTTAGTGTACAACTTTTCAGCCTAATTAATGTGTATAATTTTGCCAAATTACAGCTCTTTAGTATCAAGAGTCTCTGAGATAATACTGCTGATAGACGGACAGACGGACGGACTTGGCGAAACTACAAGGGTTCCTTGTAGTTTTACTACGGAACCCTAAAAATCACGTCTATAGCTCTGTTGCGGCGTGATTGAACGACAAACTAACAAATAAACACACTTTCGAATTTATAATATTAGTAAGGATGGAGGAGACATGGTTCTGCGACATAAATTAGAACCACACGCCTCTCATACAGACTTATTCAGTCCCAACGCTTCAGAAAAAGTTTAATGACGTCATTCAAAACATAAATGGGTGATGTCGAAATATCAAAACTTTACCAAAGAATATGGGGCGAAACATTCGCGAAACGATACTTAGGAGCAACCCCCTGCAGGTAATGGGGGTGCCGATTAAGCTAACGACCTACTATCTCAAAGGTTATTTTATTCAGCTTTCCGGTTTAAATATTGTGCATTTCCATAATATTCAAGTGAGATATCTCTCTTTAGTTTTTCATTGGAATGGAATAATAGTACATTATGGTACAAGTGTAAAAGTTGGTGATTACCGCTGAGGCGCTATTGCGACCCGAGCCGTCAGGTGAGGGTCTTAAGGTAGCCGAGGACGGTAATCATCAATATACACGTGTATCATACGACGTTTTTCAACACACTTGTGAAGAAAATAACACTAAAATAGTACATTATGGTACAAAACAGTGAAAACGAGTTGTGACAATTTTTTCGCAATGGCGGGAAAAATTAACGTTGTTCTTTTGTTCGCCCTCTTGAGATGCTCTTGAGGGCAGGCAAAGATCGACGACCATACAGCCTATTCAGGTGTTTATTTGATTTAATCAGTTTTCTGGAATGCGCGCGCACCTTTAATGGCCATAGACTAAAAGAATGAGGTTTCTTTTTTTTTGGCTTTTCCCTTATAGCCACGTACAAAATGGGGAATTTCGAGTTTTCTTTATTACAAAAAAAAAAACAAAAGTTACTGTTGTAAGTTGTTGAAATTATCTATTTAAATACGGAGTTGTATGAAATGAGCAAGCAATAGGTACATTAATTTAACACGATATTTTTATAAATTATTGAACAAGATCTTTTTTGTAATAGAAACTTTTTTAAGAACACAGCAACTCACCCAATAAAATTAAAAAAAAAAATTCTATAACTCACATTGTGAATAATGGTAATCAAAAGTCACAGTTTGAGTTAGAGGTGTCATTGTGTGCCTAGTTGCGGTGAACCGGGAGCCCCTTTATGAGCAAGTGTGTTGAAAAATTTATTTACGCAGCGCTAAAGGTCTTTCGCGGATATTTTCAGTATCTAAAACTATTTGGATTAAATTGAGCACGTAGGGAGTTATTTTCATGCACTTAATCAAAACTTTTTCACCGAAAAATTTTCTTTTTTGAAAGAAACTAAAACTCAATGAAAATACTCGTAAACCAAAATGTAAGCACGGTGGAAAACATTCTTCTTCTTCTTTATCAACCGATAGACAAAAGTTTCTTGCATGAACTTAAACAGGTCTCGGTCTTGCGCCGCCTGTATCCAGCGACTCCCTGCGACTCGTTTTTTTTTTATTCGATGACAAGATGGTCCTTGACTGCGATCTCACCTAATAGTAAGTGACGATGCAGTCTAAGATGGTAGCTTGAAAGGGGTATGGCAGTGTAGATTCAACACATACCCCCTAATCGGTCTTTACACACCATCGTGCCGGAACGCTAAATCGCTTGGCGTTTTAAGTATAACAGCGAAATGATAATGACGAAATAGGTAAATTAGAAAGCTGCAATAAACGTTTAACTTTACATTTGACAATAAATATTCAGTGTAGAAGTTCAGGCCGGGCTAATAATGTTTATTTGTTCTTGCAGCCGTTGTATAAATTAATTCATTAGTCGCTGAGACACAAAGCTGAGACAGCACGAACTTTCCAGTGTTTTGTTTTATTCATGATTTCATGTGCGCTTATGAAACATTGGATGGATTTAATAATATAATAATATAGTTAGCCGGTAGATCATCATGTGAAACGTAGGCTGTAGGTGCGTAAGAGGATGCCCGATGAGGGTGGCATGTTCACTGGACAAACCCTCTATAAATATTTAAGATTAAAAAAAAAATCTATTGATGCAAAAGAGTCTTGTAGCTCACACCGCATTATTAACCGCACCTCAAATAAAACCTCTGCCATAATTTAAAACCAAAATACAATTACGTAAGAGGTAACAACTCTTTGCAATGAGGTTAGTGACGGAAAAATAGAGACCCTGAATAAATATTAAACAAGGGTATGCTCGGAGTATCCCTGCGGGATCGAATCAAAAACGAGGGGATCCATAGCTGAGAACCGAAATCACCGACTTAGCTATTCGAGTCACGAAAGTGAAGTGGCAGTGGACGTGGCATATAGCTCGAAGAACCGGATAGACGTTGACGTCCCAAGGTGCTCGAAGGTGCAAGGACCTCGCTCTGGGAATTGCACGTCTATTGGTTGAGATGACGTTTTTGGTCTAACTACACTGGTGCGCTTTCAACTTGCGTAGAGATATGCGATGTAAGTTGCCGAAGCAACGAATGCAATAATGCGCGCATCTACGTATGCGTTACGTGTGCCAGCTATTGCTAGCGAACATGTGGCATGCGTTCCGGTATACATCTGGGTTCATGGTATTCTGGTAGCGCATGCATCTAGTTCAAACAGAGTTCAAACGCAAGTTGAAAGCGTATCAGAATAGACTTAAATACACAACGGCAAACAAACTTATTAATTAGTAAGCTTATAACCTGTGGAGATAGTATAAGATTTAACACGATTGATCGTATTCGTATACTATGACATTAGCGTCACATTAAAATGAACCTTAAAAGTAACAGATTAAAATCACAAATTCAATACAACCGATTTTAGCTTGGAGCGTATCCGTATACGTAGAAGTATAAGAATGCTTACAAGAAATTGAGCTTTAATTCGATATGGTTATGGTTCATTTTACTTTGACGCTAATATCATAGTATACGAATACGATCAAACGAATTTAATCTTATAGGTACTAACCCCACAGGCACAACGTGCAGCACTCACTATGCTAATGATTTTATCGATTTTTCTGATTAAATTGCAATATATGACATCAGATCAAAATAATAATTCATAGTCGATTGCTACTAATTTGGGTGGTTTTGCTAAATTATGCGAATCCGAACGCGAAACAGCACTGCGGGGATCGGAGAATGTGCATTAATTCCTGGAATTCTTGTTCGCGGATAATTTACGGGATCGGAAGCTCATATTATTGTTTAAAACAAACTTAATTAGATCTCTGGTATTTGGAAATCAGTGTGTAATAATAAATAACTAGCGTACTAATCCGCGTATGTTGCGGAGAGCCGTGGGAAATTTGGGAAATTTTAGCTACGGCTAAGCGTAGACTGAGGCAGCTATAGACAAAAATACCTACGAATAAATAATAAGTAAGGAAGTCTAATTCAGAACAAAATCCACTCAAATATGGCCCTACTTCAAACCAAAACAACGAATCGCTTCCGAGGTTACAGACAGACATGCTTGGTGCTTGGTTCAAATTCAGAACGAAAGCAGGGATTGGTTCGCGCACGTGCTGTTATGTTTGCTATGACAGCTGAGTCATTCGACGATGTTATGAAAATTTGACGTGCAAGAAAAATGACCAACTGTTGACGTGCTATTTTTGTTTTTAATCCCCGCCTCTAACGGCTAAATTTTAATCTCCACCCACTTCGGCACAATTTTTGTTGGGGTCATTTTTTTAACGCAGTGAGACTTCCTTACTTATTATTTATTCGTAGAAAAATACTGTAAAAACCATAGGTTTGACAACTCCGTCAAACAATGATAATATTAATATTCTGTTATTCCTAACTAACTTTTGCCCGCAACTTCGTCTTCTTGTTTTTCTGGGATAAAAGGTAAGTAACTCTCCAAGTCTGCAACTTTCAAGGTATTAGCGGATAGGTAGGGATAAGTTTTCGATTTAATAAGAGAAAAGTGGTTACTTAAAAGATATTTTATCAATAGAACGATAAGTAGAGTCTACAGATAAAGTCATCAAATCTTCCAAAATTCAATAAAAAAAAAAGAAGTGATTGCCTCAAGCTTTTAGATTATCAAAGTGATTTCGAGGCAACAAAGAAAATCTTATTTCATTTCATTTCGTATATTCCCTTCAAAGGCTGCAAACCCTTTTTGCTGACCCCAATCATTGTTTTCTATACTAATAATAATAGAATAATGTTTTCTTCTTAAAGATGATTATATTTTTGTTAAATTAAAAAAAAACAAACAACAAACAACAATAAGGTAACGTCTTGAAGAATAATTGGTAAAGTCTTGAAGAATAGAATTTACGATATATTTATTGGTGGTACTAGAGACGCCCGCGACTTAGTCCGAGTGGGTTAATGTTTTTTAATTCTCGCTGCAACTCTTTAATTTTCTGGGATAAACTATAGTTAATCCTGGATAAGAGCTACCCTCACTCACATTTTATAATGTTACTAGTTGATGCCCGCGACTTCGTTCGCGTAGATTGGATTTGATTCCCGCGAGAACTCACTTATTTTACGATTTAAAAAGTAGCCGAAGGATATAATTAATATTATGTTTAAGATATCCTTAAGATTTATTGTAAAAATACAGTGGAATATCTAGGCCAATTCACTTCCAACGTATAAAAGAATTTTGAGGACAAAGCCTATTCCTACACGGCGGCGTTTCGGTCTGAAAACCTTTGTGGAGAAAAATATACAGAATCTCAGTTATTGTTCGCTACAAACGTACAGCGGATTTGTGTTTTCCTTTTAGAAAGCCGCGCGACGATTCTGTAGTATATGAAAATATATATTATTTTGTTGAAAATCTTTGAAAGGCCAAATAGGCAAAGCTGAGAATATAGCTCTTTGATTATTTTCTGTGGGATTGTCTAAAAATTACTGCTACAGTATGACGATTCAACCAATAGATTCTTTCTATTAATTATAGTTCTTGCAATTCACGAGGGCGCGTGGCTCATTGTTGTGTGTGTGTCGTATCTATATATGTGTGAGCGAGAGCTCCTACCTAAGCTCCTGACAGGCACGTGCACGCAATGTGCATGTACACGACGTAACCACAAGTAAAGCTCCCGAAAGTATAGAGTAAGCAATAATTGATCCGATTCTAATGAGCACTGTTGTCATTCGATCGAAGCTTGTCTATTTTCGTTGATTCCTTTAAATCACTGCTTCGTTCTTTTTATAGAATTTTCTTTAATTGAGATCAAAAGAGAAAAATTGAGACTAAAATATTTATTAATTAAAAAAATTGTTGAAAATTAAGAAGAAGATGAGCATGGGTAATTATCATAATTACGAGTATTATCCACAGATTTAACTATCGCATACCCAACTTTTTAGGATTTTTTTTTTTTCATTTTTAAATATGCATGTATACTCCAGTTATAGTGCCTCTACCTACATATCGTCGCAATATTTTATCGAACATATCCGTGATTCTCACCGAATGGCGTAACATATGTGAATTTTGCGCGATATGCCTGGATCTAACTGCGGTTTTATTTATTTTTATCCAACACAAAAAATCACAGTTTTACGCAAATAACAATGGTATTCCTATATTGACTATTATGGCTGTTGCGATTGCTGGACTAGAAAAAATCGGGTTTTATTTTAGACTGGATCACCCTTTCACAACTGTTGCATTGAATATATATATATTTTTTTTTAAGAATTTTCCGTATCGGTCCAGCCCCCCGATTCAGACCCTTCCGATAACTTATTTATCGATCGATTCGGTTTGTTAGCGTACGATAACATATATTTTCAATTCGTAAATGCTCTTGTAATCGAATGTATCTTGTCGATGTCGATAACGTAGTCGATACCGAATCGTATCCTCAAACCAAACGCTCTGAATCACACGACAAAATTTTTTTATACGAGATCGATATCTAACCGTATCGACACGGTATGTTATCGAACAGGTCTGAATCGCCCCCCAGGTGTCTTCGAGTAATCGAGAAACAAACATAAAAATTTAAAAAAAGGCTGAAATCTATAGACTGCACTCTCACTCAGCTCAGACTCAAGACAGAGTTAAAACGAGACAGATTTATGTCAGAGCATATTTGTGTCTCGTATTAACTCTATCTGAAGAAAATAATAGGTTCCGTTTTTGCACCATCGTGTTATCTACGTTTCTATAGGTATTTTTATATACCCACATACAAACGTAATACGGAAAACATAACACTTCCGTCCTCCATATATCTATTTCTTATCTTTCTTTTATTACGCACAATGCGGGATAACTTATTGAGATTACGGAGAAAGCTCGCACGCGCTAAGTAATCACCACTTACATACATAATTATTGATCATCGGCTCGTCAAATATTTACGAATAGTTAGGTTAGTAATCTTTGAAGATTTCTGAAGTCGTCCGTCCGTCCGTCTATCTGTCAGCGGGCTGTATCTCATAAACCGTAATACGTAGAATGTAGATACTTGAAATGTTCACAGAATGTGTATATCTATGTCACTATAACAACATAATATAATAAAAATAAAATAAAAAAATATAAAAGGACCCCATACAGGAAACGTGATTTTTTTCGGCGTTTTTCGCTCGACCTTAACAATTTCTGTTACTATGATACGGAACCAGTGGCGTAACAATAGGGTGGCAAGACGGCAAAATGCCACGGGCCTCCAGTAGGAAGGGGCCCCCAGTCAGAGAGGGCCGAAAGCACAAGAGGATTCTAACATTTATAGCCATTCCTGTAACTAAGGCTAGTGCCGAGCGATCATTTTCAAAATTAAAATTGTTATAAATTAAATTCTTTGGGAGGCAGGGCCCCATGCGATAAATTATTATATAGTTACGCCACTGTACGGAACCCTTCGTGTTTGGATCCAACACGCACTTGGCCTGTTTCATTAATCTACTTCCGCCCCATGAAGCTGAAACTCTTCTTCTTTACTGAATGCGAGAGGTCACGTGACTAACCAATAAGTAGCTTCGAACTCTTTGCCAAGACTTTGAACAAATGTCTCGGGACGATTCGATCTTAAATATCTCCGCGGTCGTCTTACCCATTCCCTTTGTTGGCAGCTTTATTGCATATTACTAAGCCAAGTCACTGTTTGACAAAGGCGGTCTCATTATGTGGAACAGATGTGCAGCAGACTTGTGTAAGTCGCTTATAAGATTAGAGACTGTTCCTGTGAGACTCACTGGCGTTTGATGAATAATATTATGAAGCATAACGGTTCTACGGCAAGGAATTGTACACCTTTAGAATTCAAATAGATATATTTTTTATCAGACGAGTTACACAGATCCTCTGGGTACAGGCGGCGCAAGACCGATGCTCGTGGGAATCCATTCAGGACGTCTAATTTTTGATAAAAAAGAGGAAGAGGAGCTTAAAATAATTAATAGCTAAATGTTGTTTCAAGTGTCTTTTTGGTTGCAATTAAAGTGCTTAGTATCTGATTAAACTGACGGCCTAAAATAAAAAGGAATTCAAGCCTTGCTCGGGGGATCTTTTTATCATATAAATTAACTTCGTCCGAAGCAAAGCGGGTCTCTGGCAGCGGCAGTTGGCGTCAGAAACTACTTTAGCAAAGTTCGATTAACGAGTTCCGAAGATTTAGTGGGGGCTGTAATCTTAAAGAATTACGTCTTTTGAAATTTTTATCGTGTATTTTCAGAGAAGCTACAGTTAAAGACAAGATGTAGACGAAGTTTTTTTTTATTATCTTGCCTTCCCCTTGCGATTATTTTTTCAGCTGGAAAATGATATAGATAGTAAGTATTATTTTCAAATACCTTTTATTCAAATTTCCATTTGATTTCGTTTTCGTTCCGTTTCAGTCAAGCTTCTCTTTTGGCGCAGATAAGTAATTTAAATAACGCGTGTTTTTGCAAATTCGAGCGCGGGATTGATTTTTGATTGAATGAATTTGGTAATTTGCCTTTTCTACATTTGCTCAGTTATTTTTATCCTTTTGGAAGAAGTAAATTAAATTACTAATTAAAATCGAAAATGATTTATTGTCAAAATATGCGTCCGTTTACAACAGAATTGGAAATCGTGAAATAGGCTTAGTAAAAACCTGTACCTATCTCAAGAAACCATCTGAATTAAACTTATTTCAAAAAGCTTTTTGCAATTTTTAGGAGCAGCTGGATACAGGCGGCGCAAGATTGAACTCAAAAGCGGTGCATCGGCCGTGAAAGTGTCGCGAAACGTACCTATCGCGATGCATCAACCATCGCGAAACGTATCGCGATGCATCAGTCGTGAAAGTGTCGCGAAACGTATCGCGATACATCAATTGTGAAAGCGTTGCGAAACGTATCGCGATGAATCAGTCGTGAAAGCGTTGCGAAAAGCTGCGCTTCTCGATTCAGCACCTTGGGACTCAAGCGACCCTCATGTCTCGAACTATTTGCCCCTTTCATTTACAGTGCAGTTCCGCGTCTCACTGAGCTATGTCGGTAACTTTGGGTTTCTCCTAACTATGGGTTTCAGATTCTTCTGAAACCCATAGTTAGGAGAAACCCAAAGTTACCCTGAGCCTTCTGCTCAGGGTACTCAGCGGACGATGGAGAGAGCTATGCTGGGAGTATCCCTGCGAGATCAAATCATCGAATCGATCAAATGAACAAAACAAAAATGAGGAGATTCGTAGGAGAGCCATAGGAAAGCCCAGGGCCTAGCGATTCACATTTCCCCGATGAATTACATGTAATTTATTTACATTTTAAGTAAGCTAAAGAAAAACAGAGACATAATATCATTATGCCCGATCAAAAGGATCCGTTTGAATCATTTCCGTACAGACATATTACTTTTAAATTCAATTATTGTTATTTTCGAAATTTATTTGCAAAATTAACTTTGTCAGACTACGCGAACTCAGGAAGGCGATTGACTTAGGAAACTAACCAAGAAAGTTCCATTAACGAGTTGCGAAGATTTAGGGACGTTGTAATCCTTTGAGAATTATTTCGTGTTGAGGAACTTATTCTTGTAATTTAAGCGCAAAGTAAACAAGAGTTTTAGTGACTTTTAATTTTCGTTTACATTTTAATATTGCCTTGTTAATATGAATATTTCCCCAAGTTAAAAATCACTACATAGTATAAAACAAAGTCGCTTTCTCTGTCCCTATGTATGTATTATTAGCAGACGCTCTTGTGTAGTCTCCATTTTAGTCATAATTACCCACAATAAAGTAATAAAAGTATATATCTTTAAAACTACGCAACGGATTTTGATGCGGTTTTTTTTTAATAGATAGAGTGATTGAAGAGGAAGGTTTATATGTATAATAACATCCATTAACAGTGAATGACATAGGCTATATATTTTATACCCGTGCGAAGCCGGAGCGGGCCGCTAGTAATAAAATAAAAAAGATCATTAAACAAAAACAAAGACCTAAACCTTCTAAAGTATATCGCTAAATACATCCATCCTGTTCATCTAAAATGATGACATTAATTTTTAAGCATTTCCAGTAGTGGACGAATATTTGTTTACAAAAAAGAAGTAGGTACCTATATAAGACATTGTTCGATAGATTAAAGGCACGTATGCCGCTGGTTGGCGTTAGAACCTGAAATAATTTGGATTTACTCATAGTTTGTGCTTTTATAGCTATTACCTATCTACCCAAAATTTATCGTTCGCCATTGAATCGCTAAAGAGTCTTAATTTACGAACGGAACAATCAGATTTTAACCTAAAAGAGAATTTGGATTTTATCATTTAAATTGTCGTCGCCCCAAGCTAAGGGACCCTGGAAAAGGCAGTCGGCGGCAAACGCAAAAGTATCTCGAGGAAGTTCGATTAACGAGCTTTAAAGATTTAGTGTCGTTCTTAGGCTTAAAACGAAGCATATACATTTAAAAAAGCATTTACTTTACTTCCGAATACTAAAAGATCTCTTAATGCTTAGAAAAGAAGAAGGGTACATACATAAATACATACATAGGTACATAAATACATGCATAAATCTAAATATATATAAGGAAAAGGTGACTGACTGACTGACTGATCTATCAACGCACAGCTCAAATCACTGGATGGATCAGCCTGGGCACACAGATAGCTATTATGACGTAGGCATCCGCTGAGAAAGGATTTTTGAAAATTCATCTCCTAAAGGGGTAAAATAGGGGATTGAAATATCGGCCTTAACGTGAGCAAAGCCGCTAGTAATATATAGACTGCTAAAATCATAACCCTTCCTTTTGGCTATACCGTAGTCTGGTAAACAATAAATTATTTAAGAAAAACAAAAACGCAGACGGGTATGATGGATAACATAACAATATTATGTTATCCATCATACCGCGACTAAAGGGCATGCCAAAGAAATCTCGCTCGAAAAACATTACCCATCTGCGCCAGTCAGGTAAAAATGCTTAAATCCTTACTCGAAAGCATGTTTGTTTGTTGGTTTGTCCTTCAATAACGCTGCAACAGGGCTGCGGATCGATGTCATTTGTTGCATTGGTATAGTTGAGGACCTGGAGAGTGGCATAGGCTAGGCTTTTATCCTGGAAAATCAAGAATTACCCGCGGGATTTTCAAAACTAAATCCACGCGGACAATGTCAGGGGCATCACCTGGTTCTCGATAAATATTGTATGTATTGTATAATGTAAATTCTCGATGTACTTCCATAAAAGCGTCTGCATTACCATAGCCAATATAAGGAGTGGCTTATTCAGAAATCTATAATTTCTAAATGATAATAACTAGAAGAAACTTTATTTTATAAAATTTACAGAAGAGTTAAAGATCGGAAAACTGTACGGAATAATTTATTAGTCCTGATTATTTCGAGAAATTGATAAAGTTACGCAGCAAATACCACGTCGTCAAATTGTTATGAAGACAAGTATGACATTATTAATACGTTTGACTTTGAACTTTCATCTTGAACACAATTATCTTGAAATTATAGCGTTGAGAGTTCCCATTTCATAAAACTTGATCCAAGCAATTGCGTGATCCCGTTTGGATATTATTATTGTCCAAGTTTTAAGTGGATGGTCTCAAAATTGACGATATTTTATCTTGAACGTTTGATACAAACTCTAAATTTTGTAGATCGTAATATACTAGTAGCTCTGACTCCAGTATTATTAACGAGGTGATAAAACTGAGTAGGTTGGTATGGTGGTTTTATTACTAGTGGTCGCTTATTTTTTCAAAGAGAAGAAGGTCATATTATCTAGAATTTTTGGTGACAATATCTACTCATTGTTTGGCTACAGACTTATAATATGTGTTGGACATTGTAACTATGAATGAAAACAAATGACCAATTATTATGTATTGTACTTATTTTTAACACCTACTAATATACAAATAAAATTTCGTCTTTCTATTCTAGTCAACTTTTTTTCTAATCTAGTTCTAAAAGGCACTACTTTTTTTATTCGATGACAAGATAGTCCTTGATTGCGATCTCACCTGATGGTAAATGACGATCAAAATCAAAAAAAAAAAAATCAAAATTTATTTATTTCATGTAGGCCAACTTGTAGCTCTTATGAAACGTCAAAAATCTACCACCGGTTCGGAATGCAGATTCTGCTGAGAAGAGCCGGCAAGAAACTCAGCAGTTGCTCTTTTCAAAAAAATTTTTTTTTTACAATTGTTAAAAAGAACTAGGCTATGCACACAATGTTTCCACACAGAAGTTTCAAAAATGTACGCCTACCGCAACCAAAGACATGTTAACATGGGTAGACACAAAGCAGACCCATTCCCGTTGGCGGCACCCGTTCACGAGCATGACGCATGATCCAGCCATTGCCTCGCTCAACCATATTTGAGGGAACGTAACAACCCGCACCACACGACACCACCACAGAAATGTTTAAGTGAGCATGACATACTTAGGCTACCCATGTTAAGGCATCGAATTAAATATTAATATTAAGATACTCATTTTAAGACATAACTGAGACACAAATAAAGTGGAAACACTGTAGAACAGAATACAATAGAATCATGTTACACAGGATAGTTATTACTGCAGATGCAGTCTAAGATGGTTAAGATGGTAGCGGGCTAACTTGGAAGGGGTATGGCAGTGTACATTCAATCGGTGCCGGAACGCTAAATCGCTTTTTTTTGGCGGCACGTTTTTGACGGTAGGTTGGTAACTAGCCACGGTCAAAGCCTCCCACCAGACCAGATCAAGACAATTATAAATTACCAAATTGACCCCACCGGGAATCGAACCCGAGACCTCCCAGTTATAATACCACAGTGCTTACCACTGCGCCCGGGAGGTCGTCAAAAATTACTTTACGAGTATCGATTCATAAGTTTTTCTAAGCAATCACGCCCGACCGAGGCTATTGGACAGGGTCATTATCGTCACAGGGTCGAACTGAAGCGACCGCGCCCTCATTTTGAAGTTAATTAAACGGCCTCCATCACATCTTCATTATTGCTTCGACACTTCGCTCTTACTCGACAGCCGACAGTCTCCCCTAAACTCAAGTTTTACTTTATCTTTAGAAATTACATGATAATATTGCAACCTTTGCAAAAAGATCTTGAAACCTATTATGATTTGAAATTGAATTTTGTTGTGAAAAAAGCAAAAAAATTAGAGCGAGTAAGAATGCCCACAGTTAGCGATCATTGTGATGTTAATTGCCTCGTTGTTCTAGTGGTTAGCAAGTTCGAATACGGATGACAAGGTCCCGGGTTCTATTCCCGGGTCGGACCAAAAATGTAATGTGGTTTTCTATCAATTTTAGAGCCCGGAGTTAGGAAGTCGGTGGTGAGTCACCCCCGTGCCTCGGAAAGCACCTAAAGCCGTCAGTCCTGCGCCTGATCTTTTTCCGGTCGTATCGGATTTTCCTCCCCATCGGACTATGAGAGTGAGGGAATAGGGAGTGCACCTGTGTTTGCGCACACACTTGTGCACTATGATATCTCCCGCGCAGATGGCTAATCTCTGTGGACATTGGCCACCGTGGCCAGATTCGAACGGGAGGACATTATTATTATTATGTGATGTTAAACAATCAAAATAAATAAAAATTTAATCACTCTCATGGGAGCTCGACTCCACCAATAACGTTGGAGCTAATTTTGTTGCTTCAACACTTCGCTCATACCCGACTGTTCGGAAGTTTACTTTCAAACAACTTGACTTCGGCCAGGGGCGTTTTGTGTTAAATCCTGTATATCTTAGTGTAGTAGAAGTTGTAGAGAATAGTTTAACATTTAACATAGCTAGGTAATACATTACCATAAACGTACCTAGCTAATGGAGAAGTTTCATCGCATTCATTTGTACAGTAGCAGCTTTTGCACAGGACTTGGTCCGTGCAAAGTTAACATAAATTAACAAAACAGACAGACCATGAGCCGATCTGACATATTTTTACTAGACAGTTCCTTAAGCTATTACATTCCTTACATAATTTAACATAGCTAGGTAATATATTACCATAAACGTACCTAGCTAATGGAGAAGTTTCATCGCATTCATTTGTACAGTAGCAGCTTTTGCACAGGACTTGGTCCGTGCAAAGTTAACATAAATTAACAAAACAAACAGACCATGAGCCGATCTGACATTACGTACTAGACAGTTCCTTAAGCTATTACATTCCTTACATAATTTCCATTCCTTAAATAAATCGTTATCTTAAATATTAGTATTTCCTTTCTTGTTTACCAGGTGGGTAAATAATGTAATGATTTCTACGAAAACATTTTCATCTCTAACAGACAACGTTTTGCTCGGTAAAAGCCACAGAATGTAAACTTTTTACTCTATTTAATGAAGGCCTCAGAGTTCAGACTATGCCAACAAGGCGGGCATAATTTCGTAGTTAATTGAACGCCCATCACCGCCGACTAATTACACCAACCCGACCTCTTATTATTATTACGGTCTTCATGGCTTAATTTATTGGTGAATTTAGTATCTAAGGATTGATGGAATCTGTTATTACTAGTGTTTTTAGTGGAACAGTTCTTACAATCCACGAGGGCGTATGGCTCATGGTTGTGTGCGTGTCGTATCTGTATAAGTGTGAGCGAGAGCTTGCTGACGCTTGACCGCACACTTACGCAATGCACATGTACACGACGTAACCACAAGTAAAGCTCACGCGCCCTTGTGAATTGTAAGAACTATACCTTTAAATATCTTCACCGTGATTACTTGGTACGTCACTATGCTGGCCAAAGCCATCGTCCGAATATAGCTTTATCCTTTTCCGCCTGGAGCATTATGAAAGGGATAGGACCTGCCATTTTTATTTAGTGTACAAATTGTGTACAACAGAATTAGCCAAAATGTCCCTTCTTAAATATATGAAAGAAAAAGGTGACTGACTGACTGATTGACTCACTGATCTATCAACAAACCACTGGATGGATTGGACTGTTTGGCATACAGATAGCCATTTTGACGTAAGCATCCGCTAAGAAAGGATTTTTAAAAATTCAAACCCTAAGGGAGTAAAATAGGGCTTTGAAAAATCGAACTTAACATGAGTGAAGCCGCGGGCAAAAAGCTAGTTCTTCAAATAATTTTTGAAAGAAATCTGTTTCCGAATCTGTAATACTTTCTATATAATCTAAGCCAACTCTTGGATAAATAAGAAACAATTAAGATGCAGACAGCAGCTGCAATATTCATACCCAAAGTAGGTAGTATTACGGGTCGAGAGGTGAACCATCTCATATCGTACAGTACAGACTACAGAGAATTTACGAAACAGTTAATTTACTTGCCAGTACGAACTTCCCGGTTACTTAGGAAGGCTTGCTCTGCCACACATTATTTAAAGTCTCAGCGAAGAGGTCAAATGTAACAAACTTGGCTTTCTGCGAAGTATTTCACGAGTTCACTAGAACATGTCTTAAACTAGTTATGTAGGAACTGAAACCTCTTGAATACTTCATAGTAGGTATTATGAAGAGTTGGTCGCTTTAAATAGGTAAAATACCCGTGTTAGACTTCAACCTCTATTTCAGAAACTCTAAGGCCCATATTAAACTATACTATACAGGGCGTCCCACGGCTATGCCACATGGAGGGGAAGTACCTTAAATATTGTAGATTTTACATTTTACTGAAAGAAGACTTCATTTTAATTTAAAAAACAATTTAAACTGCATTCATAGATTTTTAAATAATTGCCTGGTTGAACCGGGACTCGAACCCGCTATACGAGAAAAAAAATTAACCTGTATCTTTATCATAACGATCGGAAGGCTTCATCATAAGGATTATTTTTTGTTAAAAAACATAGCATGAGAAATAAAAGGAAGACCATGAATTTTAGTCTTTGATGTAAAATTTTGTTGACATTGGCGTATCGACATGTCCTTCAATCCCGCTGCAAACTGTTGCAGCGGGATTGAAGGACAAACCAATAAATCCCATGAAAATTAAAAAACCTAAAGCCGTGGGACACCCTGTATATACGTTCCCTCAAATATGGTTGAGCGAAGCAATGGCTGGATCATGCGTCGTGCTCGTGAACGGGTGCCACCAACGGAAATGGGTCTGCTTTGTGTCTACCCATGTTAACATGTGTTAGGTTGTGGTAAGTGTGCATTTTTGAAACTTCTTTGTGGAAACATTGTGTGCATAGCCTAGTTTTGTCAACAATTGTAAAAAAAAAAATTTTTTGAAAAGAGCAACTGCTGAGTTTCTTGCCGGCTCTTCTCAGCAGAATCTGCATTCCGAACCGGTGGTAGATTTATGACGTGTCATAAGAGCTACAAGTTGGCCTACATGAAATAAATAAATTTTGATTTGATTTGATATAGGAGCCTATGTCGTACCATAGTTTATATTATATATAGATCATCATATATATTTCCTAGGATAATAATATGGGCCTAAGGGTTTGAATTTTGGCTTAAAGCATTTAATTAAATGCTCTAAAACTCAATTGAATTCTCTAAACTGTTAATGAAGTTATAATTATATTAAAATCGTTTATACAAGATATAATCTCAGCTTTTATAACGAACTTTTTATGTGCACTGAAACAGCAAATTGGATATTGAATCTGCAGTAGTTTTTCACAAATTTTATTTTTATTTTACTTTTCGTTAGCACGGCCGTTTGGGTGCCGACCGTTTTGATGAAATTTATCGCTTGCCTCCGGAATCTGTGTCAGCGAAATGTTTAACTAACTAACGTGCAATGTGCATAACTTTAAAATTAAGTTAACCCTGTTCATTTTGCAGCGACTTTGATAGATTTTGATTTCCGGTGGATAAAATTCAAATATATATAAAAATCAATTTCTGTTCGTTAGTGTGGCTGTAACTTAAAAATGCTTGACCGATTTGAATAAAATTTTTATTTTGTTTCCTTCGCCCTAGTAAAGGAGTGGTTTACAAAATAATATATAGAGAAAACTCAACAGAACAGCTGAAAAATCGAAAAACCAAAATTGATAATAATTTTGTATAGGGATCGCCACTTCGGATTAGTTTTAACAGAATATAGCGGGAGCGAAGCCGCGGGTAAAAGCTAGTTCATAATCACTATCACTAATATTATAAAGGCGAAAGTGTGTATGTGTATGTTTGTTATTCCTTACACCACAACAAATGAACCGATTTGGCTGTTTGGAATGGAGATAATATTTCATATCCAGGATTAACACAAAGGCTACATTTTATTCCGGAAAATTAGAGAGTTCCCATGAAAATTAAAAAACCTAAATCCATGCGGGCATCACGCGGGCAGTGGTAGATTCATTTGACGATTCGAAAGCCCTTTGTAAAAGTTTGATTGAATAAAAAATTATTCTATTCTATTCTACGTCTAGTAATTATTAATTATGAAGTAAATAATGATTCTTTATTTGAATTTAACTTTTTTCTAAATTTAATTTTACAGTGCTTTGAGTTACAGTGAAAGCGTATAAGGGGAAAAGAAAAATTACAACACTATTAGAAATCGAGATTTATGTAAAACATGTACATAATACAAACATAAAATACATATTATTTAGAACAAAACTCCAGACATCCCCATTCCCCACATTTCATAAAGCACGAGAAAAAATTTGAGTGCAAACAAATCGACATATTTTAGAAGCCGGAGTTTTGGCTGTGTTGAAATACTGGAAAGCAAAAGTTTAGATTGTGAAACGTATTCACGGTTGAGGTTTTTAATGGCGAATGGGGAATTTGAATTTGATTTCCAATTACGAATTAATTTCGAGTACATGCATGTTTTGCTTTGCGATATTTTGACCCAAATATAGGATTCTTGTTTATATGTCAAGAATTTATTTTTTACACGACTAAGGGCTGATTTTTCAAATATAAAATAAGCCTTATCCAAGTTTTGGCAGATTTTCAATAAAAAACTGTCAGTATGCCCCATTTATTCCTCCGTTAAACATCACTCCACGCTTATTAAATCGGTACTTAATCCTTACTAATATTATAAATGCGAAAGTGTGTTTGTATGTTAGATAGATGTGATTTTTGTATGGGTAGAGTTGAGGACCGGGAGAGCGACATAGGCTACTTTTTATCCCAGAAAATCAAAGAGTTCCCGCGGGATTTAATAAAAAACTACGCTTGTGAACCCGCGGGCATCAGGTATCAACTAGTCGTATATAAAATTATTTATTTATTTATTTATTAATTGGTAATCAACAGCGTTTACAACACAATTTTATAAGATTATTATATCATCATCTACCGCCTCTTGTAGCTAGCTACAAAACTATAGTTGAAATCTATTGACTCTCAGCTCACACTCAACCGTTTACAAAATCATGAGAGTCAAAAAACAATTTTATGTGAGTTGAATGTTCTCCTCTTAGTTTCATTAAAAAAAAACTCACATTTTCACATGTCACAAACATCGTTTAGTTTTCGTTCGCACCGTTTTACACAGCCGAGCTCCGGCAAACTATTCGAACGATTTTAATGAAATTCACCTGTCGCTTGTCACTGGTCACTATTCGTCGTGTCTGGTCGTATTTCGTCGTGGACGCCGGAAAGTACAAATATAAAAAATAGCCTTACATTACATCTTCTATTCTAATATAATGAAGCGGAAGAGTTTCTTTGATTGTTTGAACGCGCTAATTCTCTGGAAAATATTAAACTTATGCTAAGATTGCTTTCCAATTGACCTTTTACAAGTAAACTCAAGGCTTCGAATGTGCCTTTGAACATGTTTAAATAAATTATTATCATAATTGACTTAAAAAGTAGGATTTCAGTTTTTCCTTAATATTACGTGGATTAATGTGGTTTATAACATAAAAATTAGAAAGGAAATTACTATACTTAACACATTATGATTGAAATGAGGTACCTATACTAACAAAACTCATGTACACTGTCTAAGCAAAAATTTATCAAGCAAGACACGTTGTTAAAAGTTTGAAATATATCTTTATCTATAGTTTGTATGTAAATATTAAAGCCTGTCTGCCTTATACAATATCTCTTTGATCGGTTGATTTTAGTATGGTCCAAATAAATTAATGCCCTAACTTGATGCAGTAGCCGGATTAGGAATTTCACCCTTGTTTAACTTTATAACGGTCCGAACACAGACAAGGAAATATATCTTTTTATAGTGCTTTTTGCGTTGAAAATAGATTCCACACCTGGACCGGCTCCAAAACACTCCGGTTATAAATCTTATCCGGGAGACTGAGACCGGGTTTTTGTACGACCACGTGTCTGCTGTGTATCAAGGGAAAATTGAAAATCATTTATGCAAGAGTTCATACTGCAGTATGGCAAACTCGAGTTGTTTATCGACCTAAGCGAGCGCAATGTCTAAGAAAATATTTTTGTGCATCGCCTTCAAAATCTTCTTCTTCTTCATTATCAGCCGGTAGACTTCCACTGTTGAGAAAGGTCTCTAGGTCACTTGCATGGACTCCCACAGGTCTCGGTCTTGCGCCGCCTGTAACAAACGGTTCCTCCGACTCGTCTGATGTCGTTGATGATGGTACCTGGAGGGGGGCCTGCAAATACCGCGAATTTTAGTGTTGGGTCGCCACTCCAGCAACTTGGGACTCCAACCACCATCAATTCTTCGGGCTATGTGAAGTTCGAAGTCGTTGGGCTCAAAAGGTGCCCATTCGCAGCTTCACGACTCGCTAAGATTTTCAAAAATAAATAGCATGAACCATTTATCAGAGTTATTATATAGAATCCGTTGAACTAGGAATCCATTTAACCCTGTAAGAAAGAATGTTCCCTTTTCCATTTTGAAAGATTCAGCATGATCATTTGTTCACTTTTTTAAACGAGAATGCATAGTCAGAACAAACAGCGGAAAAGTTAAAATAAAAATCTGACGGATATCACACAAAGAGAATGGATGTTTATTCAATAAACACTTCGAAACCGTTCGTGTTGCCTTTCCGCCTTTAGTGATCGACATTTTAACTGACTTCATTCGAAGAGTTCTGAATCTAGGTAGGATTTCGCGAGGAAACTGTGCTTGATATGTGCTCTTTTCATAACAAAATATTACCATAGCAATATATACATATTTATTGCTATCGTAATATTTTGTTATGAAAAGAGCAACTGCTGAGTTTCTTGCCGTCTTTTCTCAGCAGAATCTGCATTCCAAACCCGTGGTAGAGTCTTGACGTGTCATAAGAGCTACAAGTTGGCCTACTTATAATGAATAATTTTGTGTTCTAATTGTGAATTTGAATTATTCAATTTTATTACAATAAAATCTTCCACACAACGTGACGTCACACACATGATACAAAATATCACAAGTGTGTGACGTCATTTTGAAAGTTGTTATTTATGTTGCAAGTGAGCCAAGTAGAAAATTACAACCGAGGCATAAATTTTAATAGCCCGCCGTAGTCGAGGGTTTGATACATTACCTTTACAAAAGATAGCGGCCTCAAAATAGCTATTCTGTTCATCGTCGATATTGGTTGAAAATATATAACCTCATTCAAATGGTGTAACATATTGTGGAACTTGTGCCTTCTGCTAACTTCGCTGACGTATTCGTTATTCAAAATTATTGCTTTTATGAATGAAGTTATATAGTATGAGCGTCACTTCTTTATACTGAAACAATTTTCCGAAATTAGATACGTTACATATTAGGTTTTTTTTCGCGATAAGGTGGTGCATTATTATCACTGACCTCTATATTTAATATATGATTAACACTGGACTTGCTGTCCTTATACAAATGACAGTTTAATTATGGATCAATTTGAAGCGCGACATTTGACATACGAGTGTCTCTGGAACTAATAATATTGCAAATGGCGCACTGACCTCTATTATTAATCTATAAAATCGTACAACAAAAACAATGAAATCATAGATTAATTATATTATAGGTCGGTGCGCCATTTGCATTATTACCTATTAGTTCCAAAGACACTCGTATAGCTGCTTAGTGCTTACAGCGCCAAAATGGCGACGATATAATCCAAAATGGCGTCAATCAAGTAGCTCCAAAAAAGAAATCACAGTAACAAGTCCAGTTTTAATCATAGACTAAATATAGAGATCAGTAATTATTATAATCATAGCAGGAACTTTGCACATCTACGTAATATAGTTCCAAAAGTGACCTAATAAGCGCGGACTTCTTGGGTGCAAAGCTTGCAAAGCCACAGCTGCTGTACCCAGTTGCAACAGTATCAAAACAAACAAGTGCTATAAAAGCAAAAATTGGCGTACAACTAAAATTTTCCAATATATTTCTGTACACCTACCCGCTTCCACTTCTCCAATAAAAAAGTTCCAATTTTACATAGAGTTTTCGCGCACCGTGAGACTTTTTGATAAAAAAAAACCACTTTTGTATTTCCAATCTACAAAAAACGTCTATCGTTATTGTTATTTTTTAATTTCCCTAACAGAGCTTACGGCGTTTTCAAAAGGAAAACACAAATCCGTTGGAACAATAACTGTGGTATATTTCCCGCAGATAGGGTTTCACGGTGAAACGCTGTACCGGGCTGAGCCGGGGAAGACTTTTTGCTTTGTTACCAAAATTACTTTTTTAACTTCAAGTAAAATTCAAAGCCACTTCCGTTTAACAAAGCGACCGAAATCAAGAAATTTTATTACACGTTAGACAGTTAATTCAAACCTACCTATAGCAACTTTATTACCATTTTGGATTAAAACTCCAAAGATATATTAGAATTTCGTACAATATTTTGCAGCCATCTTAAAGTTTTTGGAGTAAACTCCAATAGCGCAACGGTTACAGGTGCGGACTGAAAACTGGAAGGTCGCAGGTTCGATCCCCACCCGTGGCACTATTGTCGTACCCAATCCTGACACAAGCTTTCCGCTTATTTGGAGGGGAAGGGAGAGAATTATTTAAGTTCAACTTGGCTAATATTCTTTATAAAAAAAAAATAATAAAAATAAAAAAAAAAGATGCTTTTTGCGTTATAATATGTGATCAAATGAACTTCTGTGAAGTTCGATCAATATTATATGAGTCGCTTTATTCGAAGATACTATTATAAACACGTAGTACTTTTAACTTACTAGGTAGCTTCGCACGTCTTAAGAGATTTTTGGAAATCGATATTGTGTCGATTTTCTACCAACCACACCGGATCGCCTAGATCTGGCCACACCACGGACTAGCTGTCATTCTTTTTAGAGATCAGTGAGACAAATGCAAAAACATTGTTTACGGGTTTGGGTTGGGAGGGTTCTTATATCTTCGAATAAAGCGACTCATATAATATTGATCGAACTTCACAGAAGTTCGTTTGATCACATATTATATTTCTTTCGCTTTATTCGAAGATACTATTATAAACACGTAGATGTTTAGAGATTTTTGCATTTGTTTGCGATAAAACAATGGTTTTAGTAGGCATAATATAAGGTTTTAATCAATATGGATATTTCTTAGTAACAAAATATAGGTAATTACATATTTTTATGCTTAATTAAGTAAACTTAAGCACTTATGCCTAATTAAATTAAATAATTAAAAATTAAAAATAATTGGACTTATATTTTTAATTCAGCTACTTTTAAGCAGTTATCTTAAAGAATCATCTAATTATTTACGTTTTGTAAAATCGATTGGACAAAACTATTATCGTCTACGAGTGGACGAGGGTAAATGCCAAAGACCTTCAATGTATGAGCCCATCTCGCGACCTTTCTTATACCTAGTGTCAACGAGTAATGTCTGCGGACGTGAACCGCCTGGTGTGCGCGCTGAATGCCGCCACGTCCAAGCCGCTCTTCACCATCTGCTTATTGACTGTGCTGATGCGCATAAGGGCGCTTCACAGTTATTATAAGAGATTGGATACATTTGCAGGTATTTGCAAAAGCATTTGCTTCACTTGTAACATAGAAATAATCCTTGAAAGTGGTCGCGGGACAGATTTGGGGTTTTCCACGGACATACAGTAGGAAAAAAATTAGCTGACCGCGAACTGCCGCGGCCGCGTATAAAATATCTTTGATTGTTATGATGGTTCCGTTAAAACTTGTACTTATATTTTCAAGCTTTGTCAATGAAATCATTTACATACATAACCGTTGGGCTGTACAATATATTACAAGTAAAATTGCCAATTTCTTGGTAATTCCTTTCTACTGAGCTCTCTATTGGTACGAGTGCCAGGTATTTTTTTTTTTTTTTTTTTAATTTTTTACGATGTTACCTTATTGTACTGCTCACTCAAAAAACTCAAAATCGTTGGAACAGAATAATCAAAGGTACGTATTATAATAATCATGTACTGCGGTCAGTGGCACCCGGAATAAGCGGATTTCTGTTACAAGATTTAACGCGAGTATCGCGTTAGGATCAAACCAAATGATATCAGAAACAATTATTATTTTATTAATTACTTTGGTTGTGGATACCAGGCCTAAGACTGAGAGAAGAAGAATCCCATTAGCCTTTTTTTTTTTTTTTATATATATATATATATATATATATATAATTTTTTAAGGCAAGGCAAGAATAAGTGGAAACGGGGGAAAAGCATACGAGAACTTTGTGTTCCAGTTTACTGTTGTCTATGGACAACGCATGAGGATATTTTTCTCTGACATATAATATTTGTTACAATGAACATAGGACGATCAAGAAACAAATAGATCTATTCCGGTTCGTTCTACAAAATGTTTATCATTTCTAAAGCTAATTTTATCCAAATTACCTTCAGTGTCGTTTTTTTTTTTTTTAATGTTTATGCAAGAAGCAAATGAACAGATACTTATTAATATATAATATCTTTTTTTTTTTTTTTGACTGACTGACTGACCACTGTTAAATTTGCCTGGATAGATAATTTAGATGAGGGTGTTGTATGTCGTCCTTTCTATTTCATAGCTGATAGCTGTTGTGTTGTCCATGCGCAGTAAAATGGGAGTTAGATTTCTCGTATTGCAAATATTTTGGAGCTAAGAAAACAGCTAACAACTTAACAACTCTAAATAGTTAATATGTGATTCCAGTTCACTATTTTCCCTAGTTCCATGAGCTCTTTAATTGTTGCAAACCGATCTTCAACCAGTACGGGATGTGTCGTATTTTCTGAATCTTAATAAGCTGTTTTCAAGGAATTACTGGTACTAGTCAACACGTTTACTTTCTACCAGTTTAAGTCATCTAAAATTACAGGATGAAAGAACTGTGCTTCCGTATTTTTGTAAGGCAAGAAATTTTTGTCATTCAAGAATTTTAGTATACAACCAACCGCATTTGGCTGCGGGATATGCAGCAATAAGGACGCTAACTAATTTAGCGAATTTACTTTACACTTTCGCAGTGGTAAGAATATTTACATAGGTTTAATGATTTTCTGTCATTTTTCTGGAAGCGAGAAAATTGTTTGATTTACATAATTAAACATAAAACCCAGGTACTGGCATGATTGTTTTGGTATGAGATTGACATGAATCCAAGACATACAAGCAGTTTCAATATAAGTTTAACATTTTTATAATATTTATAGTAATTATCTTCTATGCAGAGTATATTAATTATCTAAATAAACACATTTTTAAAGCCTTAGTACCGTAAAACTTAATTAATAAATTTCGTTCATTATCTTAGTGAAGACTTTGAGAGGTAACGAAAGAGTGTATGGCATAGTATTGAACTCATAAGTTATGAGATCCCGAGGCTCAACTTCAAACGGGAATCTCAAATATTATTGGTCCGATTCTCAAATCGGCACTAGAAAAGAAAGGAAATAGGCTTCTCGTAGATCAATGGTAGCCATGAACTCTTTAGCGGGTATCAGTCTAAAATCCAGCAATCTGGCTTTCCATCTTAAAATGTAATTTAGAAACATTATAATTTAAGTTATAATAAATTTAAAATAAATCGTGTATCACTCTTCAGTTTTGCGGCCAATAATGCCTTCAAAATAAACTGATCATTGGTAGGTATTATAAGAGCTGACACCTGTCTGCACTTTTTTAATAGCTACGGTCATGTCTATTTTTTCGGAGACTGACAAAGAAAGTTTCGGTACATATGAGTTTGTGTAACGTTAAATTCAAAAGATATAATACGGAAACCGTTACGTATCCAATTTAAAACTACAGAGCTCGATGTAATATTGAGCCAGCCACTGTAAGATTGCACCACCATGGTGTACCTGATGCATTGACGCGTCGCAGACTGCTTCTGCTTGTTCGGGCCGGTTGTAACCGCTGTCTGATGCGGTTGAGGCGTCGGCCAGCGGCTCGTTGCAATGGCGTAAGTCCTGCCCGAACCTCTACGCCCCCCCTGTTCTGCTGAAGGCGTGAGGGCCCGGACCAGTTTCCCTGGTACGTGCCTTGTTGTAACTAGGGGTCACCTATTCCGTCATCGCCTCTGTGGTAGGCTCAAGAGTAATCCCGTATGGGGCACCTGCAGCATCGGTGTCGTATTGCCAGCTGTTCCGAGGACCGAATCTGGCCTTTGGCCAGAGTCTGTGACTCTGTGACGCATATATCGTCTGAAATGTACAAGACGAAACTTTTAGCATTTATTAAACTTTCGTGTCAACTCTCAATTAACCGCCAGATCGACCGGTTGAAAATTTTTCATATGAAACGTAGGCACAAGATGAAACTTTAATATCTATAAAACCCTCGTGTTAACTCTCGGTTTACCACTCGGTCGGTCGGTTACAAAACATTATCATATGAAACATACTAGACAAAACTTTGAGTGGGCATGTAACATCTATTAAACCTTCGTGTTAACTCTCGGTTAACCGCCAGGTTGTTAGGTTATACAATCTTATAGTATTAAACATAAAAGGCAAAATTTTCAGCATCTAATATCTATTTAACCTTCGTGATAACTCTCGGTTAACCGCTAGGTTATTCGATTACCCAATATTATCATATCAAACGTAGGTATAAGACTAAACTTTAAGTAGTATCTATTAAACCTTCGTGTTAACTCTCGGTTAACCGCCAAGTTGTTTGGTTAAACGCCATTAGCGTATGGAACCTAGGTACTCATATTAGACCGAACTTTTAGTAGCATCTATTAAACCATCGTGATAACTCTCGGTTAACCGCCAGGTTGTTCGGCTACACAACTATATCTTATGAAACGTAGGAATAATACCGAACTTCTATTAGTATCTATTAAACCATCGTGTTAACGCTCGGTTAACCGCCAGGTTGTTCGGTCGCATAACATTATCGTCTGAAACGAAGACATAAGACCGAATTTTTAGTGGTATCTATTAAACCTTCGTGTTAACGCTCGGTTAACTACCAGGTTGTTCGGTCACATAACATTATCATATGAAGCCTAGGCATAAGACCGAACTTTTATTAATATCTAATAAACCTTCGTGTTAACGCTCGGTTAACCGCCAGGTAAACCTTCGTGTTAACGCTCGGTTAACCGCCAGGTTGTTCGGTCGCATAACATTATCGTCTGAAACGTAGACATAAGACCGAATTTTTAGTGGTATCTATTAAACCTTCGTGTTAACACTCGGTTAACGGCCAGGTTGTTCGGTCACATAACATTATCATATGAAGCTTAGGCATAAGACCGAACTTTTATTCGTATTTATTAAACCTTCGTGTTAACTCTCGGTTAACCGCCAGGTTGTTCGGTTCACAACATCATCCTATAAAATGTAGGTGTAAGACCGAAGTTTTAGTTGTATTAATAAAACGTTCGTGTTAACGCTCGGTTAACGGCCAGGTTGTTCGGTTACACAACATTGTCGTATGAAACGTAAGTACTCATATTAGACTGAACTTTTAATAGTATGCATGAAACAAGCATGAAACCTTCGTGTTAACTCTCGGTTAACCGCCAGGATGTTCAGTTACACAGCATTATCGTATGAAACGTAGGTAGGTACTCTTATTAGATCGAACTTTTAGTAATACCTATTAAACTTTCGTGTTAACTCTCGGCTAACCGCCAGTTTGTTTGTTTACACATCAGTATCGTATGAAACATACCGGACAAAAATAGTATCAATTAAGCGTTCATATACCCCACAATTTGTGATTTTTCGAGAGAAAGTTTAATAAAATGGTACACTAAAACGTAAAGTAGGGTAGGTAGGTCGGTAAAGTATATGACCATCGCCATCGTGTTAATTCAACTGCCAGGCGATTATTTATTCATATGAAAAGCAAGATTTCTGCTTTGAAAGCGATGTAATTTAGCTTTATTGGAATGCTTAATTAGGTACATTGAATAATTACGTTTAATTACGATACTGAAAAAATTATACTTTTATGAGGGTAGGTTGAATAGGTAAATACCGGAGTCTGATGAGAATTGTATTATAATCCCCGAAGGATTATAAGTTACGTCTCTGTTGTTCCTCGAATTTCTTTATTATCCGTCGATAATATTCCGTTCAGTTTTCGCAATTTCGTTTCGGCATTTTAATATTCACTTTTATATAAATAGTGCGCGTGCGCTTGCTACCTCGCACGAAAAAAGAATGACAGCTAGTCCGTGGTGTGGCCAGATCTAGGCGATCCGGTGTGGTTGGTAGAAAATCGACACAATATCGATTTCCAAAAATCTCTTAAGACGTGCGAAGCTACCTAGTAAGTTAAAAGTACTACGTGTTTATAATAGTATCTTCGAATAAAGCGAAAGAAATATAATTACATGACAATATCCTATTAGGTCTATAAAAGGAAAAGCTTTTCTTTTACTTCATCACAACGATATTATTCAAAAGATTAAAAGCAAAAGAGAATTACAATTCTTACGTAATTTCATAAGTATATTAGGGCGCGGAAAATTTGGTAAAGTACGTAACATCTCTTAACAAGATTTATTTGTTGAGAGAAAACTCATTTATAAATGGAAATTATGCTTTACACACTCGTAAGTAAATTAAATTACCTTTGCTACGAAACCTTTATTTTGACATCGTAATAAAAGGTATAAGTATTTCCAGAGTTTATTATAAAAAAAAGTATTGTGACGAATAGGTAAGTGGGTATAGTTCGAATAGCAAATTCGAACGTGTGTGTGTACTCTACTACACAGGCACTGCCTGTGTACTGCTTTATCACATACACACACGCACGCGTGCAAATTGATAAACGTAGTTTGAAATTCTTTTTATATTCTCTTTACGCTATTTGAATATCACATCACACTAATATTATAAAGGCGAAAGTTTGTATGTGTGTGTATGTTTGTTACTCTTTCGGGCAAAAACTACTGGACGGATTTGGCTGTTTGGAATGGAGATAGATTATATAACCTGGATTTACACATAGGCTACTTTTTATCTCTGAAAATCCACGCGGAAGTAGCGGGCATCGTCGTATATAAATAAAAAATAAACTAATATAGCAACCATAATGATGACCACTCCCACTTTAGAGTGGGGTAGACTGTCGGTTATAGTAACGTATATAAATCTCTACTAGAGATCGCTGACAATCGTCCTCAATGACGGCTGGCACCGGTGGATGAATGCTCGTATTATGTATGTAGACTAAAATTCAATAAATTCCGTAATTTATTATCTTACTTATTATACGGCAGTCGTTTTTGGCAAACATTCCATTTCAAAAATAGGCTATAAATAAACAATTTTCTATCTCATAACTCCCGTATAATAACAAGAAAACTACAAATTCATGCAAATTTCGTCGCTATAGTCGTGTGTCGCCAACATTTTTGAGCATTGATTGCCTGAGATTTTGCTTCGTCTGGGTGGATTTGATTCACTTAATAAATCAAGGATATTATTAAACCATAGATAAATATACCTATACCTTATTTTCGTCGGTTGAAAAAAGATACCAATCACACTAATATTATGAAAGCAAAAGTTTGTATGGGTGTGTGTGTGTATGTGTGTTTTTACTGCTTCACGCCATAATGAATAAACTGATTTGGCTGTAATTTCGAACGGAGTTAGCTCATACCCAGGATTAGCACATAGGCTTTTATCCTGGAAAAATAAAGAGTTTTCGCGGGAATCAAAAAACTTTAATACACGCGGAAAAAGTCGCGAGCTTCGTCTAGTAATATTATAATAATAATTTAGATTGCTTGTAACATGGCAATTGACAATTTTGGGTTAAAAATAATACTACAATCTATAATAAAATCTATGCTCTCACGAGACTTTTTAAAACCCGGATCTTATATAGGCGTATTATACGTTGCGTGGGTTCAAAAGGTAGAGGCTTCATCTTAGAAATGGTCTAAATTATACGGGTATTAAAGCTTTAGAGCGTATATAGTAGGTACCCATTATCAATCAACTAATTCTAGCAAAACAGTAACATTCTAGACCACGTTTAAATACATCAAACTTCGAAAGCAGACAATCGCAATTCAATAAAGAAGATTTGTGTCAGGCTTAGCTCACGCTTCGCTACTGGACGGATTATTGGCAGAAATCCAACTCTTCTTGTCTTCGGGAGCTAGAATTCATTCAGACAAATAGGGAAAAATTCTTCCCGCGAACATTCTATCGTAAATTGATGTCATCTTCAATGTTCTTCAAATATACGTACGCGGGGCGTGAGATGCATCGTTTAGTTGGAAAATTGTGACTTTATCTGCATGCCTAGTACATTTTATATATTTTTTTTTTATTTTTAGCGAGCAAAAAAGCAGGCGGGTCACCTGATGTTAAGTGACTACCGCCGCCCATGAACATTTGTTGCACCAGAGACGCCACCAATGCGTTGCCGGCTTTTCAGGAATTTTTTGGTCCGCCCCTTGTACTCGTATAACCGCATGCTGTAATTTAGTGGGAACACCGTCGCAGTAAGTTGATTGCATAGTTTCAAAGTACGTAGAAAAAAAGATCTGGCACAACGGATGGTCGAAGTGCTTCAGGCACCTAGGTGGTGAGCGGCGGGCGAGCGGTTCGGTTGTAGAAGAAAGAGGGTGGAATAAGATCAAATAGCTCTTCAGAACCCTCCCCATTATATAGCCGATAGAATACGCAAACGTCCCGACGCAAAATATTCAAAACGCGGAATGTTCAATACGCAGAAAGTGCATTTTCAATACGCAAATTGTTCAATTCGCAGAAAGTACAATTTCGCAAAATGTTCAAAACGCATTATGTTCAAAACGCAGCGCCTCACAATAGCCCAGTTAAAGGTGCGGACTGAAAACTAACGTTTTCGTCCCCATCCGTTGCACTGCTGTCGTACCTACTCCTAAAAATAGTACATTGTTACCTTAGGGATGAAAGTAACTTATTTAGTCCCGAGACGGGGTTTGGCGCCCGAGCGTAGCGAGGGGGCCTATAGTTCGAGGGACTAAATAAGTCTTTATCCCGAGGTAAACACTGTGCTTTTCATTACGAATATAAGGAAAGTCAAAATAAAAATAGAAATTAGCTAAAGAAAATTGAGTGAACTTTATTAAACAAAACTCTACAACTCGAAAAACAAATGAAGATCGGATTGCCGCTTGCCACTTTCCCGCCTTTTTTTTTTCTTTGGCCTAGCCGGCGGGCTATGCATTTAGCTTTTTAATAGTCAAGTATTGTCTATGATTGTCTATGAATGTCTATGAATCAGTTGTCTTTACTTTATGAATAAAGTCTATCTTTCTTCTTGTCTATGGATGCACTCGGGTATGTCGTGTTTCATTTGAATTCCAATAAAAATGTGACAACTAGTTTTTTTTAATTATTTGACAGCTGTCAGTTGAAAACGATTCTCCCTAGGGCTGAAAAGTATTATTTTCAACCCGCTTCTCAGGCAACTTCAGACCTACTTTCCGTGTATGAGTACCTAATGAAAAAGCTTTTTGCTTATTTAGAGAGGAATAGAGAATACCAGTCCAGTTTAGCTTTGCTACAACTACAAGAAACCTTTATAGTTTCGCCCAAGTCCTTCCGTCTGTCCACGGCCTAGCGCAGAGACCAATGCTGAGATCTATAAAGCGTGCTCTGACTCAGCTCAGACTCAAGATAGAGTTTAAAACAAGAACCAAATGTGCTTTGACATAAATCTGTCTTGTTTTAGCTCTATCTTAAGTCTGAGCGGAGTGAAAGTGCGGTCTATAGAATTCAGCCTAAGTATTGGTTCTAAAGAGCTGTAATTTGACAATGTCATACATATCAACGTACGCCGACAAAGTTGTAAAATAAAATTTTGAAAAAAAAAAAAAAAAACTATTATTTTGGTTTTAAGTTATTTTAAGACAAGAGATTCTGTTGCCTTTTTGAGCGCGCTTTATTCCTCTAGAGGCCTATCCATATACATCGATGATTAATAAGCATTTAAATGCAACAAAACGACATAAATTCAGCCAATCAGAGGTATAATGATTGCGATTGTCACACTAAAGCAAACATTTTTAGACAATCTCGTTTAGACGTTTTCTACCTTGAGAGACCTTTTTATAACCTTTATCAAACTTCAAGCGCACAGTAAGTACAGTCAAATCGCAATTCAATAAAGTAGATTTACGTAAGTCGTAACTTACGCTTTGGTATTGGGCGGTCTATTGGAAGAAAGCCAGCGTTTCTTGTCCTTAAAAACTAGAATTCATTGAGACAAATAGCAAAAACTTCGCAGTACGCTTCTTTGAATGTCCCGAACTCATGGTACCTACCTAAAATGGCACGAGAGGGATATAACGTAAGATTATGTAGACACTTCTGCGTTAAGTATTAAAATATGTAAATTACTTATACTAGCTTTTGTCCACGGCTTTTTCCAGGAAGAACTTTTTTAACTATACATCCATACATACTGAATAATTGAAGGACAACCACATTTTCACATTTATAATATTACTATATTCGAAAAACAAACCTACCATATACCATACATACCATATCATAATAAACCTACCTAATTACTTATAGGTAAATCATAATATACGAGTAAATAGTAGATTTTCATCCTTCAAGACTTCACCTTTTGTTACTTATTTATTTATTAGAAAAGTAATCAACAACGTTACGTTGGTTTTGTTTAACAAACCAAAAATCGAAACATTAACAAAATCCCTGCGGGATCAATGACTTAGGGAGTTTCGATGGTTCCGAACTAGATTTACCGTCATAGCTACTCGAGGTCAGAAGTTGAAGTGGCAATAGGCGGGTCTCGAAGAAGCCATAGATATTGGGGTCCTAAACTGCCTAAATTGCAACCAAGAACCTGGAAACTCAGCGTTGAAAGATCTTCCAAACGAATATCAATGTTAGCCTCTTTACCTTTGTAATGCAATGATATTTTCAGCGCACCGGGATTATGTTTCAGCAATATTTTTATCCATTTGGAAAAGTTACAATACTCCACTTGTTATCATTAAATTGACAGCGGACGCATTACAGAGTAGAGCGAAGTGGTGTAAGCCATTACACATCAAAGCGTACATTACTTTGTTTCGTCGTCACCTGTGGGAAGCTCTCATATTTGTTGCTCTATGCACAATGCACATCCTGAACTCTTCTAACCTCTTTGTAAGAAACAAGAGGTTTTAAATCGATTGTTGCGATATATCTGCATAGGCTTAAACTTTGTCATCAGTTGCATCTTTTCCATCAGTGTCGGAAGAAAGACCTTTACTTAAAAATCGACTTACCAGTGGGGTTAGTATAAGATTTAATTCGATTCATCGTATTCGTATACTATGACATTAGCGTCAAAGTTAAATGAACCATAACGACATTGAATTTCGCAATTTCGTGCATGCATTCTTATACTTTTACATATACGGATACGCTCCAAACTAAAATCGGTTGTACTGAATTTGTGACTTTAAATCATTACTATTAAGGTTCATTTTAATTTGACACTAATGTCATTGTATACGAATACTCGTACGATCAATCGAATTAAATCTTATACTAACCCCACTGTATCGACAAAAATTGGGCCGAAACTCAAGTACGCTGAAGAAATTTTCTTAAATAGATACTTTATCTTAAAATCTCATCTGTGAGCCATGACAAAATTTCACTTCAAATCTCAGAATGAAAGAAGTTAAAATTAAAATCTTGGCCCGTTTGAATAAAAGAAAGATATTTGGTCTAAAACGATTCGAGCCACTCGCTCGTCCCAGCCCGCTTTTACTGACAAGACCTTCATTTAAAATTCATTTGTGGTCTTTTAAAGTCCCTCCAAACGACCTCAAGTGGATTTTATTCTGTGGAAATATTTGCTTAATGAAACGAGATCGCTAATAAGTAACACGATCTTAATTAAAGAACCGTATAAATCGCCGTTCAATCCTTACTATCCTTACTTAATATTATAAATGCGAAACTGTGTTTATTTGTTGGTTTGTCCTTCAATAACGCTGCAACACAGCTATGGATCGATGTGAATTTTTTAGGACCTGGAGAGTGACGAAGGCTACTTTTTATCCCGGAAAATCAAAGAGTTGCCGCGGGATTTTAAAAACTAAATCCACGTGGATGAAGTACGGGCATCAGCTAGCTAAGAATAAATGATATAAACTTTTAGATAATAAGGATCCTACCTTATCCTAACTAGTAAGTGCCATTTTTACCAACGTGGAGTGACGTTAAAACCGAGGAATAAATTGGGCGTTCTGACAGTTTTTGCATTAATTTGAAAATCTGCTGAATACGACGCTCGGATAACAGTTAATTTGCGTTGGTGATACCAGCCCTTAATTGTATGCAAAAGTGTTTGTTTGTTGATTTTTCCTTTAATCAGGCAACAGCGAAGCAATGCATTGTTTTTTGCATGGGTATAGTGGGATAACTGAAAATGACACAGACGGAAATAAAGGATTCCAGCGGGACTTTTAATCAAGAAAAGTAGATAATAAAGCTGATCGCATTGAATATCAAGCCAGTTATTGTTATTGATTTTGCTATGTGTATTTTAGTTGTAAGTCTATTTATTTATATTTTTACATTTGTGTATGAATATTTGTTGGTTTGTCAAATAAGTTAAAAAAAATCTATGTTTCGCAGCCCGAAGTTGGGATGTTGTCTATGTTAAAATACATTTAAATAATATGATAATTGAACGAGCGAAGCGAGTTCTCTGAGTGAACTAGGGCGCTTGCCTACTAGACAGAGAAGTGTGTCCGTCTAAATGTCTGTCAGAGCCCTATAACTTCTGAATTACTGAATATTAGAACGTGAAACTTGGTTGAAAATTCAGTTATATACTGTACTTGAACAAAAAATACTAAAATTAGATAAATGTTATAAAGAAACGAAATTATTTAATTTTAATGCGCCATCTATTAGCATTATAGTGAAGCTATTAGCTTCACAATAATGCTAATAGATGGCGCTGTGTCAGTAAAACAGTTTTATGTCAACTATTATTTTTTTTATTGTGTCTAATGTTAAAAGTTAATTATTACAATATATAATTAAAACTTTTGGGAATTATGGGATATCGCGAGGTCTCAGTTCGGGGCGAACCACTAGTAATTAATAGTTATGAATATTAATATGTATTTTTTTCTACCTAGCATTATTCACCGCACCGCATGCCTATACCACATAGCACAGCCATGATTAATTATATTTATTACTACAAATTACCCAGGATTTTACCGATAACGTAGAATGCGTTGGATTTAAAATATGTGAAAAATATTTCAGAAATATTATATTATACTAACAGTATACAGGGAATTCAGATATTATTACTTACTAGTTTTTACCCTCGTCTTCACTCCCGCCATCTACTTATCAAAAATGATCTGAAATAGTAATTCCTCTAAAAAATTATCAGTTTGATTTTTCAAATTTTCAGCTGTTTTTTGGGATTTTCCTATTTTTTTTAGTTTTTAAAAGCAAATAAAACAAAAAAATATTCAAATTGGTCAAGCCGTTTATGAGTTTTAGCCAGATAATGCGGAAACATTAAGTAAGCGATATAGCAGACATGGTTTTATTGGTTAGAAAATTAGCGAGTTTCCGCGGGAAAGAACCGCAATCCATGCAAACGAAGTCGCGGTCATCAACTACTATATCTTTTGAATCCCGCCAGATAAGTAAACTTGCCAATCGAGCAGAGGAGAATGCCCCAAGCTATAAAGAGTCTGCGGTCAGAGCCGGTTAATTAACTTCTGAAATCAAATAAGTTTGCCTCGCCAAAGTTTGTAAACATGATAATGAGTCCGTCGTTTGAGATCACACGCAGGGTAACTTTGGCGTAATCATTTATTGTCGACTAGTTGTCTTGCCCTGACTTCGCACAGGTGGGCTTTATCTGTCCCAGTGAATATATAAAAGGCAAAGGTGACTGACTGACTGACTGACTGACTGACTGACTGACTGACTGACTGACTGACTGACTGATCTATCAACGCACAGCTCTAACCACTGGACCGATCGAGCTAAAATTTGGTATACAGATAGCTGTTAGGACGTAGACATCCGCTAAGAAAGGATTTTGGAAAATTTCAACCCTAAGAGGGTTAAATAGGGGGTTAAAAAATCGAACCTAACGTGAGCGAAGCCGCGGGTTAAAGCTAGTGTATTTATATTATTAAAACACACACACACACACACATAAAAAGAGCAACCACCGAGTTTCTTGCTGGTTCTTCTCGGTTGAAACGGCATTGCGAACGAGTGATGTATTCGTTTGACGATTCGAAAGCACTTTGTGAAAGTTTATTTGAATAAATAAAATTATTCTATTCTACACACACACACGCAGCAAACGCACACGCACGCGCTCTTGCACATAAAGAGTACAGTAATGAAATGAAACTGAAAGGTCGTGAAACGTATCGACGATTTTTCGATTTTCAGTTCTCGGCCCTTACCGTTACCGTTGTGCTATTGAGGCTTTTTAATTTTATTAAATTAATTTTATTTAAGTCGATATGAAAAAATATACCGGCCGAATTGAGAACCTCCTCCTTTTGGATACCGTTTGGGTACGACACCTTACTTGGAAACTCAGAAAATAAAGCGATCCAAATTGCATCCTGAAAATTGTCGAGCGAAGCAGCAACGATGCAAATTGGTTCGACAAGTATTTAAAGCAGTAAATGACTTCCAAGTTTTTCCCAGCGTTGAGTATAAATTACTTAACGCTCCCTCTAGGCGCCGGCGATCGACAGGCTCATTATTATTTACCCGCAGAGTTTGCTTGAAGCCGCGCCCCCATTTTGAAGTTAATTAAACGCTCTCATCACAACATCTTTATTATTGCACCATTGCTTGCCTGGAAGAGATCGTTAGGTAGCGGTAAAGGCACCAAATTGTATAGATTTTTGCGTTTTTCTTTGGTTTGTTCTAATATCTTATCTGAATCTGAATATACTATATTAGATTGGTTGAATGATTCAGTGACTGATGCCCGTTTTCACCAACGTTCCCCAACTTCTACGGGTTACCTAATCTAAGTTAAGTGACGCTTTCTCTCAGTTTCTTTAGGGAATACCTAAAGGTGGAAATAACATTGGGTAAGGGTAATTGTATTTAGGGGCTTCCGTACGTATAGAGACTTTAGTGGATGATTTAGGTATGGTTGATGAAAACGGGCATGACTGATCTATCACGCACAGCTCAAATCACTGGACGGATCAAGCTGAAAGGCATACAGATAACTATTATGACCTAGCCATTTTTGAAAATTTAACCCCTAAGGAGGTAAAAAAGGAGTTTGAAAAATCGAACTTAATATAAGCGAAGACGCCGGCAAAAGCTAGTGTAGTAGGTATATAATAAAAGTATATTCATCCAATCATGCATTCCTTGCTTATTGTTTTACTTCTTCTGTACCATATACACATCCAATTTGAATGTACCAAACATCATCGTGTTCTGAATATTAGTGGTTCGTCCCAAACTAAGCTTAACTTAGCGTCCAAGAAGTTCTTAGGTTGCAAGAAAAGTGTTTTTGTGTTTTGAAAATATTTGCTAATTGAATATTCTGCGTAGGTACATGTACTATTAACTCACTGAACATCTCTAACGATGTTCGGAATACAGTTTGAAATATTATTAGATGTCGAACATCCTACACCTACTAAGTTTGATGAAATATCCAAAAACTTTTGCTTGTATGCCAAAGGCAGTCTGGTTCTGCGTCCCTACAACGTACTATCCCTCTAATATTATATTGAAGTAGTTCTATTAGTTTGACATGTATCAGTTTTAATTACCAGTTATCAGTTTATAGTTGGGATCGGATACTTAGTAAATTATCAAGTTACTGAAATTATCTCTAACATGATATAGTTCGTTGAACTTAGATATTACAACAAAAGTAATTAAAGATTAATAAACCGTTGTGCAATTGATACGATTGAGAGAGCTGTTATCGGAGTATCCCTACGAGATCAAATTAGAAATGAAGAGATACGTAGGAGAACCAGAGATACCGAAGTACCTACAAAGTAACCAAGCTGCAGTGAAATTGTGCTAGAGTATAAAATTCGAGGAACCGATGTTCTTTGGGGTTCAAAGGTGCTTTAGTAGGAAGTATTATCAGACTCCCCAATAAATGACGACAATGAGATGATATATTTATTACAAAGCTTGTAATCGATTTTTGTCTTTGGGCATTCAAATGTTTCACGAGTTATGTTTAGTCATGAACAGTTAATAGATAGGTACTAACTATGATATTATTTTATCATTAAATAGGTATGGACTGATAGAAAAACATCTGCAATAGCATATTGCAATAACAGATTCGAGGTCAGGAGATGTATCATTGCTGTTATTACAATTTATATTTTTATAACACTTGTGACCTAAATTCGCACTTAAACCCTTATCTGCTACCGAAGAATTAAGTTTTTACAAAGATTATTATTTCTTACTCATAGGTGCAGATTTAGGTAGCACGTTCTCTAAAATACCAAGTATACGATTCTCGTGCCTTAATTAAGGCACGAGTATTCGTATTAATGTATGCTCTTAAATTATGCAATAATAAACTGCTTGAGCCACACGTTTCGTAATGTAATATTTATGAACGCCTAAATCGTAATTATGTAGTATCTAACAGAAACACAATATATATATTATTGCACTAATAAATAATTTTGATGTGTATTCTTTAATATTAGGTGCTTAATATTATAATATATAAAAATTATACAGCGTTTATGTATTAGGCAGGTATTTATAAACATATATTGTTAGCGAGTTCGATCAAAACTAAAATCAATTTACATCATTGATATAGACGGAATTCCATAATAATATCATTAATAACATAATACACAAAATATTCTTAATTCAGGTAGTTCGTAATAAGTAAATAAGTAGGTATCAGATCCATTTTGATTTCAAGATTTCGTCATGACGAGTTTTTTTTATTCATTCTTCTCTTCCGCTTCTGTAATAAAACAAAATTACAATAACAAAACTTCTAGCTATATTCTAACTACTAGGTTATCCAGAAAAATCAAGATATCGTTAAATAAAAATAATTTAATCTCATATTTAACCGCTATTTGTATGCAAGATTTGAGCTATGTTTGTATCCATTAAGCAAAAGCAATAATGGGATGCAAGAAAAGGTTAGAATTATTTTGCTATAATCCGCCAACAACAAATAATGGGATGCTCAACATGTTTGGTAATGCCACAGGGTAATGCTGTTCTTGTGCAAGATAGGCCAAAACATGACGCGCGTTTTGTTGGAAAAACGATGCCACACGGTGCGTTGCGGCGTCGCAAGTGTAAATTTTGTTGTGACAAGTGTGACATTTTGCAGCACTTCGTGTGGTATACCAGGGTTCCTTTTATTTAGATGTTAGGCGCAACAGAAGCAATGCAAAGACACCATAATCGTGGCTTAGCTTTTAAAATCAACAAACCTCCACATTGTGGCTCAAAATGTTGCTCTACATGTTGCGCGGTATTTTATTGCCTAACATCTACTTGCAGATTTTAATTTAAGTTTACGTAAAACACTAAAATGTGTACTCACTTCTAGGGGGTCTAAGGCCGTGCATTTGTGACATTTCCTCCTTGGTATAATCTGCAAACTTGTTTATGTCATACGTTGCAGCCGACTGGTTCGCATTGAGCTTATTTATGTTCTCCAAACTCTTGCGGAAGGCTTGGTAATGCACCTCCTTATCTGCCTCATCTTTGTAGTGTCTGTCGTAATCTTTTATGAACTTTTCGAAAAGGGCTGGAGCATCGTCCAGGTTATAAACAGGCGGTCGCTCCCGCGCCATTGCGATCGCGACTAAGACTAACAGCATTAAAAAACTAAGAGCGCGCATCGTTACGATTTTGGTTATCTTCTCACGCGGATGTAGACTTGTTCCTATGTTCACTTCGTTGCGCGTAGTCGACCGGTTGGTATTCAATGTCGCAATGGCTATCGCCAGTGATTCACGTCCTTTTATAAAACTCTTACACACCTACGTACTGATAACAATTTAACAATAATTTTCCAGTTAATGACTACCTACCACTAGGATTTGACATGGTCATTGTGTTTCTTAATTATAGTTTTTTCTTCATTAGCTCTTTAATACATAAATTTTCTTATTTATGACGGACACTAATTCTACTGATGTTATTATATTTTATGTCCCTAACTAAATATTATACGCTTTATTACCAATATATAGTGCTCATAAATAAATTAGACTAATGACTTATTCTTAAGTAGAACGTATCGTTAAATACGTACATAAAACTAACCTCGGACGGATTCTGATAAGCAAGACTATAAATTTCATTTTACAAACATGACTTATTAGTTTCTATATAGCTGTAGGTACGTGATACATAAAACAGAGAATATAGAAAAGAAGTTTGAAGCGCCTTCGTTAATTCATAAGCAATATCGTCTATAGCATTTATTAGGAACTTTACTGACATGTTATTACTCCTGCCGAAAAATTCATCATCAGGGCTTTACGACTAGATACGTCAATTATTATAGATGGTTTAAAAACTGTCTCGGATGCATTTCTTCCCATGACCTTTGGTAGGGAAAATGGGTTCGCAGTACTGACATACTAACCGACATGTTATGACAGTATCTCAAGCTTGAATATGACGTAATTTTACTTCTGTCCGCAGTACCCTATGACTCATGTGTTTTTTATATTTTCTATGAAATGATGAAAGTAACTAATCTTCATAATTTGCAAGTGGCAAGGCCTAGGCCATAATTAGATATCTACGACAGATGGGAGAGTTCCATTACAAATTACAATACAATTAACGAAAGTTTCGCACTGGGGAACCAATTATTTACCTACTTTTAATTTTTTTTTTTTTTTTTTAATTGTCATAGTTTTTATTAAGTAATAAACAATTATTTCTAATTAACATTAAAATAACAACCGAAATATTATAAAACTTAAATAAATTAAAACTACTACTTAAATAATACTAATTCTAAATTAAAACTAACATACAAAAATATAAAACTAAATTCTAAATTAAAACAATTAAAATAAGAAACAAAAACTTATAATAAAACATTAAAATAAACTCTAAATATTAGGGGCCATATCGATGCCAGATGGTAATGTCCCCAGAAGGCTGGCTGCATTTCCTCTTTGGATAGAAATGCTTATTTTTTGCCCAAAGTAATAGCCAGCCTTGGGGTCTTGCGTTGCATCAAACAGGCGCGTCGTTAACTCCT
Organism: Hipparchia semele; assembly: GCA_933228805.2. Classification (NCBI taxonomy): domain Eukaryota; kingdom Metazoa; phylum Arthropoda; class Insecta; order Lepidoptera; family Nymphalidae; genus Hipparchia; species Hipparchia semele. The sequence continues at coordinate 5,614,805 of OW121721.1, read as the reverse complement.
TATAAAAACGACGCGCCTCTGGCCCCCACGGCCCCAACGTTTCCACACCAAACGGCACAAATATGTATCCCTCACCTAAGGATGCATATTTGCGCCGCTTGTTGCGCTCAGCCGTTGCAGCCGCCGCACCTGCTACCGCAGCAGTTGCGTTGACGTGAGACGGTGCCAGCGTATCGACACAAGTAGCGTCCCACACCAAAGACCTGCCACGCTGCCAAGGAACGAGCGTCATTCCGTCGGGTCTCTTGCCATCATCACGTGCTATACCGTTCGGCTCTAAAACAGCCGGCACGTTGACAGTGACCAGGGCCCGGCGAATGACTTCGTTGATCGAGGCGTGACGGGACAAACGACCAGCACTGCGCTGACACGAAAGGCCGTGATGACCAAGCTCGTCAACCCAGCTTCCACACCGGCATCGATGTGGCTCCATTATTTTGACCCCCAGACGCAAGCCAACCGCAATAGACAAGGTTCTTCTTTCTAAAAGAGTACCCAGATTCGTCGACGGTAAGGCCTGCAGCCACAGGCCCGATTCGGAGTCTGAAATGGCCAGGAAACGAGCTCGATCTACTATATCAGTACAAGAAGCTAAAATACCTTCATGTACTGATCTGCAGATCGGCTCGTCCCATAAATTTTGAGCTGATAAATTCACTGGAAATTTTGTATTTTGGCTTATTGATATCCAAGCATTTTTGGCATCATCTAAATACACAAACTTGTCTGTATTAGATATCTTACAGACAAGGTTGTACGTACTGTGAGATGATGACAAAAAGGCTGGTAAAGCCACACTAGAAATTTTGCGAACGATTTTTTACCTACTTTGTTAACTAGTTCGAAACTTACGGTCTTGCGAGGTGGTTGTGAGGCCTCTATCTATACTTACAATAAAACTGTAACGGGACGAATTCTGTACATTAAATATATATATATTTTGAAAAATTTAATCGGAGGAATGCTTTATTATCGATACTGAGCCCAAAACAATTTTTTTTTTAATTTTTTGTCTCTCTGTCTATCTTTCTGTGCGCGCATCACGCGAAAACTGCTAAACGGATTTGAATGTTTGGTATAGTGGTAGCTCATACTCCGGATCAGTATATAGGATACTTTTATCCTGATAAACAATAAGGTTTATCCGGGTTAGGGGATGAAGGTTTTTGTGGATTTTGCTCTATAACTTCGTCAGATCTTGATAATTTTTTATTTTTATTTGAAAGTGTTTACAATCAAATATATTTTGGCCAGTTTTGATGGAGGTTTGATAAACAGTCTCGGAGATAGAGGACCTCATGGCGCTGGGTACTGCCCACCTAAAATAGTGGACATTGAGGAATTATTGTCGATTGTAAATTTATTTTTAGGTACCAAGTATATAATAGGTATATATAGGTATTATGAACTCCAGCTGTTTGAACCGTTACGATTGTTTTGCAGCTTACCCGTGCGAAACCGGGATGGGTCAACTAGTGTACTAAGTGGCATTATGTGGAACTTTTTTTTTAAACCATATTTTCTAAATTAACTCCATAATTTACTGGCATGTTTTCAGTACACAACTTAGATAGGCAAACTGATAAATGAAATTAATTGCATTCTTTTCTTCCAGTTATTTGCTAAGATATTGAACAAAAATGCTGCGTCAAAACTAAATGGTCATACTGAAAAATTAAAATTTTTGTAAAACGCCACTTTTGTTTTCAAGGTGCGATATAATGTGCCGAATACAAAGGACCGGCCTACAGGGACTCGAGGCTGCATAGCCGCAAACCAAGAAAAACTCCCGCCTAAGTAGGTACTACCTACGCAAGTATACGGAACCCAATTTCGAACAATTAAATAGATCTATATTATTTTGGCACGTACCTACTTACAACGTATTCAGAAAGTTGAAACAAAATGGAATTGAATAAAAAAAGTTTGGATTTTCATTTATCCTCGGTTGTGACCACGTTTTAACACGCCAGCCACGTCCATCGCCAAAAAACTTTACGGCTATCTTAAATTTCAATTACTTCCAAGTTTATAAAGAAGTTTATCTAGAATCAGTCCTCTCGACGACGCTTCTTTATCGACAGGTTCATTATTGTTTCTGGGGACAAACTCGATCCACGGCGACCTCATTTTAAAGGTAATTAAACAGCTCTGCGCACAACGTCTTCATTATTGCTTTTACTTAGGCTAAAGTGTTACCTACACAACTCTCCTGCAAAGTTTCACTTTGATACAACTACTGGATTTCTAACTCTAAGACATGGATGCTCTAGATTTTCAACTTGTTTTCGCGTCGAAATGATGGGTGAACGAGGGTATTTCCTCGGAACTGAATTAACCTATTTATTATGTAAGCCCTAAGCAAGTGAATGGCGCACAGACACATCGTCTTTATACCAAGATCCAATGACTGTATGTCACCAAAGTTGAGTTTAATATGCTGCATCTAGAAACCACTCAACTCTGTGGGTTCATCTTGCATCTTATGCTGAGATCAATTAGACCGTTCTGACTTAGCTCGGACTTAAGATAGAGTTAAATCGGGACACAAATAGGTTGACTTAAATCCATCTTGTTTGAACTCTGTTTCGAATTTGATCAGAGTGCGAGTGCGGTATAATAAAAATAAAATAAAAATAGCTTTAATTTCCTTTTACATTTAAAAACTTAATATTAATTATTTTACTACTTAATAAACTTAACTTAACTAATATTATGTAATTTGTGTATGTATTATTTTGATATATTTTGTGTACTGTGGTCAGTGTAAGTGTAATGTGTAGTTCTTCTTGTTTATTATGTAAAAAGACCGCCTTACCGCGAGTGCGGTATATAGATTTCAAACTAAGACGTGGGTTTTTACCAGTGAAATCATGAATCACTTTACAAGCAGCCAGCGGCCATAAGGATTTTCCGTTTTTCAGAATATTCAACTGACTAGATTGGTCAATTTTAGCAATGTAGATTTTATTTATTGCTCCCCCGTTTCATCCATATTCCCGCCGTGGCACAGCATTGCCCGTTCCGGAAGCGGTATCGCATAAACGACACTTCGTTTGAGGGGATCCGAAATAAGATAAACCCTTCAGTTTCCGTAACATTTTCCGAGGGACGGACAAATCCCCGTAACGGTTGTGCTGGTGATCAAACTTGTCAATTCGCACCCGAGATCCAGTTTCAATTTACGCGTGCACGATTTGTGTCCCATGTAAGAAGGTTATCTGGTTTATGACATTTTTGAGGCAGACACTGGGGAATGTTTTCAACTGATCAAATCGGTAGCTCTTTATGAAGCGTCAAAATAAGTGCTTAGCGTTATAGAAAGATAGACTTTGACTTTGAAAATATTTATTCCTAACTAGACGATGCCTGCGACTTCTGCCGCGTGGATGAAGGTTTTTTTAATTCTTAGGAACTCCTTAATTTCCTAGAATAAAATGTAGCAGTTATGCTATCTCTATTCTAAAGTCTAAACATTGTCGAAGACAAACATCCAAAAGAATGATTAGCAAACAAATATCCGAAGCATCCATCTATCAAAATAATATTATCAAAATCTTTATCAAAGTATTACAATACAAAAAGGTTCAAAGTTAACCATGGTACAACTCAGCAAAGAATGGCGCTCTTAATATCCTCTGTATTATGGGAAGCTAACGTATTTTTCGTAGATTAACCAACAATTTAAAATGGTTGAAAACCATTTTAAATTGTTTTTAACTTTAAACATAGAGCATTGATTTTGCAGAATATTTTGCAAGCCTTCCATTTCATTACTTAGAAATAATCTATTTTCTAGATAATACCTATTCATATTTTAGTTTAGTAAAAGAAGTCGTATCTATTTCGGAAATTATGTTTTCAATAGCGCTTATGTTTTCAAAGTAGCTTAGCGTCGCGAGCACAGCATCCAAATATTATTTAGTGGCGCTAAGCTACTTACGAAACAGAATGCAACATTTAATTATTTATTTATGTTAGTAGTTCTGTAGTATTCTCATCTCTACTTTCTTTCCGATATTATTACTGAGTGTTTTCACCTTCAACTAGATTATATTCTTTCTTTGTGTTCTACTTTGCGAGCCTTTTCGTTTCATCCATCGTTGAACATCCTCGTCGTGTTGTACCAGTCTCCTCCAAGTTTTGCCCACAAGCTTGATAATGTCACACGGAGTGCTGGATGTCCTTAGGATACCACAGCGCTTCGTGTGATGACCGTGTGATAATTTATTTGTTTTTCAGCAATGGTTAACCAATTTAACCATCAACCAACCCACAACCAATCGTCAACCAACTTGTTCGGCCGACATCATTACACAAAGTGTTGTGTCCAAGCAACGATGGATGAAGTTTGCGGAACACTGCTATAACATACGAATATCCACATAACCCATTGTAACGCCTACTTGCGGAGAAGATTCCCAGGAAATGAAGATGAAGATGAAGATGAACCCATTGTAAGCCACGAGAACTAATTTTTTTGTATGAATTCACAACGCCGTGTTATTGGTTTGGTATAAACCCAAGACCTTAAGAAGTTGATGAAGGGGATGGATGTGGAAAGTGGATGACCATGTTTGGTGGCGCACTCTCGAAAAGGCCTATGTTCTGTTTAACATAAGTGGATATAAGTTGATAATGGGATGATGGATGGATGATTGGTGATAAAATCGAAAAAAAAAGTATAGAAATAATCATCCCACCAAATCTTATTTTGGAGAGTGCTAAATCGATTGAAATTTTCACGGATGGACTTATATACAGCTAAATACACCCAGTGGCAAATTAACGCTTGAATTGAAAGCATTTCAAAATAGTAAAGCCAGTGTTCACGTTCGTTTTAACGTAGGTATACCCGCACATGCATTACCGCAAACCGCAACGTCAAATCATGTGCATGTTGATATTGGAACCGCAGCGCTACAGAAACATGTCAAAATAGAACAGAAAAGTGAGCGGGGCACACGTTGCCCCTTAGGGCATTGCAATATGCATAAGCATTGCATTGCAAATTAGGGCTATCTGGCATATAGCCTTAATTTGTAATGCAATGCTTATGCATATTGCAGTCATTTTCGAGTAAACTAAAAAAATAGAAATGAAAAATTGGAAGTTAAAAAGTAGATCGATAGCTCCAAGCTTTTTTTTTTTTTTTTCAAAGACGGCGAATTTGTTAGACGGCGAGAATTTGTCCAGAAATAGGTAGGTATGCATGGATCCTTAGTAAAACTGTGGTATCACCTGTTCTATCTCGATATATTTTAGTGCGCAGCCCCAACGATTTTAATGTTTACCTTAAATGGAATAGTTTCAAAATTTACCTACTGGGAAAGCTTGCGAAGTTAGAATATGGATTCGGGAAATAATATCTAAAATTCTGCACCAGAATATAAACATGAAATACGTGACCAAATAACTGAAATAACGACTTCGCTAAATCCCATGGTACATATTACAAGGCGCAACGTGAACAAAGCCTCAGGCGGCAAGTTCGTATCATACGAAAGGAACATGAGAAGACATAATCGCCCCATTGAGATATGTTTAGATTCAAAGTAGGTACGTTTGGTTTCTTTAAAAAAGAATATTCCGCAGGAAAATTGTCACGAAATCAGGCATGGATCTAGTACCTACTAAAACATACTTACGAGACATTATCATGATGGTCCTTCGCTTCTTCTTTATCAATGTCAACCGATAGATGTCCACTGCTGGACAAAGGTCGACTTGGACTTACTCAGGCCTCGGTCTTACGCCGCCTGAATCCAGCAGCTCCTTGCGACTCGTATGATGTCGTCTGTCCACCTAGTGGCGGGTCTGCCAACACTGCGCTTCCCGGTGCGGGGTCGCCACTCGAGCACCTTGGGACCCCAACGACCATCAGCTCTTCGAACTATATGCCCCGCCCATTTCCAATTCAATTGCATTCAGTTCATGATGTACTTAAGTATAATTATGGTGGTGATTTTTTGTTGGCTCATTTTTAGGCTTCTGTGGTATACATAAACGAAAACCTTAAAGTAGTTTCGCCAAGTCCGTCTGTCTGTTCATCTTTTTTTTATTCGATAAAAAGATATTCCTTGTCTGCGATCTCACGTGATGGTAAGTGAAGGTACAATCTAAGATGGTAGTGGGTTAACTTAGAAGGGATATGGCAGGTTACAGTCAACCCATACCGCTAATCTGTTTCTACACGCGATCGTACCGGAACGCTAAATCGCTTGGCAGCACGTCTTTGACAGTAGGGTGGCAGATAGGCGAAAACTAGCCATGGCCAAAGCCTCCCACCAGACCAGACCAGAGACATTTCAGAAATTATAAATGAGCAAATTGGCTGTGTTTAACTTTTTAAAATACCTGAATTTCTGAAGCGCTATGAATATACCCACTACTAACGAAAGCTGTCCGCTTATTGGAGAAGGGAGAGGAGAATAAGTATCAGCTTGGCTAATATTCTTCAAAATGAAACACACATACAGTATTTCTAAATATTTAATTTCTTTTACTTTTTTAATAATAATAGATACCATATCACAACTCTCGTAACCTATGTAGGTATTTAATAATATTATACTTTATACTTATTAATACTAAAAAATATATTAATAATTATTAATAATAATGAGACTGGGTATTAAATACTGATGTCACGCTTATACCTACTATTTAACTATTATTTTAAGCTGAGGTATTTCATTTACTCAAAACATTCTTAATATCACGAAAGAACCAAATTATACAAAAAACAAATACCTAAAGTACCTACCTAAAGTAAGTAAGTAGTAAAGTAGTTACACAGTAAAATCATTAAATTGGTAACAATATGGTAACAATTCAATCTTTCTTCATAATAACTTCAATACTCTCCACTCTCTGCATCGTCTTCCTCATAGCTGAGAGTCGTGACCCCTTTCTATTAGGGCCGATCTACACCGGAATGGCAGCGGCGCGGCGAGCACTTTCAGTGTGAAATAATTTTAAACTTTATCTATACATAATCGCTATAGACCACAATCACCATCAGATTCAATTCCTATTCAATGATTTTCCACTTAACATAGTTCATCGACTTTCATTTTTCTTTTTCACAATATGGCGTCTGTTGGTCGCCATATTGAATTTTGATTACTGTCATGTCTCTAGTGACACTGCCAAGATTAACACAAATCAATTGACGTGAGAATCATCAAAATCGGCCCACGCGGTTGGTCTCCAAAGCACCACATACATACATACATACACAGACCGATAAACACATTTAGAGTGCGCGCAGTCGAGTAAAAAATGCGTTGCGTGTGGGTGGGGTCATCGCGATCAGCTTTATTCTCTAATTTATTGTCGAAAGCTTTTAACTTTCCACAACCCTTTTTCCGTTCTAACCTATTTATCCTAAAGTCTCGTATCACTCGAATTACCCGCCTGTGTTGCCGTTGTTATTTCTGAAACAATTAAACTCAAATGAGGGGATATTATAAAGGCTATTAATTTTAACGAAAGTTATTAAAATAATAAATGGTAATTATGGAAGCCCTAAATGTTAATTTTCGAACAATAAACGAGCATAAATATTACTTTAGCATTCTTATTGGTATGAAAACATAATATAAAATACCTATTCAAATTGTTTATGGCATATTCATTTTCGCCACAGAACACTGGAAGTGGAATGGTTCAGAAAGAATAGAATATGCGTTGATGTTCAAAATCTATCGCAGACCATTGATGTTCACGTTAGAGTTTGAACATTATTTTGTAGGCAAAAGTAAATTCAATTAAATACACAATGAGTTCATCTAAATATATAAAAGGAAAAGGTGACGGACTGACTGACTGACTGGTCTATCAATGTACAGCTCAAACCACTGGACGGATCGGGCTGATATTGGCAATTTGGCACACGGATAGCTATTATGACGTAAGCATCCGTTAAGAAAGGATTTTTGAAAATTCAACCCCTGAGGAGGTAAAATTAGGGATTTGAAAAATTGAACTTTACATGAGCGTAGCCGTAGGAGCAAGAGCTAGTCATAAATATTTTTGGACTAGTTTTTATCCACGGCTCCCGCCATCTATCTGAAAATCTGCGAAAATATCTAATTTACGCTCGAATAAGACTTATTTTACGTTGGCGAAATCGGCGAAATCGGCGAAATAAAAATAACAAAAAACCGAATCGAATTCCGTTCATAATTTGCCACGTGTAAAGCCTATAATATGATATCGTATATACCAAATTAGTTAGGGTTCGATTATTTCTAATTAACGAATAATGCTATACATTGGATTTTATTAGTCACATTTAATGGTTAAGAAAAAACATGTAACATTTATAGCCTATAGGTATGACTGAATTGAGCAATCGACGCAAAAAAATTTCAGAATACCTACGCTATGGTTTGATAAACATGGTGGGAACGCAAAGTACGCTCGGCAATAGGACGAAATTTCACAATGCGAAGTTGAAAGTGCAAGTTGAAGGGGTATTGATGTTAAGGGAGAGCTATAGCCGCTTCAGTTAAAGCTTGCGGTTGAGAATCGCAAAAGGCCATAAAAACGCCGAACGCTGCCGCTAAAAGTAGCCAGTCTGCCCTGTCCCTTAATGTCGTGCGCCGATATCCCATGAGGATATCGAGAGGAAATGCGTTCTGAAAAGTTTTTACAGCATATTTATTTCGGTTAGCTTGTTACTGACTGATCACTGTGTTATAAACACTAGAAAATCCTAGGAAATATCTAAAGTAGGTACATTTCCACCAATTCCCACGACAGACATTACAAGCCGAAACGAGAACAGTGCGTCTCTTCGTTATTATATACGAACGGAACGTGAAGCGAAATAATCGCCCCGCCGAGATAGCTTGTGAAACTCTTTTATTCATTTTCTTCGAAATTTTCTGCGAACTCGTCTCGAGAACGTACAAAGCACCCCGCGTAAAGAAGTCAAGCATTTAACTTGTATAGAGGTCCTATGTAAATTAAGCCCTTATTAAGTTTTTCTTTATAAAAAAAATATCCTCAAGTCAATGAAAATATCACCCACTTAAATACAGTCCTAGCAGACTTACCGCCGCTGCAGTGGAATATTGTCACGACTTTTCTATATTATGACAAGCGAAACAGAAGCGAAACTACGTAAGTACCTGTTCTAGTATTCTAAAGCAGATTTGGCTATAAAGCTGATATCTATATAGGTCACACTTTCTTTCCTGACTCAACGTAGAGTCAAAACGAGACAAAATTAGTATGAGCTGAGTCAAAGCACGGTCTATAGATCTCACCATCAGTCTGACACTCCCACTCAATTTTTGATTGTTTACTGAAACTGAACGCGGATATTTGACTGGCGTAAATACGGCGACAAAATCGCATGGGAAGAGACTCCTAATTAAATTTCTTCTTTAGATCAGGCTGTTTCATTTTCGTTTCACATATATATGACGTTCGGTTTCGCGGTGACGAAATGCTAAGGAATTACACCAGGTGTTTTCAATAGACTTCTTGTATTGTGTTCAAATATTAAGGGCTCATCAAGACGGGGATGCCGAAACAAATTCCTCTAAATATATGCTTAATTAATGTGGGTACTATAGAAATGCTCATAAACATAACGGAACAAAAACAATTAACGCTCGTTTTCTTGTTCCACAAAGAGTAAAATTGTAGGTATTATGACACGCTAAATCACTATTAAGCTCAAGATTACCATAGCGCATAAACCTACCCATTTGTCTGGACATGAAAAGTTTAATGACCCTGAAATCACCTCACCTACTAAGAAAACTGCTAAATCATCAGTGTCACAAAACAGAGGATCCTGGATGACGCTCTTCAGCTGCTCCTTGATCAAAGGGTTCGCGTCACACCACACCACACGGCCGCTTTGAGACCACTCTTGAACCAACATCTTCAAGCTCTACAAAAAATAATCACAAATCAGATACGATTTTTAATAAAAGCCTCATACTTCAACGGTTAAACGACTGGAAACCGAAAAGCCAATTCCCTCCCGTTGCACTACTGTCGTAATACAAGCTTTCCACTTATTTGAAGGGGAGCGGAGAAGATTAGTCAAGTTCAGCTTGGTTCATATTCTTTTAAAAAACTGTTTTAATACTAACATTAGGCTCGATGAATATTTATAGTTTGTTCAGGTTGTGAAAATAAAAACCTGATATTGGACCATTGTAGGAGGAGTCACTGGTAGTGTAACTAAATTCAAAATGGCGATCAACATTTCCCTCTTAAATTCAAATGTTCAAATTTTGTCGCCATTTCGTATTTAGACTCTATAACTCTAACGATTTATGTTTAAAAATCCTATTGGTTTCCTAATAATAGAGTTTGTAGCACCAAACCGGGAAAGTACCTAAATCTTGTCTAAAGCAATTACGAGATTCAGGTGCGAGTCTGCTTAATTTCATCAGTGAAAAATACGACGTAGTCGCCAAAATACTATGAAACTCGTCCTAATACAATACGTAAGTGGCCTCGTCATTATTTATGTGACCCCATCTATAATTTCCATTTGCCCTTATTAGTTGAGGTTTCTCTATTTTTAAGAAACCCAACTTTAGCTGCTTATTCAATTTTTTTTTTAACTACAAATAAAATAAGCATATTTTTAATACATACATATTTATATAATTTCCGCCGTTGAACTTTTTAGCCGCCGGCAAAATAATATCCCTTAAAATATTCCTCTTATTTGTATTAATAGGTATCCTGTTATATGTATAATCCTATTACCTAATATAATATTAGGTAATAGGATTATATCCAACATTTATAATATTAGTAATATTATAAATGCGAAAGTTTGGATGTATGGATGTTTATTACTCAATCACGTCGCAACGACTGAACCGATTTGGGTGTTTGGCACAGAAAGATTATAGTCTGGAATAACACGTTGGCTACTTTTTAACCCGGAAAATACGAGAGTTCCCGCGGGAATAAAAACAATAAAAAACCTTAATCCACGCGAACGAAGTCGCGGGAATCAGCTAGTAATCAATAAAGCGATATCAGAAAATACTCCGAGCCATATTTTATTAAAACATATTAATTTTAAAAATAAATAATAATCAAATAACCATCAGAACTGTTCAAATTGTTTCAGTTTAATTCAACTTTTGGTGTGCGTTGCATAATAAGTTGCGCTTTTCGACGTTTTCATTTTAATAACGTTAATCGTTGCAACAGCCAGAATTCAAACCGCAATGTGAAATGACTTTCCGTTTTCGGTCACTTCACTGCAATATGATCTCTTTATCATCCCTATTATTTTAGCTATATCGTACTAGACTGAACAATTTTAGATTTCATTGTTAAATTGCATTCAACGTACAAGACATTTCGTTTTTATTACTTTGAAAATAACTTTCTACGAGTACTATAATTTAGGTATTTGATTCCCAGTTTTTTTTAGTTCACACTTACCCACTTTATAGTTTCAATGTGATAAATAATATTTTGTGTCATGTCCAAAGTAGCTTTAATCCAATTTCAAAATAACACTTTGGGTAAAACCAACAGATTAATTCGTTTAATGTTTATACTATAACATTATCCATCTATGAGCTGTAAAATGGATAAATAATAATTTCAATGGACGTCCATAGTTTGACACTGTGGTTGGATATCACATGGTACGTGATTATATTCAAACTGACGGTATACTAAATCTATGGGCTGCCACATGGCGTACATCACAGCAAAATTGGAGATTATATTGAAACCTAAGGGTTTAAGAAGTGCTTATATTGATAATTAATTATATTGTAACAAAATTTTCACAGCTAAGCTATTGCATAGCTTCTATCGCGGGCCTTGAGCGTGGAGACCGAATCCAGAAATTCCGTAACGAAAATAATCTGACACGGGACTCCTCCACGGTGAGCCGCTAGATGGCGTTGATAAAAAATGCTATGCAATAGCTTTACCACGGCAGTCCCCGAGTGCCACACGTCTTTTCTAAGTCACTCACTTTAGCAGTCGTATGAAGGTTATTTTTGATATAATAATCTAGAATATAAATCGGTAAGACTCCGCTGGGTCGGGCACCTAGAGAGTTTGGGAGAGAATCGTGCTGTAAGGAGAGCATAGTTGGGTCGCCCAATAGGAGAACGCTCCGTTGGACGACCTAGGTATCGCTGGGTGGAATTTAGTAAATAAAGCTATACCTCCCACATAAGTTGTTGTATCCCCAAGTGACGCGATAATTTTTGTGAAGGTCGATACAATAGTTTAGGCCGTCGTTTTAATAACGCTACAACTTTATACGTCTTGAAAGTAGGTAAGTACTTATGTAAAAAATGCTGTTTGTAATTTTTTTTTTAAACGAACACATAAAATAAATAAAAACAAATGACATAGTCCACAAAACCCATATTGCCAATTTTGTGGGATACCACAACTTACGTAGGAGGTATCGAAAGATAGACCCTCTTTACCGTACAATAAAATTTTGTTTTTAATCGATCTTAATAATAGCTTGTACCTACTGGTATGGAACCCTTCGTGTGCGGGTGCGACTCGCACTTGGCTGGTTTTAGTGACTGAAAAACTTTTTAAACTCGTTTGCAAAACGAATGCTATTATGCGGTTTTAATAACAGCATGCATATGATTTGACGTGGAGCCGGGGGCGTGCGGTCGCGACGTCTGCTCGCAGCTGATGCGAACCGACGAAAATTATTATCTGCATTATTATATAATTTGCTCGTCAGCCGTGAATGTAATATGCTTCTATTAATTTAGTGTTCTCGGAATAATATTGTACAGTGTAGAATAATTGTGTTGAAATTAGCTGATGCGCCCTCCACTTTGTCCGCGTGGATTTAGTTATTAAATATCCTGCGGGAACTCTTTAATGAATGAATGAATGAATGAATGAATGAATGAATGAATATACTTTTATTGTACACCACACATCTCTACGACGACGCTCTACGAAGCTGAGATCAACCGATTGTCTCCTTGTTGTCTCTTTCGGAGCTCAATTTTATAAATTCAAATTCAAAGTTATTGAACGAGCGAAGCGAGTTCTCTGAGTCAACTAGGGTGAATTTGCGCTTGTCTGTACTGGACAGAGAAGTATGTCTGTCAGAGCCCTATAACTTCTGAATTAATGAACGTAATTACTTCAAATTTAAATATAATATGTAAACTGATGGCCTTCAGCCGAACATTGTATAAAAAATATAAAAAGCTTTATTTCAGGGGGGCTCTCATAGAAGCGTGTTTGAAGTAAAATTTTGTTTGTTGCGTTAAATAGACTTGCGATATATCTTTTTAAAGATGACTTTAAACAGAGTACAAAAATATTTTTTTTTAATTTTTCCCTTAAAATTGACGAAATGGGGGGCTTTCAAAGTGGAGATTTTAATTTGAGCCATATGTCAAGAATGACAAGATATTAGAACTTGAAACTTAGTGGTAAATTCAGTTATATCTTGTACTTGAACAACAAATACTAAAATTAGATAAATATTATAAAGAAACGAAATTATTTAACTTTTAAGCGGAGATTTAATTTGAGCCATATGTCAAAAAGTATTGCATATTAGAACCTGAAACTTTGTTGAAATTTCAGTTATATCCTGTACTTGAACAACAAATACTAAAATTAGATAAATATTATAAAGAAACGAAATTATTTAATTTTTAATGCTAATAGCTTCACAATAATGCTAATAGATGGCGCTGTATCAGTAAAACAGTTTTGCGTCAACTATTATTATTTTTTATTGTGTCTAATGTTAAAAGTTAATTATTACAATATATAAAAATTAAAACTATCTTTTGGGAATTATGGGATACCGCGAGGTCTCAGTTCGGGGCGAACCACTAGTTTAATTTATGTAGGCCAATTTGTAGGTCTTATGACACGTCATGACTACCATTGGTTCATTGTATTCCGAGCGCGCCCCATATAAATGAAGTTTGGTTTAGCCCACTGAATACAGGCAGCGTCAGACCGCAATCCTAGCCACTAGGTTACTTAGCTGCTCGTTAAGTTGGATGGTGAACTTAGCCCTAAGTAGTGATGTATACTATTAAAAATTTTACCTGTAAAAAAGTGTAGTCCAATCTATAGAGTGCGTCGCAATGTATCACTAGTATACTGGAAGATTTCACGTTATGAGATGTTGTACCATTTTGTACTACTCCATTCGGTACGACTGTGAGATTCCCGAACCTCGCATCAGTACTAGACACATGATCTGTACTCTTTTTGGAGTTTTTCAGCGATATTAATTTCGATCGAACTTTTTCCGCGCTTGCGAAGTGAAGTCCTCCGACTGGGTGTATCGAATAATGTGGTGGAAGCACACTTTCCTGTGAAAATAAAGCATGTATTTATTTTAATGATTTCCCTGAGATAGATTCTGGGTGTGATTCTGTGTTCATATATTTACCTACAAGCTGATACCCGCGACAGCGTTCGCGTGGATTTAGTTTTTAAAATCCCGCGGGAGTTCTGATTTTACGGGATAAAAAGTAGCCTATGTCACGCTCCAGGTCCTCAAGTATAATCTTGCAAAAAATCACGTCGACTCGTAGCTCAATTGCAGCGGGATTGAATGAAAAACCAACAAACAAACACACTTTCTCATTTATAATATAAGTAAGAATATTATTTGTAGCAATTGCTCAGAGGGCAAGTGAACAAATTTGACAACACAGTATATATTCATCTTATTCAGTTTATGAAATATTTTTTAAATTGGTTCAATATTGGAGGAAGAAATATATGGAGCCAAACCTCGAATTATGACTTTTTACTTGGCCTATCCAGTCGCATCTGCAGTTGTTTTCGAACTAACTCGTCATCGAATAAAAAAAAACTAGATAACTGTACTTACCTCGACGAAAGTAACATCCAAAGGTGGTCTGGAGTGATAGTACAGAAGCAGCAGCACGTCGATCCCGACCCCGCAGCCCAGGCCTATCTCGACGCCCAGCACGAGGCAGCATACGAATGTTCCCAGCAACGGAATTAAATCCAATCCTGTGGGGTTAGTATAAGATTTAACACGATTGATCGTATTCGTATACTATGAAATTAGCGTCAAAGTAGAATGAACCTTAAAGCTATTGTTTTAAAGTCACAAATTCAGTACAACCGATTTTAGTTTGGAGCGTATCGGTATACGTAAAAATATAAGAATGCATACACGAAATTGAGCTTTAATTCAATGTGGTTGTGGTTTATTTTACTTTGACGCTAATGTCATAGCTTGATATGATCAATCGAATTAAATCTTATAGTTACCCCACTGTTCAATTTTTCAAAAAGTATTAATATAATAGTTGGTGTCTGATGCACGGAACTTCATCCGCGTAGATTTATTTAATCGATTCTTAAAGAATTAATTATTTATTTATTTATTGTTCAGAAAAGCATGACAAGTATACAAGGCATTATGCTTATTGTGAGAGTATAAAAATAAATATATGGAATAAAATAAACAAAAACAAATGAACAACAAAAGTAAAATTTGAATTTCCCGCAAATGGCAAAATAAATCAAAGTCAATATTGCTCTATGGAAAATAACGCCTCGCGCAGCCAAAAGGTTTCGCCTCAGAACCAAAATCGTATTGAATACAGGAAAAGCTTACAAAGGGCTATGATTGGGCCCCATAGAAACCAGCGTACGAAACTGTTTGATACAAACATTGATATATTATAAACCTGAGATACTCCGTAGTGTAGCTTTACAAGTATAGTTACGTTACGTAGGTATATCTGTCAATTATTATTAGTATAAACGGTAAAGGGGTGGAAAAATTTTTGCTTTCTCTTTCATCTTAAATGATAAATAACACACAGTTATCTCAAACCAATTGAACCGATTTGGAAATGTCTACTCGCTTCATGATATGAAAAAGGTCCTTTGCGGAATTTTTATCCATACGCTGTTACTAGTCGAACGACCTCGTAGGTATGCTATTTTCCTCTCTTTGCATCACATTCCACATTGCCGATTGGTATTATTCAGCTATATGTAAATACCGTGGTGAAATGCTGTTGGCTCAAGCCGATACTGCGTCGATAAAATGAATATGGGTAACCTTACGGTAGTAAGTAATGCTATATTTGCTACTTAGACTTCTATAGTTCTTGTACCAACTTCCTGCAACGGTGTTCCGACTAAATTACAACAAGGGGTTATTCAAGGGGCGGACCAAAAAATTCCTAAAAAGCCGGCAACGCATTAGTGGTGATCAGGTGACCCGCCTGCTCGTTTGCTCGCCAAAAATATATAAAAAAATATTTTTTTTGAACACTACCAGAAATAGACGAAAAAATCAACTGTAGCAATCCCGTGCCCACAAAGAACTGTATCGCCAATGATGATAATGAGCAAAAAAAAACTGTCGCCATTTGTGAGATGAGTGCTTAATATAATTGCTACAAATATAAGTAATATATTTTATAATTGAACAATTTACTATTGGCAGTTAATCATACTTCTATATACATATAACATAGAAAATCAGAATAACTAATAGCCCAATAGGTAATAAGTAATAACTAATAATCATTCTCAACCTATCTTTGATTTTCATATATCAGGGGATGCGAACCGTCACTCGCTCAATGAAGTTATCTCTTCAAATCAGCGGGTAAATAGACTTTGTTCCTACGTTGTGTCCCTGTCGTCCCTAATTTGAATCTCGAGACATCAAAAAGGCTTGGACAAACAAGACACACAGCTGCAGTGACACACGGCGGTGGTAATGTACCTAAAAAAATGCCACATGGGGCGTTGTGGTGTTTCTGCTTTCCTACTGCGGCGTCACTGCGGAATCCTGAATAGAGAAACATGCTACAGGGTACATAGTCAATTGTCACTTGAAACGCCTGACGGATTAGCAGTAACGCATAAACTGACAAATCACTACGTTGCAGCGCTGTAAAACAACGTATGGCATTACTGCAACCTCACAGAAATTGTAATAAATTCAAGGAACTATAGAGTTATTCAAATTGACATTACTCTACGCGCCATATGCGTCTCGCTCTGTAGTGGACTGTATACAGTACCTTGTATTAACAAATCATATTATGCCCGTTTTCACTTACCTTCCCTCTGATTTTTAATTCCGTGGAATTCTGACACTTATAAATAGAGTGAGTTATTTGTATGCACAACAGGATTACCACCTGTAGTTCGATTTTACCCCAAACTATCTGTCAGGCATTTGTCATATATCTATGTGCGGCAATTGATTTTTATTTTTATAAGTTTAAATTTATTATCTTTTTTGTGGGTTTTTTTTTATCTCTGGTAACATTAAGATACGTCAGAATTCCACGCAATTAAATATCAGACTATAGTTAACGTTCCTAACTTTTACGGGCTACCTAAGCTAAGTTATGTGACTCTTTCTTTTAGGGAACACTCAAAGGTGAAAATAACATTCGGTAAGGAATTCGGTTTAGAGGCTACCTAGTAAAGAGGCTCATATTTAGAGTATTTAGGGAATATTTAGATACCTATGGTTGGTGTAAAAAAGCAATAGACACGTATACCTACAATATGTCAGTGTGGCATATAGCGCGTTACATGACGCGTCGTAGCAATCGCGCTTTATGTGCCCAAGCCTCAAAAGCTGCTCAAACTTCGAGCAGCTAATTTTGCAACGAATTTGTCTTTTATCGCGAATCCCGATTCTCTTACTATTTACGTAATTCACTGCTTCCATTTTAAGTAAAGTAACGAATAAACGTAGAGTCAACATGTAAAGGGACCTTTTGGCACATCAGAAATTTGAAATAGATGAACGTTTAATCGTAATAATATAAACGTAAAAATTCTTTTTACAAAACCGACTTCAAACGCCACTACAAAGTATATCAATTGTGCTTATAAAATTTGAAGAGTTCCCTCGATTTCTCCAGGATCTCATCATCAGATCCTGACCTAATGACTATGGGACCACCTGGGAAGCATACCCTTCAAAACAAAAAAATAATTTTCCAAATCGGTCCAGGCATCTTCGAGTAATCGGGGAACATATATAAAAAAAGATTTCAACGAATTGAGGACCCCTTCCTTTTCTGGACGGCGATTAAACACATCTTTGCAATATTATAGAAGAGTAACAAGCATTACAAATCAGAATGATGTCAGGTGAAACTATTAAAGAGAGTGCCCGAGTCCATAGTAATGAATTATTTATTGGAGGCTGAATATGAATCGGATACGACATACGCATCGGCAACGACTGCCGGAAAGGGTGAGAGACTGTACCTGTACCACATACAGTCTGAACCTTCAGAAATTTCCAAAAAAAAATTTGATTTAATAGGTACCTAAGTCGATAACTGTAGGAACAATCCTACAGTTACAGATTACAGAATCTGACATCGTCGTAAATGACGATACAATTAATTATTATTGACTAACTTTTGGACTTGGTCCACGTGGAATTAGATTTTAAAATAAAAATGTCGCTGAATCCTCTTGATTTGCTCCAATTCCTCAACTATACTCTTGCAAAAAATCACGTCGATCCATTGCTGCGTGATTGAAAGACAAGCCAACAAATAAAAACACTTTTGCTTTTAAAATATTAGTATGAATTCGTTCCCAGGGCTAAGAAAATAAGAACTCGAATAAGAAAAAGATTATCACCTATTGGAGCAAGCTGTATAATATATGACGTTGCTTAAACACCGTTCGTCCACTATTGACGAGAACGAACACTAAGTTTAGATTTAGTTAGTTACCTACTTATAATATTTTAATTCCCTACCCCCAACCCCTATTATTGTTTACATCATCCATTACATCGGCAGGAGTTATCTAAACAATCGGAACATACGCGCAGGAGTAAGTATTTACCAGTAGACAATTTAATTCTTTATTGTGTGTTCAAGACGATTTATGAGTATGTGCAGGATAAAGACTCGTACGCTATATTTTTGCTTGCTCTTAAATCTGCAACAGCGGTGTATTTTCGCATTTTTCGTTCCAAGATTTTCAAGTTATGAAAACCTGCAACTTAATGGAGGCCATACACGTTAGGGTTTGCATGATGGTTTTAGCCGTACATGCATAACCGACAGGCAAACCCTAGCGTGTATGTGATAAAACTGTACAGTTATCGGCGCATGTACATGCAACCAAGCAAATATCAAAATTGATATTTTTTGCCGCTCGGTTACGTTTGCGCGCGAGCATAACCGAGCGTGTGTGGCGTCCAGCGAGCTTGCCTGCACAGTTCTCAGCATGGTATGTTATCTTAGAACTGTGAGTTGATTAAAGCGTAAAGCGCCATCTAGGAACTAGATATCACAACTTGCTTCAAAATCCTAGGGTTTGAGGTCTGTGGTCTAACGCTCTATGTCAAATGTCATTTTGATTTGAAATTCATTTCTTTTCAAAAGTGTTCTAAGCGGTTTATGTTTTTTTAAAGTTTTAAAGTATTTTGTGTGCCTTGAATTTGACGACCAATTTACGACTTTCGGACTGTGACGATTCGCTCTATATACGTATTTTACTTTGGCTTGTTTTTGGGCTACTGTATTCTTCACTAAACGATAACTTGGCGTTCCCCCTGGACTCAGTTGCAATCTGATTTGGATTTTCTTTATTCGCTTAAAATTACTTTTGGAACTGTAAAATGTCCCAAAAAGTGTGTTGAGTGCCTGGCTGTCCAACTGTTGCTGGCGATGGTAAGTATTAAAAAAATATTTTTTTTACATACAGCTTTACGCTTTGGTTCACGAAATGAAGGGCAAGCTTACCCGAGCCAAACCTCTTCATGTTATATGTCAGAAAGTACTTGTTAGGAGCCTTTTGAACCCATGTGTTTATAGGAGAATTTTGCCTTTGAGACAACTAAATATATTTATTCACATTGACTTGCTTATTTAAGTTCTAAATAAATAATTACATTAGTTTCATAATATTGTATAAGGCTATGGTGATAAAATATACTGTTATCTTAAAACTGGATAAATTTTCTCTATCAGACAGGAATTGTGTGGCTTTCTACTATGATATTATACATGAATTTTGGGCATGGGCAGGAGACAAAAAAATCTATCCTCCTATTTTATCAGCTGACAATAGATAAACCTAAACTAACTAACTAAACCTGCTGGATTCTTGTGGCATTTGTATAAAACCAAAATCACTGATAAAACTTAGGAATACATTCAGAATCAAAACAGTTTAATTGATTGCACTCAGTAAAATTGTTTTTTTCTTTCTTTCAGTTAAGAAGACCATTCTCACGAAGGAAGAGAAAGAACTGCATAAAGTAATTGCTATCCAACAAGAAAAATTTTTGATTGCTTTGCAGAAATTAAAAATAACAGTATGGATATACTAAAAAGAAACAGTGACAGAAAAAACATCCAAAAATATATTAGTTTAATTTTATTGTCTAATATTAATTTTAATTTTGTAACATGTGATGTACACAAAAACAAAATTATTGATTATTTCATTAAAGAAACGGTCATATTCTTCATAAATAACTGGTGTAAGGAGATTAATTCAGTCCTTAATGGCAAAACGCATTTTTTTGATAGTGAAGATCCCATTAAAAGAGATGCGGATATATTTTATATTTATAAGAAAAATAAATTGAAAAGGTATAAATAAAGATTTGTTTTATTTTTGTTACGTTTTTTGATGCAATGTTTGGCGGGCGTTAGGTGGTATTTCGATATTATTCGTCTATTCGAGATACCAATAACCTTTTATAACTCCCGCTTATCAAGCACCAGAAATCCTCTCTAAAAATAAGCACCAGGCACCGCCAAATGCAAATATTTGTTTTTTCGCTAATTTTAGATTAAACACATTGTCGATTTATGACAAAAACAAATTATAGTATCATGTATTCGTGCGTTTTGAATGAGAATATCCATTTATAAGCGAAGATTTTATTTAAATCATGTGAATAACATGATACTGTAAATTACGCAATTATTGGTAATTGGTCTTTGGGAAAACCAAGTTAAATTTGAATTTAGTGGGTTTTTAAGTCGGACAAGCACCGATCAAGTATCTATAGGTACCTATATATACGGGTATTGACCTATTTAGTACTATATTCCTCTACTAGATGGCGCTTTGCAATATCGCCGTTTGACAGCCAGACTTACCAGTCTATCTCCCTATATACACTGTAGTCTTTGGTTCTCAGTTTGTTATTATCTGTGACGGTAGAAGGACGCGCGCGCGCACCATAGCGTCGCTTCGGAAATGGCGAGTCGCAAGCGCAATGCCATCTCAATTCATTTATTAAATTTACGTGAGAGAATTGCTTTCTTTTCAATAACCAACGTTTACACCATTCAGTACGATCTCTTTTTCTTTTTCTGTTCTGTAGAACAAGTGTTAAGCCAAGTATAGCTATCACATCGTTGCCGTCCATTGTTAAGTTGGGTATACCGTACACAGTACTTAGTAACTGTCCTACACAGATCGTCACGTAGCTCCAACTGAGAGTTTATGGCAAAACTGCATGCAAACCCTAATGTGTATGTTTACTATGAAACTCGGTTATACTTGTCGGTTATGCATGTACGGCTAAAACCATCATGCAAACCCTAACGTGTATGGCCTCCATAAGATAGGTACATAAACAACTGAAAAGTCTTGACTCGATATTGTTTTTCTAAATATACTAACTAGTCCTTAACGATCTCAAACCCGCTAAAAATTTTAATTAGGGTCGATAATCACCAGTAATAATAGTTTTCCGTTCATCATTATCAGCATTGGTCATTTTAAAAGGAAAAATATCTGTCAAACATAAAATATTTTCAGTAAAATGGTAAAAAAGAACACAACACAAATAAACTCAGATCGTCCCTAACACCAAACGTGTATTGTTCGTGTTCGAAATATAGGCTTCATTTATGTGTTGTTTATTTATATAATACGTAGTCTCCAATTCTTTGTGCGAAAAAAATAATCAAGAAATAGTAAGTGACACGCCATCAAGTCCTATATCCTTATGTTATTACTTATTAGGTACGATCAATGATCATACGTTCACACTAATATCACAGCTAAACAGCTAATTATCTTGTTTCCCAAGCAAAACATTGTCGATAATATTCCGCGTATATTGGGCCACTGTTGTCGCCTACGCCTTCTTTGATAGCTCCAGTGGGGATTAGATTGTATCCGGTGTAATCAAATAACACGACAAGACGCCAATCTGCCGAATTCCAACAGGATTACCTGCTTACTTATGTATGTAGTTAAATTGGAGTCTGTTACACGAGTAATTTTATACGAGATTGGTTACAATTCAATTTTCGTTGATTGCGGCGTGAAACGTTTTTGAGGAAATCAGTATTTTTTATAAAAAAAAGTCTGCTTTATAATTGGGTGTGACTGTTTTTTTAACCATGGCTAATACCTTTATCGCCTATGACCGTTAGGTTAGCCTAGCCGCCTAGACGCCTAGCCGCTGAACCGATTGGGATGAAATGTGCCACAGAGAAAACTGGACACGAATATAGACAACTATTTATTCCAGGAAATCAAAGAGTTTTCACGTAAGAAAACTAAATCCACGCTAACGAAGTCTCATGCATCGCCTACTGGCAACATAATTTACATACGATAGTAAAGACTGGCTGCCCGTAACACATGGGACATTAATCTGGTGGCCAAGAACTTTATTGAGCTGTACAATGATTTAATTTGCATAATATTGTTTTGTATTGTATTAGGTGCCTTATAAATTTTTAAACAGAGAAGATTATTACCAATTTGAAAGCCTCAATCGTCCAACGAAAACTGAAAGCTCGCAGGTTCTACCCGTTGCACTATTGTCGTTCTCACTCCTAGCTTTTCGCTTATTTGGAGGGGATAGGAGGATATTAGTTAACTTCAGCTTGGCTAATAAAAAAAAATGTTTTTTTTTATTTTTCAGATATCCTGTTGGGTTTCCCTATTTTTTTTGTTCTTAAACCACTTCTGCATTAAAGCACACAAATCGAAATAAAAATCCAATCGGTCAAGCAGTTTTTGAGTTTTAGCCAGACTTAGCAACAGCAATTGATTTATATTTATAAATATATAAATATTAAATATGTAGACAGGAAAGTATTCAATCTTAATATGTGTTTTGTATTATGTGGTAAATAGGGCGCCAGCAAAAATAGCATGAAATACTTTTCAGTAAAAATTAGGGATATTCATCAAACTCTGAGATATGATATCACGATCGCTCCACCGGGAATTAGATTGTATCCGATGTAAATTGCAATCAAATAAGACGACACGAAATATGCGAGAATTTCAGAACGTACCTAATAGCACCTGCTTAGGTACTTATATGTATATGTATGAAGGCAAATTGAATTGGGTGTTGACTATGTTAAAATAAAATTATTTCTTATCAATTATATTAAAGCCACTCTCGGTTGGTCCTCAACTGTACCTGTACAAAAAATCACCTCTTTCCACATGTCTTTAGCGTCGTCATCAAAGGATAAAAAGCTAACGAACATAGTACAAACTTTCGCATTTATATTGCATTTATAATATTAATAGGACTAGGGATGGTGACCATGATAATAATGCCTCCAAACTATTATTTAACAAAAAAAAACTCTTGATACCTTTTATGCCAAAACGAAAACAAAAGCTTCCAGTAAAAAAAAATATTTGAGACCTAAAATCAGCCGTAAGCTAAAGTTCCCTAAAAGAGATTCCCATTTATTTTTCAGGATGCAAAATTGCAAAATAAGCCGTAGCTAAAGCAGCGCTGTACTGACGTTATGTATGGCTACATTAAAGGATTCGCTAGCTGCGGAAGTCAACCTCGACAAACTCTAATAGAGTCATACAACCAAAGTAATCGTCCCCTTCCTGCAGGTCGCGAACATACGGGTACATATCCCTTCAAAACCCTTCTTAATAGTAGTATTAATAGTATCGCAATTCTATTTTCTTTTTTTCAAAGCTTTTTTTATCCTACTAATCCTACTTCCTACTAATATTATTTACCCGACCCGACCAGGGGAATTTAAAAAGCTTCATACACCCGGAGGAAGTCACGGGCTTCATCTAGTATTACATATTTACATAAGCCCGCGACTTCATTCACAAGTTCACAAGGAGTTCTTTTAAAAATCAAGGGGAAACCCTTTTATTTTTCCCGGATAAAAAGTAGCTTTTGTCACTCTTCAGTAAAGCATGCATGCCATGAGAATTTTATGTCTACCCATTTACTCGTGAATCAAATCAAAATCAATATCTAAGAAATATCACGTACTCAAATATACGCATAAAAAAATGACGTTGATCCGTTGCTCAATTACTATATAATTGAAGGACAAACCAAAACATCAATAAACAAACTCCCTTTCGCATTTATAATATTAATAGGGTATTAATGCATCCTACGTATTACTGTTGATCTATTTATTGTTAGTATTGACTACCACAACACAACAAACTATATATTGATTGAACCAGAGACTGAATTTCTAATGGCATAGATTAAATAGGTTGTAATTTTTTACACTGTATAAATTGTGTGTAGTTATTTATAAAGGTATATTAGGTACATATATACCGAATAATATGCTAAAACTTTAACGAAACGTCGCTGTTAAAGCCAGGTTCAGGTCACGTATGTTTCTATTGACAATCTAGAGGACCGCATAAGGCCTCAGGGGGTTTATTCACAATGACAGGCGTCACGCAGACGGCACACTGATGCAAAATGAAACGCGGCACCCCTATGCTCGTCTCCCTTTTATGTGCAATTATTTTTACGGAACCGCCATGATGCGAGGATTGAGGCGTTCATACGGAAAGCGGTGAATTACTTTGATAGAATTGCTGTAAAATCGGAAAATGCACTCATTTACAGCATACATTAATTATTTTGCTATTCAACACTGTGAACAGTTCTGCAATATTTTAAGGTACGGCGCGTACCCAAAAAGTGCCAGATATGCCGCTATTTTGACTGGCCGCGTTGGTCAATCTGTCACAAGAGTTTACAGCTTCAGCCGTTTTAACTAGCCAATTAGCTAGAATCATCGACATCATCAAGTCATTGTTAGCAAAATCATGATACACAAATTGTGATCTCTGCAAGAAAACATCGCTTCAGCAAATTCAGTGTCAGCAAAATTCTTTTAACTCATATCAATATTATCATTTTGAAACGTGAAATGTTGGCCTACCGTAAAATCATAGAATAATAATTTCTGATAAATTACATGTAAATGGTACTTACTGCTCGTGTTCCATAGTCTTTTTATAATGGCAATATCGACCATGTGAAGAACAGCGCACACGATGACAGCCGCGAGTGCCGCTCGTGGTATGAAATAGAAATACGGAGTCAGCAAACTCAGTGTCAGCAAAACTATAATACCTAAAAATTAAATAAGATTATTATTTATTGTTCTTAAAACAACGTGCAATAAAAATTTAATAAAATTATTCATTTGTTTTAAAAGTGCATTTTAAAATATTAACAAAATGGCGTTCAATTATCCTGTACCTACACATTCGTTGTCAGATCTCTGATAGCGCATATAATGGAAGCACTCAAGTGCTTTTTATGTAAATGTTTTGTGCCTGTAACTCAAAAGACCAGTTGCACATCATCAGACTTTCAAAGTAAGATTTAAAGTTCAAACTAAAACAGACCAAGACAACAAAGAACAGTATGAAAAACTTTTTTGAATGTTGCCATTTTGAAAATATACTCTCTAGAATAAATAAGTCACGATTTTTTTTTCTGTGATCGAAGGTCACGTTTTCCATTAAGTACACTTTTTAAATCACGGTTTTAAATCGATCTTAAAAAGTTAAAAGTTATGTCTAAGGACATAACTTTTAACTTTTACAGACTGTTAGAACTTAGAGCACTGTAAGTACTTAGTACCTATTTAGGAGTGGTCAAGATTACTCTTTGATACAGTTGTATCGTAGTATTTTTTTTTTTTTGAAAATCAGTTACGAAGGGATTTATACAAAAAGCTAAATCGACACAGACGAAGTTAGCTAATACATTTTATAAATAAAAAAAAAATAATAATGTTCTCGCTCTACGCATTTATAACATCATTTTTATCTAGAATGTAGCAAAAATTAAAAGTACTAGCCGAAGTTTTAAAGTTTGCCAGAGGATAGTTTTAAGGAGTCCAGAGTATATCAAAAATTCAGGAGTCAAAGTGAACTATGTTGAAAAGTTTTAGATTTATGGAACACTGCTTACCCCCAGTTTCCCGGCCAAGTGAAAAATGATAGCGCGCGATTATGCGGCCGTGAATTATTATATTCTAGGAAATTAATGTGACGTGTTTTAATTTAACTGTCAAACGGGAGGAATTGCGTTTATTGGTGGGATTCGTGGGATCAGATTCAAAGAGATTAAAATATAACGTTGATTTTTTTTTCGATGACAAGATAGCCATTGACTGCGATCTCACCTGATGGTAAGTGACAATGCTAGTTTAAGATGGTAGCAAGCTGACATAAAAGGCGATGGCAATGTTAATTAAACCCATATCACTAATAGGTTGTTACGCGCTATATTGTCGCAACGCTAAATCTCTTGTCGTTTACACTTCTTTGACGGTAGGGTGGTTACTACATATAGCCACGGTCACACCATCTCGACAGACCAGACCAGAGACATTCCAGAAATTATAAACTGCCAAATCTCCCCGCCGGGAATCGAACTCGCTTACTTATAAGACCACATGTATATTTATGTGAAGTTTACTCTGAAACCTAAAAAGAGACACGGTAATAAACTTTGTAAGGACGATCAGAACAAATCTTTAGAGTTGGTATCGTGTCCAAACTCAATAATCATTAAAACTAAGGTAGTACAAATGGGCACAAAATTGGAACGAAGATTATAGTACAAGAGTCCATGGATGCACACGGTTTAATTAAAACTCCATGCCCCCTTCCAAGTTAACCCACTACTATCTTAGACTGCGTCGTCACTTACCATCAAGTAATATCGCAGACAAGAGCTATTTTATGAACAAAATAAAATGTACCTCGAGTAGGTGATTTCTTAATTCACCCAAGCATTTGAAAAAGCACGTTTACTGCTTTATACAAGCGTGGGCTCAACAAAAGTCATTATTATTTTTAAGTCTAAGCTCTCTATGGTACATGCACAATTACATGTGAACGCTTTAAGTGTTATGGCCGCCTTTGTTTAATATTATTTATGATTTATGTGTGTGATTTTGCTTCTTTTTATTTATTGCAATAGTAAGTTTAAACAAATAGAAAGATCCAACGAGACTATAGTAAGGCATTTTGGAATGTGTGCATTGTCAGTGGTTTATTTTTATACCATGTTATGTAAATAATGAATAAATAACCCACCCGTATAAAATCCTGCCGCAGGCGTTTTGACTCCCGAAGCATCGCTTACAGCGCTTCTCGTGAACGATCCGTTTACTGGGAACGAATGGAAAAAAGCGCCGATAATGTTGCAAGCACCTAACGCGACTATTTCCTGTGTGGCATCCAGGGTTCTCCCTTTAGCTGAAATTAATTATTTACGTTAAGTCATTTAAGTAGGTAATGATTTTTACCTTAGGGATAGACAGATTCCCCTGCCAATTAGTATTTTCAAATATGATTTAATACGAAGACGATATTTTCGTTAATAATTCAATTTCTAGAATTAATTTCGTAACTTAAATCTAACTGTCGAATAACTTTAAAGGATTTACGTACCTAAAATATTTTCAAATAGTGTCAAAAACCAGTTGCTTGGGATGTTTGGGATTCTCTCAATGCCGCACTGAGAGACATTAAATTTACTAGTCTAATGATACTTATCAATAAATCTCTCAATCTTCGCTGTCATTTATAATGTACTAAGCGTTAACTGACATGTGTGAACTTTTTTACATCTGTACCAATAAGACTCTAAGTAATAATTAAAATACTCTGAGTGCATCAGTAATTAGTGTTGTTGAGATTCGTTTCAGAATTCAGTACTTCATTGCACAAAAGCATTTTTCTTTTACATAGAAAAATTACCATTATATTAAATACTTCAGTAAATAAACATACTACATACCACAATAAATAATTCAAAATCCATGTTTCTTATTTAAAAATTAAAGCATCAATATTAACTAAGAAAAGTAGTTCCCTAAAAGCAAACATTTTTTTATTAAGTACTAACAGTGACATATGAGATACATATCCATTAACTCGCCTTACTTGGAAAATATGTAATGCATTTCAACCAAATTATTCTGTGCTCAATTTATGTCTCTGGCACCGCGTACACGTATAATGACAGTTACCATAAAAGTAACACAGGTTCGCATAACGACGCTTTGTATGAGAATGGCTTTTATAAAACCAGGCGCGAACGACACGATACCGATTTCATTAATGACGTTCAAAAAATATACGTATAGTCAAAAAATGATAATGTGGCGGTACGATAACGCCAATAAATAAAGGACTACTTCAAATAAAGAAATTCAATTGTAGGTACTTAAAATTTTCAATCCACCGGGTCAAGTTGCCCGGTTTTTTTAATGTTGTTCCGATCATTCAGTTGCCCATCGGCTTTGTCTACTGAACATGCCGCAAAGTTCTAGCTTGCAACGCTATGTAGCAGTCCACAAACCAAAGCCTCCAATCCCCTTATTGGTGTATGTAACAGGAAATCATTATATAAGATAAAAAATATTGCCTACATTATATTGACCTGATGGAAAGCATTAATGAGATCTAAGTTGGAGGCCGCTTGCTTAGAAGATGTCTGTTTGCTCTTGCCTTGAAGTTACTCAAGTTAAACGTGTTACAATACACAAAGACCCGGTAAGGGTTTCACACCAGCTCAGCGGTTCATTTCATAAACGCAGTACACCTAATTCATGATTCGCGCGAGTAGGTTGGATTTCAACCACATAAGGATGCCAACGCTTACGACTTCTCGCAGTTCTGAGATAGAAGTAAGTGTAAAGCAAGAACAAGATTGTGAAGTTGCTGAGTGCACTCTCCAAAGTATATCCGTTTTCTATATATGTTTTGCTTACTTTATAAATGTTATGTTTACTTTCGTTCAACCACCAATTATATTCAATTACCACCAATTATTTCAATTTATAAAACTTTCAAAACCTCAGACAGCAATTTTATCGTTTACTGTAAATTACATTTTTTTGTTATTTTCTATGAATAATGCACATTGCTTGACAAAAATAATATTTAAGTTGTTGATACTTAGCAGATGACACTGACCTGAATTTTGGGTTACATTTTTAGCATTGAATTCAATGTAAAGTGTGTTTATGTTTATTGTATTGCATTTTTATTGTACTTGTTCTTCATTTGTAGGCTCGTATTTTCGTGCTTGGATTTAGTCAACGATTGTATGACGTAATCGTACTTATGTTATTTTTTTTTATGTGTAGAGTATCTTAATACTCATTTACAACTTAAAATAGATAAAGCAGAAAAAATATGTACTTTATCAATATGCTCATTTTTAGAGATGGTAATTTTGAGCCATCATATCTTACGGTCATCTCCCGGACTATGACATGCAAAATGTAATTTAAAATTATGTGAAACATATAAATGCCTCAGGCAACTGTGGTGGTCATAATTTGTTTCAGTAATTTGAACCACTATTTCTCGCTTTGTATGAATTTCAAGCTCCTTGTTAGAGTAAATATGGAAGTATACTCGTATTTTACTTATTGTGACTTTACTCAAACAACTTTGTATTCTAACAAGTTGACATTTTAGTAACCCGGCAGTGTGAAAAATAAAAACTCTTGTGATTGCTAAGACTGCTTTTTTTCTATTTGTATAATATAAACAAAACTTGCAAAAATAAGTTAAGTAAAATTACAGTAAAATTAAGGTATTTTACTACACTAGAAATTGTTGTCGCAACTTTGTCCACATGAATTTAGGTAAAAGTAACTTAGTTAGACTTGCAACCCAAAATAGGCTAAGTACTTTGGTGAGTCAAATTTAATTTGAATAGTTACTTTGACCACCTAATGTGCTACTGGTTGATGTCAGTTTGTTGGTATAATAGGTACCAACGCATAATAACGTGATAATAATTTCCGTACAAGTCTAATCTATATATATAAAATTCAAAGTCCTGACTGACTGACTGACTGACTGACTGAGATATCAACGCACAGCCTAAACTACTGAAGTTAGAAACTTGAAATTTTTACTGTTAGTTCCTTTTATGACGTAGGCGCACACTAAGGAAGGATTTTTGAAAATTCAACCCCTAAGGTGGTAAAATAGGGGTTTGAAAAATCGAACTTAACGTGAGCAAAGCCACGAGCAAAAGCTAGTTCGTAATAAAAATTAAAAAATGTATTTATATTAATATTTCTCCTAGTAATCCAACCGCAATCAGTGCTCCATTAATTCACGCAATATTTTTTTAATAAATATAAATACACGCAATATCAAATCTTAACAGACTTTAAAATAAAGTCTACATTTGTATAACTGCATAAAATCTTTGCTGCTGTACGTCTCATTACTGCTGTTAATTAGTAAGCATAACCAAAGACCACTCAAGTCGTTTCTCCACAGGGCTGCCACCTTCGACTTCTTAAAAATCTTAATTTTTCTATCCGTATAATATTCGACCAATATTTTTTCTTAAACTAACGAGTGAAACACAACATTTAAAATATTGAACAATCTGCAATACTGACCGTGCTTTTTCAATAATAATAATTCGTGTAATAAAAATAATCTTTTGAAACACAATAATACAATCAAAAGAAGTCAATACAAACGAAGTTTAAATCTCTTTTCAATCGGTAACACCTAATCAATCGAAGATGATGAAATTGTAGACACACTTTAGACTATTAGGTAATTGTGAGTTTGAATCTAATTTATGAAACAAAACTTGGAAATCCAATGACATCAAGTTTGTACAAGTTATTTATTTTGATAATATTAAACTAAGAAACAAGCTTCGTTCGTATGAGACAGGTTCAAAAAATTCTTAGAAAAGTGGCATTTCATTTATTACTTTAAATTACTTATAAGTACCGGTACCTACAATGGACAGGTGACAGATGACTGCTGGAGACAGCCCTATTGCTGCTGTTTTCAGTATTTACTCAGCGTTACTTTACTCTTTCAACCTAAGACGACTTTCATGTTAAGTGTTCTGTATTCAAATGAAATTAAGAGCTCCGTGAGTTTGTTTTGTAAGGTTAAATTAATGGTGGCAAAGTGTGATTAGAAATATGCGGTCTACTTAGCGTCTACTGCTGCTAAGGTATAATTATTTAGAAAATAATTGGATATGGGTGCTAAAGTTATCCTTACTAATATTATAAATGCGAGTGTATTTGTTTGTTGGTTTGTCCTTCAATCACGCCACAACAGAGAAACGGATCGACTTGATTTTTTGTATGAGTTTAGTCAACTATACCCATGCCATACTTTTTAATAGCGGGACTATTTTTATCACACTATTTACACGTTATTTGAAAAAAAAAACATATTTTTTTTTTAGTTAATGTAGGTTTTGATAAAAGTTGTTGAATAACAGTTGTTATAAACCCTACACCTAAGTACTATAAAAGTAATATACATATATTACATATAATATGTATCTACAAAGTTACAGCAAGAAAAGTTATAAAATATTAGTATGTATACGTACTTAGTACTGTCATACTTACAAAACGCTTTAGCGATGGCGACATTGGATATGACTCCAACGAGAGGCACTACAAGCAGCCCCGAGCCAAGATGTGCGAACATCTCTCCAGCATAGAACGTGGTGTTGCCAACCCTAGTTTGGAATGGCGGCAGCTTCGGTGTTGGCAGCCCTGGAGTTATGTTACCTGAAATAGGAGATTTCGGTGAGAAACAATCGAGGTGCCACTGATTTGAGTCCATAAATATCTCAGGAATAGTTCGTTTCATCTCCATATCATATCCTAATACCTACCTACTATACCTAATTAATAATGCAAAAGTACGTTTATTTGTCGGTTCGTTCTTTTCGTTCGATTACTTATTACTTTCGGTCGATTTAGTTTTTTAATTCCCGCGGGAACTCTTTGATTTTCCGGGATAAACGTATAATATGTTACTCTCCAGGTTCTCAACTATATCCATACAAAAAATCACGTCGATCCGTAGCTCTATAATTGCAGCGTGATTAAAGGACAAACCAACGCGATGGCGTGTAGAAACCGATTAGGGGTATGGGTTGAATGTACACTGCTATACCCCTTCCAAGTTAGCCCGCTACCATCTTAGACTGCATCGTCACTTACCATCAGGTGAGATCGCAGTCAAGGGCTATCTTGTCATCGAATAAAAAAAAAACACCAATAAAGCAACAAACCAATAAACAAACACACTTTCGCATTTGCAATATTAGTAAGGATTTATTTTAAAGGGCTTTTTTACAAAGTAAAGTATTATAAAGTAAAGTAAAGTATTATAGTATAGTAGGTACACGCCCATTGAGTTCGTATCATATAAATACTTTCTAGTTATAACCTTTCATAGCTCAACGGCGTTGAATCGATCTTGGCGAAAGAGATAACGAGAGCTTGCATCCTGCAGATTGATATCGCATATATTTTTCGTAGAAAATCTCCACGAGATTTTTAAAAACCTAAATCCGCCAATTTTAGAAAATAAAAGATTAGGTATCATGAAAATAACGAGCAATAAGAGATGATCCATAAATTATTTCTTATAAGTCCATATTTTCTCACAACCGGATTTTGCAGTTATTATAGGCCATCTTTTCTTAAAGTCGGAAATGCAGTAGATCTAGATTGTAAGTACTTTTCTACAAGAAAACACTAAATTATTTAAAAAAACCGCTCCTCCGCGATGAATCGATGATATTTTCTTTAAGAGTTACCGTTAAGTTTTAGTCTTTAAGCTCGATTATGAGCTCAAAGCTGTACACTACGAATCTGTCGAAACAAACCTCCTGCGACGGTGTTCCCACTAAATTACAACATGGGGTTATTTAAAGGTGTGACATCTATGATATTTTACATGTATAAAAAGGGATAGATATGTTATAAGCGCGCTGTAAATGAAACGCGTAAAGTAGTATTTGTCTACGTTGGCCTCAGTCATATATATAGCGCCATCCGTTTTACGTCATTAAGCAATGGAGTGAAATAATACTTAAAAAGATAGGCCGTGCGGAAGCAGCTCGCCTTTGTTCGGAACAATTTTTTCGCTTGTTTTGTGAGTAAGTATATAACCCTCTTTTTATAATATATCATAGTATGACATTAGTAATTTACATAAATACATTCGTCATAATGTTCCACGTTACCATTTACGGTTCGCAAAATACAGACACCATATCATGCTAAGAGACAGCTTGGTGCAGTGCAACACCGTAAATAATACGCCGTATGGTTGCTGCACGTCACGTATATTTCTCTCTACGCGACAAAAATATAAACTGAACTACCACTGAAAGTAGTTTACAATAAATCTCACTGCTATACTTGAACAAGCTGTATGCATGGCTGACGCACTGAAATGCGCAGGGGTTTAGATAAAATCAAATTAATGTCAAATAAAAAAACACTTAAAGTTCCAGCAGACCTCAACTAAATCCCAGAGTATCTTATTTCCGGAATTATTAGAATTTCCGCGAAAATAAATAACCCTTAATCCGCGACGAAGTACTCGGCTTCATCTAGTTACTAGATTCTAGTAGGTTATATTTGATACGAATAAAATTAATATGACGGATAATATTTACATCCTTTTTTTTATTTTTTTTTATTCGTTGACAAGATAGTCCTTGACTGCGATCTCATCTGATGGTAACTGACGATGCAGTCTAAGATGGTAGCGGGCTAACTTGGAAAAGATATGGCAGTGTAGATTCACCCCATACCCATAATCTGTTTCTACACGCCATCGTGCAGGAACGCTAAATCGCTTGGCGACACGTCTTTGACAGTAAGGTGGTAACTAGCCACGGCCAAGGCCTCCCATTAGACCAGACCAGACACAATTAAGAAATTGTAAATTCCTAAATTTCAAGACGGGAATCGAACCCAAGACCTCCCAGATAGAAGACTATAGCGCTCACCACTGCGCCAGGGAGGTCGTCTTTTACATCCAGTTTTACAGCAGCGTGATTATGTAACAAACATATGGATGAACATGGATATTTGTTACTCAATCATCATCCGTTTATCCATCCAAACTTTCGCATTTATAACATTAAAATGATTAGCATAATATCAGTCCCTTACCAGTAAGTATGAGAGGGTCCTCCTTATCTTGATGCACAAAGTAAGCGATGACCGATGCTATGACAACAACAACAGCGTTCCTGGCCACTCCCGCGAACCACAGGCCCCTTTGCAGTATAACTGTGTTGCGACGTCCCTTCTCATCCTGGGGGTCTTTGAGACGAATGTCCTTTAGAGCCTGGAAAAAGGATTACTCACTTTTTACACCAAATACTAAAACCCATTCTCATTCTGAGAGGAGGCCCGGCCAACAAAGATATGAGGCAATGACTCAAAAAATATCACAATTAAATTTTGAAGTTGGTATCCCATCATTTCCGAGATTAAGTGGCATTTGTTAATTTCATTATAGGCATAAAAAATGTAATCTAAAGGTTTCGCATGCCTTTTGTTTGGCGGATTTTAGAATGTTTTGTACCCTATTGTAACAACTTTTTATGTACCTGCGATCATGCAAATAAATAATTTGATTTCATTTCAATCTATTCACAAAGTTTTAGTTATGGTGTCCTTTACAACCTGTTTAAATAAAATAATGATGATAATTATTTATCTACAAACTAAAACTAAATATATAGCTACTAAGCGACGAGAGTTCCAAACGCATCTCAAAGAATAACTGATTGTGGGAAATACATAAAATACATTGTTATTAGGGATTTTAAAATATACTCCTACTGTAAGCTTGACGTAAGTAGGTACAGTGACAGCGAATGCAACTCATTTTCATAAATAACGAAAAGTCATGATAACAAAATAACAACGAGAAACACTATTCAGCATGGCAAGTTTTGACTTATTAAACAGTGCATAAACACTAAGCCCCCGCTATACATTATTCAGTTCGCTGTAATACAATTGCCATCAGCTGTTTCAAGCTTAGAAACACTAGTGTAGTATATCGTTTTTGCGCCAGACTTTACATGACCCCTTACGTGACCCCCACAAAATGTAGTATTGTACCTAAGTATTCCATCGAATCACCATTTGTCTGGTGGGAGGCTTTGGCCGTGGCTAGTTACCACCCTACAGTCAAAGACGTGCTGCCAAGCGATTTAGCATTCCGGCTCGATGGCGTGTAGAAACAGTATAGGGGTATGGTTTGAATGTACACGGCCATACCCTTTCCAAGTTAGTACGCTACCATCTTAGACTGCATCCTCACTTACCATCAAATGAGATGGCAGTCAAGGACTGAATTTGTATAAGATTTCACGAGTAAATGGGTAGACAAAATTTTCTCGTAGCGTGCATGTTAGCCCTACTAGTGATATTGCCGTTTGTCGAGTAGGTATGTAAATTACCGTAGCGTAGAAATGGGCTGAAGCATCGAGCGAACACTTGCATAAGTAGCGTAGCGTATTGGGAACGCCTGTAAAATTAATACAACGGTAGGGTTTGTGTAAGATTGAATTCGATTGATCGTATTCGTATTCGATGATATTAGCGTCAAAGCAAA
The DNA here is from genome assembly GCA_933228805.2 of Hipparchia semele. Taxonomy (NCBI): domain Eukaryota; kingdom Metazoa; phylum Arthropoda; class Insecta; order Lepidoptera; family Nymphalidae; genus Hipparchia; species Hipparchia semele. Next base: position 5,579,078 of record OW121721.1, on the reverse strand, counting down.
ATTAACCTTAAGAGTATTGATTTAAAGTCACAAATCCCGTACAACCGATTTCAATTTGGAGCGTATCCGTATACGTAAACGTATAAGAATGCGTGGATGAAATTGAGCTCTACTGATATGCGTATATGGTTCATTTTACTTTGACACTAATGTCTTCGAAGTCTGGTTTTCAGTCCGCGACAACCGATGCTATTTAAGGCTCTAGTGTGACATTTTAAGTTACCGAAGCTGACACTAGAGTATTGGTATTATGATAAATTGTTATAGAATCGAAAAATTACGTCGAAAGGCTTTAATAACGAAAACGCTAGAAACTATAACTATTTCCTAAAACTAGAAATACAATCTAAACTTACCAAACTCAAGAATAATCTCAGATTCGGTTTGTTAATGAATAAATACCTAATTCCAACAGAACACTCGCTCTGAGATCTAAGTAGATGCTCTTACCTAAGGAATAATTGAATATTCAATTGACTACATAGTCAATTGAATATTCGATTGTAATATACAAAGTCTTAACTATAAACGTAGATACCTTTACGAACTGCTCTATTTATTTATATAAATGATAGTAAGTACTTGTAACGTATCTATAATAATTATGTAGTAAAGCATAAAAAACCCGCTTTGAATTTTTGATTTTTTTTTAATATGGTCTTTTCTTTCTCTATGGTTTGTCAGATTTTTGTAAAAATATGTAGGTTTTTAATTATAAGGGCTTAAAGATCTACATAGAAATCTAAGGTGTTCGAAGGTGGTAAGTATATATTGTTTAGTTAGCCTGTGTTAGATGGAATTGTGCCCGATTTCGATTGAAAGTTTTGGCTACATAACATATTCCTACTTATGTGATAGATACGATTAGAATAATATGTAGGCATCAGTTAATATACATTATATATCTACCAAATTTTGAAATTACCTAAGTGTAAAATATTTTCTAACTCAGTAATATTCATAAAACTTCCAAATAGAACTTTAAAGCAGCAACACTAAAATCATAGTTGTTATGTATTCAGCCGAAGTTGTGAACGACAGCAATATAAGTTTTGCGAAGTTGTTCTCATAACAATAACTTGGAAGGAACTACAGCACAATTACAGATACGAAATAATCGAATGAATGAAGCCAACTAATGAAAAAGTTTCATGATGTTGACAATAATATAATCTTGTTATATATGAATTAAAATATTATGTCTTGTTATAAAGATTAAAACTAATACATCAGTGCAAACATTTTTTAAATAGATAAAAAGAATGTTGACAACGCGGAATATATATACTGGGCGTGTAATGTCACCAGAGATAATAGAAGATCTCTGGATTTCACGGGTCCATTTCCCAGTCTGCCGACATAATTATGTACCGAATATGGTAAGCCTATAAGTTTTTTAATATTTCTTCCACTTTTGTATACATATAAGTTTTCCTTAAATTTCAATTATGTTTTTTTTATTCGATGACAAGATAGCCCTTGACTGCGATCTCACCTGATGGTAAGTGACGATGCAGTCTAAGATGGTAGCGGGCTAACTTGGAAGGGGTATAGTAGTGTATATTCAACCCATACCCGTAATCGGTTTCTACACGTCATCATGCCGGAACGCTAAATCGCTTACGTTTTTGACGGTAGGGTGGTAACTAGCCACGGCCAGACTAGAGACAATTCAGAAATAATAAATTCCCAAATTGACCCCGCCGGGAATCGAACCCGAGACCTCCCAGTTATAAGACCACAGCGCTCACCACTGCGCCAGGGAGTTCGTCAAATAATCATATCGTTAAATAATATGTATCATTAAAAAATATTATCCACGAGTTTATTTAAAGTGAAATGAATGCATTTATTTAACCTTTTACAAGTATTAGTCTATTAATTTATGGATCTACCTACAATGCTTTAAAAAGGCTGAAAATAACGAAGATTTTTTTATCAGTGTTCTCATTTTAACGGCAAAATAAAAGAAAAACCCTTCAAAAGCTGAAAATTTTGCGATGAAAGCATTAGCAATACACGTTTACATTGTTGTTGATATATCCGAGAGGAGCAATAGCAGTTACTTTTTATTCCTGTTGCAATACAGATACTATAAGATTATCCACTTAGTGAAGTCGACTCAGTTGGAACTAGTTCTGAAACTAGTGTCTACAAACAATACAGCAGCCAATTGTACGCTTTGCCTTTAGCTTTTAAGCGGCATTCTCATGAGGCGAGTCAGGCGGTCAACTTCAAGTTCGAAAATCAAAATTCTCACGTTACTGACCGAAGGGAAAATTGCAAGTACTAAATGGCGGAAAACAAACTTCTGCGAATGTGATTTAATGTCAATTAGGAGAATTTATTTTAAAGAAATTTCTAACATTCAAAAAGTTGCAAGATATACTCGGACATAAGGGAATAGAATCGATTAGCATGTCAAAACTTGATGAAGCATCAACCTTTTTATCGTTTATACTGATAACAGTTGATTAAATTTTACTAAAAGTTGACGTAAGTTGGTCAACTGAAATCGTCCCGTGAGAACGCCACTTTAGCTAACTTCACCCGTATGTTAAATTATTATTTATGAATCAAATATTATGTATCTTAATAATTGGAGAATTTAAGTAAATTAACTACAACGCTTTCAACTTAAATATTTTTCAATTGTAAAAGTAGTTGAGCCATCGTTAGATGCAGTCAGCATCCACTGCGTCTGCGAGATCAACAAAAAATAATTTTGACACAATATTTTATTTATTTTAATTTGGTAAAATAACTAAACCTAAAGACTAAACTTAAAGGTTCTTATGGTTATTTTTATAATCATCCTTTATAGTCGAATTCGAGCAAAATCCAACAAAACTTTTAAACGCTCCAAACTTCGTAAAACTGAATAGCGAGCATCGTTAAAGCCTAGGTAGTTACATATTCAGCGTTCGCGAACTACAAGTTACAAGAATACCATTTCTAGAAGTTGCCTATCATAATCATAATCATAATTATTCGGAAAAAAGAGAAGTAATTTGTTTACCTATTTGAAGCTATGAAAGTATGTACATAGAGTACATTATTTTCTCCTCGAAAGCATTTCTTGAATTTTGAAGAATGTGCTTGATAGAAACTGTAAAATTAGACATGCAAGGTAAGCGTGTTTAAAAAGTCAGAAAAATTATCAATATCTATTCAAAACATTCAAAATTCAAATCATCTGCAATGATCTCAAGATCCGTAATCAACCACAATCTATCGAATTTTATAAAACGACACGTAAACAACACACAACCATTCCATACTTTCGCATTTGTGCAAAAAATTAATAAAGGTGTGTCGCAGCTAAACTTATTTCTCCGGCGACCACATTATGTCGCTCAACTACTCCAATTTTGCGTGGAACAATCCCAGTGCACATTAAACTCTGTCGAGCTATATAATTGCCTACTCTATTGTTTGTGGACACTAATTTCACAAGTTGCAACATCCCTCCCAATCCACTGAGTGACCTCGTCGTAACTGCATTATAATGGCAAAAGTTTGCGAAGGTACTTCCTAAATTCAAGTAGACCGAACCACAAATCACACCATAATTCTACTATAAATATCTAAATGCGAAAGTGTAATTAAGCCTCAATAACCCAAAGGTTAAAGGTGCAGACCAAAAACTGAAAAAACGTAGGTTCGAGCCCGTTGCACTCTTGTCGTACCCACTCCTAGCACAAGCTTTCCGCTTATTTGTAGAGGATAGGAGGATATTAGTCAACTTCAGCGTGGCTAATGTTTTTTTTAATTGTGTCTGGGTTTTTTGGTTTCACCTTCAATTACCAATGCAAGCAATGGAGCATAGGATCAATCTTTATACGTCTAAACTACGATATAAGGAGATGCCTAAACCATCTTTTTTTGAAAAAAGCTCAGGAAATTACTTGCATTCTGAGAAAAAATGTAAGGTCCATTTCATCTCGGAAAATCAAACAATTTCCACAAGACTTTCAAGAAGCGTTAAGGCTGAAATCTATAGATTGCAGCTCAGACTCAAGACAGCGTTAAATTGAGACAGATTTATGTTTGTGTCTCGTTTTACCTCTATCTTAAGTCTGAGCTGAGTCTGAGCACGCTCTTTAGATCTCAGCATTAGTTTCGCAGACGAGTTGACGGCATCACGTATCTAATAATTCAGCTCAATTGGAATTCGATAGTACCAAGGTACGTTTAAATCGCCTGTTCGTCTAATATTCTACCAAATTTTACCATACAAGTGTCGTATCATTCCAATATTCTATTCTATTTCTATAGATTAATTGGGATTTATTATATAGGATATATTTACTTAATGAACTAATTAAGATGCCTAATATCTTTTCACAAATATTGAAATATTGCTGCCAGCTACCTACATCTAATAAAGTTTTTATGGATAGAAGGAATATTAAAAAGTTATAGCATATTTTTATCGGTAATAAAACGTGTGTACATGAATATTTGATAAAAAATAGTTGAGTAGATTTACTAAAAAGATCGTAAAAGGGTTATAAGGAAAGTCTAGACTTCTGTACTTCCTAGATTTACTCGTACAATTATTTACATAAAAAAAGTTGTTAAATGGTCCTTATACCAATTCCTTCACCATCACCAATTAAACTTCAACCAAATTAATTATATCGGTTGTGTTTCATTACCTCACTTCCATAATGAAATGTATATCATTATTTTTGGAAAATTTTAGACATTCTGAAAGTATATCTATAATCTACAAGTATCCATAGATTAGATAGATAGATTGATAGTCTATCTATAATCTACAATTTTCCATAGATTAGATAGATAGATTGGTAGTCGCTACGTCAATCCTACTATGATTGTATATATGCAATGTTTGGTATAAATTACTCATGACGTTGCTTTTAACTTTGACAATACTGAATATCTTGAACTGTAATAATTGATCCGATTCTAATGAGCACTGCAGTTGTTATTCGATCGAAGCTTGTCTATTTTCGTTAATTCCTTAAATTCACTGCTTCGTTATTTTTATATTATCTTACGGTTTGAGCTCGAGTAAATTGAGACCAAAATATTTATTAATTAAAAAAAAAATATAACCAAGTCACAATCAACAGCTACAACTACCACAAAAATATGACATAGCCTTAATCACAGTAAAGGACAAAACAATCTGCATATTTTAATGAACATAGTAATCTAAACAATTTTACCACAAAAAGATGACGTAGCCCTAATCACAGATAAACGTTAGTAAAGGACAAAACAATCAGAAAATTTTAATATACATGTAATAATAATCTAAACAATTTTCGAGTGTGTGTGTAATGTGTGAATCGGGCACCAAAATTCACAGCAAAGATGGAGTAGCCCTGAGAAAATGTTTACTTACTAACAATGCACCGGTAGTGGGCAATTGCCGCAATTAGAGAACTCAACACGATCATAATGATTACGAGACGAACATAAGAGTTTTTAGTTGTGTCCATGGTTATTGTGACATCATTCGCTGAGTGTAGCCTGTAGTGGTAATACTTGCGACACTATAAGATTTTATCAAAGGCTTTTAAATTACGTAAACTGACATAAAAAGATGAGATCTATAGAGAGTGCTCTTTCTTGGCTCAAAGTTGAAAGAGTTAAAACGAAACAAATAAGTCTTGATATCTCATTTTAACTCTGTTTTGAGTCTGAGCGCAGTGACAGTACAATCCATACATAAATTGCAGCTTTAAAACCATCAAAACCGTTTAAAAAAGTTAGTGTTGAAAAAAAAATCAAATAAGTAGATGAAAGATGCCGGAAAATATGTGAAAAAAGAACCTTTTAAAATCATATAATATTTTATTTTATTTGCGCACCTGGAATTAATTATCATTTTACCGAAACTTCTGAATTTCAAATAATATTGTAAAGAAGCACACGTGCGTTACTTAGCGGAAATTAATTACACAAAAGGAACAAAGAACTATGGGTACAATAATAGGTAAATAAAGTTTGTTGATTGCTTTCATCAGGAATGCATCTAAAATATGAACGGATACAGAAGAAAAGAAATACTAATATCGACATCGTCATCGTGTCAACCGATAGAGGTCTTCTGCTAGACAAAGGTCTTTTAAAATATCGCAACAAATTTTGCCTAATGGCAATAATAATAGTCTATACCTATTGAAACGAAATCCAGTAGTCACGAATGACCTATAAATAAGGTTTTCCAATACTTCTAGTCTGCGGTCTCTAGAAGAGTCGCCTTTCGAGCAGTTTGGCACTCTAGCGCCTATTGCTTGCCCTGGCCATCGCCACTTCAGCATCGCGACTCAATGGGTTATGTCGGTACCTTTCGTTCACCTACGGATACCCTCATTTCTGATTTGATGACACTCTGATGACAAATGATTTGATACTCTAAGCTTAATCTCTTCATATGCCAGCTGTTAAGTCTATTATTCTTCTTCTTTATTTACCGATAGATGTCCACCGTTGAACAAAGGACTTTTGTATGGACTTCTAAAGGTCTCGGTTTTGCTTCGGCTGTATGCAGTAGCTCCCTACAACTAGTCTGATGATGTCAGTCCACCAATGTTGAGTCTGGTTACACGGCGCTTCCCGGTGTGAAGAAATATAGCGTAATATAAGCGTAATAAGCTAAAATTCATTATTTAACTCATTAACTCATTTTAAACTTACCCTCATTCCCATAAGAATAATACAACAGGATAATCCAAGTAGCGTGTCTTCGAGTCTAGTTTGTCCTATATGATGGAAAACTCCGCCCCAAGTGGATATGAAAGTCTCGGCAGAGAACTTCAAGCCAAAGAGACCCTTGATCTGGGAAGACGCGATGGTAATAGCTGCGGCTGATGTGAAACCGGACACCACTGGCAGTGATACAAACTCGACGAGAAAACCTGAAATTGAATTTAAACTCAACGTATCTCTAAGAATAATTATTTTTTTCAGTGCACCAGAAAGAGATCCTAATATCGATCAACAAGACACTGGCTGCCTTAAGATACGGGCTTTCTTAGTAGGGAATAGGGATCAAGATTTCAATGTTATGTAATGAGAAGATAATTTAAAAAATAAAAGAATATTAGCCAAGTTGAACTTGACTTATGTTCTTCTCTCCCCTCCAAATAAGCAGAAAGCTTGAGTTTGGAGTGGTTACGACAATGGGTGGGGATCGAATCTGCGACCTTTCAGTTTTCAGTCCGCACCTTTAACCGTTGGGCTATTGAGGCTTATCTCTTGTCAGTGGATAAAATCGGAGATACAATTTTTGTCTCCTGCCCATGCTCACCCTGCAGCACAAAAAATGCTGTTTCCCTAACATATTGATTACTTAACCACGTGTTAATATCGTAAAGAGAACAGCGACTCTAATACACAGAATTTATATAAAGGTTAATTAATACAGAAAGAGGCACAGACGTGGCGAAGGCACTTCAAAACGTTAAAAGAATAATTGCGTACAAACAAACCAGAGACAATAGAACATCTGTGGTACAAACCGTGTGTTAAAAAGCAGTTAAAACAGGTTTTTAAACATTGCGGTCTAGCGCCTTTAACCACCTCTATATGGTTATCATTTTACTACTGCACTATAAAATATGAAAGATATTATTACACGTTTTTACCAACCTAAGCTTAGTTCGGTGTCGCTTTCTATCAATTTAGTTTTCACGAACATTTAGGGTGTTTCCTATAAGTAGAAATGGCATTAGGTACAGGATTGCATTTCGGAGTTACCTACGTAAATATCCCTACTAATAATAATAATTAAGGGATGACTTAGGTTTGGTTGGTGAAAACGGGCATTTGACAGACCTTCGTCGCCTCCGCCATGCGCTACATTTGAAGCCTCAATAGCCCAACGGATAAAGGTGTGAACTGAAAACCGTATGGTCACAGGTTTGAATCCCACCCGTTGCACTATTGTCGTACCCAATCCTAATACATGCATTCCGCTTCAATATTAGTCAACTTCAGGTTGACTAATATTATTCTTTAAAAAATATATGTATATATAAATCGCAAGTAAGAGAGACTAAACAACACTATTTACTTACCAAGTTGTGCAGTTCCAGCAATCAATTGAATAATGCCGCCAATAAAGCAGAGCAGGATCGCGAAATCAGGGTTCGTTCCATTAGTGTAAGTAAATGTTAGGAGAGAGAGTAAAGCCGTGGGGCCAATGTTGATTTGCGGGCAGGTTCCCATTACAGCGTAGACGAAACTTCCGGCAAAGGACGCGTAGAGGCCATACTGGAAAATAAATATTCGGTAATTAAAAAAATATATAAACTGTAAGTTATAAACACTGACCTCTATATTTAATCTATGATTGAACCCTGGACTAGCTGCTGTGATTTATAACGCCATTTTGGATTTGATTGACGTCATTTTGGTGCTGTAAACACTGAGCAGCTATATAGTTCTTGCAACTCACGAGGGCGCGTGACCTTTACTTGTGGTTACGTCGTGTACATGCACATTGCGTAAGTGAGCGTGCCTGCCAGGAGCCTAGGTGGGAGCGGTCAGGCATGAGCAAGCTCTCGCTCCCACTTTTATAGATACCACACAACCATGAGCCACGCACCCTCGTGAAGTGCAAGAACTATACCAAAAAAAGTCTTTCTGAATCTTTTGTTAGTAAAGTTATGAAACTCAATTTTATTTTATGTCATAATAATAAATAATGTTGTGAAATGTGTGTAAATTAATTAACTAACAAAAGATTCAGAAAGACTTTTTTTCGTTTGGGGAACAGAAATCTTTTTAAGTTTTCTCCCTTTTGATCTATGTGTGCGATATGTACCAAATCAGAAAAATCGTTATGGTACAATGCAGCATGCGCTATGCACCGCCTACCTTTGCTAGTTTATTATTCCTTGTGTAAATGGTAAGTAAAGAATTTAAGGCACTAAATGCCGTTGTTGGTTTAATACTCAAAGGTTTCTCTAACTTTTATGAACTACTTAGGCTATGTTAGATAACACTTTCTGTCAATTTTGTTTTCAAGAACCTTTAAAGAAAGGTGGAAATGACATTGGGTAAGGGATTGTATTTAGGGGCTACCTACGTGAAGAGAATCCTACTTAGGGGATTTAAGTATGGTTGGTGAATACAAGCATTAGCTATTTAATTTTTCGTCTTATGAACTACCTACATGACGGGTCACGTAGATTAAGTACATCAATAAACTAAAAGTGAATAATTAAACATGACCTAGTAAAAGGGACGAAGGCATTCTATCGCATAGAGATCTCTAGACTCCAATAACAGGAAAATCTTTAATTATATTGCACAATAAACTGTACAATAGCATTCATTGCTTCCGGATTGATTTGATTTAAATGAACTATTTATTCAACAGTAACCGTGACCAAAGCATTTTAATTGCTATTTTTTGCACTCATACTATTCATGTTCGTTTCATAATATATTTATTTTTGTCTCGAATACTTTCTCAGCGCACTGTACTAGAAAAAGGAACTTCGTGCAGTACATGCGGTAACGACCACAGCCAATCGAAGGGTATCGAAACCATTACGCATCGCGCACTTAGTCGCAACGACCAACTTACCGCGTGACATCCCCTGACACTAGTCAGGGGCAATGTACATTAACATATTTTGCCAAAAAAACTATGTTTTGGCAAAATATGTTTATGTACATTGCTATGAGCGTCCGCTTGATTGTGTCTTTTACAACTTAAGGACCACAACTGGTCGTACTCGTGATCGTAGAAGCACATAAGCTCTGGAAGACGATCATAGTAAAGTATACAAAGTTTGGTCACAGCGACAAGTCACATCACGTTGCTCGGCAAGTTAGTCATTGCGGCCAAGTTACCTGGATGCTGCCGCCGTGGTCGAGACCGCATAGTGCGTGATGCCCCGAAGGTTAAGGAAAAAACCACCACCATTCTTAGTTTGGACGGACACTCATAGAAAAGTTGAAAAAGATTGCCCGCAATTACTAGTCTCGGCACGTCATGCGGCCAGTTTATTGTCGCGGCCAAGGGCGCTATGCGTAATATTTTTCGATACTTTACCAGAACGCTGCCACCATTGGCCGTGGTCGTGGCATGTAGTTTACGAGGTTCCTTAATATCAATCGTGTTGGTGCAATTATAGATTTTTTAAATATTTTTCCGCAGAAAACCTTTGTTTTACTTCATAAACTCATTTGAAAATCTAACAAAAACAACTAAAATGAGAGCACTAACTTCTCTGTATTTCAACTAAGACTTTACTCTACACGCCTGATAAAAATCCATTAGAGGAACTTCACTGAAACTAAATGATTCAGCTTTTACAAAAGTTAAGAGTTTCGAATTTTACGTGTTCGTTTTCTTCGACTTACTTTAACGCTCCACTATAACATTGGCATTGCTTCATTTCCTATTAAAGTATAGCGTATCTTTTAGAACTTTTTTAAAACATCTTCTTCTTCTTTACCTATCTATATAGACGTCCAACGATGGACTCAAATCACTAAATCACCCACTTCCACTTCCACTTGCTTCGATACGTGTACCTATCTCATGAACCGTAATAGTTAGATACATGAATAACCTAATAGATTTATAAATACATATCAAATATTCCGTGGCTGACGTATGGTTCGGCCGTGGTGTAGCGGTTTACACACTCGGGCGCGATTCCCAGAGAGACGTGGGTTCGAATCCCGCCGGCCTCGGAATTTTTGATATGTATTTATAAAGATTATGATAAAGATTATTTATGAAGATTAGCTATATGCTCCCGAAACTCCTATTGCATGGCAGTCACTATATATAATAAACTATCCGATAACACGAAAAGTCTACCACTATCTAAATTTAAAAAAAAATTGTTTGACTTCTTAATTAATCAATGTTTTTATAGTGTTAATGACTTTATAAATATTAGTTGTAAGATTTGACATAGCTGTTATACTTGCACTGACTACTTTATTATTGATCTGTGACATTTTTTATTTATGCATATCTTTTTTCTTATTGTAATTATATTATTAATCATGACATTTTACCATTGCCATTATAATTCTCATATAATATAATAAGTAAATAATAATTAATAGAAAGCAGCTGACTCTTTTAACAAAATTTTGCACACCATGTAAATGGTAAAATGTGAGAAGCTTTATGTATGTACCATACCACCTGTGCACTGAACTCACATTTGGCAAATAAAGACATTTCATTTCATTTCATTTCATTTCATTTCATTTCATTTCATTTCATTTCATTTCATTTCATTTCATTTCATAAATCTATTAGGTTATTTCCTTTAAGTGTAGGTTAACACTGCAATAAAAAATTAAAAATAGATACTTACATGAACTTTTTACAAAATGTGTATTTCTTTTTGTATTAAATAAATGAAATGAAATGAAAATTTCTTTTGCCGCAAAAAAAGGGTTACAAGAAACGTGATTTTTCCAGCGATTGCTAAAATTTTTACTCGACCTTAACAATCGCTGTTACGATGGTAGAGAAACCTTCGTGTGCGAGTCCGACTCGCACTTGGTCGATATTTATTTATTTATTTACATTCAAGTTTAGGTATCGGCATTTTAAAGTTCCAAGGTAAAGATTGCCACAGAAGCTTGTGTTAAACAACGGAAATTTATTTTAAATATCACAATAATTGATTTATTTATTATAATCTATATGAATAAAAATAAAATTGAAGTGTCTGAAATGAAAAGCATTTGCAACAGCAGGGTCTTAGGAAGGTCTTGACGACTTCTGCATCGCGTGCCAACCTACAGCTAGCGCCATCTAGTTATGAATAAAAATTGTTTATTCGTTATTACCTGTGGTTCAAATCCAGCGAGTGAAGCGTAGGCAATTGACTGTGGTACCAGAGTAAGCGCTACAGTGATTCCTGCGATCAAATCTCCTATTCCCGTCTTAGCATCGTAAGTTTTAGACCAGCGTAGTATGGGTAAAACCCTCCCAACAAGTTGCCGGGGGTCTACCTTCAGCCACATTCTGGAAAATCAATTTTTAAACGTAAATTATTATGTTTTGCATTTAATGAATATATTATGTTTCGGCCTACAAGCGGATGCGAATGGCAAGCGCACCCTTTTGTCATTTTTCCAGCTAAAACCTCTTTTCATATAACTTATCCGCACACCTTTGTCATTTTTAGAAGTCTTATAAGTCAACCACCGCATGGGTGCAGTAAATGTTTTCCTCTCAAATATCCAGCACTGCAATCTAATTTACTGGACATTTATCGTTATCAAATATCATACAAATACAAAAAAATGGTATTTTACATCTGGGGATTTCATTCGTTTGTATAGCCACTTAGCTTGTTAGCCAAACGCCTTGTCATATTTACACGAACAGACTAATAAAGACAAAGTTGTGCTAATAAGAAAATTTCCTTAATTCCTTCCAAATGACAAAACAAAGAAATATTATAGGTACTGGTTTTAACCAAGGTTAATGACATTTGCTTACCCTGCTAATGAACGGGAAAATCTCGTGCTCTGACTTGGCTTGGACTTGAGACAGAGTTAAAATGTGACATTTGGTCTCGCTTTGACACTGCCTTTAGGCAGAGCAGAAATTAATAAGTGAGATATAGAGGTGATATATTTCTTGACTGTTTGGTAATTTTAAGTCACGTAATAATTCCGTGAAACCCAATTTAACGCCAATAAAAACCATTGTCAGACACGAAAAAAAGGTTACAATAATAAAAAGAATCTAAGTGACTATTTCTTTTAACCGCATAGTAAAACCGACGCAACAAAAAATTTCTACAATCTCGCAAAAGCTAAACAGATAGCTATTTAGTGACCACTAAGAAACCTTCATGGTTAAGGGTGGGAACAAGCCAAGGATGCCTCACTGCGATACCTCGCGGTCGCGGTTTAGCTCGCTACCTCGATACCACCTCCATGTAAAACAAATGTATGCAAACAGACGAGCGCGAACATGCCGAAGGATACCTCACTGCGATACATCGCGGTTCACATCGATGTTTCTCGGCATGTTCGCGCTCGTCTGTTTGCATACATTTGTTTTACATGGAGGTGGTATCGAGGTAGCGAGCTAAACCGCGACCGCGAGGTATCGCAGTGAAGCATCTCTGGCATATTTTCACCCTTAGTCCTGCAAATACAACTTTTCAAATAACTACCTATGCATGTACAGTAGAGAAGCAAAAAATTATTAATTTTCTACTTCTGGCTGAAATTCAAATTCAAAATTATTTATTTTACGTAGGCTAATTGTGGCTCAAATCAAGACCCTACCACCGAATTGGAAGATTATAAACCATTAAAATCACAAAAGTTACCAAGTAGTTCAACAAAACTCTTACTAGTGGTATGAGGGTAAGACCAATCGACGCAAAAAATTGTGCTGACATCGATGTTGTATTTAACTCTATGTACAGATGAATTATATTTTTATATAATTAATCTCTAAATATAGCCCAAAATGTCGTTTAGTCATTATTACCTTTCATTTCAAGCATCGATATGTTTCTGCACTTTGTGCAGACTATAATACGATATGTTGCGTTGATTACGTGTATGACCTCTTTGTTTCTAGACCTAAATATTTTGTTTTACAAAGACTATGTTATTGTAAATATAGTGTGATACGACCGTGCAATATCTATGTTTTTCGTAATTAACTTAGATTTTCATCGAGAACTAGCATAGATTGTTTGCAATTGCAACAAGTACTTAGACAAAATCAAACAATTAAAGATAAAATAAACTGCGCGAAGGCGGTCTTGTCGTCTAGCGTAACAAGATGTTAGATGACATACAATTATTCACAACGTACCTCAACTAATTCACACTTTTTACGTAACAAGCTTCATCGTAATTAGACAATACATAACCTACTAGATTTGCCAGCGACTCCGCCCGCGTGGAATTTTTTTTTTTTTAATGTCTCGTAGGAATGTTCCGGGATAAAAGGTTTTGACGACCTCCCTGGCGCAGTGGTGAGCGCTGTGGTCTTATGTGGGAGGTGTCGGGTTTTATTCCCGGCGGGGGCAATTTGGGAATTTATAATTTCTAAATGTTCTCTGGTCTGGTCTGATGGGAGACTTTGGCCGTAGCCAGTTACCACCCTAAGGTCAAAGACGTGCCGCTAGGTATTTTAGCGTTCCTGTACGGTGGCAGACGTGTAGAAACGGATTAGAGATAATTTTTTACAGAAGTACGGGAAACAGAAAAACGGGAAAAATTAAAACTAGGTTTGGTCATTAAAGTTCTATAATTATTTCCTCGATATTAAAATGATTATTTAAAGCATAAAACTACATAGGTAATTTATAATTTTATCAGCTTTAGACCTGAGCACACGTACCTGATCAGTTTCCCGCCATTATTGATAACACAAAATAAAAACAGATAGATACCTATGCAATCATAAAAAATACACAGCAATATTTTTTTAAACTTCACAAAAAATACTACTTATCAATTTTCTTTTCACAATGTACTCCCAAACATATTTTAGCACTTTAAAAAAACTTTTATTTCCCGCGCTTTGATATTATGTTTTGTAATCTGTCATATTGGTAAGCATGCGCGCGAAAACTTGAACCTGCGCATTACGCGACGGTTTACAGTAAACTGCCTTGTACTAAGCATAAAGTACAACAATCATCTCATTCCCTATTATTTTTCCGTCACGCTTTATTTTGAGTTGAAAAATTGTTACTAAGTAACTATTTATTTATATACTTACCTCTTACAGTGCATTTAATTTATTTATTTTTTAAAACAGCTGGGGATAGATTTTTATAAAATTTCTATATTGAAAGCCAATGACTTAAATCAAATCAAGATTTTAAAAAAACGAAAGAAAGAAATCTTCATTTCATTAAAGATGTATATTCTAAAAATCTCGTTCATTTTTTAAAACAAAAAGTCATCTTAGCTAACCAAATAGGGACTTCAAACTAAAATATACTTTTATATTTTTCACAAAAAGCAAAGGTCGATAGCCTTAATGCCTATACTTCATATTTTCGAGCTGTTTGTATCAGATAGGTGCGGTAAGTAAGTACTCTACTTTACATTAGATCAGACTAGCAATTAGGAACAGAAAAACTTCAATTTATGATTTTTTAATCAAAATAACGTGAAATACAGAAAAATCTTCCCCTGACTTCCACCCTGCCGGCAGGTTTATTGGCAGGTCTATCCTAATATATTATTATGCAAGTAATTTTTACCTCATACGGATAGGTACAGATCATTATCAAGTTATGCAGTGTACGAATCCAAAATCAGTTAAATTTTTCCTCAAGGAAGAGTCCTTTGAAAAACACGTACTTATATCGCTTTCAATGTTGACAATAATTATTATTATATATCTGAATTATGATATCCTACCTACTTGCTAAGGAAAATTTATACCTTTGTGTTTTCAAGGCAATGATCATGTTATATTACATACCTATGTAATAATATTATGTGCATGATTATTTCTTCACCTGAGAGGTCGATTTAACGAAATGATAAGGTTACCTAATTGGCGTCAGTTATCTACCTATCTGAAACGTGTTAAAGGCTAATTATTATTAAGGGCTTAACATTCTACGATTCGTTAAAATTATGTCAAAGACTGGAACTGGAAGTTGTATAATGAAAAAGATCCAGCTACAGTTTACACAGTAGGTATACCAAATTAGTTTTAAGATCAATTTAAGATGCTCAAGTTTGAAGTTCAGACCGTATACAGTACCAGTAACAGTATTTTTCATATGTTTTCTATCTTTTTGAGTTTATCTATACTATCTATACTATTATAATAAAGAGAGAGCGCGAATTTTGTGAGTTTGTATGTACTTAAGTATGTCTGGAGAAACTATGGAACCAACGCACCTATTTCAAAAATACATTATTCCAGATGGTTAAAGGCTATATATTATGCACATATGTATGGCTAAGTATTAAGTGCAAATTGCTATAAAAAGTCGGAATTTTTTTTTTTACTCTTAAACGTTTTCAAGGCGTGCGCTGGGGTCATAAACTGTTACTGCATAAAAAGTAATTATTTCGACAGATAACGGAGTTGAAGTTCCCAGTATCAAGTATTTTATTATCTTGCAATGAGAAAATAATTGCATTCGAAACTAATTTTGTCATTTGTATGGGAACACTTCAATTTAAATGTTGAACGATTGAGTTTATAAAATAAAAAAAATACTTGTATATAAGACGACAGGTTTTTGAATATCTTTTAAACAAGTAATCGCCTCAGCACATTTAACGTTTTTAACCCCTGACTATATACCTATATATATTTTATTATTATTATTGTTGTTTTATTTATACAATATACAGGGCGTCCCACGGCTATGCCACATGGAGGGGAAGTACCTTAAATATTGTAGATGTAACATTTTACTGAAAGAAGACTTCATTTTAATTTAAAAAACAATTTAAACTGCATTCATAGATTTTTAAATAATTGCCTGGTTGAACCGGGACTCGAACCCGCTATACGAGAAAAAAAATTAACCTGTATCTTTATCATACCGATCGGAAGGCTTCATCATAAGGATTATTTTTTGTTAAATAACATAGCATGAGAAATAAAAGGAAGACCATGAATTTTAGCCTTTGATGTAAAATTTTGTTCAGAAAAATGACAACAACAGAGCTACGAATTGCAGCGGGATTGAAGGACAAACCAATAAATCAACAAACAAACACACTTTCGCATTTATAGGTAATATAAGTAAGGATTAGTAAGGATAGTAAGGATCGGGAAATGATGCGTACTTCTCAAGTGGGTACTCATTAGTAATAGTTCATGTCAGTTGTATGTCGATAAGCCAATGTCAGCTTTTCATTTTTCTGAAGAAAATTTTACATCAAAGGCTAAAATTCATGGTCTTCCTTTTATTTCTCATGCTATGTTATTTAACAAAAAATAATCCTTATGATGAAGCCTTCCGATCGGTATGATAAAGATACAAGTTAATTTTTTTTCTCGTATAGCGGGTTCGAGTCCCGGTTCAACCAGGCAATTATTTAAAAATCTATGAATGCAGTTTAAATTGTTTTTTAAATTAAAATGAAGTCTTCTTTCAGTAAAATGTTCCATCTACAATATTTAAGGTACTTCCCCTCCATGTGGCATAGCCGTGGGACACCCTGTATATCCACAACAAACACATAAAATATAACAAAGTTCCACAACGATTCTAGTTGAGCTAACAATTTTAGTCTGGATCAAAGGTAGAATATAATATCCTCGCAAGTATTCTGAGCACATAATAAAAAACACTTAGGTACTGCACACACGACAAGCAGTAGATACCTATACAAATATCTAACGACTAGCTTTAGCAAGCGGCTTCGCTCACGTTAAATTCGATTTTTCTAGTTGAATTTTCAAAAATCCTTTCTTAGCGGTTGCCTTCTCTACCTCAATATAAAGACATACGTCTTTTAGCCCAATCCGTCCAGGTCCAGTGATTTAAACTGTGCGTTGATAGATCAGTCAGTCAGTTACCTTTTTCTTATAAATATTATTTAGAAAAGAAGGAAAGAAAAAGCATTTATTTAGATTTTTATTAGGAAAATAAGTAGGTAATTATTATATTTAAAACTGTAGAAGTGATTGTAAATAAAGTGTAAATATATACAAAGTTTGTAGATTATGTGACATGTCTGCGATCAACAATAAAACGACTATATAAGTACAAATAAAGCTTAAACTACATTTCTCCTACGATTTAGATTTGGGTCAAAATAATAGGTTTATTTGTTAGAAGATAGTAATAAGTGTGGTAATAAGCATCGAGGTAGGTACTATGTAATAATTTATAATAGCGATGTCGAAATACAGGTCAAACTCAACAGTTGATAATATGAAGTGTTTGATTTTCTAAATTTATAATACTTAGTAATAGCTATGTCGTTGGTGAATTGATTTCTGTTGTTTGTTTTGCTAAATCTAATATCTACTTTAAACACCGTATTGGACTTATCGGAAAAACCACAGCTAAGTAATTATTATGTTTTATGTAAACACAGGTAATCTTATCCTGTACTATTAATAAAATATTTTGCCTGCGTATTCGCCCGCGTGACTTAGGTTACTGTTTTTCCGGGGCAAAAGGTCACTTTCCTTGCCATCAAAAAACCCGTTCATTATAAAATGTATGAGAAACTAAAATAAAATAAAAAAAAATATAAAATTTTTTTTCGGGAAATTTTCCGATATTTTAATAGTTATTCTGCTATTCGGGATGGGGACAAATACAGCAAATCATAAACCATGAAAATCGGTCCAGCCGTTCTAGAGTTATAAGTGTTCAAACAATACCGACTTTGTACTTATGATGTAAAAATGCGAAAGGATTTTTTGTTGGAATGTTTAGTTCGTGGTTTATCCTTCAACCACGTAACGGAGCAATGAATCGACATGGTTTATTGCTTGGCTATAGTTGAAGACCTGGACAATGCTATATTCTCTCCTGGGAAAAAGGGTTCCGGAGAGATTTTCTCAAAAAAATTTAAAATTATTTATTTCACGTAGGCCAACTTCTGTCTCTTATGACAAGTCAAGAATCAACAACCAATTAGGAAAGCTGATTCTGCTGAGAAGAACCGGCAAGAAGCTCAGCAGTTGCTCTTTTTAAAACAAAAATGTTACGTATCTATCTTGTGGACAGCTGAAGCCTGATTACTTCCAAGCAACTTTGTCATTACGGAATTCATTAAATGTGTAATAGCCACTACTTATTTAATGTTTCTTTACACACTGTTCAAATTTGTGTAACGGTAAATACCAATAATTCTTTCTGAACCAATTAAAATCTTACTCCTCGCGGATGATGTCGTGGGCCATAGGTATTAGCTATTATTTTAATGCTTTCCAAACCGATGGTAGAGTCATGACTTGTCATATAAGAGCCATAAGTTAACCTACAGGAAATAAATAATTTAGAAATTTATTAACACTTGGCATTCTACCACTAGGAGGAACTATTAATTCCTTCCTCAAAATACCTAACATTTACGGTATGGGATTATTTTATTGGGAGCTGTCTTAGACGTAGGCGCAACATCAAGTTTTTATACGTCTTTATTCATTATAAACACCCTAATTCAAAATATTGGAATAAACTCTAATTAAGTCTGTGAAGATAAATCTATCTAAAATAAGGGCTCTTTTCGCAAACTATCTATAAAATAATTCTTAACAAAGTATTATTCTTTTGTCTTTAAATTATTTGATAGCAATGATATCGAGTTCTAAAAGCTTTCTACAGTCTTTTTGTAAAGTACCTGCCTACCTGCCCTTAAAGACGAATTGATAAGCATCTTTCACTGCTATTAAATTTCATCCCGACATTGCCGTTCTTGGCCTTCGATCGGATATCTAATACCCATTCAGACCTCGTTTGTAAACTTTTGTAAGATCCCGCTATAGCACCGTTTTTGACCGACTTCCAAAGAAGGAGGATGTTCTCAATTCGTCGGAATCTTTTGTTTTAATGCATGTTCCCCAATTACTCGGAGAGGCCTGGACCGATTTGGAAAATTCTTTTTTTGTTTGAAAGGGTATTCCCAGATGGTCCCATTGTCACCAGGTCATGACCTGATGATGGGATCCTGGAGAAACCGAGGGAACTCTAGGCACAATAAAATTGATATACTATTTAGTGGCGTTTGAAGTCGCTTTAGTAAAAAGAATTTCAAGTTTATATTATTAACATTAAGTAGCTTTTGTCCTCGACTTGGTCCGCGTGGAAAGATTTTTAAAAATCCCCTGAAAACCCTCGTTTTTCCGAAATTTTCCTTTCACAGGACAAACCAACAAATAAATTCACTTTCGCATTTATAAATATTGATGCAATAACGTGAACTGTATTTATTTCTATCGTTCAAAGTAAAAAATAAGATGCTTTTTGTCTAAAAAGTGTGTAATTTTTATGTTAAAGGTTTTCCACCAAACAAGATCAAACAGTAAGAATGATAATGAACTCTAGTAAATTCCATATTTGAATGAGCTAGGAAAATTCAGAAGGTTAGTTACATAACATATTATAAATTCTCGGTATCTATTGAATAAAGTCAATACTAGCGTCACTTCATAGAATTAAGAAGTACCGACTTCTTAAGTATTTACATACTCTATTGTTAATATTTGATAAATAAAATTGTGTTTTCATATTTCTACAAGCACTGTTTTTGCTTTCAATCAAGTAATATAAATTACGGATAGTAGGTTCTGCATCGGTCAATTCAAATTAAAGCGATTTTTTTATTATAAGATAAAAAATAAAATAGTCTCTTTCTTTATTTTATTTTACTAATAAATTTAATACATAGTAAATAATATTTTATTTTCATTTTTTTATTTAAAAAAAGACATATTGCCCTTTCCCCTCCAAATTAAGTGCAGGGCTTGATTCGATCCCTCATGTTTCCCTCACCTTTCGGGTTTCAGCACTAAGTACAGAACGGAGGTAGGTATAACCTATCAAAGTAATTTTTTTTTTATTCAATGACAAGATAGTCTTTGACTGCGATCTCACCTGATGGTAAGTGATGATGCAGTCTAAGTTGCTAGTGGGCTAACTTAGAAGAGGTATGGCTGTATACTCAATACTCTACACGCCATTGTGCTGGAACGCTAAATCGCTTGGCGGCACGTCATTGACGGTAGGGTGGTAACTAGCCACGGCCAAAGCCTCCCACCAGACCAGACCAGAGACAATTTAGAAATTATAAATTCCCAAATTGCTCCCGCCGGGAATCGAACCCGAGACCTCCCAGTTATAAAACCACAGCGCTCACCACTGCGATAGGGAGGTCGACAAAAAAATTGACCAAAACCTATCATCTAATAAATGACTTATGAAATGATAGGTTTTGGTCTCATTCTTGCCGCTGATGTGACTGACGGATAACCTACTGATTAATGATGTTTGCAAGGTCGATAACCTGGATAATTCTCTGCTCCATCATTAATTAATAACTCATAATTAATATAATTGACTGCTGCAGAAGCAGAACCTGTCATCTGAAGCACGCGAGATAGGTATGGCCCTAATATAACTTTTACGTACACGAACGTGGGTACCTATGTAATCTCTTCCACTGGTTTTTAATACACATTGATCGGGGAAAAATACCCTCTTATTGATGGGGTTTTTCACGCATCCTTCGTTTTTCTCGGTTAGATAAATTCAGGGCCTTACCTCTGACCTTCTATACCTACGTGAATTGTGTGTGTGATGAACGCAAAAAATGTTAAAAACAAAAAAACATAAATCAGATCGCGCTCTGGTCACTGCCTCCATCCCTGCACAATTGGAACCCTCCGGTTTGTTCAGGGATGACGGCAAGAGGCCGGACGGGATGACTATAGTACCGTGGACGATGGGTCGAGCACTGGTGTGGGATGCAACCTGCGTTGATACGTTGGCAGCGTCCCATCTACAGGGCTCGTGCCAAAAAAGCGGGTGCAGCTGCCGAATCTGCTCAATTACTCAAGCGCCGCAAATACTCAGCCATTTCTAAGGACTACGTTTTTGCGGCGCTTGCTTTTGAGACTCTGGGCCCATGGTCATCGGACACGAAGAATTTTATGAATGTCGTGTCCGAAAGACTGATCCACGCCTCAGGTGACCAAAGAGCTGGCGCTTATTTAGCCCAACGCCTAAGCCTCGCTATACAACGAGGGAATAGCGCCAGTGTTTTGGGCACCATGCCCATAAACGACCACTTGGACGGCGTGTATTTTTTGTAAATATAAGTAGTGGTAGTTTTAATTTATTTAAGTTATTTATTTAAGTTTTTATTTAGTAAGTACCTATATTATGTAAAACTTCTGTTTTGTACTTTGTTCGAAAAATATATTCTTTTAAATCAGATTAGTCTATTAACTGGTCAAATATCGCATATATACCTACCTAATGCAGAATGCTATATCCTTTACAGGAAGGTACAGTCGCGGACAGAAAATGTTTACCACCTTAAGATTCATAATTGCATGGACACATCTGTGTCAGAAGGTCGATATGTGATTTGATTAGCCATAGATCATAGACTTTTTAACATGTAGCGGTGCTTAGACAGTCCTTTAGCGGTCTCTTTAGTAGGTGACTGCTAAATAGGTTAGATGTAGAAATCCTTTTATGGAACAAAAAATCCTTACTAATGTTATAAAATAATGTAAGTGTTTGTTTGTTCGTTGTTGGTTTGTCCTTCCATCACATAGCTTCGGAGCAATAGGTCCACATGATTTTTTGCATGGATATAGTTGAGGATTTGGATAGCGACATTTATCCCGGAAAAATAGAGGGTTCCCATGGAAATTTTAGAATCCTAACTTCACGCGAACGAAGTCACGGGCAAAAGCTAGTAATTTTAATAAATAGATATCATCTCATATAGACACGAGCACAGGACACGAGTTACCAAAATGAGAAAACGGAAGTAATAATCTAATGAAATTTCAAAGAATCTTTATTTCTTAATTTTATTATTGAGAAACTAAACAATATATAAATAATTAGATTAATAAATAATTAGCTTAATTAGCTTCCATTCGCTGCTACGACAACACGTAGACTCTCTCGCATAGACGCGACGGCGATAAGTCAGTTCATATCATCCCATACCCCAGTGCAATGTGATCTAAGACTTTGAGGATTTCTTTGATTCTGACAGTCCCAGCTTTGAATCACTAAGCCCCAAAAATTTTCAGTTTCAAATCAGCAGATCGAGCAGGCTATTGAACGAGATGACTGCCACGGTGCAGATTGAACCATGGAATAGTAGCTCAGCGCGGAATTTTGCTGCAGAACATCAATGTAAAATGCTGCAGAAACACCACGCATCACCATAGCTCATCCACCTCCTTTTGACTGTTTTTGACTGTGGATGCTATCAGCATCATTATGATTCAATGCACAATATGAACTTCACCATTAGAATTATGATTAAGCTTCCATTTTGTATTTATTTTGTATATTTAAATTTCAAATAACAAATCTAATATTTTTGATAATTAATTGTCACTTTTACAAGTGCAATGATCTAATGTGTCAAACTTGAATTTAGGAAATGAGTTTTATTACTTACTAATATTTGTATAGAAAAGTCATTAATACTTTTTTTGATAAAACGATGCATGAAATTTTTATAACGTAACAAATGCCTTGATATAGCATTATAGACCTTACTGAACGCAGGGTTACGAAGAATCTAATTTGAAAAGTGGTAAACATATTTAGTCCCCGACCGTACATATATAAAATCTGTTGGTGTTGTTAGGCCGGCTAAAACTAGAAATGGCTTTAACTACTTAAAATGGCTGTTTTGGTATAGGGGCGGGTAAAAAAAAATCCCCGAAAGAAAAAAAATATTTGTAATTTAGTATAGGATTCCCACTTCGGATTACTTTTACTATAGTTTTAATGGATGGCGGGAACGAAACTGCGGTTAAAAACTAGTATTATATACAACTTCATTTTATGGTTAAAAAATCTCAAGTTTAACAAAAGTTGACTCTCCAACAAACAAAAGTTTTGGACCAGATAGGAGAAATCTTGAAGGTCGGGACTCTCTGGAATTCAAATTCAAATTCATTTATTTCAGATATGATCATCCATAGTAATAATAACATCCACAGTGATAATAACAACAGTAATCAATAATCAAAAAATAAATATAAAAATGTCAGTAAAGTGAAATTAAAAAAAAAATATATACAGTCAAGTCAAACGTTAAAAATATATATCAAAATGTCAGGAATAATTTTCAAAGCTATATCCTCCTCACCGGCACTGGGACTGGAACATGTCTGTCGCAACAGTGCCGGATGTAAGGACAGCCTGTGAATTTGGCCGCAATCATCTTCCGAATTAAACCGCTGAGCATATTGCGCATAACTTAAAAACTTTTTCATTAGTACTTTCTAATCTCGATTCAAGAAACGTTTATTACTATTTTGAGCACCCCTTATCTAACTTTGGGGTTTCCGGGGGACTTAACGCTAAACTATTAGGTAGGTACATTGCTCCTATCTCTTGTCGTAGTTAATATTAGTATTACTTTCAGCAACTGAAGCAACTTATTTTCAACAACTGAAGCGACTTATTTTTAGTTTAGTGAGGTTCTCACGTCCGATCAGAAGCATCTCTATTTTATACTAGATGATGCCCGCGACTTCGTCCAAGTGGATTTAGATTTTTGATTCCCGCGGAAACTTCCATGGATATTTTCCTTCACCGGTTAAGCGTGTGATTACTTAATTAGAAAAAGAAAAGCCAGAGGTGCGTGCTCATCGAACCTTCGACCCTCCAAATAGGAAACCGCAAGTCCTAACACTGACCACAGACCCCCCACTAGGCGGACCGACGAAATCAAACAAGTCGCAGGGAGCCGCTAGATTCAGACAGCGCAAGACTGAAGCCTGTGAAGGTCCATACAAGAGACCTATGTCCAGCAGTGGACGTCTATCGGTTGATGAAGAAGAAGTCCTACCCACTATGCTAGCACTGCTCCAAAATTAACTCTAGCTGAGAGCAATAACTGAATGCTGTATTGAAATAGTTGCAGTGACTCTGACTTTGGTATTGAATGCATTCCATAGCGCGCTATCTTGCGCACTGAATGATTGCTTTTATAATATGATATTGCCTCTATCAGATTTCAGGACTTAATAATAGTTAGAGCGGGGCCAGCGGTGTTCCGAATCCAGAATGAAGTGAACAATGAATCCGGATATTGGCTGTCAACCGCGCGGGCGGGTATTGGATCACAATGCAGCGAGTCAGCGACCTAAATACAGAATAACACGGAGTATCTAACTATTTATGTGTCTTTCGTTTTGAACGGTATTATTGACTTTCGTTTTGTATATAATTAGCTTTCGCCCGTAGTTTCGAATAATTTCGGTAAAACGTTAAATTCGATTTTTCAACCCCCTTTTTATTCCCTTTAGGGCTAAAATTTTCAAAAATTCTTTCTTAGCGGATGCCTACGTCATAATAGCTATCGATCAGCACGACTGTCCAGTGGTTAGAGCTGTGCGTTGATAGATCAGTCAGTCAGTCACCTTTGCCTTTTATATATTTAGATTAGATATATAATAAAGGTTTTTAATAGTAACAAAGCACAATGCCTTTTCTCTTTTTTTCTAATACCTTAACTAATCTCGAAAATATAGAGCTTGTCAGACAAAGAGACTACTAAATCATGACGTCACGATTTATTTATTTATACAACTTTATTGCATGAAAAAAAAAGAACAAAATGCGTACTTAAATAAACAGTGTAACACAAAAGGTGACCTTATCACTAATAGTGATCTCTTCCAGGCAACCTGTACGAGAGAACTTAATGTAAGTGAGAGACGGGGATCGCAATAAATACATAGGATTATATATTATTACATAATTATAAATATACTATAATAAATACAAAATATACTAAAAACATAATATACATATTTTAGTAGCTCTAGATTTAGTAGCTCCGTACACTAGTATCCATAGAGAATTACTGATAAAATTATTATAAATGCGAAGATGTTTGCTCGTTGGTTTATTGGTTTTTTTGGGTTGTCCTTCAATTACCTACTCAGCAACAGACCGGGAGAGTGACATGGGCTACTTTTTATCTCGGAAAATCAAAGTCTCGTGGCATTTTTGAAACTAAGTCCATCCGAACGAAGTCGTCGAAGCATTAGCTAGTAAATGATAACTTTCTTCTTTATAACACAACAAGATAAACTTAAATATTTTATCCTTAAAAGCTGAGTTCTAAAAGCAAACATAGAAAATTTATTTCAAAAAACATTTAACGAGATCTTTATACTTAGAGCACGAAAGCATTTTAAATAGAGCACTTTATAAAATTTCCTGTTCCGATTTTTAATTTTAATAAGCCCGATAAGTAATCGTTTCCATGCCGCGTCCGCGGAAGCTGCAACAAACCACAGCAAGAATGAAATAAAATTCTGACAGCTAAAAATGTGTTTTCATTTAATTTAATTTTTATCTAAAAAATAGAAAATAATTTCTCTCTTCTGTTGATGATAGTATTTTTTACCCACCACAGAAGGAAGACGATACTTGGCTTGGCGTAAGAAGTTGTAGGTATGTTTTTCTGTTATAATTTTTGTGCGTCTTTACCGATTTTGATGCGGATTTCTGTCTTAAGTGCTAATCACATCTGGACTGATAGATATGTTTTACGAATATAATCCACGAGGGGTCGCTGCAATCGTGTTATTATTTTTTTACGAAATAACACTCTTTTTTTTAAGAATATTAGCCAAGCTGAACTTGACCCATACTCCAAATAAGCGAAAAGTTTGTAGGAGTAGGTAGGTACAACAATACAGTGCAACGGGTGGGGCTAGAACCTGTTACCTTTCAGTTTTCAATCCACACCTTTAACCGTTGGGC
Organism: Hipparchia semele; assembly: GCA_933228805.2. Lineage (NCBI taxonomy): Eukaryota > Metazoa > Arthropoda > Insecta > Lepidoptera > Nymphalidae > Hipparchia > Hipparchia semele. The sequence continues at coordinate 5,552,649 of OW121721.1, read as the reverse complement.
TGTCGAGGTTACTTGAGGGTTATTGATGTGGTTTTACAATATGTTTGAATAGGCATTTTTAAACTTATTTTTTTTATATATGACCTTTTGGTCGAAATAAATTATTTTTATTATTTTTTTAATTAAGTACTTTTAAATGCGTTTATAAAAATGTGGATTTAGATCCCAGCAGATGAAATTGTAGTCCTACTCATTGTTACGATACTAACTTGCAGGCTCTTCTCAAGAGAATCTGCATTCCGAACCTGTAATAGAGTCGACGTGTCATAAGAGCTGCAAGTTGGCCTACATGAAATAAATAATTTTGAATTTTTTTTTAACTTATGAAAAAATTTTGCATTAGAATAGAATAGAATAGAAATATTTCTTATTCAAATAAACTTTTACAAGTACTTTTGAATCGTTGATGAATCTACCACTGGTTCGGAATACCTTTCCTGCCGAGAAGGGCTAGCAATAAACTCGGCGGTTGCACTTTTCAAAAAATTTTTTTACAATAGGTATAATGATAGTTTCATTACTTACCTATTGTAAATTTTTTTTTATTTTTATGCTATGTATACAGTGCTTCCACGATGAAGTTTCCTATGTCCAATACAATACAAATACAATCAAATAAATACAATCCAATGCATGTTAAGACGAGTAGACAGAAAGCAGACCCATTCCCGTTGGTGGCACCCGTTCACGAGCATGACGCATGATCCAGCCGTTGCTTCGCTCAACCACATTTGAGGGAACGTAATTTTGCATTTTTTTTAAATACAAATATTTTTAGCGAGCAAACGAGCAGGCGGGATTTGCATCCATTGATACTACTTATAGATTTTTAAAACCTCACATGTGGAGAAGGTTTGATTTCATAAAGGAAAACCCAAAACTCATACTCTCCGTGATATGCAAATATCTCCCTCGTGAAAATAAATTTTGCATATTTACTTAATCGGATCATTATACGGAATGCTTTATAAAATTTCCTCTGGCAATATTTATTTTGATAAGCCCAATAAATAATCGTTTTCATACCGCTGCCACGAAGGCTGCATACTGAAGCCTGCAATAAACTGCAGAAAAAACTGAACTGAAATTCGTGTTGAAAACTAGCTTTCACTTGCTTTTCGCTCCCGGTGTCTAGTAAAAGTAATTAGAAATTATAAAAAACTAGTTGATGCCCGCGACTTCGTTCGCGTGGACTAAGATTTTTTAATGCCCGCGGGAACTCTCATTTTCCGGGATAAAAAGTAGCCTATATGTTATTCCAGACTATGATCTACTTCTGTGCCAAATTTCAGCAGAATCGGTTCAGTCATTGTGACGTGATTGAGTAACAAACATCCAAAAATCCGAACATCCGCACTTTCACATTTATATTAGTAGGAAGTAGGATTACCAATTTTGATTCTTCAATTTTCCAGCTATTCTTTTGTATTTTCCTTTTTTTTAACCACCCCTGCGAAAGCGAAGCGAATGCGAACACAAAACAAAAAATTCTTTTGTTATTTATTATTATTATTTACAGAATCTCCCAATAGGTAAACGGACGATCTCACACAAGTTGCTGGAAGCCAATGGACATGAACGGACTGAAATCATACGCAAAAATACGAATCGATGCGCACAAATGTGATTTCGCCTAATTATAAAGGGTCAGTGTTTTTTTAAGCTATTGCATAGCTTCTATCGCGGGCCTTGAGCGTGGAGACCGAATCCAGAAATTCCGTAACGAAAATAACCTGACACGGGACTCCTCTCACCGCTAGATGGCGTTGATAAAAAATGCTATGCAATAGCTTTACCGCGGCAGTCCCCGAGTGCGACATGTCTTTTTTTTATTCTCATTATTTTATACGGAACTTTTAAAGATGACCATTGATTGAAGATTTTTGTGTCAGTGTTTAATGTGTTTAGTGGGCTGGGCATGATTTTATTTTCTTATTTAAAAAAAAAGCATTTAATCCGGAGTTAATTGATATCAAACAATGCAGCTATTTGCTTGGTCAATGAGTCGTAACAAGGTGCCAAAATTGAATTCACTTTATATGCAAATAGCGAAAATTAATTTTAAATATTTAACGGGATCGTTTCCTTTACCATCGCATCACAAGCACCAAAAATAATATTCGTTTTCATGCGGCATTCACTAGACTGCAATTAAATGCAGAAAGTCATAAAAATATTGATAGGTAGGTACATGAATTTTTTTTTCTCTCTATTGGGAATCAAAACAGTTTTGTATAAGTAATAAAAACATCCCAACTACAGACTCTAATTAACTAGCATTTTAATTTGTTTGTTTGCTAGTTTATTTGCTTGTTTGTTAACTTGTTTGTGCTTTAATCTCGCAGCATCAAAGCAACGAATCTACTTAATTTTTTTTTGTCCGTATTGTAGACAAGTTAATTTAGTTAAGATTTTTAATAATAATTAAGTCTATAGACTAGGTTCCACTGAATATAACCCAATTTCACGCACCTACCTAGATAAACTCGCTTGCAAGTATAATGCAAGCTGAATGCTTGCATTACTTACTAATGCATTAACGTATTAGATACGTTTTAGTAAAGATACAGACACTGATTGTGTCTACCTGAACACTCCATAGAACAGTAAATTCTGCATTAGGGACCAACCCAACGTCTGCTTTGATTATAACGATGATTTGCTGAATAATTTGGGTTACCTATCTATTAGGAATATCTACGTAGGAAGCACGACTGTTACGACACATTACGTACAATGTACATACCTAATTGTTATAAAAATAATAGTTTAGGAGTTATACATCTATTCATACGTAATTTTTCGAAATTATTTATCGAGCTTTAGTAGCTTTATAAATCTCAGCATTTTTACTTAATATAAAAAAAATTACTATTCATCCATTATGTTCCACTCCAGGGGAAATATAATTTTTTTTATACTAAGTATACATTTATAATATTATACTAACTGTTTCAAATTTCACCTTTGCTGCTTTAAGAGCCAGTTTACCTTTTGCATGCCTCTCTCTCGCACATTTTAAAATTTTTAATGATTGTTAGTCTCATTCTAATTTTCATTCACCAAAATGGTTTATTTCTATACTTGACAGTAAAATTACGAATATTTTATACATATTTCTAATGTCTCTCTTTTTCTCTGTCAAAACCTATAGTATAGTAATGAACCACTTAGATCAAAAGTATACCAAGATATTAATAATAATTGAAAAAATTAGATTAGAGAGAAAGACTGACAAATGTAAACTGGCTCTTAAAGGTTTCTGAATAAAATGGCCGTACGCAACATAATATTAATTACAGACGTACTGAACGGAACAGCTATATCTAATTCATTTTTAACTACGAAACCCTAATAAGCTTTTAAAAGAGCAGAAGTGCAACTTTTTAATAGGAATTACACCTAATTAAAAGTCAAAGCCACAAATTATTTAGTTACTTAAAGGTAACTAAAATTAACAATGGCGCTTGTTAAACGCAGCACAATGAAACTTGAGCGGATAAAACTGCAAGTAACTTTGTCTCGCTATTCGCGGTGAACTTTATGTAAAGACAAACAGAAGGTGTAAGAAAATTTTCTTCTGGTTCAATTTCGTTATTTTACCTGCTTGTTCGTTCACAAAGAACGCGAAAAGTGCGCGAGCTTTTTTCATATTTTACTTTAGTTAACGTGTTACCTACAACTATCCTAGTTTTTACTAAAAGTCGTAGACTAAAAGTCATCTAAAACCTTTAGGTACTATTAGGTATTCTGTGTCTAAAAATAAGTATTAATGTTGTGGAGCGAAAAAGAAATAGGTAAGTATAGTACTTACCTAATTAAAGTAAGATTTTTGTATATTTTTTTATTTTTCAAAAAAAAATATACAAAAATTTTGCCGAAAACCTTTCCCGATGAAAACTAAAAATAATTTTCAAAGCAGTATCTGAAATTTTTTTTCGAAAATCGCACAATTCATTCGTACATCATCATAATATATGACCGTACTAGCTGATACCCGCGACTTCGTCCGCGTGGATTAAGGTTTTTTATTCCCGCGGGAACACTCTTATTTCCCAGGATAAAAATTAGCCTATGTCATATTCCAGACTATAATCTATCTCTGTGCCAAATTTAAGCCAAATCGGCTCAGTCGTTGCGACGTGACTGAGTAACAAACATACAAATTTTCGCGTTTATAATATTATTATTAACAAATTATTGGTGTGCAGAAATTATTTATGCTTTTCCCACGGAAAAAATTTGAGAGATCGGGATTAAAATTAGTAGTAGTAGTAGCTTCTGTCCGCGACTTTGTCTGCGTGGACTTCAGAATTGGGTCTAAAGCTTCGCTCATTAACAATTTTTATATCTTACCACGGGAACTATTTGAGATCGGTATAGAAAGTACATGTCCTCTTCCATAGCATAGGTGACATGCATACCAAATTTCAAAGCTGTCTGCCTGCGGCTTAGCTCGTAAACAATTTTCAATTTTCCCTCGGGAACTACTTAAGGAATCGGGATAAAAAGTAGCCTATGTTCTTTTTTATGTCAAAGGCTACATGCATACCAAATTTCAAAGCTGTCTACCTGCGGCTTAGCTCGTAAACAATTTTCAATTTTCCCTCGGGAACTAGTTAAGGAATCGGGATAAAAGGTAGCCTATGTTCTTTTCCATGTCAAAGGCTACATGCATGCCAAATTTCATCCAAATCCGTTCAGCCGTTTTTGCGTGATTGAGTAACAAACATCCAAACATCCAAACATCCAAACATCCAAACATCCACACTTTCACATTTATAATATTATAGTAGGATAGTAGGATTATTGTTACCCAGATACAATAATTTTGGTATACCTGACTATTATTACTTACCTACTTATAGCACAGTTAGAAATAGGCTCTATGCAAGTGCTGCGAAACCATTAGAATTGATAAACCTTCGGTAAATGAATATTATTCATGGTTAAATGAGCGGTATAAATACAACCTGCAATAGGCCGGAAGTACTTAGAGTAGGTATAATACTAATGACAATTGCAAACTATTTCAATGGGTGATCTAACAATTCATTCACAATTCACCACGGTGCTGGGACGACTCTACATAATATTATTATATTACGTATTAGGTGTGTTACTGACAAATATCACACTAACGAAAGTTTGTATAAGTGTGTGTGTGTGCATGCGTGCGTGCGTGCGTGCGTGTGTGTCTGTCTACGTTGTTAACTCTACGTTGATTGCTGGACGTAATTCTATCGTAGGGACTTCAAGGTATCTCGATCTTGTACCGCTTATATCCAGCTCTTTGCGTCTCGTTTCGACTTCGTCTTTCCACCTTGTTGGGTATCTGCTAACTTTCCCCTGCAAGGTCGCCATTGCACTTATCTATATCGAGCTGACGTCCAACGCTCATTGTCTCTTCAGTTTAAACGAGTAGGTAATTCTGGTTCGTTTACGGATCTCCTTATTTCTGGTTCAACGACATAAACATAAATTAATGAGCATAGTTACGGGTAGCTTTCTCTACCGCTGAATGACTGAACGTTCGTATGAAGCCAATGAAGCCATAGTTAGAAGAAGGAACATGGATAGGTAGGTACATGGTAGGATTTTACAACCATCGATCGAACCATCGAGCTTTGAGTTTTCAGTATTTATTCTTTCTTTCAACTTTACTCAGAGGACTCAAGTAATTTCTCAATAACAGTAGATCAAACTTTTAATTACTCTAGGTACCCACCTAATATTTACGTTCAGTAATTCAGAAGTTATAGAGCTCTGACAGACATTTGGACGTACACACTTCTCTGTCCAGTACAGACAAGCGCCCTAGTTGACTCAGAGAACTCGCTTCGCTCGTTCAATTATAACCTACTATCAAACTAAAAAAGCTGTAACGTATGTAACGTTATTAAAACCAAAATTTTCTTATACCTATAAGAAATTTTATTATATACCTAGGTAAATAGTCTCGACAAAGGATAAGATTCTAAATTACAAAACTTTGTAGACGGCCGTGGATATAATTATGTATTATGTGACAACTCAATTATTGTCTCATTTTGATGAGTAAGTGGTTTCACCTCTTTAGCTTTAAATATTTAACGTGTTTTGTGGGACGCGACAGCGCTTTCACTTAAGGCAATGCCTTACGGATATATATCGATGCTTACGGAGTTGTGAGGCGCGGCGTCGCAAGTGAAATAGAATGTTGGTTGATGACAAACTCGTCGATGAAATATAATATATTTTTTTTACTATTTTCAAAAAAGAATATCAGCCAAGCTTAGGTTGACGAATATCCTCCTATCCCCTCCAAGCTTGTGCACAAGCACCCACTAGGGTACGACATTAGTGCAACGGGTGAGGTTTCGAACCTGCGACCATGAGTTGGGTTATTGAGGCTTAAATATAGGTGTAATAGAACACTAGAATTGGATAAACAATAAGGAGACAACTTCAAGGTATTTTTATTGTAGTCATAAATAATAATCTATCCATTATATAAAAATAAGTCGGGTTTTCCTTCCTGACGCTATAACTCCAGAACGCACGAACCGATTTCCACGGTTTTGCATTCGTTGGAAAGGTCTCGGGCTCCGTGAGGTTTATAGCAAAGAAAATTCAGGAAAAATTTCAACAATTTAAGAACGCGGACGAAGTCGCGGGCGTCCGCTAGTTTACACATAAATTCCAAGTGTTTAGTTTTTTTTACCCTACTATTCCTTAATAATATTATAATTAATGGCTTATGTTTATTTGTTTGTTGAGTTGTCCTTCAAACACGCAGCAACGGAGCATCGAATCGACGTGTTTTTTTTGCATGGGTGGTTTTTGGACCTGCAGAACGATATAGCCTACTTTTATCCAGGAAAAATAACGTTGCGGCACCGCACTGCAACATGTTGCATTAGCATGGCGTAAACTTTCGCATTTATAATATTAGTAGGAAGTAGGATTACCTACAATCTTAAAAAATTGTCCTAATTTGAAGCTATAATATGGTGACCCTGCCTAAGCGTTATTTGTACTTTCTCAATTAGCAAGCAATTGTGTAGTAATTTACGTAACAAGTAGGGCTCACTATTGAGATATGTAGGTACATAAACAATTAGGTATCTCCTCTTAACTAGAAATGAAACTTTTATACCTACTAGCTATTTTGCCGTCATAAGGAAAAAAGACGTAAGTACCTATCTGACATTTTTTTCGAAATTGAGTTAGACACATATTCGGCATCAGAACAGAAACCTCGCATCATCAAAGCTTTTACCAGTATTTTTAAAGTTGAAACTTAGCTGAGTGATCACATTGATAAGTTTAAAAATACACTGGTAGATACGTCTTTTTGTTCTGAGCCGAATATGTGTCTAACTCAATTTCGAAAAACTGTCAGATAAGTCTTTTTTCCTTAATATGGCAGTATTGCCAGCGAATTCGTACGCGTTTAGCTAGGTTTTTTCGCGTTTTACCGAGATAAAAAGTACCCTTATTCCGCTCTCCTGGTCCTTACCTATTTCCATGCAGAACATTACGTCGATCCGTTGCAGCATGATTGAAAGAAAAACCAACAAACATACTTTCTTATTTATAACATTCATAGGATAAGTACTTCATGATATTATTAGATTATGTTCAAGCTGATTCTCACGATTTAGACCGGAATTTTTAAAAATTGTTTTATCAAACTCTATCACCCTTTTCGGGATGAAATTCTATTTTAGTGTACTATAATTAATTGTAGTACACTAAAATGGAATTTTAATGGAATGGATAAATGAATGAAGATTGTAGTGTTGTGATTGTAGATTAAGAGGTGCACTAGAAGTATTTCCTCGTAATTCCAAATCTTTAGGTTTAGCCGGTTTAGGCTGAGCGTTGTCGATCAGTCAGTTATTATACTGTTTTATAGGCATAGAAGACACTGGTTTTATAGAGTGCATGAAGTGTCTATAATAATAAAGGCAAGTAAGTACGGTGACTCTATCAGAATTAATGGTTTGGTTGGAAAAAAAAAAATTTCGTAAAACTTACAAAATTGAAATAAAACACTTCGAAATTAATTTAATTACTTAGTTTTATTGTAACTCTACAAAATAAGGCACTTTAACTTACATCTAACTTTAACGTGTCTTTAGCACTTTCAAACAAAGGAATTCATAATATCGTCGCTTAAGTTGGATAATTCACAAGTTCCTTTAATTAATTAGGTCAATAACGAAATAATTCACGAAGAACTACTTTTTAAATATTCTTCAGAAAAATATATATATATAAATACTTATTTTACTGAAGTATATTTGAAAAAGTGATACTTGTTTTTTTGCGTTAAAAATAAGTATTGCTTACGGAAAAATTTAATACAATAAACTATAGGATTAAAGAGAAATACGTTGTTTTCGCTCTCCCGAAAAGTATTTATTTTTTATTTTTTAGAAGTTCAAATCTAAGCGACGATATTATGGCGTTAAACAAACTTGCTAAAACAGTAATACAGTGCAACCTTAATATAACGCACCTCAATATAACGACTTCCTCGATTTAACAAATTTTTCGTAATCCCCTTGAATTGTCCATAAGAGTCAATATAAAATATACCTTTACATTGCGAACATTCTTTGCGTACAACCTCTTAATAACGAATTTTCAACTATCAAGAAAAAGTATTCATACCTCTAATTAACGAATTTTGCCAACCCAAAACCTTTATATAAAGTTTCCACCAATAATATAACTCTTAATCTTATAATGTGATTCATGTCTCGACATGTTTCGACACGCTTTTGTTTGTAAAATAATCATTGTTGTTCGTTAATCGGAAGTTGTTCGCTATAACAAGATAAGTACATACGTAATATTGAGGTGAATAAATTTTACCTCTTTATAACGAATTTTAGACCAATCTAACCTCAACATAACAAACCTCAGTTCAACGAATTACTTGATATTACGAATATTTTCTTGTTCCCCTCCGATTTGTTATATCGAGGTTGCACTGTATTTTGATGAGTATCACAGAAACGGTCCCCAGCCGATATACATTTGGCAAAGATTGTGTATGCTTGTGGCTTCGACGATCAAATGCTCCACCTGGCCTTCCGGCGACAGTGACAGTGACAGCTGCTTGTTTTTCGTCTTCACCTGTAAAAACAAGACAAATTAAAACCCGCAAAAAAATTAAAAAAAAAAAAATCAAATTTTGTTTTTTTTATCGGTTTCGCTAAATCGGTTGGCGAGCTATCTTTGACGGTAGGGTGGTAATTCAGAAATTATAAATTCCCAAAGTGACCCCGCCGGGACTCGTACCCGAGACCTCCTAGTTGACCACAGCGCTCACCACTGCATCAGATCGCTTATAAAAAACTACTAGCGGACGCCCGCGTCTTCGTCCGCTTCTTCAATTCACCAGTGAAAGTCCCGTTAAAATCGATCCAGCCGTTCGCGAGATTAGCGGCAACATACAGACACTTCAATTTTAATAGATGTAACACTACCATTCGTAATGTCGCAAGTTAAAATAGATGGCGCTAGCTGTAGGTTGGCACGCGATGTTAGGTGATTGACGTGCGTTGCTTATGACCATAATAAATACTTTTCATTTCCAACACTTTAATTTTATTTATTTGTACAGATTGTTACGATCTCACCATCCCGTTAAGCCGCTGTCGTATGTGGCTGAGATGCTGCAGCGCCTGCTCGTTGGTGCGCTCGCCGCAGTCGAGCGGCGCGGCGCGCGCGCGGCCCCACGACACCAGCGGGTCGTACACGAAGGGCCCGATCACCGACATCAGCGCCGCCGTCTGCCCGCGCAGCGCGTGCATCACGGCCTCGCAGCTTTTCCTGCTCAACAATATCATTGATTGCCTCAGTCGGACGTTGGGAACTTGAGGGGCTGGAATGGGGACCTCACAGTGGAAAGCGCAGCGTTGGTAAGCCCCCCACTAGGTGTACGGACGATATCGATCTGACGGCTCCTTTGCATTGTGTTCTCTGATTAAATGTTGAATAAGGCGCTGGTTTGCGAGAATATCGACATAACTCAAAATTCCATCAAACTAAACTAAGTATGACCAAGCGCTCATAAATCTTTGATATTTTGTAGTGAATAGAAATTACAACACCGAGATCAGTAAAGTCAAATCCTAATAATGTACTTTTTGAAGTATGCACAAAAACATTAATAAATAAAAAACATTAATCAAGAAATTTCAAAACGCCATTCTCTAAAATCATTTTTTTAGTTCCGTCACTGTTCTCGCAAACCAGTCAAGTGTTTAGTTATAGATAGGTAAAGTAGTATAAGTACAGCCACAATGTAAAATTCCGTGGCGCCACCCGAATTAGTCCTGGCTGAAAATCAGCACTGTATACATGCATACAAAGCATACAGCGTTTTGCTGAGTTGGGACCTTTTTTCCGGATTGTGCCACACATGACTTAGTTGTTCCGGCGCTTGTTCTGCTTCACGCCTTTTGTCTTTAATGCAAGTCCACCACTTCTAGATCAAACCAAAATCAGATCAAGACAAAAATCAGATCACCACTACTAGATCAAAACCAAATCTAGATAACCTAATCTACCCAATAGGTATACCTATACCTATTGGGTGATGTGTGGCAAAATTTATAAAATAAACGTTTCTTTTTTTTCTTTTAAATGTTTTCTCGCTCGCTTACGGCCATCGGATTCGTTTCTCCGAAACGTTTTCTGCGTATTCTTTACCTTTTAAGACAGCTAAGAAGAAATAGACTATACCTGAACATGCCCTCGTGTTTGAGCGGTCCCATAGCAGCCTCCATGTTGTGCGTGAGCCTGAAGGGCACTCGCTCGGGCCACTCGAAGGACTCGCCCTTGTTGAACAGGCAGTTAAAGTCCACGTGGACTGTATCACCATTAGTCGAGTCGAATGATATGTTCTCGCCATGTCTGTCGCCTAGACCTGTAATGTACGTTTAGTTAGCATGTAAGGTTAGTATAAGATTTAATTCGATTGATCGTATTCGTATTCGACGACTTCAGAATCAAAGTAAATTGAACCATAACTACGTTAGATTAGCGCTCCATTTCGTGCATGCATTCTTATACTTTTACGGATACGCTCCAAACTAAAATATGTTGTACCTACTGGATTTGTGACTTTAAATCAATACTATTATGGTTCATTTTACTTTGACGCTAATGTCATAGTATACGAATACGATCAATCTAATTAAATCTTATACTAACCCTACAGGCCCTTCAATCAATATTTTCTGGACGGAATGTCATCCACTTTGGAGAATAATCTAACATCTTTGGAGAATAATATCGAACAACCAGGAAATATAGTGCACAAGTGCGCAAACGCAGGCCCACGCTCTATTCCCCCAGCCTCGTATTTCAGTGGTACGCGGCGTAGGGCTCCGAGGCACACAGGTATGGATAGAAATAGAAATATTTTTTATTCAAATAAACTTTAACAAGTACTTTTACACCATATAACACCATTAATTTCCCAAATTCGTGCTACTATTAAGAATATCTTGCAGATATGTATTCCAAAAACCGTTTTTTAGCCTTTTCCCAAATCCGGGATCTCATGATCCAAACTGAATAAGCCACTAGACCACAAACAATCAATAGGTTGGAATTCCTTATAAAAGTACTAAACTAAATTTGAAAAAGTATGTTTATTGAACTGAAATTTAAATTATTTAGTCGTAGTTAATCTTACCTAAAATATAACCAACCATAGACATCACAGCTGTTGTTCTTATGTAAGCAGATCTCGCCTGGTACCTGCATATTAAAACTTAGTTCGAATTTTAGTTCTTTTGTAAACTTAAGAAATAAGACACAACGAAACATAATCAAACGTATTAAACAGAGACAATAAATAATTTTTTACATATTTCTCCTCTATTTTTCTTTGACAACCGATTGACGTCCACTACTAGCTTTGGTTCCCAGTGTTTCTCTATGTTACATTAAAAATAACCTAAATTAATTGCTATACAAATCATTTCCGCTTGGAATGGTACTTCGGAAAATTCCCACTCTAAACAGACAGGACGATTTTTGCTCACATTTTTTTGTCAAGGTTGGTTGTAACGGACTCTCGACAGTCACAGCGGTGGATCGTGTCTTTTACACGCGACACAATACAATTACGCGATTGAATACAATCCAGTCCAATGTTGGCAGAATCCGAACCAATCCGATCCGAACTTGTCAGAAGTTGGCATACATGAAATAGTTTTGAATTTTTATTTTAACAAAAGTGTCAACAATTTATGGATCAATGTTAACCTGCCATTAAACTTTTTAGTGTAGAATTTTTTGTGACAGAACCGCAAATATTTAATTATCGTTTATAAATTTTACCATCCATAAGGATCAGAGAACACTCTTCGGAACCACTCGTGGAAGACAGGCGGGTGACGAGGCAAGAGTTGTTCCTCGAAAATGCGACGCTTTTTCTCAACGGGGTCTCTAATGGAGCACATCATTTCTTTGAGCTCCCGGTTGCTAGTGTGGATACCTGAACAATCGATGTGTAAATAGCTTTAAAACCTTCTTAACGTAAAGTCACTTATATATAAAAAGAGGTGGATATGTTACAAATGTGCCGTAAATGAAGCGCGTAATGGCAGATATTTGTCGTAATTTGTCATGTCATTTAACAATTAAGTACTCTATAATGCTCTTCGTCGTTCGGAACAAGTTTTTCGCTTGTTTTGTGAGTATATAACTCATCCCAGTATCATATCATAGATTTATAAAGAATATTTATTATTCATAACTAACTTAAACACAAGAATATATCCCACTTAAAAAAAGCTTATAAAAATAACATAAAGGATATTTCGACTGTCCCACAGAACAAAGTCACATCTGCTAAATTCGCAACCTGAAATTTGAGCCTTAAAAGTTTTTGTAAAGTACATATAAAATGTTTATAGTTTACTAAAACTTCTAAGGCTTAAATCTCAAGTTACGAATTTAGCAGATGAGACTTTGTTCTGCGGAACAGTCGATTTATTATCTTACCTTTTTGTTTATAAATATGCACGAGCACAGGCCTCAACCCCACAAGATTGGGCACCCATTCGATAAGACCGCACTCCTCGTTCAGAGGCAGCACGCTGTAAGTGCGGATGTAAAGCCTTCGACGCCGGGTCTCTGGCGCATCTTGGAGGAACCGGTTCACGACTACGTTGAACTCCATCAAGCGATAGTCTTTGCGAAGATCGTCTCTGGGCTTGAGCATGATTATGTACGACTTTCCGTCTGAGCCTACAACATTTTTTATTTATAGCAGTACTTTAACCTTCGCTCGAAAGATAAAGGTATCTGGTACAGAACTGTTCAGTCTGAACCGTTTACATCTTGGGTCAGCAACTGCTCTTTAAGCCGAAGACATGCTGTAGATTTAGTGCGGCTTCGTTCCGGACACATTCCATTTGTTAAATTCGGTTTTTTAATGAAAAAAGTTAATTCACCTAATAGTCCTGACTGTGACAAGCCTGAGGACGTAATTCATATTTTACTGGAATGTGTCCGCAACGAGGCCGAGAGATGGGACACTTTTGTTCGTTTTCCCATGCTCCGGCAGATCGGCGGCTGTAACAGCGCTCTGGCTCATCCTCTGTCGGATGAGGCTAGAGCGCTGGTGCAGCTGTAGAGAAAGTGCATGAGGCGAATTGTTTAAATTTAATTTTATTGGAGGTCAAATGGAGTGACGTCCTTATGGACCAAACTCTTTAAATAAAGATTTAAAAAAAACACAGGCTTTTTATCCCGGAAAATAAGAGAGTTTCCGCGGGAATTAAAAAACCTCAATCCAATGCGGGATACTGGTGCCTATCACGACTTCACCAAACACGTTTGCTGATAATGTTATATTTATACTAGCTGTACTACTTATACATTTTTTTTTGTAAAAGAATATCATATCAGCCAAGCTGCATTTGACTTATATTCTCCTCTCTCCTCCAAATAAGCGAAATAAGCTTGTGCTAGGAGTGGGTACGACAATAGTCGATGGGTGGGGCTCTAACCTGTGACCTATCAGTTTTCAGTCCGCACCTTTAACCGTTGGGCTATTGAGACTATATCTTATCAGCAAACGTAAACCTTTCCATGTTATTATAAGCCATTTTAGCTGAAGTTATTCGATTCCGCGTCTACAATAACGCAAACAATTATCTACGCTATTTGGAAGCCAAGGTCGATGTTTTTCTAATAACGCAATCTTTGAATAGGAAATTGTATAACTGTTCTTTTTTTGTTTGAGATAATTTTTTGAAATTGATTGAAATTCTAGTCGAGGATACGGCCACGCTGGGGTGTATCCACTCCTAGCACAAGCTTTTCGCTTATTTGGAGGGAAAAGGAGAATATAAGTCAAGTTCAGCTCGGTATAACAATAACGCATTGTAATTTTATCGACTAATAAAAACGCATATTGGTATCAATGTGGGAAGCTAAGGTCGTCATATCATCCTATCCTATCCTACTAATATATAAATGCGAAAATGTATTCGTTTGTTTGTTGGTTTGTCCTTCAATAACGCTGCAATAGAGCTTCGGTTCGACGTGATTTTTATCATGGGTATATAGTTGAGGACCTGGAGTGACATAGGCTACTTTTAATCCTGGAAAATCAAACAGTTTCCGCGGGATTTTAAAAACTAAGTTCACGCGGGCAAAGTCGCGGGCATCAGCTAGTAAAAAATAAATTGGTATAGTTACCTTTCAACGTGACTTTCCTCGGCTTCTGCAAGGACTGGATAATATTAATCTGTTCTTCAATGCCGGCGATGTATACCGGGGGCTCTGCCGGTATATTGAAGTCTATGCGCTCTTGCCGAGCCGCCTTTGATGGAAGAACTACTTTGCAGAACTCCTGCCAGAATAATATAAATGTAAAAATTCTTTTTACAAAACCGACTTCAAACGCCACTACAAAGTATATCGATTGTGCTTATAAAATTTTAAGAGTACCCTCGATTTCTCCAGGATCCCACACTGACCTTATGACAATGGGGCCACCTGGGAAGTATGCCCTTTCAAACAAAAAGAATTCTCCAAATCGGTCCAGGCGTCTTCGAGTAATCGGTAACATATATAAAAAATAAAAAAGATTCAGACGAATTGAGAACCTCCTCCTTTTTTAGAAGTTGGTTATATTATTTAAGTATCTAAAAATAAGTAATACATACAAAGTATTTATGTTTATTTTGTAGTGACAACATAATAGTGAACTCATAGTGAACTCATAGTAAACTCATAGTGAACTCGTTAGAATAAACTAAGGACAGTTATTGGACTGGACTAGCCCACAGGCTAGATGGTAGTATAAAATAAAGCCACCGTTACATAAGGGTGCTTTATGGTAGGAAAAAAAAAACTTTGTAGTTGGGTTTGAAGTCGGTTTTGTAAAAAGAATTTTTACGTTTATATTATTTATAATATAAAATAATATATTTACCAACAGAAAAACTAAAATCTAACCTGGAACGGCATCATGATGTGGCTGAAGTTTTCCCCGGCGAGCAGACGCGGTAGAGTTCGTACTAGTGACGTCACAGTTGTAGTCTGCAAACACAATCACCTTTTTACCCTTTTAACGCAAAAAGAGGGGTTATAAGCAGTGCAAACATTATCATAGTATGGATACGACTGCGGGATTAAAGGGTTATGGGAATATGATCCCGCATTTATTTTTAAAGACCTACCTATTTGTAGACTTCTATTTAAAACCGACCCGGTGCACCAAACAAGGGATAATATTTCTGAAGGTCTAGCTCAATTTTACATTAAAAAAAAGTCTTGGAATTATCTAAATTATTTATTTAATTATACCTTTAACTAGTTGATTTTATTTATTCTGATCATATTGGAATCCTTGAAGTAATAAAAAATTTATAAATCTCAATCTAGTGGGATTAATAATGGCATATCCATATTTCGTGCCGCCAAGCGATTTAGCGTTCCGGCACGATGGCGTATAGAAACAGATTAGGGATATGGCTTGAATATACACTGCCATATCCCTTTAAAATTAGTCCACTACCATCTTAAACTGCATTGTCAAACTGCAAATAAAAAAAAAAGCAGTGAACTTCAAGGTTACAAGTACAAAGAAATTACAACATAGGGTTATTCAAGGGGCGGATCAACAAATTCCTAAAAAGCCGGCAACGCTTTGGTGGTGCCTCAGGTGCTACAAATGTTCATGGGCGGCGGTAATCACTTAACATCAGGTGACCCGCCCGCTCGTTTGCTCGCTAAATTTAAAAAAATGCTCACCGAACCGCTGCCCACAATAGGTTTATTACATAGTTCAATCAATTTCTCAGCCAGTTGTGTGAAGTCACACACAAGTTTCAACATCTGCGGTTCCTTTAGCCTTGAGTCGGAAAACACGTCAGCACAGCGTTTCATCCGCTGGGGATAACTGGATTTTATCACGCACATCATCATCCATAGGGTGTGTTGGGGGTACGCTAGGATCAGCTTGACTATTATCGCTTTCAGTTGCAAATAGACCTGGCAACAAAGAATACTTCTTTATAAATAGGACTGGCAACAAAGAATACTTCTTTATAAATAGGATTGGCAACAAAGAATACTTCTTTATAAATAGGACTGGCAACAACTCTCGACCATTGATCAAGTCCACAGAATTGTCAATGTGATTGAGAAAACGCTTGAGGAGAAAAAAGTTTGTTCCACTGTTTTTCTAGATGTGGCGCAAGCTTTTGATAAAGTTTGGCATATTGGTCTAATTCACAAACTTAGGCTGATATTGCCTAAAGCACTAGTAGATATTCTTGAATCGTATATAACAGACAGAATGTTCAGAGTCAGACAAGAAGAAGCTTATTCTGATCTGAAAGAAATCAAAGCTGGTGTACCTCAAGGAAGTGTTCTAGGTCCGGTCCTATACCTACTATACACATCCGATATACCAGAGCTAGACAACAGTACTATTGCCACCTTTGCTGATGACACTGCTATTATGGCTGTGGGTGATTCTCATAAGATAGCAGTAGAGAGACTGCAAAATGGAATAAATAAAGTTTACAGTTGGACTAAAAAGTGGAAAATAAAACTCAATGAAACAAAATCAACGCATGTAGATTTCACCAACAAAAAATTACAGTACTGTCCTGTTTTATTGAATAATCAAAAAATACCATATGCTGAAACTGCAAAGTATCTAGGAATGACGCTGGATGCAAAATTACGCTGGAAGGCGCACGTTAAAAAGAAAAGAGATGAGCTAGAACTTCGCTATAGAAATCTGCATTGGTTGCTAGGAAGAAATTCCTTGCTATCAATACAAAATAAAGTTCTGCTTTATAAGCAAGTTTTAATGCCTATTTGGGCTTATGGATGCCAGCTCTGGGGCTGCACCAAAAAGAGCAACACAAAAATTATCCAAAGGTTCCAAAATAAAGTATTAAGGAACATTATTAACGCACCCTGGTACATAACAAATGAATGTATTCACCGGGACCTCAAAGTTGAATACGTGGACAGAGTAATTGCCAAATTTGCTGAAGCCCACGAACATCGGCTTCATCATCACGTTAACGTTGAGGCAATCCAGCTGCTCGACGTAACGCAGTTAGTGAGGAGACTCAAAAGGACAAAACCGCATGAACTAGTTTTGAATTAGTGACTAGTGCATAGTGATTAGTGAATAGTGATAGTGTAGTGTAAAAGCTGCCTCAAAGAACACAAGAACAAAGTGTCTTAAACTGATAAAGAAAGACTAAGATACGTCAGTGGACTACTTCTTAGTATATAAGATATTTTATAAGTTTAGGTTAAAATAAAATTACTCATTAGCCAGTTTAATAGGCTAGATTGTAATTTTAGTGAGTATATATTAGTTAATAGTGTGTACTCATATTATTGAAAAAAAAAAAAAAAAAAAAAAAATATTTTATACCATATTTCTTTCCATCTTTTACCAAAAATGATATAAGAATACATGTTACGGCGCGCAGTGTCTATTATTTATGAAGTAGTAGTTACGAGTAACTCACCTCTTTAACAGGATGGCAGATCCTAGACACGATTTGCGAGAACGCTGTCAAATACAGGTATAACGGCAACCTTTCCGAGTAGGTCTTTATAACTTCGGTCATTTGAGCCAGTATGGCGTGGATACTTGTATCCGACGATGTAACTTCTACATCCAACCTGAATTTAGATTAGAATTTAATTAATACAAATCCAGTACATGTGCAAGACTACAGAGTACATAGTTAACACTACGTTAGTAAATAAAAATATTATACACGCATACGCATAAACACGCAACACGCACGCACGCACGCACGCACTCACGCACGCACGCACGCACGCATGTACGCACGCATGTACGCACGCACGCATGTACGCACGCACGCATGTTCGCACGCACGCATGTACGCACGCACGCATGTACGCACGCACGTACGCACGCACGCATGTAAGCACGCACGCACGCACGTACGCACACAGGCACGCACGCACGCACGCACGTTTAAAATTTCTAATCAGTGTTTTATTCAACTTACCATATGGAGAGCATCCTAGGCATGCTCTGGTACAAATACTTGTGGCCATACTGCAACGCTTTTCCGTAGCTATTCAGTGCGTATAGACGTCGCGACCACAGCGTACTAGAGTTGTTCGCCGTTTCAGTTGTACTCACTTTTTCGTAGTAAGATCCTAAGCATACCTGTCAAAAGATGTACGTTCTTTATTGATGTTACTCTTTAATCCTGCTGTATAATTGAATAAAATGATTACTACAATGTGACGATTGCAATCGTTTCTGATTGGCTGATCTTCTCTCAAATTGGCTAAAAGCATGTCACAGTAAGAACGACATTCAAGTAAATCACCACAATTGAGACTGTAGCAATAAATACCTTTGTTTGTTTCTAGCTTTTGCCCGCGACTTCGCTCACGTTAAGATCGATTTTTCAAACTTCTATTTTACCCCTTTAGTGGTTGATTTTGTCAGAGGGTCAAAATGGAGAGTCGAAATTTTAAAGGGCTTCATTTACACACTGAATTTTTTCTAAGTCACATAATTTTGTTAATAATCATAAAAACTGTAGCACAAAACACAGGAATGTTGTATGAGTTTATCTCTAAAGTTAAAACTTACCAAACTCTTCTCCCACTGTTTGAACACTTCAACTGACTCCTTGTAGTATCCGATATTGACATCGACGTCCACATTAGTTGTCTCGTCATTATATTTCGCTATAAGGAGCCTTGCTTTGGCGCAAATTTTTCTGGAACGATTGGCAATAAAAACCATAATTTAAAAACCTATATCCACGCTGACAAAATCGCAGGGAAAAGCATTTAGCAAAACGAAATTTTCTAAGGGGCATTTAGAATATCTACTTGCTTGTGAGAAAACAGCTCTCTTTGTTGAATAGAAAACTTTAAAGCTCTATATTTCAGAGACTAATTAAGATATTACAAAAAATGGCATTGTGTTATTAATTTTTAAAACTTTATTTTTAGTACCCTATTCTGTGGTAGGTGGCGAAGAAGGAAAAAGATTGAAGTTGAAGATAAAGAAGGTTATAAAATACTTTACCTCTGTTCTTGCGTAAGTTTCTCTATCTGAGGGTAAGTCTCATCGAGACCTCGTCTTAGAGTGGTGAACGATTGTTCCTGTTGCCCCCGAGCCCAATATATCTTAGCTTTTTCTATAAAAAGCTCCTCAGGCTTGTATTCCTCAGCGTTTAGAATATACATGTACGACTGAAATTAATAAATCCATATTCACAAACATAAATAGAGACGGCACTACATCAAAGAATAATAAATATTCAAATATTAGTGAGTTTTTTGAAATTTCAACCTCCAGAGATTAGCCATCTGTGCTGGAGATATTATAGTGCACAAGTGTGTGCGCAAACAAAGGTGCACTCTCTATTTCCTTACTCTCATAGTCCGATGGGATCGAACAACTAGACCAACGATGCAGTTAAGTATGTAAACTCGTTTAATATATCTTATTATGACTTACCTGTTGAAAAATGCCAGCTTTTCTGGCGTGTTTTGCACTTTGCAGCCATAAGTCGCCGATGCACGTTTTCAATTTGTTCGCAGTGACGGGGTGAGTTGGTTCCAATAGCTCCTGTCAAATTTAATAAACTACTTAAACCATAGTCAAATCAGGTTTAATTTCAGCCTAAGTTGAGACGTTGAGCTATTGAGATAGCTTAACAGTTAATGCCTCAAGAGCCAGACGATTAAAGGTGCGGACTGAAAACTGAAAGGTCGCAGGTTCGAACCCCACTCGTTGTACTATTGTCGTACCCACTCCTAGCACAAGCGTTTCGCATATTTGGAGGGGAGAGAAGAATATACGTCAAGTTCAGCTTGCCTATATTCTTTTTAAAAATATTGTTTTTTGTACCCACACCTGTATTAAGGCGAATAAGACAAAAAGAAATTCAAATCGGTCAAGCCATTTTTTACCTGTTGGAAAACATAAGACGAACATGGACATCAGACGAGCCGCAGTGAGCCGCTGGATACCGACGGCGCAAGACCGAGACCTGTGGAAGTCCACGCAAAAGACCAGCAGTGGATGTTTATCGATTGATAAAGAAGGAGAAATCACCTGTGTCTGTTGCAACAATATTCTTCGAATCCGTAGCAATGGTTCAACGGTTCTGACGTCGGACTGAACAACCGACAAGCGTTGTCGCCACTCACTCAACAACTGGCTCACTATGTCCGAGCTTTGCCTGTTGCCGTCTTCTAAATCTTTGAGTCTAGAAAAACAGAAATAGATATTCTCAAACATGCGCACAAGTTTCATGAGGATGGCCAAAGTCACAAAATTAAATCTTTAAATTATGAAATTGTAATTTGTATTTCTTGAACAATAAAGGAAAAAATCACACCTTTTCAAATGTAAAAGTTACAGATAAACCGTAAGCCCTCCTGATAGTCTGTGGGACGCGTGGCGGGTGATGCGGTCAGCTACACACGATGCGACGTAATACCTACCTTAAGATCCTATGATATTTTTTTAAAATGAAATACATTTTTATTGTATTAGACATAAATATTAGTGTGTATTACCACTTAAGGGATATTCTGATGCAGCTATCTCAAAATGAACAAGCTAAAATAAATGCCGGCGGACAGCGGCAGATTACCTCATTGGTAGAGTGCGCTCTCGCCCCGCGTCCCGCAGACCATCAGGAGAATCGCGCTTATGGCGATTTACCTATAACTAACCGTGGAAGTAAAGAGTTATGTACTTATATATGCGAATGCAAAAATCCTACTAACCGTCGCAGTACATCTTCAGCATGTGAAGTCTCAGTAATAATATGCAACCCGAGTATACTCTGATAGCCACTCCGCAGTGCGCTTTCACCTCGACTTTCACCATCCATTTGTGACAACAAACGGTTCATAGCATTGTCACACGAAATCTTGAAGATATCGTGATCTTGACTGCGATATGCGAGAAGAATCCTGCCCATTAAGAGACCCCAGTTTTCACGCGATTGTGGCTAAAAATAAATAAAAGTCATAGTTTCCTGACATAACACACTAGCGTTTTCCCGCAACTTTGTTCGCGTGGACTTACCGTACCGCACCTTAACCGTTGAGGTATTGAGCTGGCTTTACAATACAAAAGATTTAAATTATGGGTGTGCAAAAATTTAAGTCAACAGTATGAAAATAACAACAACTATAAGGTCTTTTTCCACTAAAAATGCAAACTCTCTCTAAATTATGATACTCAATCCGAAATTAGATATAGTCAAATCACAACAATTACAAGTTTGTAAGTTAGTCTAAAATAATATCATGAGTCATGACAGATTATTTAAGTCATCGAAAAAAATTTATACTAATATAATAAAGTGCAAGAGTTTGTTTATTCGAACGCACTAATCTCTGCAACTACCAGTCGGATTTGAAAAATTCTTTTTGTATCTGAAAGCCCAATTTATTGAGGAAGGTTATAGGCTATTCAAAATCTCGGTACGACTCTTAAAAGCCGAGCAAAAAGAAAGAATAGCGCGGGCTAACAATGCGATGCGGTGGTCGAGGGCGGTCTCTAAAACTAAATCCACGCGGACGAAGTCGCGGGCAACAGCTAGTCTCTAAATAAATTCAGATTTTTTTTTTGTAGATATTATGCATACTCACCACAGGTTTCTTTGCCAATTCGTCCAACTGTTCGAACCTGCCCAACCTCCACAGAGGTTCCGCGGTCAATTCCATCATATCTTCGGAATCGTGTTCACTCAGCAATCGACACGCTGTGAACGGCTGATCGAGACCTAAGTAGCAATCTATCATGCCCTAAAAATGACACTGACGTCAGTATATTATCTAGAAATTAAATGGCATATTTTAGAAAATGGTGAGAATCTGTGAAGGTGACAAGTATCAACTTTAATCCTGAAGTTATATTAACGTGTAGATGTGTGGGTAAGTTAATGCGTCTTTAAATTACTAGTTGACTTCGTTTGCGTGGATTTAGTTTTTAAAACCTCGCGGGAACTCTGATTTTCCCGGATAAAAAGTAGTCTATGTCACTCTCCAGTTCCTCAAATATGCCCATGCAAATAATCACGTCGATCCGTAGCTCTGTTGCAGCGTTATTGAAGGACAAACCAACAAAACAACACACTTTTGCATTTATAATATATTAGTAAGGTTAAGGATTTACTTATCTCTCATCATTCATGTTTTTAGTGCACCAGAAAAAGTTCATAATATTCATCAATGTTTGAGAAGGGCACTGCCCCCTAAGACTCAGGCTTCCCTTTAGAGGTAAGGGTTCCAATGTTAGTACATGATTATGTGAATGTAATGTATAACTTACTTTCGTGCTTGATGTCTTTCGTGCGTGCTTACGTGCGCGGTTACATGCATTATTGCGTGCGTGCGTGTGAAATACAAAATAACTAATTATTATAGTTCTTTCATTTAACGACGGCTCGTGGCTCATGGTTTTGTGTGTGTCGTATCTGTACAAGTGTGAGCGAGAGCTTTTGCTCGCGCCTGGCCGCTCTCACCTAGGCTTCTGACAGGCACGCACACTTACGCAATGTGCATGTACACGACATAACCACAAGTAAAGCGCCCGTAACTTCGTGAGATAAACGTACTATACCTGCAAACTATAACGATCAAGTTGCCCTTCCTGAGCCAATCTCTCGTAACACAAAGCGGCGTCCTGCAAGCGACCCGTTACTACTTGGGTCAGTATCAATTCTTTCAAAGATGGCTCCGACCTCTTTAATGTTAGGATTCCTAGAAATAATTGCAATGAATCTAGTTTAAAGGAAGGAAAACTAAAAAAAATCATTCAGTCATAAGATAAGTTATGAAAATGTTTAAAGGGAGGAAAACTAAAAAAATCATTCAATTATAAGGAAAGTAGTGAAAACTTTATCATGGGGAATCAATTTATCATAACTGCTTAAACAACATTGTTGAGAGTTTATTGGTTAAGCAGCTTAACCAGAAAACGCAAAGTTTAGCTTGTCATTTAGAATATAGCTTGGATAATAAGCCGAGTTTGGTTGAAATACTAGGAACATGCTAGGTAGAATTTGAATTATTGCTTTTTTCAAAATCTCACCAGCCACAGAGTCCGGTTCGTCCAAAAGGGCGTAAATTTCTGCCAGCAATGGCAGTTGCTCTTGCATGCTATCCTTTTGTTCGTCCATATACAGCTCCAAGTATTGCAACGCCCTTTCCAGCTCCCCGCAGCTAAAATTTCCGCGCGCTATGGCGAGCTTGTCGAATTTTTCCATGAACTTCTTGATAGATCTGTTAAATGGTTTCATATTTTTTTACATTCACTGGAATCTACCATCTTATAAAAAAAGTGTTTTCTTAAATAAATAGAAATAGAAATAGAAATAGAAATATTTTTTATTCAAATAAACTTTTACAAGCACTTTTGAATCGTCAATGAATCTACCACTGGTTCGGAATGCCTTTCCTGCCGAGAAGAGCCAGTAAGAATATCGGCGGTTGCTCTTTTCAAAAAAAATAAAAAAAATTACAATTTTTATTGAACACAGGATAGTTATTACTGTCTTATGAATCACTGGAGCGAATTATATCCACGCTTTTTTATCATTTACATAGTCTTCAATTCTATAATATGCTTTTTTCATGAGAGCAGATTTAATTGATTTCTTAAACTTGTGTAGAGGCAAGTCTAAGATTGACTGTGGAATTTTATTGTAAAACGTCACGCCCATTCTCACAAATGTCTTTTGGACCCTCTTGAGGCGCAGCCCAGGAAACATGAGCCTATTTGGATTTCTACTTGGTCTATCGGACAAATCACTCTTTTTTTTGTAACTCAAAATGTTTTGTCTGACAAATATTATGTTGTTATAAATATATTGTGAAGCTACTGTAAGAATGCCTATCTCTTTAAATCTTTCTCGAAGGGAATCCCACGGCCTCAAATTATAGATTGCGCGGATTGCCCTCTTCTGCAAAACAAAAATTTTTCCAATATCGGCTGCCTTACCCCATACTAAGATTCCGTATGACATAAAACTATGGAAATATGCAAAATAAACAATTTTTGCAGTTTCTATGTCAGTCAACTGTCGAATCTTCCTAACAGCTAATAATTTCAGGACTGTAAAATCAGGCTGATTAATTACAATAAATAATTGAAAAATTAGTAGGGAATGCAAAAAATGAAAATATGTATCATAATATTCTCTTACTTGTAATTTTCGTTTTCCAGAGGTTTTTGTTTTACGTGGCACCATTCTAGTAGCCAACGATTCAAGAAATCCAATAGATTATACACCGTCTTGCTGCATTTACTCTAAAGAAGAAAGTAAAAAAATAAACTTTATTGGAACATTTAAAATAAAACATATTACATATATTATTATCATCATCGTCACCATCACATCATATCACTCTCAAAAACTTTCTATCTCTTTCTGTCTTTTTTTTTGCTTATCTAAATAAAACAGTGCAAACTTACCTGATTTCCCTCCTCAGCTTGTATAGAATTTATATTTGGAGTCATTCTGATATGACGTAACATTTTATATTTTGATTTTTCTGCTACAAGTGGACTCTCGTTGGCCAAACTTTTTAAACCTGAATAAGCAGATTAATAAAAATTAAATGCACTATGAAAATCATTGCAAAGGACTTAAAATCAAAACTATTTTGATTTTAGAAGAGATGTGAAAATTATTTCGAGCAATACAAACTAAGCATGATCATCCACTAATTAAAGATTTAAAAAATGCAGGTTAACAAAGGTTAATAAAGGTAAGTTAAATAAACCTACCTATTACAGCTAACAGTTCCTCCTGTATATATTGCATGTTGGTTTTGGACATTATGGCGTGAAGTAGTACGTATGGCAGAAACAGGAATAGCGTTCGCACGTCGCGACGCATACTTGGATGCACTGTGCGTAACAGTTTACGAATATTTTCTGATTCGATCAAAGGTATCAATTGATTTGTCCAGCTGAAATAGTTCGCTTTAAAGTAAGAAAAATCAGAGAAGCAATTCAAGAAACATTTTCCTAAGAACATTGCAAAGGGTGTTGCACAAGGTAGCACATTAGAGCCTTTATTCTTTCATTTTTATATCATTGGTAATCATGTGTTAAGAACGTTTAATAAAATTTATAAATAATATTAATTGACACGGAGGAAATGTTGCAAAAGTTTTATAAAAAATAAAATAACAGTAATAGAAAATGTCAACAATGCTTTAGTACGTACTTGTGAGCCCATTCCAAAAATGATGTTGCATAAACTGACCCAAACAGAGGATGAACTTTTTTCGGTTGAGAAGGATAGGCTAATGTATACCTTAAAAATGTTTAAAATATATTAATAAGGATTAAGGACTTATGGTTTCTAACAATAAAATCTTATTTTACTAATTAGATATATATAAAATATATTTAAGTTACCTAGAACTCAGAAGCGGATACATTATTTGATGCATATTTTCTGGAAAGCTTTCCCATACATCTTTTTTAGATCCATTAGGGGATATCTCATAGACTTTTAATATTTCTTGAATTGTTAGCGCATAGCAATCCATGTTCTAGAAAATATATTATTAAAATTATTGACTAAAATAAGAAGCGTTTTTAATTGAAATCTGTTCCCTAATCTAAATGATCCCTATTCAGTTGTCCTTATCTCTATACTAAAATAAATTGCAGCAGAAAACATTATGAAAAAAAAATAATTTTCCGCGGCGATTAATAGCTCTACTCGTACTCTTAGACTAGTCAATTTAGTTTAAAGAATTTTGTATTCAAATGAACACACACCAATGGCTAACTTTAGAATATTTATACTCACCATAGTATCTTTCTCATACTGAAACGCTCGAGTCAGTTCGACAAGGGCAGTTGCTGCAAAGCAGTCATCATTTATCGAGAAGGCAAAAGGTGATCTATCAGGCTGCACGTATTGTCTAGGAAGATGACCGGCTTCTATAGCTCCTAACTGACCAAAACATGATCCGCTTGCCAAACATACTTGAGGATCTGAATCTTTACAACCTAAAATACAGTAAAATTCTTGAAAGCAGACATTATAGAAGGTTCGAACTTTCTGAAAATTAGTGAAAAACTGCAAAAAGAGCAATAACACACACACAAACATGACACAAAAATGACTAAAACGTTGATTTAAACAACTGTCAAGCACTTTTAGGAACAAAATACTAATCAAAAACAAAGAAAACTTTTAATCAGATGATTTGATTATAAGATGAGTAGGTATAAAAGGAATATTTTTTGTGGCAAGTATCCTCAAATAATAAATAAGGTGAACCACATGGAGTAAAGGTAAATTATGCAAAGTACTGAAAACTTACCAATAAGCAAGTAATCTATTAGATCCACTATGAATGGCTCAATATTTTTCCCGCCAAATATAGCTTTGTGTATTTCCGATCTGTTACTTTTCAATAACCTGTCCATGTGCATAAAAGCGTATGCTTTAATATTACAAATATCATGGTTCAAATGTTGCAGGTACCATTTAATCTTTTCCTGGAAAGCTTCTGGTTGCGTTCTCTTTACATGCTTTTTAATTACAATTTTAACTCTTTCAGATATATTGGAATTTTCAACGAAGAACAAATCCGATATGTATGAACTCAATAAATTTTCATTATTGAGAATGAGATACTGGAAAATTTTATTTATCTCTTGTGGTGCATATTCCAACTGTTGCAATAACGAAACGGCTAAATTTGAAAGCAGAGGGCCCAAAGATATACTATCTATATTGTGAATAAATGCGCCCCAAGCTTCAGCCAGAATTTTCGGAAACTCTTTTGC
This sequence comes from Hipparchia semele, assembly GCA_933228805.2. NCBI lineage: Eukaryota > Metazoa > Arthropoda > Insecta > Lepidoptera > Nymphalidae > Hipparchia > Hipparchia semele. The sequence goes on along the minus strand of OW121721.1, from coordinate 5,525,303 downwards.
AAGTGGCAATGCAGATTTTAAGGTCGCAAGAACTTTAAACCTCAAGGGTGTCAGATATTTAGCACCCATTAACTGCATTATATCAGGGAAACTTTTCAAAGCTTTGCGTTTAACTGACAATGCGACTTTGGCATTGACCAGTTTGTGGTCAAAGTATGCCAAAACGCCCAGAAATTTTGGGTTCAGAAAATCTGCTATTTGCCTTGTACTCATACTCATACTGCCTTGAGGAGTGGAAGCATCAGGATCGTGACAGGCTAAATATCTACAAGCATTCAAAACCCTTTCTGGGTTAATGCAGTATTGTAACAAAAACTCTGTTAGTATCACTCTGAAATGCTTCTTTATTAGGTTCAAAGTAGGAGATTTCGTTAGCTTTTCGATGATATCATAGCACTTTTTGGATGTTTCTTTTGACTCCGTTAAATAAACGTGAACATAAATGTGAGGAAACCTCTCAACAAGAAACTCGGACACTGAACATTGGACTAGTGTAGCAATCTCTTCAATCATTGATGGAACCTCTTTTACAACTACCGAATAAGGTATTAAATAAGGCAGGAAATGGTGGACGTCCTTTGATATAAAATCTCTGTACCCGACGAATCCAAATGCTCTTACAACCTTTAGTAAAAATATTGCAAAATCTTTTCCATTGTAAAGACTGCATTCAACAAAAAGTTTACAGTAATCTTTTTTGTATCTGTGATAGACTTGGTTAGGAGTAAGATCGTGAAATTCACAAATGTCCCTCAAGTAGACAACTGCTTTTGATGAGAGGGAACATTGTGGATGCATAATGAAGTAAACTAGAAGTTTTGTAACTGGCAAAATCAATTTATCATTACGACAGAATCCTAGATCTTTAATGCGACATAATGTATTGGTTTGTTGTTTATAATCATTGTTTTCTAAACTCATCCTTGTAGACTGGACTAATAAATTAATGCATAAATTTGCAACAGTTTCTCGATTAGAGGTCCAATCTGGATATTTTTCATTCTGAAATGGAAATATTTTGTTATTTTATAGCTAACAGTTTTATGTACTTCTTCATCATACTTAAAATTCATAAATATCATGTTTGTAAATACCTGGTTAATATCCATGAAAGGTTTGAAAACCTGAAGAACTTCTTTCAAGTATTTCTCATTGATAATTTCATTAGTTACACCATAATCAAATATGTAAAAATGATTACATAATACTTTTACCAAGTCCCAATACTCATCAAAGTTCTTGCATAGTTGCATGTTTAAAAATTTGCCAAACAATTTTTTTACAGAATCATTAATAGAACTTTTACTTCCTGTTATTACATTTTCCTCTACAGTACATATTTTATAATCTTTATTCAATTGAGATTCATTGATTTTATGGCACTTTGTGCAACACAAACTTGTTGCAATATTCTTTTTAGTATTACTTCCAAATAATTCCTTTCCCAAAGGTTTCATAGCTTTGTCTAAAATAATATAGTATGACCCTAACGACAAACAAGCAATATCTGATAATGATTTTAAGACTTCTTTTTGAATATCTTCTTCTTTTGTCATAAACGCAGGCATCATTATATCGCCTATAATTTTACTTGCAGAGAGCACTTTGTTGATGAGTAGAAGTGGACACAATCTGACAATCTAAAATTAAAAAAGATATACACACCCATTACTAAAGTTTCTATTTAAAAATATAGATTTTTTTTAAATTTCAAATCAAGTGAAACATTTTACTGATTGATATGAAACTTATGCAATTTAAGATCAAACCTTAACAGGTTTAAAAGTAAAACAAAGTATGTATGTATGTGTAGTGTAGTATAAAATATATAACTCACCTCTTTTGTTGTTTCTGGATCTTTATTTATCACAACTGAGCTATACAAAAATATTATAATTTTATTCCAAGTATCATTGACTTTAGCATTTAAATAAAGTTTAGCGATTAAAAGATACTTTAAAATTTGTAATCTTGTAACATCATTGAAACATGTGAAATTGTGCTCTATTGAGATTTGAGGTGTATTTTGAAAACATAATATTTGTAATGTTATAACAATATCATCATTGGTCATTGTTTTACTTAAATTGATTGTACTGAGAACTATATTCATAATTAAATGTTTAGTACATTCATCATCAATTATGTTTTTATGGTCCTTTATTAGTTGAGCTAAAGTTGTCCAGATATGAAGAATGGCTTGTTTATCTATTAAAGTGCCAGGTTTATTTTTAAGTTTTTTCGCTTTAGCACTAACTCCTTCTAGTATGCTCAAACTAGTATAAGACCGTCCCAAATGATGATTTATTAAAAATATATCATTTCTAAAATTTTCATTAGATTGAATTGCTGCAATGACTGTCATTACTTCTTTGTAGTGCCAATTTTCATGTAAATTAATATGCTTATCCTTTGCTGCATGGCACTCAATATATTTCACAATTTGATCACAGTAGTAAACAGATACTTTTTCAATCTGAGAAGCATCCATTTCTGTAATATTTATAAGATTTTGAGGAAACTCAAATTTACTGCTAAGTGATAAACAATACAGCTTTAGTTCTTTATTGAAGATCCTATTTATATTTTTGTTCAATATTGTTGTGCAGATCGCTGTCAGAACCTTTCTATTTTGCACTTCAATATCATTTGCTGACACCTTTATCAATTCCAATAAGATTGTATTCAAATCATTAAGCAGTATATTATTTATTACAGATTTTTCATAAAGTACACTCATAGACTGAACTAATGCTTCAACACTAGATAACATATTTAAATAAACACTTGAAAAATCAGTTTGGAACTTTGCAATGGATACTTCGTTCATATTCTGTATCAACTGAAGGAAAAACTTCAGACAATAATATTTTATGTCTATGCTAAAATTTTCTATAGCATAAATCAGTTGTGTAAAAACTTTTTCTTCCAGATCATTTTTATTATTATTTTCTAGTAAACTGGGTGGTATGCTTTCTGATAACAGCTGTAGTATCAAATCTATTAACAGCTTGCATGTATCAATATTTTTTACATTTACATAAATTGGTTCTAGGTTGATATCATGATTTGGCATTTCTATGTTCTCAGGTGTGAAATTTTTCAATATTAAATCAGTATTATTATCACTTTGTACATCTTTATAATACTGTAAAAGTTGCAGTAAAATCATGTAGTATTCGGAATGGAGTTTTTTATAAAATGAAGCCCCATTTGTGCACAGTATGTTTAAAATTTTCAATTGAGCATCTTTGCTTGTTATGTGAAACCTGAAAGTTTGTTTTAAAACTATAATAGGTACTTACCTATTATAGTCTATAGTAACTATATTGTTCATACTTATGAACGATATAGTTAATCCAAGTTCATTAAACTTGTGATTAACTAGTGATTAACAGAGACTGACAGCATACCTAAGTACATAATTGAACGTAGACTGCAATTCTAAGCATTACCTAATTAAAATTGATGTAATGAATATGCATAGCGTTAGAAATAACCTTACTAAATGTAAAATAATAATTATCTAATATTATATTTTTATTACTAATTTAAAAGTTCCACTTTTAAAGTAAATTCTTACCGACTTAGCTCTTTCACTGAGCACACATAAAATAATCTGCCAAGAAGCCATGTATTAAAGGCGCAATAAAAAGAATCTGGACACTTAGCAGCCCCAGGACGAGGCACTAGTACTTCAGAAAAGTCCCTGAAAAAAATAACTTGTTGAAAAACAGAAATCAACTGACAAGTTTATTTGGCCATTTGACTGACTAAGATGGAAGCAGGATAACTTGGAATGGGTATGGCGTTTTAAAGAAACCTATACTTCTAATAAGTATTACAGGTTGAACGCGGCATCGTAACAAAGTCGCTAAATCACTTGGTGGTGCGTCCTCCAGTCCTGGTAACTAGCCACAACCAAAGCCTCTCCTCCACACCAAATTAGAGATCATTTAGAAAATATAGATTCATAAATTGTCTCTGCCAGGATCGAACCCAGGAACCACTACACCAAGAGGGACGTTAAATTTTGATTAGAATAACATAATAACATCTCTCACCCAGTTTGTTTCAGGATAAAAGTTAACAATCTATCGAGACCGTCGGCAGCAAGCTCCAAATTTTTGAATAAAACCAAAGTAGGCGCGTTGAACATTTGCCAAACTGTGAAAGGCCCATCGTTACAGTCTTCTTCCATTCTTTAAAAGGTAAAATTAACGCAGAAAAGATTAAAGAAAAGGAAATTTGCTTTGTTTTTATTCGTGAAATAATTATAAATTAACTTTCTCGTTAAAAATGTTCAAAATAAACTTCCCGCTTTGCAACATCACAAATGTCAATGTCATTGTCAACAAAGAGTATGTAATTCGCTACATTTTAAACGTCAATAGTGATGTAATTGGTTCAATTATTACCGGAAGAAACAGATCATTTAATGAACCGATAATAATCTCGTTAAGGTACCTACCTAGGTATTTGAAACCACCGATAGGTGGTCAAACAAATAACTGACAATATACATAATCCAACTAATGATAATTAATCCTTTAGTCCTAAGTTTGATTGAATACCAAGAAGCTTATATTTCTGCTGAATATAAGCTTCTTGGTATTTAAGTACTGTTCTAAAAACTCGGTTTTGTTTAATACATGGAATTAGGAAGTACCTAACTACTTCTTATGTACAACTAGTTGGTCGCGACTTCATTCGCGTGGATTGATTTTTAATAGTTTTTTTTTTATTTTAAATTTCCACAGGAACTCTCTTATTTTCCGAGATAAAAAGTAGTAGGGTGACCAACCCAATTGCTAGCACTGCACCAGTTTATTCGCACCTTGGCAAAAAACATTAAAATATAAGTTTCTGATTGTGGTTTTTAAATTTTCAGATTAAAAATATTTAGGGGAATTCATATTTTTCACAATCGCAACCTTTCTAATCTGGAATGTTTTAAAATGACGTCAGTATCGTAGTTGAAAGATATCGTTCTGGAGTTCCCGAAGATTTTCGGCCATTTTGACTGATCGACGTTAAGGGTCAGTACTTACTTAATTATGATTTAACTGTAGTTTTATCTGAGTTTTAATAATATAATAGTTTTCAATTGATTTTCTAAGTATTATTAGTTACTAATTCAAAAAGTAAATGAAACTTTCCCGTTATTTCATTGCAAAACAAGGGGTGTCAGTATCTGGTTACAAAATTTGGAGATTCTCCTGTTTATCAACACTCCGAACCGATTCGATTCCCTAGCAGGCTGGAAGTCTGTAGACGATCTTAACAAGTGTGTGTAAACTGTCCATATTGTGGAGTCTAAATTCTTTAAGACTCATCACACGAAAAGGACCAAGAAGTTCTCTGACCATACTCTCAAACTGATGAAAGACAGACAAGAGACGAGACTTCAGTCGTCAGCAGACGCGGATGCCTACTGGTAGGTTAATAGGCAGATCTCTAAGGCAAGAACTCGCGACCTGCGGGCCTTGAATACCAAGTGTATTAAAGATACCATCTAGTGGAACAGAAGTTCCATTCCGAAGTGTCCGTGAGAGATCTATCTATCGGACAGAGCCAGCTGACGCGGCTGAAAACTGACGAATGCTGTCACGTTTCTTCTCCACCTGAGGTATGGAGAGAGATTGAGAAGTTCTATGGGCAGTTATATATCACGAAACAAAAATCATTCAGCGGACGATGGAGAGAGCTATGCTCGGAGTATCCCTGCGAGATCATATCAGAAATGAGGGTATCCGTAAGAGAACCAAAGTCACGGACATAGCTCAGCGAAACTGAAGTGGAAATGGGCGGGCATATAGTTCGAAGAGCTGATGGTCGATGGGATCCCATGGTGTTGGTGTAGCGATCCCGTACCGGGAAGCTAGGTGGACCGACGATATCAAACGAGTCGCAGGGAGCCGCTGGATTCAGGTGGCGTAAGAGCGAGGCCTGTGGAAGTCCATGCAAGAGACCTTTGTCCAGCAGTAGACTTCTATCGTTTGATAAAGACTATGTTTTTTTTTTCTTATTAAATATGTAAGTGTGTTTGTTTTAAATATAATAAATATAAAAAAATTAAGTCACCTACAGTTACTATAATACTTTCCTTATATTATTTCGTAATAAAATCTATATTCTAAAAGACTTAGGTAGGTAGCCTAGCCTTTTATTTCCCTTAAACCCTATTAAAATCTGAGTGTTGATAATTGGATAATTTTGTGCCCATAACTGGTAACAAATGTGCGAATAATTGGAGACTGGGTCATTTTTCAATCTTATTTAAAATTCTAGTTGATTTAAACAAAAATATTTCAATATCTTCTTTAATTATATATTTTATTAAACAAGTAACCTTATGACTACAGTGATTTATAGGATTTGGTTAAATTTTTATTTAAAAAACATATTTGAAGTTAGATAAACTCTTAAAGTGCCCATAATTGGGTCTGCCACCCTATGTAGATGTGTTACTATCATCTATCTCTGTGGCAAAGGAGAATACTTAAAATTGCCCCAGCCCCGGCGCAAAAAGCACCGATCTCATAATTTTGTATATTTTATGGGTATTAAAAATAAATATTTGTGATCTCCCTAATTAGCGGCTAAATAGCAAAAATTGCCTACATTATTCTTTCAGGCACGAATAAACGATACAAATAACAAAATATTACCATATATTTATACTTTATGCAATTGTATGTGTATGTAAATATTCATATATTTATATACCAGTTTATATACATAAGATTATGTTCCTACAAATTGCACATATTATTAAATAGAAACTTACGGCAATCTATCCATGCTAAAAATCCATCTTTCGAAACAAAAATACTAGAGCAGTCTCTCAAGTGTACATATAGGTAATAAAAAAAAAACACATTTTTCGTAGGACTTTATTTGTAGCATACAATATAATATCATAACTTAGATGTAAATATTACAAAACAAATTATTTGCAAAGAAAAATAAAATATTTTTGAATTTCTATAATAATATTATACCTTTATATTTTTATATTAATATTATCTAAGTATTTACTACATACGACATATATTTTTACATTTTAGCACATTTACATAGATTACAAGGCCTTTTCTTCTAAAACCTAAATTGACTACTGCCTGTGAACCGTAATTTTCTTTATTATGAAAGGCTGTGATGTGTTATTCCCTGAAACTTGGGATGGACCATATTCTAATTTTAACAATAGATCAACATTAAAAATTTTAAAAGCTGAATGAGTATATGCTTAAAATTAGACAAAAATTAACACCATATCACATTCCTAAGTGAATTATTGCAAACTTGTCGAAAATCCTCTTCAAAATTACAATTAAACAGTCTAATAAATAGATTCTTCACAGACCAGAATAATAAAGATTCAATCAAAACTTATTAGTTCTGCAGTGTTGTTGTTGTGTTCAGATTTTATTGTTGTCAGCTGCTGTTGTGGTGGTTGTTGATTCTGCACTGCTGGTGGCTGGGTAGGCGGTCCATTCCCAAAGTTCTGTTGCACCTTCATAGGTTGACCTTGCATGTTCTGTGGCATTCCCTGTTGTTGTTGATTTTGACTAGGCATTTGTTGAGGCGCGGGGCCTTGTTGAGGCATTTGTGAAACCTGTTGAGGTATAGCACCCGGTCCTGCCATCATGTGATGTGACATTTGTTGTCCTTGTGGGTTGCCTGGCATATTTGTGGGCATTTGCTGACTCTGATTGACCACTTGCTGATTTGGTTGCTGCATGTTTGGGCCTTGCTGCTGCATTGGTTGTCCTTGCATCATAGTTTGCGGGCCTTGCGCCTGCGTGGGATGACCCGGCATTGGCATTGTTTGGCCTTGAGTCATCTGAGGTTGCTGCTGAATTTGCTGTCCAGGCACTTGAGGTTGGCCTGGAGGTACCTGTGGGTTTTGCCCCTGCATCATCTGTGGGCCCATTTGCTGTCCAGACATTTGTTGCATGTTTGGCATTTGGGGTCCTGCTTGCTGATTATTTTGTGGGTTTTGAACGTTCATTGGATACCCTGATACTGGAACTTGGTTATTATTGGGATGAGCGCCCTGCATTGGAGGCATTCTCATGTTTGGCATTTGCATACCGTACATTGGATTGTTAGGGTTGGTCTGTTGGTTCAATGGTTGGCTCATGGTCATGGGTGGCATCATTTGAGATTGCTGGTGTTGATTTGGTACATTTTGTTTGGGTAACTGATTGGGTTGTTGATTCTGAGGTATATTTTGGCCGGGGAGACCATTTTGCATATTTGGCGGCATGATTTGGTGTACGCCAGGTTGGTTGGGCATACGCATCTGTTGCATTTGCTGCATCATCATCTGTTGCTGAAGAGGCAGCTGCTGGCTCATCGCGGGTCGGATGTTCGGTTGGGTCATTGGCGCTTGGATGCTAGTCGGTGGTTGGCTTAACGCCATGCCCGATGTGGACATAGCGTATGTGTTTGTCATTTGTGGCATAGATTGAGATACTTGGTTAATATTTAATGGTAAATTGGCTTGTGACATTTGAGGTTGTCCGGGCATGGGAACAGTGCCGTCGGTGGTCGCCTGGGGCATCATTTGAGGGTGGAACTGAGGGTTGCCGTAGGGGGGTTGGTTATACCCGCCGGTCGCGGGCTGGTAATGCACCATGGATACGCCGGGCATGTAGAAACCACTATTAGCAGACATCATGTATTGGTGCTTCTGCTGCTCTTGTCTCATTTGCATTTCTCTTTCTTGCTCCTGTAAGATAACAAGACTTTTTAAAACCATTCAAATAGCTCTCCTTGTTGCATGAATAAGTTAATTTAGATGAAGTCAGTAACATAGTTAACACAAACTTACGAAATTAAGGTGTTCAGCATTACCATCTCATGAATAGATAGAAGGAATAAGCAAACAAAGACACTTTAGTATTCATAGTATGAGTAGGGATAATTGCCCGCCTGGAAGGCTCCGGTTGTGTGCCTGGAAAGCTCCGGTTGTGTTCTTAGGAGATCACGGAGCCTTCCATTATGCGCTGAGGGTGACAATAGAGGGTAAAATCCCCACATAACCCGGGACCCTACCCCACGTTTCGGGTATCTTTAAAGAAGATTTCCCCCTCGTTAAAAAAAAAAAAGGGATAATTGCCCACCTGCACCCTCTGCAGCGCCAACTGTCGCTGGTACTGCAGGTACTCGTGCTTCTTCTTGCGCATGGCCTGCAGCTTGGCCGCCATCTGCATCTGGCGCTGCCTCTCCGCCGCCTCGGCCGCTTGCGCGAGCCGCGCCGCGTGCTCCGCGCGCAGCGTGTCCAGCGCCGCGCGGCTGTCGCGCACTTGCGCTATCTTATCCTGTTCACATTCATTAACACCATTAAATACATAGTTTGAAGAACTGATGGTTGTTGGGGCTCCAAGGTTCCCACCTCGGGAAGCAGCAGCTAGAGAGGTGGGAAGAGAAGACATTGTAGCGAAACGGAGCCCGATTAGGTGAAAGTGAATAAAGGGAAGTCGAAGCGAGTTTTCTGGCGTAGTCCATTCAAAAAAAACGGGTGGAACTGTGTCGGTGCACACGGCCGTTGGTTTTAACGTGAAACGTCTATATCTACTAGTTTCGGTTATTCTACGCAGTGCCCCTCCCCCGCCGCCCCGCCCGGCCCCAATACAAAGTCAAGGTCTTAGCAGCAAGATGACTATATATTCTAAATTCATGTTTCTAAGACTTAAGGTAAGACGATATAGACCTTTTCGTTATGGTATATTTTCCTGACGGGTACACGTATGTTTGGTGTGATTTTAAAGACGTTTCACGTCAAAACTTGGCACAGATTCTGTTACATGTGTTAATCTACACAGTCACCTGTAAGCTCTCCAAGTAGACCCGCTTGTCGTCCTGTTGCTGGATATAGCGCAGCAACTTGGAGTGCATCGCAGTAATGTTCATGAACAAAGTCTGCACTGATGTGTCGTTGGCGATCGAACGCCCACTGAAATAAACAATACAATCCATATTAAACCAAACTATTTAATATTGAAAGCAGGCAAAATAGAAAGAAAATATGAATATTATCCTAAATTAAAAAAAGTTTTTCTAAATATCTGCCAATACACCACACCATTACATAATAATATCTACCCTTATAAAAGTAAGAATCCATGCTCGATAAATCTTGCAAAATCAGTGAAGTCTTGCTTGCACTAGTGAGGATGGGTAACGATTAATAGAGACAACAATGACTATATTATTAAATACCCAACGTTAGTATAACTGGTGATATATTTTACGTACCGTGACGAATTGCTCTTCATTCTGTTGACAAATATTTCCACTTGAGATTTGAGTGTTTCCACAAATTCGTCAATTTCTTTGTCCTCCGCTTCCTCTTCTTGGTCCTTGCTGTTTGTGGGCTGAGGGACTTCTTGCTGAAAATTAAACCATATTTGGAGGCCCAATTTTTATGGGAATTGTTGTGTTGCACGGGTCATAAAATAAGCATCAGCTATTTTACTGGTGGGATATTGTAAGTGTGCGCGGGTCATAAAACAATCAGCTGCAATTAGTCTAGTGGGAGGCTTCAGCCATGGCTAGTTACCACCCTACCGTCAAAGACGTGCCGCCAAGCGATTTAGCGGTCCGACACGCTGACGTGTTGGTGAAATCGATTAGGGGGTATGGGTTGAATCTACACTGCCATACCCGTTCCAAGTTAGCCCGCTACCATCTTAGACTGCATCGTCACTTACCCATCAGGTGAGACCGCAATCGAGGACTATCTTGTCAACGAAAAAAAAAACAAGCTATATCGCTGTTGGATACTGTGAGTGTCCAACAGTGATGTAGCTTTTCTTTACAGGCGTCATAACACAAACTTCAGCTATATCGCTGACTAGCTGTTGCTGGCGACTTCGTCCGCGTCAATTTCTGTTATTATGATCGCGATTAAGAAGTTTTTAAAAGATTATATGTTAAATACAGATAATTTTCCCCGTTTTTTGCAACATTTTTCACTGATGCTTCGCTCCTATTGGTCGCAGCGTGATGTTATATAGCCTAAAGCCTTCCTCGATAAATGGACTATGCAACACAAAAAGAACTTTTCAATTCGAACCAGTAGTTCCTGAGATTAGCGCGTTCAAACAAACAAACTCTTCAGCTTTATAATATTAGTATAGATAGGGCATTATAAGTGTGCGCAGATCATAACACAAACCTCGGCTATGTCGCTAGTGGCGTGCGACGACGGCGCGGTGGGCGCGTTGGCCGTGTCGCGCGACAGTCGCTGCTCCCAGTAGTTCCTGTCCAAGTACCGCGACAGCTCTGAGTTGGTCGTCGTGCTGTGCTCCGGAGACGCGCTCACTGATGACGGGGTCGGGGATACTGTTATGGAAAACAACTGTTATTTTAACACATAACAGTAACAACTGTTACTGTTATGTGTTAAAATGTTATATCCTCACTAATATTACTAATGCGAATGTGTGCTTGTTTGTTGGATTGTCCTTCAATCACGCCGCAACAAAGCAAAAGATCGACGTTTCATCAACACTCAGGTTCTTAACTATGCCGATGTATAAAATCACGTCGATCCGTAGCTCTGTTGCAGCGTGATTAAAGGACCAACAAACAAATACACTTTTGCATTAGAATAGAATAATTTTTATACAAATAAACTTTTACAAAGTACTTTCGAATCGTCAAATGAATCTCCCACTGGTTCGGAATGCCGTTCCATTTATAATATTAGTTAGATAGTAAGATATTGTAAGTAGTAAGAAGTAAAATACTACTATACAACTGGATATATTATCTACATATAAAGGTAGGTACTATATTACAAATCGCGCGACGAGCGCCAGCTGTGCTTAGCCCATCCCTTATGCCTTTCTGCAAGAAACCACTTGTTTATCTTTAATGACAGCTAAGGAGAAATAGCTGATTATACTTACTAGTAAGAGAACTAAATTCACCGGCATAGCTCACCAAGTTGCGAAACTGAAATGGAAATGGGCGGGACACATAGTTCGAAGAACTGATAGTCGATGGATTCCAAGGTGCTGGAGTGGCGACCCCGCACCGAGAAGCGCAGTGTTGGCAGACCCCCACTAGATGGACCGACGACATCAAACGATTCGCACGGAACCGCTACATTCAAACGGCTCAACACCGAGACCTGTGGAAGTCCATGCAAGAGACCTATGCCCAGCAGTGGACGTCTATCGGTTGATAAAGGAGAAGATACTTACTAGTAGGGTGCAAACTGGTGTCAGGCGCAATATAGGAGCGCGTTTTGCGTTCTTTCTCTTTGTGCTCGGCCTCAGACTGGCTGAGCGCGAGGGCGAGTTGCAATTCCTCCTCCTCTTGAAGTTCCTCCGCGGTTTTGCCTGGCCGTTTCTGAAATAAACTCTCTTATAAGATCACAATCACACATGTAAGTTTTTTACGTAAGTAACTTACTTAACTAACATTAGCAAATCATTACCTACGCAATTTACAAGACTGCCGTCCTATAGCCATATTACAAACGTGTCGTATCTATTATCTTTCCATGATCGCTAACGCTTTAGCAGAGGCTCCCGGGGATCTCTTTTTTATAGCACGTCCTATTAAAATTACATATGTATATTGCAAGTACGCATTATAATGTGAAATGCAACTACGGAACCCTACACTGCGCGTGGCTTGACACGCGATTGGCCATTTATAGTAATAATAATTAACGACTGTCGGTAAAAGTAATAAAACATACAAGCAACGAGCTGAGAACCCCTGTAGCGAAATAAATTTTTTTTCAATATGTAATGCATTTTTCTTTTATTGAGGAAATTAGTTAATTCTGTAATCAATTTATAATATAACTAGCTGAAGCCCGCGATTTCGCGCGGATAACATTCTTAATTTACCAAGATAAAATATTGTCTTTGTGCAATTGTGATGTATTGGCTACAAGTTACTACATTGTGAAGTTTCATCATAATCCGTCCAAACTTCACAAACACAAAACGTTACAAACTATCACATCACACACATCACATCACACTAATATTATAAAGGCGAAAGTTTGAATGTGTGTACGTTTGTTACTTCTTCACACAACAACGAATGAACCGATTTGGCCAAAATTTGGAATGGAAATAGCTCATAACCAAGATTAATATATAGACTACATTTCATCCTGGAAAACTAAAATTCTCGCAGGAATCAAAAATTTTAATCCATGCGGATGAAGTCACAGACATCTGATTTAAATATTATCTACTCATGAAAGTTCAGGTATAATGTAGGGTGAAAAATAAAACAATCCAAATTGTAATATTAATGTATTACATTGAAAGCAAATTATATACTATAAAAATAAAAATGAAATGAAGTCATAATTGTTTAAATTTTTTTTACAAACTGATTGTCAACTATTTATTTCTTTTGAGTCTCCTAACAAAACTGGGTGTTTCAGGGATTGTAACAGGAATGCTAGGCTTTTCTGGAAGGTTTGGAACCAGTGAAGGAACAGGTTTTGCATGGTGTACTAATTTTGCCCTCATTTCAAGCAGGGCTCTTTCTTCAGCCTCTTGCTGCTCTTTTTCTCTTTGCTGCATAATTTTTTTATTCTCTTCTTCTTTCTCCTTCAGCAGTTTGTCAAATTGTTCTCTTTCTACCGCTCTTTTCTCCGTTGCCAAGTCAAAAGGCTTTAACTTTGAGAATTGAGTTGATTGAAGGACTGGCTTGAAGGGTTTCTTATACAGCACTGTAGGTGGTTTTGCCTCAAACTTGTTACAATTTTCTTTGTTCTCTGATGAAGTAGAAGATGCAGCACTAGCACCGGTTACACACTGCATTCTCTTTTTAACTCCAGTAGGCAAAGGCTGGGCCTTAAACTGTGAGGCGAGCTTGCGTTCTTCTTCCAATTGTTGTTTAATCCTTTCCTCATGCTTACGTTTCAATTCCTCATCTCTCTTTTCAAATGAAAATGGCACTGGTTTGACAGGACCATGATGTACAGCCTTCTCTGTTTTAACATGTTGATTTTCATTTTTTTTCATGTTATTCTTTACATGGTCAACAGACATTGCTCTTTTATAATGGAATTTAGGGCTTACCGCCTTAGTCACTGGTACTAGTGGCTTCACTGGGACAATGCTTGGCTTCTCGAGAATGTGTTTAGGTGCTGGGCGAGCTTTAAAATTACTGACCGGTTCAGGAGATGCGGGTGGCTTTTTATGGATTTCTGTTAATTTAAATGGCTCAGGCTTTGTAATAGGTTTTCTTTGTACCTCAGGTAAATTTTTGGGTCCTTCGATGACAGATTTAGGAATAGGATTTGCTTTGATTTGATACTTTCTGATTTCTTCTAATTCTAGTTCTTCTTTCTCTTTTTGAGATAAAACATGAAGTGGACGGGCACGATCCTTACATCTCAGCAGGGGCGACTGAGGACGAGTGGGGCCATTTCGGGCGGGTGGTCCTTGTCCAATATGCAGTCTCGGTTTGCTGGTATGAAAGCGGTCAGGCGTATCCCTCTGAAAGCGATAGATTTGCTCGGCCATGGACACAAACTTAGTTTTAGACAGCTCTTGCACACATGATTGTTTTCTGTGTCTACTGTAATTGATGTCTTTGTTATCGTCATTAAATTTCAAATCTTCGAATTCTTGCTTTATCATAGCCATATCGCTCATTGACAAAGATTTTCTCATATTGCAGTTAACATTATCAAAGTAGTAATTGTTGAATTCACCAAAACCTTCGTCGTCAGTTGGAGTGGTTGGCTCATCTTTTATTTTAAAAGATCTGTTCGGTGTGTATGCCATTTCACCTCGAAAATCAGTTATATGCTTTCTAGACATTTTTTCCGTAACACGTTCTAATTGTAGAACACAATAAAACTAGTAAAACTGGATGACCTTAAATGCTTTTTAAAAATTCTCAAATGAATCGGAGTTCGCACCGTTATTTCGAAACATTCAACAACTTTTCAAACCGAAACTGTCAGTTCAAAGTTCAAAGACTAAAGACAAAGTTGTCAGTTTGTCTCTGTCGTAGAATAAATCCAATGTTGCCAATATGAGAATAGTACAAACCAAAGCTAAAAACTAGGGAGCTATCTTGTTGCCAACTACCTAATATCCACAGAGTATAAAATTACTGTTTTTGTTCATAACCTAAAAATTAAAACGTCACTTTGACAACTAAACTAAAATATCCAGTGGCGATTTGGAAATATAAACAAAAGTTATTAGTTTTTACTAATTAATATTAACGCGATGGCACAAGCACTGCCAAATCCAAATACATTATTACCACTTGAGCTTGTAGACAAATGTATCGGATCGCGCATACACATAATCATGAAGAACGACAAAGAAATGGTAGGAACGCTACAAGGCTTCGACGATTTCGTGAATATGTTGTTAGACGATGTGACAGAATATGAATCAACGCCTGAAGGGAGAAAAATAACGAAGCTAGATCAAATATTATTGAACGGAAATAATATAGCCATGTTGGTGCCTGGAGGGGAAATGCCGGGAGATTCGTACGACGGACATTGATTTAAGTACAAGCAAATAAAATTAACTTTAAGGCTTCTTAGTTCTTTTCTTGTTTTATTCACCTAATTACTTGCCTACATTACTGATTTCTAAAGTAAAGTCTCGTACATAATTTGGTCATCTCTTTAAAGGCAAGGTGTTACATTAAAAATACTGACCGAAAATTCACCAAAAAAGCACATTTTATTCAAGTTATCGTTAATAGTCTCATAGAGAAGAATCACATAATACCGTCCCTACTAATATTATATACTAGTGATTATATACTAGTTTTCAAAAACTGCAGTCACTCTCCCTTCCAGTATGATAACTGCCATACCTCTTCCAAGTCCACCAATTATGAACTTAGAGATAGTTATCATGTGAAAATATTTTACAAAATGTCAATGGACCATAAAAAAAGGTGAAAAACGGAGCAGATGCTTCTCATCTGCATAAAATACATAATGTACCTACACTATTTTGATTAATACCAGTTGACCTAAATTTTGCTTATTCTATAAAAATTATTCTGAAAAACCATTTAAAGTTTTATAAAAATAGGTTCAGCCATTCGTAAATTCTAGACAAATAGATTTTTTAAGGGTGTGTTTGGGTGATATACTATCCAGGTAATAATTATAATTATCATAATAAGGGTCAATTAATAAGACATCAAAGACAGACACTTCTATAGAGGACCACTGCTGGACAAGTCTCTTGAAAAGATTACCATAGAATATGATCTTGTGGTGCCTGTATCCATCTGTGGTGTGGTAGTGGTAGCAGATCCAATACTATCCCTTCTATATAAATAAAACCTATTTTCAAAAAAAAAAAAAAAATTATTGTATAAGTGTGACAATCGCCTCTGATTGGTTGGTACTGTCTTGCTATTCGTATAAATGCATTGACGCAGCAAGAACTCCATAAATTCAGCCAATCTGAGGTGGGTGCAATCATCACACATATGGAATTGTTTTTTTGCTGCTTTTTGCTTAAGCTGGTGAAAACACAATAGCAAACAAATACATAATTATCCCTTTCTATCTCGCTGTTTTTATGGTATTGGTATTAATTAATACATAAATATCATAATTTACCTGTGGCTGAGCTGCAGGCCCATAGTCATTTGAGGTGTCAACGATTTCCAACTTTGCAGTAGAAGATGGTGGACGGCTTACTTTGTCAAAACAGGCGTCACAGACGCGGACCTAAGCAAATCATGAAGTAACTATATAAACACTACTTTTAATACATATAAAAATTTGCAGAGCGAGCGGGATTCGAACCCGCGTCACCACGATCTTGGCTTAACTACCTACCGATCTACGCCAAAATTAGTTATATATAATTATATATTTCGAACTTCTGCTGGCTCTGCAATTTTGACTATGTATTTAAAATTTTACCATTACAAGTGCAAAGTAATACTTGAACAGAGTTGGTTTATTATAATTCAGCACATGAGTCTTTGATTAATAATGTATTAAGGTTTTATGAAGTGTTCGTTATTATTTCATTGTTCATCATTATTCATTGAAAACATATCAAATATTTTTTTGAAAACTTGAGCATCAAGATATTAACATTCAGGAAGGCTGCAGTTTTTATATTCTCCTCTCCCCTCCAAATATGTATTAAAATAATGCATACTATATATGTATAGTTTGATATGATATTTCTATCTTGATATTATTTTGTGCTATAATATAAAAATAGAGAAATATGCTTACTTCTTTCTCAATACCAAATTTAGGCAATGTGGATGTCTTTGAACTGCACTGTTGACAGAAGACTTGACCGCAAGCACGGCAGTGGTGTTTACGCACCATCAATGAGAATGCTACTCTGCATCTAAAAACATACATTAGGGTCTAGAGACTAAACAAACAAACTGCATTTGGACTGTGAAATTGCTGTTTGGATTTAACAATTTTATAGAGGAAAATTGAAACTTTGTAACAAAAATCAATATTTCAGAAATTACACCATAGTGTTTCAGACAAGCAATTGCATTTTGGATTCCAAGCTGACTGCAGTTCCTTCGCTGTTGATATTGCCAACTAGCTATGCGCTATGTTGTACCACTGCATGACAAGTGTACACTGTACAATTGGTCGTCAGTTGCAATACGGCTATGCCGATAATATAGAACTGCATCCAAAGTGCAATTTGGTAGTCCAAATAAGTTCGTTTGACAGAAGCAGGTGTTAGTTTGCGGAAATGCACTAAAAATTTCTCTTCTGCAACTAGAGACGCCGCCACGCGTTGCGGTACCTCAAACAGAGTGTGTCATAGCCCATATCACAAATTCTTTCCATAAGAAGCCTCACAGAGACTCCACAATGTGTTGCAGTACTTTGAACAATGTGTGCCCTACCGCGGATTTTCTTATAAAGTGCCTCGCAGCCACACCGCACCATTCAGCACCACTTTCAGTGAACAGTAAATCCTTTACTATTATAAATGCGAAAGTATGTTTGTGTCTTGGTTTGTCCTTCAATCTCGCTGCAACAGAGCTAGGAATCGACGTGATTTTTTTTTTGCATGGGTATAGTTGAGGAGCAGGCTTTCAATTTTTATCTTGGAAAAAATCAAAGAGTCCCCACGGAATTTTGAAACTTAATTCACGCGAACGAAGTCGCGGGCATCAGCTAGTCTAAATTAAATAAAACCAACCTGTGACAAACTTCTCCATTTGCCCACTCGGGGGCTGTGTCTGCGGAAAACATGGCGTCGGATTCCTTCAACGGCGGAAATTTGTGGCCTTCAGCCTTCAAAATATTAACTGTGTCCTGGCAACAACATGAAGACAATGTGAACACAATGTATCATTCACAATATAACAATTTTCCGATCACTTTTCTTAATATTTATAAAAATTAAAAGAAAATAGAATAATAAATATTTTTATTAATAATAATGGAAAGCACATCCTTTCAGTAAAAAATTTAAAAACAATGATTTATAGACGCTTTGTTGTATCGCATATGACTCATGATGACTGATAAAGATAATTTAGATACAGGTATGTAGACCGTAAGGTTTAGCGTCATATATTATTATTTATTGTTAGCGAATAACCGCAAGTCATATATTTACCTACTAAGATGACGCGAACTAAAAGCAATAATGAAAAATATAAACGTCCATACAAATACCTAGATACATAAATAGAATACCTACTTTTTATTTGTATACCAGATTTATACAAATAGAATTAGGATACAATACGCGTCTAATCGCTTTGTACCGATACTTTCAAGGCAACCTTAGAATCAGAAAAAAACATGAAGAAAAATTTTACTGCAGAACAGACTTGACATCAGAATTTGGTCGAGGTAACTTGCAAGTATTACAGGATAGTTAAAACAATGGGTCCTATGGGAATATGATATCCACGTGGACGAAGTCGCGGATAAAATTTAGTAACTTTTTATTTATAACAAAACATTACCTCTTGCATAAGTTCAGTATCCTGTATAAACTAAATATAACACAAAATCTCTTCTCATTTGTAACTAATTGGTTTATAGGTGTACAGTAGAATGGGGGCATTGACATCACTTTATAATCACACTTTTATCATAGTGTATAAATAAACGACACTAAGGGCAAATAATAGACATTTTATCAATGTTGTTGCAACTCAACTTTATAAGGTAACATTAACAGACATTGGTATGACCTGTTCTATGCTTAATTAGATTAAACTGAAATCAATAACATAATATGATACTACAATTACTTAATAACTGGTGAAGATAGGTATTATTTATCTTGTAATATCCTTACTAATATTGTAAATGCGAAAGTGTTTGTTTGTTGGTTAGTCTTTCAATCACACAGCAAAAGCGACGGATCGACGTGATTTTTCGCATGGGTATACTTGAGGGCTTAGAGGGTGACATAGGCTTCCTTTTATTTTGGAAAAAATAAAAGGTATAAGGTTCCCTCTGGATTTCTCCAGAAAAATCTAACTCCATGCGGACGAAGCATAGCTATTTTACGTAAATTGTTTTGCTGATTCATTACCACAGAATTGACTTTAAAGCAGCTCAGATAGACAAAATCAATAACAAACCTGAACAGCTCTGTATTTGGGTGTATTTCGAAAGGCAAATGCCCATGCTTGTATCAAATCCAGAATCTTGGTGCGCAGATTTTCATGCTGTGTTGTCTTGACTAAATCACGCAGCATCTCACAGAAAACCTTTGAAGCCACTTCATCGTGAACACCAGAGCCTAAAACATAAATACATATATACATATTTCAAGTGAATGTAATGACATTTCAATTATTATCAATCTAGTTCTAAACTAGTAAGAATCGGTCAATCAGAATCAGAGTATTAATAAGAACTTAGAGTGTAGACTGATTGACTACATTTAGAGTCCAATAAAACTGCAGTTTTATTGGAGTTCACATAACGGCATTGCAACCACAGAAATATATAACAAGATAGAACGAAAAAGTGGGTGGGGCAAGAGTGCTAAAAATTGGCAGCAAAAGTCAACAGCTTTCAAATAAAATAAATCCTGTGAAAATGCTATATTGTACCATATTAGAAACTAGATTATTCCCGCGACTTCATTCGCGTGGATTAAGGTTTTTTATTCCCGCGGGAACTCTCTTATTTCCTGGGATAAAAGGTAGCCTATATGCTATTCCAGACTATGATCTATCTCCGTGTCCAATTCAATCCAAATCGGTTAAGTTGTTGCGATGTAATTGAGTAACAAACATACAAACTTTCGCATTAATTATGCTTTTCGCATATTAATATTAACATGATAGATAGGATAAAGCTTCAAAGTTAAACTCAAAAAAGGATAGGCATTTCTTTTCACAGGGGAGTGTCTTTTCAACAAAAACAATATTTTGCAACTGCAAAACGGCATCTTTTTGGCCAGGAATAGGCCAAAAACATGCCGTTATACATAATATTACAAACATTAGTAAAGCAGCATGCTTTATGTGAAAACTGTATAGTAGGCAGTTAGCTGGCAGACAATAAACTACAATAAATTGCATCCTATGTAATACTGGGTATGCAAAATAGAAGACACACACAGTATGACATCATTTTCGGAATGCTCCACTCACTCTCATTAATCATTACTATAATAATAAATAATTTTTCATTTTTTTTTTCAATTTTAAAATTACATGTCTTGATTATAAATTCTTCCACATGTATTTTTTATTTTTAACAGAAAATATTTTATATATTATTATATAGCTAAAAGTCAAAATTAATGAACATTTTCCATTGCAATTTTGCAGCCTGCTTTATTGGTCTATCTCTCTGGTCACTTAGAGTATGTAAGCCTCAATGCAATATTTGCATTGCAGCTACATTGATATACATAAAAAATCAGCCCCAGCCCTAGTAAATATATATGAAATATGATTATCCTGTGTCAATAAACCATCAAGATACATTAACTAATTACATAAATCTGTACTTTGTATCTGTATTTATGATTTCATACAAAGCATCTATTTATAACTCTATTTTTAACTAATGCTCTTTATATATTGTACATTTATGTTATGAATATGTAACTTAATGGTGTAATAATTACAAAAATAGCTGGTTAGCATACTTATAATGGAACCAAAACTAATCTTACCCTATGAACAATTCTACCCAAATATTTTGTTCCTGTTCATTCATTCATCAATCAATCACCACACTACTGGATACAGATCTCCTCTAAAACAAGATGGGTATAGGCCACGCTGGCTAAACACAGATTGGCAGACTTTATACAACTTTGAGTACATAATGAAGAAGGAAAATATTGCGACGAAAGCCCTTATGCTTCAGCATACAGGCTTTTGTCACAATATTTTCCTTCAACATAAAAGCAAGTGATATTTAATTGCCATTGTAAAGTGGTCATTGCATATTTTATGAGTTTTGATTGCTGAACGACTAACAAAACCTATAAAATAATACAAAGCAAGCAAAGAGGAAATAATACAATAACTGAATAGACCATTGAGAGCCAATTTCTTAACCTTATCAAAGCACAAAAAATGAATCATGAATTTTCTTATTGTATTTAAATTAACTGCAAGCAACTGTGTTACTGTTGTAGGTAATTACTATAAGAACATACCACAGTTTTTAACAATACTCTCTAGAACTAGAAGAGCAAACATAGCCTGGTGAGGATTCTGAGAGTAAAGCTTCTTTTTCACTGCTGCTACTGCATATTTTGGTCTAAAAATATAACAGCTTATTAAGAAAATGAATATGACATTGAAATTATCATTATGAAGGCATATCAAAACATTAGAGATCAGTGACAAAATAGTAGGTACTCACGAACAATCATTTTGTCTAATTAAATCACAAATTTGTAGGATAGAGGGCCAATCAGGGTCTAGGCGTAGATTACTTGTCGCTTTATCTAGAAAAAAATGGAAAATATTTCATAATAACAAATGGGATTACAAAGTTAACTGCTTACAAAAAATGGATCTGTAACGCAAAATAATCAAGATTTTGCTCTCACATCACAGCAAAACAAAAAAGAAAGTGATGTAAATTAGCAAAATAATCGTCGAATAACTTTTCATGAAGATAACACAAGGAAAAACACAATTTGTATTTAGCTGATTTCATTCTTTTTTAACTTCAAAGATAGTAATTACTTACCTAGTAATTTGTCAAAATTGTTAGCTCGAAACATTTTTAATTAGATATATTAGGAATTACAGCAAACAAACTTTATTAAACAAAAATCAAGATGATTTTGTCAATTTTTGTGATTCTTCTTCGATGTAAAATTGACAGCTCACTTTCTTTTGTCAATTTTGGTTTAATTTTAAAGGTTGGTCAAATTGCACAGACCACAGACTGCCACAGAAAGCATAGATTCGTTGGAGAATTGTCTAAAACCTAAATATTACTGTGGCATTGTGACAAGCATTATGAGTTGCGACGAGTGACGACTGCAATCACCTGCTGATTGGATGATCCTCTATCCTCTATCACTAGGTACAATAAAAATGCATTGTTATAAGTATATGTACCAATAAAAATGCATTGTTATAAGTATTACTAGTCTTTGATTACACCAAGGATCTTATCTAAGCCAAGGACACTATAAATTCAGCCCAATTCAGCCACACAATTTTATCGATGCAGCGTTTTCGCAATTCAACTGCGACCATTCGATTCAGGAACAAACACTGACCTATTTTGTTCTATGATTAACACTGGACTTGCTACTGAGATTTCTTTTTGAACCTACCTAGGTACTTGATTGACGTAATTTTGGCGCTGCTGTAGGACTAAGTGCATATATATATTTTAATTTATGATTTCATTATTGTAGTTGTATGATATCATAGTTTAAGTCTTATACAGGTCGGTGCGCCATTTGCAATATTGTTAGTTCCCAAGCTGACATTCCCAAGACACTTGTATGCCAAATGTGGTGCTTCAAATTGATCCTTATTTTATGCTCTCATTTGTAAAGGGTCAGCAAAGTACAAACAGTAAATTAAATCACACATGTATGAAAATATTTAAAGCTGTTCTATTTAATATAATTGATATATTTTTATCTGATAAGTCTGTAGCATCGCTACCTTCCTATCTGTATCTACTATTAATTGTTACACGTATACATATAAGAATCATTTCTTATCAATTTATTTATCTTCCAGTAGATAAAAATATTACAAGTGCAAATTCACTTAAGTAGACTCAGAGACCTCGCTTCGCTCGGTCAATTAAAAGTAATTTAAAGGAATGAAAACGAATATCTTGGTGCAAAATTATTCCATACAGACAGTGCAATGAATATACACAATTTCTTTATACAGCATTTTAATGAATCCAATAGAAAGTTAACAAAGTTAGATAAAGATATGAAAACATTTAATCGAGAGTTAACTAAAATAAAAATAAAGTTGTCTACCCTTGAAATACAAATATCTGCCATGAGAATAATGTACAAGGATATCATGGAACTAAGGAAATTATTGATTATAATTCACCCGCATTTGAAACCTATAATAACATCCTAACGTAATCCTCATAAGTGGTAAGTTTTTTTTAGTATTCATTAATCAACATTGGATACTTAAAAGTTTAATATTTATGTATACTTAATTTGTATAGGGGCGTATGGCATCAAGATTCAATTTTTTTGAAGATACTGGCACAGTTTGTTGAACTTAACTCATACCATACTCATACATTTAATGCTCATACTCCTCGCCCTTCCAAATAAGCGGAAAGCTTGTGCTAGGAGTACGTACTGGGTATGAAAATAGTGGAACGGATGGGGATCGAACCTGCGATATTTCAGTTTTAGTTCGCAGTCCGCACCTATACGCTATTGAAGCAATCAATTCAACTTTTACCGCCATCTAGTGATGGATAGACAAAAATAATGTTTTACTGTTAATTATTAAACGATAGATGGCGATGGCTTACTTTTACATGGGGCATTTAATTATAATTCATAATTATTATTTCGATATTAATATTATTAAATTATAGAAACGACAGGTGAGTTGCAACCGACAGAGCTTCTAATTTATATTAAAAGATCTTTAGGTATAAGTGTCAGGTAAAATTCTGATGGTTAGAAAATGTATGTAAAAAAGTGAAGTGAAATAATTACTTACTAGCTTTTATCTTTAATGAACAGCCTAGAAAATTCAGTAAGGTCACATTTAGCCGAGGTGCGATTACTTTAAAAAATATCAAATATTTACGTATTTAGATAGTTGCATACTTACGATTGAAAATTGAAATTTGTTTAATGAAAACAAAGCACGAACACGATTGGTATAACTAACGTTGTCAGGCGTTCGGAAATTTAATTCAACTCTCCAAACTTAATTCTGGCAATCGTTGTACGTAATTTTCAAAATCCATCCTCATAGTAGTAAATGCCCTTAGGTATATGCCGTAATACGTTTTTATTCAAATAAACTTTTATCAAGTACTTTTGAATAGTTAAGTGTATCTAGCACTGGATCGGAATGCCACGGCCGTTAAGTTTATAGGCGGCACAATATAGGTGTAGAGCTTCTAGTCGGAAAAAATTAATGAGTTACGGGTAGCAGAGCGTCAAATAGATTTTTTCATTTCCAGCAATAGACCCTCGGCCGGGATGCACCTGAGGTCGCCCGGAAAGAACATCGGCCGTGACACTCGGCAGTCGTGACAGTGGAAAGAGCAATGCTGGGGACCGTAATTTGATAATCGCGTTGCTCTTGGTCGAGCACGGTAATCCATCGTTGACAGTTGACATGTAGAGGACGTAATTGGTGCTCTGTGATTTGTTAGGGAATCTACACACCCACATACAGTACGCGACAACCCACGTACAATGCAACACAGGAGAGGAGGCGACGTGTGCGGCACTACGAACCGCCTGTGTCCCCGCATGCGTCGAGTACCAGTCTGCCAGATTTACCGCAGATTGATTGCTGAAGTATAATCACCTTCGATTGGATGAATTTATGTAACTTTTGCTGCACACAGAAGTCGGCACACAACAGCGGGCGAATATTTTGAAAAACAAAAATCAGCGGTCGAAATTTGAAATAAGCGCCAGGTGTTTCAAGAAAAGGTTTCGCTCACGTTAATTTCAATTTTTCAAATCCCTATTTTACGTCCTTAGGAGGTTACAAATATCTTTTCGTAACGGATCCAAATTTTATATATCTGTATGCCAAATTTTAGCCACTATGTCCGTCCAGTAGTTTTAGCTGTTTGTTGATAGATCAGTCAGTTAGTCAATCAGTCAGTCAGTCACCTTTTCCTTTTATATGTAGGTATAATAAGTATAATAATAATATTTAGAAGATAACGCCCAGCGTACTTTTATATTGTAGAACTGTTACGCTGACTGTTTAGTAAAATAAGTAATTTAATAGTTACGTATGTTTATTTTTTAGTATAAATTTTTAAGTTAATTAATTTATTATTTATATATTAGTACTAGCTTTTGCTTGCGGCTTTGCTCACGTTAAGTTCGATTTTTCAAACCCCTATTTTACCCCCTTAGGGGTTGGATTTTCAAAAATCCTTCCTTAGTGTGCGCCTACGTCATAAAAGGAACCAACTGTAAAAATTTCGAGTTTCTAACTTCAGTAGTTTAGGCTGTGCGTTGATATCTCAGTCAGTCAGCCAGGACTTTGAATTTTATATATATAAGTATAGATAAATTTTTAAGATTCATCCTTAGATGAGTCTTAAAAATTTATACCATTTCAGCACCAAATGGCACAACCAATCTTGTTAGCTTGCTTCTCGCTAAAAGACATAGGTTTTAAAGAAAATCAAAACTATCTAAACTTAACTATCTCACCGATAAGTATTGGTAAGATATCTTATACAAACCTAAATTCCTCGTGAACCAGTTTTAAAAACATACATTCCATGGATACTGTACTAATTGTATAATTATATTTTATAGTTTTTTTTATTCTTACATTTTTGTACTAGTTTTATTTTTATCAGTAAGTACTTTTAATATATTTACACAGATGTAAGTAGGTAAAGTGACCTTTGCATTCGTTTCATTCACAACCTTCCTCGTGTTGTCTGTTTTACATTCTTCGATCTCACCTCTTGGTAGCTTTACAATGGCTCACTTGCCTTGACCGTCAACACGTCCGCCTCGTTTCAAAATTTACTCATCTCTTATGCCAAAAGTCGCTTGTGTAAGTATTGATAGCCTCTGACTTGAAAATCAAGTAATAAAGTTACATAATCTCAATGCCTTTCCCTTTGACTTTCAACATGATATTCAGCCATTTTTATCAGTTTATCTATCACTAGTGTAATAAAATTACAAGTAAAAGTTTTTCCTTGCCTTATATACCCTTATATTCCAACTTAATTAATGAATTGACAAAATTGCATTTACCTTAAAATTCGTTAACTATTTAAAGTGTGTGCTTAGACTCTAAAAAAATCAATCAAACACGTCTTCAGTACTTGTGTTTAATTGGCAAACAAAGATGCAAAATATTTGCTTAAGGTTAAGTTAAGGCTATAGGATTTTTTGTGTAGTCTGTCTTTTTAAGCAATATTTTTATTCTCTTTATATTTTTCAAATCGCTTCAATTTAAATACATACGAGGTACCAATTAAATAGTAAGTAAGTATATCTATTGATCAAAAAATATCATCTAGGTATTTTTTTGTTTACTAAATAACGAAAGGGCGTGAGGACGTTGTATGATAGTTTTTTTTTCTGATTATGCAGAATATATCAATTGATATATGTAGATACCTATTCTTGGTAATATGACAAATGTGAACGCGTTTGTTTTTTGGTTTGTCCTTAAATTACTCTGCAACAAAGCTACGAATGGATGTGATTTTTTTTGCATGGGTATAGCTGAGGACTCTATGCATTTGTAGTCCCGTGACTTCAAATGCATGCACGCAACAAACCTTTTTTTGCTACTCTTTACTACTTAGCTCTTGTCCGTACGAAAACTAGTAGCAAAATAAGTTTGTAGTTCCTGGTTTATCCTTCACCTTCGTAACGTAGCGCCTTCCTTACGTATATCGTTTTTTAACGACTGCTATTTTTCTTGTCGCAAAATTGCAATTTTAGCCAAAAAAATCGCTCGTGTGCTTGTCTATTTACCAATGTTCCTCGGTCTTGACTGTTGATAGCCAAACAAAGGTTTATCTAAGTGTCGCCTTGGCCGCCAACATCCTGTCCGTTTGTTCGGTAATTCCCACTTAGTTCCTCGCAAATGCAATTTCAGCTTAAAAAAGGACTAGAATGGTTTGATCGTCATAAAAAATGATATTTGATGGCAAAGGTTTTGTTTTTTTAATTATATCACTTTTAAGATTAATTAGGTATCTATCACATTATTTGTTACTCGTATAGTATATTTATTACCTATAGACTTGAAAATTGCTAATGATTAAAAACGAAAACCGCAAGACATCGCACGAATCTGCACCGATACGTGGTCGAAATTCCACGATGCCGCACTAAGCGCTTCGCTTCCTCGTTCCTAATACGCACCGCAAAAATTTGGAATGCCCTTCCGGCTTCCGTTTTTCCAACTAACTTTAATGTGGGTGTCTTTAAATCAAGAGTGAATAGG
This sequence comes from Hipparchia semele, assembly GCA_933228805.2. Taxonomy (NCBI): domain Eukaryota; kingdom Metazoa; phylum Arthropoda; class Insecta; order Lepidoptera; family Nymphalidae; genus Hipparchia; species Hipparchia semele. The sequence continues at coordinate 5,497,676 of OW121721.1, read as the reverse complement.
CATCTTCTAGGCAAGCGCGTATCATCTTAGGCTGCATCTTCACTTACCATCAGGTGAGATCGCAGTCAAGCGCTAGTCTATATATTTAAAAAAAAAAAAATCGAAAAAAAAAGTTTCGTTTATTCATACCTTTCTAGCTAGGCTCTTCTAATTGAAATATGTAACTATCATAATTCAATGAAAATCCATAAATCATGCCGTAGTACCTTAATTTTCCCGCCCTGTTCCATGCTGAATCCAGATACACCTTTCCAATCAATTCTCTGGTGGATAATAATCTGATATTCGAATTGAAATTATGGTAAATATCAGCACATTTTTACACAGATTTAGTATTTGATTGTTATTCTTATTGTCAACATGTACCTATAACGGACATTTAAATCTTATCTGCAGAGGCTAACAGTGAAACACCGTCAATTGTTTCCGAGCGCGTGGCTAGTTAACAAATAAAGTCGGTTCACAATTGGCTTAGGTACCATTGCACGCCTGCCAGTCATAGCTATCCTGGCGTCCTGATCGCACGCTAGGGATTAATCCAAACCTGGAACGAAAAGGACTTTTTATCTGTGATGTGAAAGTTTACGTCCTGTTGATAACCTCAAATCATAATGTCCGACCAATATGATATGAACTTCTGATCCAAGATAAAACGAATCATGTTTATACGATGAAAGTGACATTTGTTTGTTTTGAATATGTTCGATGTTTAGTTTTTATGTCGTTTACGTGGAAAGAAGAGATGGTAAGTAATTTGGGTTTGATTTGATAAAAGGTTTTGATCATTTGGATCTATGAAATGAAGTTGTTTGTCTAAATCAGCTGTATACACAAGATCACGTGGGTGCATATCTACTGTGTAAATTAGATCATCTTATATGGTGAATGACAAGTAATTTAATGAAAAGTAGACATGATTTAGTGTCTGAACTGTAATAATTATTATAGTCTCGACTAACATCTCCATATTTGAATTGTAAATTGACTTAAGTATTTCATAAATGTACAGATTTATTATAGGTATCTATTTTCTTTTCATGACGTAAGGGAACATTATGCGAACCTCACGCATTCTATTTTCTATGAAAAACGTTTCTATGGTAGGTAGATAGGTATGTAGAAATATAATTTGCGATTGAATTACTTGGTTCAAACTTCAAACATTAACTAATTATTGCTTAAATTTTTTACTAAAATTCAAAAGTAAATAGTCACTTTTGAAAAAATTTGTTAAAAAATTTGTCAAAAATTTGTTAAAAACTTAAAAAACTAAAAAAAACAGTTTGACCTTAGATTTATTTATTGAACTCTACAAATGATTAACTTATGTCATGCGCAAGTTAAAGTCTTTCCGAATACTTAACACACAAATATTATAAAGTTTAGCATTGAACTTTATTTAACAGGAAGAGCGATGTTTGGGTACGGACTATAATATCAATATGGAGATAATTTTCTTATTTTCTCTTTTTCTTCAAGTCATTCATTTTATCATTAAATATTTTTATTCACTTTTCTCCAAAATTCGTTGATCTTAAGATTCGTTATTTTTTGTGCGCTTTTGATTATATTTTATTTTTTTAGGATCTTTATTTAGACTTAGTACCTAATACATTTACTTAAGTTTTTAAAATCTACCTTCGCACTCGCATCTCTTAAGTTTTGACAGTGACATAATTTAAATGACCCCGTAATTGAATCAACGTTGTGTACATATATTTGGTGTCAGTAGAGTCACTGTATTGTGACTCATCCGAATTTTAGATTCTTAATGATTTACACCGAGCTTAAAATATTATACCTATATTTTCTTTAATATTACCTGAACAATTACATGATTATTTTGGTATAGATATTTTCATGAGCTAAACTGTAACAGTTGCTGGATCAATGTAGATAGAGATCGCTAATACTCTAGTCTGTACTTTTATGCCCAGAATTGCACATCAAGAGGTTTAAGTTATCTTTAAACCTCCATAGACCCATAAAACACTACTTAATTTAAATTGAAACAATGTAGGAAATGAAACACACCTAAATTATGAGATCAGAGTTACGCAAACGGATATTTAAAGTTAATCTTATTAAATCAGAGTCTGAACTCAAAGCACCGGCCACTCGCAATAAATTGCTCCCCCAAAATACTAACTTCCTGCTGCGATGGTCATAGTTTTAACTGATAGTGCTTTGATTGGAGGTAGAAATGGCATGTGGGTACAGAATATTCTCATGCAGATGACTCATTGAGTAGAGTTTTGTTTTAAATGATACCAAGTATTCTCCAATATCATATAAGCCATTTTAAAACGTTTTTACGCACCCTTTCACTGTAAGGCATGTAAAAACTGGCTGAAATCAGACACTTTTAAAGGTAACAATGAGCCTATATGTTGCGGATGTCGCGTGGCAGCAAAAATAACCAACTAGTTTTTGCCGCATTGCAATGGAAATCTGCGAATGGACTGTTAATGACAGCAAATAAAGTTGGCAATCGTTTTAACGCTTATTTGTAACAAGGTAAGGTTATGTAGATTGATTGATGTTGCTCTTCTATGACACATAAATGTATATGCCATAGGTATAATAAGTAGGTGGTGTTAAAAAAACAAAGCCTACAATTCATAAAATCACAATTCCGTGTGTCATAATTTCCTGTTACAAATATGAAATTATTGTTTGCATCGTCGCGGTCAACCTGCCATAGGTAGTGAAAAAAGTCTAGCACATACTCTAAATTACTGAATTTGGTGATTAAAATTTGCGTGACAATAGTAGTCTTAAGATTGTTAAAGACGTTATTAATTACAAGTCAGACACGGCAATTTAGGCTGGCCTTCATGATAGTTCAGGTATACCTACGTTTGACAAACGTAATGATCTATGATACGTCATAGTCACACGTTTCATTGGACTAATTAACCAAAGATGAACAAAGTTAGAGTACAGTGGAGATGAATTGAAAAGAGCTACGTAGAGACAAAATTCCATTACAAACCAGGTAATTTGGTCTGATTTCTCATCATTTATTGTTATTAAAAATTTACTTTAAGTATAACTGTACAACACAGTCGAAGTCAACATAGATTTCATTGGGACACCTGAAACTGGCGATAAAATTTAAAGAATTTGAAATCTTCGAGAATTTTACAGAAATACCTAAACTAAATAAGAAGAAGGTACCTAAGACCTAGGTTCCTATAATAAATTCCAACATAAATAGAAATTAGAAACCCAGATGATCTTAGGCCATTTAATCGTAGGCAGATTTAAGCTTTTCACGAGAGCAATAAATATTATTACTTATGTCTCTTTCTCTACCCAACTTTAGTTATACAACGTATCTTATCTTTTACAAAAACGAATAAGTAAATTAAATTTTTCATTTTTGCCATAGGCAGTGTAGGTGAGGACTTCAAATTAAACGATGTAAAACCTTTCGCGACGAAATATAACAATTACAACCGTTTCACTAAACCAAGGACTCGCCTAAATCGGACGCCTAAGAACTTAAGAAACGTTTCACCAATCGTTAAGCGATGCCTAGAACGACATTAAGCGTCTCCTAAAGCTAGGGCACCGATTCGCCCGTGCGTAACGCTAGGCAGTTGCCTAAACTGACATATAAGTATATTCATTTTTCTATAAACTTTTGGTCTGTGGCCTATCAGAATGTTTGTTTTATTTCATGGAAGTAGTATGTTTTACTTAATCCTTCAATTAAATATAAGAGTTAAATCATAACCTGCGTTGTTTGTTTCAAGAAATGAGATTTTCGCATAATTCGCTACACAAAACCATTTTTTTTTAATAAAAGTAGGCATTAGGCATAGGCGTTGCCTAGTTAGACGCTGCCTTGTTCGTGGTTGGTGTAAACGGGTATTAAGTCATCTAAAAACCACTTGAGTCAGTCAAATGGAAGGAATGGAGAATTGAGAGATGCAATCATAGTCCGTAGTCTTTCTATAATAGGGGGAATAAAGTTAACCATTTTACGAGGTTTTCCGCAATATGACTGAACAATCCTAGTGGGAGGAAATAAAGGCATCCGTAGTTGTCATGGAGATCGACCACATCCTAATGAGTGCAAGGACGCAGCGTGTCAAAACGCCGGAACTAACGGGATGATAACAATTTTCAAGAAAAATTGCCTACGATAAGTGATCGCAAGGAATCATACTAAGTATTATACTAAGTATATATATACTCAGCTCAATATTAACGCATTGTCATACTGTGTTCTTTACACTGGTGTCTGTAGTTTGTACAGTCATGTCAAAGGAATTATGTACTTTACTTTTAGTTAACATCATGCTTGTGGATTAAGTTTTAAGTCGCATTTTCATTATGATTAGAAGTTAAATTATTTACCTATCAAACTTGAGAAATAATACCTAGGTACCTTCGTATCTACTTTATTTCTTAGATCCTTAGATCCATTAATAATCTCTATTGAGCATAATCGAAACATTAAGTTTGTATATTAATACTACGAGCAAGTGCAATTGCATGTTTACGTATCAATTTCTAATAAATACCCAATACAAATAAACAAGTCCCCGGTGCACTCTATACAAGGAAACATTTTATTTTATTAATAAAACTAATCAAAATCAAAGGAACATTTTAGACCCGAACCAGGTTACCTACTACCTAGGGGTCTGTAGTTTTAACATTGCCGTAAAATTATGGAGTTGTAAAGCATTTTCAAAGTACATAAATGTCACATGAATATTATTAATTTGAAGTTTAAGCTACTCAACAACAGATGGCGTTGTTTTACTTAGTCACGGATTGGAACATAATTTTCATCAACCTTTAGTTTTCAACCAACGAAAAACGAGGACGAGGTTCTCAAGTCACCGCGCGTATATTTTTTTTCTATCCCTTGAACCACTTCGTAATTAACTTTAACTAACTTAACATCAATATACTGAACCTACAAACATAGTATCATCATATTATCTATACAAATAATTAAGTAGGTATAAAATTATGTAAAAAAAATCATTTTTCTATAGAGCAATATAGATCAATCCGATCAATATAAAGCAATATCGACAGAATTAGATAGATAGATAGATAGAATTACTTATTAGTACGGAGATAATTTTTCTCCCACCAGTTTTCCTCCCAATGTTCATGTATGTATATGTATAATATTTCGGCATTTTCTGAAAACATTTTTTATTTTCAGGTGCATTCCAATGATTTCCAATAAACCAATCATCGAAACTACAAAAATGATCACTAACTATGATCAAATACAAAATCACGAACGCGTGACCTGACTAACGCAGCCTAATTCAGCACCCATACATAACTACTAGGACACAGTAAATATGAGTGTAGAAGATTCCTCCTCCTATGAAATGCAAGTGAGGAAAGATGACGGGCAAAAGGAAACAAAGACGAAACCTAGCCTTTCTGCTGGCAAGATATTCTACAAACCTGGTGTTATTGAGGAGGAAACTGACGAGACGAGTGTACTAGATAGTTCTGTTATGGAGTCCCCGATGCTGGGGGTCGCGTATGGAGGCAGCGGGTTCCTGAGGCCACCACTGCTGCAGCACACCTCCAGTCTTCATAGGATACCGACCTACTGTAGCTCTATAGGGCAAAGCACTGTGTACAGACATGACTGCAGGTACGTTACAGATAAAAGTTAAAATAATGATTAAAAAAAAAAAACATACCACTAAAAGTTGCTACAAAATAAATAGTAGAAGGAACTAAAAGTAAAATACATTAAAAAAAAAAACTGCAGAGGTACGTTTCATACTTCGATCAACAGTACTTTTTATTAATCTATTCAATATTATTATACTACTATACTATAACTACATGATGCACGCAACTTCGTCGCGTTCGGGAACTTTTTAATTTTCCGGGATAAACTTTAGTCAATTCCGGGTAGGTACCTATAAGCCACCTCTATTACAAAATTTCAGCCATATCGGTTCAACATGCGGCGTGAAGTAGTAACAAACATCCATCAATTCTAACTTTCGCATTTTATAATATTTAGTAGGATAACCACACTGGCACTGGATTGGAAAACTATAAAAACGTTCGCCTGATCGTTCTTCGGTCGTGTCGGATTTCCATCCCAATACGTACTCTTTCAAGATTGGTGTCATTGACTGTTACTAAAATTATTTGCTGATTGACCTGAAAGTTTTCATCAGACATGTTAAAGACGGATAACTGACGTCATAAATATTCGTAACGACAAACAATGGGATTAGTAGATATTCTTTATCTTCCATAAACAAATAGCTGATATGCTTTTACAGGTGACTAAGTATTTGAGTGACAAAACTACTAAATCTAAGTACATACACGCCTCTAAGGCTGTTGTGTCCGAAACTTTCTGAAACTTTCCGAAACAATTATTGGAATAATAAAGGCTTGGACAGATTCAATGTGCGCGAAGGATTAGTATCCAACGCGGCTCCTTATTTTAATACATGTATTCGGAGCCTATGCTCAGAGTAGCGGAGTATCCCTGTGCGATCAAATCAGAAATGAGGAGATCCGTATGAGAACGATGAGTTACCGACGTAGCTCATCGAGTGTCGTTTCGAAGCTGAAGTGGGAATAAGCGGGGCATGTAGTACAAAGAACTGATGGTCGTTGGGGCCCTCAAAGTGTGGCGACCTCCTACCGCGAAACGCAATGATGGATCTAGGTGGATCGAGAACATTCAACGAGTCTGTCTTCTGTTTGCCGCTCGTCTTGTCCATGTTCTTCCTGCTTTGAACTCAATTTCATGATTCATCTTCCCATATCTTGGTTTGTCGCGTCTTCCTCCTCTTATTAAATAATCATGTTTACCCAGATTTCCTTTATTGTAAATAATTACATCTTATCAAGTATCTAGCACAAAGTGAATCAAGAGGCTCAATATCTAATCGGGGCAAAGATAAATTCTTCACTTATCGAAATAGTTTAAAAAAATATTCGCACAAGACAATACATGTGCGCGATTTTCTTTACCAATAGTTATCTGATACGTTTTTTAGTATTTTTAAATTTTGTGGTACATCGGCGTTAATATTAATGAAACATTTAACATATGCTCTATAAATTAATAATGACGTTACAGAACACCTAAAGATTAACGTGCTAAAGAAGTGCTAAAGTGTTGATTAAAGTTAAAGATAAAAAAATAAATAATAAATGATTGTATTATCATGTTAATATACGAGTTACAACCTTGCGCCTTTTAAACATAATTTTGATAAAGTATACTGAAAATATATTATATTTTTTTTATGGTATTCCAAAACAGGTGGAAGTGTTCAAAGATGAGACGCAGGCGTAAATAGTTGAATGATAACGTGACATTATCATTGTTGACCAAGTGTGTGCCACTTTCGTTTAATAGTTTAGTAGTGACAAAGTGCTATCTTGATGGGTAATATAATAAAACAAAGTTAGTATTATATCAATTGATTTTATTATTAATTATATATTTTTTAATCACAAGTTTTTTTTTTAAAGATAAAAGACAGATTGCGCTAACCCTTAGTGTAGAGCATTCTTGTGCAGTACATTATCGGCTTTAGCATAGAATAGAATATTTTTTATTGCTACTATACAAGAGATGATTTTTTAATATTTATTGAATCTTATATGTAGTTAATTACTGTGTGCAAAAGCGGTCTTATCGCTTTAAGCGATCTCCTCCAGACAATCTTAAGAAGTTTAAAAGAATTTGCTGATAAATTACATAAAAGTTAAAGTACACGGCACTAATTTTCAATGAGTAGAAAGATCGACTAGGTATTGAATAATTTATTACTGTTGTGACATAGAGAATAGAGCTATGTTAGAGTTAGAGCTATGCCAGAATAGTTAATTATTCAATTATTATCATTAGTTGACCAACATTTTCCTCAACTGAGATTCAATACTCTCTTTTCCTGTAGGTATCTATGAATTATAGCATTCCTAAACATAGAGATGAAACAATTTACTTTGAAAAATGCTTTATTGTAGGGTTAGGTTTTAATTTTTAATTTATTTTAATTATTAAGTGCCTATTCCACCATACTCGAGTAACGTTTATCCGAGGCTGAGATACGCTATGACAGTTTTTGTACTTATCGAAAATTAATTTGCCAAAATGTTAACTCGATAGCGAAATTGTCACTTACAGCGATGGGGGTCCTAACTTAAAGTGTCCTAAATATTCTGTGAAAATTTTTGGCCATCTATTACTTTGAAGCTGTAGACGCCTGTAACAGACGAATAGACCGTGTAGCATTAGTAATAATTTTTTTTATTGATAGGCTTGCGCTTGACGACAATCAATGATGGAAAGCATTGATGAGGTCTAGGTTGGAGCGCGCTTGCCTAGAAAATGCCTGTTCACTCTTGTCTTGAAGGTAGTCTGATTATACGTGGCCAGAACACAGACTCTGGAAGTGCGGTCCATACCTTAGCCGTTCATTTCAGAAACGTTGAACTGAGAACTGAAGCGTTTCGTACGAGTAGGTATAATTTCAATAGTTTTCCATTTGGCACCTTTTGGATACGAACTGTAAAAAGTAACATTTTTGACTTGACCTTCGATAAAGAATACTTTAAGTGTCGTTTGGCGGATTAAAGCACCTATAAAAGTTCACAACCACTATCCACATAATCCGTCGCTATTAATGTTAATCTCGTGTTAATTTCACGTTAACAACGTCACTATCAAGGTCTGCACGTAGGTTGGAAGACGGTCGAACTAGGGGATAAAGTTAATCTGCCAAATCCACGAAAATCGGTAAACATACATACACGTCTAGATAACATAGTGATTAATCACGTCATAAGATCTTTCCACTGAGAAGAAATTGTGTTTAAATATCTTAAGTAATATAACATTATCTTATTAATAGTAGATAAAATAATCTTTAAAGTGCCTAATAAAATTAGCTAATACCTACAATACTTTACTAATATTATTTATCTTCCAATCTTTGAATTAAATGAAATGCACAGAAATTGGATGCGCGTATCCGTACAAAATAAAATTTAAAAAAGCATGTACCTACTGCAGCACCTTCTCATTACATAACATCAAAAATATTAAACTGCTATCGTTAGCCCGCGACCTCGTCCATGTAGAGTTAGGTAAAAATCTTTTTTTTTCCGGCATAAAAGTTAACCCTAATTAAAATCGCGTTGATCCATTGCTCCGTTGCTGCGTGATTAAAAGATATACCAACAAACAAACACACTTTTGCATTTAATATTAGTAAGGATGGTCCCTACTTGTCCCTACAAAAGGAATTTCGAAACTAAAAAATATTCAACGCAGACGCAAGGCGTGGGAATCCACTAATAGCTACAGATTTTCTTACTATTATTGTAAATGCGAAAGTATGTTTGTTTGGCAATCCCGCCGCAACAGAGTACGGATTAAAGTAATTTTTTGTATGGTTATAGTTGGGGATCTGAGAGTGACATAGGCTACTTTTTATCCCAACAAATCAGAGTTCCCGCGCTAGCTATTTGCAATCGACACGCGCGATGCCACAAGTCCATGATTAAACGACAGCAGATATCGGGGGCAATTTTCTAGGTGTCGCGGCTTGATTCATTTTGATTTATATCTCTTTGATCGGGATGTACTCTCTGGTTACTGGTTTATTTATAGATCGGACCCTACGCGATGTCGTTCGTCCCTTATCTTCATCTTCTAGCTTTGGACGCTCACAGATGGACGTAGGAGTAGGTCTCTTGTAGGATATTTCACACGCTTCGGGTTTACGTCGCTTGCATTTAGCGGTTCCCTACCTTACCATTACTGTACAGTGTACTTCTACTTAAAAGTGTGCCGCCACAATTTCAGTACCTCGAGACTACAATGTCTGTCTTTCCTTCAAGCTATACCTATGCCACTTCTTAGATTGAATAGGGGTGAAATCTAACTGTGATGTGTTGGACTTGAGACAGAGTCGAGGAAAAAACGCCGAAAAAAATAACGTTTCTTGAATGGGGAACCTCCTTAATTTTTTATTTTATTTTTATTTAGTTATAGCGGCAATAGATGTACACATTCTATGAAAATTTCAAGTATCTACCTATTACGGTTCATGAGATACAGCCCGGTATCAGGCAGACGGACAGACGTACGGACAGCGGATGATTTGTAATAGGGTCCCATTGGTTACCCTTCGGACACTAAACCCTTAAAAATTATTGCATCAGTTGACAATCAATCACCTCTGGTTGCCTGGTACTTTCTCGCCATTGATCAAAATGAATAGATACAGCTAGAATGACGTAAGTTCAGCCAATCAAATGTGGTTGTGATCGTAACACTGATGCAGTCACTTTTATACAATCTCACAGCTGTAGCATCCTCACATAGCTATAGGGAATATTTTGACGATCATGTTCATGACCCAAACACACAGCGCAATTCAGTGCTGATTCTGTTGTCACGATCGATTCAGTATTTACTTATCTGTTTCAATAATAAATATGCGAATCGTGCATCACTCCGTTTGATGAGAGGTGGTGGAAAACAAATTAGCTTAAAATGACTTAAGGCGCCTTGTGAGTAAATAAAATAATTAACATCTTTAATCTATTTAAATACAAAATGCTGTAAGTCCTTCATACCTAATGTCAATTTTTGCAGAATGGTTTAAGAAGTCTATCCTAATGTACCTAATAATCCTCCTTGATACTAGTGTCAATGTCATTTTTGTACAGAAATGCTGCAATTCGTCAATAGGACTGTAGAAGTACCTATAGTCGTTTTTTCTTCGATGATACATTTGCGCGTACTTTTTTGATAATTATGTGTTATGCTGTTTCCTTCTTTGGTGCACCTACAATCCTATTAATATTATAAATGCGAAAGTTTGTATGGATGGATGGATGTATGGATGTTTGTCGCTTTTCAGCGATAAGGCCGCCTCTGTCTTTATTTTAATTTTTTAAGTTCTGATGTTGTTTCGTTATTTGGTATACAATAAAGAATATTTTCTTCATTTTCATGATACAGTTAGACCGAGTTGTAGTTAACCTGAAAGGCTGGAAAAATATACTTTTCGCAGATTATTATGTAAATAATCACATAATATTATTGTGTGACGTGTAAAATTGCTAGAAATAGCCTTCCTGCGTAAGTAGTGCGAGAGTAGCAAATTAGTAGTTTAACAATGAGTATTGGCAAACAATATTTAATTTGCACTAACCGACCACTTATTAAATGGGGGCCGGAAAGGCGTGGCATCATAAATAACTATAATAGTAACCCGGGATCACGCCGTACCAGCATAAAAATGTTGGAAGAAAAGCATTTATTAATGATCACGTATGTAATATGTACAAACTAGCTTTTGCCTGCGGCCTGGCTCACGTTGAGATCTATTTTTCAAAAAAATTTGAATTTGCAAAAATCCTTTCGTAGCAGATGCCTAGAGCCTACGTAGGTATAATAACTATGTACACTGCAACTCTATCCGTCCAGTGATTTGAACTATACTTTGATAGATCAGTCAGTCTGTTTTTCTTTTACATATTTTAGATATCTCTGTCTCATTATTGCACCCGTTAACAGTAAATTATTATTATTATGAACTTATTTCCTTTTTTTAAGAATATTTACTAACTTTTACCCGAAATTAAGCATTAATTAGACTGTATTGGGTTTCAATAGGTATATAGAGTACTACAATGTGTGTAGTTTAAATGGTTGACCTTCCGGATGATAGCAATCTATAGAACGCATTTAACACAAGCATTCGTAGGCAACGTACCAAACTATTCAAACAAATATCGTAAGTACGGTATCTGTCATAACTCATAAACATCAAACACCCCGTAAACGTTACCGCGTCGTCAAAATAAGCACTAACGATGGTTTGTTTTCCGAGACTGATAATTTTTGATATAGAATTTCGCGATACAATTATAAAACGTTTAACGCGTCGCAAGAGCACGCCACAAGCAGTCGTGACCGAGGCATTATCGCGTGCGATGCTTCAGGAGGCGCGAGCACTCCGGGGGATGGTGGCGCAGACGATCGCCTACGAGTGAGCGGCGCGCACGGCACCATGCTCGACCCGGAGTCGCCCGCCAGCCGCGAGGAGGCCCAGCTCCTGCCTGACGCGGAGTGGCTCAAAATCAAGGCCGTCCCAGGAAACGGCAACCTCTCCCCCGGCGTCTACTACCCCACGGGCACCGGCAGCAAGAGGTTCGATCCGCGACAAGCTGTGCCGTCCTCGCCCACGAAAACCCTGTACTGTTTCGCTTACTGTTTGTTTCATGTTTTGTTCAGTGTTATGTGAAAATATTTCCAATATATTTATGTTTTGTTGTTACACATTAAGAATATTAACATTGACGAAGGCCGTAGCGTCGTCGTAGCGAGCGTGATCTACGCGTTCACACTTATACTCCATCTGCATAATATTATGTTTAACCAGAACCATTGAAACGGAACGATATGTAATCAATACTGTGTATTTGTTTACAGGAGTCGCTCGCACAGACATGGCGCTTCTAGAAGAACGAGACGGCGGGCGGTTCTCAAAAATGGTGAATGTAATATCCTCAAGTCTCGGATCTCACAGCGGCGTCTGCGGTTCCTTCAGGACATGTTCACGACGCTCGTGGACGCTCAATGGCGATGGACCCTACTCGTGTTTACGCTCTCCTTCATATTGTCCTGGCTGGGTTTCGCTCTTATTTGGTGGCTGATTGCATTCACGCATGGAGACCTAGAAGTGGATCATCTACCGCCTTTGCAAGACAGCAACGGGTGGAAACCTTGTGTTTTTAATATCTTCGATTTTACCTCATGTTTCTTGTTCAGTATCGAAACGCAACATACCATCGGTTACGGCGCCCGTACGACGACCGAAGAATGTCCCGAGGCTATTTTCATAATGTGTCTACAGAGCATAGTGGGAGTAATGATACAAGCTTTCATGGTGGGAATCGTGTTTGCCAAAATGACGAGACCCAAGCACAGGACACAGACTCTTTTGTTCTCGAAATACGCCGTCGTTTGTCAGAGAGACGGCGAATTAAGCCTAATGTTCAGAGTCGGCGACCTGAGGAAGTCTCATATCATCGGTGCCAGCGTGAGGGCTCAATTAATTCGCTCCAGGACAACAAAGGAAGGAGAACTTTTATCGCATTATCAAACAGAATTAGCACTGAATGCGGACGGTTGCGATAGTAATCTTTTCTTCATCTGGCCCATAACGATGGTTCATCGAATAAACGCCGAAAGTCCATTCTATGGAGTATCTGCAGCGGACGTACTGCAAGAAAAATTTGAGATCGTAGTCATTTTGGAGGGTACAATCGAATCAACGGGTCAAACGACGCAAGCGCGTTCTAGTTATACGACAAGTGAAATAATGTGGGGACACAGATTTGTGCCGTTAGTGTCATACAATCGTGAACGTCAGGGATACGAAGTAGATTATTCTAAGTTTGAGGATACCACGCAGGTCGACACGCCGCTGTGTTCCGCCAAGGAATTAGACGAGTTCTACGGAACTCAAGCTGATCGCAGATCTATCGGTGAGTGTATGTTTGGACTAAGATCGAATGCTAAATGTGGTGGTGGCCGTATAATTGTGCAGCACTGAAACTTATAATCACTTGATTGTTTGCTTTTTATGTCAGCTTATCTTAACATGAATGTTATTATCTCGTTGATAGATCACTATGAACATTTGGAGCACTAACATCCGAATACAGAAATGGTACAAAGGGATTTTTAATACCTGATTTTAAGCATAGATATATTGAGGATCTGGATGGTGTAGACTTATACTTTTTGCTCTAAAAAACAAACAGTTCATACGGAATTTTTATAAAACTAACTCCACACGGACGAAGTCGCCAGCATTAGCTAGTTTGCTCATAAAGAATTCAAAAAACATTCACGTAGCGTTCGGAATGCTCGCGTTGCGAGTAAAATTCATACTATTCAGTCAGTAAGTTATTTTGTTAACAGGAGTATCAAATTCGTACCTATATTAGTAATTCAAGTGTCGCAAATATGCATTTCCGCGATGCGTTGCTTAGAATTTATCTGCGACATTATTTATCTAAGGTCAACAAACGAACTATCTCGGTTGTAACTTCAAATGATAATACCTTATTTATTATTATTACCTAGGAATTGATTGCATGACGTTATACTAATATGCAGATCAATATGCTTTTAACCTACTTTGTACACATTCACCCTTATTTTATTATCATTTACGGCTTTGTTTTTCAATTATTAATTAACTTTTAATTAATAATGGTGGTACGCCACGAAGAAGAACTCGCGACCTAAGTTCGAAAGTAGGCAGGAAGAATTAGACTACTTTGAAGTAGGTAGGTAATAGACGTAGTTTTGGTATAAAGAAAATATAAGAAAAAGTGTATTAATTGTATTATTCTGCTAAGAAAAATACTAAGTACTTTTCTTCAACTATAGGAAATGACTGACATTCTATGTACCTAAGTTATGTATAGTTTTTGATGTTCAGTTTTCGAAATTACACTTCAGGACAAAAGAGATCTAAACACGAATACTTTGACGCCCTGACTCGTTTTTGGAGGCTTCCCCCAAACTGTCAATATTTGAAGTAAAATAATACAAAAATAGTTTTCGGCAACTAGCCCTATTTTAAAAGTTTTTTGAAAAAAAATTTAAAATATTTTTTTTGTCCTCTTTTTATTTGTATATTTGTCCCCACTTTGCCCCCTCAAATAAAGTTCTTTATGACTTTTCTAGGTTTTTTCAGTTTTGGGCCATAGATGTGTTTGTTTATTAATTTTATAGGTACAGATTACAAAAATAAAAGATAAGTAGGTGCATAATATAAAAGTCATATAATATTATCGAAAACGCAAAGAGAAATGTACCCAAAACGTCTGTGTTAAATGGACAGTCTTATATCTGGTCAAGGTTACAAATTTTTCAGAAACCTTAAAAAAGGGTTCTATCCTCCTCCTATATGAAACGATGCCTATGGTTTCATAATTTTGTCACTTGGCCCTTCCTGTTTTAGTAGCTTCACCCCCTTGATCTTCTTCTTTATCAACTAATGGACGTCCACTGCTGGACATAAGTCTCCTTGATCTAGTTACATTAAATTTATTCAATATAAATATGATATAAATTACTTATACGAGATTTACTTTGTGATTCAAAATTTTACTCAGTTTTCTCTGAATCTGAAATGTCATTCAGGTAATGTTTATTGGTATAAACTTATTTTGAATCACATGTAGTTTCTAAGAAGTGAGAACAAACGAGGGATTAGTTTAAATGTAGATAGTTATTATTCATAGCTTGTTGTACCTTTATTCACGTGATCTCTTGTCAAGCGTGTCACAAATATGTATCTAAATATTATAATATGAAGTTGTACTCAGGTTTACTACAATTGCACTATAAGAATACCAACATAGCTACATGCAGAAGATATAAAAAAAGTTTTAAACATTAAAAAAAACTGAAAAAAATTGCAAACCACCAAGTTAGGTAGGTACCATCAAGAAATCGCGTAGGTACCTATTCCGCAGTAACTAAAAAATTTTCTCTCGTTTTAACTCTGTCTCGAGTCTGAGGAGAGTGCGGTCTATAGATTTCAGCCTAAATCATTTCTTTCCCAGCCAAATCTTAACAGGATATACCATAATGGCCAAATTATTCAATGTCAAGCAATTCAGCACTCCCTCTTTTTATACAGGATATATTTACAAGTAATGTTTCTCTCACGTTTTCAGAACAGTGTCCTAGTGCAAATGGATACTTTAGTCCCATTTTACATACACATTTGCTTTTGTACTATTATGTATTTTAACTATCCAACGGGTGATTCAACTTACGGCTTGACATTATTTACTAATCGGCTATTTAACGTTAACGTGGAAATTATTATGCTTGTATTTTAAACGCTTAGCAGAACATGTACTGTAAATGTACATAACATTCGTTTGAACCTATTAAGACTTAAATTAAATGAATGTTTCTCCATTCAAACAATTTATATTTTTCCTGAAAAAAGATGAGCTTTCATACAAACTTTCATCTCCTATTTGAACTCCTTAGAAATTGGAATGGAGTGGATTTGGGTGTAATATTAAAAAATCATTAAACACGTATTTTTTAATTTTTTATACAAAGCCCAAATATAAACTTTTATGGATATTTTTCAAGGGAAAAATGTAATTTAGATAATTTTCATCCCCTATTTATTAACATCACCGAAATCCTTAGACCTAAATCTAGATATAATATAGCCGTAATTTTCTGACGGGTTTCAAAGGTTTTTGTACTGATTTTTTGTACTTTGATTTTTATGGTATTTGTAAATAGTTCAATATTATAAAATCAGCACCACATATACTCCACATATGCTCCATTATGTCATCGGCGATCAGAATCATTAAATTAATATTAAGTTGGTCCTGCACTAGACGCACTTGTACATTTGTTAACAAACACCTCATCATTTAAGGTCTACGCATCATTAACCAATAGATAGTATAATTAATTAAGGATTTTAAGGTATTGAGTTATATTATAACGAATATTGGCCCGGACAAATACGGTAATTAATAAATAGATACATCAATGACAGACAGAAGATTTTATAAAAGTGCGACAAAATTTTATAAGTTAAATAATATAAGCAAGTTATATCTATTGGTTGTAAGTATCACTGCAGTTGGAATATTTAAAATCCATTCATAGATATAACATTATATCTATTTAATGAAATAAAATATTTTTTGAAAAAGAAAGCTCATAGAATTTATAGGATTATTATGGTGCGATTACATTTAAGGAAAATATTATAATCGTTAGCCCAATATTCTGGCCATAGTAGGGTAAGGATGCCGAATATGAGATGGTTGCCAAATATGAGATAGTTAGGTTTTGGCGAAACTAATCGCCGCAGCTATTTGGCGATACTGTCACCAGAAGCCGCGTGGCAACAGACTGAAACATGTGTTGGTGCTTCCCAGTTCGTGGCGAAGTCAGGTTGTGTACGTGCGGATTTTTACGAAACCACAAAACCCGATTTTTGACACCAAATATTAACGAGGTATGTTACAACTTTATAGTCACACTAAATGATTTAAATTTACAGTCATTGTATCAGTTATATGATTAATTTTACAATGCATTTGCAGTTTAGTTGTATTTTCTTTGTCAAGAAATAATAGGCAGCCTAGTTTTTAAATTTGGGTGTTTTCCTAATATGAGACACGTGGGGGCTCCTTAAATGAGATATCTCATATAGGATGTATAGAAATACGACTATTTAAAAACCTCTTTTTCTAGATGCCGTCGATCAAGGAAGTCCTAGGACCACGATGCCATAATACGGGCCGTGAGTGCAGTGCGAAGCAAACAAATATGTTACCTAATAGCATCAAAACTTTCGATGTTCCTAAGAGTACCCTAAAAAGTTATGTCAAAAAAGATGCTAATGCAGAAGTATTTGTCAAGGTTCATGGGAAGACCTCCAGCTTTTTCTGACTATTTAGAAGCAAAAATAGAAAAATATTGTAAAGTTGGGCTAACGATTTTATGGGTTACTTCTACATCTGAAGAACATCAAGCACTTGGCACAAGCACATGATAATATATTATTAAGTTGTTACTAAAACCTTTTTATTTAGTAGTACGATGTTGCAGATTAATAAATATCGCCAATAAAAAGTTTTTTTGAATTGATTTCTTTCCTTTTTCTCTAAATCTATACTATCTCATATTAAAAACCCTTGGTATCTCATAATAGGAGACCATTTCCCTGAGACGTAATTTCTGACTTTTCTAATATTATCTGATATAACAAAAAATCTATTATACCTAGCACTAAACGGTCTTTCAAGGATAAACTTCATTAAATACTTATCGAATATAAATGATTTTCATAGTCATTAGTGCAATAATTTATTTTTTATGGCCGAATATGTAAATGGTATCTCATATTCGGCATCTTTACCCTACCCGATTTCCAACGGATTATACATTTACCCAAACTCACCGATTGTTATTAGCTATAACTGCATGTTGTTGCATGCATGCTCGTCATCATGGATTTATATATTGCGATTGCTATCCCAAATTCTATATGCATCCGAATGCCGGTAAACATTAAAATATAATAAGTACTACTAGATGCAACTTGTATTACCTAATTGCCTACGTACTATCGGTGTCTGGAATTTATCGGCTTTCCATAAAAATTATATTTAGACTTTTTCAAATATTATTACAAATATTACATTTAGAAATGATAGATTTTTTTGTTATTTTTCCGTACATTGTGTAACTGCTACTCGCACTGTACCGACACAAATATTATAGGTAATACAAGTTTACCAAACGTGATTACAAAAATTCATCGACAATAATGATATGTTTAAATTCAAATGACCATCAAACTTCCTTTGTAGAGAAACTTCTCTTACTGCCGCACTCAGATCCTTACTGTCGTTAATGAATCTCCAAAGTATTGATTTAGAAAGTTCACTCTTATCTTAGTATTTAGTATAGTTCTTGCATTTCACGAGGGCGTGCGAGCTTTACTTGTGGTTACGTCGTGTGTGCACATTGCGTGTATGCCTGTCAGGAGCCTAGGTGAGGGCAGTCACCAAGCAAGCTTTCGCTCACACTTATACAGATACGACACACACAAAACCATGAGCCACGCGACCTCGTGAATTGTAAAAACTATACCTACATATACATGCCACTTCATTGAGAGATTTAATTAACTATCATTATTATTTATATTGATTCATTAAATAGAATTAAATCTGAGTGCGGCAGTCAACACATTTGGTTTGTCAACGTATTAGTATAAGTAACTGTTTATTTGTGATGTGTCGCAGAAAGCACGGATCACTTGGTGCTAAAGCTGCCGGAGCGTCCCGCCCGCCCTGAGAGCCCCGCCCCGCCGCCCAAGGCTGAACAGAAGAACGGCGACTACACTGTCACATTATAGAAAGAGGTTTCGTTATTACAATCGAGTTCTTTGACGACATATACGAAGCCACAGATCATTGTTTCTCAATCTCAGACTAAGCTCATTCTCACAAGGGGCGAAATAAAACTAGCTTTACGAACATATAAACAATACTGGGTTTCGTATAAGGGGTATTCCCGTGTGAAAATAAACTAACAATGACGTCGTCAAGTGCAATAATTTGGTGGTTGTAGCATTATTAATTTGATTTTAATACTTATCGCCTTTTTATGGAAATTATTGTAAGGAGGGATTTTGTAAAACATTTCAAAATGGGCACTTTAAAAAAAACTGTAAATATCACACACATTTCACATCCACATTGTCGATAAGACAGGTAGGAAATGCTGTCCGCATAATACAATTTTTCTGTATATGTAGTTCTTGCAATTCTCGAGGGCGCGTGGCTCATGGTTGTGTGGGTGTCGTATCTACCTAAGTGGGAGTGAGAGCTTGCTCGTGCCTGACCGCTTCCATCTAGGCTCCTGACAGGCACACATACGCAATGTGCATGTAGACGTAACAAGTAAAGCTCACGCGCCCTCGTGAATTGCAAGAACTATACAATAATGGAGTTTAATGGACCAACTAAAGATGGTTCGATGATAGTTTTTGTGATATATAATTTATATTAAAAAGTGTAAGGTATTTATTATTATTGATGCTACAATCTTATTTTTGTAATCACTAGTCAGCTGGAATAATTTATCATTACATGTAGGTACGTTAAAAATCTATCAGGAAGTTGTTATAAATTAATGAAAAGAAAACAAATATCGTGATTGATATGTAGAAGAAGGTTGTGTAAAAACATGAAAAGAATATATTTTTATAATAAAATTTATGTAAATTATATAATTTTAGAATCTCGCAAAAATTCTAATATAAAATATGATAAGAAAGTAAAACTACAAATGCTCTTCCTGAAAGGTTGTGTATGTTAATTTGAACATTCCATAAAAATGTTAGCGACTAAAGGTTCGAATATCATTATATTTATAAAATATATTTAATTTTAAGCTAATAATAAATGTAACGTTATCAACATACCTAATAAAGTTACCATTAAAATAAATTATTTTATAAAATAAATAAATTATTATTATTTTTGTTATATAAAAGTAACATTATATATTGTGTAAAATTTAAAAATTATTTATTGATGTTTGCATATAAATATTTATTTTATTGTAACAATATTTATGTCGTCATAATGTAACAGAGATAGCAATCGCAGTGTGTATGAATAAATCTCTTTCGATGTAAATATTGAATGAATAATTTATGTTGTTACGTTGATTCGTGTTTAATTTACTATGCCCTATACAGCAAGAGACTCTATGTGATGCTGATGTTACGTTCTGTAACATACAAGCGCAACTCATAATATAGTCGTAGACAAATACACACAAAAAACTACCTACCTACTTAATTATTAAATTATGTTTAAATTGTTTACTTAAAAATATTTTAGCTATCGATTATTTTACTTACTCGTAACGACTTGCATACCAACCTATTACAAAAACTTTCTTTAAAAATACCTACACCCTTGTATGTAGTAGCACCTAGTAATGCAGTAAAATCTCGAATTCTTCTACGTTATTCTATTAAAAGTTAATTAAATAAGTCTTAACGTGAACGTGATTGAAATGAGTCCCTTTTCTCCCTTTTCCTTTTCCTTTTCCTAAAGCTTTCATCGTGTATAGTTTATGTAGTATTGTCTTAGCTAATGGGGAGACGTTATGAGTGGCTTGGCTTGATTGTATCGTTTATGTTTGTTACGCTGTAAGTATTGTATAATGAATGTTTGTGTGTCTTGATACAAAACTAAGAAGAAATATAGAGAAAATATTAGGTATTAAAGTTAGTAATTTGTATCAGATTTTATGCAAACTACATTTTTACAAGTAATATTTATCTTTTTATTAGATGTCAGATGTTATAGTTTAGTCTGATTTCAGTAGGTATACTTACGATCTCATTGCTATTTGACCTCCCCACAACGCAAAGGATTAAGTAAATAGGTATCTACAATCCGAGAAGAGATCAGATATACCTAATATTTAGTTGTAACTGGGGGTTTGTCATATTTAATTTATTATTATAAATATTAGGTAGGTATCAATAATTACCTAAGTGACCCCTAAAGCATCACTTCAAAGATTTGTACCTATAATTTTATTGTTCAGCATTATTAGACATAATACCTACTCCAAGGTACTATTATATCGGATGCAAGCATCAACTTCAGGTATCATTTATCAGGCTTCAGGTAAGTTCTTAATTATAAACATTTAGAGTATCTTTATGGAAATGCAATGCTGTTAATATTGATTAACAGCATTGCATTTCCATAAAGATACTCTAAATGTTTATAATTAAGAACTTACCTACTTACTTATATTGATAAGAGAGCGATGGAAATGATATAATGTAGGGAATAACTACCGTAATAATTCACGTAAAACTAATTTTAACAATATCAGAAGTAGGTATAGTTAAATACGTCCATCGCCCAAGAGAGAGGCCCATTGCTTACTCGTAGATCATTTGCAAGAATCGCCAATTGTCTCTTAAACTAAAAATAGCCGCCTCGTTGGTCTAGTAGTTAGTATGTTCGACAGCGGATGACGAGGTCCCGGGTTCGACTCCCGGGTCGGCCAAAAAATGTATTAGGGTTTTCTGTAGGTATAGAAGATCTCAGTGCTAGCTCAGAGTTAGAAAGTAGGCCATGTATCACCCCAGTGCCCTGGAGAGCACGTAAAGATATTGATCTTGCGGCTAATCACCTCAGGTCATGTCGGATTTCCCTCCCATCGGTCAATGAGAGTGAGGAAATAGAGAGTGTACCTTGTGTACTTTGGTTTCGGATTCGGTCGGAAGGACATATTATTATTACTAAGTGTCAACTAATGTTTTTCGTTTTTTCAGGCTACTCTTCGATACCTGAGACTCTATACGAAAAACCTTCGTCACCGTTGACGAATATAGCCGATAGATTGGTAGTTGATGCTCTAAGACGGGCGAGTTTATCAACCAAGTCGGGTGTTCCGAAATATCCGTCACAGTATTTCAACACCGAAAGATGCTCTTCATCATCCAGTGAAGAAGATCCAAGTACAATTAATATCGATGGAAGAAATGAAAAAGTTTGAGCGCCCCCTAAGCGCCACTAAGCATTAAAATAGAAAAATTATTTAAATCCCATTACAGTACACACACGGGTCTTTCCTCAGAATGGAATGGAAGGGAGGAGGGAGTATCGAAATGAAGCGGGAAAGAATTAGTCAAATCTCTGTGTTCTCTGCGAACTTCGCTTCTTAAAATAATTAACGCATAACTCAGTTAAGACGTACTTAAGATTATGTACTTATAAGAGTTGTTATTATCATTCATAACAAGGTTCAACCAACTTATATTTTCTGTAAGATAATTTTTTTATAACGCCATCTATTGTCGAGTAGCATTACTATCACGTAAAAAATCTGGATTTCAAGTGCTGGTTACGTGAAAATTTAGAACAATTTCATGAAATAGACCGTAGAATAGTAGAACAGAATATTAGATCGATCTTTATGTAATTAGAATAATTTGTAAAGGAAGTACCTACAGATCTATTGTTAGGTGATTGTTATCATTACGTAGGTACTTTGGTTATTTACGTCTCATTTTATGTTATACCTACCTACTTTAAGAATTAATAAAATATGAAATAATAAATAGTTTTAGTAATTTTAGGATAGGGTTGTAAATGAAAGTCTTGTAAGATTTATGAATACCATAATTTAATATAATTATAAAATACATAATATTAAATTATCAGCGAGATAAGCTTTTCATTTTTCTTTTTCATTGTACTAAAAATGGCGGCGCCTGCGCCGCTTGGGCCCCTGATGTCTGTCATTTTAGACAGTTAAAACTATTACAGCCACGTTTTATTTTGATCCTTATTTGTAATTTGTAAGAGTGTCCTTATTAAAGTACATATTCTTTTCTATACCACGAGACAGTAAAAGTACCTACTTAGGTAAAACGAAACATAAAATGTGTGAAGTTTCTGAATACATTGTAGACACTGAATATTGTTGACATGAGCTAGCATCTACAGTATAAAGGACCTTTCGATAAGTATAATCGATATAATTGTCCACACTGAAATGCTGAATTTGAACTGTAAACCGACTGCTAAAATGCATTTTCTTTAGATACATTTTTATTGCAACTGCATGCGGACTTCGTAGTCAAAATGCAGTTTTGTCAGCTGGACAGCTGTCATTAAAGCAGCAGTTGCAGCTGCAATGAAGCGGCAATTTGCCAGTCGGCTTACAGATCAATTACAGTAGACCCTTGAAGGTTATGATAAAATGCTTTTTTCAGCTTCACGTGGTAATGTTGTATTCAAGAATTAAACAAATACTAGGTACCAATATTATATGACGTGGTTACAGAAATGTAAACAGGTAGGTGTTACCAAAAATGTTATATATGCATCATTCTTTCATGAATTTACGGAATACAGAAAAGAAACGGTAAGTAGACTATAATGTTAATTTTGAAAATTCCACTCTAGGAGTTTATTTAGACTAGATAAAAATGAATGGATTCACAAAATAAAATCGTCCTAATATGAAATCATTAAATCCTCACTTAACTAAATCAAAGCATTAGTAAATCTAACACTTAAATGTATAATTAGCTATATAAATAAGATATATAATTAACTAATGCGAGATTTTGAGAAGAGAATAGAAATATTTTTCTTTAATTGAGACTATCGTGAGTAGTATCGTGGTGGTCGAACAGCTTTGTCTGTGTATGTCCGACAGATTTCGAACAGTCTCATAATGCGTCGTGCGGTGCACTGACCCTGCCAGCAGTTCGAATCGGGACTTGTAGAGAACGGGTTCGAAATTCGAATCTTGTCGGGCATACACCGACAAGCCATGAGTATGACTCTATTCGCAAACAATAATTAACTATTTACATATAAGTACTTAAAGTTACTATGCCTCAGAAAGGAACGCAATGGGTCTCTAGGACCCTAAGAGCCTGCACACACGACAGGAATGATTCTTGGCCTAATTGTAATAGAATAGAATACGGACCGTATTGCCTAAATATCTAACTCAAAGCGTATTTTTTTAGATAAAAAACAAAAATATTTGTAAGCTTTTATTTTAAAAAAAAAGGAATTAAAATCTTTTGCAATCGAGTTCGATTGATATTTTACTTTTTTATATTGAATTATTTATGCGTCAACCATGGTTGACCCATAAATAAGTGAGTGAATTATAAGCAGTGCATGTAAAAATATTTAGGTATATTTCTTTGTTCGAAAAATAAACTAAGATACTTACATATTAAATAAATAAATTATTCCTGCCATGTGGAAGCACCTATTTTTATTTATTGAACGAATTTGGCATGCCTACTGCACATACCCTAATGCTAAGATCTATAGAGCATGCTCTGACTCAGCTCAGACTTAAGATAGAGGTTAAAACGAGACATAAATATGCTCAGGTATAAGTCTGTCTCGTTTTAACTCTGTCTTGAGTCTGAGCTGAGTGAGAGTGCGGTCTATAGATTTCAGCCTAAGAATATTTTGAACATTCACAACAATTTACGTAAATCGATACTATTAAAATATAGTTAGATCATATCCATCTAAGTATGAATAATTGTTTATGTATTTGAAAAATATCACAATATACAATTTACTACATCAAATCCAATACATAACTGGTACGACATTTGGTACAATACAATTTTAAATACCTATAGCAGGGGCCGTCTCTCGTGTGTTGACTACGTTAAGGTCGTCACTCACGAGAAGCATTCGCTTGTAATGTAACAGTGCAAGATTCAATCTTGAGCTGATCTTGCACTAGCTCTACATACTCATTAACAGAGGAGCAATTCAATGCTCTAACCGCCTGAACTGTGAAATTTCACTGTTCACATTTCTATACAACTATAGTCGACTATACAAGACTATACTTAAAGGAAACTTCTATTTAACTTACTGTGTTTTCAATTACGAGGGCAGCATTAATGTTATCAATTGTAACACTGAGGCTCAGCTAGAGTAGCTTCCTAAAAATAAAGCATCGGTGTAATGTTCGTGTTACCCCTGATTGACTGAATTAATGGTATTCTTGCTGCATTAGCGCATTTTAACTAAAAAAGAGAGAGTGTGCCAGGTGGTTAATTGAGATCACACTGATGCAATCATTTTTAGTCAACCTCACAGCAGTCCTCTACATTCACTACTGTAATGTTACAAATTGTATCATCACAGGTTGCACATTTCCTCACACACACATCAGTTCCCTTCACTCGCAGATGAAACGCTCAAATCTGAACTGTTACATTACAAACGAACGCTCCCGGTGAATGAGCACCTTTGTACGGAAATTCGGTTTACTCACGGTCATTCAGATTATAGTTAACCTTTAACACGACATTGAACTTTTAAATGGAAAATTTTCTATCTCTAGTTTGACTTTTGATAGAAAAACAATTACTTCTACGGTCCCATTAATAAAATTAATACACATATGGAAGCCTAAACCTAATGTACGTAAGAAAATTACTATATTTAGCGGTGATTCTGTTGTTTTTCTCTAAATTTAAAGTGTTTTGGATTTTTAGAACCAAGGACAATTTCGAATTTTAAAGAGGGGGGAGAACGTCATTCCATCTCCTTCGCACCTCTAGCACTTAAACGGCGGTGACGTCACTGTGTATGCACATTGTGCCTGCATCCTTTTCCGTCTTTGGACAAGTACATCTTTATGCCCTTGGTTTTAAAGGACTTCTTCCGTAATCATTATAAAGCGGATTTACATTTTGTTTCTTTTGTAAACATTGGTACTAAACTGACTTTTTATTAAAAAAATTCGAATCTTTCCTATTCGTACTCGTAAGTACCAATCTTAAATTTAACCTAAGCCTTAATGTGCAATATTCTTATTAATGAGACTGCTAAAGTGTAATTCTTACAAACTAATTCGGGGTATGAAGTTGAACTCCAATAAATTAAAGCTGATAGCTGATCTCCGAACACCCCATTTTTTTAATTTCACTAAAGTATTCTAAATAAATACTTGGCCTAAGTACTTACGACCCTTAATATCTAATGATATTGGTGAAGTAGACAATAATGTACTTATAGTAGTTGAAATACTTAAACGTTCAAACGTTACAACGTTAGTTTTTGAGAATTAAATTATTCAGAATCAGAAAGGAGTTGAAAGGAAAATATTGGTCATGTTCAAAAAGACTAAAAAAAAGAAGAAACATACCGGTTATCAAGTTACCACCACACGTTAAACATTTCATACTCTATTTGACATATTATAAATTGTAAGTATAATTTTGACACATTTTAGGAATCTACATACAATTTGGCACGTTTTGTTACATTTCAGTTACTAATAATACTATGTATTATTAAATATAGAAAGATCTCTCAATCCGTTTGTCTGTTTGTTACCTTTCACGCCTTTACTACTGAACCGATTTTGATAAAATTTGACTTTTTTTCCTGAGAAAGAAATAGGGGTATTTATTATCCTAACAAAGATCAGAGTTTTCCACTCGATTTAAAAAAAAAAAAAAACTTAAATCCACGACTTCGTGGATTCATCATCATATTTCATACTTTCTAAAAAAGGACATTTGCGAAGGTACGTAACGTACCTCAAAGTACCATTCTTATTATCTACTTCAACAGTATCGACGCTCTGGTCGCTGAAGCGCACGTGCGAGTTCCTACCGCGTGCGGGCATCCTGCCGCATGCGGGCGGGGCGGCGTGTGCGCGTCAGGCGTCGGCCTCCGCTGACGTCACAAGGATGGGAATGACTGGAGCCGTTGCATTCTTCTCTACTATGTGGTTCTCACTCGTTGATCTGAAAAATTACAATATACACTGAATTCAATCACATCTCAACAGAGCTACGGATTGACTTAATTTATTGTATGGGTAAGTATAGTAACTTCTTCTCCCGGATTAAAAAAAGGCGCCCGTGATATTTTTAAAAACCTACACACACGTCAGCGGCAACATTACACGATATTTCCCAAGAGAATGTAATCACTCCGTGGATATTTCAAACTATAAGACTTTTCGGAGTCATATCTCATCAAAAAGCTCAGTTAGACATCGAGAGATGGAAAGTAACTGTACTCAAGTTTTGTGATCATATCAGAAATTAGGAGATATGTAGAAGAACCAGAGTCAACGATTGAGAAACTGAAGTGGCAATGGGCGAGGCACAATATTCGAAGAACTGATTGATTCCAGTACCTTGGGACTTCAATGAGTCCCAATCTGGAATGTTTGGAATGTCCCAGTCTGGAATGCCAATATCGTAGTGAGATATCCCCACCCCACCTAGTAAGATATTTGAGATAGACTTACGAATTTTATTAATTTTATTTATTTTGTAGAACTTACTTATTCATTTTATGATGTTCATGACCATGCCCCGCATGGTTGATACCATTCGGAGTGAGGCCATGAGCCTTCTTCATACTGGCGTGACTGTGACTTCTGTGCATATGTCCAACGTGTTCTTTATCCCTTAGGTCAGTCATCCCAACTTGTGTATTATTATTGAATATCTCTTGACCGTTCTCTACCGCTAAGTGATTGTGGCTGGTGTTTCTTGTCTTTTCGCTAATATGCTGTACGAAGTTGTTCTGAGCCATGAGCCTGTTTTCTCTCACCCTCGCTTCAGGGATCTTGATTTCAATGTGCTCGTCTAAGGATATTGAATCAACCGAGCTCATGTCCAGTGTGTCATTGGAGAATGACTTTGGAATGGTGCCTAGCATACGATCTGTAAAAAAAAGCATACTTAGTAAATACAAACACAACCACAGAATGATTGTATGAATAAGGGTATTAAGAGCCAGGCTTAATCTCATTTTAATGTAAGGGATTTAGAGACCCTTTAAAAAATTCTGAATAAAAAACCACAATCAAAGAAGTAGATTTACTGATGGAGTATTTGTAGGTGGTCAAATCAAAAATGAGGAGATTCGTAGAAGTACCAGAGTTACTGAACAAGCTGTAGAGCTTGAGCTGATGGCATTACCTGGGGCCAAATACCGAACCGATAAACGTTGAAGCCCCGATCTGTTAGAATGGCGACTTTATACCGGAAAGCGCAGTGAGGGTAGACCCCTGAACAAGCTGTAGAGCTTGAGCTGAAATGGCATTACCTGGGGCCAAATACCGAGCCGATAAACGTTGAAGCCCCGATCTGTTAGAATGGCGACTTTATACCGGAAAACGCAGTGAGGGTAGACCCCTGAACAAGCTGTAGAGCTTGAGCTGAAATGGCATTACCTGGGGCCAAATACCGAGCCAATAAACGTTGAAGCCCCGATCTGTTAGAATGGCGACTTTATACCGGAAAGGGCAGTGAGGGTAGACCCCTCCACTTGGTAAATAGATGACGTTAATTCACCAAACCATTTAGAGCTAGCCGCTAGATACAAAACCGCAACGTGTCTTTAAAAGATACCTTTGTCCATTTGCATTTCAATTATTATATCTGTGTATTATATTATTCGACGAAGGCACAGAAATCATAAGCAGTCGCATCACTGAGAGATATGATGCAAGCGATCATTAAGAAAACCACGAGGATATTCAGAAACGTTAATAAAAACAACACAAAGCTCAGCAGGTAAGTAAATTGAATAGCAAATGGCAATTCTAAGAATATGCATAATTTTATCTTCGAGATAATTTATACAAATACACCGAGAGGTGAGACGTTGCTAAGGAAAAGGCGTACCCAGTTTCTGTGAAGTGGAAACCGTGGCGCGCAACTCGTCAAGCTGTTTTGCGGAACACAGCGGCGTGTCCACCTCGTATGTGTTGTTGAATCGCGTGTAATCCACCTGTAATAATAATTTTAATTAACCTTAACACCTTAAGAAACTTTCGCTTAGTACTTGAATCAAGAGCAGGATACCGAAGGCGGTACCCCTTGAGACCGCACGCATTGCGAGGAGGTTCCTCACTCCGGAGCCCTGACCACTGGCTGCTTGAGTCTCACCCCGCAGCAAGTGGGACCCATTTAATTGTATTACTTTTGAGGATGTTATAATGTATTTTTGCAAACATTTTTAAAAATTATAGAATGTAAATGTGTGGGAAAATAAATGATAGAAAGAATTATTTAACTGCAAGAAAATATTTTCGAATCATCGAAAACATTCGACTATTGTAGAAAAGAATGTGGTGGTTTCTCCTTCAATCACACAGCAACGGAACAACGGATCAATATAATATTATGTTTACGTTGTAATATAAGAATTATGAGTAATTTAAAACAACGATCTTCTTAAGACTATCAAGGTAATATAGGTCCCATTGAAGCCTTATGAAAACCCATGATCAATGTGTAACTATTAAGTTTCCTAGTTTTACACAGTAGGTAGACTTACATACTCAAATTAATCTTACAATAGCTAGCAAAAAGCCTACATTTTACTGTTACTTTACGATTCATTTTATGTTTAGGAGCCCGTTAGTTATCCTACTTTTCGAAGACGACGATAACATATTATGAGAGATGATGTCATTTCTGACTTCATTTTCGATACTGTTTTATGAATTCATGTTTTTATTCTACATCTTTAAAATGGTTTATTACCGTGACTTATTACTTCTGTGAATGAACGTGATGATAGGAAAAGCACCTAAGAGATTTAGGTTAATTAGGAAATAATAAATTTAAATAGAAACAATAAAGATAAAAGCAACCTATGTCGTGTAGTTAAGTTAGTCGTGAAATAGTGATAGTCATACAGACAGAAACACTTTCGCATTAATCATATTATTATATGGAAATATAATGTGAAAAATTCGAAAAATTACATACCTCATATTCCCCGGTATCTTTTCGGAATGACACCATGGTTTCAAAGCGATGGCCCCATTGAATCTCAGATGGTAAATAACTGCTTCTGGCTTGCGTCGTCATTCCAGTAGACTCTATGACACCCTCTAGAATAAACGTATATAACGTCATGACGAATTCTAATTTCTATTGGTATGGAAAAAAAAACTTACGAGTGAATGTCATTGCTATTAAAATATCCTACTTTAATAGAAACATTGTTTTAATTTATTTTATATTGTAAGAATGGTTGCATTGGTTTTTGCAAAATGATTCAAGAAAAATATTACAACATTTTTCCAGCATTTACTTGACATCTTTTATAATTTATTTTGTATCACGGATCAGAAAATTTCCTAATTTCAGTTTACACACAAGCATACCATTCTCTTCTTCCTAGAACCATAACTTCGATATCATTTTTTGTTTTTGTTTCAAAATTATCTATTTCAAATTGAATTGAATTTAATATTCGATTCATTCTTCATGCTTTTCTATTAATTAACTAAAAAAACTCACCTAACATCACCACAATCTCGAACCTCTCTCTCAACATATCCGCAGCAGACAAGTTGTATAACGGCGATTTTTCATTGATCTTGTGCACTATGGTCGTCGGCCAAATGAACATTAATCGGTCTTCCTCCCCATCAGCCCCCACCTTCAGCTCTTGTTGGTAAAACGGTAACAGCTCCCCCTCTCTTGTGATCTGTTGAAGATTCATTAAACTTTATAACACCAAGCAGAAGAAAAACATTATCAAGACACTTTATATACATAATAGCTATGAGGGGGTTTACACTTTAGGATATTATTGACAATATTACGTAATTGATATTTTGCAATATTGAAGAAAATTTAGAAACAAGATTAACTGGACTTACCAGGTAGCAAGTTAAAAAAAATATAATTTTCCCTACCTTATTTATTAAATTAAAAATATTAATGAAAAAAATATCTCTCAACCAAAGACAACATTAATAAGTATACATAAGCATTATGACTAGCAGGTAACCCTTGTGGGTCCCAATTACCTGTTTAAAAATTGCATACCTAGTTGCTTATAATTTACTAGGTTCGTAATTAAGTTGTCTATAATAAAATGTGTAGACCCACTCTAAAGTTAGTATAAGACATAATTTTAAATTAATCAAACATTCATGCTTTCAAATCATGCAGTGTTTTAATCTAAGCAATGACAATTCCAGTATCTATTTACATGATATGATTAATGACTATTGTAAAAGGCATAATACCGTCAATGGAATTTCCCAGAATCAAATATAAATCAACGAAACGTGATCTGCAGTATTATTAAGCCGTTTTACATTTCAATCATTAATTAAATATCTACAGAAAAATTACGTTAGCGGTGTATCTTAGAGTTTGTAAGGAAGCAGACTTAAGTGTTACAAAGCCTTGTACAAGAAATGTAATTCCTATTAATTATTAATCTGGAATAGGTACGTAAAACGTCATTAATAAAAGCGTAAGAGATAATTTACAGCGCCAATATGCATAACATGCATGAGTAAAATATAAATGTCCATAGATGGGTCCAAATAAATACAAAAAAGTGCAATTTAAAAAAATAGCGACATAATTATGTAAAAGGCAAGCCCACCTTTTTCCGAATAAGCTGAGCCCGAATATGCGCTTCCAGAATATGCGACTTTCGTATGTCTCCAACGCGGAACAGGAGGCAAAACTCTCCATCTCTCAGACATATAACCGCTTTCGTTGAGAAGAGGAGTGTGGTGTTACGTTTTTTGGATCGCGCCAGCTTTGCAAAAATTAGACCCACCTATGGACAAGACATAGAAAGTTTTGAAAAGTTAAATTCCAAAACCATTGGAATCGAAAAATTTAATAACGCGCCGCCTTATAATTGGATAATTTCGATTCCACTTGATTAACGGAAAGATTTGGGTAGAGATAAAGACTTGGAAGCGTGCAGACTGAAATCCCCAATCACTAACCAGTCTCCGCTATGTCGTAATAATATACCTTGCGGCGAATTAATTGTGCTCTTATATGTGCTTCAACTATATGCGATTTCCTCATGTCACCAACGCGGAACATGAGGCACAGTTGGCCATCTCGAAGGCATATCACAGCATTCCGGGAATAAAGCAGGGTCTGGGTTCGTTTTTTTGGTCTAGACATCTTAGCAAACACTATTCCCACCTAAAATTAAAACAAAGTTAGGACTTCGTCGTAAATATTCAAATATGTTGGACCAACCAAATAATTTCCTTGAACTACGCCTTAAAAAATTAACCAAATTGAATATAAGTTTTCTTGAATATCTCGTGGAACTAGATCTGACTGAATTTGTTCATCTTATAATAGCTACTATTACTTTTTAAAATTGGCTGAAAATCATAGAATATAAAAAACGTAGAGTAAACGTACTCGTAAGTACCGACTTGTAAATTATTATTAAGAGAGCATCTGGACCACAAATTGGTACGTTTAAACACGTTTGGCTTAGTTCCAAGTTTATTTTAATATATTAACTTATCATATTGGCTTTGAAGCAGGAAGATTTTTACAGAAACCCTTCAAACAGTTTTGATGTCATAATCATTTTTGTTTAAATTTCTCTACTACACATGTGTTTCCTTCTAGATAGTTAAATTCTTTATTATTTTTCTAAAATGTACAATAAACTTATTTACTATAACTGTAACCAATATCCGAAATGTAATAATATCAAATTTTTAATATTTAACTCATCAAAAATGATCGTTTTGTATAGCCAGATTTTGTGTCACATTATGGATTAGAAAGGTCTTTTAATGTATTTCGTTCTAGAATAGAATGTAATAGAAATATTTTTTTATTCAAATAAACTTTTACAAGTGTTTTTGAATCGTCGATGAATCTACCATGATGAATCTGGTTCGGAATGCCCTTTCTTAAAGTTAGTAAAATATTTTAAAATAAACTTGGGAGCAAAAAAATCGAAACAGGTACAAAAATTGTGACATCTTACCATAAAAGCTTGAATGAAAACACCAACAATACTTTGAAGACACATGACAAATATTGCTTCAGGACATTCCTCATTGGTGGTTCGAGATCCATATCCTATCGTATGTTGGGTTTCTACTGAGAACAGGAAGCAACCGGTAAAGGAGTTAACGTTATTGAGGCAAGGGACAAATGGTTCGGAAGAGTTTACGGGAGGGGTGAGATCGCCGTGGGTGAAGATGATCAGCCACCAGATAAGGGCAAAGAGGAGCCAAGAGAGGATGAAAGAGAGAGCGAACACGAGTAGCGTCCAGCGCCATTGTGCGTCCACGAGGGTAGTGAATATGTCCTGGAGGTATCGGCGCCTGCGCTTGGCCACGTTCCATTGGACGACGTTGCAGTCTCCGTGCTTGAAGATGACGCGCTTTCGCACGCGTCTCGCTGCATATCGGGCATTACGGTATCTGGAACACGGAAAAATTCACTTTGACATTGCCATCATATAATGTATTTCGTTAGACTTATCTCTATTAATTTTATAGAAGCAAAGTGTGTTTCTTTGTTTGTCTTTTTGATTTTTTGCATGAGTAGAGTTGAGGACTTGGTCAAGAAATTCTAAGTCTCGAATTCTAAGTCCTGTCGTGTCGAATTTTCACGCCCTTTAAAACTATGTAATTGCGTATACATTTGTGCACTATAATATCTTCCGCAAAAACAGCTAATCTCTGTGAAGGTTGGCCGCCGTGGCCGACTTCGGTCGGGAGGACATTTTTATAAAAGCAAATTGGTAATCATATCGACGTTTATTTAAAACAAGGTAGTTTATCAAAAATGTTTATCAGCGTGAAACACTACCTTTATCAAACTGGAGCAACTGCGATAAGCAACATGATATATTAATTAATATACGAGTAAAGTACATACGGATTTCTAATATTGATAACAGATATGTTAATTATTATGGAACTAATCCAGATATATGTAGGTATTCCATCAAGAGTGGGTCATTTAGGCTAAATGGAAGCACTTCATAATATCGTGTGTATAAAAGCTTTTATGAGTCATACTTGTTAAGTTATCTAAAGAGGTAAGGTTTAAGTAGGTACCGTGAATATTCCTAATGAAGCATGGAAATGGAAAAGGCTAAAAGAGGCCGTATTAGTTACAGTAATGCAATAAGGCAGCGCAAATGTAGAGTCTAGCTAGTGTATATTTGAACTGAACCAAGCATTTATAAGATTTGCTTAGATATGGTGCAAAATTAAGTAAAAGTTGATTTAGCTTTAATTAAATCCCGTGGGAACACTTTTACTTTCTGGAATGAAAAATCCATCTGTGAGCTAAACTTCAACAGTTTTATTTTTGTGTTATGCTGTTGATCAAAAATATTACTAAATGAGCTCAATAAAAGACAGTTTAAATGAAATAACAGAGGATTATTATTCCATTTTATTTAATTGTAGGTTCGAATAGATTTCTGAAAGTTTCATTAGTTTAATATCCACTAACTAATTACTAACCCATGGCTCTTAGGACAACTACAGGCAATAAAAACTGTCCAAATTCTTACCTAATCTATCTAATAAGTAAGTATTATGTTATCAGAATTAACGGATTTTTATTCATATGAAGTACAATTACATCTGTCCTTCACGATTCGTTAAATGTGAGCCAGTAAAACACGCTAGAAGAATTTTCCAAGTACAATAATTAACGATTACCATCTACTAATTGTATAGGTATTATGAAATGAAACTTAAGTGATGATAAAATTAATATTATACAAGAAAAATTAACTATTTAGGTATTCGTTTTTAAATTTTGTTTAATGATGAATCGAACTTGCTTAAAGCATTGTAATTTTCCTCTATGGCATACCTACACTAAAAGGGTTTTCATTTATTACCTTTTTCCTGAAGCGAAAATTACCTTCAGCTCAATGAGTTCACGGTAAAGTACCTAAAGATTTCAATGTTATAATACAGTTTGGAGACATTGATACGAACAAGACGCGTGAGTGGGATGAAGGAGTGAAGTATGGTGACATATGTGTTTCATGATTTTAACGACCCTTTTAGTGGAATCCAGAAGTCGGAATAGATTGTTTTTCTAGTATCATATAAATAATTTTTTTCTTAGCTTAGTTTCTATGCTAGTTTTTCGAATATCATTATTTTATAATAGGTATTAATTTGAATTATTAAATACTATTTAGTAATTATAATTATTCTGGCATTGTTGACTCGATTGAAATATTATAAGTACTTATTATACATTTATATCTTTTTAAAATTATATTGACGTAGTTGTCTGACGCCAATGTTGGTGACGAGACAAGAAGCAATTAAGTTTTCTAGGGCATTGATTAATTAATGATGGAGATGATATAATAATAATTTATCTAGAAATAGAATCTACTAAGGATGTTAAGATTCCTATCTTTTAATTTTAAAGGAGGCTTTAGAATGAATCCCATTTTAGCTTTTGTCGCGTGTTAAATCCTACCTTGTTGAAGCTACTAGTTTCTGCTTATTATCTGAAGACTTCAGTCTCTTTCATTAACTTTTCTCAAGATTTCATACTCGTTCAAATATATTTAAGACTTTATATCTTCAAGCTTTCACGAACAACACCGTGCAATATTGAGTCAAACGATTTTACCCAAAAATATAATTGTTTGTTTTTTGTTTAGGTTATGGCAATTAGTTCTCATAATTGAACACCATTATTTTCTTACTCATAATAATGAAGAACGAAGAACTTTGGACAAATTAAACATCAACAATCATGCTAAAAACTCACAAGTGGCAATCAAAGTATTTCAAGCTTTTCATACATATCATAACATTGTTATTGAAACCTGGATATCATATAACGTGCTTAATTGATCAGATGATTGCTGTCCATCGTTGAAGTAATCTGAGTCAAGTGGTTTCCGCAATCATTGCTCGCTAATGACATGCCCACTTCAAGTAAGAAAACCGCAGCATGATTTTGCGTGGTCCGATGGGGTAAAGAACGCTTAGCAACCCGTTATAATGAGACAATTTATATCCCTCTCTACCTTTGCTATCGAATCTTTTACCTACAATTTTTTTAATTTTCAGCCTCAATAGCCCATATATGTGCAGACTGAAAACTGAAAGGTCGCAGTTTGAACCCCACCCGTCCCACTATTGTCATACCCACTCTAGGTATTCAAGTTTTTCGCTTATTTGGAGGGTACAGGAGGTCATTAGTCAATTTCAGCTTGACTGGTACTTTTTTGGAAAAAAAATATTCCCTACAAGAGAAATACAGTCGTCGTCTTCACCCATTCAACCCATCACCGGTCAACTACTCGATAAGACACCCATCTCTATTCTCTTCTCAGAATGAGAAGGAAAAGGTTTCTTCTGAGAATATGAGAAACAGTGCTCGGCAGTAAATTTCACATATTAAGGTTCAGAAAGAGACACTCAGCCAGTATCATGGAGTATCATGTCAGTCGCTCATATCTGTATCGACTGTCGTTATGCTGTTTCGTTCAACAAAGTCGACATTTCAAGAAGCCAAAGCCATTTGACTATCCGTTTGTGATTGCTCATAGTTACTGTCGGATACTGTCATGTTTATACATGATTATACAGTACTTAATATACTAAAGTCAAGTTCTTTGTGGTTCTACGTGCACACTACAGCTATAGTTAGAAGGCACCAAAGTCCAGAATACCATTAAGATCTGAGACAAGGTATGTCAGGTAATACTCGAACATAGTAATTTGGAATAGGAAAGTGGGCAAAAGATGGAGCAAATAGCATTACATATTTATGTTTTGTACCCTATCAAACATTCCTTCAATTAAGACATGATTAAGACAAATCTAATGACGTCTCAAATGTTAAAATCCGTGACTGCAGACTAGACAGCCAAAGAATTAATAGACACAATAAAAGCTGGAAAAACATTAGGTACCTTCCTTCGGCGATTGGGAAAAAATAGATAAAAGAATAAATGAATTAAAATAAACTTGGAATTATAAATAGGATTACACCGGATATAAGACGATTAAAAATAAAATTTTAAAAACTAGTAGAGATATTTCATTGTCATCTAATGAAATATCTACTAAAACTAATCACGTTACAGAAGATCGTGACTTGAACACTGAAGTATTTTGTGTAAGAAATTATATACAATAAAAATTCAAAATCAAAGTTTGATTACCTAACAGTACTAAATATAACTTGATATCCTTGGAAAAATAATAACTCTACTATTGGAACCCATATATTGTCCAATTAAAACAAACAGTCTGTTCCTGCATCGTTAAAGTTTTGAACCATTAACTATATAAAAATAAAATGTTTTTCTACTATTCTTTATTGCACTTACTTCTGTAGTTCTTCTCTCCAAGCAGATTCTGAGGAGTTAATGGGTTTGCCAGTCATAAACATTGAAACTTGACTTATGCATCTTTTTAATCCCGACATTCTTCTGAACATAAATAGGAACTTCGCCTTTCTTTATTAATATACTCCCGTGAAAATTGTGAGTTTCACTATCAAGTAGCCAAATAGAGTCAATCAGTCTTTTTTTTTTGTGTAAAAGTTTATTCAAAGCGTTACCAGCGCTTTGATACTCCTTCTCTAACGAACTAGTCTTTTCGAATGTGTCTTTAGCAGGAATGACTCTGATTTACAGGAGGGCCTCCGCTCTATCTTTCAGGAGCACGTTAATAAGAGATTCACTGAACACTTCCTTTATATCGAACAAAAGTACCACACACTTTTCCATATTGTTCACGAAAATCATTTTGAACGAACGCAGCAAAGTTTGATTTGATAAAATGGCGTCGCAGTGTATCTAAAAGAGTTTTCCCACTAGCACTGAATGTGGGGAGAATGAGTCGTGGACTGAGACAGGCGGATGTTTAATGAAACAGATGTAAAGATGGACACAAACAAACACTGTACGGGTGCGGGTTTCCCGTGCCAACGATGCCGGTGGCGCCGCGGCGCGCCTTCTCGTCGCCAATATTTTTAAAAACAAAATATCTTTATCCACCAAGTTTGTTTAACACTCGTACAAAACATTACAAATATTTAAAAGCTTTGTATTATGTTTGATGAGTGGACACTTGAACTTTTTCAGCTAGACGTACACGCACCTTGATTGCGTAAAAATGTCTGGATGAATTTTTATAGCTCCAGAGATTTTACGATTCTAATATACGATAGTGACGCATTAACCCATGTGACGCAGATACTATCAGTATCTTACGTCTATTAAAGCTAAAATCGTGTTGCGTTTTGGCCAATTATACTAAAATTACTACTGACGACTTTTCTCATCAACTCATTTGAAGTATTAGAACATTTCTTCGGATATTCAGGAAGAAATTCAACCAACAGCACGCAGCTCGTTTAGTGGTTGTGATACAAACCCTCTATGAAAGTCTTACAACTCTGCCAATATCCCACAAGTTGAAGAACAAACAAGACACCTACGCGTGGTTTTTTCCCACATACAATCATCACAATGACATTGATGGGATTGGGAAAAAGTTCCACAAATAGCGAATGGTGAGACAAACATTAAACCGACGAATATAACTGAAAAATTCCTGACGATGGAAACTTAGATGTCTATACAGTGCTAAAAAGAAAATAGGACCAAAATATAAACAAGCTTCTATTTCTATTGAAAAAATCGTCATAACTCATAACAAACAATATATTTTTTTAAGAAACGAAATAATAATGTTTTTAGTATCCCTACGTATGATTTTATCTTTAGTTTCATGAATAATAATCACAATTTAATCGAATAATAAATACAGCATTAAAATATTAACGCTAAGTATATCTTTATGATAAAAAAAATATAGACCTGTGTGATGCTCAGCGTATGCTGGTACAATTTA
This sequence comes from Hipparchia semele, assembly GCA_933228805.2. Classification (NCBI taxonomy): domain Eukaryota; kingdom Metazoa; phylum Arthropoda; class Insecta; order Lepidoptera; family Nymphalidae; genus Hipparchia; species Hipparchia semele. The sequence continues at coordinate 5,458,858 of OW121721.1, read as the reverse complement.
AACTTTAATTTTATCTATATTCGTAATTTTTTGGCGGATTTAAAAATTTAGTTTTTATCTAAATTTTAGTTGTATTTAACACAATATTAAATGTCAAACCTATGAAAGTTCTCCAATGGATATCAGTTACGAGTAGGTACGACTAACAGCCGCACTTCAAGCTTCAGCATTTTCAGTTTTAAAAATGCGTAAGGCATCAATAGAAATAGTCGGCTACATAAAGCACATTGAAAAAATGCAGACGGTATAATTTCGCAACAAAATGCTGACGTTCCTGACATTTTCAGTACTGAATGCAATTCCGAATTCAGCACTGTTAACCATAAGTGTAAATTAGTAACTTCACCCAACATTACTCTTTATAACAGACATAAGTACGCGAGATGTTCTTAGACTTTTTTCCGGAAAGATGAATGCCATTCATTTGCATGCAAAGTATTGACGTGACCTTTATTCTGCAAACAGGAATAGACCTTGCCTTAATAATTTTTATTATAGTACGATAGGGGCAATGATCTAACGCAAATGTATGTTATCTCCCTATATAGGTGCCTTTATTTATTCTATAAAAGTTTACTCTAGACATAGTGACCGACTGACATCGCACAGCCCACATTTAAATTGAATTCGCCTTCCGAACCGGTAGTAGAGTCTTATAAGTCTTCCTGGCCTACATGAAATAAATAATTTTGAATTTATTTTTTTAAAGAAAATAGTAGGTATGTTCCTTGAATAGGTACCTACCCTAGCGGTGCACTAAGGTTATTTGGTTTGAAGGAACATTTGCTTAGTACCTAAATTTACGAGGACCAGTGAATCGCTGTCACAATAACCCATTAAGAGGTCACTACCTGAATGGACGACAAGCGTTGAAGATCCAAAGACCTTGAGTTGAAATTATACTTTACTCTTATTCGTATATATAGAAGGATTTGGATTCTGGGTGCTCAACGCATTATTAACCGAACAAAACCCTCTCCATCACCTGACCATTAAAAATGGTTTTAGAAAAAAGGTATGGGTTATCCTCCACAAAAGAGCATAGCACAAGGTTGATTTGATATTGCGCTCATTTTATTTAGCAAAAGTACTGTCTACGTTGAAAAAATAGGTTTATATCTACAGAGATATAAACTCTCTCTGAATCCCTGGCTGAATCTTTTAGGCACAGGCCTAAAAGAATCAGACAGAGAGTAGAACATTATAATTAAAGAACCACAAAAAGTAACGCAATTATCAGAATGAACGTAAACATTTAAAGTCTGGAGGAGAAACAGACTGTGCAATTTGTGGATATATTTAGGTCAGCTGGCATATGTGAATCTTACAGCTACATAATAGTAACTGAATTTAGCTTAAATTGTGACAAATGACTGACAGTTGTAGAGCTATTGTTTTAACCAAGTTATAACATTACGCATTTTTGTTTATCTGATCTGATTTGAGGAATATATCTTCGCATCTAGACCACATAGGTGTAAACATGTAAAAGATCAAATTCTACTATTTTCTTTCGACTATTTTTAAATATAAGCCTGTATGTGTAACATAGTGAAGTTAGTTACAGTTTCTCTCAGCCAAAAATTTGTAGAATTTAGATGATTTTCTTCTAAGTTTAGCCTGCTCTTCAAACTGTAGCTACTTCGCCAGAGATGGTGTAATAATATATATTGATACTAAGCAGGTGGGGATTTCTACTTCACGCCAATCAAGATTAATACACATTTTTCAACGTTTGCCAAGAGCAAAAGAAAATTGTCCGAAAACTTGCGTTCTTGCCAATTACCATATACACAGGTATTTGTATCAAAGACCATTTAAAATATTTTCATTAAAATTCATTCATTCATCTCTTAACTGGGCACATGTCTCCTCTCGAATGACAGTATTCAGGCCGTAGTCCACCACACAGCCCAAGAGCGCATTCCTTTTTCTTTCAGGCTTTCAGGTTTCATCGCGATATTTTCCTTCACCGTTGAAGCAAGTGATATTTTATTTAAATCACTCACGTACTTTTATACCAATTCTTCTTCTTCTTCTCCATAGCCAGTCACCCTTACACCTCTCTTACATACAAATATACCTAATCTATGGGGCCCGCCAGTCGCGGACATTATTTACTCTACTATATAATATGGTTGCGAAGTAATAATGGATCAAGCCGGTGATCTATGTTTAAAAGTGTATTATCCCTTATTTTCTAAAAAGCGTTTATGTGAATGCTTTATCTAAGCTTAATTAAAATCCTTTTAAAAAACATAACAGTACTAATCATTCAACTCAAACTAACATTATAGGCATTAAATAAGTAATTGTGTTTGATATTTTGTGCTTATGCTCTCGAAAAAAAAAACACTAACGTTAGCTATGGATATGATACAACCATATTATAATATGTATTGTGTACTTTGACCTTTGAAACGAACTATCAGATTAAAGGTAGTCATCATTTCTTCAAGTATTATTAATGACAAGTAAAATTTCATATTATTTTGTTTTACCTAATTAATAAGAGTCACGTAGATTATGTGTTGGAAACATCGAATGGTTTGGTTTAGAAAATGCGTCACATAAACCAGCAGAACAAAGTTAAACATACAATTCGATTGTTTCCCAGTAGTAAATTATTCGGGGAGGGCTAAGACAGATTGTTTACACACAGTTAACTTCGGCGCCACATAATTCACTATCAGTAGGTATATGTTAATTAAATGTAATGCCAGGGATCACTCACCCTGAATGGGTAAGTAACCTCGATATTTCAATGGCACAATATAAAGTCGGTAAGTACAAGATACTCAAATCCTTACTTCTTGAAAATACCTAAAGAACATATTCTGAGTCAGTCAAAGAGTTTGTTTTAGTCAGAACCATTAGCAATCATATAAACATATTAGAATAAGTCAATCACAATAATGAAGACAGAGTTAAAACGAGACTGATATATGTCTGAGCATATTTATGTCTCGTTTTAACCTCTATCTTAAGTCTGAGCCGAGTCAGAGCTCGCTCTATAGATCTCAGCATGATTTTACAGAATACCATTTTGCAATTTAAGTAATGGTGATAATAATTATTGAATTTATCGACGAACTTGACAAAATGCAGTACCGGTGACAGTTAATTTATTATTGACCGTGACCTGATCTTGCAGCCGGGGTCGTCGTCTTATTATACAACTCATCATTTAGCTAAAGGTTGCCATATTTCCGAAATAAATTTGCCATTAGGTGCTTAGTAGTTTGAAAGAATTATTAATGTCTCTGTCGTCTCTAAGCACTCCTTATTCATCGACCAACAGACAGACGTGGAAGGCTAGATATTGAGTCTCTCGTAGGCATTTCCTCAAGGATCGGTCTTGAGCTGTTTCAATTCAGCGTTCAGCAACTCCCTGCTACTCATTCGATGTCGTCTGCACCTAGTGGGGTGTCTACTAAATTCGACCATTATCTTTACGGTCTTCCTGCTTTACGGCCTAAGTTCGTCACTCCAGCAACTTAGCCTCAAAATCTTTTTATGTTTTCGTTACATATTATTCTATTCATTTTCACACAAACAATACTGGATGGCATCAACAACATTTGAATTTTGGCGTGGTTGGTGGGTTATTTGAGCAGTAGGTACAAATTGTTGGACCAGGAGTATTCATTGTCTAAACAGGTTTTATATAAATACCAACAAAATAGTTCAGGATGAACTTTGTCCTCGACAACGCTTATAATACTGTTGCCAACTCGCTTCAATTTGGTGACACGGGAGCCTGAAATAGGTGCTCATATTATAGCTACTATCCTATTTCAGTCGCACCGTTTTGTTTCTGTGTAAACTTTGGGTTTGCCATTCTCTAACAGATGGCGTTACAGTTCATAATTTAAAATACCTGAAGACGTTTCTAGCACAGAATTCGACGAAATGATCTATTATAATTGTTTTCTAGATATTTCGGTTAAAGATCGAGGCAATAGTTTTGATAACTTGGCTAAAATCCAAAGCGTGTTCGGCTAATTTAGACAAATAACAGGAAATGGCATTAATTACGAGTAGCTTAATAACGATTTAATTTGTAGTTACTACTTTATCAACAGTCGTATCACTAAAGTCAAGATTCCTTTATACTTGGTGATCATAATCATAAAATAATCCCACGTGACCGTAATGCATGCGTGTGAAGCGTTATATTACGAAACGTGTTTCGTAATTATTAACTCGTTGAATTTCGCCCTTATGTCCGTCTTTTGTTACTTCTCTGTTGCCATGTGGATTGTGTTCATTGTGGACTTCAGCAAGCGTCAAGGCTTTTTATAAACTTGCTATAGGGGTATTAACCACAAATAACTGCCACATTGGTCGTATCGTATTGTAGTTACCTACCTAAAACTTTTTGCTTAAATATCCGTATTAGTTTTTCCTATATTATTATTTGAGGTAGGCGTCAACGGTTCTTTGAACTGTTATGGACTTTAGATGAATCATAGATAAAACCATTGAGTAACGTACTTTTATTAACTGTCGAAATAAAAAAAAATTAAGAAAAATAGCCATTGATTTCTCAATTGCCTTGCGAAATCGAAGTTATTTAAATTCATTAGAAACTCGAAGGACGATGTCGAGAATTTCATAAATGCAGAAAAGCACTGCTACTTACTTTGAGAAAAGTAGTCAGAACACACTTTCGCATTTATAATATTATTAAGGATTGCTGAATGATTCACGAATGAGGGCTTGTGACCGTGAATTATTTCATAATGATGAACAACCGGTATATGACGTATATTTTGTATTTTTTCGGTGTTTCACCTTTCACGAGTGTATCATGCTGGATATTACGTATATATATACGTGGCCAATGGCCATTGTAAGTTTTAATTCAAACATAAACCACATCATAGGTGTTTTATGAGCGGCATTTTTATTATTATAATATTGTGCTTTTATTAAGAGTATTTTCCGAAATTTCCAAACCACTGAAACGAGGAAATGTTATTTTACTAATACGAGTACATATTTAGCACAATGATTCATTAAAAAATGACGTTATTTTTAATTAAATGTTGTGATGTAATTGTCTCTACTTATTTTATTTTAACTCTACAGTAAAGCATATTCTTATTACCTACTAAAATTTTCTGGGACCGCAAGGAAAAGTTTTTTAAAATAAATTAATAGGCGCTATTTTATTTTGGAACATAGGGTGACTTCGCCGGTTACGCGACCAGGGTCAGTTACGCGACCACTAACAGGACCTACGGCATTAAAACGAAAATAATAAGAATTCTATTCTTCTTTTCCAAATGAAATTCACTTAAGTAAAGAGGGGGATAGACCTATTAGTTTTACCTACAATAGTTGGCAGCTTTGTGTTTACCCGAAAGCAAACAAATCTTAGTTCAATCCGCCGCTCATACTTTCGGCGCGTACACGTTCCCAAAACAACGAAAAAAATAGTGAGTAAGTGATGCGTTCGAGGTAAGTAGATCGTGATGTATTTATTTGAGTCAATTTTTTAATGTTCTATTAAGTGGATATATATATGTTTTACGTTATTTGTACATTTATTACATGTAATATACAAAATCAGGTAAAAAAATTGAATGGTCGCTAACTGAAATTGGAATTAGCCAATAACTTCAGTTGGCGACCACCTGGCCGCCAATAGACATTTAGAAAGAAAAACATTTATTTTTATTTTTTATAGACTACAAATCTAATTCGGAATTTAATCACTTTCAATTTAATTTGTTTATTTTTATACGTGTAGCTTTTAGTTTACGACCACCAAATTATTATTATAAAACATCTTAAAATGTATGGGTATCAAGTGGTCGCCAACTAAAAATGAGCAAATTAATATGTGGGTTTACGACCATTTGCAATCACTACTTATAATCTTATCTGTTTTTTGCATAATGTAGGTGTTTAATATATAATATTTTCATTACAGATGTCCTCCACAAACCGTATTAGAAAATAACACCGGCTTATTCCCAAAGAGATCTGGAATGTGCTTTAAAAATATAAGAGAAGGAGGACACGGTATTAGAAAGAAATGTAAAATGTATAACATCCCGAGATCTGATGATCTGATGATTTGATTCTAAACTTTTGTAATTGTTGTTTAAAGTGATATTTTTAATTTTGTACTTGTGTAGGAAAATGTATTATACTTGCTAAGATTCATTTAAGCTTAAGCTTGAATATTGAAGTGTACCATTGATCTCATGAAAAAATGTGTTTTAATAATTTATTATAATGTATGAATAATAAAGCATGAATAATAATTATTTTTTAAACATTAACACGTTCATATTTTTTATTTTTAATTAATCAAATTTAGTTTTCCCTATCAAATCGAGAGGTCGCCAACTAGATAAGGGGGCAGTCGTCAACTAGCAAAAGTGGTCGCCAACTAGCATTTCACATAGTTTTTAAGATTTATTCAATTTAAAATGTTTTCACAACTGTAATTCTTATTTTTTTACTTTTAAATATAACTTGACAATATCTAGGACCCCGTCATATAACTTTAATACATGTGCTATGGGTGCAACATACTTAAATATTGACGTAAAGTTGAATATCCCGCTAATCGGTCGCCAACCGGCGAAATCACCCTACTAGGCTAGTTTAGTAACACTCAACTTGTTACTAAATTATAGCCTACTAACTTTTTGTATTTTTAGAGTTCTGTGTCTGTCGGAATGATGGAACCCTATAAGTTCATTGAGTCGTCCCTCTGACTGTCTGTATATATGTCCATGTGCCAAGGTCATTTTTCTCATAAACGATTTGAAGTAACTATAGCGCATAGTATGTATACCGAATACGTCAATCAACGGCCTTTTATTGCACTATAAACTTCAAGTTTCAAGTTAAATGCAATAAAAATACGTATTTTTATATTTCATACAAACCACTCGCTAACTGACAATGAAAATCCATAAGTAGGGCACTTCCCGGTGACCTACAAACTTGAAAAGCACGAAGGTAAGTTTTGTAGCCCAAAATGAGCACAAATCAATGATATAATATAATATATTTTATCATTAGCCCGAGACTGTCCGCGTTTGATGGGATAACGTTTATAAGGCGACTACCGGCTATTTACTCAGATGGCAGACAATCAAACGTCTTTTATGAGAGCCGTAGTAACAACGAGCGAACTTAAATTTCCAAGATGTTTTATTTCATATTGATCAATTTTTTCCCACCGCGAAAAAAAGTATTAGCGGAGCACTTGCGTCTACTATGCAGTTTCTATTGAGAAACTAAGAAGTAATAGGTACCAACTTTCCAAATACCGAAACATTAAATAAACGACAAAATCAGACCGACAAAAAATCATAAATGTAGTAGGTATTACTTATTGGGATCTTTAAGCAAAACTGAAGTAAAAATATAAACATTCTAGGTGCAGAATAATAACGTGCAAAAGTCGCGTGTGAAACTACATAATATTTATATTATTGTACCGACGACCTATAGAGTTCCACTAACACGTGACTCTGATTACGATAAGCGCTATTGAAGTGGTTTCCTTCAATAACTTAAAGACCTATGAGAATTATAATTTAAACGTTAATTATACGAAGAGAAGAGGAGAGTTATGCCCAGTAGCGAAACGTAATTTAATGACAACCAAATATGGACGCACGTATGCAATAAAGAGTCAACCCACACAACTTGTCAATTGAAAAGTTAACTTTATTCCTTTACATTATGTATGTATTTAATTTGACAAACGTTTGTGGGTTGAAACGTTATTGCGTATGTGCGTCCATATATCCAGTGATAAGTTTAATGAGCTACGTAAGTACAGACTTGGTGCCTGTACTTAGGAGGAAATTACGAAACGTGCGTAGAAATCTAAAACTGAGAACACCCTAAACAGTGATAAGGCAGGAAATAAACGAGCAAATATTTGGCGCTCACCACATTTGACTGGTCATCAATGATGATACGTGGTGTTGAATTTTAGCTTTTATTTCCTTTCAAATAAGGACCAAAATTACATAAAAGTAATAAAATTTTCATGATTTGTTAAATAGGTAGTCCCATTACAGCATGCACCGTAAACGTACACTAGCAACGTTTCGCTTATCGTTAAATCGGTAATAAATGTTCATGTAAATATTACCGTTAAATAATATATGTAATTGAATATTACCAACTTTAAGGAGGTACTCACACTAGGTAGGTCAATGGCCAAAATTTTTTTCTTTTTTAATAAGGTACAGGTACAGTACACACCTACTTTAAATTTGTCGATAAATCGATTTCATATGATTGCTCTCTATAATGTCAGGCATGTAAATAAGACAAAAAGTATTGCATCAAAAAGTCCTTAGTGTGGGTTTCACGCTCGAGTTACGAATACTAACTCAAGTTTTAGTTCAACGGAAGTGAACGGCCTCGCGACGTTCTTGGTACATTCGTGTCCAGAATTCACACAACCTATAAAAGTTTCAATGGCAATTTATTTCTAGGAAATTTCTATTTAGCACATATTTATTATTATCGAAGGTACGTTCCTACTTCCGACGTGACAGGTTTTTGAAAAACCTGATAACAATTTTGACTACACGAACTTGTAAGTGAAGTTTAACCAAAATTATTCGAGAAACATCCATCGTGATTTGATTTTTTACTCGTATAAAAGAACAATGTTATCCATGTGTATATGAGCTATGGGTTTAGAACCTGTATATATGTGGGATTTGACAGTTCTTCAACTCAACTCAACTCAAGTTCAACTCCATTATTTTTAATAGTCTAGTGACTAGCACTCCAGAATCCAGAGCACTTAGCACTAATTATTCTCTACTCTATCTTAGTAGATATTTTGTACTCTATCTTAGTAGATAGAGTAGAGAATAAGTGCTAAGTGCTCTGGATTCAAAGTATCTATATGAACGGCCTAATTTGTACACCCTGCGAGTACGATCTATAGAATATACCAGTTGATTGGCTTTTTATATGCATCACGGCGTTGCAATAGGATAACATTGCAGTTTAACCATGACCGATCAGAGAACCATGAGGATACATCAAGTCATTTATTCGCGTTCATTCGGTTGTACATAACACTTAAATCTATTGACTGATCTTAAAATAGTGCTTGTCTGCATAATATTCCTTGCGGGAGAAGATATCATTAATTTTATTGAACAACTGTATAGATGATGTAGGTTCCCGCGGGAACTCTTTAATTTTCTGGATCAAATGTAGCTTATGTGTTAATCCTAGGTATGAGCTATCTCCATTCCAAATTTCGGACAAATCAGTTTATTCACTGTGGCGTGAAGGAGTAACAAAAATACTCATACACATACAAACTTTGGCCTTAATATTAGTCTGATGTGATAGTGAAATGATTAGTGTGATTATAATAAAATTTTCATCGATAATTAAAAAACGAGTATATGTCGTCTCATCATTAGTTTTGTCTAAGCTGATTAATAAATTATTATTAAAATTATATTTTTCGAGCAGACTTATCATAATATTATCACGCCGTCGGATCCTGTTAGTCAGCACCCGCTGATATTTTACGATTGCGTTTACATGCAAAATTTTTTTGTACTTTATTGCTAGCAATAGGCTTACTGATCTGTTTTGTACAATCGAATTAGCGCCATTATCAAAGGATCGTTGTTTCGGTAGCGTCTGCCGTCGCGTCAAGTTTCCTGCGACCCATACCGACCGCGGTTAAAAGGAGGACATCCGTTTCCTTTGCGCAAATTTTGCATACTGCAAGATGTTTTACATTTTTTAATAGTTCCACAAAGTAATTTGCTAGCGGAAGAGGCGTTCCTGCAGATATATTTTAGTCGGCGTGGGCATAGTTTACGTTGATTTCTCTCCTTCACCAATAGGAGGAGTTATGATTTTAGCAGTTTATGTAGACCGCCGAAAGACGAAAACCGGTGAAAAAGGAAGGTGAAAAGGAAGGACTATAGTTACCAACGTCACGAAGACAGTTTCATATGGACATGACCTACAGCGATAAAGTGTGAGATCAAGAAGATTATATCCAGACAGATGATATAAAAATTCTACTCTAATACGTTCAAAACGGACTAAAATCTCCAGTATTTTTTCCAGATTTTGCTTGAGTGTACGCAAATGATTTTAACCTATAGTTATACGTTTCTGAAATTGCACAATAACAAAATTAACCCGCCCTTTATAAAATTCAAGTTAGTTAAGAATATAAAAAATCGAACAAGCAATCCAGACTTATCTTAATGAAGCCTTTTACGGAGAAATTGTAAATATATTTAACTGCGGGGCTATCAGTGGCAATTATAAAAGTCGGGGTCGATAAGGACGCAATAAACCCTGGCGACAACGAAGCCATATGGGCGCCTTCGGTCTTGACCTATATGTCTTTTTAATGAGAATTCTCCACTGATATTGAGTACTTAGCAGCGGAGATGGCATTTGTATAATAGGTAGCCTATCCTTTTATTCTAACTTATGTCCGTGAGTGACATCATCCACGTCGATTTATGATTTTTATTTATTCTCGAGCTAACTCAATTTTCTGGGATGAAAAGTCTTATTATTATTTGTATGATCTACCTGCCTAAGACAAAACATTCAAAAAAGGAAACCTATAAAAATTCCCATTTTGCTACCAGGGGTGGTGGTCCTACTTGTAGTCCTAGTGGCCGTGTTATATTTTACATATTATACTTCTTTGCAGTCAACTTGTTCCATCACGTTTTACAGTAGGTAAACTTAGATCGGGATAAATCGCAAAGTAAGTGTTCTAGCATTCTTGTTTTTTATGGAGATAATAAACTGATCATAAAAGTGTTCGTGTGCAGTAGACTAGACTATAAAATGAAATTATGTTCTCCCGACCGAATCTGGTCACGACGGCTAATCTTCTAAGAGTTTTAAACATACAACATGAGTATGTACATCAGAATTAGTCATCTGTGAGATAGATATTACAATGCACAAGTGCATGCGCAGGTGCAATCTCTATTTTCGCAGCTCTAGTACGATGGGATAGACTGGAGAGAGATTAGGTCTGACGACTTTAGGTACTCTCCGAGGCGCAGGGATGATAACTGGTTACAACAGGTACCTAAAACCTTTTTGGCCTGACCCGGGAATCGAACCCGGGGCCTCGTCATGTGCATTTGAATAAACTAAACACAAGACAAACGAGGCAGTAAAAGACTATAAAATTAAAGAGGTACCGATAGTAAAATAATTACTGTCGAAAAATTCATAGCACTCACCTAAGAAGAAGGTTAAGGGCACTGTCATTTCTAGTATGGGTCGGAACGTCTTTGACACTGGAAGGTTCGCTACGCACACCTCTGAGAGAGAGTCGCAGCTGCCGAGGAATTGTACTAAGAAGACCACTGCTATTTCGTCGTTGGTTCAGACTTTTCGAACGCGTTAACTTGTTGGCTTCCAAGTCGATCCCCGCAGGAAGGGCAACTTCATCACCGCTTCTCGAAATCGTTGCACTGGACGCGTTTGTTTTAGTTATCGTAGGAACAGCAGATTTCACATCTCCCAAGAGCTTCTCCCATGGCGACTCGCAATCTTCTTCGGAGATAGTTTCAAAACTTCTGGGGCCAATAGACGAGGTCGTCTTGTCAGACATTTTGGAGTAGGGTTAAGTAAAACTAAGGAACGAAAGCAACGGAACGCAGCAGAACAGACACCAAACCACTTCGTCACTTTGGATTTTTAGTTTCTTGACAACACTTCACTCTTATCATAATATCCATTTGTAAATCATAATGTTTGGGGTAGAAATGTTGACACTGAAACAAAGAGAAAACAGCACTGTAGCGATCGAAAATAAAGATACAAGTGAATTAAAATAACCACGACCAATATCTATTACCTCAAAACATTTTCTAAGAACCTATAACTCTAAATTGATACCTGTGTGTATAATGTAAAAACCGTATATAAATCGGCAAGTACTAATTACTCTAGTAATCAGGAAAATGGTTACATAGGTAGCAAAAATTAAAAACATGAATACAGTGCCACCTAGCCTATATAGTGCCTATAGCCGTAAAATATATTTAATGTGCTTAGGAGAGATCGTATTTAATTGAAAAAATTCAAAACATACAACCTTTTATTTTAAGTTAACGCATATATAAGGTATACTTAATGTCTCTATTTGGAATTTCATTCAGCAGTTTGACGACTGATTATCTAAAACACAAAAAAATTATGTTTTCGTTACAATTTTGCTTCTGAAAGTTGAGAACTTGAAAGTAAAAGTAGTAAAGCAATTAACTAAAATAAGCCTTTCTAATTTTTTCTCTTAGTGTATTTACATAATATGGATTTAGAGAAAGGCGTTCCTGAATCATGTAAAAGAATTAATGAAATCATACTAAATAATAATGTACATAATTATTATGAAAAGTATGCTCTACCTAGTAGTGTATCTTGTTAATGATCTTAAATTATATAGTAGATATTTCTAATGTATGGTAGGCACCGATTATTTATGGTCATTTCTCAACTAGCTTGGAATTTATAATATTTTCTCCTCATGCACTACAATTAGCTGTAAGTGTATCACATTATAGATGTTTTAGCAAATATAGTAGGTACTGCTAATCTGATGCTTGAGACTTCGTCGTTGTAGATTTATATTTTTTTTAATCCCAGGAGAAATCTTTGACATTCTGGGTTTCGAAATAGCCTATGCTCTTTCTATGATACAAACTAGATGGTTCAAAAGTCTAGGCTTAAAAAAATAAACAAAAGGCAGACAAGCAAACAGACAAAATTGCTTTTGCATTTGTACTATTAAATGTATAGTTACTAGTCTTTCAAATCAGAAAACAGGTTCCAACGAGATTGCAATTTGTATCGGATCTTAAAAGACATAAATCTTAGTGATCAATCAATGGATATATTTTATGGATTACATCTAGTGAATAAAATGTTCTCTATTCATAAACAATGAAAATGCAGTCGGCGCAATAGTTTACGATGGTACATTTTCAATGAAAAGTCCATTTGTTCTGTTGATATCTATCATGCGCCCAATCATTCAAGTATGGGCTAGGGAAAAACATTTTCTTAAATCGAAATTTTCTCATTCATCTGATTATTTCTCAGGAGATAATTAAGAGGCGCCAATATATTATTATGTATTTTCATAATTTTTGATGAGTAATCCACTGATTCAAGACTGATTCACAATGACTGATTGATATTGTTAGTTCACTAATGGTATTTTACATTAGATATAGTAGATATTAATTTAGTACCAAGTGCAGCATATTATTTTATTGGAATAAGTAAAGTATTTTTATTAAAAAAGCTAGAACCACAATATTTATTTTCTAAGTACATATTGTAAAATAATATTTTTCAAACATTAGTTATTTTCTTAGAGGCAAAGCCACCATAATTACTTTATGTATGCATGAAATTGTTTTTTCACAGTGTATTAGAAAGATATATACTTCGAAATCATTGTTCTATGTATGTATTTTATAAAGTTTTCGCAAACTGCGACAAAACTCGATATCAATTTTCATAAGACATTCTTCAAAACTGTAAAACTTACCACGAGAAAACTATAAAATAGTTTTTTCGTGAAAAATTAGCATGGAGACAGTAAATGACCTGTAGACGAATTTAAATAAAGAGTAACAGAAATAGGTTAGTAGGTATGCTTCGCACAGTAAATCACTTTTCAACAGAAAGTCTTAAAATAATTTCTAATCTTATATGTGTACGTATAACAAGTAGTTACTATGGTGTTTAGCCTAGTCAGATAATTATGCGTCACCTTGTTTTATTGTTGCTACAGGATCAAATTATATTGTTAATATGTGTATGATAACATTTTAAATGATGTACTTTTATATTTCTAGATCTATTCTAAACCTTTCTCTATATAAATGATGGTGGAAAAATTTACTCGAAGAGATAAACGTGCCTACATTTCCTTGATAATATACTTAATAGTTATTGCATTCCCTCTAATCTGAAAGCTGCTGTAATAGTTCTTATAGCAAGGGCAATAAAGAAGGTAACTCCATAGTATAATCGTTTCAGTACCTATATAAAGAGTGTTGTATTTATAATATCACCCACGCTTGCCAAGTGTCCCGTTCCGTTCAGAGAATATGGGTCAATGTTCCAGAGTCCAAAACTGTAGGTACCGTAAACTTTGATATTGGTTTAAAGGAGTCATAATATTAGGATAATTCAAAATTTAATAATATAATAAATAAGGTCAATGTGTCATACATTGACAGATTTATTTGTGGTTTATGTATATAGGTCTCTCGTAATAGTTGAAGTTATGACCTGCAGGTGTTTCATTTTGTTTATAAGGTCTTTGATCGAGAAACGAATATATACATACAGAAACGATAATTTATGAGACCGCTAATAGAGGATGAAATTCACAAAGATATTTTGGCGTTCAACGGAGGCGAAAACTGAAATTATTTAAATGAAAGATAATAAAATCTAGCAGCTAGGTAAAAGGAGCTCTTTTGAAAGAGCTACGTATGAAATTATTTTGGAGAAGGGAAAACTACATTGTGCGAAACTTTAGCTTTGAAAGATATATTTATTGGATTTCTTGAGTTAACGAACGAAATTCGATAGTACATAAACAAGGATAAATAATATAAATTTAATTCTCCGGCAGTTATTTTGCTTATACAACTTTAATGAGGCACCTATTAATTATTTATTATTTATTAAATATGTGTCGGCGCCATAGCCATTTTATTACAATTTAAATACCTATTCAAAATAACTCGACTTGGTTCCGTGATGGTTTACACATAGTAACCCTACTTCTAGGTACAAGTATCTATGTATGTGGGTTAGCACGAGTTGTAGTCTATCGTTTTCGTTAAGTTTAAAGATTTCGAGTATGTAAATATGATGTACCTACATAAAGCGCATTCAGTACTTCTGAATTTTATTTCGAATATCTGGTTAAGGTGCTAGTGTGATGTGTGAACGAACTCGATTCTTTGAACACGTTTCAGGTTTAGGTCCATTTTATTTTTCCTTAATAGTGATGATACTCGATCCACGTTTTCGAGATGTACAAACGCACTAAGGGACTGGTTCGGCGCCAACGCCGCCGCCCGTATTGATTAACTTTAAACAGCATTTGTAGACAATTATTTCGTTCCAATAAATATAACTAGAGCAGTCGAGGTTAACTGGTGTAAACCACGACTGTTGAATTCCAGACAAATTCCAGTAGGTTAACTAGTTAACTGGGATCTGGAATGTTAGCTAATAATTTACTGGACTGTATAAATTATTGAAATTTACTATACTACAACTGAAATAGCATGTGACAATCTATTTCATTTTGCTCTAGATTGAAAATCATAGTAGTATTATAATTAATTCGAAAGTGTGTTCATTTATTGGTTTGTCCTTCAGTCACAGCAACGGAGCACCTGATCAACTTTATTTTTTGCATTGATATAGTAATAGTAAAGACTTAGAGAGTGACATAAGATACTTGTCATCCTGTGAAAGCTCGGAGGAAAAAAAATTTTGTGTTTGTGAAAGCAAAGAAATCCTGGAGGATTTTAAAACATAATTCTATCGAAGTAGCTGGCAACATATTATATTATCATTAAACCAAGTAGGTATCTACTTCTTGTTATTTGACATCACATGAACGGTGTATCATAATTGTTCATGGTCGAGGAATAAAATAATCCTTGGAGCAATATTTTATTCATATTTACGACTCTGTTCCGCTTTCTCCTATCAGTTAGCAGTTTCATCTCGCCTTTAGGTCGTCGCGATAAAATTAATTAACTTTTACGCGAGGGAAGCTCATACTTCCACATAGAATTTTTTATTTTCATCGTTGCATTGCATCCAATTACATGAGAACTACTCATATTGTAAGTAGGTAATCAATTGATATAGTTCTTTCAATTCACGAGGGAACGTGGCTCATGGTTGTGTGTGTGTCGTATCTGTATAAAGGTCGTAGCCCATTTACACGACACCGCTCCCACACAACCAAAGTATGAGCATTCAAATATGGACTTAATATCGTGCTCTGGAGGTGCACTTTACAGTAACAACACTAAATAGAAAACAGCGCGCGCGGTACCGTTACCGTACCGCGGTGTTGTTACTGTAAAGTGCACCTCCAGAGCACGATATTAAGTCCATATTTGAATGCTCATACTTTGGTTGTGTGGGAACGGTGTCGTGTAAATGGGCTACGACCTTAAGTGTGAGCGAGAGCTTGCTCGCGCCTAACCGCTCCCACCTAAGCTCCTGAAAGACACGCACACTTACGCAATATGCATGTACACAACGTAATCACAAGTAAAGCGCCGGTAGCTTCGTGAGATAAACGTACTATTCATCAAAATACACTCGCACACAAAAGTTTTTTTGTTTTCAGTTGTTTCGAAACCTTTCCAAGAAGCCGGACGATTCCACTCTCCGATTCCGACACTTTATCGAGTTTCAATATTTCCACTACACATATTTAAATAATCAAGTAGGTGTTTGAAACGATCAAGGGTCGCTCGTGTGACGCCATTCAAATCACATGAATTAATAATCATGCCCCCACCAAAAGGGCTATTATGATCCTTTGTTTACGGAACAAATAACCGTGAGACAGGATATTATTATGTTATTATAGAATTAACATATCAAGCAATCACACCACGATAATAACCATAGCACCTCGTGCCAGTAATGCCGTGTTTGTTTAATCACGTAAACAGTGTTGTTTTTGCGAACTATTGTATACTAGCTAACTAACTATTATATATTATAATATTCTTATGATGAATCGATATTTACATATTATATTTTGAATGATGAATAATGTTTTTTTTTAATTGACCTCAATAGCACAATGGTCAATTTACCGGCCTCAAAACCGGAGGGCTGATGGTTCGAACCCAATCTGTGTCACTATTATCGTATTACTCCTAGCATAAACTTTACGCTTAGTTGAAGGGGAAATGGGAGTATTAATCATGTTCTGCATGTCTAATATTCTTTAAAAAATTATAATATCGAGAAAATATATAAATATATAATATATTATTTCTGTAGACAGATGTACATTTTACATATTTTAAGAGCTCATAAGGACGTGGTAGAAACTACAAGCAAAAGCTAGTCAAAAGACTGCATTATGACGTAACCTTAGGATTTATGACTAAGGCGCAATAAGTTAGAGAATAGAGATGTATTTTGCGAAATACTGTAAAAACGTTTTTCATTGCATATTTTACAACCCTCAATTTTCTATGCACTATTGTTTTCGTTGACTATTTATTTTTGCGGTTATTATATTATTATTCATTGTAAAAGAATGTTGATGTGTGTGAAATTTATTGAATTACGCCTTGCGATTATGGAAGTTTCCTATATTTTCAGCAGATTCTGCGTGTCGAAACGGTGCTAGGGTTTGCTCTTTTTGCTACTATTTTTTGTATTCGCAGAAAAAAATCAGATCAAACTTAACCCCTAGAAAACTGACTAACATGCAAGGATTTTTAATATGAAACACTATTTGGAAATAGATTTCTGAGAAAACATATCTTAATTCTTAATGTTTTCTTACCAGTTCTTAAGAAATCCTCATATTAAGGTCACCTAGTCTCAATAGGATCCAAAAAATATCATACAAATAATATCAGGAATGTATATGATATTATGACATAACGAATGTCTGAACGTGCTTCTATTTCAAGTTCTATTTAGGTCTGAAAGGAAATCGTTGCGGTTTTTTATGACCAAATCATTTTAGTACAAATCGCTAGCCATCAATCCGTAGTTAAACTTTTGTTTTGGTACTAAAATGAACATCACAACATCATTGATCTCTTAACGATGAACATACTTTGTTAAGTAGGTAATAGTCGTTCATAGAACATTAAGGCCCGATTGCCTGAGTGGCCGTTTAAAGTTAAGTTAAAGTTGTAACCGCGGCTACATTTAACTTTAACTTTTTCCGTAACCGAGCTCTGAACTCCATTATAGGCGTTGCACAACGCCAATTTTGACCCCCGTCAAAATTAACTTCAGCTAATGGAGCTGCCAGTAAATAATGATTCCCTTCTCGGTTTTTTAGTCTTATTATGTTGAATTATTTTATCAACATGCAACATTATGCTGAAATAACAGTCAGTGTTCTAGTCTGTGATTATGTGATAGTTGTCTTTTCATCTGTGTTTGTTGATTGTCAACACGGAGTGATTACAGTCTCTTGGATTGTCAACTAAAAGATTTTTGTCGAAATAGTCATTTTATTTAGTTTTATTACAAAGAAAAATAATATGCCTGTTAATGCAAAACACTGATCACGGAAAAAGGGATTTTTCACAGTATTATTACAAAGCGTTCACACACACTGGCCCCAACTATACTTATTAACATGTGCCCCATAGAGCATGTGAAGGATCATTTTATAAATATATCAATAAATGATGATTTTAAACCACAAACTGTGAGTACCTGTTTATATTTTAACTAGACTATCTCGGAACTTCGTCCGTGTGGATTAAAGGTTTTTAATTTTCGCAGGAGCTCTCATTTTCCGGGATAAAAATGTGTTAACTACTGAGCCGATTTTAATGAATGAGGTATCAATCGATTCAGTCCAGGTCGGTCCAGGTGACACAGGTTACATTATACACAAACAAAATCAATATGCCTACCAAATATTTTATGGTAATTAATGGTAATTATGAATAAAATACCATACCAAAATCAAGACTGTAAATCATTGACGACTCAAAACACTGGACGGATCATACTGATTGGCATACAGATATGTATAGCTATTATGAAATAGGCATCTGCTAAAAAAAGGGGTTTTGATAATTCAACCCTTAAAGAGGGAAAATAGAGTTTTAAAAAATTTAACTTGATGCGAGCGAAGGTGCAGGCAAAAGCTGGTTTGTAATTATTTATTTTTACAGGTGACTGAGGAGTCAATTGGAACTGAATATTCAGACTTAAAAGAAAGTCAGGAAGTCACATTTATTAACAATAATACAGAAATAGTAAGGAAATAAACCATTTTTTGGTACTTTGTTGTACATACATACATTGTAAGCTAAATAAAAGATTTTAAATAGAGGTTTTTCTTTTATTAAAAAACATATTCTAACTATTTACAATACTGATACAATGTTATAATTTAATTAGATATTCAATAGCTTTAAGTACATAACTTATTGACAATATCTAAAGAGCTGTTGTTAATTAAAATATGTAATAACTAGCTAATTCCCGCGACTTCGTCCACGTGGAAAAAGTTTATAGAGTGACTTGCAACTCCACGAGAAGTTATGTTCTCTATCTCCGATAATACTTATTAGACCTTCACCAAAATTGAGAAAAATACTTCTAATAGTACACACATTATATTAAAAAAAGAAATATCAAATTCAGTTTACAGTGGACAAAGTTATGGAGCAAAATCAACAAAAACTTTTATCCCCTATCCCGGATAAACCCTTTCGTTTATAAGGATAAAAAGTATGCTATATGTTGATCCGGAGTATCAGCTATCGCTATACCAAATTTCATTTAAATCTGTTCAGTAGTTTTCGCGTGATGCGCGCACAAATTCACAAACAAAAAAATCAAAAAAAATTGTTTTGGGCTCAGTATCGATACTATAATTAAAGCATCCTCCGAATAAAATTTTCAAAATATATTTAATGTATGGAATTCGTCCCGTTACACAACACACATTAACAGTTTTATCACTAGCACTACAGCCGACGAGCAGCTAGCTCGGACGTGGTTTGCGATGGATCCGCTTCCACAAGAGCCTTCAATTCTTCATTATCAACTTTGGTGTCCGGCTGTCCACGGAGCTTGTTCTGCAGGTCGAAATTTCCAAAACGAAAAAGTTGGAACCAAAAACGCACTGTGTTTTCTTTTGCGACACCGCCACCATACACATCATTAATCCCTCGAGCCGTTTCTGCACCACATTGAAATCGACGATTTCTGGTGAAGAGTCGACAAGAAACTCTGCATTTGCTCCTGCTGCTCTGTTTTACTTGATCTGCTACGGACATTGATTTATTTGTGTAATGATTTTTTTCCTTGGAAAAGATATTCTACCCATTATATTTTCTTCATCACTGGAACTCTCATCTTCAATTTATTTTGCGAATAAACACTTCGGAAAATACTATTTATTTTATTGGTACTTTTAACAAAATAACAAACTGTCACAATCCATCAAAAATATTGAAAAATGTCTATTGAAGTTTTATTTTGAGGTTAACTTGACCGTAAACCCTCGCATTCGGTCGGTAAGGTTTAAGGCTAAAGTTAAAGTCAAAAGTTAACTAAAAAAGGACTCGTGCAACGCGATTTGCTTGTTTCGGCTGTCACATTTAGCTTTAAACCTAACTTAGCCGTAACGTAACCGTGCCGGCCACTCAGGCAACGGGCCCTAAGTAAACAATTTGTCATAAAATATCCATATTCCACATGTACATTTAAATATTTTTAAAATTCTAAGAGTGAGTACTTACTGCTATTTTAAAATATTATAAACACTTTGTTAGATTACGCTTCTCGAAAATAAAGATAAAATATATTTACACCAATAACTTCCATACAAACAAAACAAACAAATTCTATCACATAATATATCAGTATGGTTGTCAGTAACAGGCGCAAAAGAAAGGAAATTATGAACTAAACATGCACTACTTTAAATAAAAATGGCAAGAAGTGAAGAAAGATAAAAAAGATAACAGTGATAAACATCAGTACAGGCGTAAAACGACACTATCTAGAATCTAGATATGCAATACTTCTATGAAACAATGACCAAAACTTAGAATATACTTAGATAAAAAGAAGATAAAGATAACTTGACTTGAACTAAGGGTGGAAGGCCGGGCGAGATGAGACTTTACGCTACGCAGATTTAATTTTTCAAGTTATATTTAACAAGTTATATTCAATTAGATTACGTAAAATTCATATACATATAGATACAAATGTTCCAATTAGAATAGAATACGTCATTACTATGGCAAGTAGCACAGTAAAACTGAATGAAAAATAGTCCATTGAGTGTATTTCAAAAACAGCAAATGAAAAATTAACATGACCTGAATATTAATGAGTACGAGTAAACTGGCCGTCAGAAAAAGTGGAAATCAAGGAAACGGCACTTGCAAGTACAACGTGTACGTACAAAATTAATAGTCAACCTAAATGAGAATTATTTCCGTGTGCACGTGAATGATTTCGGAGTAAGAGAACGAGAATGTTGACCCACCGTTCATTCACCGCAATTTTGCAGATAAATAATAACAAACCGGTCACTATTTGGGGACAAATTAGGTTTGACGAACAGGATGAGCCGCTTCAAAATGGTTGCTCTACTTTTTAGTGTCTCTTGTGACATTGGTTAAAAAAGAAAGAAATCGGACCTGTC
This sequence comes from Hipparchia semele, assembly GCA_933228805.2. Classification (NCBI taxonomy): domain Eukaryota; kingdom Metazoa; phylum Arthropoda; class Insecta; order Lepidoptera; family Nymphalidae; genus Hipparchia; species Hipparchia semele. The sequence continues at coordinate 5,437,404 of OW121721.1, read as the reverse complement.
AGGCACGGTTGCTTTAGCAAATTTTGAAAGATATGTAAACTTTAAACATTGCGTTACAAAACAAAATGTGAAAGAAAACCATTTTAACAAATGTACCTATGTAATGATAACAAACGGTTTGAAACAAGCGAGCCTTAGTTGCACTTTTTTAATGCTAACTTGTTAAACTTGCTAGACTTTTTTTATGATTAGAAACTTGCATCGAACTGACCATCTTTGACGTGTCACACACTGAAGGAATTCATACTGTTCCTTTTTCTTGCAGAGGCCTTTAAGCTCCTTTTCCCTTTGTCCTTTTCCTTTTCACTTTATTAATCATCATCGTCATCTCCCTCATCATCTCAATTAATCGCCATCCCACTAGAGAACACGGACCTCCTTATTTATTTAATTCACTATGACTTTTTAATACTCTAAGATGGAGACAGAAATTTTGACTAAATAGCGAGCAGTACAGTTATGTTTGTAGGGAGCTGTATGAAAAGTTTACTATTTCAGTAACAATGGCATAAAAATTATTATTCATGAAATATTCCCTAACAATAGTTTCAGCAATTCGAAATGTTTCGCCGCGTTTAAAATTAACATCACAATTGTTGACATCTTTCCACACTTAATAGTTTTTGCAGCGATATAAATTTTTGACCTTTGGACCTTACCCAAGGTGCGCTAAGAAGAAAATAACTTTTAAATGTGCAATTGTTCAATGTTAATAATGAAGGTCGTAGTGTACAGAATTATTCATTATATGCTTTTATAATTTTTTAACGTCAGAGATGTCTGTTGTTAATAACAGCAGGTCTTCTGAAAAGTAAGATATGCATTTTTATTTTATTATTATTATGTTTATTTCTTAAAAGTTTTTACTAACTTGCTTTGTTCGGATGTTGTTTCCGTTGAATTGTTAGCTGATTTTTTAATCACAAATAGGTTGTGGTATGTCGTGGTATGTTGTGATTTGTGGTTCTACCAAAGCCATCTAATGACGGAGGTTTGAGCGGGCAATGAAACTAGAAAATGCTAGAACATCTGTATCCGACAAGAGCATAACGTTGAAGATCGAAGGTGGTAGGCATTTGGAAAACATAGAGTATTTATTGCTAAATGCCCACCTTAATTGTAAAAGACCTAAATAAGTGATGTATGTTTAAAATATAAAACATCGAAAATTTTTTGCGTTTCATTTATAAACGTAATGAGTGAGACGGAAACGAGGAATTTACATAATGCACTCGTACATTCTACATATTTTGGAGATTATTACAAAACTTTACCTTGTGCTAAATTAAGAATCTTTTTAAATACTTTTTGCGTTAGGAGATCGATATCTTCCATTTGCTTCTGCAAATTCCATTTTTTTAGAAGGAAAAAATCAAGAAAATGTATTATTGCTTAATCTGTATCAATATTTTGAATGGCTTTTTGGTAATAGCTAGCTACATATTTTTATTGATATGCCATTGACAATTGATGTTATGTAACCGAATAGTGTGAATCCTAATCTTTAAAGGAACTGAGTCATATCTATTCACCCACTCGCGCTTGGTCGTAACGTGACGAAGATTATACGTATATTTTTCGGACTATGTACCTATATTCTGGTCAGAATGACCGTTATGTTATAAGTTATAACGTTAATACGAAGGAGGCGGTGGAGGGGTTACACGAAGATGAGGATTGCTGCCTGTCTTGATTTGAAGTGAATATTAGTAGCTATAGTGGGTCAATCGTATTCGTATCTAGTCCTTGTGTCTCCGAGACCGTTGTAAATGCGAGGAATATAAAAACGAAAAGCCTCATATTCATATTCATTCAGTTGTTATTATAGTACAATCTCTGAAGTAGAATAAATTAGTATTTAGGTTTAAAAACAGTGCTAAGTAAAGATTTTCTCAATGAGTTCCAACATTACGTTAAGACTTGTCGATATAGTTTAGTTTAGAGTTTGTATATGTGTACAAACGAATTAGCATCAGTAGGTAGTAGGTACAGTGTGGATCATAAAGCGCTACCTTTCGATCGTGAAGTTCTCAAAAACTGGTTGTGTTTCTACGTAACAACGTTGACTCATACACAAAAACGAAACAACCATTTTTATATTCCCCGTATCTGTTATACGAAAGTAAATAAATTCCCAACTTAGCTGCCTACGTAAGTGTCTCACCTTGTGACGCCATATTTTTGATGTAAATAAGAATTATTGTCGATATGCTAGATTTCTATATTTCATTCAAAATCGTAATTCGTTATCGAATTTTCAATGTATGATACAGACAGAACTTTAGGTACATTACACTAGATAGGTATATTTATATATACAAGGTGTTAGTTAATGTCCCTATCCTACCGAAACCCATAAGTTGGGGTCGGTGTATAGATACATGAAAAAATATCATGAGACGTGTAGCTCATATCCTGGCCAAGTTATGAGGACTTCAAAAATTCACCATAAATGTATAGGTGGCAGCCCTTTAAAACAGCTGATTCAATGGCGATGAACTGCCAACGATAAAACTATGAATGAATGTGTGTAGGCCTACAACGTACTACTTGTTATGCTATAACGTTGCGATAAAATATTCCAGATGCGATACCTAACCATTAATCGGCATGCAATTAAACCTGTAACCTGTAGTATTGTTCAGTAGAGTGAAAACCGATTAGAAATCTTGTATTTTTGCAAGAATATTCCAGACTACTTTCGGACTCCGTAAGTTAAAGTCCGTACCTACGTAGTCCATAAAGTGACTGCCGCCTCTTTCTTTGCAGGTAATTAATATCTCGTTAATTTGTGTTGTGGTTTTGATTAACAATTACTGTATGTGAATGAACGAATGAATGTGTGTGATATTTTTAATAATAAATCAATTTCAAAACGATACAATAATTATTATTATCGCTTGCAGTACAGTGCTAGTTTTAGTTCCTTTACCGATGCCGCGTACGTGGGCGTGGTTTGAATATTAAATACGTCGAAACACCGTAAGGGCGCGCCTTCACTGAGGACATTGTAAAAATCATAGACGTCGCGACCACAACGCACCGTGGAAATGTCCTCTGTGCACCATAAAACCTGCGATGCGACGATGTACTAACATTCTAGCGGTATCCACACTTCCCAGCGTGTGCATGTCAAGATGATTAATTACGATATCGATTATCTGATTTCCTTGATTCAGGAAACTCCTGTCCTTTGGGAGAAACCAGTGGAAGAATACAAAGATAAATTTCCAAAAACAAGCGTGGAAGGAAGTATGTAAATGTTTACATCTCAATTTTGAGGAGATGAATACGCAGTAGGTACTTTCTTTTGTGTTTTTTCTTGATGCATCTTAACGCAAGCAGAAGTAGTATTTAGTGCGGTCCATGTCTCACTAGAAAGTAAAATAATGGTAAGAGTTTACTCGTACGATGTCCTATGCGATGAAATTTTTCGTTGCGTAAACGCAACCGCAAATCTTGTGTGTAGCCTCGCCTTTACTCGCGGGGCGGAGTCAAAGAATTCTTGGAAATAGTGTAGGGGACCAAAGTGTTTACGTCTTTAGGAATTTTGCCTTTACCTGGGGAAAAACAACACAAAATACTTGTATTATACAAGATTTTTGCTTAACTATTTTTAAAGGAATTGATGATAATTGCGAGTGCATTTAATAATTTTGGAATCTAACAGTAACTACCAAATGTTAGGTAAATTCTTGAGATAAAAATGTGGCTTTTCAAATGTAACACTTTTGTTAATAAGTATTTTTTAAATTGCTACCTAAAGCAGTATTCAGTTTTTCATTTTACAAGTTATTTGCCAAAAGAAAGTCAAAATCTTTTTTCTTCTTCTTCAAGGACTTCTAGGGAATTTTTTTTGAGGGAAAACGGGTAAAATCAAAAGCATGAGTGGTAACACTCGTTTTGAATTTGTTGTTATGTCTCCAGTTAGGGTTTCCAAAATGTTTTTTTCTTAATTAATTAATTAATTTTGTATGAAAGTTTTTGATAATTAATTTTCACTTTTTACCACCGCCATTGTGTTTATAGGGTCAAAGTGCATGGGTGGTTGCTGGTAAGTTATACACATTAACAAACACCTTGTATAGAGAAACTCACTAAAGATATTAAAATTTTCAAGTTGTGACACTTACAATTGGCGTTCAGATATAACGAACAACAAATGTTTTGTCTTACGCGAGGTTAACACTTTATTGGTAAAACCCACAATGCCTAAGAAACTAAAAGGAATCGCTTTACATTAATTGTTACTATGACTTGCAACAGTAGTATAAGTCCATCTTGAATTAGAATCATCTACCTATAGGTTGCATTCCATGCTATAAAACGAGGGATCAGCTGAATCACAGAATACTTAATAAGCTGAATGCAATTTAAATACAAGTGTTCTGATTACATAATTTCTCTATCTCAACTTACCGCTTACTTACCTACTTAGTTTTCACAAAATCATTATTATTATTAATTTCATACTAGCTTTTGGGTAAGGTTTTCAAAATCTCACTTTCAGTTCCTTTCAGTATTTTTGGGATGAAAAATAGCCCATGTCACTCTCCAGCGCCTCAACTCAACTCAACAAGTCGGCGCCGATTCATTTTTCCGTTCCTGCGTGATTGAACTCATGATTGAAGGACAAACAAACAACCTCTTTCGCAACTTATAATAATTAATAGGTATCATACACGCGTACACTCGCTTGCATATATAGCTGCAGCTGCGATTGCGTCGTAGAGTATCGCTTTTAGTGTGTTCTAGCCTTAAAAGTATGACATGCTTTCGAGCATTTGCGAGGCTCGGAGAAAGCTTAAATCCTTTATGTTATGTAAACATTGTGAGCAAACATCGGCAAAATTATTGGTAGTAAAATTAGGAGGCAATAACTTTCAGAAGCTGAGCGTATTGAATTGTTTATACAATTTCTCAACGGCTGTACGTCTAAACATAGTCGTCTTTAAACTAACGCCTATGATTGATGTTACGTCCATTTTATTGCCCGTATTTAGTACAAGTTCCCAAGACTCGACAGCAGTGATTGATTTCGAGTACTATATAATAGCATAAGGTCACTTTAATATTATAAAGTATTTTGTTAGGACTATACGCCTGAGAGTTCTTCAACCCTTCTTTTAGAGGATGCCTGCGCTCAGTACTGAGCCATTGATGGGTTGCTGCTGTTGCTACTGCTGCTACTACTGCTGCTGCTACTACTGCTGCTGCTGATGATGATGATGAAGAGAAGTATTGAGATCGAATGAAGGTAGAGGGTGAGGAGAAGAAAGGAATTTTGATGACAACTCATTATTCTGTTAACGACTGAAGTGCTTGACTGAATGAAAAGTTTTTTGCAGTCCCATAGTATTATCTATATATATAAAAATGAATCCCTATTTCCTTGGTAATCGCATCACGCGTGAACGGCTGGACCGATTTCGCTAATTCTTTTTTTATTGTGTTTGTTATTGTTAGGAGAAGGTTCTTATGAAAGAAAAAATTAAGAAAATTGCGCGGAAAATTAGAAAATTTAAGAAATATTAACCACCATATTAAATTATTTCTAATGTAACCGCTTTTACAATTCAAACTTTTTTGATGAAATCTTATGGCGTTTGACATAACATTGACAGAATGCGTGCTGCCAATTTCGTCAAAGAGGATGTAAAAAACTTAAGACAGGACAACGTCTGTCGGGTCCGCTAGTAAATAATAAAATATTTAACCGTGTATTTAGTAAGAGTATTAGATTATGTGAGTTTCATCGTCGCATGAACTGCAAACTCCACATTCCCACTGAACTCTAACAAGGCATGGCGCTATTATGATATTTATTATTGCTTTTTGTCCTTTTATTTGAAAGTTAGAGAAACTCCACGTAATTAGAAACGAGGAAGCGTTAGTAGTCTTAAATTACTATTTGTGGAGTTGGTATTGCGTAAGGGTCTAAGCTAGATAAATATTTTCAAAGTCTTGATTAGATTGCATTGCATTATAATTTTAATAAATAAACACTAACGCTATGTAGAAATATATTATATTCTATTTATTACGGAACAATTTGAAATAAATAATAAAATAAGTTCATGACCCTTCAACGAACTTGAAGTTAATAATAATAGCTATTTTATTCAGATACAAATATTAATATAGGTACGAATATACCTAATAATATATACAGCAAAGGCTACGTATTTCAAGTTTTCAACCCGTAATTTCATACACTTTTGCCTTCATCTTTTCAGTAGGTACTTATTATAACTGGACGATAGAATATTTGGTGACATATGTATTATTAAGTTTTTATGTACTCGCCCGTGTAACATAATATAACTCCAATTCTTCGTGACGAATTTCTGTAACGTTTAATTAGACACTTTGGTCACTAATTTATTAATCCTCTTCTCTATTTTGTTTCATATCAGCACTAAAATTGCTCTAATGTGACAAATTTTTAGTCAGATCATGTATTTGCTCTTTTATTTTGTTTTATAATTCTACTTATTGAATACTGAATTGCAGTAATGCGATTAATTTTTAGGCGGATGTATTTGCATAATCTATCATACTCTGCCTGCCAATGGACTATATACTCTGAATCAGTGACGCATTTAATAAACATTAATAGTACATTGTAATCTGCATTCATTATGCGATAAACTTTACTCTTATATACCTACTTATTATTTTTATGCTGCGATTATAATAATAATTAACGCAATCTGTATACTATTAATGTTTAATATTTCCATAATATTTTATTATTATGTTTTTTTCTTTTAAATCAATTATTTCTGTAGATAAATTCAATTGTTTAACTGTTTTTTTTTAAAAATCTGACTAATCAGAACCACAACCAAATCAGCTGTTGTAGGTACTTAAATCAATTAATATTTAAAAACTAATTACATAACTTTATCATACACTTTTTCATGACTCCTTATCACCTTATACCACACACGTTGTACTTTAAAATCATGTAGTAGACGAAAATCAGTTTTATTTGGAAGCATCTAAGACTCACTTTTGATTGTTGACTACAATTCAATGTGATTTTATGTATTTGGGTTTAATGAGGTGTTAAAAAGAATCTTTTACGGTGGGCTTGACGGCCAAATGCAACTGAGCCTGTAATGTCTGATGACGATACCTAGTCCTTATTTTAACTGCTGGACTATAATCGACTACTACGTAACATTATAAGATATTACATCACTAGTGAAGATGAAAACAAGGTTAAAAGTGCAAACTTTTTAAAAACTTCGATTCTAAATGTGTAACAATATGATAATATTTTTGAAAACATGGGTAAGGTACTATTTACGATAATAATTATAACAAAACGTTTATAATATACTAGCTGGTACTTCGTTTGGGTGAATTTTTTTTTAAATCCTGTGGGAATCCTGAGTGTGTTCACTTCATCTTTAGTGTCAAATTTTGTAAATCTATTCAGTGGTTTAACCGTGAAAAACACTGAAGCACTAGCTGTATTTATGTACTAGTACATAGTATATGTGTGTGTATCCAATGCCTCAGTATGGGGTAGTCTGGCTTATCAGTAACCACACTCAGTATGGCGTTGACGCTCCCGCTAACCCTATTACCTACTAGTCAATTTGATACCTACTGCATTATTAAAATGGAATGGAAAACAATAATTCTAAGACTTTAAAGACAATGACCGAAAAATAAATCATCGCCTTTCAAGATTGTTCGGTAAATAAAATCGTAAAGATTAATTGTTTCAATTGCTACTATAAGTAACTGTAGTAAGTAGGTACTTATTGATTTAACTAAGTATATAGCTGTGTTTATTGTTATGAAGGTAAGTTATTTTGCGTGTTGTTATTGTTATTTAAACGTATTATACGATAAATCTAATGGTGATTTTCCGATACAAAAGTTCGATACTCGCCTACCTACTTGTCTTACAAAATAATATGAATTCGTATCACAATGTTTTTCTTTGCCTTAAGTTTTTTTTGTTGTATTTATTAATTATATACGTGGCTCTACATATTAATCAACTTTAAAATATTACTTGAAAAATATTTGTTTAGCTGTTGTTGTAAAATGTGACGTATTAAAATAAATCAGATTTTCATAAAACTCAGTTGTAAATGACAGTGTAGGTATTGTGTATAGAAACTGATACGCTGTGTTTGTTGTATTTAATTATTTTAACCTTGAGAGACTATCCTAATTTAGTATACCTATTGTAGGTATGTATGTGATGGACATTGTTTATACCATTCCTGATTGAACAGACTTCCCATTTCATGGTAAGTACCTACCATGAAATGGGAAGCCGCTATTACGAGTATCTCAAAAACTTTGATAATTTTCGCACTTTTCGAGATTTCATTTCAGTATAACAGGGAGGATTCCGATTTTAAAATGTTCACTACGAGCACTGACAGTGAATAAATCGAAGAACTCAACATAGACCTTGTTCATATATTATAGGATGTCAGTATCAATTTTGACAGCTAAAATATTTTTTATATGTGCGAACATCTGTCACTATGGAATCAGCATTCCGAACCGGTGGTAGATTCTCGACTAGTCAGTCTCGACTAGTAGAGCCACAAGTTGGCCTCCATGAAATAAATATTGAATTTTTAATTTTTTAATTTTATTAACTTTATTAACTTCAGTTTTTTTTGGTCTGTGCCTTTATTTAGTGCCAAAACAGCACAATGCACTTTGTCAGTGTCAAGAAGTTACATTAAGTATTGGGTTCGCACGGTTAAAGTTAACTTGACAACATACTCATCGTTATAGTTCAATGCTCTAAAGCCTCAGAAGACGGAAATGAAACCTCTGCCAGTGGAACCGCACTTTGATAAACATTGATTTATATTATATCCTTTGGAAAGTTTTGTTATCGCAAAAAAACAAGTCCCAAGAGAAAATAATTTGCATAAGTATGTATATGTAGAAAATAATATGCATTGTGAGATTGACATGTGTTTGTCTGGTTTAAAAACTTCCGTCAGGTTTATGTGTCAGATTTCGCCAATCGTTACTAATGCAATCGGATAACCAGTTTGCAAATTAATAGGCTTGTATGTTTTTTGTAATTCGCAAACTGAATTAGCTCGAATGTGATGACTATTTTTATCGCTTAGGCCTAAGCTAAGCTAAAAATAAAGGCTTAGCCTAGGCGAGCTAAGCTATGATTTTAATAAATAATGTCCTATTGATGTGTTTCATCCACATATCCTGAACTTTAGAATCCTGGTTTGTTTTTTAAACGACTTCAAAAAAAGGAGTTTATTAATTCGATACGTACATAACTATGTGTGTACTGGAACTGCAAAATATGCACAGAATGTCTATTAGGCCTTAAAAACAAATATACGAATTTTCATAGATTGATGTATGTTCTTCTTCATTCTTTTTAAAAGCTTTTATTTATTTGATAAACATTTAATCAAAATCGGTACAATAGTTTTCAAGATATGGTCACTTTTCAATTAATCTTTATATCGGTAGAATACCAACTGAAATCATTGTAATTTTTCTTAAATTATGTATGTAGTTTGTATGAAAAAGTAAAAGCAGCCATTCGAAACACCAAGGGCTGTTTACACAATGACAGTTTAAAAAATAAATCTGATAATAATATTATCAAGGCAATATTATATTATCTACTATATGTACTATACTTTGAATATACTGAACTCAGTATCTGATATGAGATATCTTACGAACGTGAGCTAAATATAAATAGATGTTGACTTGACAACATGATATCTTTATATATTAATCACAACAGTTTTCGCAATTCTGTGGCAATCTTGCAGTTTCCAAGTAAATAAGATAATAGGTAATTATAAAATTCTATAAATAGCAACTTCTATGGCACATTAACAGTGATAATAATATGGTACACTTGCTAATATTCCTGTTGTTATAGGTTTTTTTAAAAAATCCCATTTGATACACTTGCTAATATTCCTGTTGTTGTAGGTTTTTTAAAAAATCCCATTTGATACACTTGCTAATATTCCTGTTGTTGTAGGTTTTTTAATAAATCCCATTTGATATACTTGCTAATATTCCTGTTGTTGTAGGTTTTTTAAAAATCCCATTTGAACTCCTTGATATTCCGGGGTAAAGTTACCTTCTGGTTTCGATTGGTCGAAGAAATTATCCCATTAGCTTGCAAATCCTATCTCCTTGCCAAATTTTGCCAAAATCGGCAGGTAACAGGTAGACGGACTACAGACAGACATTCGAATTTATAATATTAGTAAACAACACATAGGTACTCTGATCACGAGTGATTTGCTCTTATTCAGTGAGGAGTTCCGTCCTCCATCTCTGAAGATATTCATCAGATCTTCAACAAATTTAACTGGGATCAACCTAACGATACGTCCTTTCAATTTTTTTTTTATTGAAATTGGTTCAGATTTGACGAAATTATGAAGCAGCATAGCAAAAAAAAATGCGTGTCGAACCTCCTCCTTTTTTTGTGAAGTCGGTTAAAAAAAATTGCGCGCTGGTTTAGAATAGGTTTTTGAAAATGGGTGTGAGTGCAATTTTAGTGTTACCGGCTAGTGTTGCCGGCTCCCGGACCGATTGTGTGCTAACACATAGCCTTCAAATTACGTTAAAATTAAGCATTCGCGTTTTAGGTCAGGCGCAAGAATAACACAAAAACCACAAGGTTTACCGACTACCACTAATTACACGACGTCTGTGCAAAAACAATAATTGGTAATTACTGCAAGAACCTTGTCAAAGTATACTCGTAATTGTTTTATACTTTGAAAATTGTTTGTCAGAACAGTTTTTGATTCATGCATCGCCGAGAGTCCGAAAAGGAGGTACCTGCTTACCATTTTCAAAATTTGAAACCTACAAGCAGAGCAAAACCTCAATAGCCCAACGGGTTAAGGCGCGGACTGAAAACTGAAAGGTAGCAGGTTCGAGCCCCACCCGATGATATAAGGTATTATATGGCTAGCCTAAATCCGTGGTCCATAATAGCAGAGGACCATAAACATAAATACTTTTTAAATTCTATATAATATCCTTCCTTTCACTTTAATCAAGTCATTGTAATCAGTGATCATCATCAGATAGATAGTAAATTCTATAATAAGGTAAGGATGCGCTTGATTGAATACCTACCTATTCTATTTTTTTCTACCTCAATTTATTACAACACACATAGCCACAAAACATAGGAACAATAATAATCACCATCAAAACACCATTAGGTACACAGAAAACGTTTAGTTATCTTACATCTTAATATCTGCTCTATCTAGATAGCGCCTATGATAGAGTACCTAGAAGTATTGTGAAAAATGATCATTTTGTAAAGAATTGTGCGTGATAAGTTATCTTGTAAAGCTTTCTGATAAGCTGGCGTAATATTTCAAAAGCGAATGTAAGTACCTACCTACGATTTTTGTTGATATATTCATATTATATTCATTATTAGGTAGATATATTCTGAGACGGGTTTTGACCTTATCAAAAGATCGTGACTTTCCACTTTATGAAAAATTATTGACTGTGACATGCAAAACATAACATTAGGTTAGTTTCTTCAACTTTCTGTGTCATCGCTCGGGATCAAAGTTTACGATTTTACCTCATTTCCCTCTATTGGAGGTCGTGTGAATTTACATTTATCACGAAGTCCCTGAAATTCAGTACCTAACTCTGCAATTTCTAAAAGCGACGCCCTAAATAAAGTTACCTAAGTTGTAACTTACTATCTCCCTTCCCTACTAGATAACAATTTTTAGGGACAACGTGGTGGCAACTCTACGAAATTCAATAACATGCCTGAAAAGTTAGGTTAGTAGGTATATCTACTCTGATATTGGAGTAGGTAGGTACTTTAGGTTACTGTGTTATATTTAAATTTACACTTGTATACAACGAGTATGACGAATAGAAGCAAACTTCGTTTATGTGTAATCTATGATAGAGTACCTATAACTAAGGGGCATAAGTCTTTAACCTGGTTTTTTGCTCCAACCTATGAATATCAGTGACTAGGTACTACGTCATAGACTCATAGCAAAAAGTTTTTGGAGCAAACTGTGTGACTAATAATATCCAATTTTAGTGCCACAAGCTATATGAATATTAATGATATACTTAGTAATTATTACTCACCTTCATATATGGACCTATCATAAAGACCGTTTGTTACAGCGTTTCGCGAAAAAGTTCACGAAACTTAACTAAATGTTAAAAAAAGTTTTAACAACACTTTAAAATAGGAAAGTTTCACAACGACTATCACAGATACAATCGGCACTATGCGGGCCGCAATGTCACCAGCACGATTTGACAGTTTAACACATTTAGTTCACAATTTACAAAAATCTTCAGTTAATATTGTTTTATTTTTTCTTAGGCATATTTGCACTATTGAACGGAAAGTGGAGAATGGAACGTATGGAGTTTTTAAATTCGCGATTCAAAATTCGAATTGGACGCGGGAAGGTTATTCGCGTGCGCGTCGCGAATGTTTACTGTGCGTTGGCTGAACAGTGACTGGCTGAATGGCGTTTAGATCCTACACTTGTATATTCGCAGCCGTTAAAAAATAAATGCGTCGAGGTGCGATGATCGAAGGCCCGAGGCACGTTTCAAAGGAACTGTTATCTAACTAGCGTTTCCAATGGGTTCTGGCGAAACCGTGTGACGGCATTTGCTATTTCCCTCGATTAAACGGCTTGTACCTACCGCTCGCAGGTAAAGGAAAGGAACTATACTGTAACCTCTGAAAGTAAATCTGCAATCTGCGATACCTACTTACCTATGTCTTAAAATATGGATTGAATTCGAGGAGTTTGTTTGGTTGCATGTTTCATGATGAACTAGACCAGCCACGTGGGCTTTAGTGTAAATTTTCAAGTTTTCCCACAAGTGAATTCCATACTACCAGATAGATCAACCTTTTGTCATTTACTATGGATATAGAAAAAGAGTACATCCAGGTCTGAAACCATTTTAGACCAGAACAGAGATTTCATCAGTTTTCAGTCAACATCAGTTTTTAGTTTCAGCATATTTCAGCGTGCAAAAGAAGTAAAAAACGTGAATTTAGAGTATCCGTGAAAATTGATAATACATTGACTTTTCATGTAAAACATTACAGGTGATATATTTTACTGACTGACTGATAAGCAAACAACTTATACATAATAATTAATCTGTGCAAACAACGCGCAGCAATTTGGAGAAAATATTCTTTTATTACCCTTAAGGTGCATTGACGATGAATTTTGTGAAATTCCTTACCCAAATCCGTAAGGATGGGTGAATGAACTCTTTTCTTCGGAACTTACACAGACCGGAAAAAATACAAGGTATGAGGTTGAAAAAGTAGCTGTTACTTTTTGTAATTGGAAAAAGATTGAATAGATTTTCTTCAATTCACTTTAAAGAAAATTTTAATCGGCGGACGGTAGTAGCGGGCATTAGTTAAATAATATTAAAAACTTTGATGACGGTGATGGGATTATTGACAGTGTTCGAGAATTAAAAATTGAATTTTTTGTAATAACAATACTTATGCACCTTTTTGTACCCAGACGTTTTTGTACTATTTATGTACCCAGACGGATCCATTGGAGTCAATGGCAGAATCGAGTGTCAATGAACTCCTTAGGTTTGTAATGTTTACTTTTTCGATAAGGACAACCACACTGCAGTTGAAGTGTCTTGTGCAGGAATGAATCAGTCGAATCTTGTAGAGGCATAATATCGGTCAAAATTCCCATTTATCAAAAATATATTAATAAATAACATTATGCATTTGACTTATCGCGTCAGCCAATCTAGTGACGACTAAATATTGTGTACCGTTTATCATATAATAATGTATATACCTAAAGTCATGTAAATCCTATGATCAGGAGGCATTTGAATCCATAAACCCTTTTGCTTTCCTGTAATTTCACTTTGAAAATCTTATGCAAGTAGACGTAAAGATTTCAGTGAGTGTGCTCAGGAGCTCTTCGAACTTGTCCTCCCTTCACTTTTTTACCACCGCACTCTCAAGACACTGTGTGGGCTTCCAACCCTATGTTGTTGTTGGTGCCATCTACGCGCACGAAGCGCTTTAAGTCTTCATTCCTTACACGCAAGCTAGGTTCTTCTGAAATCTGTTTCCCGACACTTTCAATCTGGGTATCTTTAAAACAAGAATGAATAGGCATCTTCTAGGCAAACCTTAACGCGATCAATCTTAGACCACATCATCAGTAACCACCTCGACGAAAGTACAATGTTGGCAGAACCTCACGACATCAGACGAACCGCAGGGAGCTGCTAGAAAACAGTTTGCGCAAGACCGAAGTATGTGGAAGTCTATGCAAAAGACCTATATTGAGCAGTGGACATCTATCATTTGATAAAGAAGAAGAAAAAGAAGAATAGTTGTAGGAACTGCGGTCAGAAAACAGTAAAATCAAGCAGTTACTGAAAGAATTTCAAGGATTCCATTTCAAATGATTACCGACAAATATTAGGTAATAGACCACGTATAGAGACGTGATTGTTTTATATCGAGGTAGGTATTAACTAATCTTACCTGCGTGGGTGTTTATATGCACATAATTATACGAAGATATAATTCCTCGTTTTTCGTGAACGTGATGAGGACGTGTGTAACTGGTTGGCATTTTGAGGTAGGTATTAAAACTCAGATTGTTACTGATGGGTTTTTGTATCCTAACTACAATTGCTATAATTACTTACTTTCTGTCATCCCATCTCATAGAGTCCATTGGTGTTCGAAGGGGTGGCAGTTACCTTGACCAAAATAGAAGTTCGGCAATTCAGCGGGGTAACGCAGCGTTCTGGGCACATTTCCTCGATCTGGACTGGACCTATTTGGATGATATTTTTTAGAATTAGCTTCTAATTTTTAGTATTTAACATCAAAGCCTCGTCTCATCTCAAAACTAAATTTTTCTACATCCGAACCGCATCCTCAGAACCGATAACGTCGGCTTGACGACATTCGTAACAACCCTAATTTTAATTATAAATAGATAATATAAATTATAGTGCCAATCAGGGGCGAGTTTGCTAGGATTTGAAATACAAGTTTCTGATGTCATTCGTTTGCTCAAGGTTTCAAGTAAGTGTAAACTATGCATTTATTCTTGTGCAGCAGCTATTACAAAACCTACAATTAAAAATTAAACGCATTTACAGAATAGGTTACATACTTTAATTGTTTCACAACTTGGTCACACTATCTAATGACGTTTTTGCATTTCAGCTGTTAAAATGTATTTTATCATTCATTCATACATTTATTCATTAATTCATTCAAGGTAATTCACTTATCACACCATGACGTAAGTCTTAAACTTGCGCGTGACGTCATTAGGTAACCAGACCGACGCATTGTGTGCATCGAAGGATATCCACCATCGACCAGAGATTGGCCGATATTTCTCGCTTTTGGCTGAAATGCATTGTTACAGGAATCAAGGAGCGGACCAACATGATTGCTGAAAAGCCGACAACGCATTGGCGGTGCATTTAGTGCTAGATGTTCATGGGGGCGGTAATCACTGAACATCAAGTGACCCGCCTGCTCGATTGCTCTTTATTTATATGAAAAAAATACCATAAATTCATTCAATTGAGATTATACGAGAAGCAATGATTGATGCAACTTTTCCGCATTACAAAACGTGAATTGGCAGATTCTCAAGATATTATCTTCTTTCGGAGATTTCCCTCAAGCTATTGTGTAGGTTTCCTCAAACTATTTATTTTCCTTCACTAAATCGTGCGTGCTAAAAATATGAACTAGCTGAGCACAGTTAACATAGGTGGGTAGATACTCTTAGAAAGTTGAGGTTTCTAATGTTCTAAGCGTTTGGGTTGAATGGTCTAAAGTCTAAACTAAAGCTAACTAAAAAAAATGTATCTACTTGTTAATAAAGAATTTGCATTTGAATCATCGTACACGTAATTATTATGGTTACAGTATAAAGTATTGTATTTGTCCTATATAATTGATATGTCCCGTGACCTACATAGAAGCCTACATAGGTCACGCAAAATACATTAATTAATTTATACGGTCAGGTCGCACCGAACCACAGTCTAGCACTTGTGTTTATTTTTGGGTTTGGTGTTATGAATGTATTTTTAATTATGAGTTATTTTAAATCACCCCCGCTAGATATAATGTGGAATATCGCGAGTGAGTTAAAATTTCTCACTCAGTATTCAGCAAGAAATAGAGAAAGCTATGATCGGAGTATCCCTACGAGATCAAATCGGAAATGAGGAGATCCGTAGCAGAGCCAAGTTACCGATGTAGCTCAGCGAGTCACGAAGCTGAAGTGGAAGAGGGCGGGGAACGTAGTTCAAAGAACTGGGGTTCTGAAATGCTGAAGTACCGCCCCACACCGAAACGCACAGTCTAGGCAGATGTGACTCACTAGATGGACCCAGGATATCAGACGAATTGCAGGGAGCCTCTGGCAGCGCAAGTCTGAGATCTGTGGAGGTCCATTCAAAAGACCTTTGTGCAGCAGTGGACGTCGATCGGTCGTTAAAGAAGAGATGTAGAAGAAGTACTTTGTGTTGCTTTCTTGTGCCTTGTAAACATAGATGTACTGTGTACCTTTTCAAAATTCATCAGTTACAGATTTTTTCTTGAAACTGGTGTTTGTGAGAAAATTCGTTTCTCCGTTATTCGAATAATATTCGTATATTATTTTAATCAATATCGAAATCCTGGAATCTTCTAATGACCCCCTTTCCTCGCCAAATGAGTGTATCTACCTACGTGCGGTGAACCTTCAAAGTTTGTGGAAATGAATACAGGAATAGCACAATGGGATGGCAATCGAAGCAATGAACTTTTGGCTTGAATTTATTTTATGATGCAACAACGCAAATAACACTGTTCAAACAACACTTGAAATTGAAAAGCTTTGACGCAATAGTAGAATAGATAGATCTGAAAATTAGCATTACGGTCGGTTACTTTATTGTTTACGATATAAGTTGTAAGCGACAAAAAAGCAATAGCACCGCAACGCATATTACAACCTCTACCGCATCGCACAAATCGCCTCCGATAGGCGTCCACAGCTGGACATAGATCTCTTGAAATGATCGCCACAGAACACAATCTTGTGCCGCTTGTAGCGAACGGCTAGGGGTTTACTAACTGAATCATCATACAAAACTGAATATGAAATCAAAATCGTCTGATAATAATTAATTATACAAGGGCTCTTGCTGTGTATTGGAAAATTTATTACTAACCTTCATGGATAAAAAAACGAGGAAACGAATCGGTAATAAGCACCAAACGGATAAAAAACCGATAAATCATAATTCTTATTTTATTCTACTACACAGAATAAATACTCAGTTTTAGCAATTCTAAGAAAAATTTTCGTTTCACAGTAACAACAAATACTTGGGCACCTTTTACCTACTTATATACTTTCTTGAAATTAATAACAAGTTGTGAAAATGTGACCTACCTATACCTAATATACTACTCATGGCCCTTTTTTATATGAATTTTATATTGAAGACACTTCAATTATTTTTACCTTTATTGAAAAAATATTATTAATGAAACCAGATCTTAAAATAATGAACTGGTAATAATAAATCTTCCGCTCAGCTTCGCTTGGGTAAAGTTCAAGTTTTCAACCGACGAAAATAATATAGATTTTTTTTATGGATCACCACGCAAAATTCTTTTTTTTCGATCGAGACCTCCCAATCCAGCTCTGTGTCAGAAATCATTTACCTGTTGCTTTGCTATAATAGTTGCTATTATAGTTCAAGACTCTTTTTATTCTTTTGCGCACAATATCGTCCACGTGGAATTCGTTTTTGAAAAATTCCGTGGGAGCCTTTATCATTCTCTACATCTAACCTAACTAGGTATTTCCATTCAAAAAAATCGTGTACCTCAGATATTTATATATTACTAGCTTTTCCCGCGGCTTCGCTCACGTTAAGTTCGATTTTTCCAACCCCTATTTTAACCCCTTAGGGGTTGAATTTTCAAAAATTCTTTCTTAGGGGATGCATACGTCATATTATGCCAAATCTATGCTAAAAAATTATGCTATCTGTATGCCAAATTTCAGCCCGATCCGTCCAGTGGTTTGAGCTGTGCGTTGATAGATCAGTCAGTCAGTCACCTTTGCCTTTTATATATTTAGATAATTTTTGTTTATTAACTATATTAAGTACATAATCGAACTTCATGTCACGTAAATTGTGATATGATTACCTAATGTGTCTGGGTAATTTTAGCAGACATTTCAGCAGAAGATCGAATTACATTCCTACCTGCCTGGTAGGTATCTTAACTCATATGACGCAGGTACCTCTACTATCTGAGTATGTACATAAAATAATATGCTTAAATAATATAATTTATATGTAAACATTTATACATATAATTAATCTGTTTGTAAACAAAATAAAAATAACTTGGGGTTTTTTGTGTCACCTTCAGTGATTCAATAAGTAAAGGAAAATAGCTTTATTGTAAAGTTCCTGTCCGTAGCAATTAGCATGTAAAGGGAAAATAATTCAAACATAATATATTATTATTAGACTTTAGTTCCATATCTCTTCAATCTATCGCTGATGTATCTGCCAATAGTGGGCTACACTGGAAAAATTGCTATGCGTTGTTTTTTTTTTTGCAAAAATTACATGCCTGAGAAGTCTTCATAATGTTCATAGCATTTTACTGTTTGTTTAACCACTTTTATATTGTGTGTATGTGTGTGTTTGTATTTCACTTTTTCCTCCTTTTCACAGTATCTAATCTATCACGTTTCTCAGTAAGTACAAAAATTATCTCTCGGGTTGTCGCTTTTGCAATACAATTTATCACTTGCAACGTCGCATGTACCTACATCGCTCTTGTCAGAGATTATAGAAGTATAGATTGCTAACGCCATTGAATAGAACAAAGCTCGCGTAAATCTAGTTATGATCTAAGTTTGAACTCATTCCCACTATAGAACAACCGATCAGTTCAACCTTTGAACTAGGGCGACTTTTTTCCCAGTTGGTAGTTCAACTGTATCTAAATCCTTTTAGAGTTGAGTATTATGCATTTCAGATTTTACGCCATCTTCCGGGGTTTAATACAACTAAACAAAGGTCACTTAAACACTAAATTGATTTGCAATTTTTATTTAATATTATTTTATAAAGAGTATAAGAGATAATCCATCACTATGCATGCGGTGTTTACCTGAATTAGTTTAGCATTTGATCTAAGTATTACTTTATTTTATTTGGTTCTTAGTGCTTTATATAAATGTTTAAGCTGTTGGTGAACCAAATTAAAAAAAAAGAGTAAAAATCCTAGAAATAAATAAAAATGATGAACCTTAAAAATAAAATACGATATTTTGTCGATTTCAACAATAAAACATAACCTGCAATGCAAGTAACGCCATCTAGGATCATTTTTAACATAATTTGATTTATACTTAGAAATATATTTTAGCAATCCACCTATCTCTTATTATCTTCTCTGTAGACGTAGACCGACATGTTAATATACAGAAACAGATGCAATCAGTGTTCCGATGTAATCAATCTGTTTATTTCCCACTAGCTATTTTCCACGTAAAGCTCATTGTGGTATACCTATTCATATATTAATCGTTCTGATGTAAGATGTCATATTTATAAACTAGAGCATGTTATTGTAATTTATTGTGAACACCGGCGTTTATGGCCACGTGATAATTTATTTTCCGGGCTTAATAAATATAAAATGATTATTATTGAAACAATAATTCAATATAGAGGAAAAATAAATGTAAGGAATTACTTGTAGGTAGAGATATAATCTCTTTAATAGTAAAGCGTGCTTTGTCTTGGCTCGGACTTAAGACCGAGTTAAAATGTGACCCAAAAAATGTTTTTTTTTTTTTAAATAGGTTTCCAGATTAGCGCTCGGCTGCGGTCTCACCTGATGGTAAGTGAAAATGCAGCTTAAGATGGCGAGCGCTTGCCTAGCACATGCCCAGCCCATTCACTCTATTTTCTGGTATTTTTAAAGCTACCCAAGTTATAGTTAGTTTGAAAACCAAAGTACGAGGTAACCATGTACGACCTTCTTCTAAGGTACAACATCTTTAGTCAGATAGAGTCACTATTTCGAGTTGAGACAGAGTTTTAAAATGAGACCTTGGCAGCAGAATAACGAAACGACGAAATAATATTGAAATGCGAAACCAACACTACAGACAACTTTAGCGGTGGAGGTGTGTGAAAGCCTTTACGCCGAAAGAGCACAACAAAAAAAGTAAAAAATGACATGTTCAATGAAATGTAAATTCGAAAGTGTCTCTGTCTGTCTGTTACTTTTTCACGGATCAACCGCATGGCTGAACGGGAAGGCACAAAGATATTTTGCGTCAAAACGTAGGAGCGAGAAAAGTACCTAATCTTAATATACCTATAAAACAAAGTCCGGTTTGTTCGAACACTTATAACATGTGCTTATAACTCTAGAACGGCTGGACCGATTTTCATGGTTTTTGATTTGTTGTAAATACAAATGTCTCCGGCCCGAATAGCAGAATAACTTTCTCAAAAATACGTTCAACATTTGCTATGTTTCTAAGGTAAAACCTATAAGTTATGCGGAGTGAACGGTGGGAAATGTTCGAAATTAAGACGGTACTCTAGTCCCAAGGAATTTGAAAAATAGGTATTTGAAGAAAATATCGCCGTCGCGCTGCGCCCGACCAACAGGAGTTATCCATGTGTACGAGTAGTGCATTTGTGTGCGCGAGCCCTCGCCCCTCCCATGCCTGTAACATTCACCCGCCGCGCCGGCCGCCTGCGGGTGAATAAATATATTTTGAAACTTTGAATCGGATGATGCTTTACTATTGATACTGAGCCCAAAACAATTTTTTTTTTAATTTTTCGTCTGTCTGTATCTTGGCTGCGCATCACACTGAAACTACAGGACGGATTTAAATGAAACGTTATATGATTTAAGTTCATCCTACGAGGTAAAATATAGGATACTTTTTATCCCGAAATTCAGCACGGTTCCCTTGGGAGAGGGGATGAAAGTCAAAATGTGTACTCCGATTTCATTCATTCATTTTTTATTTGAATGTACGGCTGTGGCTGGCATAACACACTATCGTAAACCATAATGGATAGCCCTATTTTTAATCGACCTTCAAAAAGGAGGAGGTTATCAATTCGGTCGGTATCTTTTTTTTTTCTATGTAGGTATGTCCACCGATTACTCCGGGGTTTCTGGGCCGATTCACGCGATTTTTTTTTTAGTGGGCCATTAAAAATTTTTACCTTCAACTCCTCAAACCTGATGCTGCAGGGGTACTTTCTCCCTAAAAGCTTTAGGAACTGTCGTGTACGAATTGGTATGCTTGCTACTTATACGAGTAGATTCGTTATGTCTATCTGTCTGTCCGTCCGTATGTCACAGTCACTTTTTTCCGAAACTATAAGAACTATACTGTTGAAACTTGGTAAGTAGATGTATTCTGTTAACCGCATTAAGATTTCCATACAAGAATAGAAAAAAAAACAATAAATTTTGGGGTTCCCCATAGTTAGAACAGAAACTCAAAAATTTTTTTTTCATCAAACCTATTCGTGTGAAGCTTTGGATAGGTCTTCAAAAATGATATTGAGGTTTCTGATATCATTTTTTTCTAAACTGAATAGTTTGCGCGAGAGACGCTTCCAAAGTGGTAAAATGTGTGTCCCCCCCCCCCCCCCTGTAACTTCTAAAATAAGAGAATGCTAAACTAAAAAAAATATATGATGTACATTACCATGCAAACTTCCACCGAAAATTAGTTTGAACGAGATCTAGTAAGTAGTTTTCTTTAATACGTCATAAATCGTAAACCGCAATTGCTGCTACGGAACCTTTCATGGGCGAGTCCAACTCGCACTTGACCGCTTTTTACTAACTGCATATGAAAGTAAATACGGTACTTATACCAAGACAACAATTTTTAAAATTTTTGTCTGTCTGTCTGTTTGTTGCCACTAATGACGGGACTGGCCGAATCGATTTTGACGGGACTTTCACTGGTAGATAGCTGATATTATCGGGCATCGTATAGGCTACTTTTTTAACCGACTTTCGAAAAAGGAGGAGGAGTTGTGTTTTTCTACCTCTGTACCTATATCGATATCTCCGTGATTTCTTAACCGATTTGCGTGAATCTTTTTTTAATCGACACAAAAACTTTGCGAGATGGTCCCATAAAAATTTCGTGTTCCAACTCTTCAATCCTGATGCTGCAGGGGTACTGCTTCCCTAAACTGTGGGGATTTAGGAATTGTTGATTATTATGAATAGTTATTGTAGGGACCAAGTAAAGACATCGTTAAATTCCAGGATCCAACTCCTTGATCTTGATACTGAAAGGGTTCTGCCAACCTAAACTGTGGTGATTTAGGAACGTGGACGAAGTCACGGGTGTCCGCTAGTAATAAATAAAATAATCATTGTATAGTGTAAATATCGACATCAGAGTACATCACTAGAGTATCGATAAAAATATCGACAATTGTCACTTCCCTATTAGTGTACATTTAAGCCTTACCCTCCCTCACCTCCACCCTACCCCCGTAAAGTACGAAAGGGACAACTGCAGCTCGGGCTGATTTTTACCTACAAAAACCTTGACCAAAAGACGTTTCGTATTCTGCTGTTTCCTTCTTCAAAACTGGACAAATCTCAAATATTCTTATATCAAAATTTAGAGGAAGAGTATATCTATGCTTCTATGTTTGTCTTTTTTGGTTAAAAACTTATCAAATTTGTCTGAGAGTCGTTTGAACATGGCGGTAAAATCGAGGGTTTTTTTCGGGTTTTTGGATTGTCATATTTTTTTTAATGATAATGTTTTGGAAAAAAGAAAAACATAGAGGCACGTATTAATTAGACCTAGATTTTTTGGAAAAAAATCATTCCTCTAGAGGCATTATCCACGAAGAAAACAGCAGAATACGTTTGTATGGAGAAAGGCCCACTAGAGTACCCTCTTAACGATGATCGCAAAACATTTTCGGGCTGTAATTATCATAACGAGTTGCTAAATCTTAGGTTTTACAGGAATATCTTAGGATAGGTATACCATAGTTCGAGCTTTTACAGTAACATATTATATTTTAAAAGATTTATCAAAGTTTGAAGGCTACGTGATTATACATATTGTTACTCGCAAAGCGCAATTTAACAGCAAGAAATATTTTTAATTGCTGTTTAGCTGTAGAAAACCAAAACATTCCCAGATTTCTATTTTCGCTGTGCGTAGTTGGTAGGTAGGTACTAAACGCGCAGTAATGCGACGGCTAAAGGTAAATATTTTGACTTTCAGCCTCATAAGCATAACATACCTACCTCCAGCACACATAAAATCTCGGCAGATAGAGAATGGCTCTGCGTTAAAAAAAATATTTTTTGATGTTGGTATAAATTTTTCTTTTACTGCGCTATTTCTTTCAGATTCTCAAGTATAGGCACTAGGTACCTGTAAGAAGTAAGCTGTATTTTGTAAATAATAAAGAAACACCTAAATCGTTGGTTATATATACAAAGCCTAAACCAATTCTTCACTATTCCATGTTTTATCGTGTACTTTTCTACTGAAACGATAAAACAAACACAAAAATATTTTCCCGTACCGGGAATCGAACCCGAGCCTCCTGGGTGAAAGCCAGGTATCCTAGCCACTAGACCATACGGGAGATAGTAATTTTATCCAAATTATATAATTTAATTTTAAATGCCTTTAAAATACCAAATAGATAATATAATATCTAATATTAATTGTATTAAATAATTATTATTATTTATATCAATTAATATGTTGTTTTTAATAATGGCATTTTAGAGGCATTTAAAAATAAATTATATAATTTAAAATAAATACATTAGTATCTATAGCAATCACAAACTAGCTAGGTACCAATATAAACAAAAATACTAAGAAAGCAAAAATATAATAAAAAATATTCTAATATAAATGAAAGAATAATCATTTTGAATTAATCTTGTCTGCAGAGTTCTCTAGTGAGCAATAAACATACTACATAATGACTTTTCCGCTACTCTACAATAGATGGCGCTATTTTTAAATACTTGAAAACTCACTTTGTTGTGAAAAGATGGCATTAGTTATAAACATTAACCAACGTATTAATGTAACTGTTATTTAATAGATGGCATTAGTCACGTCTATTATTTATTATTGAAGCAGTATCCATAGTTTGTCCCAGTCCATAGTAATCTATGTACCTATTGAAGCTTTGAAGTGAATACAGAGCCCAGAGGTAACTATACTTTCTATGATTAAAAATATTTACTTAAATATAGTTATTTCCAGTCATGTTTCTATTAAGCGACACTATATTGAAGAACCAATAAAAAAACTTAATTAATATGAAACTAATCTTATCATTATCAACTTAAAAGTTTTGATTTTTTTTAGATTTCGGTAAATATTCACTATTTAGACAACGAAATTTTATAATTAATAGAGACCTACTATTTACCTAGTCATCTGCGTCTAATTTCATCACCTTTACAAAGTACCGTCATAAATACGAGGATACTTCCCGTAAGTATTGCGTACCAAAGTAAGGAAAGAAATCGCTTCCGAGTAAGTTAGTATGTACGTTTGGTTCATAATAATCATACTAACATGCATGGTTAGTTCTGTGTAACATGTAAGATTCACCTATGTAATAAGGATATTATGCACGTCGCTCGTTAGTGAGTATTTATTTATATAAAATAATACAAGAGACTATAAGATGTCATTTAGCATAAGATGACTAATGCTCGTTTTCACCGACCATAAATCATATCCTATGTAGTAAGGAGTCTCACATAAACAGCCCCTAAATACAATCTCTTCCCCGTTGTCATTTTCATTTTTAGGTGTTTCCTAAAAGTTCGTAGAATCTGTAAGACAAAAAAGTAAAAAAAAAAAAAAGTGACTTTGGATTATTCTTTTCTTCAAATTCTATTAACACACATTTTTTTATTAAAAATGGACCACAAAGATTACCGAATGGTTTATATCTTACAAGAAGTAGAAAAAGAATAAACACCTCAAAGATAATAATTATGATGATTTATAGACCAGATTGACTGCGGAAAGCCTGACAAGACAGAGAAGTCTTTTGTGAGAGAAGCCTACGCCGTAGAGGTGACTTTTATACGTATCTATTTCGCAGATAGTAGATACTTACCTATATCATATTATGTGCCCAACTAAATCATCCTCTAAGTAGGAGTCTCTACCTAGAAGCCCCTAAACACAATCCCTTATCCAATGTCATTTCCATCTTTATGTGTTTCCTAAAGGTTCGTGAAAACGAAATTGACAGAAAGCAAATTACAGGCACCCCGTAAAATCTTTAACTTTTACGGGCTGGTTAGAGAACGTTTTTGAAAATGGACATTATTTTTAAAGAATATTAGCCAAGCTGAACTTGTCTTATATTCTCCACTCCCCTCCAAATAAGCGGAAAGCTTGTGCTAGGAGTGAGTACGACAATAGTGCAACGGGTGGGGTTCGAATCTGCACCCTATCAGTTTTCAGTCCGCACCTTTAACCGTTGGGCTATTGAGGCTTCATTATTAGCGCTTCCTCCGCTAACTGGTAGGTATGTTCACATATGAAAAGGTATACCTACCTAATATCTAATTATTTGGTGCATAACTAATGTTATGCTAAGTATGAAGGTATTATAGCGCAATTGACTATGCAAATCCCTTATAAGTTATAACCAATCGCCATCAACTTATAAGGATAATAACTAATACAAAGTGTTTATAATCAAGCTAATGACAAGCGACGCAAGCGACACGCGTCTACGGAAGATCCTTTGGCGTCAGACATGGCGCGCTATTGAATTTGAAATTACTCGTTTTACATTGAACATTCTTATCACAAGGCTGTAGAGGTCATATTGCTATGCAGCCGGTTTTATTTATGGTGAGGTGCAGCTTAATATATTGAGGTCGAATGCCTCTGAAGACTTGAACAGCCTTCGAACAATACGAGACTAAATAGCAGTTGCGAATCATTGTCTTATGTACTTTCCTTTGGTAGGTCATACAACTTAAACACAATGTAAACCGCAGTGTTTCAAAAGTAATAAATATAAATAGTCAAGTGCATGTGAGAACATGCTTAAAATTAGGGTTCCGCAGCCGAGATAGTAAACAATCTTCTTATCACGACCTAAAAGCAGGAAGAAGACCATAAGCAACTGATTTGTCGTAACATCTTTCACTATTCGTATTTTTTAAATACATATCAAAAACACATCTCTCAGGAGTGCCCTGAGTGAGTTGACCAGTATACACTACGGCCAAGTCGAACCACACCTCACCTGTATTAATCTGCCGTTTTTTACATTTCATTTGCAGGAAGTTTGCAGGTTATCGCAGTACTTTTTTTTAATTTGAGTAGGTTTTGAGTAGGTTTGTAGCTTTAATATAGTGAAATGGATGTATGGCTGTCAATTTACGAACATTTTAACTTGCAATAAGTATCTCTATAAGGTAACTAGTGGTTCGCCCCGAACTGAGACCTCGCGGTATCCTATAAATAATAAGTCCCAAAAGATAGTTTTATTATATATTGTAATAATTAACTTTTAACATTAGACGCAATAAAAATAATAATAGTTGACGCAGAACTGTTATACCGATACAGCGCACAACATTTCGAAATACTTTTAGTAAAAAAATACAAATTCAGTATATGAACCGAGCGTCACTTGGAGATAGCGAATTCACTCAAGTAGGCTCAGAGAACTCGCTTCGCTCGTTCAATAAAGAATGGAACTTTTTTTATAGAATCAATTATTTTTAATGAACGTATTTACCTATAATTGTTAAACAATCGGCACATTTTCGATTTCCGATTGTTTCCATTCTATTTATTACTACCGTGGCGAATTATCGTTAAATACTTCCTCTTGTACTATTCTTTGCACATTCGCTACCACGTGTAGTTAGGTGGGTTGAATTCAAACAAGTTACGAACGAATTGCTAATTAATCTGCTGTTGTTTTAGCTCTACATTTTGGTTCTACTTACATCGAGCGCGACGCGTGGGAAGTACCTAATCGGGAATCATCTGGGGTCACAAGTGTGACGAGAATAATTAAATTACTATCAACATCTACAGAGTAATCCTATTATAATATTATAAATGCGAAAGTTTGTTGGTTTGTCCTTCAATCTCGCGGCAGCATAGCAACGGATCGACCTGATTTTTTGCATGGGTATAGTTGAGGACCGGGAGAGTGACATAGGCTATGCCGGAAAATCAATGAGATCTCGTGGGATTTTTTAAAAACTAAATACACGCGAGCGAATTCTTTTTGGGTTTGCTAGTAGGTAGTAGCTACAATGTTACTTAGGTATTACCTATTTATTGTGTTGGATTTTCTCATTCTTCGAGGAAAATCTCCAAGTTTTATCTACATCTAAGTAGAATCAAGTTATCAAAACGTATTGTTTGTTTTTTAGTAACTTTAGAAGTTTAGAACAGGATTGGTGTTGTGTGTAATTGTTGAGATGACTCAGTAAATAAACCTGTTTCAACTCCTGACTCATCTTAGTACAAAGTGTGTTCGTACTTCGTAGTATAGACAGACTCATATTTATATAGAGTCACATTTAACCACAGTTTAGGAATCTCGGCTTCGTGAAATACCTACCTTTGGTTAGCTGAAGGTATTTGATTGATGAAATGGTTCTCAGAATATAAAAATACAATACTTTCTCACGTTCCAGTTTTTATGCTATAAATTACTATAACTTACTATTAATCCTTACTCTAAATCGTGAGGTTTGGCAAGAGATCTTTAGCAAAGTCGAATAATCTATTGACTCACGAATTTTTGGTCAATGTTAAGTAAGACAACTAACTCAGATGGATTACATATACTAGTTACACCTTAAATTTTATTACTTTCCAGATTCTAAAGGAGTAAGTGGTCAAACCTAGATGCTTCGGAAAGTTCGGAGATTCGTTCATTGACATTTTAAAATTAAAAAATTTTTGATTTTGTCTGAAGTTTGTGAGACCCAAGCTTAGTACATAACAATACATTACACAACTACATGAACTTATTATTTATCGTCCAACTGAATCTGCAGTCAGTATTCTTGGCCAGTATTCTGCGTAGATATAAATCTACGCAGGCTCAAGCCCGCACACAAAGCTAAACTAATTTAACCTCGTCCTGCCCAAGCGTTTAATTCTTAAGTTGCTAAATATGCCCATTGTCATTCCTAAAGGACAATATATTTCAAAGCGTTTCTGCCCAGAACAACTTTCGGTGAAATTTGCAACTTACATATGAAATATTTTATTTATTATTTTTTTGAGATACAAGGGCACTGTGCTCTACTGATTCTTGCTAGAATTAGATCGATATGTTTGGTTCTTTTAAAAGGACATCGGGCATAATTACCTACATCCTCTTTATGCTATTTGTTAACAGAGATCCATCATAGTACTCATATTATTAATCTAAACAGTCTTTTAAGGCTAATTCTTGCCTAGAATGGACCTAAAGTTAGGATATTTAGCATATCACAAAATAAGTCTTTTGTTGACTTATTATGTCATATTTTCTTAACCTAGTTATCACATGAGCCAGTTCGTCCACGAGAGCCTTCATATGATAGTCCACGAGAACGACCTGCAGACGATTCTCTTTTGCGGGCACTTCCGCCCCTTTCCATTGAATTGTTAACTTCTTCAGATCCTAAGGAATAGCTGACGCTTACTAACCGTCTTTCCCGCACTGAAGTATACTCTGGATCTCCACAGTCATTGTCTGAAGATATGAAAGTCACTGATGTCTGAATTCTCGAGTAAATTCTCAATATCAGTGTCCCTCCAGTCTATAAGTATAACGAATATTTGTAGTTAAATGTGCCCAATGAGATTTTAAAAGGACATAATACCATTTTGCATAAATGAAAAATAAAACTTAAAAATAAACTACTAAAATATTACGTATTTGGATTATCTAACTATTAAACTCAAGATTTAAAAACTTGAGATAAATCTCACTGAAAATCTATGATTACACTGATAAAAATTAATTAATCTTACCTCTTCGCGGACGACGTGCCATCTTGACCATTTAGACTGACACTGACGAATTGCATTTTGTCCAGGTAATCCAAAATGGAAGCTCCGTTATTGACAACAATCCAACTAATCAGGTGCAAGTAGTAAAATTGTATTATGGAGGCAATCGGGAATATTAGGCGCGAAATTCTAATATGTCATTTTTAAATGACACTGGGCAGAAATACGATCTTCATTTAAGTAAGCTTGGGCAGGACTTGTGAAGTATAGTTTGTGATTTAAAAAGAACAATGGGCAGGACGAGGTTAAATACTATAAATTAAAACATTTTAATTAAAAAAAGATATAATAACATAAATGTATTTTTGAATAAACTAACTGCGTAGTCTTTTTTATTGGTTCTTCTCAGCAGTAAGTATCTGCTTTAACAATAAGTTTGCTGACGCAATAAAAATACCTAAGTAACTCTGCTGATTTTGATTTTAAATAAATATTGGGTTTTAATTCAACTGTATGATTGCTAAACTAAACCAAGTTCCAAGCCAAATATTACTAATAGTTACGTTCAAAGGTACCTAAAGATAAACCCAAGTAACAATTTCTTGTCCTATAGCAGCCCATAGAACGTTTCCTCTAACACCACTTAAGCACTGTAAAAGCAATAAGAAGGTCGTATAACGCTGATTTGGCGCAGTTATATCTCTATTTAGAGACATAGCGAAACTATAGCAGTTGTGCTTGGGACTTTTTTTTTCTATAAATTTGATATATTGGTGCCTTGTATGACAATTTGTTGACATACGAGGCACAATAAAGCTTTTATAGTTCTTTTTTATTCTGTAGCAGCGTTCGTAATTCCATTATAGTGCTATTATACTCTATAGAAAAGTACGTGATTCTTTTACTACGCTTTTCATTTTAATTTTTCACGGCAAGGTGGTCTACGTGTGTTTATACAAAAACAAAAAAATAAAAGGGATAAGGATTCCATCTTGCTGAGTTTAATGTCATCTTTTATTTAGACATGGATAAATTCGACCAATACTATAAAAACCACTTGGAACCAAAGTTTTACTGATAGAATAGCATTAGTTTTACTTATTATTTTCAATGCGCCCTAAATTAATTGAGTTTTTTAATTAAAATATTAATAAAAATAAATAAAATTAACCGTAGTTTCTGCTACACAGCCAAAAAGCTAATTTGGTTCTCTTTTAGGCTAACTATAGCACAAGTGACAAAAAATCTGCCGCCATTGACGTAAAATTAGGGTTCCTTATGACTAGTCTTGTCCCACATACTTAATTTTTGAATACATTTTTGTATCCAAGGAAGAAATAAAATAGGTAGGTAGGTAATCGTTGCTCATGATTGGTTTTCTTTCTCAGGTACTTATAATAAATATGCCCCTAGTAATGGATATTGATAAATTTCTAAAACGGGACGATTTCATGCTGCTTGCGGTAGCGGAATGGCCTTGGGAAATAACACATTTTATTTTGCGTAAAAAATGTTTTGCCTGTGGATTCAATACCGATTCATCTCTACCAAGTCATATCACCGTTCACAAAAAAAATATTTCTGTATTGTTATATATAAAATGTTTCTGGTGCCTGGGCTGCAATATAATGACTATTGTGAGTAATATTTTCATTTCATGTATAAACATGTTTAGAAAACCATCTAAATCCGCAGATGGTTTGTCAAGGCCTGCATAAATTCCGACCACGATGGGTTGCAGTTTTGGTATCTCATAAATGTTGCACAAAATTGGCCATAGTTGAAGTTTTGAGCTTTTAAAAGCTGGCAATCCGTCTATGTTTACATTTATTGAAATAAGCGATAAATCGCAATCGACTTTTTGAAGACAACCTTTTAATGAATCTATCAATCCATTGTGCCAATACTGCCCAGTTACCACAGGATATGTGGTAATACTCGATTGTGTGTTTAGAAGCGTCCGTGGATCGGTAGGCAATATATTTGGCAATCGATTGTTAATTATTTGTATTAGGCTTTTAGTTGCTTGTTGAGATATATTATAATCAATGGCCCGTTTTTTTATTTCGTGACGCAGTTGCGTGTTTTTTTCCTCTGCTATATCATAGCTCGATGATTGTGTACTACAATCACTAATATCAGGATCACTAGAGTCTCTATTAGTTGCTTCATTAGAACAAACTACATTTTGTACGGAACCACATTGTAATGATTTGGCACGCACTTCACTTTCATTGTTAATAACTGATTTAGATCGTGATACTACTTGCTTGTATTGTTTTTGCACTGCTCTTCTGTACGTTCCGCTGCGTTTATATGCTTTCCACGATTTTAAATCCATTTTATATAGGTATACTAAATTTATACTTACGTTAATTAGTTTCGTTGTAGGCAATATATAAGAAATAAGCCATTACTGGGCAAAACTCTCTAACAGTAACATTTTACTTCCTTTATATGCATAATTTGTTCTATAAAGGAAATAAAGGAATTAGCTATATATCGCTGTTGTCTTAAAACAGAACAACCAAAACCATAATAGAAAACTTTGGTCATGTAATAGAGTCATGGTGACTTCTTCTTCAATGAGACTATAATAAACCCAACAAAGATAATTAAAACACTTTTTATTGTTATAAAAATGTCCCGAAAATCGTTTATAAAGCAAAACCGCTCTATAACAGTGTTGTTATGAGTAATTATGTACCATGTACTATAGCAGTGTTTTGTGGGACCATAATAGCGTCAAATTATTGTATTGTTGTGTCCTTCATCACTGCTAAAACGCCATACTTATAGCGGTTACCAGGAAAACTTTATAGTACTAATGGGGTACATAACAGTGAATTCAAACGCTGTTATACATTAATATAGCGCTATATTGTCTAAATTCGAGGTTTTTATAGAACTTGCCTATAACGGCTCTACAAAACGGTTTTGTAAACCTTTACATCCCCTGCTAAAAGGATAGTTTGGCTATATAAGCTTATAGAGCAAAAAAGTCATAGCAAATGCTTTTATATAACGGGTGGTTATCGCTACAACCTTTACACGATGTTAACTCAACCTTTTCGTGATGAATTCTTAAATTATAGTACCAAAATGTTACTTGGGAAGGATTTGATTTTGTTGATGGATTACGTTATTTTGTGGTGTTGGTAGGTGTTACTAATTTTATTAAAAAACTTTTTAGTCATTTGGAAAATGTGTTTAATAAAGCTCAGGTTTGGAAAATTTACCTAATTTTTAACATTTAATTTAATTATCTAGTTAAAGAAAGTAGACGTAACTTAACTTAATTAAAATTTTATAAGATCTAATTCAAACAGTACCATGATTTCCGTAATGAAACATACTCTACTTAAGCCGTGCGCATTACATTACTAAAAGCTGCAGATTAAACGCGAATTTTGTAACCCTAAGCTTTATTAAAACTTAAGGGTGTTTAAACCCAGCGTAACAAGAAATATACCTTTGCATGTTTTGAAAAGCTCGGCTCAACGACCACTTGAATCGATTCCCGGTACGATTTATACATAAACGGCCAGACTGGCGGACCCTCCGTCTAGCAGGGGTGAAACGCGTGACCTTCGTGCACCCTTTCCGGTATGTAGTAGCTATTCATTTGCTCGAACACAATTACAGCGCGCTCTGTATCGAGCCGAGATAATCCTCGATTCAAGGTAGAGGAATCTATTAATGAGTCGTCAATAACAATGACGTAGTGTGGTGACACGCGAAGTGCCGGTAAGGAGTCCGCGAGACACGTACGGTGAGGTGCTTACTAAGTAGTCGGCCGTCAGTCACATCGCTCGCGCCGGCCGTGCCACACGCAACCGAGAAACCCGAACCATGAAGCTAATAGTGTTTATCGCGATCGTAGCTGCTGCGGCGGCACAGGACAGGCCGCGTCCGCCGCCGCAGCATCGCGAGCAGTTCCGAGTCATATACGAGTGGCGGACCCTCGACTTCGAGTGGGACTCCCCGGGGGACCGCGAGACCTTCCTCAACACCAGCCGTTACATCCCCCAAAACGTGCTAATATCCGGGATCAACTTTTACAAGGATAACATATTTTTGACGCTCCCCCGAATGCTCGAGGGTGTACCGGCCACTCTCGCCTACATCCCGGCGAATCAAACCGACACTACGGCCCCGAAGTTAAAGCCGTTCCCCAGATGGAGCGATAACACCATGGGTGATTGCTACGCTCTACAGTTTGTGCAAAACATCGAAATCGATCGCAACGGTATTATGTGGATTCTGGATAACGGACGCGTCGGTACTCTGTCTCAAAATCCAAATGACAAGTGTCCTCCATCGATAGTGTTAATTGATCTCAAAACAGGTGAGAACAAAATGGAGCGCTACCCGCTGCCTGCAGATGTAGTGAACCCGAGCACGACTTATTTAAATGATTTAGTGGTTGATAATCGTGATGGTGATTACGCGTATATTACCGATAATAGTGCGGTGGATCCGGGCATCATCGTGTTCCGATTGAGCGATAAAAAGTCGTGGAAGTTGCGTGACACAAAATCAATGTCGTCGGTTCCGGAAGCTGCAATATTCCGCATCAACGGCTCTACAGTGAACCTTCCCGTGAATATCGACGGCATCGCTATGGGACCACCGTTTTTAAAGGAAGATGAGACTGTTGACCGAACGGTTTACTACTGCCCGCTTGCAAGCTTCCATTTGTACGCAATCAATGTGTCAGTTTTACGAAATGAATCATTAGCTCTCAAAGGAGAAGGAACTCTACGTCCCTATATCGTTGATCTCGGTACTAAGCCATCACAAACCGACGGTATGAAGATGGACTCAACGGGAACACTATTTTTCGGACTGATCGGCAATTCAACCATTGCGGAGTGGAACAGCACTGTCGATTTCCGCACCGGTCAACGAACGATCGCCCGCGATCCAAATTACATCCAATGGGTAGACCGTTTCACTTTCGACGATAGCGGCAACTTGTACGTTGTTGTGAACAGATTGTACAATTTCGTGAAAAACCAAGTATCCGCGGATGAAGTTAACTATAGGATTCTGAGGTCTCACACCGGTCTGAAGAGTTACGTGTTCGCCGAGGACCTGACGCCCACGAGCCCTCCGCACGCAGCAGCAGCGGTGCCCACGCTGGCCGCCTCGCTGCTGGTATTCACCCTGGCACATCTGCTCGCCTAGTCGCCCCAGAGTTTTCGGGCACACTTGGCCCTGAAAATCACGTGCGACGCTCGGACTGATGCGTGTAACATTACCAAAAATATTAATAGTTACCTTTGACCTCGTGGTCTTTTCAGTGATAATGCGCAATGTAGATAGCTTTGTTTATTCTTATCATATTTAAGTATAAGTGTATGACTATGTTACGGTGCTTCCTGTATGCGACCTTTAGGCGGTAGGTCGAAGGCGTGCTGAAGACGAGCCGTTGTCGCTGCGTGTGGAACGAAAGGTCGGGGACGCGTTGCCAAATGCCGATCGCGGCGTTTCACCACACAACATTCCATCTATAACATTAAATAAACAAAGGTTCTTACGACCAAACTTTGTCCTCGTAATACGTGTGGATATCCCAAGGCGTTACGAGCCCAAAGTTGTTCTTCGTCAGTAATATTAAGTCTATGGCCAATGAATACATCTACATCTTATTTAAAATGAACGTGGAAAACTACGAACTTTATTTACTGCCCAGAAACACGTCATGTATGTATATAATGAAGCCTCAATAGCCCAACGGTTAAGGATGCGGACTGAAAACTAATAGGTCGCAAGTTCGAATCCCACCCGTTGCACTATTGTCGTACCCACTCTCACCACAAGCTTTTCGCTTATTTGGAGGGGAGAGGAGAATATGAGTCAAATTCAGCTTGGCTTATATTCTTTATAAAAAAAAAATAGGAAAGCAACGCAAAATCAAAAGTCGCTTAGTAAAACCAACTTATTTTATGCTGTTGAACCAAGTTCCCAATTTAGACACGTGTGTTTCAAACGCTAATTAAATAAAGTTGTTACTTTTTTCCACGTTCATTTGAAACAATTTGTGCCTAGTTAGATTTCTTCCTATGTAAATCTGCGCTGATAAACTGAGTTAGAAAGCTAATTTATTTATACCATATCATTATGAATCTAGTTATGTCAGTAGAGATAAGCGGTAACATAAAATTAATGTACGATTATGTTATAATAACTACCTGGATAAAGCGTGTTTCTTACATCGACGGTTGTGAGGCTGTGTGCAAATAGAAATAAACATGTTTATCACATTATAATGTTTGCAGTTTTTATTTGCCTTAGTTAGTGGCTTGCCTTAAAGTGTTAATGCCTTAAGTACTACCTCCTCAAAGTGCTCACTTAATTTTTAAACAAGGACGATCATGAACAATCTACGTAACGAGTTTTTGACGGTAACAGTGGTAACTTAACTTTAAAACACTTTGTTCAGTTCCCTTAGTACGAATTTGCACATCTCGAAAACGTTCTATTTAAAAAATAAAATAAAAAATAAAAAAATTATCACTATAACGTCTGAATCTTGAACTATAACGTTAGAAAGGACCTGAAATCTCTTATTTTTGAGTCGCAAATTCAGACCTATTATTATAATTATAAAATTCTAGCTGATGCCCAGGACTTTGTTTTGTAATTTCAAAAACCCACCTTAATTCACTTCTGGGGTATCTACTCAAGGATTTTTGGAGAATTTCCTCCTAATTTCAGACCTCATCTTCACAGACTCTCTATGCTGTCTAACAGCAATTCGTTAAGTTTTGTACTATAAATGCGAAAGTGTGTTTGTTTGCTGATTTGTTAGTTTGTCCTTCAATCACTCCGCAACAGAGCTACGGATCCACGTGACTTTTTGCATAGGTATAGTCGAAGACCAAGAGAGTGACATAGGTAACTTTTTATCCCGGAAAATTAAAGAGTTCCCGCGTTACAGTTAAAATCAGCACTGTTTTTATTAATCGACGTCGACGTTATAGTGTTTCGATACTCGAAATCTATCAATGCGGTCGAGATGTGCAAGCTTGTACTAAGGGAATAGTTGATTATTTTTTAGACAAAGTAATTGGAGCGTGACCAACACTTTGAAAGTATTATCATTTATTATGTTGCAATTTTTCTTATTTTACTTTATTAAAAAACTAGCTTTAACCCGCGGCTTCGCTCACGTTAGGTTCGATTTTTAACCCCCTATTTAACCCTCTTGTGGTTGAAATTTTCCAAAATCCTTTCTTAGCGGATGTCTACGTCCTAACAGCTACCTGTATGCCAAATTTCAGCTCGATCGGTCCAGTGGTTAGAGCTGTGCGTTGATAGATCAGTCAGTCAGTCAGTCAGTCAGTCACCTTTGCCTTTTATATATTTAGATATGGTATTAGATTTTTGAATAACATTGAATTATGTGTGTCTTAGAACTTGATAAAAAATATTTTTAAAGAACCGACTTCAATCGGAAAACGATGAAACCGATTGTCTAAAAACTAAAATTACTTTTATACTTTGTAGTGGCAATCGAAGTCGTTCGGCTTCATAGGATCATTTTACAAATTTTCTGATCGCGAGCGATTTGCTCTTTTTCGATTAATTGAGGAGTTCTGTCCTCCATCTCCGAAGATGTTCATCAGACTTTCACCAAAGGAGGTGGGTTGATAAGGCCCAAAATCCGCCCCTCATACACTCGAAAAAAAAAGTTCCAGATTCTGACAAATTGTAAATGTATTTATATACTTGAAGATATAAACTTTATTTTAATATAAAGTTTAGGTGATAAAAAAAATAGTAAGTTACAGAAAATATTACCCAAAAAGAGAGTGTTTCTTTTACTTTTCTTACATTTTCATACATTTTAGTCGTTTTTTAAGCTTTGATTTAATATTTTAGAATGAGGCGCTCCATGAACCAAAATAAATTAATACTCATATAAAAGCTTATAAAAAGGAGCATCATTATCAGTTACGTTTACCATGGTTCATGGAGCGCCTCATTCTAAAATATTAAATCAAAGCTTAAAAAACGACTAAAATGTATGAAAATGTAAGAAAAGTAAAAGAAACACTCTCTTTTTGGGTAATATTTTCTGTAACTTACTATTTTTTTTATCACCTAGACTTTATATTAAAATAAAGTTTATATCTTCAAGTATATAAATACATTTACAATTTGTCGAAATCTGGAACTTTTTTTTTCGAGTGTATGAGGGGCGGATTTTGTTGCCTTATCAACCCACCTCCTTTAAATAGAACCAACCTCAAACAACCTAACGATAGGTAGGTACTAGGGCTTTCGAATACCGGACTTTTTCAATACCGGAAGTTTTTTTTTCAATCCCGGGATCCCAGGATCCCGGTATTGAAAAAAAAAATCTACAGGGCGATTCAGACCTGTTCGATAACATACCGTGTCGATACGGTTAGATATCTATCTCTTTATGTCGTGTGGATTCAGAGCGAGCGAAATATATGTTAACAAACCGAATCGATCGACAAATAAGTTATCGAAAGGGTCTGAATCGGGGGGCCGGTACGGAAAAAAATTCTATGGTGTTTATTGTGGGGTAATATATTTTACTGCTAAGTCCGTAAATAACAACTCAAAAACGCTAAAACCCTACCTAAAGCCGTCTCCACCATCTCCTTATAACGACCCCTGTCCTCACATCTAATCAATTTAACCACAACACGTCAGGCAAACCACCATCTGAACGTGAGGGTAACTATCAAACATATTCAAGTATAAATCAATTACACTCATCTAAACCTCAGGGCAATATTTATTCGATTAGGGCGCGATTGCTATCGCAACCCATCAATCAAATACAACGACCTAGACGCGGGAGCATCTAATAGCCGCATGAGTCTCTGGAAGAGACTGAATTAATAACGTCAAACCCGCATAATAAAATTTATACCCACGGCGCCAGACGAGCGCATACGTCGTCAACAAAGTCAAATATCGATTTTATCAAACTACTTTCAATACATTAAAGTTATATATCTTTACTATTTCAATATTTCGCTAACATGAATGAATACGTATTTTTTTTGGAAGAAAATGGCAAAATAACGAGTAGATTTTTCAGCCACGAAGCTGATATTTCTGAGCTATATTCACGTTCCTCGCGTTAACGAATATAGTCTTTGTACAGTAGACATTTCAAATTCCATTACTGGTATTGAAATAAGAAGAAAGAGTCTAGGACCCAGGTATTATAGCTAATACCGGGATCCCGGTATTGGAAGGCCTGAATACCGGTATTGAAAAAAGTCCGGGATCCCGGTAGGTATCAGTCAATACCTGGATCCCGGTATTGGAAGCCCTAGTAGGTACGTCCTTGAAAATAAAAAGAATATTGAAATACGGTTCTTTGATGGAGCTATGGAGTAACATGGCCAAAAATCTCCTTTTTTTGAAGTTGGTTAAACAATAATAATCAAGAAACTATCACGATATATCTCGCATGTAAAAATTAAAATAGAATAGAATTATATAGGCACTTTTGCCTTATGCCAAGTAAGTAGGAACCTATATAAAGTCGATTTAAGCTGATTGCAAAAGACGTTTAAGTTTGTCCGTGAACTTTTTAATAGAAAATTAAATTAATAGAAAATGCTTACCTAATTGAATATTATTATGATCAGAATATCAGATTAGAATCATTAACATTCAATTAATTTCATCAGCGCTCCCAATACAAATATTAGACTTACACATATTTGCATGATTTTATATTATTCATGCAAAAATGGTAGATTCCCTCAAAAATTCAAAGGTTCAAAAAATTAAAATTAAAATTTATTTATTTCATGTAGGCCAACCCTTGGCTCTTATGACACGTCGAGACTCTACCACCGGTTCGGAATGCAGATTCTGCTCAGAAGAGCCGGTAAGAAACTCAACAGTTGATTTTTTTCATGTAACAAATTACAACTACATGTAAAGTATTAAATATTATATTTTATTATTTCTTAATTTATACAACTTTATTGCATGAAAAAAAAGAACAAAATATATAAATAAAGAAACAGTAAATATATAAAATTCAAAGTCCTGACTGACTGACTGAGATATCAACGCACAGCCTAAACTACTGAAGTTAGAAACTTGAAATTTTTACAGTTGGTTCCTTTTATGACGTAGGTGCATACTAAGGAAGGATTTTTGAAAATTCAACCCCTAAGGGGGTAAAATAGGCGTTTGAAATATCGAACTTAACGTGAGCAAAGCCGCGAGCAAAAGCTAGTCACTAATAGAGCTTCCAGGCAACCTGTACCTACGAGAGAACTTAATGTAAGTAAGAGACGCTGATATTATTTATTAATGCAATAAGTAGATCTATCGATATTCCCCACCCCCTACTAGGTTAACCGACAGCGAGGCTCTGGATACAAGCCACACAAGACCGCAGGTGTGAAAAATAAGAATCCCATATTCAGCACTGGACATCTTCCAGTTGCGATGATTTTCAGAAACTCCGATCGATTGATTTCAAACGTCTACATTCTCCTTGTTAATGTTGGTGCACTAAAACCATTTTGACATTATCTCAAACTTCTTATTTATCTTTTACTAGTTATTATATTCACCTATTTAGCTTTCTCAGAAATATTTGAACGAAGCCGTAATAGAATGATCTTAGAAAGTGGTCTTGACCGGCAATGAAAGTACTCGCAATAATATAATTAATTCACAAGTAGTTTTTGTTCGTATAAATATTTATTATTTACTTACGCGTTAATAATTAAGTAGTATTAAAAAGTGTACTTTGTTTGTATCTGTTTGTTTTTCCTTTTTTTACTTTTTACTGAAAAAGTAAAGAAAGGAAAAACAAATTAAGGAAAAATAAATAAATTAAATTAAAACAATTAAGACTGCTTAATGCATGTTAATGCTTCTTCTTTATCAACCGGACTTTGCATGGACTTCCACAGGCTTCGGTTTTGTGCCACCTGTATTCCTATCCTATTGGCTCCCTACAACTCGTCTGATGTCGTCGTCCATCTAATGGAGGGTGTCTGCCAACACTGCGCTTTCCGGCGCGTGTGCTCTTGATGAAATTAGAGACTTCAAAAATGATGAAGATACACACCTACTACTTATTAATGTGGGAAAATGTGTCATTTTCCCACATTAATTCATTTTTGTGTCGGAAAAACAGCAATTTCACGCGATCAAAGTCGCGAACAACAGCTAGATGTACTTAGATACTCGTATATTGCATAGATATACGTTTTTCATGTTCGTTCAAGCGTTATAATTAACTTCCTATGTTACAAATACAGAAATGGTGTTAATAACAGCATGTTACATTTTTTTTGTGCCTGTCTGTGGCAACGTAGCACTGGAACGGGTGGATTCATTTGAATGCGATTTTTTAATCGGGACGTTTTATGAAAATCTATTGGAAGCCGTTCAAAGATCTAGCTCTTTCGGAATCTATGTGTCGATGCTCTAATCTAAAAATGATTGCATCAGACGATCGAAACACTTATTCATTTGAAACCATTGTTGAAAGGGTTTTTAAGCTATTGCATAGCTTCTATCGCAGGCCTTGAGCGTGGAGACCGAATCCAGAAATTTCGTAACGAAAATAACCTGACACGGGATTCCTGTCACCGCTAGATGGCGTTGATGAAAAATGCTATGCAATAGCTTTACCACGGCAATCCCCGAGTGCCACACGTCTTTTTTTTTTCATAAAATAATATCTAGGTACTTACCTACTTACTAATTTTATACATAATCTTAATACGAATAGGTAGTTATGTAGTCGTAGATAATTCTTGATCTTTTAAGCTTGGAGCTCAATAAAAAACCACTGTACCCACCAATTCTATGGATTATAAGAACATTGTTTCTTATATGCTAATTTATTTTTATATCTTTAAATTAATCATCCACGAGCTTTGAGTATACCTACTCAAAGTCCACGAGTAACAAAAAATCTAAGGGTAAAAACACACCATTAAGCATTGATTATGTCAGCATCAAGGTGTGATTTCACCCTTAATCTTGTACCTACAATATTATTTTGCACAGTTACGTCACGTCATATGTATTCAAAGTCCTCAATAAGTATTTGTGTCACGAACTATATCATTGCAATATTAGTCCGTGAATAAGCGTGACCTAATCATCAAGTCGTTATCGCTTATTGTTAATAATTAAGATTTAAAAGTTAAGACTTTACCTCTAAGTTATTTATGACTTAGCAGATATTATTAAAATATGCCGCATCGCGTTATATTATGTTCGTCCCTGCACAATATGGGAAATTAATATATACCTACACAGATAGAAAGATAGACCAACGTGGATTGGAAAATTATGTTATACTAGCTTTTGCCCCCGCGACTTCGTCCGCGTGGAATTAGATTTTGGGGTGGAATTTTCAAAAACTGTGACACACGTACTTTTTTATTTTTAACTGAAAGCTCAAATACCAACTTTGATGGAAACAACTTGAAAAATGACGGAGTTTCATATAAACTTCCATCCCCTATTTAAACCCCTTAGGGGTGGAATTTCCAATAATCCTTTCTTAGTGTGCGCTTACGTCATAAAAGGAACCAACTGTAAAAATTTCAAGTTTCTCACTTCAGTAGTTTAGGCTGTGCGTTGATATCTCAGTCAGTCAGTCAGTCAGTCAGGACTTTGAATTTTATATATATAGATTAGTTGATGCCCGCGACTTTATCGAAAGTTTTTTTTGATTCCCGCGGGTACACCTCAATTTTCCGGGATGAAATGTAGCCTACATACTAATCCTAAGTATGTAAGTATAAGTATCCAAAAGGCCAAATCAGTTCATTCGTTGTGGCGTGAAGGAGTAACAAACATCCGTCCATCCATACATCCAAACTTTCGCGTTTATAATATTAATAGGATAGGATTATAGCGCAAACTTTAGTATTTTATCGATCATTGAAAAGATCTATAAATGTAAATAAGGTAAGGAGAGGTCATATTTTGTCAGCAGTTGACAAGTGTTAATTAAAAATTTAAAACATTCCCGACATGTTACAACATCCTGATCGCTAATCAGTAATCCAACATCTAGTCAGTAATCGTTAAAATAAAAATATTTAATCCGCCATTTTGTGGCGGCCATCTTGGACCGATTTTCATCAAACATAGCTCAGACTCCCAACTAATTCACCTTTAAAACAA
The DNA here is from genome assembly GCA_933228805.2 of Hipparchia semele. NCBI lineage: Eukaryota > Metazoa > Arthropoda > Insecta > Lepidoptera > Nymphalidae > Hipparchia > Hipparchia semele. The sequence goes on along the minus strand of OW121721.1, from coordinate 5,395,081 downwards.
AAAAAAAACAAAATCAAAATTGGTTCATCCGTTCAGCTGCTAGGATGCCACAGACAGACACACACACAGACTCGTCAAACTTATAACACCCCGTCGTCTTTGCGTCGGCGGGGGTTAAAAATGAGTAGCGATAAGATGTTATGGCATCGCCGTCCTCTGTTGATGTCTAAGCATTTATAATATACGAGTAAGTATGCCTAATATTTCTATTATATTGTCTGGTGGGAGGCTTTGGGCGTGGCTAGTTACCACCCTACCGTGAAAGACGTGCCGCCAAGCGATTTAGCGTTCCAGCACGATGGCGTGTAGAAACCGATTAGGGGTATGGGGTGAATTTACACTGCTATACCCCTTCCAAGTTAGCCCGCTACCATCTTAGACTGCATCGTCACTTACCATCAGGTGAGATCGCAGACGGTTATCTTGTCATCGAGTTAAAAAAAAATATTTGTTATTTAAATTAAAATATCATGTTATAAACTAGGTACGGTTTGTATTACAATCACGTAAGCATATACAGCACAATTATATTACCTGAACAATGAACTCCGAGCTGATAGTTATAATATGTTGTTATCAAAACACTTGTTTTCATTTAGCAACACATGCCAATTGCCAACAACAAAGAAAATAATAAAGACTTCTATTAATTCTTAAAATCGTCACGTACCTACCTAGTTGATAGAAATTAATGTTATTTAAAGTTTCTTTTTTGTTTTGATATAATAGTTTTGTATGATTTTATAATAAGCTCGTCATATTACATACATAGATAGCTATTATATCTATGTACGTATTAGTATGACGAGCTCTCTAGCGCAACGGAGGTCACAATTGCTCTGTGAGAGGTCCCAGGTTCAATTTTGATATACGAGTACAGACAATGTGTGAGATATTTTCAATAATTCGAAACTTTTGCCTTTACTCACTTTTTTTTTAATTTCCACAATACAGACTAAAAATTGTTGTACCTACCTAAACAATGTTACCAACAAAAACTAAATGTTAACGAAAGCAACAACTAACTTTGTTTTTTCAGTATTTGATCCCACATAATATATTCCCTTTGGTCTGGTCTGGTGGAAGAGATCAGTTATAGCTTTATACCACCTTACCGGTAATGACGTACCGCCTAGCGATTGAGGCTGAAATATATAGGTATGTACTAGAATCTAAATTCAGATATTGTGTCAGGTTAGATTGCTATAGGTTCATCGGAAAGGTTGTAAACAATGTTCCTAAATCGAACCTGGCATACAAAAACATTCGCGAATACCACGGTGAAACCGTCTTGACCTTGCAGGCCCCAAAGTTGTTTACAAACAAGAATCTGCTATTCTTAAAACGAGTAACGTCCCTCGAAGGTCATTTAACTAACAGCCTAATAGCGCTCTTTTATTGATTGTAAAATTACACATTCAGTTATTTATTTGACACGCTTTCGACAAGCGCCTTGTATCCGCCACCTACGTTTACTTCTCTTTAAACCCAGAGTGTACCTATAACTATATGCATCTTCAAGGTAAACTTGCTCCACCATTGTAGCACTATGGGTTGCATCATTACTTTCCATACACTAATTAATCATCCATTCATTCATCTCAACCCATCGCCCGCCCACTACAGTAGGGTTAGTATAGTTAGATTTAATTCGATTGATCGTATTCGTATTCGATATGCTTAGCGTCAAAGTAAAATAAATCATAATTACATTAAATTAGAGCTCAATTTCGTGCACGCATTCTCATCCGTTTACCTATACGGATACGCTCCAAATTAAAATCGGTTGTACTGAATTTGTGACTTTAAATCAATACAGTTAAGGTTTATATTATTTTGGCGTTAATGTCCTCGAATACGAATTCAGTGGTAAGTTAGTGACAGGTCTCTGTGCTAACGAGAAGGGCATCATAAGATAAACCATAGCTACTTTTTAATATAAATGCAACAGTGATTCTTTGTGTCTATGAACTTTTCACGCCTGCTGAACCGATTTTGACAAAATTTAGCCAGAAGACAGCTTGTAACTTGGAGAAAAGAGATAAGATTCTTTTTACCCCGGGAAATTAGAGAATACGGGATTTAAAAAAACCTAAATCCAGCATAGTATCAGCTAGTATGACTAAGTATGGTTAGCTGTGTTTAACGTAAGATTTTTCATATTTTCAGTCTTTATACGTACGAACATATCTGTCCTCTTTTCTCCGAGAACAATAGAAAATAGTTTCATACCGGGAAAGAGTTTCTCCGGGATCGGCGCAATTTATTCTTTCGCTTAAGTTTCAATCCATTGAGCTAGAAAATGGTTACAGACTTTGGTAAAGAAAATGGTACCAGAAAATGGTACTTGTAGGAGACGGCCGCAGGATACTTTTCATCCCGGAGACGATTTCCCCCGGGAGTGAAGTTGTGGGCGTCAGGATTTTGCACCCACACGAATTTGCCCGAAATCCGAATGACAAAAACTCAGCATTCGAGAATGTACGAACTTGGTGCTCTAGCAAAGACATATATTATCTAGCATATACCTACCATAGAATAACTAATAATTATAGTACTAAACCTAAACACCTTCGAATTTATTTGAATTAGGTCATGCTGAACATGACTGATAATCCGACTTTTCTCCAAAGAAGCTTAAAAGTTAAAACTTGGGCTAGGAGTGGGAACGACTATAGAATAGTAGGTAGTAATAGGGAATGGGAAACGGGTGGGGATTGACCCACAGACCTTTCAGTTTTCAGGTTAAACGCTTTAAACATTGTTGATGCACAATTTTAAATTGTAATTAGTAATCAAAGTCAGTGGCCAGCACGCTCTAGAAACTGATAATAAATCCTTATAGTATCATAAATGCGAAAGTGTGTTTGTTTGTTGGTTTAATAACGCTGCAAAAGGGCTACGGATCAACGTGATTTTTTACATGGGTATAGTTGAGAACCTGGAGAGTGACATAGGCTACTTTTTATTATCTCAGAAAGTTAAAGAGTTCCGGGGGATTTTAAAAACTAAATCCACGCAGACAAAGTCGCGGGCCTCAGTTTTTTATATATATAAGTCTATCATTTATTACATTTTTGTTAATAATGTGTAGTTTTACAAAGGCATTTTTGAATCCGACATTGTTTTGAATTAGATCTATACAGATTTTCTGTACCTAATGTAAATTCTAAATTCTAATAAACAGCAGACACAGGCTCAGAACATTTATCCAACACGCTTTGGTTAAATACTTAAAGGATATTGGTTTTAATAGCATTTCTAAAAATATATTTATATAAGAATCAATCTTCGTTTGTATGGGGTTCGCTTGAAATAAAGTCTTAATTGAAACCTTCGCACGTGGAAACCATTGTGTTATAGGTGTAAATTGCAGTCATCTTGCAGTCATGCGCTATATAAAATATCAAAGTTAATATGAAGTAGGTATACCATACAAAATATAATATGGATGTGTGTCAAATAAAAACTGGTATATAATAATTACATTGCAAGCAAATAGATCAGTACCTCATTTACATACTAATTAATTGTATGCAAAGTAAGTATTTGGAGATATTTCCGTTTGTTTATCGTACTGACACACATTTTTAGTGTGAGTTGGTATATTATGTATGTAAACTTAATTGATATGTGATATTTTAATGAAGTACCTTACCTAGTTTTTTATTTTGGTGAAAAGTAACCTCTACACTAAGATTCAAAGTACCTACCTAGAGCCTACCATTTCATGAAACTCACATTTTCCGGATCTTGACTCAAGAGTACGGTTGCAAAATTACGTAATTTTACCGAAAAAGCTAGTAAAATACGGATATTTTACGGTAATTTATATATATTACGGTAAAATTACCGGGTACGTATGTATCCTGAAAAGTATAGCGGGGGGTGAGACGAGCGTGTAGTTGAAACATACTTACGTACTGCGAGTCGCGCGGCGCGACTCGCACGATGCGACGTTGCCGTTTAGTGCAGTTTGCCTTTATGTTTTGCGCTGTTGCCATTCCGACTGAACAGTGAGCATTCGGCAAGCCGATCGGCGATCAGGGGCCCAAGTCTGCTATTACAATTGTAGTTACATTACAATTACATTGCCTATCAATGACATCCCAATTGCTACTTTTAGCAATTTTACTTGGGGCCCAGGGGTTCAATTGTCTATCAATGACATGACAATTGCTAAAAATAACAATTATCATGTCATTGATAGACAATGTAACTACAATTGCAATAGCAGACTTGGGCCCCTGGTGAATTGTTTTGACTGACTGCACTATACGTGCATTTAGTAAATTATGCCACGAAATCAAGCAAAAGTGTGGGTTACAATAGTTTTGTTAGTAAGAGTTAAATCGTATTTTACCCAATTTTACCGTAATTTACGTAATTTATTTATATTTTACGTAAAATATGGTAAATTACCGAATTTTACGAAAGTAATATTACCGCTTTACATCCCTACTCAAGAGCGCGCGTAATGGTAAGTTTTCAGATGCATATTTAATTTTTACTGTAGTAGATCAAGTTTTAACTATCCGACAAAAAACAGGCAAAAATTACATCATATTTCCAAGGGACGTTACTGAGTAAAAACATAAAATAATGTTTGTTCGAAAAAAGAAATCGCGAAGTTAGGTCTAATTTTTAACCAATTTGCATTTATTTTCAATGTGTTGATTAAGCTTATTACATATCCAAAATTTTTATTTAAAACTAGCGGACGCCCGCGACTTCGTCCGCGTTCTTAAATTGTTGAAATTTTTCCTGAATTTTCTTTGCTATAAACCTTACGGAGCCCGAAACCTTTCCAACGAATGCAAAACCGTGGAAATCGGTTCGTGCGTTCTGGAGTTATAGCGTCAGGAAGGAAAACCCGACTTATTTTTATATAGTAGATATTACTAAGAGACGATATAGCCATTTCTTTTTAAATGAAATTCTTATGAGTTATTACAATATAATATGATGTATTTGGCGCTTACTACACTCCTATTCGGTGCAATACGCTAGCATCTGCCGCGCTTCACACGAGGTTTCGCGCATGTTTTATTTCATCGCTTAGTCACAATCGCGTGGATGATATGATTTTTTTCTGGAATTCTACACAGTCTTTAAACAGTCTTTAAGGTGCATCGTTTATTTATACCAATGACGATGCGTGACAATATTATATGCGTTGGCGTAAGAGGTCATTGTTTGTGCTTTTTTTGTTACATTGACTTAGAACTGTACTTGTTCATTCGCTGTCTAATTTGTTTGTATGAAGTATCCACACTTAGCCAGTGTAAGCAGTATAAGCTAGAGGGGATCGCGGTCGGTTGAGATAATGATGATAAAATATGATGGACGGGATCTGTCCATAGTTCGGTGGTTTGAGTTCGCAAAAATCAACCCCTCTTTACGAAGGTAGCCCCTAAACACAATCCCTTACCTAATGTAATTTTCACTTTAAAAGTGTTTCTTAGGTTCGTGTAAATGAAATTGACAGAAAGCGTCACCCTTAGCTTAGTAAAAGCCCAGTTAGGAACGTTCGTTAGTGAAAAGTGTTATACTTTTGCCATAGTCTTTAAAAATCTTTAAATTTTTTAAAGTGTTATTAGACTTATTAGACAGTTTGTACTAGTATATATTAAATTAGTTAGTTTTAATTTTAGAAGTAATTTAATATTAATTATGGGTTTGTACTTATCTCCTTATGTGTACTCGTAGGTATAACTTACCCGTATAGTACCTAGGTAGGTATAAGCTACCTACCGTATCTAAACTTTAAGCGTTTGCACCCACTCAAACTTTTTACTTTGCTTGCATAGTTTTTAATTTTCTTTCGTAATTTGCACCCACTGCAATTTTAAAGTTTCATTAATTGTGTCGGCAGGTACCTATTAATCCTCACCCACACTTGAAGATAAATTCATGGTTCGGCTTATATTCGGCTTACGCATGTTGACCGTGATCATAATACATGTAGGTACATACTACGTAGATATGTAATAAAAAATGTAGGTAAACTTTGCTGTTGCAATACTTGCAATACCATATACGACATACCTAACCGGTAACCAGTTTAGCTTTGTGCATCAGACTAGGTATTTATACATAACTTAATATGGTAAGTATCACAAGTATCAAGGGATCTTGTTATCACTATAATTTGCATCATCATTATTCATCATCTCAATCCATCTCCGATCTACTACCTACTGGTAGCTCTGAGAGCAGAATGAGAAAGGTTTGGGCAATAGTCCATCACGCTAGCCTTTAGTGCGTGTTGGCAGACTTCATACACTCGGGTACAGTAGGGCTATTCACTAAAATAAAACTCACTTCGAAAGCGAATTCACTCGTCAATTATGTCAAATTGATAACACAGAACAAGATGATTGAGAATGAATAGGCATTCGCTCTTATTTTGTATTAGGACGAGTGTCATAACTGTTCTAGTCTTTATACTATTCCGTGATTGACGAAGTGAGTTTGCTTTCGAAGTGAGATTGTATTTTACTGAATAGCGCTGCTGAACTCTAAAAAGTATCTATTTTCTAGTTTTACTATGTTAAGTTTACCTCACTTGTGTATTACGAGAACGTTTTCAATTTAAAGTTTATAGAATCACTATATCTGGGAGTTTTACACCACAAAACTGGAAATGCATTCTATAACACAATGGATGGATGTCTACAAATAAATATATTTGTCGCTTATGTAGACAAAAACATTTCGAACAATGTTCTCGATAAAAAAGAATAATAATGGGTATATGATACGAATAAAATAATGAGTGAAAATTATTCCGTTGGCATCTTTTTGTCATGGCAAAAAAATGATAAAATAAAAAGAACAATGGGTGTAGGTAAGTACTTACCAGGAACTCTGACTAACACTTTGTGACTCAACAAAGCTATTAAGGAAAATTTCCCATCTAGGAAAGGGGAAGCATAAGGGTAACCTAATTCCTAGTTATCGTACTTAGGTACCTAATTGCTGTTTTACTGCACTTTTCTTTGATCGTTTACGAACGGTTCGTTTCTCGAACACTAATAAAATAATGAGTAAAAATTATTTAACTGTTATTCTAATATCTCATAAGCAAGAGGACCTTAGAGAACATACTCGTATTATTGCATATGACAGGATGACTAATATTTGTGACTCACAGAAAAATTCTTGCCATTAAAAGTGAATTTAAACTAATATTTACATACATAAAACTAACTATCTGGTGCTTATGAATTTAGGTTTTTTTTAAATCGCGTGGGAACTACTTCCAAGTTACATACACAGAAATCTCTGCCTGAGAAAGTCACGTCAAAATCGGCACAACCGTTCTGAATATTAGCTAGAGGGTTCTAGAACAAACAGATGCCCGCGACATCGTCCGCGTGGATTAAGGGTTTTTGTTACCCGCGGGAACTTTTTAATTTTCCGGGATAAAAAGTAGTCTTTGTTTTAATCCAGGATATAATCTATATCCATTCCCAATTTCAGCCAAATCCGTCCAGTAGTTTTTGCGTGAAAGAGTAACAAACACACACACCCAACTTTCGCTTTTACAACATAGTGTGATGTGATTTAGAGTAATTTCTTAGATTAAATTCCTCTTTAGTCACCTAAAAAGCTTTGGCTACCCGTGCGAAGTAGGGGTGAATCGCTAGTGAATTTATTCTTTAAGCTTTTATTGGCATCTGCATAGGTAGGTATATCGATTTATTTCTGTGTGCAGGCTAGATTAATTGGCTAGATTATTGCCTTTCATTGTGAAAAACGTATTTAAGCCAGGGAATTAATCATTGAGAATAACTTAATATTTAATTTTATATGTATTAAAAAATTCTTTGTATATTGAACCCGTTGTAATAGCTTCGTGATAAACACTTGTTTATAGCTGATCTAGTCTGTTTGTATGTTTTTAATGTGTACAATGCTCTCTTGTTAGAATATTTATTGTTTTCATGTATTGTTGTTTTATAATATTCTTTGTTTAGTAATGTCTTTATGAAGTCACTTCAGTGACTCTACATCACTGACATAGAATACCGTACCAAAGTACGATTCTCTAAAAAGAATTGCTACAGTGTGACGATGGCAAACGCCTCTGATTGGCCGATGCCCGATACTCACTCACTATTGGCTAAAATGCAGTGTTGCGGAAAGAACGCGAAGCCCATCACCACAATTGTGGCTGTAGCAATGATTGATGCAGCTTTTACAGAATCGCCCTACTGCGGGGGTCACCAATATTCTGGAATTGCCCAATGTTACCCAAACACCGTATAGTTACAGTACCTAAAGTTTTAAGCTATTGCATAGCTTCTATCGCGGGCCAGCGTGGAGACCGAATCCAGAAATTCCGTAACGAAAATAACCTGACACGGGACTCCTCTACGGTGAGCCGCTAGATGGCGTTGATAAAAAATGCTATGCAATAGCTTTACCGCGGCAGTCCCCGAGTGCCACACGTCTTTTTTTTTTTATTCAATAACAAGATAGTCCTTGACTATGATCTCACTTAATGGTAATAGTGACGATGCAGTCTAAGATAGTAGCGGACTAACTTGGTAGGGGGTAACCTAACGCTATAAACTTATAACTTACAGTTAAATTATATAATAAGGGCTTTAATGACTCAAATCATACTTACCACCCTCATAACTAATGTGCGTGTGAATTAACATTACCGTTAGCTCGTAACTTGTGAAACCTCTTTTAAATATAATAAAACAAAATCAACGCTTGGGTATGCCAAGGCACGCCAGGTCATCTTACGCATTTGCTCTAGTTTCTTCATGTACTCGTAAAATACAAGCTTGGATATATATGTATTCTGTTAATAATGCCACAAATGGGCTAAATTCTTTTTTTTTTCACTTCTTGACTCCATGAGGTCTCGCCTCAAGAAAGTCCGAAAGTCGTTCGTGGGGAAGGGCGTGATGTTCTGTATCCGATTCACATGCGAAATTCAGTTGTAAGAAGGTAGGTAAATATTCTGTCTTAAAAAAATGATCCCTTTTCCATATGAAACATGATGAACATGATCAAGAATGAATTTGCTACTAAACACTTCGAAATGTGTATTCAGCCTAATTTCGGTTTATATATATATAAGCTGTACCTAAGTATGGTGTGCATTCCACTAAAAGAAACGAAGCCCTTGCGCGGAAAGCAATCAAAACTTTTCTCATCTTCTTATCAATGATAAAAAATACCAAGAATAGTATACAAAGTGTAGGACACAGTCCAGAAATGGGGATTTAAAACTCTAAACTAATCACGCCTTAAGAGATCTGATCTCTTAAAACGCTGAAACCCTACCTAAAGCCGTCTCCAACCGCCCCTATAACGGCCCCTGTCCTCACATCTAATCTATTTAACCGCAACACGTCAGACAAACCACCATCTGAACGTGAGGGTAACTATCAAAGATATCAAAGTATTATTTAATCAACAATTAATTACACTCATCAAAATCTATAGGTAATATTTCAATACATTAAAGTTGTATATCTTTACTATTTCAATATTTCGCTAACACATAATAACCGCGACAATTCTAACCAACCGCTAATCTAACTCTCTACTGATTAGAGATGACGAGCGACAACTAACTTCAGACGACTGACTCGACACAGCATGACGAATGAATCAATACACGCTGTACGCTTCCCTTTTATGGACCGAACGAGTGGGGAGGGAACAATGATACCAATGCTACGAAACTACCGTCATGAAACATTACAAGACTACCGTCACTAAATGGCGCCCTAAACAATAATCACTCTAATCCTACTTTCCTACAAATAATTATACTTAATATTAATCAGTTGGCCAGTGTTGCCGACAGTCGGCCATCCAAATCGAGTCGTTCGACCTCGGGCGACTGACAACAAGGTACGGCAGCTTAAAAACACTGTATTATAAGTTCTTAGCTCCACGAATAATACAAATTCTATATTAATTATAATATTAACGCAACATATATATGCAAAACTATGGGTCCTGTAACCTGAAAATAAAACATTATTATTATTATTTAAGGACCAGGGTTGTCCAGAACCCAACAGGACCAGGGTTGCCCTGAAATCTTTCATTCAAGGACCAGGGTTGTCCAAAAATGAATACCGGACCAGGGCTGTCCAGCACCCAACAGGACCAGGGTTGTCCCGAAATTAGTGGACCAGGGTTGTCCAAAGCATAACAGGACCAGGGTTGTCCCGAAATTAGTGGACCAGGGTTGTCCAAAGCATAACAGGACCAGGGCTGTCCCGAAACCAGTGGACCAGGGCTGTCCAGTATGTTAACAGGACCAGGGTTGTCCCTTACACTTCATCAGCTCAGCTGCTCATCCTCTCGCGTGCAAAACCACGCGCATACAACTCTGAGCAACTTATAGTGGCCATACATTCTACTCTTCAGTTCAGTGTGGTACGAATCAGTTGGATCAGTAGTTCAATTCTATAGACGACTCAGTTTAACCATAAGGTCAAGAAACTAGAAGAGTCAAGTAAAAATAAACAAGTGGTATCTGTCTACGATGTACTTTACATCGCTTGCCACGTAATCGTGGTTGTATACCAAAATCCCAAAAATTAACAAACTGTTTAATGTCAGTCAGTCAAATCAAATTTGCTTAGTCAAAACATCGATCAAAGTATGATAGCTTGGTCTAACCTGACTTTAACTAATGATTCAATGATTCAAATAAGAAAAGTAAATTTCTTTAAAGTCGACAACTAATATTTAAATAAGATTCTTTTCAATTATGTAAGTCAGTGCAAGTACATCTCGTAATATGCGCATGTGCGGAATTATCACTAATTTCATTGATAGCCACAGCATCCCTTAATTATACGCGTAGGTTATCTTTATTCACCAATTAATAAATTAACTGAGACGAATAAACTATCACCGGTACATATTTATGTGACAAATTTTCTATTTAACAAATAAGTAACACCAGCAAATTAAACAAACTACCCGTTTAAGTTTTATCAAAAATCTAAATAACTGAATACCATCGAAGGCACTACCCAAAATTACTACTCACTTTTGTAGAAATTAGAAATGGAACCAAAAGTTGTTTGATATTTGTTACTGCGTGAGCACTTGTCAAAACTAGTTCTATTCAACAACTTTGAAATCATCAGTAAAATTGATCGAAACACTAACAACCATATATGTACGAGATAAACACGAGCCACTTAACCAATTTTGTTTTGATTCATGTTTAACTATTTCACGAATTTAATTTCACTTTCATTTGCACAACGTAATATTAATATCACGCAAAGTTATTATGATTTGCAAAACAACCTTTGATAAATAGGACTCTGCTACCTATACTCGGAATGAAGTCACTCTACTTCATCTGGCTACCAGTTTTCATAACCGTTCAATTTACGATTAAAAATAAACAATTATTGTCAAAAACATATTGGAAACGTCAGCAAACTATACGAAACATTATTAGAGATCAATAAGATAACCACAAGCCACATTATCAAATTTGTTTTACTGAAGAAGTAACTGAACGACAGTAACTACACACGTCTCGAATTTAATTTTCTACCTTCGTTATGAAAATATAATTTTTGCAACACGATCTTTAATAAACAAACTCTGCAATCTATACTTCGATTACCCACACTATATTTTATGAGTATACCCGGTTTGATAATTGCTCATTGTACGATAAATTCAAATCACAATGCGTCACATATTACGAAATGTACCAACGTAAACGAGGATAACTCAATTTAATTTATCTCTTCCAAAGATCATTGGACAAAGAATGATAAACAAGGAACATTACAAAGAATCACTACACCAAAATTCATCAACTGTTGAATAATCTCACAAATGTCGCAATAACTGTATCTTACAAATTCCTTCAAGCGCATCTACATACGCCATGGCATCGGTCATCCTCATAGGATCGCCCCGATCCATGAATCCGCGTATGCACTCGCTACTATTCACTGCGCATCCACACACGGGATCGCACACCAACTGTTTTTTTACGAAACCACAAGATTTTAAGCTATTTGACCACACAGGAATCTCATTTTTTTCCATTTAACTTAACTCGCAAAGTCAACAATGATTCTTTGTTAACCTTCGCATAAAAGAGGTTAGAAAAAGGTCTCTAGCTAACGTAACTATAGCGGGCATGTATTTGCCATGATTTTACTCAAATGGTCAAAAATATATTGGAAACTTCTTACCGACACGTAGGCTTGTACTTAGCAAAGCACATCTCATGTGCAACTGGCACGCCGTGGCAGGCGTCGCAACAAGCAACGATGTGCTCGGCAGGCGACAACAGGCGACGCGCAAACAGGTGAAGCGTGGAGTCCGCCGCTGCGACACGCTCCAGCGTGCTCGCCAGCGCGCAGTCAGGTGATGCGCAGAAGTCTCGCAGCCGGCGCTGCGTCAGGCTCGCCCGGCACCAACAGGCGACGCGCAGGCCGGTGATGCGCAGAGAGGCGCCTCTGAAGCGCCGTCGTTGCAACACGCTACAGCGTGCTCGGCAGCGCGCAGACAGGTGAAGCGCGCAGAAGTGCGTCATTAGCGCAGCGACACGTTCCGACGCGCTCGCCAGCGCGCAGACAGGTGAGGCGCGCAGCAGCGCCCTCGTCAGCGCAGCGACACGCTCCGACGCGCTCGCCAGCGCGCAGACAGGTGAGGCGCGCAGCAGCGCCCTCATCCGCGCAGCGACACGAGCCGGCGTGCTCGCAGCGCGCAGACAGCAACTCAGCACACATTACTGAAGCCGCTGTTGTTTGGCACCGCGTTTGCACAAAGTACCTCTATGCAACCACCTGCAAACTATAGCACAAACCGGCACACACTCGTTTACCTAAACGAGTCAACGACTCGTTTTAACAAGAACATTGTACTCCTGCTCAATGTCAAAATTGAACATCAAAAAGGGAAGTGTCTCCCCTTTCCCAAATCTCCCAAAACCACAGATGGGAATCGAACAGTAAAAGTTATTCGCTCGAGCGTGAAGATAAAAACCAACGTCTGTGTGTGACGTTATCAAGGCTAGCAGTGAGCATAGGTCTATCCCACTTCTGAACTGTAGGACACAGTCCAGAAATGGGGATTTAAAACTCTAAACTAATCACGCCTTAAGAGATCTGATCTCTTAAAACGCTGAAACCCTACCTAAAGCCGTCTCCAACCGCCCCTATAACGGCCCCTGTCCTCACATTTAGTCTAATCTATTTAACCGCAACACGTCAGACAAACCACCATCTGAACGTGAGGGTAACTATCAAAGATATCAAAGTATTATTTAATCAACAATTAATTACACTCATCAAAATCTATAGGTAATATTTCAATACATTAAAGTTGTATATCTTTACTATTTCAATATTTCGCTAACACATAATAACCGCGACAATTCTAACCAACCGCTAATCTAACTCTCTACTGATTAGAGATGACGAGCGACAACTAACTTCAGACGACTGACTCGACACAGCATGACGAATGAATCAATACACGCTGTACGCTTCCCTTTTATGGACCGAACGAGTGGGGAGGGAACAATGATACCAATGCTACGAAACTACCGTCATGAAACATTACAAGACTACCGTCACTAAATGGCGCCCTAAACAATAATCACTCTAATCCTACTTTCCTACAAATAATTATACTTAATATTAATCAGTTGGCCAGTGTTGCCGACAAAAGTCTGTGAAAGTCAAGTGTCTTACCTCCTTACACATAATCTTACATAATATTGCAAAGATAGGAAAATATTAAAGTGGGTGGTAATATCTTGGTCTTTTAGGTATTTTTAAGGTTTATTAAGTAACATTTTTGTTATCTTCATAATATCATAAGGTCCTTTTCAACACACTTGCTCATAAAATGGCTCCCGGTTCACCGCAATTAGGCACACAATGACACCTTTAACTCAAACTGTGACTTTTTATTACCATTATTCACAATGTGAATTATAGAATTATTTTTTTTAATTTTATTGGTTGAGAAAAAAAATCCTACCTATTGCCAAGATACCTATTGCTTGCTCATTTCATACAACTTCGTATTTAAATAGATAATTTCAACTTGTACGTGTTTAATAAATTAAACTGTCACTCAAATATAAATTTTGTTTTTTCTGTAATAAAGAAAACTGGAAATTCCCCATTTTGTACGTGGCTATAAGAGAAAAGCCAAAAAAAAAAGAAACCTCATTCTTTTAGTCTATGGCCATTAAAGGTGCGCGCGCATTCCGGAAAACTGATTAAATCAAATAAACATCTGAATAGGCTGTATGGTCGTCGATCTTTGCCTGCCCTCAAGAGCATCTCAAGAGGGCGAACAAATAACAACATTAATTTTTCCCGCCATTGCGAAAAAATTTTCACAACTCGTTTTCACTGTTTTGTACCATAATGCACTATTTTAGTATTATTTTCTTCACAAGTGTGTTGAAAAACGTCGTATGATACACGTGTATATTGATGATTACCGTCCTCGGCTACCTTAAGACCCTCACCTAACGGCTCGGGTCTCAATAGCGCCTCAGCGGTAATCACCAACTTTGACACTTGTACCATAATGTACTATTACCTTTTTGCGACTTCAGTTTTGTTTGTGTAATACAGTAAAGTAAAGATTTTATTCCGTGATATGCTAAACAGTTGCGTGTCCCAAGGACTTTAGTTTTAGAAGTTTACTATAGTAGAAATGCGGGTTAGTAGAATCTACACGCTGTACTTATATTGCTTTATTCAAAGGTGTTTCAAGTAACTACATGAGTTAGCTAATAATTTTATACAAAATCGTGTCTAATGGAAGGTTGGATTGAGACTTTTGATTTCAAGCACGCGCAAAAGCCGAGATTGGAGCGGTCTGGCGTGAAATTGACCGAGACTTGAATTGAATTGAAAAATTCTCGGGTTTCTTTAAAAAGAATGTCAGCCAAGCTGAAGTTGACTGGTATCCTCCTATCCCCTCCAAATAAGCGGAAAACTTGTGCACACGCACGCACACTTACGCAATGTGCATGTACACGAGGTAACCACAAGTAAAGCTCACGCGCCCTCGAAAGAAATATACAATGTGACACATCCTAGCGAATTTCGACCGCAGTAGCGTCGCATCATAGCACACATTTTTCTATTAAACACGCAGCAGAAGGAACACAACGTTTTGGATAAAACTGAAAGGTCGCAGGTTCGAACCTCACCAGTTGCACTATTGTCGTACCCATTCCTAACCCAAGCTTTAAGATTTATTATGAGGGGAAAAAGGAATATTCGTAATTTTAACATGCTTAACTAAATATTAAAAAAAAAAAATTATTTAAGCATGACCATACAGAACCTAAATGGAGAGCTCATAATATTAGGCAACCGAGTATACCGACCATCAGCTTATATGACGCGAGATCTCACGCTCTACATTCTTGTGACAGTAAAATTATATTTATAGCGTTGAAGCCTCGCAGTTTTAGCCCTTGTTAGCATTCGAGGTTACGTGCATAACAGCTTACTGTCAGAAATAGACTTGTAACACGCCACCCGACCTCAACCTTACACGTAGTATTATCCTGTACCTACTTACCTTAAAACCCGAAGCCGCCACTCATGTTTATGTAATCACGATTAAATAGAATCGTATTATTTTCTGTGATCTGCAGCCTAGACACAATCAGTGCGACATATTTTGCCGCGAGTATTGACAAGGTGTTGCAAAAGCCACGAAAAAAAAAGACGTGTGGCACTCGGGCACGGCCGCGGTAAAGCTATTGCATAGCATTTTTTATCAACGCCATCTAGCGGAGAGAGGAGTCCCGTGTCAGGTTATTTTCGTTACGGAATTTCTGGATTCTGTCTCCACGCTCAAGGCCCGCGATAAAGCTATGCAATAGCTTAAAAGGGTATGCTAAAAGTACTGAATCACACCACAAGAGCTCCAAAAATAAACGCTGCGGTATCATACAAAGAAATATCGGTGGTATACCATTCCGTTCGCTGGGCGGCGTCACTGCAGCGTCTTTTGAACTTGCGTGGCATGGCGTGTTACAAATGTGTTTCCGACTTAACGTAGGTCAAACGTAACGTTGCAAACGTAAGTGCTTGGTTCTAATAAAGTTTTGTCCGAGAAGTTACGTGTAAGAAAATCGAAATTTCCGGCTGTCGAAATATACGAGCGTTGAACCATAGCGCTCTAATATCGTCTTTATTACTTGTTTTTGTAAGTTATTTAGCGATATTTTACGTATATTTGAAGAAAGTATTTAAAATTCTTGACTCGCTATACTTACGATGAAATTGAAAACAAGGCCTTTGAAAATAAAAGCAAATAAGTACAAATATAATAAAGATTAAGTAGACATAAAACAATTGCTGTTAGATATTACTTATTAATTAGGTATTATATCATACTATTTCCGTACGCTAATGAATTTTGCAAAAAAAAAATCCTGCTCAAATGAAAGTATGACACTTTCTTTCGAAATCTATAACCTCTCTTTCGCCAAAATTAAATCTTTTCAACTTTAACAAGAATTAATCCCGAAATAAACTTACCCAAATATTACGCGTTCAGAGCCGAGGACAATTTTAAGTTATTTCTCTAATTTATCTTTCTACATACCAATACAATAATTTCGCATACAAAAGACAACTCTTAGAAATCAAACCAAAACGCATTCCTACTATTAAACTAACTGTGGAACATCTAACAACGGATATAGATTTTCTAATCCCATCAATTACACACGTAACCGTAGCTTCATCGTTGCGTGACTTAAAAATCGTATCGCTACTATCTACCTACTTGTAAATAGTTTCCATATTTTCTTCGTAGCCTACTTAACTGGTAAACATTAAATTTGTATACAGTAGGTATATAAGATGAATTATTCCCTTTTCCCTTACAACCGTGCGCGTAGCTGCTACGATAAGCTACGACAAAATCGTAGTCCAGATAATCTACTGCACATTTCCAATTTAAGTAAGATTTTAAATTAAAAACGAATAATTATTATACTCTCTATAATATACTCAAAAAACCGGATAAGTGCAATTTTTTCTTGCTCTTTTCGTTTTCAGTTAAGGTCAATAAAGTAGGTATTGAAAAAGAAAACAAAATTATATACCTATGTTTAAATAGTTATTACAAGCTATTATAATATTAGACACGTAGTTATTAGTAGTTTTTATAGAAAATGCAAAGACCGAAAACCACATTAATTTTTTAAAGAAGGGAGGGACATGACTCATTTAATTCAAATTACATAAAGTATAAAAAAGATACGAAATCAATCAACTATTTTCGGTTTACTTTGTTACTGTTACTGTTTACAAATTCTTATTATCGATTATAGATTGACCGTTGTAAAATTGCTATCTATTAAAAAATACGGACGATTTTGAAATAGACGATTTACCGTTGCAATAAAATTTGAAAGTTACTGGTTCCTGCAGATTTAGGTGACGATCTAACGGCCAATAATAGAGCCTTCTTATCGAATTTAAGAGTAACGTCCGAGTTTAAGTAGCGTTCTGCGTTCACTATAGAATAATCAAAAACAATGTCTCGCAACTGCCGACCAACTACTGGAAGTAGTTGGTCCATTGCATATATTGATATGATAGTATCCATTGTACCTACTGCAAGTCAACTGTATGCAAACTGCATGCATTGTGTAGTTTTAATGCAGCTATAATTCAACTGCAATAGTACTTTTAGCCTTTTTACAAGTTATTTCTTTAACTTTTATTATTATCATATTATGCTCATAAAACAATCATGTTATACATTTCAAGGTTTTTTTAGTTATACAAGGTGTTAGTTAATGTCCCTATCCTACCGAAACCTATAAGTTGGGGTCGGTGTATAGATACATGAAAAAATATCATGAGACGTGTAGCTCATATCCTGGCCAAGTTATGAGGACTTCAAAAATTCACCATAAATGTATCGGTGGCAGCCCTTTAAAACAGCTGATTCAATGGCAATGAACTGCCAACGATAAAACTATGAATGAATGTTTGTAGGCCTACACCGTACTACTTGCTATGCTATAACGTTGCGATAAAATATTCCAGATGCGATACCTAACCATTAATCGGCATGTAATTAAACCTGTAACCTGTAGTTTTGTTCAGTAGAGTGAAAACCGATTAGAAATCTCGTATTTTTGCAAGAATATTCCCGACTACTTTCGGACTCCATAAGTTAAAGTCCGTACCTACGTAATCCATAAAGTGACTGCCGCCTCTTTATTTGCAGGTAATTAATATCTCGCGTTGTGGTTTTGATTAACAATGACTGTATGTGAATGAACAATGTGTGTGAAATTTTTAATAATAAATCAATTGCAAAACGATACAATAATTATTATTATCGCTTGTAGTACAGTGCAAACATAGTACCTACTAGCATTGAAGTTGAAAGCGAGCGGTATTCGGCGTAGTGATTTGCACCGGAGAAGTGATTTTTCACCGGAGAATCACCGGTGAGTCTCCGGTGAAAGTAATCGGTGTTTAACCGATTATTATTGAATCATAACTCAAGTAATTTTATTATTTAAATAAAAAGAAGTTTGTTGATCAACATTGTTAATTATTTAATAACATTTATTCAAATACAATTACTTTATCATTATTTCCTACTTCCTTAAATAATAATTATCATAATAAAGTAAAATATTTTTTTCTTAATATTTTTTTTATTTAAAACCTTTACAATACATCTAATATCATTTTGAGTTCACACAATATCGATGCGCTTAAAATTCCATTGCATTGTACTAGAACATTAACAGTTAAAAACATTTTAATTGATGCTAAATCTGTATTCGAATTCACCGGAGATCTCCGGTGAATCTCCGGAGAATGGCAAATCACCGGTGATTTTCACCGCTGCTCGAAATAGCTAGCGGCGGGCGGTGTCTCTTTGGCGGCGTTCTTTGGCGGCGGCGCCCGCCGGTAAGGCCGAGCACACATTGGGGTGCGAAGTCGCAGTATTGTAAAAATCATAGACGTCGCACAACGCACCGTGGAAATGTCCGCTGTGCACCGTAAAAATCTGTACTATTCTATCGGTATCCACACTTCCCAGCGTGTGCGTGTCAAGATGATTAATTACGATAACGATTATCTGATTTTCTTGATTCAGGAACGTCCTGTCCTTTGGGAGAAACCAATGGAAGAATACAAAGATAAATTTCTACTAAAGTACTTAGTGTGGTCCATGTCTCATTAGAAACTAAACTAATGGACAGAGTTTTCTCGTACGATGTCTTATGCGATGAAATTTTTCGTTGCGTAAACGCAACCGCAAGTCTTGTTTGTAGCCTCGCCTTTACTTGCACGGCGCGTCAAAGTAATATTGGTGTATCGTAAAATTACGTGGAATACTAGGGCACCATGAAAATAAGGAGACTTAGAAAATAATATTTTTTGATAGTGTTTGTCTTTAGAAATTTTGCCTTTACCTCGGGAAAAACAACACAAAATACTTGTATTATGCAAGATTTTTGCTTAACTATTTTTAAAGGAATTGGTGATAATTGCGAGTGCATTTAATAATTTTGGAATCTAACAGTAAATACCAAATGTTAGGTACGTTCCTGAGATGAAAATGTGGCTTTTCAAATGTAACACTTTTGTTAATAAGTAATTTTTAAATTGCTACCTAAAAAAGTATTCAGTTTTTCATTTTACAAGTTATTTGCCAAAAGAAAGTCAAAATATTGTTTTAGGACTAGGGATTCGATGACCTCCCTGGCGCAGTGGTGACCGTTGTGGTCTTATAACTGGGAGGTCTCGGGTTCGATTCCCGGCGGGGGCAATTTAGGAATTTATAATTTCTAAATTGTCTCTGGTCTGGTCTGGTGGGAAGCTTTGGCCGTGGCTAGTTACCACCCTACTGTCAAAGACGTGCCGCCAAGCGATTTAGCGTTCCGGCACGATGGCGTGTAGAAACCGATTAGGGGTATGGGTTGAATTTACACTGCTAAACCCCTTCCAAGTTAGCCCGCTACCATCTTAGACTGCATCGTCACTTACCATCAGGTGAGATCGCAGTCAAGGGCTATCTTGTCATTGAATAAAAAAAAGGGATTTTTTTTAAGAAAAACGGGTAAAATTAAAATCATGACTGGCAACACTCGTCTTGCGGCTTTAATTTTTTGGAATTACAATTTACAACGCAGTTGCACGTGAACGGTTGCGGTATAATCAACTATCGATTGCGTCTCTGTTAAGTGAACTGTGGAATGGAGTATTTATGACATAATCATGTGTGTCAGTTTGTGAGTGTTGTGAGGAGTGTGTGGTTTACATGTTCGGTTGCAAATCTGCTGCGGTCTGAGTTCGAATCCTGCGTAGTCGGTCATAACATTTTTAGAGTTGAGTTTCTGCCAAGAAACCCCCAGTACCGGCCTAGAGTTAGGAAACTAGGGGCGGCTCTGTTTGAGCTTCTTGAGTCTAAACTAAATCAATCTGGAAGGGAGACCTGTGCCACTCGCAAGTTATTTAGAGATGAACCTAATTAGACCCTCCAATCCAAGTACATCCATACCTCCAAGCTGCTGCAGCTGCGGTTGGTGGGCTTTAATTAATCTTAAAATTTATCATTGATAACATGTTCTCCGAGGAACGGGAGTGACACAACGCCAACTTTGTAATTTAACTCCAGGCCGATACTTACTGATAATTTGTTGTCAGAAACCCAATAAGGCAAGGCGTGTGTAATTTTGAACCGACCCGGGAATCGAACCTAGACCTCGTTATCCGGTCATCACCACTACTGACGTAGTGTACGTAGTAACGAGGCAAAGTGGTCGACTTGTCAGTCGTCAGCAAAGGTCGTCAGTGATTTCGCGCTTACCTACCTATTCCGAAAAGGCATCACGTGACATCAAGTGCGCGGCACTCGGTAAGAATTTACGACTTTTTCTAAACATCGAACTTTTTTGTACTAGGGAATCAGGAATTGAAAGGGATTTATGTGGCGTGTTGTTATTATGTCTAGTTAGGGTTTCCAAAATGTTTTTTTCTTAATTAATTAATTATTTTTGTATGAAAGTTTTTGATAATTAATTTTTACTTTTTACCACCGCCATTGTGTTTATAGGGTCAAAGTGCATGGGTGGTTGCTGGTAAGTTATACACATTAACAAACACCTTGTATAAATGCACAGATTAGGGGGTTATCTGTGTATAAATGATAATAAAGCGTGGATTTAACTCGCTCCGTACAAGAATGTTTGAGACGGCAAATAATCATGTAGGTAGGTACACAACACAATATTGTTAATTAATTTTTTTAGAGTGTCCGCCGATGTTTTAGATGCACACAGATGCAGAAAAATCTTTGTAAAAGTTTATTTGAAACTTTACTTTTCGATCTTAAAATCCTCAGCAGAATTAGCTTTACGAACCGGTGGTAGAGTCTCAACCTGTCATACCTAAGTGCCACAAGTTGGCCTACATGAAATAAATGATTTTTAATTTGAATAAAATAAAACTGCTTCGAAAATGCAATTTTGGAGTCAGTCTGCAGCTCAACTAAAAATGCAGTAATAAGACCTTAGCAGTGAAATGATTAACATAAATTTCAATTTAGAGTTGGTAGAGTAATATCTCTTTATAAACGTAATAAATATTAGTTCACGGGATGTTCAAGAATCAGGCCGAGGAAAATTATAGTGACTAGCTTTCTCATTTTAGTTCTAGAAAGCGGGGAATCGTTTGTTACAATTTTATTGTTGGAATATTTAATTAAATTTGACGAATTAGCGTATTTTCACGGACGTTGGCATAGGTAAAAAAACAACGGCGCAATATAGCGTTTTGTAAAAATTGTTTTTGTTTTAAATCCCTAAGGTTAAAAGGTATACTTTACATTTATTATGAAACTGCACCAGAATTTCCTAATAAGTTTAGAAGGCTGTTTAGGTTTCTCAAGTTGACACTTTATAGAACGCGAACATAGCGCTTGCTTAGGCAGATCATACAGACAATTTGGAGCTTAATTCGCGATGCAAATAGACTGTAAAGACTGTATGGGTCCGTTTGGAGTTGTAATGTAGAAGGAACTGTAATAAATAGCTATGTCATGAAGCGCGAGTCGGAGATGCATTCTTGCAGTTGCACATTGCTTTGTGTGATGAACCAACTTATTTAATTCTTCTGCTAGAAATTGCATACGTATATTCTGCGTGACGTCTTGCTGTTTTTCTTACAATAATGGCTTTCCGCCCAGGCTTTCAAGCCACCTCCGCCGCGAAGACGCATGGCGCATGACGCGTGCAAGACCTACGCAGCATGGCAAAAAGGATAGATTCAATTCAAAGGAGGAGGAGGAGTCAATTGTAATGGGTTAGAAACGGGCGGTTTCGCTATGATTTCGCACGTCATTCTGTTGTCTTTCGCTGTGGTTTCTTGGCTGAGGCTAGCCACATAGCATCAGCTCACAGAAAAATTTGGACGCTCGCCGGCAGTCACTTTGCTCATATATTTTATACTAATTTCTGTTATTATGATCAGCGTGATGTTATGTAGCCTAAAGCCTTCCTCGATAAATGGATAGTCCAACACAAAAATAATTTTTCAATTCGAACCAGTAGTTCCTGAGATTAGCGCGTTCAAACAAACAAACTCTTCAGCTTTATAACATTAGTATAGATTAGACTCTGCTACCATCACAATGTTGTAAATTGTTCCTCCGCCAATTGTCGGAAGCATTGAAATAGAAAGTTCTGGTAGACAATTTACAGCCGGTTTTGCTAATTTTAGGTAAGTTTTATTAAACCGTCTATTTGTTTCAGGTATTAATCAAGAATTCACAACTTTTTCCTGCGTCCTTCCTTTTGATGACCTACACCAAGCAGCAAAAATAGACCTTGGTTTATTTCTATTTCGTTACTATTACTTACATGTCATATTATGTAAATTAAGCCTCCAAATAGCGCTCGGACGTGGTCGAATTTCCATAACATGTAATAGCCGGGAAATAACCGACATGCATAAAGGTAAGTTTAAACTGATCCATCAAGTGACAGTTTCCAGCGAACGTTCAAGTGATAGCACTTAATCTTGCAACTATTCAGAATATGATCATGATCAGCAAACTCGTCGTCAAATAGTGGCCTAAGCCCTTGAAAGGTTTACACCTAAGCTGCATTTAGCTGCCAGATGTATGGATGCGCTATAACATAATTATTTTGATGAAAGAACTATTTAGCCAAACGATGTCCAAAAGTATTATGTTCCATGGCGAAGATGATGATGTGATTATACATACAAAATTGAACAGACATTTAATCGTTCTCGCATTGGAACCTCTTCTACTAAAATAAATCTGTTGTAGACACAGTAATGTACATACCTACTTCAATTATTTAGCGCTAGACTAAAAAGTTTACCTGCACGGCGTCACACTCACAAACATGCCAACGTCACTATCGACAGTAACTGGATCAATGAAAACCTGCCATTAAAGAAATAACAACAATGGATACCTACCTAGAATACCTAATTATTAAGGAGGGAATTGAAAAAATTGCGATGTATTCTTTTGTATGATTACGAAGTTCTTAACAAAGAACTAAATGGGGCCGGGGCACGCTCGGTTGATTTTGGTCACTGAATCACGCCATTATAATGTTAAATAATTGATATAGGTGACATTTGAATTACATAAGAAGGTAAATAATGTAAAATTAATATTAGATATTAATATTTCTATAAGAATAGTAAAACTTCTAGCTGATAGTGACGTCTGCCTAGATTTAGGTTATTAAAATTCTTTGGGGTTTTCGCACCTCTACAGCCATTTTGGTTCCACAAAAACACAACCTAGCATGTAACAATCACAAGGTTTATTTTGGACAAATCGCTATGCACGTCATTTATCAAAATCTGTCTTTCCAGGGTTGCTACGTGGATAAGTATAAGGAACCCCACAAACCCAGATAAGCTTGAAAACCTCTTCACCTCCTTCTCTCTTCCTTCTTCTCTATTGGTATTTTTTCTTATTTTTGCCGTCTTTATTGTCGCACAGTTGGGTAAGAATATAGGCAAACAAAAATCAAGAATCTCTGTCAAATATCAGGAAGTAAGTATATTGGAATGAAATTGACCGCAATTTAACTTTAACTTACGTTTTCTTGAAGAGGATTAACTCATAATCGTTAGGTATAGGTACAGCTAATCATTGTACAGGCGCGGCGCCCAAAAGTCGTCAGGTGCTGTTTTATTCAATGATGGAATGTTAACACGACTAACGGCTTGATGAGATCAAATTTAGGGCCGGGTTAATTGATCACACACTGAAGACATCACATGGTTAACCTTTGTTATAAGAAAAATAACAACAAGACTATTTAGTTTTAAAATTATGTGTTTTTTTCCTCTATTTGTCCTCCGTTATAATGACAGGAGATCTCTGATATCTTGCTTTATTCGCCTTCATCAGTTAGATCAGACCAGAATAAGCGAACAAACAAGTAGGATTAAGACAAGTTCTAAGTTCGGCTTCGGGTTCAAGTTTCTACTAAAATATAGTAAAATCTTCCTGTGGTTTAAAATAACAGGGAAACATTTCCCTGTTCACAAGTAGTTAAATCAGGAGTCCATTAAACGATGGAAAAACGATGGTTCTGCGTCAGAAAGTTTAGAAAATTATCTAGATATTTTTCAAGCTAACACTAGTCAAGCACTAGTTAGCGGTACACTAGATAGAGATAGGTAGAGACATATTTGGGATATGGGTTCAGATTATATATTCCCTTCAAGGCCCTGTTTTCCTTTGAGCAAACTTCAAATTTCATACAAATTAATTTAAATCTTATTCAGGATTCCTTTGAGAACATTATATAGACATTCGTCAGTGGTGTGACGAATGCCAATGTTTTTGAGATGCAAATCAACTTATTAAGTTATTGCTTTATTAACACAGATGTTAGGAACGTTATTGTTTATTGAAAATCCACTTTGATAATTTTATTGCAATGCCTTATACATACTGCTAAATGCCAGTCATTGCAGTACCATCAAGTTAACTATGTTATGACTAGCGATGATATTGAATTGTTTTGCCTTTAGAACCTCGTACAGGTAAACGTATGTACACATTAGTACATAAGTATTCAATGTGTACACATAAGAAAATGTTTACCTAACGTCAAATCCTTTTAATGTTACGTATCCATATGTACGTAACATTAAAAGGATTTGACGTTAGATAAACATTTTCTTTACGTATAGCTAGGTACCTATATTAAATGCCTTTACCTATTTAAAAAATTCACCCTAGCATAGTTCACCACGCTAGCCCAGAGCGAAAATCTCTCAGGTGTGCACTACATGTTTTCTTAAGTGATATTCAATAACTCCGAAAAGTTTGAAATGCGTGCCTATAAGATCGAATTCCGGACCCCCCGGACTGTAGGTCGAATTAGTCTTAACCAATGACTTAATGAATTAATGATGAAAAAGGAATAACAATAAATAAAGGGGTGATTGCCTAGTGAGGCAATCACCCCTTTATTTATTGTTATTCCTATTATAATTGTTATAATATTATCTCTATCTACATAATATTGTAATTGAATATTCCGTAACTTCGAGAATCAATTACGTAAGCACCATCGTTTCTAGTTGGTTCTATACAAGTTGAATAGGTATGTCCGCCTTATTAAGTTTTTCAATTGACATGCAAGGCTTCACAAGCAGGTTTTGTTGATAATCTGCTCTACGGAGAGGTCACAACCACAATGTTATATTCTTGGAATACACTTATCACATTATGATGTAGGATCCTAGAATACCTACCTACTTATCATACGTATCTATTTAACAGATACCACTCTTGAGCCTCCACGCGTGCACCCCGTATAAATACAATTTAATTCTAACTCCAATATTAGGTAATCAATTGAATTCAATTTTTTGTATATAGGTACATTTTTCCTATACTCAGTACGTATCTTAAAAGAAGAATCAAACATTGTCATACAATTGGTATGTTCACATAACTCCGAGAACCCTCTGATTTTCATATTTATCCAATCCCGAAGCTATCAATTAAGCTTAATTTGTATGGATAGGTATTTATCAGTTAATCACTCGATCAATGCTATAATTTAGAATCAAACTGTATAGAAAAAAAGTAAAAGGACACATATTTATATTTCTGTGAATTACCTATTCCCGAACCGCAAGGCATCGTACGAATCTGCACCGCTGCGTGGTCGAAATTCCACGATCTCGCACTAAGCGCTTTGCTTCCTCGTTCCTAATACGCACCGCAAGGAAAGCCCTTCCGGCTTCCGTTTTTCCAACTATAATAATGTGAGTGTCTTTAAATCAAGAGTGAATAGGCATGTTCTAGGCAAGCGCGCACAATCTTAGGCTGCATCTTCACTTACCATCAGGTGAGATCGCAGTCAAGCGCTAGTCTATATATTTAAAAAAAGTTACCTATTCACAGCTTTTTTTTCAGTTTATACGTTTTAGCGTTACGATGTCTCACACAGACAGACCAAGTTGTCAACACCCCCACTTACTGGTGGACGACCCTTGGGGTCTCCCTGAAGGATTCTCCCACCAGTGAGTGCAAGCGAAATATCGTAATTACCCGTACACCCATTGCGTTAGGGTAACTTATGTAAATAGCCCTCTATTTCCGTCAGAAATTAATAAAATAAAATAGTTTTTGATATGAAAAATAAAAGAAATAAGCTATTAGAAAACGGCGGCATTGCAAAACGATATCAATGTCAATGGAGCATTGATCCGTGGTCACAGACTCGATAGCACTAATGGCCTTTTACTTTTTAATGCACTGGCCAGGTTTATTGAACTTCAAACTAGATAAACTAGTTCGGACTGCGGGTACTTTTTATTTTGAGATCGTCTTCAGTTACGTTGAATTCCTGCCTAGGTAGTTTTAATTAATGCGATTTCACTTTTAATTATTTTTTTAAATTTTAGCCACGTTGAACTTGACTTATATTCTCCTCTCCCCTCCAAATAGCGGAAAGCTTATGCTAAGAGTGGGTATGACCCCCGGATATCGGGTATCTTAAGATTTCCCCCCCTTTAACAAAAAAAAAAGGACTGGGTACGACAATAGTGGACCTGCGACCTTTCAGGTTTCAGTCCCACTATATTGAGGCCTTGCATGTTTGTATTTATGTAGGTATGTTCTAAAGTCGCCTAAATTATTGAGACGATTTTGATGAATGAAGTGTAAATCAATTCGTTATTAATTACTAGCTGATGCCAGTCTTCGTCCATGTGGATTTAGTTTTCTAATTCCCGCTTTTTAACTCTTTGATTTTCCAGTATTAAACGTAGCCTATGCCACTCTCAAGATTCTCTCCTATATCCATACGAAAAATCACGTAAATCCATAGCTCTGTTGCAGCGTGATTGAAGGACAAACCAATAAACCAACACTTTCGCATTTATAATACTGCCCTCGTAATTGAAAACACAGTAAGTTACATATAAGTTACCTTTAAGTTACTGTGTTTTCAATTACGAGGGCAGAATAGGTATTAGTAAGGATTATGTTCCGGTTAACAGAGGCTACTTTGTATGGGAACAAAATTAATATGAAAAACAACCAAACACATTTAATTGCATTATTATAAAACTTATTAGATAAGTTTTTTATTGCAATAATTACTGATAATATTACTTATGCAATGAAATATATAACGTACAATACGTTATACGCCCCCTTTATAAATGATTTATGTTGTACCAACAATAAATAATTAATAACAATGTAACAGTAATAAAAAATAATTACAGTACATCTACTCGTACACGGGCAAAGAACGGGTCAATAACCACGTAAAAAAGTGTGAAAGTTGATTACGTCAACCTACAAGAAGATAGGTAGCTAAACTTATACCTACCTAATCAATATTATATCATTTAACTAGTTGACCCGCCCCGGATTCGTATGCGTGGTCTTGTCCATAGACTAAATTATAATTCATAAAAAAAACTGTATCCATTTGGTGAAAACTGGATGAAAATTCCAACAGTGGTTTTTGAGATTAGCGTGCACAGACAAACTCTCAGGTGTAGAATAATTGTTGCTTGTAGATAGCGATACATTTACGAGTGTGACAAATTAACTTCTGGCTCAGAAATGTAAATAATACTTTAGATAGTTTTTAGGGAGTTTTGAAATCTAAATGAATAAAAGGAAAAGGTGATCGACTGACTGATCTATCAACGCGCATCTCAAACCACCGATCGTACCTAGGTATAGGTACATAACTATGTATAGCTATTGTGACGCAGGCATCCACTAAGAAAAGATTTTTGAAAATTTAACCCTTGAGGGGTTAGAACAGGGGTTTGAAAAATCGGACATAACGTGAGCGAAGCCGCTGGTAAAAGTTAGTAGGTATGCTGTACAAGTAGCAACCCATCATCATGCAAATCCCGTCGATCCGTTGCTCCGCGGTTGTTGTATGATTGAAGGACAAACCAATAGACAAAAACTTTCACATTAATTATAATAAGTAAGTAGGTAGTATTACTTGGTAGGGGTGATCTTTATAAATTTTGTGCGCTACGATCACATCGATTGATGTGGTTACGACGATTAACGAACGAAATATGGCTACCCTACTTATTTAATTCCTTCCTAATTGTCACCAATGGGATTTTCCTCTGTTCTTCGATTATTTATTCAGCATACATTACTCATGAAGTCGTTTATAATAATAATGTTGTGTGTATTGCATTACTATTATCATAGATAGGTATTTCTTCTTCTTCTTCTTCTTCAACAAATGGACGTCCACTGCTGGACATAAGTCTCCTGCATGGACCTCCACAAGTCTCGGTCTTGCGCCGCCTGAATCCAGCGGCTCCCTGCGACTCGCTTGATGTCGTCTGTCCACCTAGTGGGGGGTCTGCCAACACTGCCATCTACTGTCATAGATATATACCTACGTTAAAATGCAACGATTGGTTTCGATTCTACGCCCCCAGAAACAGAAGAAAGCAAGTCAGATTAGGCTTAAAGTTTTCAAATCTCATTTAAAGTACCTAAACTAAGGAATACGTCTTAATTAACTAATTACCCATAAACAATTTTCCATGCAATTTCAGCAATATTGTTTATGCAACAACGTTTCACCGACGTCGGAAAAGGAAGGCAAGTTGGCTTCACGGTCGATCAAGTTGTTTGTTAAAATGTGTAGTGGGCATCGGAGCATTGGGTTAATATCATGTTAATATGGCATGCACGTAGTAAAAATGTAAATAAACAAAGAGCACTGTATACGGTTTAAGTGTACCTATTTACCTACTGTTTCTGATTATAATGGAAAACACCGAGGACACGACGTTGATGGAAAATTAGAACTATGGTGCAATAGCTATTTTATTTTAATGATTTCTTGTTTACTATCTTTAAATATTGTTTTTTTTTTTATTTAAATTATATACCTAAAGTATACTGTTGACAAAAACTAGCCAAACTCCACTAATTAGGATAAAATTAATAAAATTAATAGAGATATTTTATGGTGAAAATACGAATTACCCAACAACTTAACTCGTCACACAACGAATGAATGTTTATGTTGGGACCACAAACATATAAGAGTAGTTGGGACTTAACTTTTATTTAATAGTTTGTCTTTGGACACTAAAAGTTGATTCACACCCTATGATCAAAACGCATCGAAGCGATAACGTATATAAGCGTAAATATTACTAACTGCACTCTACCGCATTCCGCTAATTAAATGTGCGCATCTTTTTATCTGTAGCATTGTGTTCAATGTGGTATTTTTGGTCGCTTCAACTCGTAGGT
Organism: Hipparchia semele; assembly: GCA_933228805.2. Taxonomy (NCBI): domain Eukaryota; kingdom Metazoa; phylum Arthropoda; class Insecta; order Lepidoptera; family Nymphalidae; genus Hipparchia; species Hipparchia semele. The sequence continues at coordinate 5,365,249 of OW121721.1, read as the reverse complement.
AATGTGTATCGACCTTAATTATTTAAGTAATTGTATTTTTATTTTACCTTCAAAGGCCAGTTTTCGCTCAGTGCTTGTTATCAGTGATGGCTTATGATCCGGAATATGGTGCTTACTATGGACCTCTTAAGAAGGTTCAGGGTCACTTAGCGGTCAGAGGAAAGATCTATGCTCGGAGTGTTATTGCGAGACCGAAACAGGTATGAGGAGATCCGTAGGAGAACCAGAGTTATCATAATAGAATAGCGAAACTAACATGCCAATGGCCTGACTACAATTCATAGAACCGATGATTTGATGAAAATGCTGGAGTGGCGACATCAGACAAGTCGCAGAGAGCAGCTGGATACAGGCGGCGCAAGAGCGAGATGTGAGACCCATACACACAGATTAGAGAAATCTGTGCCCATACAAAAGACCCTTTGTCTTAGTACTTAATAGATTCCTTTTGGGTCAACAAAAGAAAACAAAGCAGTAAATAATGATAATAATGTAATTTTCTTTCATACAAAATTATTTACAACATCATAATTATTATGCACATATCCGTTGTCATATGAATCATTACAATTGAGATAAATAAAAACCCCCGACGCGAATGTACACAGCTTCCCCATTAAACACTAAACTTAACTAATAACAGATCGTTACTTAGGCACCTTTCCCTAAATATGTGCTAAATGTACGGGCCACGAAAGTTAAAAAATTTTAGACTATTCCGTCGTTTCAGTGTTTTTAAGCTATTGCATAGTTTCTATCGCGGGCCTTGAGCGTGGAGACCGAATCCAGAAATTCCGTAACGAAAATAACCTGACACGGGACTCCTCTCACCGCTAGATGGCGTTGATAAAAAAATGCTATGCAATAGCTTTACCGCGGCAGTCCCCGAGTGCCACGTCTTTTTTTTTTCTTTAGTTTGTGGGGTCTGACGTCCACGAAGATTTTATGGCTGTAATTCTTCGATCAATGATGGAAGCTGTAATTTCTTCGAGAGAAGTTTTAAAGTTTTAAACTTTCGTGGCTCATATTTTATCCGAATAGACAAGAACGATCGATATGACGATCGATTGAGATTGCGTTTCGAAGACTGAAAACTTAAGCTATAAAGTAAAATGATGAAAATCTTTATAACCTTCTGGCCTCTAGGAGAGTCAAAGAAGTGAGGTTTAAAAATTCTTGACAGTTTCAAAAAGGTCTCAAACTTTTAATTTAAGAGTTTATACAGAAACTTGCAATCAATCGATCATATAATCGGTCAGTCATGTCTACATTTAAGATGACATTCGTAGTTCCAAATATCCTCTGAAATGGTATGTCAACAAATGCCACCTCAATACGTATAATATAACTATTTGTTACGGAACTATTTACACCAATTTAATAAAAAAAATATGCTGTTATGCAATAACGTAGTTTTCGGAAAAAAGTAAGTAGCAAAATAAAATATAATAGTATTGTTACTTGTTTGTTACACTTGTGTTCAGCAAATAATTACAGTTGGAAAGTTAACTTGAAAACCTTTAATAAAATTATTTAAAGTAGTGTTTCACACGCTGTGTGCGTTAAAATGGACGCACATATTATGCAATAACGTCGCAACCCACAAATCTTTGTCAAACTATATACATACATAATGTAAAGGAACAAAGTTAACTTTTCGATTGATAAGTTGTGCAGGTTGACACTTTATTGCACATGTGCGTCCAAATGTAGGGCGATGACAGAGCACGTTAGGAAATCGCGACAAAGTTAATTAAGTTGGATGCTACGCGGCTGCGTTTCCGCATATCTAATTAACGCTAATGTGCCGCAGCGCAATCGCGTGGCTATGGTTAACCACGGATTTTTTATGTAGGAGGCCGCAGCGACGCCGCGTGGCTATAAAGCGCATCGCATGGCATAACAGTTCTTTCTATGTAAGACGTCATAATGCGCCGTGTGGCATCGCCTTAATGTAGTGCGTTTTCGTGCGTTGGTGCAAACGCACGCACACTGTATTACATCAATAATACTCAACCTTAACCTTTGTTCGTTGCGTGTATCTGTGGGTACATCAAGAACCCCTTACTGGAGCACTATCATGAACGCTAAATTAGTATTATTTTAATTTTCATGTCATACAATGACGTCCTTATGCCAATTACTTTAAGGTCGTCATTGTATGACATGTCAAAACAATATTGAAATAACTTGAACTTTAAGGAAAAAAAACTTAACTTTTAGGAAAAACCGAATGAGCGTTTCTCGTTATTGCATAACAATTTTTTGTTTCAATAGAAGCTGCTCAAGAAACAGTGTTAAATATCCACGTGACGTTTCGCAATCGCGAAGCTCCTACTGAAACATCACTCACATACAATTCGCATTCAAAATTACAACCATTCCAGTTTTGTGCTACGGACGTCCACAAGTGACAGCTCACGCATATATTGCATCAACCATTGACATATAATACTATGGACCTTGAATGTAAAGCAAAATTCACGAAAAAATCTATATATATGAGTGTACATGTGTACTTTTATAAACAAACGAATACATTGTAATATATGTCTTAGACCATTATTATACAGCCTAATTTTGCTTGCAATAATTTGCTTTCATTTGCTGACGCGGCAGCCCGAGCGTGCCCGAGCTAAATGCGATCAATTTGATAAAGATATTGTACTCCCTCTGTCTTATACGCGCGTAGCGTGTTAAAAAAGGACAGATAGATACTTTTTGTTTCATGACAAACACGAGACTAAAGTGCGATTGGTAACCTTTTCCGCGTTTTGGTTTTCTTTCATCCATATTATTATGTGTCAATGGCAACAACGAAACAAATATACATAAACAACTAATATATATTTATCATAATAATTATTTTAAATTATAAACGTCCAATGACCCACTGTGTAATAAATATAGGAAATTTGCTACAGGAAAACATCGAACATAAATAATGTATATCAAAATATTCATCTTAATATCTCATTAATCTAACCTCAAGCCATAATATTTACATCTCATATTTCATAAGTTTACTATATTACAAAATGATAATTCTATTTCTAAACTAAATATTTTACATTTCATAATACTTTCAATGAATACAAATTTCGACTAAATGGATAATATATTGTATAATTGATATTATATTCCTATGGTTAGACCGTTCGGTAAACCATGGTAACAAATTATTGTCAAAACAACAAGAAGCCATCAAATAATTTTTAAAATCCTACCTATAAATTTACCAAAAAAAATTTCATTAAAAATTTCAAATAACAAAGTGCAAATCATTTCGAAAGTAGGGCGGTTAATCATGTCGTCCTTTATCGATGATTTCATAAAACTAGAAAACAAATTTCCAATCTAATATTTAATTTAGTTTTTCTAAACATCGATAAATAATAAGAGGAATAAAAGAGAACATATCTTCAGAACACAAGAAAGAATGCAAATCAAAAGAAATCTATTAGGGCCCAAAAACAAAATATCACCCTGTAAATCTTTTTTGATATTCTAATAACGCATTTTCTTAAAGGTTTTCATAGCATTTTTATGAAATAATCGATAAAATAATCGAACGACACAACATTATTCAGTCTTGCTTCGTTATTTACATGGACAACAATTTCAACACCGACCGTCAACGATTATGTGCATGATGTATTAACGTATTGTATCGATACAAACGTTCAATCAATATTTAGTATCATGGCTGTAAATATCACAATTTTATTAATGTAACGTGTCGTTGTAACAAATCAAATCCGATGTAAAATTGTTTAACGATCCTAAGTTATTGTTTCTTTCTTGTTTTTATGAGTTTTCAAGCGATAACTTGCATCACGAATTAATTATTTATCCATTGGTGACGTGAAGTATGTTCAATTAACATTTATAAGTTCTCACATACAAACGTTTTGAATATTTTCCATTTTTTTCTTTTATTCGTTGACAAGACTGCGATCTCACCTAATGGTTAGTGACGATGCAGTCTAAGATGGTAGCGGACTAACTTGGAACGGGTACGGCAGTGTAGATTCAACCTATACCCCTACTCGGTTTCTACACGCCATCGTGCCGGAACGCTAAATCGCATGGCGGCACGTCTTTGACGGTAGGGTGGTAACTAGCTACGACTAAAGCCTCCCACCAGATGAAAGACCACATTTATGATAAATTGATAATCCACATGCACATTCAGTCACTTTAATATACATTCTAACATATCGCACCCTGTGTCACATAATATACGATTTTTATTCTTCGATATTGAGTTAATGAGAGAACGTATGATTTGGTCTAGAAATTTCTTTGCCTACACAGGTAATAAAATGTAATATATTTTGTAATATTATAAAACATTTGTATGTGAGTACAGACTATAGTAGTTGTCCGTTTTGTTTAATTCCTTTCCATATTAAATAATGACTAAAACATATTATTCGTTTGACTAACATCAAAACGATTCTTAATAATTTATTGTTTCTATAATATTGGTATAGTTCTTGCAATTCACGAGGGCGCGTGAGCTTTACTTGTGGTTACGTCGTGTACATGCACATTGCGCAAGTGTGCGTGCCTGTCAGGAGCCTAGGTGGGAGCGGTCAGGCACAAGCAAGCTATCGCTCACGCTTATACAGATACAACACTTACACTACCATGAACCACGTTCTCTCGTGAATTGCAAGAACTATAATATAAATTCTATGATTTAACAATATTGGTGTTTTGAAACTTAAAGCTTATATTTATTTTTACACTTATGTACCTAGTCTGATATTAGGTCTGTACGATTGTAATTTTTCTTTTACCTGGTCATTATTGAAGTAGTATGTTGTATCTTATGACGGAATAAGATTTTTCATTATTTTACATTTCGCAACAATGAATCAATGTAAAATGCTGATATTTAATAAAAATTATATATGAGCTGTATAATAAGACTGTTAAAGTTCATATTTGCATAACGTTCAAAAATGCCGAATACTGCATCCGAATATGTGAGGCCTGGAGAATTCCCAATTGTATATGCATCAAGTTATACAGCTCATTTTCCCTTTTCTCCTGTGCTCTATTGAGCTCCTTCTGAATCATACATAATATTAAGGGTTGAAGGGGTCTTTTTTACAAGGTATTACATGTATATCATAAGGCATACCGGTTTGCAAGATATTGCAGATTTATAGCAGAGTGTCCCCATAATAGGGTAGGGCGGCTAGTGCACGGGGATATTATTGACTGTCCCCATTTTATACAGCTGCTTTTGAGCTGCCATTAATCAGCCATCACATATGTTGTCTTTCACATTACTGAATCAGTTATATCACGAAGTTGCCAATACCTGTAGCACAAGGAATTGTAGATTTGGTGCTGAATGTCCCCATGATAAGGCGGCTAGTACGCGAGCTGTGGTTGTATCACGCCTTCTTATGCTGTGCCTATACTGACATGACTTGTGACTAGTATACATCAGTCGGGATATGATTGAGTCTCCCCATTTTATACAGCTGCGTTTGGTATAATTTTACCAGTCAATATATTTCCTTGTATATCCAAAGGTCGAATATCCTCTTTTACAGGGTGTAAAAGAGGATATTCGACTTTTGGATAATGAATGATAATATCTAGTGCTCAAAGAATTTTGTATTTGGTGCCGAATGTCCCCATGATAGGCTAGGTCGGCTAGTGGGCGGAGCTGTGGTTGTGCTGCGCTTTCTTCTTACATTATATCAGCCGGGATATGATTTTACCAGTAGATACATATCCATGTAGTATCCATCACAAAGACGGGTTGTCCTCTTTTACGTTACTGAAACAGTGATGCTGACAATACCTGGTGTCCCCGCGATAGGGTAGGGCGGCTAGCAGGCGGAACTGTGGTTGTACTGCGCCTTCTTAGGTCGTGCCAGTATACTGTACAGTACATACAGTACATACAGTATACAGTACTGACTAGCCCCATTTATTGTCGTGTATGAGGTAACTTAACTAGTCGATACGTATTCAAGTACGTCACTAAATCAGTGATGTTGACAATACCTAATTCTCAAGGAAATGTACATTCAGTACCGAATGTCCCCGGGTGGGACGGCTAGTGCGCGGAGCTGTGGTTGTGCTGCGCTTTCTTCTTGCGCTGTGCCAGCATGTCGTAGAACGGGTTATGACTGATGGAACGCCGAAGACATTCGATCCATTCGTCGCGTTCCTCCGCCGTCGATGCTGACATTCTGAAACAATAGAAATGCAATGAAGTATGCTTCAATAGCAATATAGGGTATATTGTGTATAGGTTACTAGCTGTTGCGCGCGACTTCGTCCGCGTCAATTTCTGTTATTATGATCGCGATTAAGAAGTTTTTAAATGAATATATTATTTTAAATATGGATAATTTTCACCGATGCTTCGCTCCTATTGGTCGCAGCGTGATGTTATATAGCCTAAAGCCTTCCTCGATAAATGGACTATCCAACACAAAAAGAATTTTTCAATTCGAACCAGTAGTTCCTGAGATTAGCGCGTTCAAACAAAAAACTCTTCAGCTTTATATATTAGTATAGATATGCATGTGTTTAATATACTTTTAATTAATTCTTTAATAGCATAGAAAAATAAATGTAACAGACATGAAAATGTAGATAAAACCGCCCAAGTGCGAGTCATATTTGGTGTACTGAGGGTTCCGTACTTTGTGAGTATTATATTAATAACTCGCTGATTAGCTTAGTGGCGAAATTTTGTGGTATTACTCGAGACGTTACGTCACTGGAATTTTTGTCTGAAAATACGCTTTGAAAAGTTGTAACTTTTTATTGAGTTGAACTAGAAAACTTTAAATTTTTACAGCATTAAAGGACCATTGATATCTGTATTCGACTTATTACCTCAAACTGAGAAAAAGGGCCTTGACATAGACAATATTTTTTTGGGGTTCCGTTTTTATCGGAAGCCTAAAAATATTTAAAAATGCCACGAAGATTAAAACGGATGATTTCAAAGCCGCCATTTTGCCGCGCTTACAAAACGAGTCAGCTGTCGTCGCGCATCAAAATAACTGATAACTGTTGTTCACAATATCTTTTTTCACCTCACTAGCTCAAAAAGGGCGCCTTTGCTGTCTAAAACCAGTGAGCAAAAACGACTTTTGCTCACGGGTTCAAGACAGCAAAGGCACCTTTTTTGAACTAGGGAGGTGAAAAGTTGTATGCAGCACACGATAGCAAAGTTTTTATTTCTTGTGCCTTTGAATCCTTCACTACACTCAGGATATTGTAGAATCCTTAGCCCGCAACAAAAATGAACTTTGCTATCTTGTTGAACAAATACATAATTATTTGACGAATGCCGAAAGCTTGTTTTACCTGTAGACGGTGTGTTTACCCTCGACGACCTTCCCCTCCGAGTCGGTCTTGCACGCCTTGATGAGGTCAGCGCCGCCGCTCGCGTAAAGCTCCAGGCAGTGCGGCCGCTGCCGGTCGCTCGCCGCGCGGACCTGAACATACATTTTTTATTGCATTACGTGTGGATTAAGGTTTTTTCAATTCCCGTGGGAACTCTTCAATTTTCCAGGATAAAACGTAGCCTAAAAACGTACCTAGTCAGCAATCTCCATTATAAATTTTAGCCAAAACGGTCCATTCGTTGTGGCGTCAAGGAGTAACGCACGCACACAATTGCGCGCGCACGCACGCACGCACGCGCGCAAGCAAGCACGTACGCACGCTCAAACGCACGCACGCACACAAAAAAAAAGAATATTAATCTTCGCCTTTATATTAGTGTGGTTAGTAGGATTAGAGCAAGCTCAGTGTGGGACGCCGTGCAGCATGTTGGATCGACAAAGTAATAACAGTGGTAGCGTCTGAATGCGGCGGGTTAAGTACGTGTGGTGGCGCTCATTAGGGCGAGCCTTTGTCCAGCAGTGGACTGATGTGATGACGACGAGAGATAAGTTAAACTTAAGCTGAATGAAAGCATACTAACAGAAATATTTTCTAATGGAATGATTCCCCGCGGCTCCTTATCCGTCGTGTACTCGAAGTAGTAAAGGCAGTTGTCGTTCAGTATGAACCATCTTCTCTTCCACGACTTGTATCTAGAAAATAAATAAAATCAAATCAATCCAAATAGTCACCCGTTAAGAAAGCGCTTGTAGCGGTTAAGATACAGTGGCATTCGGCGGGTTTAATTATATGCAATCACGAGTCTGTATTTATTTGAATAAAATGCGATTATTGTTTTAGTATTAATATTAACATAACTTAGCGTCTTAGCATAGTCAATGAACTTATACTATTATCTTTGATAAACTATTATCTCTGAGATATAGATATTCACTAATAATATTATTTACTTTTAACCAAAACAGTGATAACGAAAACAAAAGCGAAAATACTATTTTTAAGCAAGATAAATCCAGTCCACCACAATGAAAAACTATTACTTAGTTTAGCTAGTCTACGATCTAAACTGATGGCAAGTGACGATGCAGTATGATATGGTATAAGGAATGGTAGTTTTTAATAAAAATTTAAAAAATAATTTCTGTCTGGTCTGGTCGGCTGTGGCTAGTTAGCACCCTGCTTCTCCTGTCAAAGCCGTGCCGCCAAGCGATTTAGCGTTCCGGCACGATGGCGTATAAACAGATTAGGGGTATGGGTTGAATGTACTGCCATACCCCTTCCAAGTTAGTGGAACCATTGTCACTTAGCTTCAGGTGAGATCGCAGTCAAGGACTTGTCATCGAATAAGAAAAAAACTTCAATATTAGGAAATGAATCAATATTGGATTGTGGTACCTATGTATGTATTTTTGAAGCTTCATTATGGAAGCACTGTATACATAGCATAGTTTTGTTACCTATAGTAAAAAATTTTTTTTTTTGAAAAGAGCAACTGCTGACCTGTTTCTTCCCGGCTCTTGCAGAATCTGCATTGTGAACCGGTGGTAGATTTATGACGTGCCATAAGAGCTACAAGTTGGTCTACATGAAATAAATAAGTTTTGAATATCTCACCTGCCCCCCTGTTTCCACAGCCAGCCCTCCTTGTCGGGGTTGAAGAAGGTATGCATGAGATCATTACCGTCGTCCTCGGGGATTTTGAACGGCTCCGTCTTTATCGACTCGTATAAAGACTGGAAAAGATAAAGAGATTACATTATAACTAAGGTAAAGGCAATTCATCATCAGCAACCCATCAACGGCTCGCTTTGATTCCCGGGTCGGGCTATAAATGTATTGGGTTTTCCTGTCAACAAATTCTCAGTGCTAGCCCGGAGTTAGGAAGATGTGAGTCACCCCCGTGCCTCGGAGAGCACGTAAAGGCGTCAGTCCTGCGCCTGATCTCTCTCCGGTCGTGTCGGTTCTCTCATAGTCCCATCGGACTAGTGAGGGAATAGAGAGTGCACCTGTGTTTGCACACACACTTATGCACTATAATATTTCCCACACAGATGGTTTATCTCTGTAGAGATTGATCGTCGTGGCCGGATTCGGTCGGGAGAGCATTATTTTTACACTTTTTTATAATTCAAACCTAAAATTCCCGCAAAGAGAACTTTCTTTAGTAGTAGATATTTACGGAAAACTTTGGATACCTAATCGTTTATTACCGACAGTTTTTCGGAATAGTTCCAAAACTTATTTAAACAGCCTAAAACAATCTAATAAAACGTTTCAAAGTATACTATTTAACGCACTTTACTGGTAAGAGAAACTTAAAAAAAAAATGAGAACTCACAGCAAGCAGAATGAAATACAGTTAACTGCAATTTCTCTATAAACTTTGTATTAAAACAACCAAAACAACTATATAGACTGTACTAAACGATTTTATAACGATTGTTATTATCAACCACTTGTATCGAACACCGCGCGACGACTAGCTTGTCAAATTGAACATCGTTATCGGTGCAGTGTATGTATCTATAAAATAATAATGTAGAAAGTAGTACGTCCACATTGGAAGCAAGGAAAATAAGCGAGGTCCTTTAATATTTTAATTTAAGCTAATGAAATTACAGCTTACGTCTGCCATTGCGTACTTGGCCAGCCTAAACCCCAAATCAAATCAAATCATTTATTTGCCACGACTGACCTCTATAAATAATCTATGATTAACACTGGACTTTCTGTCCCTATACAAATGAAAGCTTAAATTATCAATGAATTTAAAGCGCCACATTTGACATACAAACTGGAGCTAATAGCTTCAATAGCCCAAATGAAAGGTCGCAGGTTCGAGTCCCGTTGCACTTCTTACAATTCACGAGGGCATGCGGCTCATGGTTGTGTGTGTCGTATCTGTATAAGTGTGAGCGAGAGCTTGCTCGCGCCTGACCTCTCCCACCTAAGCTCCTTACACACACTTACGCAATGAGCATGTACTCGATGTAACCACAAGACAGTAAAGCTCACGCGCCCTCGTGAATTGCCAGAACTATAATGTAGTAGTGGGTTAGGTTCTTAATAACACCACACGGGATTTTAACGCGGTTGAAGTTGCGGACAACAGCTAGTATTTTATAAAATTGCGCTTTTATATACCGCAAAAATATTTTGCTGTGCGAACTATTAATCTATGCATTATTATTATTAACCATCAAGCCCATAAAAGTATTACTATGGTCATGCCCTAACCCGTAATCAATAATATCGGTGAAGATAGCGATTGTACGAAACTTACATAGGCAAGATTGCGGGAAAATATATAAGGTGCTAGGTAGCTGAGATAAGGAGGTCGTTCTATTGACATAGACTATCAGTTGGTTTATCGAAATGCGTCATTAGGGGGGTTACTTGGCTTATCAAACAAACAAGGTCGGGTCATAGTAATTAGTTTACTATTAATAATAACTTTAGATAGGTAGTCAAGTACCTAATATCAATTTTACCAATTAGATAATTTGGTTTTACGATATTTAATATTTAGTTTTCCATAGATAAAAATCGAATGGAATCTGTTTTGGAAATGGAATGAAAATGGAATTGTCTGCAATCTCACCTGATGGTAAGTGACGATGCAGTCTAAAATGGTAGTGGGTTAACTTGGGTCCTCCCAAGTGTGTATGGCAGTGTACTTATTACCTAACAAGTATCATGAATGAAACTTAAAACATTACTTTGTAACTGTATGACGTACAGATCACATACATAGACACACAAGGCTAAGTAAATTTACTTTGAATATCTCAAGCCTTTCCCTAGACTTTGCATAGAAATGCCTTCGTACAGGAATGCTAAGTTATAACGGTAAAATCCAGGTAATAATTATTAAAAGTACCGCTACTTTATTACATTTACATTTATTAAAATGTTCAATTAGGTCTTAACTGTTGATAATAGTAAGCTTACATAATTATTTGGTTAAATAAATGGTTTATGATTACACAAATTGTTTAGATTGCACCATTGGGTATTTTTTAAAGTCCTCTCACGAACAATAAAGACTAGTCAAGAGCGTGTCGTATGCATAAGGTAGGGTTCCGTAGTCATGTTAGTAAAACATTTTATTTTCCCGAATAAAAAGTAACCTTTGTCACTCTCCAAGGCTTCACCTATACAAGTGTAAAAAACTACGAGGATCCGTTGCTCCATTGCTGCTTGATTTAAGGACAAACCAATAAAAATTATAGACTACTGGCCCGGTCCAAAAATGGATGGGTCATATGAACCACCAGGTGACCTATTTAGGACGATATAAGAGCATAAAATAATACGATTCAGCACTATGCCGTCACTTGTAAGCTGTCCAACTGAGTGCTGGTGAGAATTGAAAAGTGCAGGTAGAGGGAGTACATTTTGGTCATATATTTTTGTACGGCATTTTTACCATCGATAGATCCATGAAAAATAATGAGAAAGCGCGCAGTGCCGTACAAAAATGTGAATCCACAAAGTCGGTAAACTTTTTTGATTTTCTGAAAATTTCCAGGGTAAATTTGGTCATTTGATTCTGTACGGCATCAGCTTCATACTGTTTCAATACAGCTTCTAATCCATTATTCCGCAACGCCGTACAAAAATCATGCGACAATGGAAAAAAATCGAGGGTTGCCAGCCCCTCTCTTTTCGTGGTCCAGGGGGTGATTTGATACAACATAAAATTAATTTATTTTGAAAGTATTTTATGCATAGATAATATTTTTTTACATGCCGTACATTTTCGTTGGTCCAAAGTTTTGTAGGGGTTGAGGTCCTTGAGTTTTTTTTCCCCTACAAAACTTTGAACCAACGAAAATGTACGGCATGTAAAAAAATATTATCTATGCATAAAATACTTTCAAAATAAATTAATTTTATGTTGTATCAAATCACCCCCTGGACCACGAAAAGAGAGGGGGTTGCAACCCTCGATTTTTTTCCATTGTCGCATGATTTTTGTACGGCGTTGCGGAATAATGGATTAGAAGCTGTATTGAAACAGTATGAAGCTGATGCCGTACAGAATCAAATGACCAAATTTACCCTGGAAATTTTCAGAAAATCAAAAAAGTTTACCGACTTTGTGGATTCACATTTTTGTACGGCACTGCGCGCTTTCTCATTATTTTTCATGGATCTATCGATGGTAAAAATGCCGTACAAAAATATATGACCAAAATGTACTCCCTCTACCTGCACTTTTCAATTCTCACCAGCACTCAGTTGGACAGCTTACAAGTGACGGCATAGTGCTGAATCGTATTATTTTATGCTCTTATATCGTCCTAAATAGGTCACCTGGTGGTTCATATGACCCATCCATTTTTGGACCGGGCCAGTAGTCTATAATTTTTATTGGTTTGTCCTTAAATCAAGCAGCAATGGAGCAACGGATCCTCGTAGTTTTTTACACTTGTATAGGTGAAGCCTTGGAGAGTGACAAAGGTTACTTTTTATTCGGGAAAATAAAATGTTTTACTAACATGACTACGGAACCCTACCTTATGCATACGACACGCTCTTGACTAGTCTTTATTGTTCGTGAGAGGACTTTAAAAAATACCCAATGGTGCAATCTAAACAATTTGTGTAATCATAAACCATTTATTTAACCAAATAATTATGTAAGCTTACTATTATCAACAGTTTAGACCTAATTGAACATTTTAATAAATCTAAATGTAATAAAGTAGCGGTTCTTTTAATAATTATTACCTGGATTTCACCGTTATAACTTAGCATTCCTGTACGAAGGCATTTCTATGCAAAGTCTAGGGAAAGGCTTGAGATACTCAAAGTAAATTTACTTAGCCTTGTGTGTCTATGTATGCGATCTGTACGTCATACAGTTACAAAGTAATATTTTAAGGTTCATTCATGATACTTGTTAGGTAATAAGTACACTGCCATACTCCTCCCAAGTTAACCCACTACCATCTTAGACTGCATCGTCACTTACCATCAGGTGAGATCGCAGTCAAGGGCTATCTTGTCATCGAATAAAAAAAAAAAAAACTTTAGTATGTCAGTCTCTCAGTTTTTCCATTCAATCGTTGTCGATAGAAAACTAAATATCGTAAAACCAAATTATCTAATTGGTACTTGACTACCTATCTAAAGTTATTATTAATAGTAAACTAATTACTATGACCCGACCTTGTTTGTTTGATAAGCCAAATAACCCCCCCTAATGACGCATTTCGATAAACCAACTGATAGTCTATGTCAATGGAACGACCTTCTTATCTCAGCTACTGCACCTTATACATTTTCCCGCAATCTTGCCTATGTAAGTTTCGTACAATCGCTATCTTCACCGATATTATTGATTACAGGTTAGGCATGACCATAGTAATACTTTTTTGGGCTTGAGATGGTTAATAATAATAATGCATAGATTAAAAGTTCGCATAGCAAAATATTTTTGCGGTATATAAAAGCGCAATTTTATAAAATACTAGCTGTTGTTCGCAACTTCAACCGCGTTAAAATCCCGTGTGGTGTTATTAAGAACCTAACCCACTACTACATTATAGTTCTTGCAATTCACGAGGGCGCGTGAGCTTTACTGTCTTGTGGTTACATCGTGTACATGGACATTGCGTAAGTGTGTGTAAGGAGCCTAGGTGGGAGCGGTCAGGCGCGAGCAAGCTCTCGCTTACACTTATACAGATACGACACACACAACCATGAGCCACGCGCCCTCGTGAATTGTAAGAAGTGCAACGAGACTCGAACCTGCGACCTTTCAGTTGGGCTATTGAAGTTTAGTTCCAGATACACTCGTATGTCAAATGTGGCGCTTTAAATTCATCAATAGATTACCTAAAGCTAGAACAAAAACATATGGTGCGAAAACTATACAATTTGAGGGAGCACTACTATATAATAGTCTGCCTCTACACTCACAACACAATCACTGTAACCAACATTTTCGCATTAAAATGTGACGTTGGGATGCGAAAGTAATAGACTACTGGCCCGGTCCAAAAATGGATGGGTCATATGAACCACCAGGTGACCTATTTAGGACGATATAAGAGCATAAAATAATACGATTCAGCACTATGCCGTCACTTGTAAGCTGTCCAACTGAGTGCTGGTGAGAATTGAAAAGTGCAGGTAGAGGGAGTACATTTTGGTCATATATTTTTGTACGGCATTTTTACCATCGATAGATCTATGAAAAATAATGAGAAAGCGCGCAGTGCCGTACAAAAATGTGAATCCACAAAGTCGGTAAACTTTTTTGATTTTCTGAAAATTTCCAGGGTAAATTTGGTCATTTGATTCTGTACGGCATCAGCTTCATACTGTTTCAATACAGCTTCTAATCCATTATTCCGCAACGCCGTACAAAAATCATGCGACAATGGAAAAAAATCGAGGGTTGCCAGCCCCTCTCTTTTCGTGGTCCAGGGGGTGATTTGATACAACATAAAATTAATTTATTTTGAAAGTATTTTTTATTTTATGCATAGATAATATTTTTTTACATGCCGTACATTTTCGTTGGTTCAAAGTTTTGTAGGGGAAAAAAAACTCAAGGACCTCAACCCCTACAAAACTTTGGACCAACGAAAATGTACGGCGTGTAAAAAAATATTATCTATGCATAAAATACTTTCAAAATAAATTAATTTTATGTTGTATCAAATCACCCCCTGGACCACGAAAAGAGAGGGGCTGGCAACCCTCGATTTTTTTCCATTGTCGCATGATTTTTGTACGGCGTTGCGGAATAATGGATTAGAAGCTGTATTGAAACAGTATGAAGCTGATGCCGTACAGAATCAAATGACCAAATTTACCCTGGAAATTTTCAGAAAATCAAAAAAGTTTACCGACTTTGTGGATTCACATTTTTGTACGGCACTGCGCGCTTTCTCATTATTTTTCATGGATCTATCGATGGTAAAAATGCCGTACAAAAATATATGACCAAAATGTACTCCCTCTACCTGCACTTTTCAATTCTCACCAGCACTCAGTTGGACAGCTTACAAGTGACGGCATAGTGCTGAATCGTATTATTTTATGCTCTTATATCGTCCTAAATAGGTCACCTGGTGGTTCATATGACCCATCCATTTTTGGACCGGGCCAGTAGTCTATTACTTTCGCATCCCAACGTCACATTTTAATGCGAAAATGTTGGTTACAGTGATTGTCCCAAGCAGTTATCGCAGGAACTAGTTGTTGATCGCCCACAACTAGACGTAATATTTTGTCTTACGATGCGTGTGATAATTTAACCTTGATTTAAGATCAAACAAAAATATGATTATTTAGGCATTACGGCGGAAAATATTAATGGCTGCGATGGGACAACAGACTGACGGAATGTTCAAAACTATAAGGCTTCCTTATTTTACTGCGGAATCCTAAAAATCCACAAGGCAATCTACAAATTGTGTACTGACTACTATGCGTAATTTGTAATCGTAATTATTACGAAATCCGAGTAACGGGTTAGTTAATCTTCATATCTGTATAAATTAAGATTAATAGATATAACCTTGTATGCGTATTTTACCTAGGCTGTGTTAATTACGTGTAGAAAATTTGTATTACCGTGAAATCTCTGCACTTGTTCGTAATATGGTTAGGTTTTATCGACAGCATTGTCCCTATTTCCCTACTAATAAAGTACTAGTCTTTTTTTGTTGATTTTTGCTTACGCAAAAATGGAGCAACGGCTCGATGTTATTAGATTTCCATAAAAAATCACAAGGAACCCTTGTAGTTTCGCCAAGTCCGTCCATTTGTTCGCAGAATAGACTTTTGGTACTAAAGAGCTGTAATTTGGCAAGTTTATGCATATTATTTACGCCGAAAAGTTGTACAATAAAAGAAAAAAAAAACTGATATTTTTTTTGATATAGGTACTGTTGAGCGCGTTGAGAATGACATGAGCATACATATGTACATATTTTTATCCCGGTAAAACAAAGGGTTCCCGTGGAATTTTTATCGAACCTAACCACACAAGGGCGAAGGGGCGAATAAAAGCATGTTCTGAACAAAAGTACCTAACTGAGATTTGTGAGTCATCGCGTGCATATACCTAGCGGATGTACTGCGATGGATTTGTCATTGAGCGGGAATTGTGAATTCCCCAATTTCGCTTTCCGATACATCACCGCATTAAACCCGGCGAGTAAAGTGAAAGGGCATTTATCAAATTGCCTGCGACCTTAACAAGCTCACACGTTTAGCTCCACTCAGACTCTCGTTTTCGAGGATACTTGTAAAACCCATCAATGTCAATGTTCAGAACGCAAAAACGAACCGAAAATTCGTTGCTTTCTATTAATTCTATTATGGTAAAAGGCGCACGCGGGAAGATTCGAAGCCTAGCGGAAGCAAGCTGTCAAGTTTGCCAATATCGGTCCAGTGGTTAGACTATATACCAAACTCTAATTTTTTTTATTGTTTTATAAAGGAACCCTAACGATTGCATTGAAAAAAAAAAAATATGGCGGTTGTATGGCGGCACCATTATAAAAACAATTCTTCAATTATTGTATGTGCAATTGATTTTTTTAACGCAGTCGGGTTTTATTTTTATTTAATTACTAGCTTCGCTCACGGCTTCGCTCAAATTCAATTCGCTTTTCAAACACCTATTTTAACCTTTTGGGTGGAAATTTCAAAAATCCTTGCTTAGCGGGTGCTTACGTCGTTATAGCTATCTCTATACAACAACCCACACACAACCCTATCCGTTCGGTGGTTTGAGCTGTGCGTTATTAGATCAGTCAGCCGGTCGATCAATCAATCAGTCAGTCACCGTGTCCTTTTATACATTTATAAGAGGAAGATTTACTTCGACCGTTCCGAAGAACAAAGTCTCATCTGCTAAATTCACAACTTGAAATATGAGCCTTAAAAGTCACATCTGCAAGGTTCAAAGCTCAATTTATGAATTTAGCAGATGAGACTTTGTTCTACGGAACGGTTCTGCGGTCGACTTGTTTGCTTGTAGAGATTATTCAATGAACTCACCAAGAGCAGCTCTTGAGGTAGATCGCCGCCGTTGTTGATGCCGCGGTTCATGGCGACGAACTGGTCGGGCGTGGGCTTGTCCTTCACGCTCGGGTTGTGCAGCGACGTGTTGAGCATGATGATCGCGAAGCTGAGCACGTAGCACGTGTCCGCGTTCGTGAAGATGTCGGGGTTCAGCTGGCAGTAGCGCTGCGCGAAGCTCTCCATCATCCGGTCGATCTTTTGCGCCTCGCCCGGCAACCGAAAACTCCATAGGAATTGTCTGGAAATGTAAACGGATTTTTAAGCTATTGCATTGCTTCTATCGCGGGCCTTGAGCGTGGAGACCGAATCCAGAAATTCCGTAACGAAAATAACCTGACACGGGACTCCTCTCACCGCTAGATGGCGTTGATAAAAAATGCTATGCAATAGCTTTACCGCGGCTGTCCCCGAGTGCCACACGTCTTTTTTTTTTAAACAAATTTTAGTGAAATGGTTCTTATTTTTTCTTTGTTTTGTATCTCTTTCTGTCATTAACTGTGCTGTGTGTCTCAAATAAATGCTTTTTCTTTCTTTATTTCTTTCTTATTCTGGTGACGGCCGCTGAAACTGCGACTTTACGTTTAACCGAAAAATGTCAGAATATCAAACTTCTCAAACTTTTTTGGCGATGATACAATTGACACTAAGTGTTGCACTAATGTAATTTTAGCGATATTTCCAATATTATTTCGACCTCTTTGGCGCAGTCGTGGTGGTCCCAGGTTCGATTGCCCGCACTGGTAACCGTAAGAAGAGACTAGAGTACGGTGACTTAAAAATCGAAAAGAATTTAAAGGTAACCTTAGACTTGTTTGTAACCTGAATTTTAAGTTTAAAGATAAAAAGATAGATAGTTAGGTCACTTTCATCTATTCAAAAGTATGAAGGTTCTATTCATTTTATTAAAAATATTACGTCTTTCCATTTCATCAACTATTTGGGCCTGTCGCGTATATCATATATCATTATTTGTCCACTTGAAACTGTTGAAAATCCTCTTTTCTTGCATGACCCAAGCAAGATAGGCTGGGAAGTTCATTGTCCATTTTAATTGATATTTAAGCAAATAAAAAACAGTGAAGACATGGCCTTACAAAAAATATGTTGAAAACAATGAAGACACGGCCTTAAAAGCCGACACAGTGACATAGTATGAGAGTTAAATCCATCCTCACCTTAACGCCTGCACAAGTATCAAATCAGTGAAGTCGTGCAGCTCCACAAAGGCCCGCAGTACTGCCTCGTTGAACTCGGAGCGCTCGCCGAGGTAATCCCCTATCGCCGTTTTACTTAACCCTTCACCCTTGTGTAAAAACTGGGCCACATCCTCGGGCGTCCTTTGTAATAGGCCGTTTTCATACAGGTATTCTATTCCTGGAACAAGATAATTCATAATTACGTCTTTGTCTACCGAAACTTGGATCTTATATGCGAGATACCAAGCGCTTTGCTTCCTTGTTCCTAATACGCACCGCAAAAATTTAGAATGCGCTTCCGGCTTCCGTTTTTTCAACTAACTATAATGTCTTTAAATTAAGAGTGAATAGGCATCTTCTAGGCAAGCGCGCACTTCACTTACCATCAGGTGAGATCGCAGTCAAGCGCTAGTCTATATATTTATAAAAAAGAAGAGATTTGTTCAGTCCCTTACAAAATCTAATTGAAAAGGTGTTGGGGAAATATAAGTTTTCATCAGGCGAAAATATATTTCCCTTCAAACTTCTAAGACCTTTATTTTATGCAGGATTGCTTTTACATATTTATAAGCAGAGACCGCAATGCAGATCGCTTTACCTAACCTATATATATATAATATATCTATTATTAATAATTTTCAGTTAGATAAAGGGTTGAAGACAGATTTTTTTTTATTCCGTACCACAAGAAAGAAAATTTCATAATAATGAAAACATTAACAAGTATTGCTAGTTATTTTACGGAGAATAATTCAACTTAAGAAAGGCACGCCGAAAGTATTGTGCTCATAATTTGCTCTACTTTTCTCGATAACAAAGGAGCTAGGTTATTAACAATATCGATAATATAATAATTAATTGAGGCAACAATGTGGAAACCTTAATTACACATTTCTGCTATTTAGTAGAGCCGCATGCCTTAACCCTTTGTGTAAAAACAAGTTGCATGTCAACTAAACTAGCGAGCTAGGAATCCGGGTCGGTTATTGAAATAAAAACAAATTGCCCCGGATTCTTTGCTCGCGAGTTTATAACTCTGGAATTATAGGCAGGAGTTTGAAAGACGACAGGTGTGAAAGCCTAATACAGAAGCTCCGGTATTTTAAATTCCAGCAGGCTTTTTCAGGTTATACATGTATATACCTAGTATAAGTTTGCACATCTCGACAACGTTGATAGAATTTGGAGTATCAACACACAATAAAAAGTAAAAAATTATTGATTGATTGATAATAACGACAGACGGTACAGACGAAGTCACAAGCAGTACCTAGTATCTGTACAAACCAAGCCTTAAACCTTCATTGTAAGCATGGCACAAAGATTAAGCTTTAAACATTATCTCTCGCTGACGTCACGAGAGTCGTAAATTACACTCGTCTTTGACGCCACACGTCCCACTCAGATTTTCAACAGGGGATGGCGAACGTGGGCCGTCCTATTTATATGTGCTAACCCAAATCTGTTTTATACATATATGTTTAGCGTTATGCTGTTTGCCGATTAGGAGAATAGTTCTAATTAAACTGTCATACCCCTTCCAAGTTAACTCATTTCCGTCCCCTACCATATCTCTGTATCCTTACTCACCACCAGCGGTGATTTGGTTTTATAGCGGTGAAATGGCCTAATGGTTAGGACTTCGACTTTCTTAACGGAATGTTCCAGGTTAGAATCACGCACCCGGCACGTCTAACTTTACAGAGTTAAGTGCGTTTTGAGGGATTATATAGCATGCCTGAGAGTTCACCATAATGTCCTAAAAGGTGTGTGAAGTCTGCTAACCTTAGATGAGAAGAGCTTAGGCCATAGTCCTTTACGCTGATCAAGTGCGACCACCATAAGAGGGCTGGCGATTTTTACTGTCATAGAAAAATGTATCCATTACTTGCCCCTCCAAAAATATACAACACATCGTCAAAATTATGTTTCCTATAAAAACAAATAGATTGAGCAACCACAATCTCAGAATAGTTTAGCAACCTTTGCAACAACAATAAAAAGTCATTAATCTTACACATTATGACACTAAAAACTAGTGCTTGTACCCATTACGCGATAGTGTAATGTTTACAATCTTAAAGCATGCAGAATTGGAGATGACAATGACAAATTATTATTAAGGATGATGGATGGATAAAAGACATTTTATTACGAGGCGCGTTTCGAATGCCGTTTATATAATGTAATACCAGAAGAGTAGGTACATAAACCTACCACAAAAACTAGTGACAAGAAATAGAAAATTACGGGGAATCTAAATATATAAAAGGTGACTGACTGACTGATCTATCAACGCACAGCTCAAACCGCTGGACGGATCGGGCTGAAATTTGGCATACAGATAGCTATTATGATGCATCCGCTAAGAAAGGATTTTTGAAAATTCAGCCCCTAAGGGGATAAAATAGGGGTTGGAAGAATCGAACTTAACGTGAGCAAAGCCGCGGGATAAAGCTAGTAGGAGGATAACTCTTATGATTACATAAGAGCATCGATATATCAATGCGTAAGAGTTATTTTACGTAAATGAATAATTTTTCAGAAGCTTAACAGACGCATCCAGTTTTTTATTAATTATTATTTATTATTCTATTCAAAACACCATCGACCGACTGAACCAATTTCGACGGGATTTTCACGCACAGGCCAGGAAGTCGGTTAAAAAGCATATTCGCGTGGAGCAGTTAGATGATAATAAAAGAACACAATAAAAATTGTCTGTATAAAAGGAAATAGGGATAACAGACATGTTTGCAAAGTGAACGTTTCTCCTTCGCAACAACTCGGGTTACAACTCGAGTCCTGCGCACGCTCGTCGAGATTTTATTAGCCTTGGCCGACAAAAATGATGATGATAAACTAATCAGTATCATATTGTAGCAATGTTCAGATTTCATTAGCTTTGTTATTGGTTATTTATCGCCACGGCATTTTCAAATTATTCGGACGGATTACGGTACGGATTTTTCTCAAGTCCGTAAAGCGACGCTTTTCGCGAGCTTTTCTTTAACCTCCGACGAAAAAAGTGTTATAAGTTTGACGTATGTATCTGTGTGATTGTCTGGTCCCTTAGCTCCCTAACGAATGGAGCGATTTTCATGCTGTTTTCGCTTTTCGAAAGCTGACGTGATTGAGGTATAATTATTAGTTACTAGCGGACCCGACAGACGTTGTCCTGTCTTAAGTTTTTTTACATCCTCTTTGACGAAATTGGCAGCACGCATTCTGTCAATGTTATGTCAAACGCCATAAGGTTACATCAAAAAAGTTTGAATTGTAAAAGCGGTTACATTAGAAATAATTTAATATGGTGGTTAATATTTCTTAAATTTTCTAATTTTCCGCGCAATTTTCTTAATTTTTTCTTTCATAAGAACCTTCTCCTAACAATAACAAACACAATAAAAAAAGAATTAGCGAAATCGGTCCAGCCGTTCACGCGTGATGCGCTTACCAACACATTAAGCGATTCATTTTTATATATTAGATAATTTGTGAAGATCTTAGTTCTTTGTGAAGATCTTAGTTATAATTTGTGAAGATCTGCTCAGCCGTTTGAAAATCATCAGCTCATTTCCCGCTTGATTAAAGGGTTTTATTAACTTTCACTGATGCAATTTATTTGAAATTTGATGTACCTACGATATTTCCAAGACATGGTAAGCTTGATCGATGGTATAGTACGTTTATCTCCGAAGTTACGGGCGTTTTACTTGTGGTTAAGTCGTATGCACATTGTGTAAGTGTGCGTGCCTGCCAGGAGCCTAGGTGGGAGTGGTCACGCGCGTGCAAGCTCTCGCTCACACTTATACAGATACGACACCCACACAACCATGGGCCACGAGCCTTCGTGAAATGAAAGAAGTAAAAACTATATTAGAGGCGCTGCTGTCATTTTCATACGAAATTTCTTGCGGACGTTAACTTCACCTTTACAATTCGAAAATTAAAATGTTCGTGCTTAGACTACTGCGCTCAGTAGTGAGCCTTTGATGGGTTGCTGACGTTACGACGATACCTACACAAGTAGTAGGCAACTCAATTACACTAAATGCCATACATCTGTCCTCAATTTCAATGCAAATAGCTCATTCTAGGCATTGCACTGCACTAGCGGTACGCGCAAGCAGCATTTAGCGAGCCCCCATCTGGAGTGTGCTCGCAATGAATCCCAAGGGATGCATTCACAAAGCTTTATGTACCTTTCGTAAGCCGCAAATGATGAAGTTGTTCAACCTTTTACAACTATTCAAGTATGAATGGAGCGCTGTATTTCCTCTGTTAGAGATTTAATGTGCAAACCAGGCATTATCATAGCAGGCTTTGAAATCGTAAGAAATGGAGCTTTCTTAAAGGACCAAACATGGAGAGGTGTCTTTTTGCCCTACAACGGGAAAGCTAAACAAATGGTTATGATTTTAGCAGTCTATGTATATTTGTATTTCCGTATGATCCACCTAAACTTCGGATGCGATTATGATTAATGAGGTGTTAATCAATTCGTTATTATACCCATATTAATGTAACCAGTGTGATAAAGGTTTATACGAAATATAGATTTTTTTCGTATAAACGGATGTTATATACAATTTTCCGTGTACATATTCCGTATAAATATTTCAGGTTAAAGAATTTTATTTTCTCAAAGAATTACAAATTCACTTACAGAGAAAACAATAAAAGTAAAACATTTACATATTTCAGCAGTCAGATACAATAGTAATAATTTTACGAGTATTGTACGTTTAATTCTAAGTTTACCCTCACAAAACCATAACTTTTTTTAGAATAATAATATATGAATTTCTTGATTTAGTACTTAAATATGTTTATACACCTTTTTAAATTACTTAATTGTCCATTTTGCATAAACTTTTACAACGCCTTAACGTTATAAAATTATTTATTAAAACGTTGCAAAACAGACGACTGTTATTGAACTTCATCAAATACTTAGTAAAAACTATACCGACTTGTGTACAAGAGCCGTGTGCGCTCGTTGGCTATACATATTACATAATAAGTGGTGCTTGATTTCGATAGGGGGAGGCTGTGTCAAGACTCAAGAGCATTTCAAAGAGAAATTAATAGTGTCAAAGACACTTGGTGTTATCATTAAATCATTTGAAGTTGCAAAAAATCTATTTGAGATCTTGCTAACTTGGCTCAGATTTGAGGCATAGTTAAAAACGAGACACAAATCTATGTCCTGATATAAATCTTCTTAGCTGTCGTCTTGTGAGAGATCTATAGATTTCAGTCGTAATGTCTAGTTAAGTAAGTACCTACTTTGTTTAACATCAATGAGATAGAGGAGAGCACTGGAAAAAGCCATTCACCAAAGAAAAGAAAGAAGAAAGAAAGATAGAGAAGATAATAATATTTCAAAGATGCTCAAAATAATATGAAAGTGTCTTAGCAATAAGCACTTGGTATGAAAAAAAAGTTAAAAACCATACAATTAATATTATTAATGATTTTAACGCATTCGTAGTTAGTCACTCTAAAGTGACTAACTACCAATAAAGTCTAAGTGTGATCTAAGTGAAAGCTAGGAAACCCAAAGTTTTCTTAACCAAAAGTCAGATCACTCCCAGCCAAAATTTACTTTAAAAATTCGAGGAAATACAGTTCACTGAAAATATGTAAAAATCCAATAAATGTAGAAATGTTAAATGATTAGGTTGGATTTATTATATGACGTTATAAATTGTATATTTAAGTACAAAGTATTGTAGACAAAACAATACGATTGTCCTAGACAAATACGATTACGCAATAGCAAAACCCTTCTCATTACCATTATAATAGAAACATATTTATATACCTACTTTCCATTTTAGAGACAATCGCGTTTCAAAAGTCATGACATCAGACACGGAATAACGGAACAAAGAGCATATTGCAGGTGTAAAAATGCTGGCACAGGTCGATTGACCGCTTATGTCAACAATGCAGACTATCCCATACATAGGGTTGCCAATTGTATATCCGTCAGGAAACTTACCTACAAAAAGAGTAATTTCACAACTTTTTGACGTTTATCTTCTCTAGGTGAACTTGAGAATTCCTTCATATTGTGATAATTTTATTAATTTGTTTTTAATGAGGAGGATGATGATGTAGAAAAATCAGAGGCGGTAGCTAACTTACAAAGCTCAAGGAGTCACTTCTCTATGAATCAATAGACATTGGGTCACAAAGTGTCGGAATAGAAACATTAAAAGAAATCGCAGGGAACTGCTGAATTCATGCGGCGCAAAACCAAGGCACGTCTATCGATTTACGAACAAGATATATTAATTGACTTTCACCAATAAGTTGCGGTATATAACTTGTAACGGAATAGTTTCATAAGTAAGCAGTTTTAAAATTACATTCAAAACAAATAAAAAGTCAAAAGCTGTATCATATTTAGAAGTTGATTAATGTTCAGATTAGATTTCCCACGACATCCTCTAACGTTTACGAAGTCTGATTTCTGTTTATTAATTTCTGCTCTGGCAAGTGGCAACCCTAAATAAGCCGATCCATCGTGGGAATGGCACACCTGCATGATGTAAACGCCATTGCAGTAAAGCTTCTGTTATACATTATAGCCGTGAGATTATTTTATAGGTTGAAAACGTCATCTCAACTTCGCCCACAATGGAAAATGCTTGCCACGGTAATCGAATAACAATGAATGAATCTTAATTGTTAGAAAATGGAAATTAACGTTGAATTAAATATTTTTAAGATGCTAATGAATCCATAGTTGTTTAAAATTTTACTCTTTGACAGATTGGAGTTCTACATAC
Source organism: Hipparchia semele (assembly GCA_933228805.2). Taxonomy (NCBI): domain Eukaryota; kingdom Metazoa; phylum Arthropoda; class Insecta; order Lepidoptera; family Nymphalidae; genus Hipparchia; species Hipparchia semele. Next base: position 5,339,802 of record OW121721.1, on the reverse strand, counting down.
AATTGTATAAGCTAATTAATGGTGTAAGATCTCAGTTAATCTTTACAAATAAATGAATTTGCAAAGATTATCAAGAAAAACGAAATGCAAATAACCTAATCAGATATTTCATTAAACTTTTTCATGAAACTTCCATGACTTATAATAAGTTTTACGAAAGCTTGTTAGGTACCTACTGCAAAGTTGACCTCATGAAAAGCTCGATAAGTTAGGAATAAGTTTCTACGGGATCAAGTACCGCACAAGTTACATAAGGCAACATTTTTATTTAATTTTGAAACTTTTCGCCTGTTATTTTACCATTTTTGGCACATATCAATGTACCTTATCAGAAAAATACAGCTGGGCTGGGTAGATTTTGAAAATAGTGTCAGGTCTTCTCGGCGTCAATACCTCACTGGCTGAAAACGAAAGTCACCTTTGCTATCTTCAGACATATGGCACTGATGAGCAGAAGTCGCTCAGCGAATAAAGGAAAGGGATGTTAGGATAAGATCTACTCGTACAACGAGAAGATCCACAGGAGAACCAAGGTGACTGACCAAGTTATTTGAAACCAAATTACCCTATTGTGCCAAAAGAAAATACAAATAAGAATAAAGAGGCTAGCCGATTGCAGAAAAGTTGCATCAATTTTATTGCTACAATCTCAATTGTGATGATTGGCTGAATTTGGTGTGAAGTCTGCCAATATGTATTGGGCCATAGGTCTTTTACTAGCGCTCAGTTTCAGATTGGTTACTGATGACTGACTGATATAATGATGGCATTCTTGCTACGACAATGCATTTTAGCCAATAGTGAACGGCGGCCGATTAGAGGTGATTACGATGATTACATTGCACCAATGCTATTTAGACAATCCCGCGGCTAGTCTGTTTAGAAAAAACCACATTCATTGAGCTTACCTTTCTTAGGGTCCATATTAAATTTCTTCCTTCCTATGCTCATCTGTTTGGCTTTGCTGTTCTGCTTGCACTCCTCCTGGCCGTCCAGGGCCTCCAGTTCGGCCACCACCTCGCCGAGCTCATCTTTGAGTTGCTGTGAACAAGGAAAAGACAGTTCAATTATGGTTGTGAGAGACAAAATCTTCATAATATGACTAATATCCTTTTTCACTCTTAGCTAAGGTAACCCTTAAGTACCGGCTACATGGCCAGTCTTCCCTGAGCGCTTACATGCACAAGCCAGTTTGCGCAATAAGCGCGTGCGTGTGGAGGGCAAGACGATATCCCGGACAGTTCCAAAAGCGCGGTTTGAGCAATGAGCAATCGTTGACTTGCGAAGTTTGGACTGTGCAGTTCTCGGTCTGTGCCAGTACAGTTAACTTCGCAGGTAAGACGGAGCATGTAGCCGAAGCTTTACCGACAATTTTATTTTCATCGTTCTTTAGAAACGCTTATGGGTGAAAACAATAGTAAGAGGTTCCATTTACCTGTTAAGAGCTACGAGAATACGCTAAGAGAGGCTTACTTAGGGGATGATTAAGGTATAGTTGGTAAAAATGGATATAATTGCAAAGCCGCCGCGCGTTAGTTTTTCATAAACTACAGATGGGTCATTGACGATTTTGGTGGTATTGTAATTATCAAACTGCTTATTTCAGAAAGGTAACCGTCTGAAGAGTCTATTTCGTTCGTTGGCTGAAGAAACCAGTTCGTTTGTCTGAATCCATTTTATGATTTCATTTCATTTAATGTATTTATTTCATCATCATGATTTTTTATGGTGATGAAATATTGAAATTAAACAAAATCCAATAAACCGAAATGAGTGCTACGGTTCTCAAATACCAACCACGAAACGGATTATAAATAAATAACAAAAATAGAACGATATTGACAAGTAAGCTTTCTATAAAACATAAAACAAATAATAAGGTAGTGAGGTGGTTATATAAAAATAAAAGCGAAACGAATAGAGTTAAGTGCTTATCAATTTGTGATTGTGTTGTGACGCATTTCTCTGGCGTAGCTGATTGAGACCGCAACAAGGTAAACCACAAATTGACTGGGAATGCCGTAATAGCCGGGCTCCGTAGAGCAGTGAACGTTACTTTGTTACGTACAATGTACATATACGGAGCATGTACGATAGATGTAGTTGTAGTCTCAATAACCTAACTAAAACGACTATTAATTAAAAAAAAAAAAAACAATTTTTCTCATCCTAATGATTCCAGCAGTAGTCAGTCATGATCACCATACAACTAAACACACCGTACAACTGGACTCGTGGTACAGTGGACTGTGTAGTGCGGATGGCCTTTGTCCGGGTGGATAGCGTTGGCTACGGCGCTGGTTATAGCGTTGATTTCCGAGTTGGTCACGGCTTTGTCCACGGCAGGGTGTTTCAATGCCCAACGCAATACATATCGCGCATTTGGCCTCACGAAGACGCGCGACGTGCTGTGATTATTCGTTGCGCCCAAACTATAACTTTTCTTTAAGGCTGAAATCTATAGACCTCACTCTCACTCAGCTCAGATTCAAGACAGAGTTAAAACGAGACAGAATTATGGCAGAGCATTTTTAACTCTATCTTAAGTGCGAGCTAAGTCAGAGCACGCTCTAAAGAACTCACCATAAGTGTTCGCGAGCTATAAGCTATGACCAAAGTTGCGATCACTCAGATAGCAGCCGCGGAGCAGATTTTAATGTTTATATAAAAATATACACTCGCCTTAAGCTTATTAGGTAAAGCGTAATACATTAAGAAAATAAAGCAGTAATTTATATTTTTGATGCATAAAAGAAACATCGAATCACATTAACATAGTTGATTGTACAGTAATAACGTTTCAACTGACAATGTCTAACTGTCTGGATAATTAACATTACAGTGTTGATAATGCAAGCTCCGCGATTTGAAATATTACGATTGGGCAAAATTAAATTATACGCGAATCCGTATAATGAACGTTAATACTCATTATGCTCGCGTTATTATGTGAAGTTTTGTTAATTATTAATGAGCTTCATCTCGATTTGTTTCATTTGTAATGAAACATGTACCTACATTGTACACGGGTATTCATATTAAACAGTCCGTTCTAGTTCAAATGGGTTTTCCCTTTTGTTTATCGCAATCTCTCGTTGTGTTTTTCTCATTTCTCGTTCCCACTTTGTCCGTGCTAACAGTTTTCTCATTTTTCCTTTCTATTCTTTCACACAGTCGAGATACGTTTTAATCAAGGACCAATTGATTAGAAACATTACAAATAGGCCAGCCAGTTTTCGAACAACACAACAACTCCAACGCCAAAAAAATTGCTTGTTTTTTATCTGAATTTCCAACTAGGCTAAAAACCAGCTGCAAAATATATGCGGATGTTGTTTTTCAGCAGCGGATTTTCAAACAACAGCAAAACAAGCCCATCAATCCGTTCATTATGCGTCGCTCCATTATTGCTGATTTTAGAGTTCCGCAAGGTGCAAAAAGTGCCAAGCGGACGTTTTATTGTGGATGGAGTTCCGAGGGTTTTGAACTCAGAGGCTCCCGAATTATTGAACAGGCACCTTACCATCATTTTAACGCCTTATTTGTTGATGTTGCTATGGCATCCAAACGTTAATTACTAAGTAGAAAAATTAATTATATTCTGTGGTAACACGGAACCCTATCGCAATCCCGATTCGCATTCGGTCTATTTTTTCTTGCATTTACAGTAAAAAAGTTAATTAAACGCCTTAAAATTCCCTTTTATAGAAGTTTTTTTGTAGAAAAAAATAATTTGAAGTGGACATTCAGGCTATTCATCTCCACGTCAAGTGTCAACTACAATGGTAGATATACAAAGGAGATCATTCAGTGACGCCACAACAAAAGTGACTTGGTGAAAATAGTAGCGAGCATTGCCAGAGAAAAACTTACCAGTCTGAACTAACAATTCTTTCTTTCAAAATCGTGATTTCCCAACCCCGTTTCATGGGAGACCACAAAAGGATAGACCTTTTTGCATTCACTAGCAAAAGAGGATGTATAATGGATAGTCGACAGCAAGACAACCTAGACATCTAGACGAGGCAAGGTTTAAATTTTAAAGATCTCCCATTCTAGTTATTTTATTGCGGGGGTTTCAGTAGCCTTAGAAATCTTTATTTAAAGAAAATAGATTCGAAGGAATACCGTACATTGTTGACTAAAAGTATTTATACATAATAGATTTTATTTTTGCGAGTGATGCTATTCTTTCATCCATAAAATTAATATTGAACAAGTTTAGGTTGCGTAGGTAAATACCTATATTGTTTAATTGTTTCAAATGAACATCTAGATATATTGCTAACTTTATATGCGTGTGGGTGTAGTTAAGTGAGTAATTTTTTTCACATTCAATTTTCACATTGGTAAAAATCTAAACCAAATCAATTCCTAATCACGCAGACCTTGCGAATATTTAGAAATCCAAGTGGTATTCCAATGGTTTCCTATGAAATAGTATAAGACTCATAGGTATACTAAGAATTTCGATAGACACATCTATTGCGTATACCAAGAAGTCTCTAGTGCATTTCACTTTAGTTGAGTGAAATGCGGAGTACGTTTTAATGCTCATTTTTCATCACCTTGGGAGCTTTTAAATTACTTCGTGCATTTTAATTGTACATTTCCTTTGATTAAGAGCGAGGGGAGGTAGAGCGTAATATTTATATAATTATCGTCGTCTACAATTTTGTTAATGAATACAACCGACAAATGACGGCCAATCATATTAATTGAAGACAATTATATGCATTGGTCTCGCAGAATATTTGAAAGTAGAGCAGAGGCAAATAAGACCGATTGTAGTTGAATTAAATCAGGACAAAATAGAATAAACCCGCGGAAACTTGCTTTTTATTTTGTGTAGTATTTTTGAACATTTATTTTTTATTTATTCTTCATTGCACCACAAACAGAAAAGAGTAAACTTAACAGAATATTTTATGTCAGTACAAAAAGGCGGTCTTATCGCTTAAAAGCGATTTCTTCCAGACAACCTTATGGCTGAGAAACATTGTCCCAGACCCAAAGTTATTGACGTTAACTTTAAGTCCCACATTCTAACTATACAAAACATTCAAATCAATAAAACTTAAATGACTCTTGCTCATAAGAATATAAGGAATAACAATTAATTTATATGTTAATGAGATAGGAGTAAAATGTGGAGGCACAAAACAATGCACCGTACGATACGGTCTAGCGACGTCTAACATAATTTGCGGTCGGTAACCCATTCCCCAAGGGATATGATACCGGTCCTTCCTTGTCTAGACGATATTATAGTAATGATAAATGTATTATATGTATAGAAACTGAAAAACAACATATAGTTTGGCAAATAAGTGCAGAAAAAAATAGAGGCGCCAACTTTATGCAAAATAAGCAATATTACGAGGGTGGATTGAAAAGTACTCGGCCTGATACAGATCCATTCAGTTCATAAAATCAAAACTCCCCACATTATTTAGTTCAGTTCAGACTAGTTAACTGTGCGAAGTTTGAAATGTGTGCGATAATTAGTTTTAATTTTATAAATTTATTTAGCAAGCAATCCGTCATCATTTCCCCAAATGGAGAAAATTGAGTAGCGTTCTGTGATTAAGAACCTCCAAAAGAAGGGTTTATCGCCAAAGGCTATTCATGATGATTTTGTGCGTACATTAGTGGATTCTGCTCTATCATATTCAAGTATCAAATAATGGATAGCATGATTTAAGCGTGGTAGAGAGAGTGTGAAAGACGAACCCCGCACTCGAAGGCCTTCATCGTCCACTATTGACAAAAATATTGAAAAAGTACTTGATTTAGTTATGTAAGACCGCAGATTAAAAATTAGAGAGATAGCCGAGATTATAGGCATCTCTTATGAACAAATACAAAACATTATAGTCAACGAATTGGGTTTCCACAAGGTGTCTACGAGGTGGGTCCCGCGGCTGTTTTGAGTCGAACAAAAAAGAACGCGATTGACTACTTCGCCCGACTGTTTGGAGTTATTTGAAGCTGATCCAGCTGATTTTTTAAATCGCTTTGTTACTATGGTAAAAACATGGGTTCATCACAATATATCAGAAACAAAACAACATTCAAAACAGTGGAGAAGACCCAGTTCACCACCCCCTAAAAAGACTAAGTCGATTTGTCGGCAAATAAGGAGATGGCTTCAGTATTCTGGGACTCGAAGGGCGTGATTATAATTGATTACCTTGAAAAAGGTCAGAATATAAACTCTGATCACTATTGCACCTTACTACGTCATTTACGTGAGGAAATAAAAGAAACAAGCTCAGAAAAAAAATTCTGTTTCATCAAGATAATGCCCGTGTTCACACATCAGAGCAATCAATGGCTGAAATCATAGCTGTGGCTTTGAACTGTTACCGCATCCGCCCTATTCACCTGATCTGGCATCATCCGACTTCTTTCTGTTCCCTAACCTAAAAAAGCATTTAGAAGGTCAGAAATTTTCGACAAAAGACGAGGTCAAAGCAGCAGTAGACGCGTATTTTGCCTCTCAGGACGAATTATTTTTTTTCAACGGTATTAACGCTTTGAAGGGGAGGTGGCAGAAGTGCATTCAACTTGATGATGATTACGTAGAAAAGTAAAAATATAATTAATTTTGTATGTGTTTACTTTCTTAGTTAGGCCGAGTACTTTTCAATCCACCCTCGTATAATTCAATTCCAACGGACTCTATATTTGCAGACTATAGCAATGTTTTGATAGTAATGACCAAGATATAATATCTTCAGGAAAATCTCGACTGTAGTAAAAAAGTGTATCTGGACTTTTATAGGCAGTATAGATAAAGGCAGTCGCTATTTCTCAACAAATTACTGGAATGAAAGTCTTTCATTCGTGTCTAGTTCTCAAGAATATAAAAGGTTTTTCACCTTGGCTTTTAGTTTTGAGTCTATTATGTGGTTTATTTATGTTAGTCTTGCGGAAAACGATAAGAGAATGTCAATGTGCCACTCCTTTTGCATTATTTTTTGTTTATTTGAAATAACTCTGTGAGCTTCTATTTTAATATCTTCATCATAGGGGAGAAACATAGGATATTTTTGTTTTTTCAGACCACTGATATCTAAGATCAATATTATTTGAGCATAAATCGATTACTATTGAAAACATAATAATATGTAAGCACAAGTAAAATTGGTCCGATCATTCATCACGAAAAGAAAAATAGGTACCTATTCCAAATGAGTCCAACTTTCTGTTCGACCTGATTATATAAAACTAAGTGTCTAACCTCCTTTTCTATAGACGAAATCGTGAACATCAGATATTGAATGTAATACAATACGCCACTATGTAATACAAACTACGGGTATATAGGCATCAGATGCGTTTTAGTACTGTGCCTACGGAGTGCAATATGGTTATTACTCCAGTCTAGACGAGTTTTTGCTGCGAGCAGGTGCCTGGATAAATGGATTCCTATACGAACTTGAAATATGTCGCTTAGAAATCTCAATACTTGATATGGAAGTCACAATATAAGAGAACTAGATACATAATTCAATCCTATTGAGGAACATGTGCGGTATTTAAATTAACATGTTTTATTTACACAAGTATCAAGTCGCATGTTTTGTATAAGGAAATTTATTTTATTTCAATAAGAATAAAATTATTAAGTAATAAAATTGTATTTGATATTACAATGTACCAAGATTTTTAAATGAAAAATGAAAAATCGTGCAGTTAATAGGTTAATTTAATGTAAATTTAAAATTTTCGAAACTCTGACTTAAAACACTAAAGCTTGACGTCATTTAAATGGCTTACTTACAATGAAACAAACAAAAATCAGTTTATTTGACACTACTTAAATACAATTGCTATCATGTTTCGTCAAATTAACTTTTAATTGGAAGTACAGGCCTTTCACCGATAAAAGTGAACGTATTGACGTAAACGATACATTTTACAACAAAAATAGATAAGTGCATTACTTTTTTCTTAACATCCATTATCCTTCTATACTACTAATATCATAAATGCGAAAGTTTGGATGTATGGATGGACGGAAAGATGAATGGATGGATGGAAGTTTATTAGTCACTTATGCCGCAACAGCTGAATCGATATAGTCTGGAATAGCACATAGGTTGCTTTTTATCCCGGAAAATAAGAGAATTACCGCGGGAATTGAAAAACCTACGAAATCGCGGGCATCAACCAGTCAAAAATATTTTCTATCCTAAAGGTAAACTAAGAACAGTGGCTAGAGACTGACTGGTTAGGTATATGATTATACAATATATCTCATATATCTTTTACGTACGTTGAAGAAAGGGCGGAGAAATTCTCGTCATAGAATAAAAATGACAAGTGTAGAAATAGGATAGCGCCGTGTACATCGATTCCGTCGCAGAGATTAATTTACAGACAGACGTCTAATCAGAAAGCTATATAATATATCTCGTCTAGACGTATTGAATGTGTAGCGGATTTTCTAATATCATTATTGTGGGATTACTATCGGTGCTCCTTTTTCGTTTGTCACAATAAATTGAGAAATAATAAAGATTTTTAATAATATTTTCAATGTTCTTACTCTCATATAAAGTTATGTTAATAAACTAATGAATTATTATGAATATACTTTTATTGTACCTACTTACAAAATAAAATAATTAACATTACAAAAAACAATAATGAATAATTCAAAATATCAAATAATATTTTGGCGGCCTTTTACATACCTAGCGATCTCTTCCAGGCAATCAAAACAACTACCTACTAAAATATAAAAACACAAGTGTGCATCAAAATCGGTGTATTCGTTAGAGATCTATGAGGAAACAGACAGACACACCGATACACAGATACACAATTCAAACTGATAACACCCCTCTTTTCCCGTCGGGAGTTAAAAAGGGGGGAAACTGGAGCACTTCCCTTTTCCATATTTCTGAAATCATTATCTGAAGTTAACGAGATCGAAACGATCCCGGTTCTAACGTTGTTTCAAATTTAATTAATATACATAGAGCAACACGCTTGTGATCCACCCTTCGTAATTATTACAACAAACATTTAACTATGTAGTTACATATTATTAGGTACCTTTTTATAACCGACGCCTAGCCATCACAGTTTCTTTTAGAGGCAGACGTTTAGGAGATGCCAGCTTGAAACTGAAGATCATGTGCACTATAAATAGCCGGGAACGATACGACGAATTTATAATGATATTACGAAAATGTGGTCCACGCCCAATTAAATTAGCGTTTAATAATGACTTGGCACTAACTAATGACAATAACATATTGTTACCTACGGCACAAAAAAGAATTTAAATAGCTTTGGGCATTATCAGAGAGTATACCTACGATCATACCTTGACGGTTTACTAAAGCCTTCCGAGTCTATTGCAAGCATAAACGCAGAGTTTGACTGCAAACTGGACTGCACTTTGCAGACACTTCTAGCAGCCCAAGGGTGACGATAAAAAAAATCCTCGCTATGTTGCTGTGTGCGCGAGAAAGAGAATGCGTGGAGAAAGAGAAAGGAGTGAGCACTCACCGAAAATCTACTGCACTTGACTTTGACTGGAGAACTGCACTTTTTCTTAAAAAACCAAAATATGCGTAGGCGGGCGTTGCGCGGCGGTGAATTCGAAGATCTAGCGAAACGGTCAATACAGATCTCACGGCGAAGGTCAGATTTCAACTGAACATGATGACCGATGTCCATTTGCGTGCGTGGACGCGGGCCGCGGGGGTGCTCCAGCGGGGTTGAGGAAAGGTATGCGGGGGGAGAGGATGCGTTAAAGGAGATAGGTGTTAGGTATTTTTGCACACAACAGCGTTTTGGCGCGAACAGTTGCAGAACACTAAAGAACTGATTTGTATTACTAACTTTAAAACCTCTTTTAATGTCGTATATTTTGGTCCTCATTTAGAAACGGGATTCATGGGCATGACACACAACAATACTTGACAGTGGCGGTCACTAAAGTAGATTTTATATTTTTCTGGTCAGATCATAGCATAGAGTGCTTCGCAACAAAGTCCATGTCCGAATCCAAAGTAAAGTAAATATGCCAAGAAATCTGACTAACACTTGAATGGGCAAGGGAAAGCCCAATAATCTAACTAAAGTAACGTTATAACCAAGAGCTGACTGGAATTGGTACAATGAAATGCTAAATACTTGGCAAGTAAACAAATACCAGTAAACGAGTAATAAATAATTGTAATACGTACTAAAATAGAAATACTGGCTAAGGATAAGCCCCGAAGCGTACCATCGAATGCCTTTTCCCTCTTGAGTATCGTAAACGGTCTTCAAAAAATATTGCCTGAAAACCTAAACCTACAAAGGTATAGCTGTTGTACTAACCCAAAAACACACAGTAGAAAATAAATGTAACTGTAAAACTGTACTGTTCATGAATCTGAACAGTAAGGAATTGTCGAGATCTTTGAAAAAAAGATAAAACTATCTATATTTTATACCCGCGTATAAAAATAAGCGGAACAGATTTAGATATCACCGTTGAAATTGTAGCCATCATCGTAATTCTTTACAACATAATTTTTACTGACCTATGAAAATTACATCATAGTTGTTCGCCAGTCACACTTTCATCGATTACAAAGCCGTAATCTAAGTACCCATATTATTTCCACCAGGGATCATTGCGTAATCATCATAACGATCAAATAACTTTACACGCAAAGGTCAAATTAGTATGTTCACGATCACTGATCTTCTACATACAAGACAATAGCGTAGTTGCCTTATGTTTTTCAAATTATTTTTTTAACAAATGGGTACGTTTTGTAAATCTTCTTGTGTTACTTATACAAAAATGAGTCACTTGGAAGTCGTTTAAATCTAGTTGTGGGGGTACTTGCCAAAAGAGAGGGACAGAGACGTTAGAGTCATTTAGGTATAGGCGTGCGCGGTGCGAGGAAGTTAACCAGAACATCTCACAACGCCTTCGCCTTTTCGCATGCTTTAAATTTTAATACTTAATTTTAATGTATTAGATACTAGCTTTTGCCCGCGGCTTCACTCATGTTAAGTTCGATTTCTTAAACCCCTATTTTATCCTCTTAGGGGTTTAACTTTCAAAAATTCTTTCTTAGCGGATGCCTACGCCATAATAATTCATCTGTACGCCTTTCAGTGTGATCCGTCCAGTGGTTAGAGCTATGCGTTGATAAATCAGTCAGCCAGTCAGTTACCTTTGCCTTTTATTTATTTAGCAGAAGACTACTTCATTTTCCAAAATATTATTTTCATAGAAATATTTCCTTGATATTGTGTTTATTTTTGCGTCACTAACTCTAAACTCTAGTCTGCAATACGTTTACGTATTAGTATATTTCAACATTCTCAAAATGTGCGCAAAAGCATTATGTATAATTATGTTGCCAAGTAGTTCCATTAGCGCACTCAACCCAAAACAAGAAGCATTATCAGATCATTGAAACGTACATTCACACTTTGCACGTAAAAGGCTGATGCACTTTTATTTGAATCATTATTTTGCACAAACCTTGCGAAACAACATTGAAATAAATGTTTTTATTTATTCGTAATTCAAAGATGTGAAAAATATTCGCATATAAATTATACAGATCAATTGATCGGAAACGTATATACATTTAGAAAGTAACAGCAAGACTGTAGTAAAAGCGTTTTATTTTATTCACATTTTAAAACGCACATTGAATATAGTATGTATAGGTATAGTAGATACATATTATAGTATATTTGTATGTACAGATCGTACGAATTATCCATCTCTATCGATAGAATCACAATAATTGAATAGGTACTATTAAACTAGTTAGGTTTTCAACACAGATTATCCAAACGTCGAATTCCCTGGAACACCACTCCAGTTAACTAATTTACTCCTTGAAACAAACTTGCTTAAACATATAAACAGCCAAATTCAATGAAACGGATCATAAATCTACATAAAGAACAGCAATCGTACAATCACATCGTTCAGCAAAGGACTATTTGCGAATTGATCTTTCGAATTGGACCGAGCTGTGCATTTATTGGTTAACAGCATTTGAGGTTATTATTTAATTCAGGTCATGTTTTCGCACAATAAGAACGGCGTAGCACACATTTTATGATTCTCGAAAGTTCTATAAGGTATTACGAATATTGATGGATGTAATACACGGAATTGGTTCGTTATCATCTTCCTTCTATTTAGCTGTATATTTCATTTGAAAGCGAATCACAGCCTTAGACGTATCCTTTGAAACTTTCCCCTTTTAATTCACTTTCACTGCTTTTATTTATATTTAGTATAAACATGCGGCGCAATACTCAGGGTTGTGTTGTGATTGCAAAATCAATGAGAGCCAAAATGAATGACTTTCGACGCATTTGGACGAGTATATTCCAGCGTATCGCTGGTTTATCTAATAGTGATGCAAATAAAACAAAAATCCCTGTTCCCTGTTTTTATCAGATTCCCTTCTTTAGTAAAAAAAATCGGTATCCCCCATCTGTATTCTTTCACCATTTAACCTAAACACCTTGGCTAAAACAAATTGTTCATTTGCAAAATTATTGAAAATCTTTCTTTATGTAGGTGTCTAAAATTGCCCTTTTTATGCTATAAAATAGTCTATTATTATTCAAAAAACCTTTTTTGACCTTCAACAACAAAGTTCCCAGAAGGTATTTTATATTAACCTTTTCATCAATTACCGGGACATGAACGTACCTACATCAATCATGTATATCCTGTATATCCTAAGATATACATGATTGATGTACGTTACAAATAGACCTATGTATAAGTAACCCAACTAAGCTAGCTAGATTTGGTTGTTTCTTGAGTTGAATTTCAAAAGATTTCATTGGTATAATAGAAAGACGCTCTGATGTGCACGTAATAAGAAGTAATATTGCATGGCACAGCCATATGATGAACGTGAGTTAACGTGACGTTGAAAACGTAATTTATACAGTACTGTTACAGATATACCGAATTAACTTTATCCATGTTCACTGAGCTGATTTTGATGAAACGTATGCCGTATTAATTTACGCACTGTAAAACGATATAATAAGCCGTTTTCCAGTGTACAAATAAACCGGGTTGTTGCTGCACCAAGGCGGATGTATGTCTACATAATTATTATAAATACCTCGTCCTGGAAACAATGTTATTTCTTCCTTTACGATCGTAATGAAAAAAATAATATTTATAAATTAATTAAAACTTACAAGCGTACCCAATGCCTTGTTCATCATGTGCTAAACGGACTAAACTAAACTGAAGAAAAAATTACAATTTACTACATAATCAATTTACGTACAAAGGTACGACTAATTTAATAATAATCTATACTAATATTATAAAGCTGAAGAGTTTGTTTGTTTGAACGCGCTAATCTCAGGAACTACTGGTTCGAATTGAAAAATTCTTTTTGTATTGGACTATCCATTCATCGAGGAAGGCTTAAGGCTATATAACATCACGCAGATCATAATAACAGAAATTGACGCGGACGAAGTCGCAGGCAACAGCTAGTACCTATATATATGTCTATGTTAATAGCTAGGTTTAAGTGTATTGGCTAGTTGGCGACACGCAGAACTACACATTTCCATATTAGCCTAAATTAGAATAACTTTCTCGGAATAAATAAATAATACAAGAAAAGAAGAAAAGAAACACTACACATTTACCATGCCCAAACCTTTTTTCTACGATGAGTTTGTATTGTATACCTGCGAAAAATGGATCTTCGACAGACAAATAAATGTAACAAAAAGCTTTCAGTCTTACAAAAAAGAATGAGCATCGTTGACTACTAATAAAGATCAGAATATTACACAAAGCATCCTAAACTTGTCTATAAGTAAACTTTTTTAGAATTTGTGATAAATTGTGGTAGTTGTTACCATTCAAAGTTAAACCAGTATCTTCCAATTTTAGACAGAGACAGACTTTCGTTTGTCCTACTGATATTTGCGTTTGCTCCGAAGCTATTCTACCTAACTGCCAACTCTGAATTTTGACCGACCATTTCTAGATGAACTTTGATATTTGTCAACGAATTTTAGTCAGCCGAAATTTTATCAGGACGTGGAACATATTTTTTTAGAAGAATGACTCGCCGATTGCAGAAAAGCTGCATTGCATCAATCATTGCTACAATCTCAATTGTGGTGATTGGTTGAATTCATAGCATTTTTGATAAAACAATGCATTTAACCAATAGTGTGGGAATATCAAGACTCAAGAACCAGAGACAAGAAGAAGAAAAAAGATTGCGATTGATTGCGATCGTCATAACTCGTAATGTAGAAATCATTTTTAGAGAATTTCGTGGCTGGTTCCTCTGTGATATCATTTCATTAATAGTAAACTATTATATTTCAAAGACTGTGGTTATGGATTCTTGGAAAATGATACCAACATTTCTGGCTTATTAAAATACTCAGTTCATTCTTTGATAATAATTAATCATTTCCTTAGATATTATGGGCGCATTTAGGCCAAGATCTAGCGAAACTATTAAGCAAGTTGCACAGTGAAAGGCGTTAAGCACAAAAGTTGCTTTATAATTTTAAAACCTCTGAAATAACAGACAATGCAACTGAAATACGAGATAATGAGGCAAATAGTAAATATGCTAATGAACTATTCTGCGGCTGAAACAATCTAATCTAAGTAGATTACATCAATTTAGTAAGTGCTCCCAGTAGAATAAAGTGAGAAATAACATACTATTATAGTAATACAACAAAATAATATACTATCAAATTATTTATTAGGGGCAATTGTTTTCTGGTATACGAAATTTTATTTGATGCAATAACCAAAGCTTTGAGCATTAAACCATATTGCTCAAAGAACCAGAGGGAAGGGAAGAACAAAACAACTGAAATTGCTAGACATTCCGATCAAATTAATTAGTAGACGTAATGTAAAACTACCAATGAAGTTGGAGCAACGTACCAACTTGGAGGTGTTGTAAGGGTTCTTCATTCAATGAGAAGCCCTATAATTTCGGTAATTTAAATTCAAGCACCATTTTGTTCTTGTAAAGACAGATCGCAATTGTATGTACCTTTAACAAGTCTGTGTCAAGTTAAACCTAGAAATTGATTAACTTGTGTCTGGACATTTGTAATTACAAAAAAGAGCGAACATGTTTAAAACGTTCGTCCAGGACTATTTTAAAACTTTTTTTACATAGAGAAGACGAAAAATTACAAAATTTCACTATCTCTCATAAAGGCATATTGTGCTAAATGTATTTAACATTTTGAACTGAATAACGAACAATACCAAGGAATTCCATATTGTCAAGGTACCTGTTACCCGCGTAATGTCCTAACTGTCTATTCAACATTGCAAATCGCATCGCCGACAACGAGTCAGATAATAACATTTTTCACTGGAACTGTTTAATATTCTAACCGCTTACGGAACAAGTACTGGTATTCACAACGAAATATTATGATCAGGACACTTCGTTCTTCGTTCACACAAAACTGATTTATCACTGAGCATTTTACTCGATAAACTTAAAGAGAAAACTGTAGAAAAAAAGTTGAAGAAAGAAAAGAATTACAATATGTGAAATCACTTTGGGACACTTATCGAGAGTAATTATATTTTGACCGATAAGAATGAACATAATATGTATTACTTATTTATATAATCAGAAAAAATAATCGCGTTTATCTCTACCCTACGTGTAAAAATTCCGAGACGTAATAACGCAACGGCACTTGTCGAAGAGACTGTTATCAACTTAATCAAGAACTTCTATCATAACAAGTCTGTTTCTCAATATTCTATCCGTAATAACTATTACAAACTTCATCTTATCCTCAAGTAGGAAAACGATACCTTGGGTAGTATTCTTGCTAATAATCCTTGGGGGGGATAATGTAAAAAAATTGCCGTTATGAAAACCCATTCCGATTACAAAACCGTGACATTTCAATGACGCCATCATCATTATCATAATCATCTAGACTGTCGTGTCCCGTCCATTGAACTGGGTCCAGTTTCCTGTTATTTTTCTCTAATTTGCTCTATGGTGATTGGTGACATAATTTGATAATTATATCTCGACTGACCTACTATACGGGACGATTTTTTCTAGTAAAACTAGTAAAGATGTTAAACGTCTGACACAGATTCTAAGTTAACCCGCTTCCATCTAAAATTAGATCGTCACCTGCCACCAGGTGATATCGCAGTCAAAGTACTATTTTAATAGAATAAAAAACTCAACCTTGTCGTAACAAGAGCCGAAGTTCTTAATGTGCAGAAAATAAATGAACTAATACTCGTATTTTAAATCGTACAGATGCAGGCGTATTGATTTCTAAATCGATCAGATGAAGTAATCATCAAAGAATTTGCTTAGATGTAACTTCGTCGTATGACAAACAATAATATGACCTTCGCGTATATTCCGAGAAAAACAACTCATTCAATAATCGCAACGTTAGCAGTAAATTACTTCTCGATTCTTTAATAAATAATACCGAGAATATCACGAATCCCAATGATTTTGTACCTCAGTTTTGAAATGGTCCAAAAATTTAACCAATTTATAATAAAGGGCTGATAGATATCTGTAGGGGTCTGCCATGTTCTTCGTAAGCCTTCGCATTAAAAAGCATTTAAAGAAAGTAACTATGGCAGGTAGCACTTGATTCCTCTCGAGCATACTCAAAGATTTTCATATATATGTTTGAGCTCATGTCCCTTTGAAACTGATACATGCGAGGTGTGAAATTAAGAATTACGTAGTTCCTAATTCCATCGCATAATATTACGGAAATCTGACAAACTACGGAGGCAGATACTAGTTTCTAGAGCGTGTCCACAAAATTTCAATGACTTTGATCGGTTAATATATTCGAACTATGTAATATTATCTTAATAAGAATATTATAAATGCGAAAGTGTGTTTATTTGTTTGTTGGTTTTTCGTTCGATCACTCAGTAACAGAGCAACGGATCGACGTGATTTTATGCATGGGTATGGTCGAGGACTTCGAACTTAGACTACATTTTATCAACCAAGGCATTTTCCATTTAAATCAGTACATCAACAAGTTGATTGTAACAAGCAGTGGGATAAACATCCAGCAACTAAGTAAACCCTTTGTTGTTTCGTCCATGCCGTATTTCCTGCCTGTTGAAAATAAGACTATGATTCACTGGCAGTTGATAGAGTCTTAGTAAAAAGTTGATGGGACGGGAAAACAACTTTGCATGTAGTATGTTCACTGTTATGTTTATAATGGGTAGCCGATAACGTGAAGTATGAAGAGAGTTTCATAAGAAATTTTCACAATCTTTAGTATACTTATAATGTCTACACACTAAGTACTTTTTGCGGAATTTTAAAACGTTTCTGTAAAAAACTGATAGCGCAAAGTGCTAAATATAATAAACACAATAGTAATCAGATAAGTGCATACGAGTGTGTACTCTTATCTTCAGGGGTGGTCTAAAGAAGATAAACAATAATTGTATCTGAATAATGCATAAACGTGACCTATTATAGGCTATATAGGTTTAAAATAAGTAGGTAACGACACCGGGAGAATAGTCTATACTCGAAAGTTTACCTTTGCGTGCAGGAAACTAAAAATAAATCTGAACTAACAACTGAATGAGAATTGATTGAACAGATCGTGGATTTCTGCTAAATGAAGATATATCACTAAGGTTTTATGTAAATTCTTGCAAATGTTATAGAATTTTCAATTTTCCTCCTATAACGATTGTGGATTCAAAAGATACTAATAGCTTCCGAGAAATGTCACAAGTAACATACTAATCTAAAGACTTAATTATTATTAATATTTACAACTGAGTATTCTGCAAATATTTTATCTTAAACCTCTACTAACAAAATGTCTATGGACACTGGCACCACAAACATAGATAATGAACCTCTTAGTGATAGCACAGGGTTGCCATGTTTTCAATATTAGTTTACAAACTAATTACTTTACGTAGAAATCCTTGATTATATCCAATGTTCTTTCTCAGATACAGGTTACCTTCTTAGCAAATTTTGTCAAAATTGGTTTTGATTGATTTATGTGTAGATCGGTAACAAACATACAGATAGAATTACTTTCGCATTTATAATACATTTAAAACTTATTACACGGTATTTTATTTGGTACTAATATGTCGAAGTATCTATGCAATAATGTCCTACGTTCTTAACTTCTAAGTACATAGATCATTTATTAATTGCAAAATAATTATAGTGGGTAATAGGTACCTAATGTAGCTGAACGTTTGGAACGAACGTACCCTAAGTGAAAGTCATGTTTTACATTAACTTGCTATTCTCTGCAGCCACATTGTGCCCGAAAAGCTTTCCTAACGAACCCTATTTATCATTGTAGTCAGGTTCCGTTTCTGTATCAGTTCGTACCCCAAACTCTCACAAAAATTTTGAAAGTCTGATAGACAGCGGTTTTGCATCACAATCTGCTTTTGTTCTGCGCTTTCGTTATCTCGTATTGTTTTTTAAACATTATTAGGACTTTTTCTGGTGGGAGGCCGTGCCTTGTTACCACCCTAAGGAGTCAACGAATAAGAAAAGCTAAGTACACACAAATATTTTGAACTATTTTACTAGTTATCTATTCAGGTACGTCTTGAGTCTCGATACAAATTAATTACACAGTAAGTCTCGAAGATCGAATAGATGGGCTTACAAACATTGCAATCAACCGCATTGCCGCAATGCAGACAGTTGGATTATAAGGATTTTTTTTATTAAAGTACCTACCCTTAAAAGAAATATCCGATTTTTTTAATTTATTCGTATATTTGATCAGATCACTTTTGCTTCATTGTCAAAATTAAGGTGACTAAATTGCAGAAAATAGTAATAGTCTCAACTTTCAAGTACCGTTAATTGTAAAACGTTTTCAAGGTATAAGCAGCTCTCAGTTTTTGACAACCCTTTGTGGTCATGTATTAGACGATTGGATATCCCCAACCGCGCGATCGGTCCTGCCACCGCATTCTTGACCCCAGAAATGCCCAGCGATACTGTCACATATGGGTACAAGTTGCACATAACGTTACTTCTCAGCATCATGTACCTACAATAACGCGAATCGAATTGGAATTCACGTATAAAAACGACGTTCCCATTATTAAAGGTCTACTTTTATTGCCGTCTCGTTGCGGCACACCATATAATATTTCTGTTTTATTGTACGGTTGCGAAGCACGAACCGCTTGTTAAGGTAAAAGCCACTCTTTTAAAAGATTAAAAATAAACAAGTATGCAAATATCAGTAGGTATATTCATGCAGTACAATGTGGGCACTGAGTCGTTCTTAGAATTAGTGCATGGAAAATAAAAAAAAATGTGCATTTACAACGACAGCAAACGCAACACGTTATAAGGCAAAAACGGTAACAATGGATAATATATGTATAGCTACTTCCGGTCCGCGGTCACTGAGCGGCGAGGTCTGAGAGATTTTCTCTTCACACAAATAGGTACTAGTGTAAACAAATACAATGCACGACTGGCTATCAGCCAAAAGGAAGAACGCAACTGGCCACACTTAGTGGTTGATAAAATCATGAAGCAAATAGCCTGACTGTGCTAATGTTTTCCGTACTTCATCAGATGAGAATGTACAATGATCTTAAACTCCATAATTATGATGTATTTATGATACGAATACGTACCACGATAAATGTTTTAGCTGGAACTGGATCGAAATATATCGCAATATACATGATAATTACATCGTTAAATCATGCAATAAGTCTAAAGTCTTTTGATCTTAATTTCAAAGTTTCTATATGCAATTTATTACAAAAACTTTTTGTTGATGCACACGTAGCTTTAGATAGGCAGCAATTAAATATTTCAGATTATATAAAAACCACCTTAATGATCCAAAACCACCTTAATGATCCAATATGGGCTTTGACGGTCATACGACCGTCAAAGCCCATATTGGATTTAGAGTTAATTGCAACGTATTAAAAATATGAAGATACGGACATTTTAATTAATGTTATTAAAGTAGGTACCTATTCTAATATAATAATATAAAAAAATATTTTAAAAAAACCGACTTCAAACGCCACTTAAAAGTATAAAATAATTTTAGTTTGTACACGTATGTTGAAGTCGGGCCAGCGCCGCGCATCGGTTTCATCGTTTCTATTTAGGCCCGTCCGTCTCACGGGCTAATTCAACAAGTATACCGGCCTAATAGTATTGACGATTTAATAATTTTAGTTTGTACACGTATATTGAAGTCGGACGGGCTTAAAATATAGAAACGATGATACCATTGCGCAACGCTGGCCCGACTTCAACATACGTGTACAAACTAAAATTATTTTATACTTTTAAGTGGCGTTTGAAGTCGGTTTTTTTAAAATATTTTTTTATATTATTATTTTAAGCTTTTTAGTGTAGCTTCATGGGACCAATTCACTAGACCATTTGTTTTGCTCCTTAAAAAAAGTAAGTATTGAAATATATTATTCCAAATAGAAATTTAGCATATGTATGTATGCTATGAAGTTTGCATGGTTAAAATCCTACACACACTCTGATCACGAGCGATTTGCTCTTATTCAATGAGGAGTTCCATCCTATATCTCCGAAGATATTCATCAGATCTTCACTAAACTTAAATAGAACCAACCTGACGATATGCCCTTTTAAATAAAATAAAATTATTGAAATCGGTTCAGATTTGACAGAGTTATAGAGTAACATCGTCAAAAATTCGGTTAAAAAAAATTATATTGAAATGCCGAATAGAAAAGCATTATGTATGTATGCTATGAAGAATGCATGGTTAAAATCCTACACATACTCTGATCACGAGCGATTTGCTCTTATTTATTGAGGAGTTCCGTCCTCCATCTCCGAACATATTCATCAGATCTTCACCAAACTTAAATGGGACCAACCTGACGATATGCCCTTTCAAATAAAAAAAAAATTATTAAAATCGGTTCAGATTTGACGGAGTTATGGAGTAACATCGCCAAAAAAAAAAAAAAAAAAAAAAAATAAAAAAAAAAAAAAACATACGCGTCGAATTGAGAACCTCCTCTTTTTTTTGAAGTCGGTTAAAAACAGGGGAATAACATGGAGACCGACAAAGTACAAGTATAAATTACCAAAAGTTATTATAACATTGTATTAATTCACTTTCCTTAAACATGGGGGATTTTTCTTCAAAATTTATAAAGGCTTGTTAGTTAATAAATGTCAAGTCTGCAAATAAATTGGTCAGGCAAAGCTAACATGTCGAGCAAAAAAAAGAAAAACGGTAATGCTAGCCATTACAGTCTATAAAATGAAGAGAATACAATTGTTCCGTGCATGAAAGTTCCGACGAGGGCTAAGCAGACGCAATAAGAGTAAAAATATTTGCGGAGGGAGCTAATGAGACAGTTGGTATGGGAGCGGTGGTGCGTGGTACGTAACTACGTACACATGCGGAGGTCTCGGCCATCGCCCCCACAAATTCAAATAACGCCATTGAATTTCAGCTGTAGTGTAATCCGATGCTAAAATTACGTGCTTTCGTTGAATATCAACGTATTTCGATAAGTACTCTACTCTCCACATTCCATTCAAGGTTTAATAATAGTGGAACGCAATATGAGAATATCTAGAATGTCGTCTAATTGGTATGCAGAATTAAAATAATCATTAGGGACATATATTGCTGCACTACAATTAAAAACGAATATTATTCTCGGTTAAGATTTAAATGTGAAAAAAAACATATGCGACGCGGGCACGTATTTACTACTGTCTGACGTTGTAATATACCAAAATAACTTTAAAGGTGCGACCGGCGCAGCGCATCGACTATTCCAGTATGGGCTAATTAATTTAAAAGATAGAAAACGATTAGCGGCAGGTGTATTAATATTCATTAATTACCTACTCAGAAACATAGAAAGGTTATAGTAGAAACAGTTACGAATGCCAAGCGACAGGTGAATTTAATAAACTTCAGTTCTAACATATAAATAGGAGTTAAGTGGTAGTATCTAGTTGTATGTTATGATCACTTTTAACTCAAAGTCAATAGTGAAAGTGAATTAAACACCTTTGCAGAGACTAATTAAGAAGTAGACGATATCAGCTGGATTGTTAGGACATGGATTTTATAATAATCTCTGACAGATCTATAATGAAAGACAAAATTGATAAAAATCTTGAATGGTCTAAGATCACGACCAACCTTGCACAAATGCAATGTTGTCTGCTTAGAAATAGGTAGAGCTTCATACTAACTTTTATTTTGTCTGAGTTTTTTATTTTGTTTGAGTTCGTTTGACGACCTCCCTGGCGCAGTGGTGAGCGCTGTGGTCTTATAACTGGGAGGTCTCGGGTTCGATTCCCGGCGGGGGCAATTTAGTAATTTATTATTTCTAAATTGTCTCTGGTCTGGTCTGGTGGGAGGCTTTGGCCGTGGCTAGTTACCACCCTACCGTCAAAAACGTGCCGCCAAGCGATTTAGCGTTCCGGCACGATGGCGTGTAGAAACCCGGGGTATGGGTTGAATTTACACTGCTATACCCCTTCCAAGTTAGCCCGCTACCATCTTAGACTGCATCGTCACTTACCATCAGGTGAGATCGCAGTCAAGGGCTATCTTGTCATAGAATTAAAAAAAAAAAAAGTTCTTATTAAAATATATACTCGCCGTTCCAGTTTCGAATTCTTGTGGGATTTATTGTATTATATTCTACATATATAGTTTTGTTTGTAACACTTTTGTTTTATTTTTTTAATTGTTTTTGTCTTCTTTGTGAATGCTTTTATTATATGTCCAAGTTATTTTTAAGTAATCACTACACTTAGCTAGTATGTAGTTAGACTTAAGTATTTTTGTCAATGTGTAAGTGATTGTTAGTAAACCTAATAAAATAAAATAATTTTTTTAATGTTTAAATAACGTGAGAAGTAAAAATGTATTTTTATTAATACTAAAACATAAAAATCCAAAACTAATACTTTTTTATAAAAATTACAAGAAGAAACAGTAAAATATTTGATTATGACATTACTAGTTACCACTTTGGAACTAAACTTCGGAACGCTAAATAAACTTAGACGTGCTTTCACTTTTGTAAAGATAACAAGCGCTATAAAGGAAGTATTCTAATAAATTTTCACATCAATAGGAATTAAATTAAGAAAACTAAGGAAAAAAATAAACAGAATAGGTATTAAAGATTTTGATAGCCTTTCAAGTAGAAATAGTCAAAGATGTCTGTGAAAGCTATGTTAATGCTAAAATTAAATTAACATTCTGTTTTACTTTTACGAGGCAGGAACCCGTTTATATTATCGGAATATTTGTATAATTTCAAATGGTTCTAGAGAAGCCATGTGAATCATGCGGTAAAGCATATTTTCACCTCTCTAGCTCAAAAAGGGCGCCTTTGCTGCCCAAAACCAGTGAGCAAAAGTCGTTTTTGCTCACTCAGTGAGAAAAAGTGTTTTGAATATAGAACGCATTGGATTGGCGTTTCTTCAACTCATCGTCTCAAGAAACGTTCAGAAGTTTTGTATATAATATTGCATACCCCATACATTTTATTTCGACAAAATTTTTTAACTCTCTATTTTATTATTTAAACTACTTATTTACTTTTCGTAAATGTGTTTTAGACTTTATAATTCTGTAACACAACATGAAACATAAAAGAAAATTAAAATTAATTAATTAATAAGTATATTTTATTTTATGAATGACACAATTCCGAACGCAGACAAAAGAGTAATATAAAATGGCGGCAAAAAAAAAAATAATTAACTCTATTCTATATCTTAATTAGGTACTAATTTCTTAGTAGTTATTTGTTGTAAGAATTTTAAAATAACAAAATGAGTGAATCTAGTGATAATTTAACACCTTCAGAATTAAAAGAATTAGTGTCTAACGCTGAATACACCAACTTATATACGCTGAATTAAACTTTCTTCCGGAAAAGTCTCGTGAAAAATACTTGAAAGCCTATGAATTATTTAATGATTGGAGACTTTCTAAGGGTGCGAAGTCCTATTCAGTTCAGAGACTGTTATTTTATCATATTTCATGGAATTGTCTAAAAAAAGGTAACCATCTACATTATGGAGTATTTACTCCATGTTAAAAGCTACAATCAAATCGAAATGCGACGCTCACATTGAAACTTATCCTAAACTTATTGCATTTTTGAAAAGACAGTCGGAGGGGCACAAATCCAAAAAATCTAAAGTTTTCACCGCTCATGATATTGAAAAGTTTTTAAATAAATAAACCTAATTTTTAAACTTTTATAATATCCTTTATGTTTTAATAAATATTTTTCTTACATCTTGTATTTTTTCGCTATTGAGGTGAAAAGTTGTATGTATCACACGATAGCAAAGTTTTTGCTTCTTGTGTCTTTGAATCCCTCACTACTCTCAGGATTCTAACTTAGAATCCTTCGTTCGCTCGGGATTCAAACTAGGCACTCGCAACAAAAATGAACTTTGCTATCTTGTTGAACAAATAACTATTAAGTGCTCTAACCATCGACTACATATTTACGGCCATGACCGTGAATTTATCTCATTCGCCGAGCTTTTCATAGATAACTAAACAATCTTTTAAAAGGTATCAAAATATCGTAACTATGATTAAAATGTTCACATAATTGACTGGCGCCTGTGATGTAATTGTTGAACTTGGTGTCATGTACTCGGAATGTCGGTTCGCCTTCCCAGATACCTACTATATTGATTAATACAAATATTAAAACGTCTCCGCGATGACCCATTCATGTCAGACATGTGTGTTCATTGCCGCAGCTTCTGACGACAGTTTTATTCTCACGACTTAATCTCGTTCAATTATTTGGTAACAAAGTTCAATGGCGACGAACGGAAGTGACTATTCTCTTTTATTACGTATTGTTTGCTTTTGTAAAGTTAGCTTTTTATTTCTGGGGAGAGTTTCGTTTGACCTTCATACCATCCGGGCGAGTAATTGGAGAGCAGAAAATGACGAATTACTTAGCTCAAAAAAGTTAGAATTTTTAAGATTTAGGACGCCACTTTGATTTAGTAATCTGGTAACAACTTTCCTTTAATTTAGAATGTTCTGATTCCTAAGTCCTCCCTAGCACTTTTTCATCTCTTGAAATAAGCGAGCATTTTTAATACGAAATTCGGCCTTCATCATGTCTTTTAAGCAGAAATATAACTCGTCGTATTTTAGGTAAGCACTTTCCGTCTAAACTCTAAACCTCATATCACTTGTACTTAATGCCGAGGAGACTGCGATTTAGTCATCGATATAAAAATAAAGCGGGTTCAGTAACATAATCAAAGCCTTTTTAAATATTTTGTGCTGAATTCCGTCTCATTTATTCCGGTTTAGAATACGGTGACGAGGTTGTCTGAACGTTCACCTTACCAAAAACATGCTTGCTTTGCATATCATCTAAATACTCGTATTATCGGGAATAAAGATAATATGTTTTTTTACTCACGCTCAAATATACGAGGCAAAAAGGGCAGAACTAACCCAACCCCCTGAACAAACATTAAACGCCTCTTAACAATGCTAATATTTGGCAAAGGCATCCTCCCTCATTGCACACCGACATGAATTTCAAACACAAACCAATTTCGCCATAGCAAACTGATTCGGTAAACCCAACCTAATTCCCTCTTTTTAAATTCAAACTTCAATTTTCCCGAGTGTAAAATCGTTTACAGATTATTATTGCAATCCACAGAAGTCACGATATTCATCAGAATTTGAACTCGTGACTTCTGTAAAGTATAACATAAGACAATAAACTATATAATTTGTAAGCGGTTACAGACAGAGATAAGTATAGTATAAGATTACTTAAGCACTTTAAGTAATGCTCGTCTTGGTCGTGCTTGCTAAACCATTTTTATCTCAACCCCTCAACGACGCACTACAGGGCACAAACCTCTGTGCTGTGTGAACATTAATTAGCATTAATTATGCGGTGGAACTCTCAGGTATGTAGGTTTCCCAACGATGTTTTCCTTCTCTGTTAAAGCAAATGATATATTTAATTGCTTTAAACGCAGATAGTTTCGCAACCTCAACAAACAAATCTTATCTATCTATTTGGGTATCCGTAGAAACAAAAGATAACCTGATTTTGTGAACAAATTAACGATATAATATCAAATAATAAATAACCTTTCTTCCACCCAGCAACAAAGATTTTGTGACCTGACGACGACAATTTCTATAATATTTGGAGAATTTCAAAATGAGTTAAAGTAATTTCAAACACAACGCGAACGCAATTTCATCAAATGCGGAAAAATTTTCGAGGAATAGACTGAGATAATTTTTTAACAGATTTCCAACGTCGATGTTTAACCGAGGAATAAATTGGCCGTTCTGACAGTTTTTGCATTAAAAATCTGCTAAAATACTTTACGCTCGGATAAGACTTAAGTATTTTACGTTGGTAAAAGCTGCCTTTTTACTACTGTTTTGTAAAAAAAAAATTAAATATAAGTACACACTTTGAGATTTATGTTTAACCTGAGAACTCGCAGTGAAGTAATTTGTTGCATACACCCAGACAAAAAAGAAGCCCTTGAATATGCTTTGCACAGCTAAACATTATTTGCAGAACAAATAAGTAACAAAAACAAGACGAAGTAGAAAGTAGAAACAGGTATCTTGACATAAACCATATGCAAGAACACTCATGTCACGAATTGGTATTCACAGACCCAAGAGTGTTTTGCGTTAAAAAGGACTCGAAGTCTAAAAATAAACCAGTTCAATAATAACAAAATGAGATACGGGTAGGAGCTGCTACTTAACGTCTCTACAACCGCGCCTGTGCAAAGAAAATGATGGGAATTTACGAGATCTTTCTACATTTCACGCCACAAATCGCTGCTTCTATTCAAAAGTACCACAATAAAAAAATTTTAGAAAATTGCTACAATTTTTAACAAATATTTCTACATAAAAAAACTACTCAAAACATTTAATGCTGCTTAAAAATACGCTTCTAACGATGTATAATATGCATAAATCTAAATATGTACAAGAAAAAGGTGGCTGACTGTTTGACTGATATATCAACGCACAGCTCAAACCACTGAACGGATCGGGCTGAAAGGCATACATATAGCTATTATGACCTGCTAAGAAAGGATTTTTGAAATTTCAACCCCTAATCCGAAGCCGCGGCCAAAAGCTAGTTTGATATAAAATAAGAAAGCAGTAGACAAAAATAGTTTATTTTTATTTTATTAGCTCTTCAGTAAAAAAGTGTAGATAATTTTGATTTATGGTAGTCTTGAATTGAAGCAGCGAAATGTGAACATGCAAAAAAGGGGACGATAATGGTCCCAAAACAAACGATCGTTCGGCGCGGATGGTATGCGGCAAATTGCATCTTTAGCTTTTTAAGTGGATATAATGAAGCCTTTGGGAGAATCGCAAAGGTCCACTTCACGCCACTTGGACACCCATTCGGAATACGCTGTGGCATTTTGCTAAATTGCTCACTTAAAATGTCAAACGAAACATTTAAAATACGACTTGCATTCCTATAAACTGGTACCATTCTAATGTTACGAACGGTAGTTTTTATTTAATTAATTGACCTATTTATATCAAACTCCATTTTAAGTTCCTTCCTAACCTCATTTTTTGAGATGTTTTTATAAGCTTCTTCATATTGAAAAGCATGCATATTAATTTACAAGTCTCAAAATTTCATCTGTTTCATCTCATCATTAATTTTTAGGGTTCAATACTCGAAGGGGCCCCATTACTAAACCTCTGCAGTCTGTCCATACGTCAGTCCGTCTGTCTGTCAGCGGACTTCTCATGATCCGTAATAGACAGTTAAAATTTTCAGAGAATGTGTATTTCTGTTGCCGCTTTAACTAATAATAAAAATAAATTAAAAATTAAAGGGGGCTCCCATATTAGAAACGTGTTTTTTCGGCGTTTTTTGGTACAAAACCCGGGTACGACTCGCATTTGAGTGGTTATTTCAAATTTTCCGTTCAAAAAAGTACTTTTTTTTAGCTTTTTTCTGCGATGTACGACCCAATTAGCAACATTGTTAATGGAAAAAATCTTGTACGATACGGTTCATTGAAAAGCAATGCAATCTAACCTGTTTGACGAGTCGCTGGCCGTGCGCTACGTTCGCAAACCCCCTTTCCCCGACAAGGTCAAAGCACCTCCCCTAGATCTACACAACTGGCGCCTATTGAATACCACACTTTTTTACCCGACTTCGACGAAGCCAAAAGGAAGGATCATAATTATAAGTCCTTCATGATGTACGTATGTACGTGTGCGTGTTTATGTGTGCGTATGTGTGCGTGTGTGTGGGTGTGTGTGTGGGTGTGTGTGTATATATGTATTTCTTTATGTATATCGGTATTTATGCATGTATTTGTATTTTGGAACATATTCCACCGTAAAATTAAACTACAGGGTCGATTTTGATGAATGAGGTGTCCAGGAACGAATCCAGGAATATCGTGCGGGTGACATAGGCTACATTTTATTTGAAAAGAATCAATATGACGGATAGTCCGATATTTTGTAGTTGGGTTAGTTTAAAACTTTTTTCTTGTTACTTTTTTCTTTTTTGAGCGCCAGCCAAATCGTTGAGAGACAACGTGATTAAATTTTCGCGGATCTAGACACACGCAACCTTTACACGCATCACATACCCTTTATTCGAGGCAGATGAACTAAAATCCGCGCAAATAGAGCATAAAATCAAATTGCATGACAAAGCACACGAGCTAAAAAAAGGTTAACTGGCAAGTAGGTACACACTTTGTATGTACATTGTACATATAAATACATGGAATTTTATTAGCTCAAAACTTTATCTGCATTGGACTTCCTACCACACACCGATAATATAACCTGATAATAGTTTTCAGTGACTCACCGACGTTATGTATATGGATATATTTGGCAGTTTAGTATATACGGTGTCATTCAAGTTCTGCAATGTTAAGAAAATAACTACCATTATCTTCTATAGAAGAATTTGCGTCTTATAAGGTCAGTCTAGACCGTTCCGTTGGCAACAATTTCGGTCATGGAAATAAAGGAATTGCTTTCCATTTTGTGAGAAACTGAGAGTTATGATTCGCAAAAAGGAACATTAACTCGATATACGGGCAAATGAACCTTGGACGTAAGCCCAGACGCACTCCATAAGAAGACTTGGCAAAGTTTCTTAAATATTATTGGCAAAAGTCCTAAACATACAAATGCAAACTTTATGATAAACACCGCTACATACAAAATTACCCTACAAATTGTTTATTAATAACTTTCGACCGCGTGGTTGTAGCTAATTCGTTATAATCTTGATAAGCCGGAATTTCTATTAATGTACCTACATAATACACTCGTATTGCTATAGGCATCGTCTGTCTGTCTAGCGAAATTCTCTGGTCGGATTTGAAAGCTTTCATGTTTCCAATAACGCGTAGGTGTTAAAACATTTAATTTTATTATTTCACGAAATTTACTATTGGATTTGATATAAAATAGCTGGAACGTAATAAAAGAACATTCAAAACGGAAGTTAAATCAGTTTTAGTACATGGAATTGTTAGTTACATAATCGTTTAATGTAGAGAATAAGAGATTTTATCGGCGGTTATTGAGGGGAAAGAATATAATACCTAACAAAGAATACTGAAATGCTTTAATGTGGAATCGTGAATTAGGCTTTGAAAGGTTCAAGAACTTGAATAAATTTAATTGGAATCATTTAAAAACGTTAAAATTTAATAATAAACTCTCACAGTGCATAAAAAATTTGTAGAACGGCTTATTTTTGCTCTCTGCGTTCTCTGTATTGAAAAATTTATGCTAAATTCGCAATTTTAAAACAAAACAAAACAAAAGTAAAAAAGTAAATTAAAAAGCAAAAACTTGCAAGCTTATTGGAAGCTGAAAGGCATTTATAAAACTGAAATTGGTAGGTTTAACATTAATTTAAATATAAAACCTTTTCAGCGGCACTCGATTCAATGGCAAAACACTTTTCCCTGTTTTCTCTCCAATTAATTATGAAATGAATAACAAGAGAAATTTTTAGGAAGTTTGTGGAATCTGATTTTTAATTTTCGTCGCATTGTCACTTTTACTTTATTCATAGATTGAAATTAGTCCTTGACTACAATCTCATTTGATGGTAAGTGACGATACAGAGTTAGGTCTCGAGCTAAGTTGGACAGCTAATTTGACGGTAGGGTAGGGTGGTAACTAGCCCGACCAGAGACAATAAGATAATAATAAAATCCTAAATTGCGCCCGCCGGGAATCGAACCCGAGACCCCATTTATAGGAGCTGGCTCACGGCTGCGCTAGGGAGGGCGTTTTACTTTGTAAATAGGAGAACACGCTTTCACAATAGGAAATGGAATACTTTACTTACTAACATAAAAATATTATACTGAGAAAGCGAAATATGTAGCTAGAAGTTTTGTACCTGAAAAATAGGCTAGGCTGAATAAATAGACGCTAATACTATTTTCACGTCTACAAATTAGCATGAATATCAATTAGGACACAACCTAAATAAATAAGCAAAGGTAGCGTTTGCACGACAATGATAACACGCGTCAGCCTTGTGTGTAACTAAGTTGACTGTTGATATTGGGATCCTTAGGTGGATATTAGGATGTTACAATAGGAAGTTGACTCTAATGTTGAGATCTATAAGGCGTGCTCTGACTCAAGATAGAGGTTAAAACGAGACACAAATATGCTCTGACATAAATCCGTCTTGTTTTAACTGTCTTGAGTCTGAGCTGAGCGAGTGCTGTCTATAGATTTCAGCCTTAGACATAAATATCTAAAAGGGAAGAAATCTCTAAATCAAAATTGGCTATTCCAAGCTATACCCATTTTGTCGATCTGTGTTCCTCTTAAAATTAATAAAATAATATTATAATGCACACTCTTAGGTAGATAGATAGACTATTTATTTAAACTTATTTCTTTTATTTAAACATTTATACAACTTAAATTTTATTTATTATTCAATTTTTTCTCAGCTGCAAAATGGTCTGGAACAGATCACTATTAATTTTTTTAGCGATAAGGCCGTCTTTACTTAACAAGTTTTTTCGTGTGTTATTCTTGTATGTTTATGTGATGCAATATAGTAATACCCAATAGTTTAGCCTTTCTGTCTTCAGCGGCAAGTGAATGAACTAAGGTCGAACGATCCCCGTAACTGAAAACTTTTGGCATCGCTTGAAACTACTTTCTATCAATAGCCTAGAACTTTTCTGTTGCCAATCGCAATGCGGATACCGTAACTCTTTTGCTTGTTTCAACAACAAGGCCGCCAGCACCAAGTATGCTTATTCTGCATTACTGTCGTATTGGGAGCTGCGCGCACGTAGTTGCATTTGCGGCAATCGGCAACTCGCAACTAACTGTTTTCACAATTTTCGTATACTTTTCTGAAACTGCGCAGACGTAGCACCTTTAGTTGCGAGTTTCGGTGATCGCAACTGTTATCGAAACTTTAAAGTTGACAGTTTCTGCAATGGGGTATTTTAATGTTTTGAAAATGTTGATATTAATTAATTAATAATCGAAAATGTAACATGTAAGAATAACATCCAGGTAATAAAAACAGAAAATAAATCGATCGAAAAACTAACAAGTTATAAGCTATTTTACTGCGACTGTCTCTGTCTGTTTCTAAAACGGATTTTTTATGGAGTTTGTGCACTTGTGCAGCTACTGACTTGTGACGTCACAAGCCGGTAGCGCTCTTTCTTAGAAGATACATTAAAACTCTATACTTCGAGACTAGTTAAAAAAGGAAAAATATCATTGAGTCGACATATTTATTTAATACTTTTTTTTAAATATATTAAAAAAATATCAGTCAAATGTCCTATTGAAGTTGCTCCGTGTGCGCAAGCTCTTTAGGTTTTATATTTAACGTGACTACAAAATGTAAATATTGAAATGAAACGAATGACTTCTAAAAACCACTTCTGTGACCTTGGAACTTTCAGGTTTTACAATATAGAAATCCCATGATGTCAAGCTTAAATAAAGTGGCACTCAGAAGTTGCATGATTCCGAACGAAATCCCGCTAAGCGCATTATGTATTGCAACCTAATAACATAGATACGGCTGAGGAGACTAGTCAAGCAGACTTATAAAAACAGTACATTTTAAAACAAGAAAGCTTATCGACGTAGAGCGTCTTTCATGCACTTACAATTTATTTCGAAATCACATTGACGTCCTAGATCAGAACCAATATACTTTTTCCTATTATTAAAGTAGGTATACAATAAGGAAAATTTTGTCTAGTGGAAGCAGCGATCACAGAAGAAAAAAGTGGAAGGCTTTCAAAGACATCAAAGACGTGCCGCTAAGCGATTTAGCGTTCCGGCACGATGGCGTGTAGAAACAGATTAAGAGTTTGGGTTGAATGTACACTGCCATACCCCTTCCAAGTTACTAGACTACAAGTTGATAAATAATAAAGAAGTAACTAAGAAGTACTAGACTTCCAAGTTACTACGCTAGATACAATCTTAATTCTTAGACTGTAAGTTAAGTTACTTTAATTTTTTGGCCTAATTATTTATTGGTACTTGATAAACTTGTATTGATATCATAAAGGTTGCTTTTTACCAAAAAAATTTACATAGGGTGATTTCGCCGGTTGGCGACCACTTAGCGGGATATTCAACTTTACGTCAATATTTAAGTATGTTGCACCCATAGCACATGTATTAAAGTTATATGACGGGGTCCTAGATATTGTCAAGTTATATTTAAAAGTAAAAAAATAAGAATTACAGTTATGAAAACATTTTAAATTGAATAAATCTTAAAAACTATGTGAAATGCTAGTTGGCGACCACTTTTGCTAGTTGACGACTGCCCCCTTATCTAGTTGGCGACCTCTCGATTTGCTAGGGAAAACTAAATTTGATTAATTAAAAATAAAAAAATATGAACGTGTTAATGTTTAAAAAATAATTATTATTCATGCTTTATTATTCATACATTTAATAAATTATTATAACACATTTTTTCATGAGATCGAAGGTACACTTTAATATTCAAGCTTAAGCTTAAATGAATCTTAGCAAGTATAATACATTTTCCTACACAAGTACAAAATTAAAAATATCACTTTAAACAACAGTTACAAATGTTTAGAATCAAATCATCAGATCATCAGATCTCGGGATGTTATACTTTTTACATTTTTTTCTAATACCGTGTCCTCCTTCTCTTATATTTTTAAAGCACATTCCAGATCTCTTTGGGAATAAGCCGGTGTTATTTTCTAATATGGTTTGTGGAGGACATCTGTAATGAAAATATTATATATTAAACACCTACATTATGCAAAAAACAGATAAGATTATAAGTAGTGATTGCAAATGGTCGTAAACCCACATATTAATTTGCCCATTTTTAGTTGGCGGCCACTTGATACCCATACATTTTAAGATGTTTTATAATAATAATTTGGTGGTCGTAAACTAAACGATACACGGATAAAAATAAACAAATGAAATTGAAAGTGATTAAATTCCGAATTAGATTTGTAGTCTATAAAAAATAAAAATAAATGTTTTTCTTTCTAAATGTCTATTGGCGGCCAGGTGGTCGCCAACTGAAGTTATTGGATAATTCCAATTTCAGTTAGCGACCATTCAATTTTTTTACCAGATTTTGTATATTACATGTAATAAATGTACAAATAACGTAAAACATATATATATCCACTTAATAGAACATTAAAAAATTGACTCAAATAAATACATCACGATCTACTTACCTCGAACGCATCATTTACTCACTATTTTTTCCGTTGTTTTGGGAACATGTACGCGCCAAAAGTATGAGCGGCGGAGTGAACTAAGATTTGTTTGCTTTCGGGTAAACACAAAGCTGCCAACTATTGTAGGTAAAACTAATAGATCTATCCCCCTCTTTACTTAAGTGATTTCATTTGGAAAAGAAGGATAGAATTCTTATTTTTTTCGTTTTAATGCAGTAGGTCCTGTTAGTGGTCGCGTAACTGACCCTGGTCGCGTAACCGGCGAAGTCACCCTACTCGACATTGTAGACATTTTTCATCAGAAATTTTTATCGATAAAAATAATATCCTGACATTATTAAGTGGGCGGGCAATTTTTGTGGACAAACCTTGACCCCCTTGCTTCCTAAACAGAACTCTCTATCCCACTAAAGTACCAAATAAATTAAATCAAAAAATTGCAAAATAATACACCGCAAAACAAACAGTGCACTAGGTATTGATTTAAACAGATCCTTGTGAACTCGTCGAAAAGAGAGGAGATTCGTTTTTCCGTGCACTAAAAAGACTATTTGCACTGGAACTTTGCTTATCATTTCCAAATGAAAAAAGCTCATGTTGTCTAGGGTTGTCACACCAAAAAAAGAAAGAAAAACCAATAGGGATGATGATTTTGGGATGAAAAAGCAGAGACACAGAATAAGTCTTAGAAATAATTATGTACTTAACGTCAATTAAGTTTATATTTCCATTATCTTTTTTTTAAAACTGTATATTTCTTTTTCCTGGTAACTAATTCATGAGTTTTTGGGAATAATGAGAGATAGAAAGATAGCCCCAACTAATGAACTACGCAGAAACAGCAATTAGTGCTACTCAGACTGCAAGCACTATAAGCAGTAGGTACGTAGGTACTGCTGGCATGTAAGTTTTAATTACAATGTTGGTTTGTTTTAGAAAAATTGTTCTTCCTAGTCAGTGCAAAGTCTCTTTAAACGTGCATGCTTTCTAAGGCATTTTCCATGATTGATAAATCAAAAACTATTATATTTTAAAGGAAATAAAACTAAAAATGAAGCTAAAAACCGAAACCGCTCTAACCTTCGCCTGGAATCCCCATTTAATAAATTTCAACCCCCTCCATTTTGGACAGTTTTCAAATGAAAATATGTTTAAATTCTTTCATTGGCAATGCCAATAACGGTGAGCCAAACATCCAATTCCTAACATGTCGATAGAATAAGTAGTTACTGTAATAAATAGCTGTAACAGACGGATAAACGAAGTCGCATCGCAAAATATTATAAGGATTCCTTTTTTACCATATTGTTACTAGGTTGTTGTTATTGTGTATTTTACATAAATAAATAAAATAAATATGACTTTACTGATACGCATATTGTTATTTACCGATAGAGTATGGCGCATGTCGGAAATACGTGGCGCCATGTTATCAAAACAGGAAGTCAGATCATGTCCTGCAAAAATGCGGCGCTGACAACCCTAGTTTTGTCACAACATCCAGTCTATATATCGTTCACGAACATAAAGTAGACCACGTTTGAATTTTTGAAACAAATTCAAAGCAAACTGCTACAAAGGGAAGTGACGTATAGCTAGGTCATGCATGAACGACTTGTTCATGTGAAAGAGGTTTTTCATTTAGGTAAATCTATATTCACTGTACCACGACCTTTGTGCTGCATTTGTGTACTGATTGGTTCAGTTGCCAACACTGAACATTATACTTGGATGAACGTTTCATTCACACAAAATTAAGATGTTAAAAACTAGATCACGTACAATTTTAAAAGGCCTACAAACTTGCTTGCTGCAAATTACAGAATTGAAATGATATCTGCATAAAATTAAACGTTCCTATTTAAGTAAGGGAAAACAGTTAGGTATATGGCAGATATCTGTTTTCCCCATAATAGGGGTGCAAGGGGAGGGTACTTTATCAGATTGAGCTTAGTTTACCGAGAGTGCACTTAACGTTATAAAAAGCTTTGCCATTTTGCTCGATTAAAAGTATGGCGATACCAGTGTTTATTATTTTACAGCGCAAACTATGCCAATATAATTTCAATTTTCCTACAAGGGGCACTTAGACCACGCCTTCGGAAGCTTTCCCATGATCAAATTATTCGACAAAGGTATTATGTTGTAGATAATTTATTAAGGGATGGCTTTCAAGTTATACCTACTTACCTCCTGTACCTACGGTTATTTAACAATCCATACAAACTCAGACCTGTGCCTATGTGTGTGTTTGTACACACTTTCGCATTTATATATTAGTAAGGATAAGGATTGTTGGTTTGTTGGTTTGTCCTTCAATAACGCTGCAACAGAGCTACGGATCGACGTGAATTTCTGCATGGGTATAGTTAAGGACTTGGGGAGTGACATAGGCTACTTTTTATCCCGGAAAATCGAAGAACTCCCGCGGGATTTTAAAAACTAGATCCACGCGGACGAAGTTGCGGGCATCAGCTAGTATGGTTTAAATAATTACTTGCTTTAATTGTTACATTACATCGTTAGTGAGCCCATGAATCCATTAGGTTCGAACCATTAACAAGTCTGTACCTACGTAAATAGCAAAAACAAATGACGTGCGAGTTGTGAGTAGGGTTGCCAGATTTCTTTCCAGCCTATAAGAGACAAATGGTTAAATGGGCAAAAAAATACGGGATTTCAGTTTTTTACCCGGGACAAATAAAAAAACAAAATTATTTAGTAGTATTTTTTATTATTTTTTATATTTTTCCGAGGATCGAGTCAGTTTTAACATTGTCATTCTGCGAGTGTAAGTTAGTAGCGAGACGAGTACGTTTTACGAACGTTGCGTGTGTGAATACGTAGATCGATTTCATAATGAAAAACGACGTACGGTTCAAATACGGGACAGAGTCAGTCCCGC
Source organism: Hipparchia semele (assembly GCA_933228805.2). Lineage (NCBI taxonomy): Eukaryota > Metazoa > Arthropoda > Insecta > Lepidoptera > Nymphalidae > Hipparchia > Hipparchia semele. Next base: position 5,303,019 of record OW121721.1, on the reverse strand, counting down.
CGGGACATTTTAAACTATGCCTAAAATACGGGATGTCCCGGGAAATACGGGACGTCTGGCAACCCTAGTTGTGAGTCACGACATGGACGGATCAATGCGGATACTTTCCATGCACGAGGTATGCAAGCGCCATCCATCACCAAACGGCAAAAGGAACCAATGTATGGTAGGCAAGTAGCAAGTACATAACAAACGTTCTTTTGTAACGTCCGTGTGCCGTGCGGTTAGAATACGTGACTCGCAGAAATAATGCGATAGACTCGTTTTTGCACGAGACTTCGTCTGCATAAATGATGAGTAAAAGTAGCAGATAGGTAAGTCTGAAGTGTACAGAAAAGTTCGGATCAAAAATCGTCTCCACACTATTCGAAAATCCCGAAGGTGAATTTATGGATTACTTGCGCCAACAAGGTTGGTAAAGAACTGCATAATCTTCTTTATGCTGCTTACTTGCTTGCTTTTATGTCATTTATGTCTTTAGGTCCAAAAAAAATGAAAAAAAAAAATTAGGTCTTTCGGCTAACTAGTGCTTTCATATCATCTAACGTGAATTGTCTTTTAACGAAAAGGTCATTCTGATAGGCAAGATGTACCTACCTGCTGCCTAGTCACTATCATCAACAACTCAACGAGTCACTACTGAGCACAGGTCACCTCTTACAGAACTCATACCTCAATAGCCCAACGGTTAAAGGTGCGGACTGAAAACTGAAAGGTCGCAGATTCGAGCCCCACCCGTTGCACTATTGTCGTACCCACTCCTAGCACAAGCTTACCGCTTATTTGGAGGGGATAAGAAGATATTGAAAAAACCCTTCTCTGAGTGGGAGACCTGCACTCGGTAGTGAGCCGTTGATGGGTTGCTGACAGATTGATGATGATGATGACGTATAATCTGAGTACCTTCAAGACAAGAGTGAATAGGCATTTTCTAGGCAAGCGCGCTCCAACCTAGACCTCATCAATGCTTAACAACATTGATTGTCGTCAAGCGCAAGCCTATCTCATAATAATAAAAAAAATGATGCTCTAAGGCGCTAACCGTCGCTTCACACTTGACAACGGTCATATGAACAATAAGAGATAGTAAATATAGACTCAACATGGTCGCGAGAACATGAATAGAATACTTTTTTATTCAAATAAACTATTACAAAGTGCTTTTGCATTTCGTCAAGTGAACCTACCACTACTAACCGCATGAGCCCAGACTACATGTCTCAGGACCAAAATTCTCCGCGTGAATACACGGTTTTGAGCTTCCTTAAATTCAATTTCCCAGTTATTCACACGAGGGTTTGATATTCGGTCCCCTGCACGCAACATTGGTCCAACCGATTTTGAAATGTATCACCATGATTTTAAAACTCACTTTGCAAACAGTTTCTGTTAGTTGTCGTCGTCTACATGGATACCGAGGCGCGACGTGTATTGTTTAAAGTTCCACTATACGCACATAATTGGGACGAGCCAACATTCTTCGAGTAAACACTATAATTATTATAATAATAAGGTAGTAGGTATAATTAATGATGTCACAGTTGGCGATGTTTTATAATATGTCTTTGTTTAGAAGACATTCCTCTATACACTTAATCCTACAACAAAACAAACTTGGAACGACAACGACCGTGATTTGCATACAAACAAAAAGCATTCTGATCTCACCTAGGTGTGCATGCGGTATAAATAAGCACTGACGCACTCAAGTTCAGCGTAAAACCCGATTTGTTTGACCTTGAAAGTGAAAATAAGCCGTTTGCAATGTTTTGGAATAACTGGCCAAATTATATTGAGAAAAATGTGAAAAAATTAACATTAACGTCGTCTTTACACTGAAATCTATAGACTTGGCTCGGACTTAAGACAATCCTTACTAATATTATAAATGCGAAAGTGTGTTCATTTGTTGGTCTGTCCTTCAATAACGCTGCAACAGAGCTACGGATCGACGTGATTTTTTGCATGGGTATAGTTGAGGACCTGCAGATTGACATAGGCTTTTTATCCCGAGATTTTAAAAAAACTAAATCCACGCGAACGAAGTCGCGGGCATCAGCTAGTAATTCAAATAAATATATGAACCAAAAATTGCGGGGTTGACAACTTTATAAAAAATAAAAAAAGAGACGACGAAGTTGACAAAAAGAAAAAATGAGACTCGAGTTAAAAAGAGACTCAAATATGTCCTGACTTAAATCTGTCTCGTGTTAACTCCGAAAAAACGATATACTCAGCTCAGCCTTAGTAAGTACTTAGTTGATTCGTATAATCTCATTAAGATAATAATTTCACTTTAATATGGTTTCGGACAATAAATATTGCCTAAAAATAGCACAAGCTCGGACGTTAATTTAATTAAACTACCATTGATTCATGTGCTTTTTATAAAAAAAAATTTGTTATTAAGATAAGTGATTAACTTATTATAGGATAATTTTTCCCTTTATTTACGGACTTCTATAATTGTCACAAAAATAATTCTTAGACTAACATAAAAACGCATTCTAAATAAAATAATTAAATAGAAATAGATAGATTTGTTCTATAGGTTTACTAAAGACTAGCATATAGACAATTAGGGCATACCGCATACAATCAGATCTTGTTGATGTTATCGTGTTGATAGTCTATATTTTTATGCATGAGTCATTCCGATATAACTGTGAATACCTAACTAACTGATAAATAATCTAACAAAAACATTTCTCGCTATTCTTTCAGAAACTGGAAAATCCCAGCTGTTCTACCTAGTCAGTGATACTTTATACTTTAACAAAAGACAAGCTTTACTAATATTATAAATACGAGAGACTAGTGACTATTTTTTATCTCGGAAAACCAGAGAATTTTTAGAGGATTTTTAAAAACCTTACCCCACGCGGACAAAATATAGAGATATATAAGAATGTTAAAGTCAATAATTGAAATTTCACGAGGAATATTGAGTCTTCTCCGTGAGAAACAAAAAGTACCCTCATATAATTTTCAAGCCACCCGCATATATTAATAATTAATTAGCTTTGTAAATACTGAACATTTGTTAAGGGGTGTGGACTTTCAATAATGTTCAATCAAAACTAATTTATGAATTGACACGGATTATAAAAGTAACGTCAAAAATAGTTGAATCCTGTGTAGCTTTGGTTCCACACGCAGACTCAAAAAGCGTGATCGATCCAGCGCATTTGGATAACTGCCAAATACTGTAGTCTCCAGTGGATTATGCATTCTTAATGCCTTTCACTGATAGATAGTGAGAATGGTAATACACTCATGGAAAACCATAATTATTTTGCTATAATAACCAGTCAAAACAGAAAAAACTATGGTGTTTTACCATGCCGCTCTTCCAGTAGTAGAACTAATGTAGACACAACGTACCAAACACACACACGCAACACCACACAAACTCTTCGAAATACACTCTGCGTACGTGGAATTGAGTATTTCGAAGTGTTTGTATGGTTTTGCCTGTGCGGTGTGAATCTCGCGTTTTTTTCCTATATTCGTTCTACTACTGGAAGAGCAGCAGTGTACAACGTGTGCGACATAATGTACCATACAGATTTTTCTGGTTTAGTTGATTGTAGCAAAAGATTTTTTTCCAAGACTCATAGAATTCCGCAAAGTAACGCGTGCTTCTATCCAATAGTGGTAATACAGACCAGTCGTGTGACGGTGGTGAGATCCCAGGCCGATCTCGTCTTGCCACGGGACTGAGTGCCATCCTTCCGTCTGCCTAACGAGCCGTAACCGGCCGGAACGGCGGCGGTGTCTTCGCGCTTACGCCGACCGCCGCGTCTCAGAGACGAGAACCAATTAGACACTGATCCACGGCGCTCCTCTTCGCTGGCCACGGGCACGGCCTTGATAAACATAACTCGGGCAGCGCTAACGCACCACGCACATCACAATTTCAAACAACGCGGGCCTCACCCTCAAAACTATTTCGATCAAGCACAAAACACGCGCTCCTGCAAGCCGCTAAGTATTAAACAAATTGGCGAAAACAATGCAAAACAAGTGAAAAGTGGATGACTACGTATCGACGATAACCGTGATTAAGTACATACGTCAACGCCTACGTCGAGTGTTGCCAAAATATAGGTGAAGCTATACTGATCTCAGAGTGCAGAAAAAGCAGGATCGGTGACAGATGACACACCTGTTCGTAATCGTCGTCATAGGTGCGCGCGGCGCGAGCGCAGCGCAGCAGCACCGGCCAGCACAGCGCACCGCACAGCAGCCGAACATGCAGGCACATCGCGCGCCATACACTTCCCGCTACGGAGCGCACTCGACTGAAGAGAGGCGCGAACGCCACCGTTTGGCACCGCGACAATTACTACACGTAGCGGCTTATCTGTCTACACGTCTGAGTTTACGACGATGGTGCTGATTCGGTTGCACAACAATGTTGCAAATTCTCTTGTTACACAAATTGTTTTAACTAAATTGAAAGGTCTAAATGCAATGGCTTTCTGCTGGAAACATTATGAAAGAGCTAGCAATCTACATACATAGATAGATGTGCTATTTAAATTTAAGTTAATTATCTCTGATCTAAAAATAAATGCTATACTTTTACGCAGGGATGAGGGGGACCCTGTGAAAAACATAGCACTATGTTTAGATGAGTCAATCAACACCCGGTCCCTATATTCAATCTATCTGTAATCTGTTGATAAGTTACTTGGCAACTTGATAAATTTTTGTAGAATAACAATTTAATCTTCAAAAATTATACTGACTTTCTTAATAACGTTGATAACGAACGAACGAAATCTATAGATCAAAGATATTACTGGAAGTGAGATTGTGTACAAATGAATTATCACCATTCATCTCTTCCACTACTCCGACTTTTATCGCTTCCATAAATTTTATTTTTATAAGAATCGCATTTTTTGTTTACATAAATTAATCTCACATCACGAAGTCTGATATATAGCGCCAAATAATAGCGTAAGTATCTACTCGTTTAAACGTTTGCTACTACAATCATTTGTTTGGTCTTGTATATCAATGCCGTATAGAGTATAGGCACGTAATGTTAATAAATTATAAATTACAGTTTAGCATTGCCGCTAAAGCGTTGGACATTGGCATTTGTTATCAAAACCGACGGCAACAGTCCGGAAGTCAGGGAGGATGTGTGATAGATAACACGGATGAGTTGCGAACATTTTCCAGTTCGGGGAATACCACATTTCAGAATAATAAAAAATCCAAAAAAATCGGGAAGTAGGATAAAATACTGTACAGGATCTACATTTGGCTGAAATAGGCTAAAAGTAGCCGAACTTATTTTAAAGTAAAGAAGACCAAGACCAGAATCACGCAGAGAATTATCAATAAGATACATAGGAGACCCTGCTGTAAAATTCTGATAATGTCTTTATTGACGATTCAGATAAGAGTAGTCATAATGTCAACATAATGTTACAAATTATATGAATAAGGCTAAATGAATCATCACTCATCATAGTTCATTAGCAGTAAACACTTAGCAAACAATTGAAATCGAAAACTTAAGTTACTTTGTATATTGGAGTATAATTTAAAATCGCAACAAAGTAGGTGAAACGTGTCTTACAAAATTAAATAGGTACACGATTAATTTGATAGTAATTAACTATAGAATCTACTGAGTTATTTTGCCTTTAAAATTCAGGAAAACGACAAAATTAAATTATTGTATACTTAGGCAATTTATTTTAATAAGGTAATTTATGTAGTGGCACGCGTTAATAGTATCGACAGTTAGAAGTAATGAATTTTTGATGGTAATTAATAGATTATTATGCTTAAGAATGTCAAAAGAATGATACATAATATAGAAACGACATCTGAGAAACAGGCCAAAAGGCTAGAATAAACAAACGCTGCAGCCAAACTATTCCTAGATCAAACAATGTTTGATATGCTGAAAGAGTAGATTAGATACGGCAAACCCTGAAGGTTAACCAGTTTCATAGCTACGTAGTAAATTTATTTAAATTACAATGGAATAACAAACATTTTCAGTTAACTATCAATAACGTTTACACGCTAAATGAGTCATGCAATGACACAAGATGTGAATAAGAATTGAAATGTGGCACAAATTGAAAACACAAACCGATAGCTCCACCTAAATTTAGCATAAATCTTGGTACAAATTGAACTAAAGGCAAATGACGGGGTAGTCATAGCAATTTCCACTTATTTTGCCTTATCACTTGGCAAACTTTATACTGAATCAATCACACAAAACACAATGCTTAAATTAATAAATAAACCTTACATTAAACACTTTACGTTGTTGTAATTGTATTTTGGTTCTGTTTAAAGACCGCGGGTTTTAGCTGATCGACCCCGACGCTTAAATGGGCACACAACGTGCCTCAACCGCACTACGACAGTTACTGGCTGTGGCACAGGCCTGAACCACATTCACATGCCTCTCTTTCTATCGTAGTAAGCTGAAGCATTGACGGCTTACGTCAGAGTGCTCCGCAATCTTTTGAATGAAAGGGCCCAAGCCCTAAAGGATCTGCTGATTTACGACAATCTATAAAGCCAGAGGACTTTTCGTCCTTTCAAGGGCGCGCGAGGTTATTGACTAAGATATAAGGATACCCGATTCACCGATTTCTTCAAAACTGTTTAAGTAGCGTACTATGGCGAAACATTTATAACTATATTCGCATTAGTATTAATTTATGCAACTCTTCAAGTATTTAGCTATGCAAATAACTTTGCGGATGATGCTGGTCGATTTTCAATACTTTGTTTGATAAGCTTGGTTTGCAATTTTCCATATTCGGATGTTTGTGTTTTTTTTTTCTTAATCACTCCAGATTCAATTGTTAGGTTTATCTCATGCCTTAGAATTGCAATCGGAAAAAAAATTAAAACTCGGATCGAGCGAATTGCGTCCCACTAAACGCTTAGCCGAAATTTAGAAAAACGACCAAATTATGAATCTCTTTAACTCAGCGAGCAATAGAGTTTCTACAGTGCTCGGAAATTCTAAGATCAAATCGGAATGAGGAATCCGACAACAATCAGTCACCAGCTTGACTCAACTTTTTGCAAAGCTGAAGTCGCAACGGGTGAGGAACATAGTTAGATTTTTCCAAACCCCTATTTTACCCCCATTTTCAAAACTTCTTTCTTAACGGATGCCTACGTCATCCAAATTTCAGCCCCATCTGTCCAATGGTTTGAGCTGTGTGTTGATAGATCGATCAATCAGTCAGTAGGTAAGTCTTTTCCTTTTATAATTCCGATAGACCTGAAATCCTTGTGTCCTAGAATGGAGACATCGAACACAGTATTGGCAGATCTGCACTTTAACTGGTGACATGAAACGAATCGCAGAAATTCGCTGGATACAGGCGACGAAAGAATGCGGCGTGTGAAAGCCCATCATTAGACATCTTGATTCTTGACGTTCAGACGACGTGTGCCTAGATGACGCTTGGCGATAGCCCTCAGTTTTTAGCAATTTTTTGGATTATACAGGTAATAGAAACCGGCCGTAAGAAGTAAGATAGGTTAAACACTATGTCATCGTTACAATCAGGTGAGATGTCAAGCTCGATCTTGTCATAGGATTTAAAAAAGGAACCAACAATATGACCAGCAGGTTCAGTGTATAGAGTAGGTACCTACTTAAAACAGAAAGAATGCACTGCTGAGTCACAGGCATGTGTAACCAGTAACCACATTTGAACAATTGCATTTATGTCTGACCTTTTGAAGGCAATGATTTACCAGGTTAAAGAATGACATTTAAATATTCAATTCACACTGCATAATATTAGTAGAGGATTGAAGTACCTATAGTCTATACTTTTTGTTTCACGGCTATTATATGTATGTATCAAATATAAAGAGCACTGGCATATTTGAAACTAGCTGATGCCCGCGACTTCGTCCGCGTGGATTTAGATTTAAAAATCCCGTGGGAGCTTTTTAATTTTGCGGGATAAAAAGTAGCCTATGTCACTCTCCAGGACCTTAACTGTACCCATACAAAAAATTACATCGATTCATAGCTCCGTTGCGGCGTGATTGAAGGACAAACCAACACAATTTATAATATTAGTAAGGATGTTATCTTTGTACTAAATGCAAGATTTCTCTGTTGTTCTACTTATTTTTTGGTAATTCTTACAAAAAAGAAATTAAATCTTACTATCTTCACTTAGCTCGGAAATCAGCATTTCCGAGCTAAGTGAAGATAGTGATTGATGAGTTACCAAAACTTATTGTAACTTTTGAGCACGCAATGTATCGCTAACAACGAACGCTAATCCGATACCTACGCGTGAAGTACCTACTGCTTGTCGAAAGTGGCGTTTTGTATGTTATGCAGAGTACTTTGAACTTTTGATAAAAAGATTTTTCCAATTAAAACTATGTTACCTTGCCTACCTAGCCATAATTTTTAATGAATGTTTTCCAAATCCTTTTCATTTATCATAGGTAAGTATATGAATAAGAATTTTGACCATATGGATAAAATAGGTTTCATTTTATCCATATGGTCAAAATTCTATCATAGATTTTAAAAAGTTGATTGATAACTTTAATGTGTCGCTACTAGATTTCGCTAACAGTTGCTAAAACTGATTGAAAAAGTAAATACGTATTAGTAAATTACGCAATGGTAGTTTGCCAATAGTGTGAACTGGTCAATGTTAATGTGTATTTAACAATTTATTTGGTTTTACAATTATTGATTTTATACAAGACTTTTGAAAAAAGATGACACGGAGTTGTTTTTCTACCTTTGTATATCAATATCTCAATGATTTGTAAACAGATTTCCGTGAATCATTTTTAAATTGATACAAAAACTTTGCAAGATGGTGCCATGAAAACGTTGGGGCCAACTCCATAATGCTGATGCTACAGAGGTGTCGATTGTGAATTTAAATGCAGACAAAGGCATGGACATCCACTATTATACATTAAACGTGAAAGTCTATTTAATTGTTGGTTTATCCTTAAAGGGATACACATGTTTTTTTTTTTCATTTAAATACCACCTAAACAAGGGTAAAAGCTAAACTACAATAGATTTAATGTTAAACTGGGCTATGGTAAATAATATGAAATTTTTACAGCAGCGCCAAATTAAATCAATTTAAATAATGATTAGTATATGGTGTATTAAAATAATATGAAATTAAGCTGTTGTTTTTAAATTCTTCTATATATTGTTCCCTTACAACGCATGTATTGCATTTAGTAGTTGGTAATGTAAAGCAATATCCCAAAGGATACTGATAATTATACTCAAGTAGCTTATTACTAAACAACCAAGTACCTACAAATAGAATGATTAACAAATATTGGTAATTTATTACTTACAAGTCTTTTTATAAGTATAGATAAATTACTCACTGAAGGGACGATAATGATTATTGCTAACACCAACATATGTATTAATAACTTGAAAGTGACACATCCCTAGTTTGAGAGCTGCTTGAAATTTGGTCTTCAGCTATTGAATAGTGTTTAATAAACTAACCTGTATTTCTAGCAGTAGCTCTGTTTTCCTGCGTCTTATATCAATAAGGGTCTTCTGCTGCTCGGTTGTCAGCTCTGAAATATACAATAGGTACCTTAATGCGATAGCCAACACTCCTTTACAGATAGATTCATTGAGGTCAACAAGTAACGCCTTTATGAAAACAACAAACACTTGAATTACCCGTATGTGTAAAAGGATCTGCATGATTACTCGCAGCATTATTTCCTCCAAGAGACAAATTTTCAAATTCACTTATCATTTCTTAAATTTAATAAAAACAGTAAACAAAAGTTTACATCGTTAAGCTAAAAATTAAAAATTGACTAACAAGCCGCCATATTTATTTACTAAAGTAACCACAGATCACTATTACTCTAACAAAGAGTAGGTACCTATATAAAATTCACTTCTTTCTCAGACTTCTTTTCTTAAGCCCGTGATACACATGCTAGTGGAATGTCAGATACTTAAAGAAAGAAGAGAAATATGTCAGTGGCTTTCATTTTTAAGCTATTGCATAGCTTCTATCGCGGGCCAGCGTGGAGACCGAATCTAGAAATTCCGTAACGAAAATAACACGGGATTCCTCTACGGTGAGCCGCTAGATGGCGTTGATAAAAAATTCTATGCAATAGCTTTACCGCGGCAGTCCCCGAGTGCCACACGCAGCGAATGAATATAAGCCACAGATTAAGTATTAGTTACTATATATAAGCCACAAACATATAATTTTGTGATATAAGCACACGTCTTTTTTGATAGGCACTGATTTACAGGGGGCTGAACCAAGGGGCTACCTACACCAAGGGGCTGATTCTGGGGGCAGATTCTGTAGCACAGTGCCTATCAAAAAAATGAAAGCCACTGACATATATTTTTTATCCATTGAAGGTTCACTATGAAATAGTAAATGACATTTCTCTTCAAACCTTCAATGGATAAAAAAGTCTTAGATCGTCGTTGATAGGCACTGATTTACAGAATCAGCCCCCATGGAAGTAGGAACCACAGACCAGTAACAATAATATACAGACACGCATGTCTATAGAAGCTTTATGGCATAGTAGCAGTATGCAGAAGGGGGTGCGGGAGGAGGGGAAAATGTCATTAAACATATATGATCGTGTGTCTCACCTTTTGTTGGCCTCAAGTATGAAAATCTACAGGTTTATCTCTTTCTAACTTAACATAATATTAAAGTTTCTATATTGACTATATCGTAATATTAAATCAAGATGCAATAATTTAGTGATACACATCCGGTATCTACCCAGCTGTAGTTCAGTGACGTATCACTTTTTTTTTTAAATTTAATTAATGCAAAGATCTAGTCTTTTAAGGTCTACATATAAATCCTTTTCAATAGGATCAAAAATGTAAATATTATTTTTGATCATATTGAAAAGGAATATTAGTATTTTGAAATAAAACAAATTTTATATGATATAAAAATTTTATTTATGATGAAATTACGGCCTAAATTAGTTTTAGATGGCACCACCATCTAAAACTAAAAATAACAGGTAGGCACCTAGTACTTATAAAAGCTCTTGCTTTTATGTGGGTTTATGACAGGTGCATTTTATCGGAAAAACCGAAAGGAAGAGTTATCATTTTAGTAGTCTCTAGTCTATATATGTTTTTATTTATTTTATTATTAACAATTACTACATTTAAAAGTATTTCTTTATCTAATTAGAATAAATAGTCCATATTACAAAGTTACTCACTAATTGTAGGTAACATAATAGTATAGGTACTATAAAAGTGAAAGTTTGTAGTAGGTATAAGTGTGTATGTTTGTTACTCCTTCATGCCACAACAAATGAACCGATTTGGCTGAAATTTGGAATGGAGATAGCTCTTACATATATTATCCAGGATTAACACACAGGCTACACTTTGTCACTTTGGAAAATTATACGAGTTAAAAAATCTTAATCTATGCAGACGAAGTCGCGGGCGTCATCTAGTTCAATATATTATTTAAAGTATAGAGTCAAATAAAAATAATATTTAGAATTTATGTAGTAGTTATGTATTATTATGTTTCAGTTTGGTTTCTCACTTTAAATCATTTTTTTATTAATTTTCGCCTCTTCTATTCAGTAAGTAACTTGTAGGAAAATCTAATTGAATTAAATGTACATTAAACGTATTTATCTACTACCTACCTATATATCCTTGCTAATATTATAAATGTGAAAGTATGTTTGTTTATTGGTTTGTCCTTCAATCACGCCGCATCACAAAGCAACGGATCGACGTGATTTTTTGCATAGGGATAGTTGAGGACCAGGAGAGTGACATAAGCTTCTTTTTATCCCGGAAAATCAAAGAGTTATTGCGGGATTTTTAAAAACTAAATCCACGCGAGCGAAGTCGTGGGCATCAACTAGTCTACTATATATATCTATCGCGTTCACAGGCATCAGCTAGTATCGGATAAAAAGTATGAGTCCGAAACACTAACAATACCACTAATTAATTAAAACACAAAAACAAACCTTATACGCCGTAATAAACTGAAAACAAAAACAATAACCTGTAAATAAGTATTGTATAGGTACTTCTGAATACTTCGTGATTCGAGCCAAGAGTATATTATAATATAATCACTACGTTTTATCTTCTTGAGTTCTTGAGTACCTACGTAGTTAACTTATATATTTCGAGTTCGTAACTCTTTGATTATATTTTAATTTAGAAATACTTATAAAAATCAAAAGAACCAAGTGAACCAAACATTACCGCCATATTTTTTATTTGAAATTTGAATTGAGAAGGGAAGCCAAGCCAATTTGATAGTAAATATGATAGAAAGTATATTAAGTATGTGTGCGTAAATTTAAAAAGCGTGTGCGTGGAAAGAGATAGTCCTGTATGTATCATATAAATAGAAAGGGATAGACTGATACATCTGTTTGACCCTGGACTCGATAGGGCCTGGTAGGAACCAGTAGGAACAAAGACCTTCATGATAGATGCTAAGAAAATAATCGCAATTTTGTTTCTTGGTTTCCTTTCGGGTCGAACCATAGACTAAAATAAATATAGTGTGCTACGAACATTGCTGCGAACCATTACCACAATGTATTTTATTCTATGGCAATGTTGCTATATGTATGGGTTTCTCCGTACACGTATGGAATTTTAGCATACCGTATGAAAAAAAAAATGCGTACGGATATTTGTACGGAAATTCTAAAATAGGTTTATAATGTACTACTTGATGACCGTGACTTCGCTCACTTGGATGTAGTTTTTAAAAACCCGCGGAACTCTTTGATTTTCTGGGATAAAAAGTAGCCTATGTCACTCTCCCGATCCTCAATTATACTCATGCAAAAAATCACGTCGATCCATTATTAATTGTTGTGGCATGATTGAAGTACAAACCAACAAAGAAACACACATTCGCATATATAATATTAGTAAGAAAGTAAGAATGTATAAGCAATACAATACAAAGTACAATAATTATGATCACAAACAATTTTTATTTAAACCTTTTGCATTTTCAATATTTTTAATTATGCCATACTTTTTTTATTCGCAATAGGATTGCGCTTGACGACTAGGTATCAATACTGGATGGCACTGATGAGGTCTAAGTTGGAGCACGCATGCCTAGAAGATGCCTATTCACTATTGCCTTGAAGGTACTCAAATTATAGGTGGCAGGAAACATGGATGCAGGAAGGGTGTTCCTCTCCTTAGCAGTTATTAGCAAAAACGTTGAATTAAAGCATTTCATTTGGGTACGTTGGATTTCTACCACATAAGGATACCAACGCTCACGATTTATCGCAGCTCTGTAGTAAAAAGATGAAGGAGGCACTAGGTTGTAAAGTTTCTGAGCGCACTCTCCAAAGTATATCCGATAGAAGACCGTTAGAACTTAGATGTCTTTTAGCCACCCTAAGTACACTAAATACGGAATTAACTTTGGTTACCTACCTACTTAGGGAATTAACTGCTGCCTGGTGATACGGCAGAGATAGAATATAATTATAATGTTGTTTGCCTCTGTTTACAGTATTAACAAAAGCTCAAAATAACGAATGACAAAACTTACTGGTCAAAAATTAATGCTGTTTGTTTTTTAACAGCATGTTTGTAATTTAATGTTTGTACTTTTAATGGCAAGTTCAGTACGAATTTCTTACGGAAATATAATGTTTTTCCACATACGGATTTTGTGGTTGGATATACGGATTTTCATGCTCTACCATATGGCAACACTGTTCTATGCGAACCCAAGGTGAGAGAGAAATGAGAGTGTCCGTGTTATTTTTTAATTTAATAATTTCAAGCAATTATGTGCGTTAAATTATATAGTGAGAAATGAGAAATAATATGAAAAACAGTCTTTGTTTGTTATATTTCTATTGTAGTGTTATTAATTGAATCGAACGTCGCGGCTTTATTTGCGGCTCAATCACTTGTGTTGTTAAAATAATGTTTTTCATTTAAGATCGGTGTTTATAAGGCCAAGTTTGCATAACCGGCGCCTCTCTTCTTAACCGAAATAATGAATGACAATGGATGCTTACATTTAAATAATTTTAAGGCTGCGAAAGGATCCAGTCCTTACAAAATAGTCCACGCATTTTTCGTCGCATCGACTTCCTACGAAGCAAGGAGGTACAAGGTAAATGAACCACAAAGCTTTGAGTAAACTATGAATATAATGTTTGCTATCGTTATTTTTCGTTTTGTACTGTAGCTGTATACACAGTTTCATTCATAATTGCGTGAGTGGTTGTTTTACAGTATCATTCTTTTGTCAGTTGTGAGCGTGAGTAATCAGCTGATTAACTGTAGTTATCTTTGACCTCTCAACAGCTGATTTTGTTTGTATGTTTGGTGACTAATAATATCAATATAATTTGTAATTGTGGATATTTACTGCATTTTATTTTATTGGCAACTATAATTAAATATATTTGGCAATATATACTAAAAAAATTATTTAAGCATTAATAAAAAAAACCTAGTCAAAGTTCCTACCCCCTATGTTTACTATTTTAAAAATATACTATAGTCATCTTTAAGGTACTGATGTATCAGTCATCTGTCCAGGACAAGGAAGCTAAGCCCTAAATTATTCAAATGAAATAGAGATATTGCTAACTATTCACAGCAGTAACTCTATCAAACGTCGAAATATGTACATAGTATGGCAGCTTCTATGAAATAGTGAGCTGAATATCAACAAGTAATTGACACACTTTTAATAGTTTAATTGTTAATTTAAAGTGGTTATTCGACTTAAAACTAACAAAAAAACATGTATTCTACTTATTTTGGAAATCCCTTTATTTATTAATTGGCATAAAGTAATTTTATTTGTAACGTTGAACACACCCCAATTATTTTTAGGCGACATCATGCCTGTGCTTTGCATGTGGGCAGCCTGGACCCCGGCTCCACTCTTGTCTGCATTGCATATACTTCGCGTGCTATGGCGGACACATCCAAGAGCACTCTAAAACCAAGAAACATTTCTTATATGTTGACCTGAGTTATGGCAATGTGTTCTGTGCACAATGCCAAGATTACATCTATGACAGGGAACTGACTGAGATTGCCCGATCCAATCGTCTTCTCGAAGCAAAGTAAGTGACATCAGCTTTATATTTTTAATAACTTGTGAAAAAAGGATGTTCTCATTTTGGCTGGCATATTTTTTTAACAAAATATTTTAGGAACTTAATTGATAAGCAGTTCCAATTTAGTGTTGAAATAATTTCTCAGCTCATTGCACCACAGAATATAATTCAAAATTATTTATTTCGTGTAGGCCATCTTGTGACAAATTAAGACTCTACCACCAGTTTCGAAAGCAGATTCTGCTAAAAAGAGCCAGTAAGAACCTTAACAGTTACTCCTTTGAGTATGAAAATTTTATAATATGTAGCTTGTCAATATACCACTACTTATAATAAACTATTTTATTTATTAATATCTTTGAGGCAGCTGAAACAAAGCTGATTGCTTCCATCCAACTTTGTCATTAAGAAATACATTTACTGTATAATCATCATGACCCATTAAAGTCAAACTATTGAGTGAATGTCTCCTCTCAGAGAAGAATTATGTAAATTGGTACACTACACATACCTTTGAGAACATTTTGGAGAACTCTCAGGCCTGCAAGTTTCCTCACTGTGTTTTCCTTCGCCGTTTTAGCATGTCATATTAAATTGCTTAAACACACATAACTCCAAAAAATCAAGTGTGTGCCCGGGATTGAACCCGCGACCTTCCGAATAGGTAGCAATAGGAATTTACTGTATAATAACTTCTGCTTCATTGTGGAAGCACTGTATACATAGCATAGTTTAAGAGCAACTGCTGAGTTTTTTGCCGGCTCTTCTCAGCAGTATCTGCATTCCGAACCGGTGGTAGATTTATGACGTATTATAAGAGCTACAAGTTGGCCTACATGAAATAAATAAATTTTGATTTTTTTTGACTTTAATGAGCATTTACACATTGTTCGATAATATGTAATTGTAAATCTACCAATTCTTTGGAAAGGTGTCCATTTACTTGGGCATAGTTGAAGGCAAAAACTGTCTTCATAGAAATTCAATGTATTGTTTAATATAGGTCATTAGGAATCAGTGTGCCATATACACCATGGTTGCCCAACAGCAATGAAGTGATGGCGCTGAAACGGCTCAGGAAGCGTCGCCTCATAAGCCCACACACCACCATTGGTCTTCGAGGCCTGCAGAACCTTGGATCTACTTGTTTTATGAACTGCATTGTTCAGGTATGTCTTTTTTGCTACTACTATACCGAGCTATGACTTATCGTAAGCAACATTTTTTTCTACTATACCGCGCCAAGATCGCCGACTTATCGTAAGCGACATTTTTTCTACTACTATAACGAGCCATGACCGTCGACTTATCGTAAGCGACATTTTTTCTGCTACTGTACCGCGCCAAGATCGCCGACTTATCGTAAGCGACATTTTTTCCTACTACTGTACCGTGCCAAGATCGCCGACTTATCGTAAGCGACATTTTTTCCTACTACTATACCGAGCCATGACCGCCGACTTGTAGTAAGCGACATTTTTTTCTGCTACTGAACCGAGCCAAGATCGCCGACTTATCGTAAGCGACATTTTTTCTACTACTGTACCGAGCCAAGATCGCCGACTTATCGTAAGCGACATTTTTTCTACTACTGTACCGAGCCAAGATCGCCGACTTATCGTAAGCGATATTTTTACCTAAATTGAGTTTTTTATTACAAACGATATTTTAAAATATGAATAATAGACAGATACTTCAATTTAATTTTTTTTGAATACATGAACGAAACAAGTAATTATTATTCCGTGGGTGGTACCAGATATCTATAATACCATCCTTGTAAACCTTTGTTAGGTTAGAACTAGGGAATGCAAATCTCGCGAGATTGGGGCTTAAGCGAGATCTCGCGAGATTGGCAGTTTTGTGTGTTTTTTTTGCAAATAATCACAATATTTGAATAAATTAGAAAAAAATTAATAAAAATTATAAGTATTATAAGATAACATTTATTTTCACGAATTTTTTTGCATCAAATTGTGTATAATTTTTTAATAAACTTCTAAGTAAACTTTGACGTACTTATCTATCAAATCACTGTGGAAGCACTGTATACATAGCAC
Source organism: Hipparchia semele (assembly GCA_933228805.2). NCBI lineage: Eukaryota > Metazoa > Arthropoda > Insecta > Lepidoptera > Nymphalidae > Hipparchia > Hipparchia semele. Next base: position 5,285,812 of record OW121721.1, on the reverse strand, counting down.
AGTTTGGTAACCTATTATAAATTTTTTTATTTTTTATTTTTTGAAAAGCAACTGCTGAGTTTCTTGCCGGTTCTTCTCAGCAGAATCTGCATTCCGAACCGGTGGTCGATTTATGACGTGTCATAAGAGCTTCAAGTTGGCCTACATGAAATAAATAAATTTTGAATTTGAAATAATAAATGAAAAAAACAACCACTCTTCTCTTCTAATATCAAACCAAAATCTTTTAGTAATTTAAAAATTAATTCGCGCACCGAACGAAACCGATAGGTCGCAACTCCGTCCGTGTCAGTCCGCGCTTCGAATAAGACTTTTTTATGCTCGAGTACAATCTCGTTAATCTCGCGAGATCTCGCCCTATTTTCGTCCGAGATCAATCTCGCTAAAAAAGGCCGAGATCTCGCGAGAACGAGATCTCGCGAGATCGAGATTGCATTCCCTAGTTAGAACATCATTCAACAACGGATTCTGCCCTAGCAAAGGGTCGTCCTGTAGCATCGGCGAACTCCCCTATACCAATTAATTGGATTATTGGACACGGTCAGACGGTGTTACTCCAGGGGCCCAAGTCTGCTATTGCAATTGTAGTTCAATTGTCTATCAATGACATCTCAATTGCTACTTTTAGCAATTTTGGTAGTCTACTAATTCAATGGCGTCACAATTGTTTTCCGATGGTTTGCCACTGACACATCTAGCTTTGAATCTAGCTTAAATAAACGTTTTTAATATGTAGTTTTTTTTTAAACTCATTTCGGCAAACGCTTTTAAGCTAATGGCAATACCGAGGTATCATTGAATTACAATCCAATTATAAAAAATCGAACGACCATTGTGAATTTAGTAGACTACGAAATTTTGGACCAATGATAATTGAATTATCTAGGCATCGCATCATCATCTAGGTCCCACATTTTTTTTAATTTTTATTAATGACTTGGCACTTCAGTTAAATTCGAAATTCAAAATGTTTGCAGATGATATGAAAATTTATAAAACTATTAACAGCCAAGCTGACGTAATAGTACTACAAAATGATATAGATGCTGTTTACTCTTGGTGCACTACAAACGGCATGTCTTTAAATATTGAAAAGTGCTCTCACATTAAATTCACAAGAAAAAAAAACCGTTTGACTGTATCTACAAAATAAACGAGGTTAGTCTTGTGGAAGTTTATAGTATAAGAGACCTTGGTGTTATAATAGACTCTGCGTTGAGTTTTCGTCCACACATTGAGCAAATAACTTCTAAAGCGTCAAAAGTATCTGGACTAGTCTTTAGACAAATGAAAATATTCAAGGATCCTAGTTTATCTATACTCGTCTTCAATAGCATTGTTCGTAGCATCCTTGAATATTGCAGCACGGTATGGAGTCCAGGGTATCAAGTTAATTCTGATCGCATAGAACGAATTCAAAAACGTTTTCTATACCATCTATCTTACAATGACCCCAAATGTAAGAAATTGTTTTCGTACGACACTCGTCTCTCGTATTATAAAATGAAATCGCTTAAAGACCGTAGAAAAATAGCGGACATCATTTTTCTGGCTAAACTTATAAAGGGTCTTATTGATGCGCCTGAGTTACTGGAACGCTTAAAGTTTGCTGTGCCTCGTGACAGTAGCCGCTTACACAATCGTAAGACTTTTTGTTTGCCTCAAACCAAAAGTAACCTTGGTCAACATAGTCCGCTGTACAGAATGAAATTTCTTGCAAATTTTTACAGAGATGTTATAGATATCTTCTGTGATAATATACCGTCTATTAAAAGGAAATTAAGCACACTTAAGTTTAGTTAGGATTTATTTAAAAAAATTGTAATTGTATTGCGGTTCAATGACAATGACATGTAAAATAGCAGACTTGGGGCCCTGTTGTAGCACGCTTAACCAAAGAGTTGTCATATTACTAGAGCAGCAATGTTCCGTAAAATAGAATCCTTCCTATAGATCAATCACCGTTATTGTTTCGCAAAATAACAAGAAAACTGAGACATTCGTGAACAAATGGAGGAAGTGCAAATGGGTTGGCAAATAAGTACCTATGCGAAGTAAGAATTTTCCGCGCATGTTTTGTTAGAGACGTTACATAACCATTAATTTAGGTGCGCAATAAAGGTCGGCTCCATCAAGGTTGACGTGAACTCTCACCTTTAAATATCCCGATTTATTGATTTTAGTAGCGGAAAGATCTATTTCCTGCACTTCGTCACAACTTGTTTAGCTCTCTTCTTGATTTATAAACAAAACCTTTTAACTTAACATGGTTGTTAAGTTAAAAGGTCCTGTTTTATATATTCTATCCTTACTAATATTATAAATGCGAAAATGTGTTTGTTTGTTAGTTTGTTTTTTGTCCTTTGAAGCAACTGATTGACGTGATTATTTGCATGGGTATAGTTGAGGACTTGAGGACCTGGAGAGTGACAGGCTACTTTTTATCAAAGAGTTCCCGTGGAATTTTTAAAAACTATTCCCACGCGGCCGAAGTCACGGGCTTCAGCTAGTTTTCGGATGAATTCTTTTTTTTATTTTTTTATTATGAGATAGGCTTGCGCTTGACGACAATCAATGTTGTAAAGCATTGATGAGGTCTAGGTTGGAGCGCGCTTGCCTAGAAATTGCCTATTCACTCTTGTCTTGAAGGTACTCAGATTATACGTGGCCGGAAACACAGAAGCTGGAAGTGCGTTCCATACCTTAGCCGTTCGTGTCAGAAACATTTCAAATTCAGAATTCAGGATTCTATGCAAATCTATTTGATCTATGATTTCTTTTGTCTTATTGTCCATACTAGATGATGGCCGCGACTTTAAGGTAGATTTTAAGGTTTTTGATTCCAGCGGGAACTCTTAAATGTTCCTGAATAAAAAGAAGCCTATATACCATATACTGCCCTGATAAGCCGAAAAGCGCTAACTAAATCAGAATAAGTTTTTCGAAAAAAAAAAAGATTTTTAAAAAACTTACTCTGATTAAGTTAGCGCCTTTCGGCTTAGAATGGCAGTATAGTAGTGTGTTGCTTCAGACAGTCTCTGTACCAAATTTCAGCCAAATCGGTTCAGTCGTTCGCATTTACAATATTAGTTGGATACATTTTTCCATTTGTCTTGTTTAATAAACTAACGAACTCTATCGCTTAGTAAGTTTTATTTATCTTTTCAGACATTAATCCACACCCCCCTTTTAAGGGACTATTTCCTGGGCGAGAAGCACAAATGCAAAACGCAGGGTTCGGGAAAATGCCTCGTGTGCGAAGTTTCCAAGCTCTTCCAGGTACGTCTAAAAATAGCTCGCACCTACGTAAATTATTGATTTCGCCTGGGCATTACAAGCCTGAAAACGTGAACTGAAGTTGCAGTGATATACAGTACCTACAGCCTTTGTGCAGCGTCATTGATTTTATATTGCGTTCTGTAACTCCATACTGACGTTGGCTACAAATTGAAGTAATGCTCCGTTGCGCATTATTAATAGCTATATATTATGCTAGCGACTTTGACCACGTAGATATAGTAAGCTCTACTAATGAAATTTCACGACAATCCTTTGTGTTGCCTCTGCAATCAACAATCCTTTTTTTCTTCGATCGTAAATTCACCTGATGGAAAATTATGGTGCAGTCTAGACTCTAGATGATAGTGGGATAACATGGAAGGAGGGTATCCCAGTTTTAATTAAATTTTAATTAAATCATAACCCTAACACGACTTTGACGGTAAGGTGATAAAAGCCACGAACAAAGCCTGTTATTAGATAAATTATTATTTATTCTTGAATGCAGTTTTCTCAATATCAAAAGTAGGAATTCTTGTCCTTCTCCAGATAGTTTTAAAGCTTTGCGTCAACCGTAGACATCGTTTAAACTTTCTATTTACCTATTAGCTGTTTTATGTCGAGCGCCTAAACCGTATTCGGAGCTTTTAATTTATTAGTTGTTTTACTCGGGCGCCTAAGTCATAATTATGACTTAGGCTCCGATTATAATCGGAGCTTTCTATTTATTAGTTGTTTTGTATGTCAGGAGTTTTAGTCAAGCGCCTAAGTCATAATCGGAGCTTTCTAATATATTAGTTGTTTTGAATGTCAGGAGTTCTACTCGGGCGTTTAAGTCATAATCGGAACTGTCTATTTATTAGTTTTGTATGTCAGAAGTTTTATTCAGGTCCCTAAGTCATAATCGGAGGTTTCTATATACTAGTTGTTTTGAATGTCAGGGGTTTTACTCGGGCGTCTAAGTCATAATCTTCTAAATATTAGTTGTTTTGAATGTCAGGAGTTCTACTCGGGCGCCAAGACGCCCCTGACGCTGCACCGGCTGCTGCACCTGATCTGGACGCACGCGCGGCACCTGGCCGGCTACGAGCAGCAGGACGCCCACGAGTTCTTCATCGCCACCTTGGACGTACTGCACAGGTATTATACATTTTTTTTTAATATTCCGCTGGTGGAAATGCTATTTACGCATTCCTTTCGAGAGTCGTGCAGCATTCGGCATTACACATTAGAATGCCTGTCCCTTGAAGCGGAGAGGAGCGGAGGTGTGTTCGATGGACCCATTTGTCTGGTGGGAGGCTTTGGCCGTAGCTAGTTACCACCTTAACGTGACGTGCGACCCTACGAGACGTGCCGCACCAGTCTTCAATGAACGAACGCGTATAATTAATTACAAACAAATGGTATAGCTTAACAAAATGCTTTTTTTTTAAATTATGCTAGACGAAGTTTACAATAATATCTTAAGAGTTAATTAATGAACACAGCTTTATACTAGTATCTTTATTGCTACACGAAGTTTACAATGATATCTTAGAGTTAATTAATGAAATGCTTATGCGTAAAAGGTATACAACCTGTATTGAAACTCCGAAATAATACTGAAGGAGGTGAATGTGCTCATGAAACTGAACAACTTTCCCCAAGGAACATACGTCGAAATATGAAAAAAAAAATTGTTTACCTCCTATAGTAAATCAATCAGCTGATCGTCAATTTTGTATGGGAGATCCACATTTTTTTTCACATTTCGACCTGTGTTCCTTGGGGAAAGTTGTTCAGTTTCATGACCACATTAACCTCCTTCAGTCTTATTTCGAAGTTTCAATACACGTTGTATATCTAGAAATGTTCTGTTCACAGGCACTGCATGAACGGCGTAGACGAGACGGAAAAGAAGGAAAAAGACAGATGTAACTGTATCATAGATCAGATTTTCACTGGCGGCCTGCAAAGCGATGTCGTGTGCACTTCCTGTTCAGGAGTCTCCACGACCATAGACCCATTCTGGGACATAAGCCTCGACGTCGCTGGCCCAGGCTCCCTACAAGCCTGTCTGGAAAGATTCACTAGAGCGGAACACTTGGGTTCAGCCGCTAAGATCAAGTGTTCCAACTGTAGGGCGTATAGAGAGTCGACGAAGCAATTGACGCTCGAAACGTTGCCAATTGTAGCCAGTTTCCATCTCAAGAGATTCGAACACTCTTCGCAAATCGATAGGAAAATCTCCGCCTTTGTATCATTCCCTGCGGAATTAGACATGACTCCGTTCATGTCCACTCATAGGAGAGCCGTGGACGCGGCGGATAATAATAACGCCCCGGAAGGATTGTTCGAAGACAATCGATACTCGTTGTTCGCTGTGGTGAACCACCTGGGGTCTTTGGACGCTGGTCACTACACGGCGTATGTGCGGCAGATGAAGGGTAGCTGGTTCAAATGCGACGATCACATGATAACGCGGGCCTCGCTGAGGGAAGTCTTGGATAGTGAAGGGTGAGTTTATACTTCTCAATCCTTACTTATAAATGCGAAAGTGTGTTTGTTGGTTTGTCCTTCAATCACGCTACAAAAAAACAACGGATCGACGAGATTTTTTGCACGGATATAGTTGAGGACCGGGTGAGTGACATAGGCTACTTTTTATCCCGGGAAATAAGAGAGTTTCCGTGGGAATAAAAAACCTCAATCCACGCGAAAGAAGTCGCGGAAATCAGCTAGTATCTTATAATAATAATGTCCACCCGGCCAAATTCGGCCACGGCGGCCAATCTCCACAGAGATTAGCTATCTGCAGGGAGGATATTATAGTGCACAGGTGTGTGCTAACACAGGTGCATTCTCTATTCCCTCACTCTCATAGTTCGATGGAACGGAATAACCGATACGACCGGAGAGAGATCACGCGCAGGACTGACGGCTTTACGTGCTCTCCGAGGCACGAAGGTAACTCACCGCCAACATACTAACTCCGGGCTAGTACTGAGAATTTCTTGACAGAAAACCCAATGCATTTTTCAGCCCGACCCGGGAATTGAACCCGGATCCTCGTCATCCACAGTTGCTAACCACTAGACCTCTCTCATCTATACATATAATAAAATTGTAGAAAAGTGGTGTCTGTACAATGGAAATATATAAAAAAAAGTAGCAGGGGTTGTTATTATATCGATGCCGAACCCGAAATTGTAATTAATTATTTTTTTGTCTGTTTGTCTGTGTGTTTGTGCACGCAAATATCAGAAACGGCTTATTCGATTTAGATACGGTTTTCACTAATATATTGTAGTAAGCTTCACTTAACATTTAGTGTTTATTTCATGTCAATCGGTTTATAAATAAAAAAGTTATGTCAATTTAAAGAATCACGGCGAACATTTTTAACGTACAGAGTACGTACTACACGCCTCGCGCCTGAGCGTCCGTGGCTATATAAAGCGCGCTGAGAGCCGCGCCCCGAAAAGTCACTATTCCACGCGAACGAAGTCGCGGGCACAGCTAGTATTTAAATAAAATAATAACGCAATGTTTCAGATCATTATGATTTCTTCTAACTAAAAAATGGCTAGATCCGTTCACAAACTAAGATAAATCATTTTTCATTTTTTCAGATATCTCCTCTTCTACCACAAGACCGTTTTGGAATATGAATGCGACGTTTCATAAATTGATGTCAAATTGAAATCATTATTGACCTCATCAGGTCTTATTCGTAATCAATCATTCGATGTAAGGCGTCATCAAATTAACTATGCTATTTTAGAATAGTTAACTAATTGTTCGTTTTCATAGAAAATCTTTCACGGCCATTGAATACGACCTTGACACTGGTGTCTTAAAGTGCTCCAACGGCAAATGTACACCGCGAAAACCAGCGTTGGATAAACGCCTACTAGATGGACCGATGATCTTACGACTCGCTGAGTAGAATCGGCGCAAAATCGGTTTCTTTCTTTCTTCTTACTGGGCTGGTTTCCACACGTCAACCAGTCTGTTGAGTGTGAATCCTACGACCAGCATTGTACAGTCCGCGCACGAGCTCCGAGGAATCTTAAGGAAAAAAAATTCCTTTATAAGGATTTTTTCTCTGCCTGTGGTCAATGTACGTTCTCGCCATTTCTTTTTCGTCGAAATTAAACAGCTATTTTCAAACAAAAAGAAAACACTAGTACTATTTATACCTGGTACTAAATAACACTGCTATCGCAAACTTAAAAACGGGACTCGATAAGCGTCAAGGTCGACACTAGCACTGGGAGTGTGCGGGGTAGGGCTGCCAGATTTTTTTTCAGGCTATAAGGGACAAATGGTTAAATGGGCAAAAAATACGGGATTTCAGTTTTTTACCCGGGACAAATAAAAAATTATTTAGTGTCATTTTTTATTATTTTTTATATTTTTCCGAGGATCGAGTCAGTTTTAACATTGTTATTCTGACACTAACACTCATTGGTCGATGCGGGCTGCGAGTGTAAAGACGCGGTTAAACGGTATCGCTATAACACGAGCGCTATAACACGAGCCGAGCCTAGCTCGGCGCGTGGCTCGGCGCACCACGCGCCGTGTAAACAACTACGCTCGGCGCGGCTCGGCAAACTTTGCCCGATCCATCACTTGTCGGTTTTTTCGACACGGATCAAAGGCGCGCGCGACATCTAGGCTCGGCTCGTGTTCATACGCGCCGTCTAAACAGATGGCACAGAGCGCGCGACGAACGAATGCCGTTGATGCCGCATCTCCACGGACGGCTCGGCTCGCGTAGGATCGTGCTACCCCGCGTCGTTTAAACGAGCAGGCTTGCGTCCGCATTAAGCCGAGCCGCGCCTACACGGATGGTGCGGCGCGGCGCGGCTCGTGTTATAGCGCGCCGTTTAATCGCACCTTAAGTTAGTAGCGAGATGAGTACGTTTTACGAACGTTGCGTGTGTGAATACGTAGATCGATTTCATAATGAAAAACGACGTACGGTTCAAATACGGGACAGAGTCAGTCCCGCCGGGACATTTTAAACTATGCCTAAAATACGGGACGTCTGGCAACCCTAGTGCGGGGTGAGGTGCGACGGTCGGGCGCGGTGCACACCCGCCCGCTTCGTCAGCCTCCGATTCCTCGGAGCTCGCGCGCGGACTATACGTCTGTTGGGCGTCCGTATTAAGACCCTTGTAGATGGCCCATCGCGTCGGGTGAATGCATTCAGCGCACATTTACAGGGCCACTTAGCGTATATTTATTGCGTCAAGCCAACGTTGGCGGGCTTGCCGACTTGCGGACATCTTAGCGTAATTATGATCGTGCGTTGGGTAACTTTGGTCGTACAAACGAGTAGTGCTTCATGTTGGCCCATTACATTGACCCAATGTGTATAAGGGCTATTAAATATGAAATTAAAAATCTTTCGGCGTGATATTAGGGCGTAGATTAAAAAAAATGATGTGTTGAATCTTGGAGTGTCGTGTTCACTGGAATCACGAATTTGTTAGCTTTTAAGTTCTGTAGGTGTAGACTTGCACTGTATAGTTCTTACAATTGACGAGGGTGCGTGAGCTTTACTTGTGGTTACGTCGTGTACATGCACATTGCGTGAGTGTGCGTGCCTGTCAGGAGCCTAGGTGGGAGCGGTCAGGCGCGAGCAAGCTCTCGCTCACACTTATATAGATACGACCTATGATATAGTATATGTATAAAAAGAAGTGGATATGTATTGTAACAAGCGTGCGGTAAACGAAGCGCTTAATGGCAGATGTTTGTTGTAATTTGTCATTTCATTTAACAATGAAGTACTAAAATTCTTTATTTGCATTGATTGATTTGATTCTCTTCGTCGTTCGGAACAATTTTTTCGCTTGTTTTGTGAGTATATAACTCATCCCTAGTAGAATATCATAGGATACGACACACACACACAACCATGAGCCACGCGCCCTCGTGAATCACAGTTTCCACTCTGTATTGATACTAATTAATCCCGATAATTTTGTGTTCATTAATCGGTATATTACATCACACCTTTAGAATTAAAGTGACCTAATTCAAAAAATGCAATCTTTGAGCAATGAGCAAAAAATAATTCAATAAAAAGGTATATTGTTGAGTAAATTTACAAGTATCTGCCGTGTTTTATTAGAGAAAGTTGTTTTTTGCAGATTTTTATATATTGATCTTTTATATATGGATTGGTAATATTATATTAAACTTAAATGTATTTAAACCGAAGTTACATGAATTTTTAGTTATATCACTATAATTTTAAAGGTGCGACATATTCTAATATGTTGTTTAAATCATTTCCCAACGTTGGATTTAGTTATGCTCCCCTAAACTTTATTGCTATATTAAAACGCAGACTATGCTATACTTTTCTGGTTTAAAGCATAAAATCCTGCGTCATAAGATTTTATCTAGATTTTTCTATACAGTAAACTATTATGTGCGAAGTGTATTTTTTAATCCTCAATAACAAATTAGTTTTATAACCATCGCTTTATTGAGCAGAAATTATGTTTAATTGACGCTGTGAAAGAAAAAGTTTGTTCTAACATGACTCTTAATTATGTTGAGGGTATTTACTATTCAGTATTTACCATAGAAGAATAAACAATTGTCGTTATAGAAAACGCTTAACTAATTTTACAATCAGGTTAGGTCAGAGACAGATCTAGCGAAATTTCGTGAACGGAAAATCACGTGCCACTCTTCTTCGGCATAGGTTACATTAACGCCCGCAACAAAACCATTCTACCATGGTTAGTGCATTATAGGTGATATCGCTCATTTGCGACAAGAGTGACATAATTCAAAATCGACGATGAGAGAATTCTCTCGCTAGAAAGTAATGTTTTGTGGATGCTGCGGTCTCGAAACAACACAGCGACCAACAAAGCGACAGAGCATTAAGTCACAATCTCTCTCGCTCTTATTTTTTGTGCTTAGCGTAACGTTTTTATAGCAAAAAGTATAAATGTTCGACACTAAAATTAGTGAATTTTGAGTTATGTCACCCTTGTCGCAAATGAGCGATATGTAAAACAAGCGATATCTACTGCATGTTCTAACGCCGAGATTTGACTATTACTGAAATTGGCGGATCGCATTCTCACTTTGCTCAGAATCAAGACAGAGTTAAAATGGCACAGATTTATATCAGATCATATTTTATGCCTCTTTTTTTACCTCTGTCTCAAGTCCGAGTCATATCAGAGCACATTATAGATCTCCTTAGTCTCTACTTATCTCTTTCCTACGCAATTTCAGTCATAATTGGACAGACACTTGTTAAAAAGTTTAATTATTTGCTCTGCTCAGACTCAAGACAGAGAAAAAACGAGACAGTTTCGTTTTCATTCTTATCCTTAGTCCGAGCTAAGTTAGAGCACGCTCTATAGATCTCAGCATTAGTTTCGGTTGAGTTTATGCTCTCTTTAAAGTTTCTGTGGTGGTGTCATGTGGTGCGGGTTGTTACGTTCCCTCAAATATGGTTGAGCGAAGCAATGGCTGGATCATGCGTCATGCTCGTGAACGGGTGCCACCAACGGGAATGGGTCTGCTTTTGCCTGCCTATGTTGACATGTATTGAATTGTATTTATTTGTATTTGTATTGTATTTATTTTTACTTGTATTGTACTCAGGAAAATTCATCGTGGAAGCACTGAATACATAGCATAGTTTCAATAACAATTGTAAAATTTTTATTTTTTTTTGAAAAGAGCAACCGCCGAGTTTCTTGCTGGCTCTTCTCGGCAGGAAAGGCATTCCGAACCAGTGGTAGATTCATTGACGATTCAAAAGTGCTTGTAAAAAGTTTATTTGAATAAAAAATATTTCTATTCTATTCTATTCTTTAGCGGACAACGGAAAAGTCATGGCGGAATTTCAGCGATTTCGCTGCTGTTTCGAAACGGATCTGTGCTAAAGGCGTCACATTTTACTATGTCTCACTATAGAGTTTCGTACGTGGATTTTCAGTCGATTTGACCCTGACCTTATGTGTAAAACTAAACATTTTGTGTGATTGAATGTATGAATTAAATGTTTTAAAGTATAGGTACTTATACCTACAAAAAAATATAAAAAAATCTCAAATAACTTAGCTTGTTCTAAAACTTATTAATATTATATGTACCTACCTAGAAGGTAGTTCAAACATATTAGAATCGGGTAACTAGATATATGAAAATCTAATATCTACTACATAACTGTTTTAGTTTTTATAATGCCAACAATCCCGCCATCAGAACTAATATGATTTTTTTTATTAAGGATATAAAACGTAGTTTTTTTTTTGTTCTCTTATAATAATTATAGATTGATTTAAGGTAGATCGTAAACCCGACTGAACTGACTTTAGCTTAATGTGATATTTAATATTTATAAATCGTATTTTAATGTAGTTAGTTTTTACGACTTAATTCCTCATAGTAAACTACCTAAAATATAGACCAGCTTGATTGTCTAGCAAATTGTTTTAACCGCTATAGACCTATAGTATAGTTTAATTTTTAAATCCTTTTTAAGTTCCATTTTGTTCATATTAATGTAAGGAAGTTTGGTCTTAGTTCAAAGTACCTAACTAGTTATTTTATCACAAACCTAATTATTGCGTATGAAGTTTGAAAAGTTTTAAGAACTTAAGAGGCCTTTCAGACGTACCACAATCACAACGAAGCAGCGAAATTTCGGCGGCACGCATTTACGCGTACCACAAGCTGGAGTAAAACTTAAAAGCATTTTAAATAGTCATCTAATATTGCATACGATAATGTCGCTTTGTTACGATAAACCGTGAACTGCGAGCCTTTTAGGCATAAATATAATACTTGCAATATAACAATCATGCAACTCCAGCCCGACATTTCTGCCGCTGTTCTGTCCGAGGTCCTTAGTTTTAAACAAATACCACCAGAAAGTATACGATTATCAATATTATGTGTATCTCCCTACCTATTGTTATAAATTTTCAATTTTGCACTAATTGCCATCGCGAGCTGATTTAAGGTGCGTTATGTAAAAATACTTCGACTATTAATGTCTATTTTAATATTTTTAAATGTTCATGTAACGTGCATTTCAATAATATTTAGATATCTTTAATAATACGTCATATAAACAATTTAAACTGTTCAAAAATCTTCTAAATAGAAATGACAAAAAAATCTATAAGTACTAAAGATATACGTAAGAATTGATGTAGTGCAAAATATATGAAACTTATCCTATAATATTGTTTAAAAAATTGCACTTACACTATTGTTCAAAAAATTGCACTTACCTCCATTTTGTTATTTTGCTTGTATTAACTTTAATAAAAAAAGAAATAGTTTTAGAATTTAAATGAGTGTAAAGGCTCAATTACGTCGAGTTTTGGTTGGTGTATGACCAATAAGTGTAGGATCCATCCGACTTGAAATTCGGGCATGTACCGACTAAAACGTTACGTTAGTTAGGCTTTACTTTATTCATGAATAGAAAGTCAGATATACTTAAATAGTGATTTATATAAACGCCAAGACTGCTTTTTTAAATATCGGAACAATTTGCTAGTGTCAATACAATATTTTTTTGCATTTAATTATTTTAGTACCTACTCCAGATCCGAGCCTAATCGTTATTATGAAGCGTTAGTTGATTATCTCAGTATCAGAAAATTATGATAATGTGTATATTGTATACCTACTGTATAATATAGAACGATAAAAAGAATGTTTCTCAAATACCTACCATACCTAATACCTATAAATAATTTCCAGAATTTTATAATTTATTGGCAATACAAAATATTATGTAGTGATCAAGCTTTTTTGTATTAACACTGTAGAAAATGAGACAAATATGATTGTAAATAAAAAAAATAAGTTACTACTAAAAACTTACAGTCTGTTTATACATGGCTAAAATATCTTTAAAATATAAATCAGAAGCTGTATTTACTAAATTAAGTGTTACCTACCAAGGTTTGAATTTTATTTGGTATCATGATGACATTAATTTAATACTTATGTAAAAATAATAAGAATAGGTTTGAACATTCATACAGGTATTTCAAATGTAAGTGTTTTCAGTGTGTAAGCTAAGATAGATAAACATACAAAATGACTTCATATTATATGCATATATTTCACTGTTAAGGCCTGGACACACAAAACGCGCGACGGAACGTATCCAACGCGGCTCGTAGAATTTGTTGTTTAATGGCTAGTCAATTAAGTAATGCGGTTTTCTGATAAAAAATTCTCAGAAACTGCAGGATTTGGAATAAACTGGCCGTGTCAAGCCCTCTTGCTTTAGAGAGCACTGCTTCTGATTTCTTACAGATCGTGTCGAATTGATGTCTCATCGAACCCTGGCAGAAGGGGAATGAGCCTTTGCGCACAAAGCATTCCCACACTACCCTAACCTACCCGCCGTCCTAGAGCTTGGTAGCGTGACGTGTTACATACAATATCGCCTCTGCTGTCGCCGGGTATTGGACGTTGTAGTGTATGAATTTGTTGACCAAGCAGATGGATTCATCCGGCTCTTGTGTGTGTGTGTCCAGTACCTGGCGCTGAACGAATCCACACGGTTCGTACCTACACCTTCATTCAGTGTAACGCCCAGTTCTGCAGTCGCGCTCTCTGTGTGTCCAAGTCATAATTCTTAAAACGTTCATGTAATAATGTATTCAGTGTCTTCTTGTCTGAATGTAATACATAATATGACTATATGAACTCTATAGAAATATATAATCATTTTAAATGGTATCATTTTTTATTTCCTTCCTGATTTTTTATTCGTTTGACAAGCTAGCTGAACCATATCCTTGATTGATTGATATATGATCTAGCTGAATCATAGGCAAAAACAAAAAAAAATTGAATACCTAAAACCATCGATTTTTGCAAGCCCTATAGTAGAACCGTCCTAAACACCGTCCGTTTTATAGTACCTACTCTTACTTCTACGATGTTCGATTTTATAAATAACGGAGAAGTTAAAAATAAAACAAATGTTAGTTGACTATAATTTTTATTAATCACAACTAGAACAAATATTGCTTCAAGCAATGAGAATTACTATATCACTAGAATTATTAATGAAACAACGCAAATACATTGCCGTGCTGCAAATTGTGTTATAATGTATCAAAGAAATCCACCACAACTGTGGTCACAAGGATGCATGCCTTCATAAAACATGTTTTAATCGTCTTCTATCGTGTCATAACACAAACACAGCACAGAAATGTGTCTGCACCTTTACTTCGTTCTTAGAGCCTGACCAACTTGGAAATATAAAACCTAGTCAAGTTGTAGATAACTAATGGAATTAATTCCGTCTATTGGCAACACTAACTTTTGAATTTCATTAAATGTCACTTGTAAACATGAAACGTCATTAAATTATAGCTACTCTACGTTAGTACCTTAGGTATTTTCTAAAAAGCAAATACCTGCCTAGTAGTACTTAGTGGTGTTGCAAAGACTAAGCGAAAGTGGCTCCCTCAAAAGCAGGTTATTATTTTTCCGGTCAGTCATTAAATACCTAACGCGTACAATAGTACAACATAATAATGTATAAATATACCTAACTTTTTTTAAAATAATTGGCCTTTTACATCGGCTGAGATAATTTCGAATATCGTTTTAATGGTTCCCTCCAAATTCGAGCTATACGTTACAACTATCACATTTCCTTCAGACAAATCTATTCCACTTTTAGTGGTAATATTTATTTTTAAGGTTCATGACTGACAATATTGTAAATAAGATAAATTGACAGATATAATGAAGTCAATAGATATTGGTTTTAAGTACGATTTCATGTAATAACAATAATTTTTGCCATGAATTTCGTAGAATCATATTATACTGTTATATAATATTCAGGAAGAAATCACAATATTTTTCCTTAGCTCTCTTATACGGTAAACAAGTGTAAAATGCGTAAGCGACGCGCTAAGAACAGCGAATGGGACTCTATTACCACACTGACAATGAAACCGTGCTATAAATGAAAAATTTAACTCTCAAACGTCTTAAGCGCCCGGCAAAGGGCGTCGGTTACGCGGTTTTGTTAAGATAACCGAGGAAAAATATCGATAACTCTTACGTAAGTTGTGGTATCCCACAAAATTGGCATTTTAGGTTTTTTGCACTAAGTATATATCACTTGTTTTTATCTATTTTTTGTGTTCTTTTAAAAAAATAATTTAATCTATTTTTTGTGTTCGTTTAAAATAAAAAAAAAACAGCATTTTTTTTACCTATTTTCAAGACGTATAAAGTTGTATCGTTATTAAAAAAACGGCCTAAACCATTTTATTGACCTTCACTACAATTAACGCGTCATGTAAGCGTTTTGGGGATACAACAACTTACGTAGGAGGTATCGATATATCGCTCATTTGCGACAAGGGTGACATAATTCAAAATTCACCAATTTTAGTGTCGAAAATTTATACTTTTTGCTATAAAAACAACATTACGCTAAGCACAAAAAAATAAGAGCGAGAGTTTTTTGTTGGCCGCTGTGTTGTTTTGAGACCGCAGCATTCACAAACATTACTCTCTAACGAGAGCATTCTCTCAGCGTCGATTTTGAATTGAAATTAAAAGAAATGAAAATCTAAATATATAAAAGGCAAAGGTGACTGACTGACTGACTGACTGACTGACTGACTGACTGATCTATCAACGCACAGCTCTAACCACTGGACCGATCGAGCTGAAATTTGGTATACAGGTAGCTGTTAGGACGTAGACATCCGCTAAGAAAGGATTTTGGAAAATTTCAACCCCAAGAGGGTTAAATAGGGGGTTAAAAAATCGAACCTAACGTGAGCGAAGCCGCGGGTTAAAGCTAGTCTACAAAGTTAGTTAGTTAGTTAGTTAGTCTACAAAGTTAAAGTCAGTTTACAAATGTATCAGGAGTCCCGATTTAAGTTACAGATAACCTGTATCCCGGGAAACCTGCTCTTCCTCCGTCGTTTATGTAGATGTGCGTGTGCGTGTGTGCGCGCGCGCGCGTGTGTGTGTGTGTGTGTCTGTGTGTGTTCGTAGGTGTACTGATTAAGTTAGAGTAGAGTGATGATAGGTACTACTTTGGGTTAATTAATTGAATTATGTCACTCTTGTCGCAAATGAGTGATATTATACATGTTTGTTTGTCGTCTAACTGATGAGTTACTTGGGTGGAAGAGGCGTTGGTTCGTCCAGCAGCGACTCCAGCTGCTTGACGTCGGTGACGGGCAGCGAGCACGCGTAGCGCCGACACACGTACGCCGTGGGCACGTCCGCGCCGCGGATACGGCTTAGCACTGCAATCATTACAACACATTTTTTGATTATTCGATGACAAGATAGTCCTTGATGACTATCTCACCTGGGGCCCAAGTCTGCTATTGCAATTGTAGTTCAATTGTCTATCAATGACATCCCAATTGCTACTTTTAGCAATTTTGGTAGTCTACTAATTCAATGGCGTCACAATTGTTTTCCGATGGTTTGACTGACACATCTAGCTTTGAATCTAGCTTAAATAAACGTTTTTAATATGTAGTTTTTTTTAAACTCATTTCGGCAAACGCTTTTTAAGCTAATGGCAATACCGAGATATCATTGAATTACAATCCAATCATAAGAAATCGAACGACCATTGTGAATTTAGTAGACTACGAAATTTTGGACTAATGATAATTGAATTGTAATTGTATTGCGGTTCAATGACAATGACATGTAAAATAGTAGACTTGGGGCCCTGATGGTAAGTGACGATGCAGTCTTAAGATGGTAGCGGAACTTGTAAGGGGTATGGCAGTGAACAAAATGATTTCTACTGGGGATGAGTTATATACTCACAAAACAAGCGAAAAATTGTGCCGAATGATGAAGAGTACCTCTTTTATAATAGAGTATCTCTTTTTATACATATACAATATCATAGAGTGTACATTCAACCCATACCCCTAATCTGTTTCTACACACCATCGTGTCGGAACGCTAAATCGCTTGGCGACATGCCATTTACGGTAGGGTGGTAACCAGCCACGGCCAAAGCCTACAACAGACCAGACCAGAGACAATTCAGAAATTATAAATTGCCAAATTGCCCCCGCCGGGAATCGAACCTAAGACCTCCCAGTTATAAGACCACAACGCTCACCACTGCGCCCGGGAGGTCGTCAAAGATGAAGATTCAAATTCAAAATTTTTCAAATTCAAAATTTATTTATTTCATGTAGGCTACCTTGTAGCACTTATGACACGTCATAAATGTACCACCGGTTCGGAATGCAGATTCTGCTGAGAAGAACCGGCAAGAAACTCAGCAGTTGCTCTTTTCAAAAAATAAAACAAACTAATTTTACAATAAGTAACAAAACTAAGCTAAGTATACAGTGCTTTCACAGTGAAGCTTCAAAAATACAATACCTATAATCTAACACATGTCAACATGGGAAGTCAAAGCAGACCCATTCCCGTTGGCGGCACCCGTTCACGAGCACGACGCATGATCCAGCCATTGCTTCGCTCAACCATATAAGATGAGCATTAAAAACTCGTATTCGGCCAATGTTGGTTAACGACGTTATAGCTAGAGGGCAGAGCACGCTACTGGCTACTGTAACGCAGGAGTGGACTCACGTATGTCGGACATACCAACGGGCGAGTCCGCGGCCGGGTCGGCTACGGCCAGCACGCGGCCGGGCAGCAGCCGCGAGCGCACCACGCGCACCAGCTCCAGCGTGCGCGGGTCCGAGCAGCCGCCGGCGATCAGCACCTGACACAAATAAGCCGATTATGTAGTTTGTAAATACTGAATGACCTCCCTGGCGTAGTGGTGAGCGCTGTGTGGGGTTAGTTTTAGAGTAAAAACATGCCAAAGATGCCTCACTGCGATATCTCGTGGTTGCGGTTTAGCTCGCTACCTCGATGTCACCTCCATGTAAAACAAATGTATGCAAACATCTGTTTGCATACATTTGTTTTACATGGAGGATGCTTATCTAAGCACGAACATGTCGAAGGATACCTCACTGCGTTACATCGCGGTACAGCGAGGTATCTTAGACACGTTCGTGCTCGTCTGTTTCATTTTTTCATTTTTTTTTTTTTTTCAATGAAACTATGCTATGTATACAGTGCTTTCACGATGAATTTTCCTAAGTCCAATACAATACAAATACAAATAAATACAATCCAATACATGTTAAGACAGGTAGGCAAAAGCAGACCCATTCCCGTTGGTGGCACCCGTTCACGAGCATGACGCATGATCCAGCCATTGCTTCGCTCAACAATATTTGAGGGAACGTAACAACCCGCACCACTGATCTTACCCGTATACTAGACATTAGCGTCAAAGTAAAATGTAGTAGAGTAGGATTTCAGTTTCTTTTTAATATTACGAGGATTAATATGGACCCGTACATCAGTGGGTAATTCATTAACTAGGCGAGGAACGTTATTGAAGGACAAATCAATAAAAAACAAACTTTCGCATTTATGACATTAGTAAGGATACATGCCTGTGTAGGAGAATCGTTGTAGAACATAAGCGCGGACATCATTTCCGGCAAGGCGGTGGGGGAGTCCATCAGTCTCTTGGCGAAGGCCATCAGCACCCGCTTGGCCGTGTCCCGCTCGCGGTCGCCGCCCTCCGGCGCCGCGCTCTTGTCGGCGTACGCCGCCAGACGCTGCAGGTTGTGACACGCCACGCTGTTGCCCGAGGGCTCTGCGCCGTCTTGATCTATGGAGGTAGATGATGTAAGAATGCAACCCACACCTATTCCATGTTCATACATATGTTTAAGCTATTGCATAGCTTCTATCGCGGGCCTTGAGCGTGGAGACCGAATCCAGAATTTCCGTAACGAAAATAACCTGACATATATGAATAACCTCTACGGTGAGCCGCTAGACGGCGCATTTTTTATCAACGCCATCTAGCGGCTCACCGCTATGTAATAGCTTTACCGCGGCAGTCCCCGAGTGCCACACGTCTTTTTTTTTATTTTTAGCGAGCAAACGAGCAGGCGGGTCACCTGATGTTAAGTGATTACCGCCGCCCATGAACACTTGTAGCACCAGAGGCACCACCAGTGCGTAAGGGGTTTTTTAGGAATTTGTTGGTCCGCCCCTTGAATAACCCCATGTTGTAATTCAGTGGGAACACAGTGGGAATTTGTCTGCAGTCTATCGTCTGCTGTCAATGTCAATTGTCATTATTACATTGCTGTGCATTGAGAATTACATAAATGGTTGCTTTATTTAGTAGAACGCGTTTTAATAATAATTTTATCAATGTCTTAATTCTTCCGAAACTGTGAAATATCTCACAGTAGAGAAAGGGGTGGACAATTCGCTCATTCAATTCAAAAGAGCCATGAATAAAAATCCTTTTTTACTATTAAAAAAAGACATGTGACACTCGGGGACTGCCGCGGTAAAGCTATTGCATAGCATTTTTTATCAACGCCATCTAGCGGCTCACCGTAGAGGAGTCCCGTGTCAGGTTATTTTCGTTACGGAATTTCTGGATTCGGTCTCCACGCTGGCCCGCGATAGACGCTATTATGCAATAACTTAAAAAAATAGAGAACATGATTTTCTTTCTATGTTTTTATTCTATGTGTTGTGTGTGTGTTGTAATGTGTGTTTTACACACATTACTCTGAGAAGGAAGCCAAAATGCAAACCACTAGACTCTTTAGTTTTTTGTCAAGGATTATTCACCAAATTACAGCTTTCACTAACGTTTTTGTGTACAACATTGGAATGATATTTCACTAATTCAACTGAGGCCATCCATTTTATATCAGGACTTTCTATAACTGAAAAGTAAGTGAGAAAATCTGAAAGTGAGATGCAGAAACTGTAAAAGCCTTATTGAGCCTCAAGGGCTTACCTTCCTTCAACCTCAAAATAACAGAGGTATCTTCTGTGGAACAAGTGAAATATCCCCCGTTTTCTTCATCCCAAAAGAGTTCATTTTGTTTAATTTGTAACTCCCGCGCCCAGTTCAGCCAGTTGAGATCAAGTGAAGCTTCATACAGATCCAGTAGACCTTTGATCAAGAACGCATAGTCGTCTAGAAACCCTTGAATTGGTTGTTTACTGAAATGGATTAAATGCACTATGTAGAATATTTTTGATGAAGCAATAATAATATAATATTTTAATATTATGATTGAATATTTTATCCTATATCCTATACATTAATAAAAATAAGTACTTATTTGTTTGTTTGTCCTTAATATGTATTTGTTTCATCCCATTAAGCTGAAACTCTTCACAAAAAAAGCTTGAAACCAGAACATAGATTCTTTTCATGTGGGAAAAAAGTTCCTCCCAATAATAACTGATCAGATTTAGACAAATAGTAAATAGGTGCTATAATGTGCTTTTATTAATTGTAAGTACATTTGTACGCAATTATGTTTCAACCCACAAACCTTTGTCAAATCAAATACATACATAATGCAAAAGAATAAAGTTAACTTTTCAAATGACAAGTTGTGTGGGTTGAATCATTATTGTGTTAATGCATCCAAATGTGGTTTGAACAATTTAACTTACGTTTGAGCAATTTGGCCATCGTCACCTCTGTAGCAAGAATGTATAAGAGTTTTTGTGTTAGGGTCATATAAATATTGCTTAATGAATTGAGCTGTTTTGATGGCGTCATCCACAAAACTCTTTTCGCCTAATCCCTGACCAGCTTGTGCTAAACCAGCTATCGCAAGCCCATTCCAAGAACATAGCATTTTGCTATCCAAATGAGGACGCGGCCTTTTCGAGCGTGCTTCATATAGGATATCAATACATTCAGTTATAACTTCGTTGAATTGTTCCATGGTGATACCAAACTTTGACCGTGTTTCTTCTTTGCTTCCATAGATAATAAGAACATTTTTATTTGTCAGTTCACCATGGGGATCGCTGTCAGGTGAAATATTGCCACTTTCTTCGATGCTGAAATAATCGCAAAATATTTCAAAATAGGAGAGTGATCCGAGTCGTTTTTCCTCTAAAAGCGATTTCAGTTCATCGTATTCCCAAACACAGAATGCCCCTTCTTTTTTATGAGTAGCGCCGAAAAATGGATAAGAATCTGCATCCTCAGCACTATAATATCCCCCAGATTCGTGCCTTAAGTCTCTATTTATGTATTTCGCTATGTCCCTTACAACATCTGCAAAAAATTCATCTTTTGTTGCCAGATAAGCGTCTGAGTAAGCAACTAACAGTTGTGCTTGGTCGTAGAGCATTTTCTCAAAATGTGGAACATGCCAATCATTATCAACTGAATAACGAGCGAATCCACTGGACACGTGATCGTGAATACCGCCTTTGGCTATCTTAGTCAATGTATGCAAGCACATTTCTAAGCATTTTTTCCCTTCTGGATCATGTTTATCGCGTGCATAGTAATGGAAGAGAAAGTTGAATATGGAAGCCTGTGGAAATTTTGGTGCCGTTCCAAAACCTCCAAATTCTGGTTCGAATGACGCCATATAACGACGCACGCATTTAGTCCAGGTGGCTTCTCCTGGCACTGAGGAAGTTGCATCCTGTACTTTTGATATGTTTTGTAAAGCATCTAAAATATTGCTACTAGCTTCTATAAACTGAGCACTATTTTCTCGCCACTTTTTTGCTAATGTAAGCAAGATGCTTTTGAAACCTGGTCGTCCCCATTTGTCTTCAGGTGGGAAGTATGTGCCACCGGTTACAGGGCGTAGTTGTGGAGTGAGAAAGACTGACATTGGCCACCCTCCTCCTCCTGTGGTTGCCATGACAAAAAGCATATAAACTCTGTCTATATCTGGTCGCTCTTCTCTGTCAACTTTTATGTTAACGTAATGTTCGTTCATGACTTTGGCTACATCTTCATTCTCAAAAGACTCCTTTTCCATAACGTGACACCAATGACAAGTAGAGTATCCTACAGATAGAAATATGAGTTTATTTTCCTTTTTAGCCTTGTCTATAGCTTCTTGGCACCATGGATACCAGTCTACAGGGTTGTGGGCATGTTGTAGCAGATACGGTGACTTTTCTTTTACCAGCCTATTAGTATGTTTTGGTTTGTCTGCTGGATTTTCTGGATTAGCTGCAGCCATCTTTATTATGTTGTCACTGAAACTTCTTGCAATTAATGGTGGGGATAGATTACTGAGATCAAACGAAGAAAATCTAAAACAAAAAAAAAAGTATTTATTTCAAGTGGTGAGCATTGTGATCTTATAGATGGAAGGATTTGGGTTCAACCTGCATGGGCAATTTGAGAAATTTATCATATAGATAATCTATTTATTTTATACAGTTTTTGATCTGGTTTGGTAGGAAACTTTGCCAAACAATAGATATTCCCTTACAGGTCAATAACTAAGCTGACTTTTCCAAAGTTAGCATGCTTCAATCTTAAACTGAATCATCACTTATCACTAGAAGAGGCAGTCAAGTTTAGCTTGTTCAGCAATAATTGGCAAATTGACAAAGCTATCTTCAGTATACATATTTTTATCTATGATTACTTATATATCAATTTACAATAAAAACCTGTTGTGTGATTGTTTATTTGTATTTAGACATATATCACTTGTTTATATCACCGAAAACAAGGTCAAACTGTCCTTAGTAACGCTGTAATTATCTAATAATAACTTTGTCACATACATGAATTTATGATACAAAGCTTACTTAAATCAGTAAGCAACATAGTTATATGTTACTACTAATACTTTAAATGCTATTGCTCACCTTTTACTTGCTCCTAAATCTCGATGAATACAAACCGGGAGAGAAAATGCAGAATCCTTAGTCGTGTTTTGATTTATATTAATATTTTTCAATCTACTATCACCCGTCGACAGACGTCGCAACAAAAGCACAGCGCGGCCCGTAGGCATAATAGTTAGGTGGAAAACAATCAAAACAATGCCACTTGAGCACGAATAACATGAATTTTCTATTTATTTATTTTGCGCACTTCGCTTCAATTTGAAAGTTTCCGAAAAATATTTACGTAATTTGACAATTGAGTCGACTGACACTTGACAGCAAAACAAACAAGTCAAAACAAAACATCAAAAATTAAGTATTGCCAGGTATTGCCACTTATGCTTTTAAAAGGTGAGGTGAAGGCAAAGCTTCGATGACAGAAAAGAGACTATTCTCCTATAATATTTCCTCAATTTCTTTTATTTCTTTTATCTTTGTTTTGGATTTTTCTTACTAATCTATAATATAAAAATGAATCGCAAAATGTGTTGGTAAGCGCATCACGCGTGAACGGCTGGACCGATTTCGCTAATTCTTTTTTTATTGTGTTTGTTATTGTTAGGAGAAGGTTCTTATGAAAGAAAAAATTAAGAAAATTGCGCGGAAAATTAGAAAATTTAAGAAATATTAACCACCATATTAAATTATTTCTAATGTAACCGCTTTTACAATTCAAACTTTTTTGATGTAACCTTATGGCGTTTGACATAACATCGACAGAATGCGTGCTGCCAATTTCGTCAAAGAGGATGTAAAAAAACTTAAGACAGGACAACGTCTGTCGGGTCCGCTAGTATAAGAATATAGTTATGTAATAACATTATTCATTTAATTTATCCTAAGAAAAAATAGGAATATCAATAAAATAACTTAAAATCTTGGTTATAAAGTTTACTTTTCAATGATTTTTTTCAAAATTATTTCTACTTATTTGTCTTATATTTATTATATCGCACATTTTCTTGGATATGTTTTATAGTTTTGTTAACGTGGTGTGATAGGGAATTTTTGGTGGTAGGTACATAATTATGTGGTTATCGGCAAAATAATCACACTGAATCGATCTGTAAAAGCTGCATCAATCATTGCTACAGTCTCAATCGTGGTCTCAATCAGAAGCGATTTTATCATTCGTACTCAAAATTATTAAGCCTCTGCTGTCCATCTCTCCGTCCGTCCATCTGTCTGACGGCGGTGGGCTGTATCTTATAAACCTTAAGGGCACGATCTTCGGCCGCAGTAACTTGCAAGCAATTGAAGTGAGGCGCACGAGCCACTTTGTTATAAAAAATGTAAAACAGTCATGATAAAAAAAAGTAAACTTTTTAGAGAAAAATTAACGGTAAAATATTCTTCTAAAAGCTTTTGCCTATTTTTTGACATTTTTATTTTTAGTTTAACTTTGATATACTATAAATACAACCAGAAAAACAATTAAAAACTACACTGTTTTCGGAATATTATTTGATCGAGTGAAGTTCAAAATATGGACTTTTGAACGGTAAAATAATTTAGAACGTGTATTAAACTACAACATATATTTTTAACCTATCAAAACAAAGAATATTTGATTGTTTAATATTGAATCAAAAACAGGCTGTTTTCGGAGATCCTGCCGTTAAAAGGTACTAGATAAGATGCCTGCTTGAAATTTTCACAGAATGTGTATTTCTATTGCCGTTATTACAACAATATTAATAAAAAAAAACTTAGAAATTAATATAGTTTGTTTTTGCTCGAATAATAGCTGGTGTTAAATCTACGGAACCCTTCGTATTCGGGTTCGACTCGCACTTGGACAGTTTTTTTAATTGATTGGGCTCATCGTACGTACCTAGAACCTATTTAAACTAATGTCGCATTTACTTAGTAACTGTTACTCCGAGCATTAAAACAAGTTACAACTCTTAAAAGTTAAAACAAAAGTTATAATTATAACAGACCATAAAAACCACTTTTCAACGTACAGTACTATTGCTCTCAACTTTTTTGTAGGCGCTTTATGGAAGAGAACGTCAATCACTGAGAGATATCACGGAACCGCAATTACTGCGTTTCGTACGTGCATGTATGCCAGGATCCTACCTCATTAATTATTTCAATGCACTCATAGGACCCTAGGGGGGATATCCGTCGCGCATGCGCCGGAATCCGGACGCCATTCTCACTTTCAATGCACCACGACATATTTTGACGTATTCTTTAATGCTCGCCGCAACCCTAAGCTTAATGAGTTCTTGACACGAAATGTCGTTTTACAAATTTTTGGAAACGCAGTATAGTGTGGTTTTGCCCTTATGATAGTGATCGAACGGTTAGATAACGGTAAGTGCTCGATTTATTAAAGTTTTCATATAGATTAGGTTAGGATTGTTTTTTAAAAGGTAAACAAATATGTATTTTTGTTATGTTAGCGCATATTTCTTGTTGAATGATCTAATTTTCTCATTTATATTCTTTCCACTACCCATAGTAATTATCTTCTGACCTTTTGATATTAGATAAAATTGTAGAGAGGAATTATTCATTCCAGAGGGAATTAAGTAGACGGGAAGCATAGCACTCAGTTTAGGTAGAGGTTAATTAATTGGCAATT
The DNA here is from genome assembly GCA_933228805.2 of Hipparchia semele. Lineage (NCBI taxonomy): Eukaryota > Metazoa > Arthropoda > Insecta > Lepidoptera > Nymphalidae > Hipparchia > Hipparchia semele. The sequence continues at coordinate 5,260,176 of OW121721.1, read as the reverse complement.
TTACGTAAATGTATAGGTGCGATTATACCTGAAATACCTAGGTGATTGAAATAGCTATATTTTGCACTTTAGTAAGTATGAGAAATCTCTTAATTTCATGGACCATAAAAGTATCTTTTAACTTAGTTTTTGCTATTCTGACCCATTCGAGGAAGATACTTTAGGGGATGAGATTCAAGGGATGTCTACGTAAACTAAAATTTATCGATGTTCGGTAAGTAGAAAATTTAGTTGCTCGATATAGAGGAGATCGTGAGCTATCTACATTTTGCACGTGTTGAACAAGGGGTGCTGTTGCACGGTGAATGAAACTACACGTCGCCATGGTAACGTCAAGAGGGCTCGAGCCCTTAGGGCCGATGCGCTTTCCTCCTTCCTTCCCCTAAACCATAAATTTGCTACGGGATTGCCTGATTTCCTGTTGTTTAGTCAGACGCATATTAAGTAACTAGTAAATTAGCCTTGTTGAAATACCTAGGACTTGCATTTTCTATCAAGACATAGAAATACACGTAAGCATAAAACATTGCATGCGTAGGAGTTACCTCCCACTACCCCACACGTATTATCTGGGTGGTGCTAAAGAAGATCCATAAACATCATACCACACGCACCACCACCTTATACACACCACCATACAATACATACCACCACATCAGATACCCCACACACAGATCCAAGACGGTGGCATAATAATATAAAATAACTGATCTAGATGTCAGGCAAAGACAAGCGTGGAAAAGCATAGATTCTTGCTTGAAATTGCAAATGCTTTCTGGTCTGTTTTCACCACTGCAGTAGTGGTACCTAAGTACCTACCTACTTAATGTTGGTGAAAACAAGGCGTTGTTGAGTGTCTTTCACCCAGCCGTTGTACCTATTAGCACAAGCTCAAATATCTTAGATAGAGGTGAAAGGGAAATATTAATCATACTAGCTGATGCCCGCGACTTCGTCCGCGTGGATTTAGTTTTTTAATTCCCGCGGGAACTCTTTGATATTTCGGGATAAAAAGTAGCCTATGTCACTCTCCGGCCCGTAAATTACCCCTATGCAAAAAATCACAGCAAGCCGTTGCTCTGTTGCTGCGTGATTGAAGGACAAACCAACAAACCAACAAACCAACAAACCAACAAACACACTTTCGCATTTATAATATTAGTAGGGATACTAGCTGATGCCCGCGACTTCGTCCGCGTGGATTTAGTTTTTTAATTCCCGCGGGAACTCTTTGATTTTTCGGGATAAAAAGTAGCCTATGTCACTCTCCGGCCCGTAAATTACCCCTATGCAAAAAATCACAGCAAGCCGTTGCTCTGTTGCTGCGTGATTGAAGGACAAACCAACAAACCAACAAACACACTTTCGCATTTATAATATTAGTAGGGATATTAGTAGGGAAGTAGGGATTCAACATGGTTAAAATTCTTATAAGAATATTTATATTTTTAGGGATAGGTATTGGGTTAACTCTTAAAAGTTAACCTACATAATACATTGATCCTTTCTTGTTTCAGACGCACCAGTCGCTGTAGAGCTTAATCGAACCACGTGCCTTATCATGAGTTTTCGTGTATAGTCTTTACTGCCGTCTTTGCGCCACGATCCATCGAAGAAAATAAAGTCCAAAAGTAACTGTCCCGTTCAGTAAAAATTCGGTCCAAATCTGTCCAAAACTTTCCATTTTTCGACTTCATTTAGAAAAAAGCTTTCGTAACTTTTCGTAAACAAGTTTGTCCGCCCAGGATTCGCTTAGGGATTATTCAAATATTTAAGGAAGCTTCCTGAACAAAAACTCTATTGAATATTCTTATGTGTGAAAACTTGAAGAAAAATCCTTGCGCAACACTATTTGAGAACTCTTTCTTTCAAACGCCGAGTGCAGGCTGTAGACCTAAACTGTGCAGTGATAGTGAAAATCATGTAATATCTTGTAGACATACGTTTATGGTGACAATGGACTAAGTAAGGGGTGTGCCAAATAATGTCAGTGTAACGGTTTAGTTTTTGAATTCAATTACCGAAGTGCCGTGTATATGTGTCTGCCGGTGTTGCCAGCATGTCGGTTTGGGTGGGCAGTGGCTGCGGCGGCGGGGACCTGCTCCCGCCCGTCGCCACTGTCCTGTCGGCTAACACCTCTATGGAGTCGGGAATCGAGGCGGGGGTGCTTCCAACGGTCACGGGGTCGCTCGCATCGGCGCGAGACTCGCTGGGGTCGCTGTCGAGAGCGGCGGAACCCCTCTACGATACAGACCATACAGATCTCGGTTCGGAGTTGGACGAAGCGGAAATACGACGAGAGTTGATGCACGATGTATGTATTAGAACAGTAAACTTGATAACCTAACTTGTTAATTGTAGTAGAGTACTTTAGTAGAAGTTTGCACATTCCAATTCCCGTATTCTCAACAATGCTGATTGAATCAGCTGGTATAATAGAAAAGCTGTATCAATCATTATTACATTCTCAATAGTTGTCCGAACAAGCGGCGCAAGACCGAGGCCAGTGGAAGTCTTTGCAAGATACCTGACCTATATTATGTCTAGCAGTTAACGTCTATCGGTGGATGAAGAAAAAGAAGAAGACGGTGTTCTTGCAGCAACATTGCATAGAGAGTATCGGCCAATCAGAGGAGATTGCGATCGTCGTATAGCAATCATTTTTAGACAATCTCGCGGCCGATTATCTATATACATACTATTATCGCTACATAGCACGATCTTGTGTCGCCTGTATCCAATTCAATCCCCACTTGTTGCAATATTGTCGTAGCCACTATAGCCACTCCTAAGGAAGAGAATACGTCAAGTTCACCTTGGGTAATATTGTCCCTTTAAAAAAAATTAGGTAAATGATTAGTCTTGAAAATGAAATTGGTTTACTATAATATGGCATTAATCAAATAATGTTTTCTTCTTTTAGAAATGGCGCCTTCTATTTGATAGGGTAAGTTCACGAAACTTTCAGTTACCTATACTTTTCAGGCAAATCTTATTACTACAGATAGGCGCTGCTGTGTTAAAATCTTGAAAATTATTTAGTTATCCTTACTAATATTATAAATGCGAGTGTGTTTGTTTGTCCTTCAATCACGCTGCAAAAGAGATACGGCGACGTGATTTTTTGCATGGGTAGATATACCTGGAGAGTGACATAGGAACTTTTTATTCCGGAAAATTAAAGAGTTTCCGCGGGATTTTAAAAACTAAATCCATACGGACGAAGTTGCGGGCATCAGCTAGTATTTTTATTTCGAAATTGAATTGAAAGATTTTTAGGTGTAACCATCGTTTGGCGATACTTATTTTAAAACTTTGACGACCTCCCTGGCTCAGTGGTGAGCGCTGTGGTCTTATAACTGGGAGGTCTCGGGTTCGATTCCCGGCGGGGACAATTTAGGAATTTATAATTTCTAAATTGTCTCTGGTCTGGTCTGGTGGGAGGCTTTGGCCGTGGCTAGTTACCACCCTATCGTCAAAGACGTGCCGCCAAGCGATTTAGCGTTCCGGCACGATGGCGTGTAGAAACCAATTAGGGGTATGGGTTGAATTTACACTGCTATATCCCTTCCAAGTTAGCCCGCTACCATCTTAGACTGCATCGTCACTTCCCATCAGGTGAGATCGCAGTCAAGGGCTAGCTTGTCATCGAATAAAAAATAAAAAAAAACTTCATTCTTTCGATTATACGAGTATGTCACTTTCCTAAAATAACCGTGGTATCATTCTTTATATCAAGGTTTAATATATTCATAGTGCTTAATATGTATTATAAAAAGATCGTACCTAATTTATTGCTTAATAGTCTAGTATGTTGTTAACAATTAAGTTATACGATGACCTCATAGATGACCTCAGATAGATAGACCTCATAGGTAGGTTTAAATTTTTAAATGTAAAAATTAAACGAATATTAGAAAACTATGCTAATTAAAAGGTACACTAGCAAAGTTAGTTATTTTATTTATTCACTGGATACAAAAAAGGTGTATAATTAAAAGAGAAAAGAAAAATGTGATTTTAATAACAACTAGATAAGTTTTTCGCTATTATCTCTGCGTAGTAGACTATGTGGAGTTGTTATCTACTCCTACGATAGTAGAGTTGAAGCACACTGAAAATTAAGTACAGCTACATAGCTTTTTATTCTTGTTTAAATTATTAAAATAATGGGCCCCTCTAGAATAAACGTAAGCGCACATTATGGCGAACCGCATGTGGTTGTTTTCTGTTACAATATAAATGAAATATCGCACACTATCCGGGGGATTCCCCTGCGTACAATGCGTTCCATCAGCATTTTGCGGTACAACCTACGAGGCATCATTTCAAAGATGAGTCAAAAGGTGATGGTTTTTTGTCCAAAACCTTGCTTAAAGCACAACTTGCACCCGTATTTTGCGTTTTTTTTTACATTTCGTATTTGAACATAATATAACAATACCTACTAAGTAAGAAATAATAATTCTTTATCTTAGATATATCCATAATATCTATTTTCTACGCTGGGAAACTTTAGTCTCAGTTAAAAATCCATCCAGTTCGCATTTTGCGTTCGTCCCGCTGCGACGTGTCGCTATAATGTGCGCCTACCTTCAAGTAACGCTATCGAAATGTTTTAAACATGCAATTTGTGAACAGTTCGTTAACAAAAACAACCGGGTCGTTCCAGGCTCGACGACACTTTCAGCATAAACATGAGAGTTGAAGCATCGCATATTTCATAAAAGTGTCGTTTACGATTTCGAAACGAATTTCATAGAACTTTTTTCTTTTATTTTTTGTTTCCGACCGATTAAAATGTACAGAAGCGGGGTACAAAAAGTTTTATAAGCAGATAAAAAGTGGCGGTAGCGCCTCGGATCAAACGTTGTCGCGTCACGTACGGAACATTGAGATAATACTCACTGCCGCGCTGATAGGGGTGCTCTTCGTTTTTTGTCCTCTAATTTTTGGAAATGGGCAAAGTTATTACAACAATATTACATTTATACATAGGTTGGGAGATAGTGAGACTCTTCTAAATAAAGCAATGCAAGTAATTACGTCACTTTGCGGGCGATGAAGAAAATTAGACTCATGTACCTACTTACCCTGCGTGATCTAATCAGAAATTAGGAGATCCATAGTAGAACCAGAAATACCGACATAGTATCTAGAGTAACAATGCTAAAGTGGCAATATATTCATGGGGCATGAAGTTTGAAGAACCAATAGACTGAAGGTCGTAGCTCACTTACACGACACCGCTTCCACACGTCACCCGCAGGCCGCACGGCTCCGCACGAGGTGAGGACTAGTAGGGAGCTCGTTGTCCACGCGGTCGGTGAAAAGACAGCTTAGATCCTGAACCATCGTGGCTTACAAAATCGTGATTCTCGAGTGGCCCACGCGTTGTAGGTATACGCGTGTGTCACTTATAGGTTCAATATAATATTTCTTTGTCTTAATTTTATTTGAAAATTTAAATCTGACTCTTCGACTAAGAACTAAGAACGGGTGGTTATTATGACGTTTCGTATGCCCTGTTGAAAACTGAAGCTTTCGGCTACGTGACCGAATAGTTTCCAGTAGGTGTGAATATTATATTAACGATTGTTTACGCCCCTTATCTGCAGTTCGATCCGGAAGGTTTCGGCGAGATTCCGTGGCCAGACTTCCTACAGACGCTTCAGAATCCAGATTTTATAGCGCAGGTGCCACCGCACAAACGTGAGGTAAATATTAATTGGTCATCAAATTAATAGAGCCCTCGTTAAACTTCAATAGCCGTCTTCTATATAGAGTTGGTACAAGACTTGGTGTTTAAAAGTACCTGTAAATAAATCATGCACTTACAATAAAGCCTGGAACCTATCCGTACTAATATTATAAATGCGAAAGTGTGTTTGTTTCTGGGTTTATTGGTTTGTCCTTCAATCACGCCACAAGAAAGCAACGGATTGACGAGATTTTTTGCTTGGCTTGAGTATAGTTGAGGACCGGGAAAGTGACATAGGCTACTTTTTATCTCGGAAAATCCAAGAGATCCCGCGGGATTTTTAAAAACTAAATCCACGCGAGCGAAGTCGCGGGCATCAACTAGTATTCAATATATGTATATGGAATCTTTCGATAAGTAACCTAGTAAGGTTAATATTTATCATTGGGTATGTGTGAAGTCAACATACAAGTCAAAGAAGAAGAAAGATGATGTACCTATCATTAATCATACGCAAGACCTATACTAGTCTAATGAAATAAAATCACAAACAAACGGCTGACGCTGATTCAATGCAATGTTAAAAGTATTATTACTTTTTGATTTACTAAATCTATTTTCTCTACACAGATCCTTTTGGATAAAGCTCGAAGTTCGACCAGTGCAGCTATTACTTTTCAAGAGTTTGTTAATGTGGTAAGTACCTAGAAAGTAAATATAACAAGTTTCAGAAAATTTTGAACACTTCCTTTCAGTGTCTGCGCCACTGTTAGGCGAAACTACCGACTTTTTATTTCAGTGTTTTTTGTTTAATACCTATATATCTAACATTATTGTGTGTTCAGACTAATGGCAGTCCATAACGTTGTTTTGATTAGGTATTTATCTGTTACTAGAGCTAACCAAAATACGAATGTAGTTCACAAAATCAGCAATATCACGGACCAATCTTAACCAGCATATCTTACAAGACAACTAAATTAAGATGCGACACCGATTACCCCTCATCCAGGCAGGTCGGCATCGGTCGAGAGTCGACAACAGCCCAAACCGAGCTATGGTTTTACTTTTGTTACCTTGAAAAAGGCAAAGGACTCTGAACACAAACGTAAAAGTTAGGTACGTAGACCACCGATTTTATTATGTCTCCGATTTATGTCAGATAGTGGGCGAAGTGGGCGATATTTATCAGCAGCAACTGAAAGCATACGATTCTCTTTTTGGCCACTATAAGGATAGGCCAGAAGATCAATAACGGCTAATAGGCGTCACGGCAAATTCCAAATATGGAGTATTTATTAAAGCACATAATAATGATATTATATGATATCATAATAATATACTTCTCTATCTTATGCTCATCTATCGGTGGATCTCGGTTACTCTTGTGCTCTTACAACTTTAGTACTTACACGCTCAAACAGAAAAGCGGGCTTTGGCGAAGCCGAGTACGCTACGATTTATATATTATGTTACGTTTGCGTGAAGTTCTATTTTCGGCAACATTTATCGGACCTACATCGGACCCATATATTAGTCGATTGTCAGCGTGTGGTCTAAAACGTGTCCAGGTTTAGATCTGAGTTCTTATCGGTATTTTTACTGTCGCTTCGAAATACGATAAGGCCTGTACGATTAATAAGGTGGACATTTATTTTTGTACAGTAAAATATATTATCTTAAATGCGTATTAACACTGAGCACAGTCGTTTATTATTTTCTTTGATCGCTTTGTGTCTGAGTGTTGGACTATTTATGTATGTTTTTTCTCATATAGCTTTGAGAAATATGGGCATTCAGTCTTCCCACTTTGTTTCTATTTAGAAAGCAGATACAATCTAGCAGCTACTTTATGTTTACAGTTTATTTTTTGAAAAATAAAGTGAGATACATTTTTTATAGGTACTATAAGCGTACCAAACATGTTCGTATTACATAAATTCCATAGTGGCTGAAAAAGTATGAGTTATAAGTTCAGCTTACGAATAAAAACGATGCGATGTTTATTAGGGGCCATTTTAACAACCAGAAGAATAATTACGAAATTTTTACAGATTTTCAATGCAAAAACTGTCAAAACTTCTTTATTCCTGGGTTAAACTTTACTCGATGATGCCGTTGGTGAAATCTAAACTCCAAATGTTCTAGCCGTGCTCTAGAAACTTTATACTTACCTAAGTTTGTGATTTGTCGGATTTCCGTAAAAATCAAATAAAAATGATAATAAAAAAAATATTGTAGTTTCAAAAAAATCACTTACTTACCTACTAAAATGTTTAAAATGTTTCATGCTTTTTCGAGTTACAGCTCTACATGGGTAAATTTTCGAGCGTACTTTTTTAGGCGTCCTATGACCTTTTCATAGAAACTATCATTTAAAATAGACTAAACACATGTTATTTTGAAAATATACCTCATAGCTTAACTGTATATAAAACCAGATTAGAATTAATATTAAAAACTTACAAGAAATTCCACGTTTAATATCCGACTTGTATAGGCGGTCTACCGCTGAGAGGCTTGTCCCACTTCAAATTGCGCTCACCAAACTACTCACTATTACACGAAATTTTAACTTATCTTTTATCAAAATATCTCATTTTAAAGGTACTTACTCCATTTCACATTTTAACACACAAAAATTTTACTAACTATTAAATTAAAAATCTGAGACGCCAATATGTCTTTGTCCCGCGTAAAACTGCAGTTTCGATGCTCGCAAATGACTACTTGTTTCTTATTAGTCAAGCGATTTCACGCCAAATTTTTTTATCGGTCCACCTGAGCATTAGTCTGGCCCCAACTAGTTTGTAGAGAGGATGTCCAATACGCAGGTTTTATAATGTTCCCGAGGTAAGTTTTTCATAAAATATGTTTTGGTCACCGTGAGCGGTCAGTTCGGTGGCAAGTTTTAGCTAATGAACAGAGTGATTTATTGTATCGTCAAGTTAGGATGTTATAGATAATTGCCTTGATATTACGACCTGTAAATATCTACTAAATTAATTAGGTAGTTGAGTAATTATCATGAAAAAACCCTTTTGTCGTCATCATGGTGGCGTCATTGCGGTGGCACAGTGGGCCACTGAAATGATGAATGCCTGTATAATCAATACGATATATACTTAAAATACATTATTATTTTCAATAATAACTTAATAAGTTTTATTTTTATAAGAAGGTAAGTACGTAGGTAATTAGGCCTATGTAGGACTCAGTTTCAATATTTAATATTTATTGTCTCCTAAAACACAATTATGGATATGTGATTTAGTTTGGAGCTAGAGGACAGTGTATACAGTGTCTAGTCTAAGCATATTTTGTATTTATATTTAAGAAAATTTGCTTACTTAATTCATTAGAGCCATTTCTATGGCTTTTATTGTCATTACGGTGGCGCAAAAAATATTTCTCCGAAAGTACTGTGTTTTAAAGGGCGCCTCACAAATTATTAGATTCACAGCATCTTAATCTATAATCTAACGCATTTGGTTTGGGTGAAATGTGAGAAAAAAAATTAGCCACCTAAATGACGGAAAAAAGGCCGCTCTGAAAATTTACCCACATATATTTTTATAAATTATCTTAAAAAGATCTGAAATCATACCAATAAATATTTATAAATTAAGCAATTAATAACAAATGAACCCTAATGTTCGTTATAACAAACAAAAATATAATTCAAAGGCTCATAAAATTGAAGGTGTCGCGATTATCAGATAAAAGGTTCCAAGTTAATTTAGGACCCGTTTTAAAATAATTAGACGGTCTGATTAAGGCGCATACATCACATAATGTCAGATGTGGGGTAACCTTCGATTAATTAAACCCCGGTTTTTGGATATTTGCATAAAGGAATCTTAAGAAGCACTTAATAATGCCCAAAAGTGTCCCATAAATTATTGGTTCATTCGTTCGCCTTTGAAATTAAGTTATTACTTTAAAAGGATCGTAGTAAAGATACTCTTAAATATAATATACCTGTAAGACGTAAGCTTCCTACAGACCGATCAAGATCTTGACTAATCTAGATATTAGAGATATTCTATGAGGAATTAAATATTGGGTACTCTCTCTAATATCTAAATTGTAATTTTATTTACGCAAATTCCATTTTAGTTTGTATTTACTTCTATAGATATAATATTTTGTATTAAAACTTTACATAAAATTAATAATCTAGAGTCTTACACTAACATAATAATAATTCTAGGTAGGTAATTACTATAAAATAATCAATTTTTTCACATTAATTTTTTGTTAATATCCTTTATAAGTACGCAATGTTTTAATTTTTGTAAGAAATATTTATTTGCCTTGTTAAACATGACTTATTTTGACTTAACTTCCAGCGTAAAGTTTGTTTTAGCTTTGGAGTACAGGAATCTGAAGGGTGATGAACCGTATGTCAAACCGCCATTTTCCATGTCTGTCTTGCTCAGTCTAGATACACCTGAGCAAGACAGGAATTAAAAATGGTAGTTTAATAACATTCCTATCTGATTCCGTGTGCATTATACCTACCAGGATAAAACAAAATTATGAAATATCGGGATGAAGTCAGACAGTAATTTAGCCGCGGAGTTTTGGTAAGTTCGAACAAAAAGAGGAGGTGACAATATAAATAACAATTTGGCCCACCCCGTTCGAATGTGGATCTCCGCGGATTAGCATAAGAATGCCGCACGGAGGTCGCCCACGTACCCGACTGTCCCCTTGTTGTCTCTTTAAATCGAATTTAATTTTGATTTATATTATCTGTATATAAATATATCTAGTAGCTAGCCAATGCCCTCGACTTCGTTCGCGTGGATCCAAGTTTACTAAAACTCTCGTTGGAACTATTTGAATTTCCTGGGATTTCCTGCTGATATCCTTGTTCGGGATGCAAGCCATCTCTGTGCCAAATTTCACACAATCACACCCTCCATAGAAAAGATCGTCTGAATTTAAAAAATACAGCTAAGGTGTAAGATATTTATTTGCACTGGCGACATAAAAGCGACCAAGCTACCTTCCTTTTAAACTCCAAGAATAAGCATCGTTAAGTAATATCTTTTTATCTTCTATTTTTTTAAGCCATTGCCTCTAAAACTATAATAAAAAATGAGATTTATTAGAGGCAGTTATTTCAAAATTCACAGACAGCTACTTTAATTTTATTTATTATTTTATTCCTTTGTATACCTAAATACAAATAAATCATAATTCATAATAACGCATAACATTGTTATGACCTTTAAAAGAGGTTCTTTTCAAGCTTATGTTATGATTATTTGAATTAATATGAATACATAAAAATTCTTTTCAAAAAACCGACTTCAAACGCCACTACAAAGTATAAAAATAATTTTATTTTGTACACGTTTGTTGAAGTCGGGCGGGCTTAAATAGAAACGATGAATCCGATACGCGATGCTCGCCCGATTTCAATAAGCGTGTCTTTTATATGTCACCATAAGATAAGCGTCGCGCATCGATTTCATCGTTTCTAGTTAAGCCCGCCCGACTTCAACAAACGTGTACAAAATAAAATTATTTTTATACTTTGTAGTGGCGTTTGAAGTCGGTTTTTTGAAAAGAATTTTTATTTTAAGCTTTTTAGTGTAGGTTTCCTGCTCTCTTTCTCCCCTCCCTCCAACGCTACGGTACTAATGTAGTTATATACTTGGTACCTACAGTACTTATTAACAATACACAAGAGCTAGGACTAGGAGCTCCATGATTTAGTCCATGGTTGGTACCAACAATAAAGCGAAATGGTGAAAGCGTCAGTTCGTTATTCCTCCAACTCTGTAGCATCAGGGTTGAGGAGCTAGAACCTTGAGCATTATGATGTAGTATATGCTCGGTACCAACAATATCAATTCGTAAACGACAGTTCCTCACAGTTTAGGTAAGCAGTACCCCTGCAGCATCAGTATTGAAGAGCTAGGGCCCTGAGTTCCACGATGTAGAATATGCTTGATACTAACAATATCAATTCGCAAGCGAAAATTCCTAAATCCTCATAGTTTAAGTGGGCAGTACCCTGCAGCATCAGGATTCAGGAGCTAGAACCTAGACCTCGATGGTGTAGTATATGCTTATTACATACAATAACAATTCATGATTAACAGTTCCTAAATCTCTATAATTTAGGTGGGCAGTACCCTACAGCATCAGGATCGAGGAGTAGGACCTGGAGCTCTATGATCTAGTATATGCTTAGGCCAAGCATACCAATTCGTAAACGACGGTTCCTAAGGTTCCATAATTTAGGGGGGACATACCCCTGCAGCATCAGGCTTGAAGAGTTGAAGGTAAAAAAAATTATGGGACCATTTCGCAAGCTTCCTCTCTCGATTAAAAAAAAATCTTGTGAATCGGTCCAGAAACCTCGGAGTAATCGGTGGGCATACATAGAAAAAAAAAAAAAAAAAAAAAAAAAAGATACCGGCCGAATTGATAACCTCCTCCTTTTTGGAAGTCGGTTAAAAATATAAAAATAATGTTCCATTATTTGCAATATTTACTTTGCTTGCTAAAATTGAAAGTGTAAAATTATATCCAAAGAAATAACAATTTTATTATTGATTGCCGTCATTGTAGACCGCAATAATTTGATTTTATTTACTGCACCATAAAGGCTCTTTACGGTAACATAAACAGTTTTATGTCATTTAATTTTGTTGATATTCCTAATAAAAACATGTGCTCAATTTAGTCCTAAAATATGACCAGAACTTAAGGTCACACCGTTACAACTTAATATTGAAAAGTTGTTATAAAATTTGCCTAATACGATCGCAGCGTGATCTTCTTATAAATAAAAAAAAAAATATTTATCAGTCTCGCAGAATTAGAACATCAAGGTATTTTCTGCTCATTTTTTGCGTAAAGGATGGCTGTCCAACGCGGAAATGCAGCCAGTATTCTTGTGGCATCTTTCCACGCGGGCATGATTATTACCTAATTAAATTAGCTATAAGTTTTATTTAAAAAAATATATATATTTCCTGTGGTCCATATGTTCGTCCGTTGTGAGTTTACGCATAGTTCAGCTGAAAGTTGACACAAAGACAGCTTACATCCTGGAAAAGGTTCTTGGATACTTTTCATCCAGCGGAGCATTACGTTAAAAATGGACGTAATTTACGCAAAAATGTACATTTGTTCTGTCTCTGAACACCTCGTAGATTAAGAATTATTGTCATAACCAGTTATACCTATTCTGTGACAAATGCCTTTGGTTTCCTGGAAAATTGAGGGTCCAAAATGTGTAAATAATCCATACTGGTACTATATCATAGACTTGTATACTAAAACTCATACTAAAATCTAATACTACACATGTGAACGTGTGTCTGTTACCTTTTCACTCTCAATGGATAAGCTGATCTTAATGAAAGGAAAGAGTTAGCTTGCTTTCCAAAGATGGATTTAGGATCCAGGGAAATCAAAGATATCCCACCGAATTTTTCAAAACTTATATCCTACAAGCGGGCAAAATTGCAGGCATAAGGCTAGGTAGGGTACGTAAGCTTCGAAGGCAAAAAAGAGTAAAAGGTCGTGTAGTTTTTTATTAGGTACCTAACTCGTAAGTGCAAAAGCAAGCAAACGTTTATAGTTTATACGTATATAAATAGGTACATGATTGATGCTATAATGGTGACTTTAAGTCAAGCAGGGAAATTGTGCGCACTCGTCAAGGAAAGCTAATTTCCTGACAGGAAATTAGTTCACACCATCATAGCGATGTGGCAAAATTTACTGAGTAACCTGTTACACTGTAAGTACCTACATATTAAGTCTTTATTTAATCGCGGGTTATTTATCTACGTACACGTATGTATAAATATGCCTGAATTCTCAAGTGCCGGGAAAAAACTAAAACGTATTTAGCAACTAAGTGAGTTTCAAAGAAGTGTTTGTCATTTTTGTTTTCAAAAATCGAACGCAAATTAATTATTTATTATTCAAGTTATTTTCGCATTAATTTATTCTATGGTCTATTTTGATGGTTATAATCTTTTGACTGAAAATGCGTCCTAGAAGGACATAGGCAGTAGACTGCGTCAAAGATCAAAAAATGGTAATATGATTAGAATAAAATACTTTTCGTTATATTTTCGCCGAAGACACGTCTAAGATAGCTTTACCAAAAAGCCCGATCCAAAATAATAAATATGGGAATATATAATTATTTTGTTGACAGCTGTAAATGAGTCAGTCATATAACTCGATGAGAGAAGACAAAGTCGAGAAGAGGTTGACTGGATCGAACGTTGACTGGCATTGGTTAGTTTTTGTAAATATAAGTATTAAGTACACATATAGATAGAGTACAACGTACCTTTGTGTAAGAATGCACGGCTGGTCCCGTGAAGAAGCTTAGTACCTGTCTCAATAGCACAAAAAACTTTTGAGCGCCGCCGAAGACCCTTAATCAATTTATGGGGCGCTAACTGGGACATGGAAAATGTATTAAAGCTCGCTGTGGGAACGAGCCACACGCCAAACACTTTAGGATACTCATAATATTATATTAGTTCCTTTGACGAACCTTATCTGCAGATAAGATCGATCTTACGATCTGATTAGAGTGGTTACCGCGGGTGATTGCTATAAAAGGTTTTTAAATTTATTAACGAGTATTATTTTAGGAAAATAGGTGGAGTTTCCACAGATTTGAGTTGAGGACTTTGCAGGATAAAGCTTTTCGGTTTAGAGACATTTATTTCGAAAAAAGAAAACAAAAAGTTACATCAATAATCTACATGTTTTCAGGTTTTCATCATATCAACAATATTACACAACAGGAGGCTTACTTGAGTAAAATTACGGTAAAAGTTAAGCCTGACCGTCAAAAGAAAGGCAATTTAGGTGGAACAAGCACTGAGCAACTGCCGTGCAGCTACTTTTTTTTTTTTGTTTTTAAGACATAGTTATGAGATATTCTAAGGAAACATCCTTAGGGTGATCAGGGAGCTCTTCCGTAGCTTGTTCCAGAAATTATCTTACTAATATTATAAATGCGAGAGTTTATGAGGATGGATGAATGGATGCATGGATTGGTGTTTGTTATTCCTTCACGCCACAACGAATGAACCGATTTGGCTGAAAAGCAAGAAGATAGATCATTCATTTTATTCCAGAAAATTGAAGAGTTCCCGCAGAAATTAAAACCTTAAACCACGCGGACGAAGTCGTGGGCATCATCTAGTTTACATAATAAAACTTATCAATTAAAATTTTATTAATATGCGTTACGCGACATAATTTGTGTACACATTAGAAGTTCACGGTGCGTTTCGAATCCGCATCGGGAACAAAAACTATTACTTAATAAAACACACCTCAATCAAAATTAATTGCTTTACGCATTAATCTCTTTATCTCCCCCTCACTACAAAACAACGTGTCTGTTCTCCGAGGTACCTAATGGAAGCAATCATTTCAGATAAGATACCTCTAATGTGAGAAAAGGTAGACGTTCGGCCCGAATCGTTCATTTAATTTGATATAATAAAACTTATATCCGTCATTTATCACTTTCGACAAATTTATTTTGAAATGCCAACTTCGAAGCCCTCTTTAGCGGTGGGCAAAGGATCTCTGCTTTATACATCTGCCTGTAGGGAGCACGATAGCAGATAAGGGTTCGATAGGTATTCTTATGCTGAGAGCGTGCTCTGACTGCTCTGAGGTTAAAACGTGACACAAATATGCTCTTTTTTTTTTTCGATGACAAGATAGCCCTTGACTGCGATCTCACCTGATGGTAAGTGACGATGCAGTCTAAGATAGTAGCGGGCTAACTTGGAAGGGGTATAGCAGTGTAAATTCTCCCCATACCCCTAATCGGTTTCTACACGCCATCGTGCCGGAACGCTAAATCGCTTGGCAGCACGTCTTTGACAGTAGGGTGGTAACTAGCCACGGCTAAAGCCTCCCACCAGACCAGACCAGAGACAATTTAGAAATTATAAATTCCTTAATTGCCCCCGCCGGGAATCGAACCCGAGACCTCCCAGTTATAAGACCACAGCGCTCACCACTGCACCAGGGAGGCTCTTACACAAATCTGTCTCGTTTTAACTCTGTCTTGAGTCTGAGCTGAGTGAAGGTGCGTTTTATAAATTTAAGCCTTAGACTTTTCAAAGTTCTGAGCAATTAAATATTTAACAGTAAACTGCCAATCCGTAGTTGGCAAGCGTGGTGAACTATGCTCTAAATCCTGCTCATTCAAGATGAGACCTGTGCCCAATTGTGGGCTGGAATATAGGTAAAATTGAACGAATGAATGAACGATTCCCTCTGTTTCGGTAAAATACTCTTTTCGTCAAACGTTGCTAACGTCAAGCCGTCAAAGGTCTAAATACGGGTAGCAGCGCAACGCTTTCAGCCCTGCCCGAGCTAATTGCCCAGAATGTACCTCTACAACCGCCTCGATTTAAGCCGAAGCTTATCTTATAAAATCGTAAATTAAAAAATAAAATTAATGTAACGCCCAATTTGAAGTACCTAATTCGTTAGCGGGTCCTGTGGCGGGACACATTCCTCCGTCAAGTAGGTTTTGACGAAGTCGTGGGCATCATCTAGTTTACATAATAAAACTTATCAATTAAAATTTTATTAATATGCGTTACGCGACATAATTTGTGTACACATTAGAAGTTCACGGTGCGTTTCGAATCCGCATCGGGAACAAAAACTATTACTTAATAAAACACACCTCAATCAAAATTAATTGCTTTACGCATTAATCTCTTTATCTCCCCCTCACTACAAAACAACGTGTCTGTTCTCCGAGGTACCTAATGGAAGCAATCATTTCAGATAAGATACCTCTAATGTGAGAAAAGGTAGACGTTCGGCCCGAATCGTTCATTTAATTTGATATAATAAAACTTATATCCGTCATTTATCACTTTCGACAAATTTATTTTGAAATGCCAACTTCGAAGCCCTCTTTAGCGGTGGGCAAAGGATCTCTGCTTTATACATCTGCCTGTAGGGAGCACGATAGCAGATAAGGGTTCGATAGGTATTCTTATGCTGAGAGCGTGCTCTGACTGCTCTGAGGTTAAAACGTGACACAAATATGCTCTTTTTTTTTTTCGATGACAAGATAGCCCTTGACTGCGATCTCACCTGATGGTAAGTGACGATGCAGTCTAAGATAGTAGCGGGCTAACTTGGAAGGGGTATAGCAGTGTAAATTCTCCCCATACCCCTAATCGGTTTCTACACGCCATCGTGCCGGAACGCTAAATCGCTTGGCAGCACGTCTTTGACAGTAGGGTGGTAACTAGCCACGGCTAAAGCCTCCCACCAGACCAGACCAGAGACAATTTAGAAATTATAAATTCCTTAATTGCCCCCGCCGGGAATCGAACCCGAGACCTCCCAGTTATAAGACCACAGCGCTCACCACTGCACCAGGGAGGCTCTTACACAAATCTGTCTCGTTTTAACTCTGTCTTGAGTCTGAGCTGAGTGAAGGTGCGTTTTATAAATTTAAGCCTTAGACTTTTCAAAGTTCTGAGCAATTAAATATTTAACAGTAAACTGCCAATCCGTAGTTGGCAAGCGTGGTGAACTATGCTCTAAATCCTGCTCATTCAAGATGAGACCTGTGCCCAATTGTGGGCTGGAATATAGGTAAAATTGAACGAATGAATGAACGATTCCCTCTGTTTCGGTAAAATACTCTTTTCGTCAAACGTTGCTAACGTCAAGCCGTCCAAGGTCTAAATACGGGTAGCAGCGCAACGCTTTCAGCCCTGCCCGAGCTAATTGCCCAGAATGTACCTCTACAACCGCCTCGATTTAAGCCGAAGCTTATCTTATAAAATCGTAAATTAAAAAATAAAATTAATGTAACGCCCAATTTGAAGTACCTAATTCGTTAGCGGGTCCTGTGGCGGGACACATTCCTCCGTCAAGTAGGTTTTCGTGTTCCTCGGGACAGTCCGTCCGTAACTCAGGCGGTATCGGTGCCATCTAAATTGAGATTTTATTGACGATTACTGTTCTATCGGCCGGTATCGTTGCGATCTTGGCGCCCGACCGGACCTTTGCCGTGTCGCTCGCTCCGATCCTTTATCAGTTTTAATGACATTTAAAAACAAATGTATCGAATGCTTTTACTGAATTCCCAGAGATTGAATGGCAAAAACATTACTGAAGACAGCAAAATGTCTTCATCTCTAAGCGCGGTGACACGAAACTTGGCAGTCCTTATTGGTTTCGGAAACCATTGCTTTAAAATATCTATGCTTTTCTCATACATTTGATGTAGCAGTTGATCTTCTGCCTGCCACTTTTATATGCGAATTATGTCATCCTATCCTACCAATATAAAATGTATGTTTACCTATCTTTAACGCCGCAACAAAGCTATGGATCGTCGTGAATTTTTGCATGGGTATTATTTAGGACCTGGAAAGTGACATAGGCTTTTATTCCGGAAAAACAAATAGTTCCCGCAGGATTTTTAAAAATCTTACTTCACGCACATGAAATCGCGGGCAAAAGCTGGTAAGTTGTTTAAGTTCAAACAATACCTCTTGGTACCATCTTTTTTGGTTGGTCAGCATTTTAAAGTATGTAGTTGTTGTACGTAATTACGGCTGCACATTTTAGATTGTTTTATGTCATGCGAAAGTTATTTCTAGCACACATATGAATATTGTTTATTATATTAAAAGGAAGAGTCCAAATAAAGCATAATTTGTTAAACATGATCTGATCATCAAAATCTCAATATCACCTATTGTCTCGAACGGACAATGCAAGTTAGGTATTCGAGTTAGCCAGACTGAGTAATTCAATCTTTTTATATTAACTCACTGATTGCCATCTCGGAGATATGGATCTAGATTATCATACAAAAGCGATGATAAAGATATGACTGAGAATTTGAAATTACCATACTTATAACTTTTTGTGCGAATATCCTCTGCCCTTGGCATTTATTATGAGAGGCTTTATTACGGCTTTCTTGTTGATGTATCCTTCATGAGTTATTTCAATCAAATTAGATTAGACTATAATATAAAATATTATTGCTCCTATAGCTTACTAGGTGGTTATTATAATTAGGTATATTAGTACCAAATGCCCGTGACTTTATCCGCAAGAAGTTATATTTTTAAAAATCCCGCAGAAACGCTTCCTTTTCCTGGGATATAAAGTGGCCTATCACTCTTTATATCTTGATCCACATCTGTGCAAAAGACTATGCCTGCGACTACGTCTGCTTGGATAAAGGTTTTTTAATTCCCGCGGGAACTCTTTAATTTTCCGAAATAAAAAGTAGCCTTTGTGCTAAGCCTGGGTATGAGTTATCTCCATTCCTCAGCCGAATCTGTTCATTCGCCGTGGCGTGAAGGAACATACTTACACACACACATACAAACACACAGACACACACACACACACACACACACACACACACACACACGCACATACAAACTTAAATTTCGCCTTTATAATATTAGTGTGGTATTGGTAGGTTATTGTAATGCATAGACTGAAAGTCACCCCTTTCAAATAGTGTGGGGGACAAATGATGATAACGCCGGAGGTCACCATGGAGAATCGGCGGGGGTTGATGATCGTGTAATCGTGACGATTTTTTCCAAAGACCACACCGCGGCAAATTTACAGTAATTTCACGGTGGTGCGTTCACACGCACCTGTGCTCTTTCCGATATTTTTTGACTAAGGGAAGCAGAACATCTTCCACTATTTACTATTTTTTTTTTTTTTAATATATAGACTAGCGCTTGGCTGCGATCACACCTGATGGTAAGTGAGGATGCGGCCTAAGATGGAACGCGCTTGCCTAGAAGATGCCTATTCACTCTTGATTTGAAGGTACCCAAATTATAGTTAGAGGGAAAAACGGAAGCCGGAAGGCCATTCCAAAACCAATTATGCTCGTAGTTAATTCTGAAATAGGTCTATTTTTTTTTATTACTGCTTATGTCAACATCTTGCATGAATTTATTCTCTGTCTTTAAATCTCCCAAATCTCCTTTGATTCTGATTTTACAATCTTCTACATAAGTACATACAAATACCTAGTAGGTATTTTTGTATTTTAGAAAACTTTTATCTCTCTATTTTGCTAATTCTAATTCATGAGACATGAACTTAGCACCTCTTTGGTTAACATTAATTAATGTGCTGGGTATCATCGCGAACCTCTTGTGAACAATGTCGATGACATAATTAATTGTTATTATCGACCTTGACACCGGTGCGAAGACCAAATATAACATTCAAATTAAAGTCCTTCAAATATTACATAATGAATAATAAACGATGAATATGTATAACATTATTTCTTATGACTTTGTAAAGCCGGACACTCACTAGCGAGTTGTAACCGTAGTTGTAAAGACATTATAGTATGAGGCTGTAGAATGTAGTGTGTAATGCTGAGATCTATAGAGTGTGCTCTGACTTAGCTCAGTCTCAAGATAGAGGTTAAAACGAGACACAAGTATGCTCTGACATAAATCTGTCTCGTTTTAACTCTGTCTTGAGTCTGAGCTGAGTGAGAGTGCAGTAGATTTCAGCCTAAGTGATGTCGACCACTTTAATGGCGTAACGGTGAGGCGGTATAGGTATATGCAGTGCGAACGCCTTTTGAACACACAAGTAAAGATGTGCTTTGAATTGCAGCAAAAACCAACAGCAGTTGCTTCGCTGCGAATGCAGTGCGATCCGCTCGCGGTAAGCTCGCAAACAATGACACATTATGATATTTGGTGATTGTTATGTACAACAAAGCTAACGCTTACGACTCGCTAGTGAGTGCCTGCCTTTACGTTAAGTACGACATAAAAGTTAAATAAATGGCTTATGATTTATCTTTGCAGGTGCTAATTGAATTATATTATAGTTAATTTAGTATAGGAAAGCTTGGATAAAAAATGCTAACTTACATTTAAGTTTCTTTTTTCGAGACATAGGTAGGTACCTACTAATATTTTATCAGTACATTACTTACTAGTTATTATAAAGTAGTTTAAAGAGTAAAATTAATTAATTATCCTAAGCACCAACTATACAATATTAGTAGTTATAAAAACTGGACCGCAAAGCTGGACTAAAAAACCAAATGCAATAAATGTGCTCTTTGGGAAAAAGTCTAGTAATTAAAAATATTCACATAAAGACCATTAAAAGGTCAATAGCCAGTGGCCAAACAGTTTAGGTAGACGCGGAAGTTCATTGGATTGCAAATAGACATGGGCAAATATTAAATGACAAGTCACATTGTTGTCGGTGAATGAACCGAATATATTGTGGAGGTGGTGCTCGTAAAGCCAAAACAGGCCCCCTCGATGATGTCCGTCGCTGACATCATCCACCGACAGTATACATCACTCCAAATAAGCTGGCGGCCACTTGAGGAAACAAGTGACATTTAAACAAAATTCAAAAAATTCTAAATTCAACATTATTTATTTCATGTACGCCAACTTGTAGCTCTTATGACACGTCTTTACTCTACCACCGGTTCAGATTACAGATTCTGCTGAAAAGAGCCGGCAAGAAACTCAGCAGTTGCTCTTTTCATAACAAAATATTACAATATTAATGTATAACTACATAACATTACAATATTAACTTATTACACTATCATGTGGGTAGCTGGATGCCAAGCCGATTGATTCCATGCAACTTTGTCATTAAGAAAGTCACAAACTTTGTAATAACCACCTTTGTAAAAAAAGAAGTAGGTACGACATCATCATGGTGACATTGACAGTCATGGTAGTTTATTATATTTAGAGGACACGTTTGCGAAATGAATAATGTAATACGAAAACAGAAGTTAAGTGGCGCGTATTTTGCAGATAATTAGGTATAATGGACCGGCAGCACCTGTCGTAACCCGCACGTGCCACTCTAATAAAATTAATATCCAAATTAATATCATTTGTCGCTCTTCATCTTCTATATCAAGCGCGCAACTGATGCGCGCGACTTCGTTTAGTTTTAAAATCCCGCGTGAACTCTTCGATTTTCCGGGATAAAAAGCCGCCTATGTCACTCTCCAGGTCCTCAACTATACCCATACAAAAAATTACGTCGATCCGTAGCTGTTTTTGCAGCGGGATTGAAGGACAAACCAACAAACAAACACACTTTTGCATTTGTAATATTAGTAAGGTTAAGGATATCGTCCACCACAGGACATACTCTCTTACATGGACTTCCACATGCCTAGATCGAATATCGCCCGTAACCAGCGGCCGCCTGTGAATCTTCTGATGTCTTCGGTCCACCTAATGCCAACTAGTGTATAAAATCTGTGCTTTCCAAAGAGAGGTTGCAAATCCAGCATTTTGACCCCAACCACCATCGGTTCTTTGGCTATAGTTCGAGAGAGTCAGGCTAGTCTTTCTATCCAGTCACCTTTCTACCACCGAACCGCAAGGCATCGTACGAATCTGCACCGATACGTGGTCGAAATTCCACGATCTCGAACTAAGCGCTTTGCTTCCTCGTTCCTAATATGCACCGCAAAAAGGAATACCCTTCCAGTTTCCGTTTTTCCAACTAACTATAGTGTATTTAAATCAAGAGTGAATAGGCATCTTCTAGGCAAGCACGCACCATCTGAGTCTGCATCTTCTCTTACCATCAGGTAAGAGATCGCAGTCAAGTGCGAGTCTATATATTTAAAAAAAACCTTTCTCCACACGGTCACGAGCAAAAGCTAGCCAATGATATTAATAAGTATCTTTAGGTTTGTTTTGACTGTCCGCGGCGATTCCAGCACAACGAATAAACCCCCGAGGCAGTATGACGAATCCAATTAACAGTACTAACGAGTGCTGTCGGACGGATGTATTTATGTTTCCTCGCAGTCCCACTGTAAATATTTAATCCTGAACGCGTCTGGCGATGCCCTTGTCTTATCTCTCTATCGCGGCTGTAAACGGTTTCATGAGCTTTCCTCGCCGATACAGGATACGCGTTCGTAAATAATGATTAGAAAGTGGCACCCCAAAGAGGATTTCTTGAAAGCTTCCATACACAGACAATTTGTGTGTTTATTTATATTATCTACCTGTGCCGCACCGCGCCGGCTTCTGCTAAGTTAGGAATAACGATCGCTGTAAAAAATAAATCTCTAATTAGATTTTCCCAGTTACTTCATTCGCGAGGAGTTAGGTTTTTAAAAATTCCGCGGGAACTCTGTGTTTTTCTGGAACAAAAAAGAGTTTATACTCATCACCGTATTGGTCCTCAACTATTGCAAACTTACCCATGCAAAAATCACTCTGATCTGACTGTGTTATGGAATGATTGAAGGACAAAACACCAATCCAAGTATGTACCAACTAAAGACATCGTTACTTACTATACTAAATATTATGATACCAACAAAGAAAAACATTTTCGCATTAATTTTATAGGTAGTAAGGATAAAAAATTAAGTTTTGCATCAATTATATTTAATTTATTTGATGCGAAACTTAATTTGTTTAAATCTGTTTGCTAATTAACTTACTTACATTTTTACGGTCAAAGTAGTAAATTAATTGGAGAAAAAAGAGTTTGAGTTTTCATATGACATTATCATAGAATATTCTCACAAAGCTTATGCCAAAGTTCATGCATAAATTAAATATAATATTTAAGAAATGGGTTAAAAATCAAGTTGAAAATGTATAAGCACGATGTATAATTTATGCGAAATGTTAATAATGTGGAGTGGAATCATCATTGTTTATGAGAGACATATTTTTATATTTTACTAGTTTTTACGACTTCGTCCGCACGGAGTGAGCTTTTTAACAATCCCGCGGAACTCCTGTTTTTAAGCACGATTATTTCAATAAGCAAGTATAATAATTTTTTCACATGCTTCGGCTTCACGAGTAATTAAAAAGGTGAACATTATTTAGAAGTGTAGTGGGTCATTGTTTTGAAATATACGGGTTTAAATGGTATAATTTCATGGCGGGTGAACAACGCAATTAGTTAGCGAGGCGACGTGAGAGTAGCGATAAGCATCTGGCTGTTGCCGGGGACGTGTGGTCACACTCACGTGCTTCCACGTTCTCACGGCTAATCGAGAATTGTGGACTCGAGCTTTGGAAATGCCTTAGCCAATAGGCCATACTAAAGGTATTGGCTGGTTTTGGCTTTGTAGAGCGTACTGTCTGTCGCAAAAGTGGCTCTCGCTTTTGGCTTAGGTATATAAAACTAATTTATTCCCGCGTCTTTGTTCGCGTGGATTAAGGTTTTTTATTCCCGCGGGAACTCTCTTATTTCCTAACTTCAAAAGTAGCCTTTGTGTTACTCCAGACTATCTATCTCTGTGCAAAATTTCAGCCAAATCGGTTCAGTCGTTGCGTCGTGATTGAGTAACAAATATCCAAAATTTCGCATTTATAATATTAATAGGAAATATGATAGGAAAAATAAATGAATAGTCTTTTTGTTGAAGATTGTTGCCTACTTGGTTATCGTCACAGATCGGGTCCTTAGTTGTTTTTTCCTATCTTTACAAATTATTTCATTTATTCTATGTTTACAAATTAGTTACTGTTTTTTATTTAACATTTGAACACATATAATGTGCCAACCTGGCTATATAAATAGAACTTATACAATATACATACCTGTTAAGTGATTTATCTTATTCAAATTTAACATAAGAACCTATATTACCTATAGAAATATTGCGCTATTAATTACATCCTTATTTTATATAGTTACAAATAATTTTAAGATAATAAATATTGTATTTCATTGCCTTTTAGCTTTAAGTGATTTATTTGTGTGTACCTAATAATAATAATAATAAAAATGTGATTGAATAATAATAATAAACAAATACCAATTGGCTGCGTCCCATTGGTCCGCACAAAACTATTAGCTCATCAATAAACAAAGCGACTTGCGCGCGCCTCCGAATTAAATAAATAGCGGCCTCCCCAGGCCAGTTCACGCGGAGAGCTCGGCTGCCGTCGAGAGCAGACGCGTGCTCCGGCGCTCGGGCCCTATGAGTTTTCGATTTGTTCGGTGATTCTGCCTTTCGAAACTTCTGCGTCCACGGTGGTGTTGGGTCAACACGACACCCCCCCCGGCTTAGGCTCCCGGTCTGCCACCAGCGGCAAGCCCCGGGGACCAGGTCGGCGGGGTGCTGGCGTGCCAGCACCTTCGTTGGGCCGCGCCCAGGCAGCCTCGCCCCGCGCTCCGCTACCGCCCGCCCCTCTCGCGCGTCCGCGTCATCGCGCGCCCGCACTCCCCGCGCCCGCGCCCGCGCCCGCGCATCTCGCGCCCGCGCACCCCGCGCACCTCGCGCCCCTTGCGCACCCGCCATGTCGCTTCCGATTTCATCGCCGCAGATTATGCGGCGTGCGACCCGACCCCGTCCCCTACGTCGTAGGGTTTTCGTGCGGTCAAAGGCGGTGCTCGAGGCCGGCCTGGACGCTTTTGTAGCGGCCGGCCAGGTCACTCGTGCCGTCCTACCTGCCAGACTGCCCCAAGCGGGGCCCACGACGGGAGCAGGCGAAGAGTCTTTCGTCGCGAGCCCGCTGACGCTCTCGCCCGCCCCGTCCTCGGACACCACTGACCCGCCTCTGCCCAGGCGCACGCCAGCGCCTACCACCAGCCGCGCGCCAACACCAGCTGCGCGCTCCGTGACACCCGCTGCGCCGAAACGCACCGCAGTTACGCCTCCGCCGCGTGTCTCACCGCGCACACCGCGCTTCACCACGCCGCCTCCGCCCATCGCCGTTGGACGCTTCCCTTCCCCGCCGAAGGTCAGAGGACCGTCTGCCTTTCTGCCGAACATGCCGACACTCTCGCCTGTCTCCCCCATGGAGACCGCGACGACGAGTCCGACATACTCGGCCGCAGCCGCGTCCAAAAAGAAGCCCACGGCCGGCGGAACCCCCGCCCCTACCGCTACCACGACCGCCGCCGCTGCTGGCCCCGCCACTGCCCGCACTGCCGCCGCCGCCCCCGCTGCTGCCGCTGCCGCCACCGCCGCCGCCGCCGCCGCCGCAACCGCCACCGCCACGTCCACCAAAACGACCAACCGGTACCCGCCGCTGGTCGTCGAGGTGCTCCCGGACTGGCCCTTCCACTTCCGAGAGCTCAAAAAGGCTCTCGGACACGCACCCAACGGACGCCCGTTTGGCAAGGGCGTCCGCTTCATGCCGAAGTCAGACCAGGAGTTCCGCGCCATCCAGCGCTATCTCACGCAGCTGGAGAGTAGTGCGCGGATCTCCTGGTTTTGTTATTCGCTGCCCGCCGACCGGAGCGTGAAGGTGGCGATCCGCGGCCTGCCGGCTAACACCGAGCCGGCATTAGTGGAACGAGAGCTGCGCGAGCTCGGGTACGTCCCGGAGCACGTGCGAGCGATCCCCGCTCGCCCGGGCAGACCGGGCTGCCTCATGTTCGCGCAGCTGCAGCGGACACCGGACCTCATACCGGGCATATACGAGGTGCATGAGCTCCTCTGTATGCCCGGTATTACCATCGAGGCGTGGCGCGGCCGCAAAGGCCCTGCGCAGTGCCATCGGTGCCAGCAGTTCCGGCACTCTTCCCACAACTGCCACCGGCCCATAGCCTGTGTGCGGTGTGGGGAGTCTCACCCGGCCCGGGAGTGCCAGCGTCCCCGGGAGGAACCGCCGACGTGCGCCAACTGTGGCGGCGCGCACACGGCCAATAATGCCAACTGCCCGGTGTTCCGCAAGGAATTGCGTAACCGCCGGGCAGGCACCACCGCACGCACCGCTGCACCAGCGCGCGCGCGCTCCACCACCGCCCACGCATCGGAGGCCGATGCGCCCGGGTCGCTCATGGCTGCCGCCAACCAGCCACAGCGCCCGGGCAAACGCCGCCGCAAGCGTGGCAAGCGCGCGCAAGCGCGTCGCCCCGCTGCGCCCCCCACCTCCTCTGCTGCGCCGCCCGCTGCACCAAAGCCTCCCCGCGGACCGCTGGACCCCAGACTGACCAACGTCATCAGCACCCTTAACAAGGTGCTGGTGGCCATCCAGGAGCAGCGTGATCCCATTCCGCTGATCCTGGATTGCATCGCGGAGCTCTGCACAACCCGTGCATGAGCCCGCCCTACCCGGACACGACCGCTTCCTCGCCGCTGGCTGATGGGCGCTCGCCGGTACACCACCGGTGGGCTCGACCTCGCTGAGCGGCGGGTGTAAGCACACCCTGGACTTACCACCCTGCTGCAGGTCGCAGATCGCCCGCGACTTCACGCAGGCTTGATCGCACGGCAGCAGGACACACCCGGAGTCGACATTTCCCCCGGACGTGACACCGCGGACCGATCCGGTCCAACCCAGTGCCCCGCCTGTCGTTGCAGGCGGCGTTGGATTCCACCGAAAGGGGCCATCGCCCCGAGCGGTTACCCCGAGGCCCGTGAGGGCCTGCGCGGAAGACTCTCGACGACAGTTCACGCACTTCACAACGAGACTTCGAGGCGAGCGCATCTCTGCGCTCTAACACTTCAACCAGTGTTTTATTTATAAAACCCTCTGTGGCTTGGACCTTCCTAAATCCACCACAGTGTTTGGTCCATCGAAGCTCCGGATATCAACCTGCATTCAAGAATTCAAGAATTTTGAAAATCAACATCAAGTCTCAAGATCGTCGCAGCAACCACTTGAAGAATTTCGACCTATCGTCTCAGAACGATTTCTGCGGACAGGGAAGATCGTTCAAGAACGCTGCGAGTGGAAGTCAACGTCAAGAAGTCTGCATAGCAACATCAAGAGGAATCCACCGTCGCTACGCGGGTGCATTGAGGCGAGCTCCGGGTAGTAGCCGAAGACCGCAAGAGCGTCGGGAGGGATCGCTTCATCGAGCTACGGACACAATCGTCGCATCTACTACGCACAGTGAAAAGGACATCGACTACGGCTGCGGGGCTTTCTGACGTCATAGAAGACCGCCAACCAAGAAGATCGTTTCACCGCGCAAGTAGAAGACTCAAGAAGCTTCGTCGTCGAGAAGAAGAGGAATCGACCCTTCGCTGCGGGTGCATTGAGGCGGGCCACGAGTGGACGCTGAAGACCGCGAGGCTGCTGGGGACATCGCTTCTTCGCGTGACGAAGATCCATCAACGCGGTTTACCGCGGCTCTCTCGCTCACCACCTAACGGTGCCAAACGGTGAAAGAGAGAGTAAACGCCTTACGGCGGGAGCAGTATACCAGACGGTACTGCCAGTCTCACCTTAATCGGTGAGCTGTAACAGTCTGATCGCGCCGGTACGGTGCACGTAAGCTGGTGGCCTCCTGGAAGGTCTGCTGAGGGAGTTGGGCGTTCCCCCCAATTCCTGAGCAGCCAGTTATTGCGTGTCACTCTCTGCTGGGCGATTCCCACCTCACCTTACCCGTTTTTCCATCCCTGGGAAAGTGTGTTCTTCGGGACCACTCGAACAGGACTGCTAGGGCCGTTAGGGAGGTAGGGTTGTTAGGGTAGTAGGGCTGTTAGGGACAGGAAGACAAAGGGACCCGACCGCGATGAGCAACATAGAAACCAGAAGCAAGAAGGCAAGTTCCAAGGAAAGGGACCCGGGCGAGATGGAATCTGGAAGCTCATCCAACACTGGGCAGTCAAGCAGCTCCGAACAGACTACGAGTACAGAGGGAACTACGAGTACTGAACACACCACCAGTACCGATCGAACAGCGAGTACCGATCAAACGTCGAGCACGGTACAATCGAAGGGTGCTAAGAAGAAAGCTACCAACGAACAGTCCAAGAAGAAAACAATGGGCTCACGCGCATCGCAAAGCAAGCGCGCCGAACTTGAAGCTCGATTAATCCTGCAAAAGAAAGAAATCGAGAAAATAGAAGCCGAAGCCGCAGCAGCGCGAACACAATTAGAGCTGGCACAGCTCGCCGAGAACTCAGACTTAGAAGATGAAGTCGAGCAAATAGAAAGTAGTGTGAATGAGTGGATGAACACAGCAAGAATTCAACCTAAAACAACAGATGAATTAGAAAGCGGAACAGACGCTCTAGCAAAGCTGTTAACAAACGTATTAAAACGGCAAGATAACAAGCTGGAAACGCCGCGAAAACCGCCAGCCTATATGAGCGACTTACCACCGTTCGACGGAGACCCAATTAATTGGATCCCATTCATCAAGCACTATACAAGTACCGCGTCATATTTCATCGACATAGAAAACATCGCGAGAATAAGGAAATCTCTCAAAGGGCATGGAAAAGAAGCAGTGAAATCACTACTCTACACTAGCTCCACGCCAGAGAGCATATTAAAAGAGTTGGAAAGAAGATTCGGTCAACCAACTTACATAATAAAAGGATTAATCACCGAACTACATAAACTACCAAGAATGACAGAAGATTTAAAAGGTATAGGTACTTTCGCCAGCGCCGTATTTAATACCGTGGATACAATAAAACAACTCGATCAGTTGGAATACCTATACTCCACTGAAATCGCCGACAAGATAATAGAAAAAATGAGCACATTAGTCAGATTCAGATGGCAAGAGTTCAAATCGAATAGAAGAAAAGAACCAATGCTCAATTTACTATCGGAATTCTTAACAAAGATATCGAACGATTTCGATGAACCCGGTTTCATTGAAAAATCCAAAATAAAAACGGAGCCTAACAAGTCGCGCCCATTTAGAAAAGCGCGTGTAAACGTGGCCCAACACGACGAGAGCGACTCGGACTCTTCATACGACAGCGAGTTCGAAGAAGAAATGCAAATCGTATTGGCCGCCTCCGTAATGGAAAATCCTAAGTGTGTACTGTGCGAGCAAGCGCACGATATATCGAAATGTAATCGTTTCACGAACGAATCGGTCAAAGAGAGATGGGAGACCGTCAAACGACTCAAGATATGCTTCAAGTGCCTAAAGGCTAACCATAGGCATCTAACATGCAAGTCTAAACCGTGTGGAAAGGACGGCTGCATCAGAAAACACCATGAACTTTTACATCAAGAAAAACCAAATCCTGAAGCGGGAAAAATCGTATCAGTTAACCACATAGGTACATCACGAGCCTATTTGAAAATCATACCCGTAGAGCTAAACGGGCCGAGCGGGTCCGCCACTGTTATGGCTTTATTAGACGAGGGCTCGACAGTGACCCTCCTTCTAGAAGAAGTAGCCAATCACTTAGGAGCCACGGGACCCAGAAGAAGTTTGACGCTTGAAGGCATAAGCGGTCATCAAATAACGGAGCAGTCGAAGCACATTAAGTTGAGAATCAAAGGTCTATTCTCAAGAAGCTACGAAGACCTGCGAGCACACACCGTCAATGATTTAAACCTCCGACCTCAAGCAGTGAGAAGAGAAGACATCGCCGACTGCCCACACTTGGCAGATATAGAAGATCAATTGATCTACGAGGGAGTGCCACCGACTTTACTCATAGGCCAAGACAATTGGCATTTAATAGTAACCAGAGACCTAAAGACCGGTGCATCCACGAAACCAGTAGCATCCCTCACAAGTCTAGGATGGATACTACATGGCTGTAAAACAGAATCGATCAAACCGGTACTTTTCATAAACAACTCCTACGTCAGGAAAGAGGAAAACATCGACGAATTAATAAAAACCCACTTCAGTCTAGACTCCTTGGGTATAAGTCCGAATAAACCTAAAAACGACCCCGAACAACGGGCTCTAGACATCTTAGAGAAGACAACCCATAGACTACCAGAAGGCAGATTCGAATGCGGACTACTCTGGAAAAGCGATAATGAAACAATGCCGCTCAACCGCAACAACGCTTTGCGCCGCCTGAAGGGTATAGAGGCCAAATGCAAAAAGGACGAGAACTTTAAAATTAGTTACAATAAACAAATATTAAATCTCTTATCGAGCGGCTACGCCGAACTAGCTGTAAATGAACCGAAGTCACCGAGAACTTGGTACCTACCACACTTCGCCGTCGTACATCCGCAGAAGGGAAAGCTGAGAATTGTTTTCGACGCTGCCGAGCGAACACAAGGGAAAAGTTTAAATGACGCTCTGTTATCCGGTCCAGATTTACTACAATCACTATTCGGCGTCCTAATCAGATTCCGCCAAGGCCCCATCGCGGTAGCGGCCGACATAAAGGAGATGTTCCTGAGAATCCTTATGCGAGAAGAGGACAGAGATAGTCTTCGATTTCTCTGGCGAGAGAGCGAGACAGACGACGAACCGAAAGAGTACCGAATGAAATCCCTTATTTTCGGAGCAACATCGTCACCCTGCTCTGCGATCTACGTAAAAAATAGAAACGCGCAAGATTTCAAGGAAAAATATCCAGACGCGGTAAAAGCCATACTACGTTGTCATTATATGGACGATTATCTACAAAGCTTCGCCACCGCCGATAAAGCATCAAAAATAAGTCGAGAAGTGGACTTGATTCATAGAAGCGGCGGTTTCGAGTTAAGAGGTTGGACCTCAAATTACCCATCCGCCATAAAAGACTTAGCAACGGATCAACCAGACCACGTGCAAATATGCGCTCAAGAAGAATACGGAAAAACCCTCGGAATGCTATGGCAAATCAAAGACGACGCGCTCAAATTCACGCTTAATTTACGCAATACGCCAGATGACGTCATTCACGGTATACGACTACCTACCAAACGAGAAGTCGCGAGCGCCGTGATGTCGGTATTCGACCCTATGGGTCTAGCAACACCGATATTGATTCAAGGAAAAGTCATAATTCAACAACTGTGGCGTACGGGTATAAGCTGGGACGAACCCATACCAGAAGACATGAATCAACCTTGGACCGATTGGCTAAAAAGTTTAGAGTCATTACAAGAGCTGAACATACCGCGATGTACAGACTCTCTAGACGAGGGGGAGCTGCACACCTTTGTAGATGCCAGCGAAAATACCTACGCGGCTGCTACATACTGGCGCACCTCCATAAACAACGAAATCAAAGTAAAGCTACTAGCGGCAAAAGCGAAAGTAGCCCCGCTGAAACCAACGTCAATACCGCGGTTAGAACTTCAAGCTGCTCTATTAGGCTGCCGCCTAGCTTCAAGCATTCAAAATGAACTGGACACCACCATAACCAGAAGATATTTCTGGTCCGATTCACGAACTGTTTTAGCGTGGATAAAATCCGACCCACGCACGTATAAGACTTTCGTCGCACATAGACTAGCGGAGATAGAAGACTTAACAACAACTCGCGAATGGAGATACGTACCTACGAAACTCAACGTCGCCGACGATGCTACTAGAAAACCGCCAAAAAACTTCGACATCAATCACCGCTGGTTCAATGGACCCGAATTTTTACTGCTCAGAGCCGACGAATGGCCCGAAGACAAAAGCGATCGACAACCACCCCCAACAGGGGAAGAAAGAGTTCAAACGGTCGCCGCCATCAGTCACACCGAAACGACGTTACCTGACGTGAAGAGATTCTCGTCGTGGACCAGATATCTTCGAGCTACGGCTCGTCTGATTCAGAGCGTGGATTGCTTCAAAGCATTACTGACAAGAAAAGAAAACGTAGCCGCTACAAAACAAATAAAAAAAGACAAATCTTGGAAACCGTATCATAAACCTAAGAAAAATAAAACGCTAAAAATTCCCACGGAACCCAACAAAACCGCAATAAATACTCCGAAAAGAATCAAGCTAACAAACGAGTACCTAGAAAAGGCACAAAAACAAATTATTAAAACTATACAAAGTGATAGCTTTGCAGCGGAAATAAAGTGCTTAAAAAGCAATAAACCCGTAAACAAAGGCTCGCGCCTAAAGAGACTAACAATCGTCATAGAAGATGACGTCATGTATCTCGAGACCCGACTATCTGCCGCAAGCGGCTTAGTCAGCGCATACAAGAAACCTATCGTGTTGGACGGGAAGCATCCGATCACCCGACTGATGATAAATCACTATCACCAAGAATATAACCACGGAAATCACAGTACCGTCATGAACGAGATACGTCAAGACTACTACATAACATCACTTCGAACAACAGTGAAAATGATAGCTAGAGAATGTCAATGGTGCAAGACACACAAAGCTATACCTACCATACCGCCCGTAGGAGATCTACCAGCCGAACGTCTGCAACACAAACAGCATCCGTTCACGTGTACCGCAGTGGATTACTTCGGCCCAATAACTATAACCGTCGGAAGGAAAACTGACAAACGATGGGTAGCACTGTACACTTGCCTAACTACGCGCGCAGTGCATCTAGAAATCGCTACGTCACTTTCATCAGATAATATGATCCTCACGTTACGACGAATGATAGCCCGCCGTGGAAAACCTGACAGAATTTACAGTGACAATGGCACTAATTTCGTCGGAGCTAACAAAGAACTTCAATACGAGTTCGATAAAATGCGCGAAAGAACAGAAGAAAAAGG
The DNA here is from genome assembly GCA_933228805.2 of Hipparchia semele. Classification (NCBI taxonomy): domain Eukaryota; kingdom Metazoa; phylum Arthropoda; class Insecta; order Lepidoptera; family Nymphalidae; genus Hipparchia; species Hipparchia semele. The sequence goes on along the minus strand of OW121721.1, from coordinate 5,227,080 downwards.
AATTCAATGGAAGTTCATACCTCCTGGGGCGCCACACATGGGAGGAGCCTGGGAAAGGCTAGTACGATCCGTAAAAACTGCATTGACAGCAACACTCAATACCCGCCATCCTCGAGAAGAGATTCTTCACACCTTACTGCTGGAAGCGGAACATCTTATCAACTCAAGGCCATTAACAGAGATATCATTGGATCCTGACGATTCAGAAAGCCTAACCCCCAATCATTTTCTTATTGGAAGGTCTAACGGTACGAATCGAGTCGGAAGCTTCACCGATAGCGAACTTGTCGGACCCGCCACGTGGAAAACAGTGCAAGTACTTGCTGACCACTTTTGGAAACGCTGGCTTACCGAATATCTCCCAACGATAACTCCCAGATATAACAACAATCGGGACGGTTTTATAAACCCAGCCGTCGGAGATATTGTCATCATAGTAGATAATTCCCTCCCACGGGGCACGTGGCCCAAGGGCGAAATCGTGGAGACATATCCAGGCCCAGACGGAAAGATACGTATAGTCAATGTTCGTACCGCTGCTGGAGTCATGAAGAGACCCGTTTCACGCCTTGTAAAAATCACACAATCTTCTTCCACCAAAGGATAGTGCTCCAGATTCCATCTTCGCACGAGGGGGAGATTGTTGAAGATTGTTGCCTACTTGGTTATCGTCACAGATCGGGTCCTTAGTTGTTTTTTCCTATCTTTACAAATTATTTCATTTATTCTATGTTTACAAATTAGTTACTGTTTTTTATTTAACATTTGAACACATATAATGTGCCAACCTGGCTATATAAATAGAACTTATACAATATACATACCTGTTAAGTGATTTATCTTATTCAAATTTAACATAAGAACCTATATTACCTATAGAAATATTGCGCTATTAATTACATCCTTATTTTATATAGTTACAAATAATTTTAAGATAATAAATATTGTATTTCATTGCCTTTTAGCTTTAAGTGATTTATTTGTGTGTACCTAATAATAATAATAATAAAAATGTGATTGAATAATAATAATAAACAAATACCAATTGGCTGCGTCCCATTGGTCCGCACAAAACTATTAGCTCATCAATAAACAAAGCGACTTGCGCGCGCCTCCGAATTAAATAAATAGCGGCCTCCCCAGGCCAGTTCACGCACTTCACAACGAGACTTCGAGGCGAGCGCATCTCTGCGCTCTAACACTTCAACCAGTGTTTTATTTATAAAACCCTCTGTGGCTTGGACCTTCCTAAATCCACCACACTGGCTTACCGAATATCTCCCAACGATAACTCCCAGATATAACAACAATCGGGACGGTTTTATAAACCCAGCCGTCGGAGATATTGTCATCATAGTAGATAATTCCCTCCCACGGGGCACGTGGCCCAAGGGCGAAATCGTGGAGACATATCCAGGCCCAGACGGAAAGATACGTATAGTCAATGTTCGTACCGCTGCTGGAGTCATGAAGAGACCCGTTTCACGCCTTGTAAAAATCACACAATCTTCTTCCACCAAAGGATAGTGCTCCAGATTCCATCTTCGCACGAGGGGGAGATTGTTGAAGATTGTTGCCTACTTGGTTATCGTCACAGATCGGGTCCTTAGTTGTTTTTTCCTATCTTTACAAATTATTTCATTTATTCTATGTTTACAAATTAGTTACTGTTTTTTATTTAACATTTGAACACATATAATGTGCCAACCTGGCTATATAAATAGAACTTATACAATATACATACCTGTTAAGTGATTTATCTTATTCAAATTTAACATAAGAACCTATATTACCTATAGAAATATTGCGCTATTAATTACATCCTTATTTTATATAGTTACAAATAATTTTAAGATAATAAATATTGTATTTCATTGCCTTTTAGCTTTAAGTGATTTATTTGTGTGTACCTAATAATAATAATAATAAAAATGTGATTGAATAATAATAATAAACAAATACCAATTGGCTGCGTCCCATTGGTCCGCACAAAACTATTAGCTCATCAATAAACAAAGCGACTTGCGCGCGCCTCCGAATTAAATAAATAGCGGCCTCCCCAGGCCAGTTCACGCACTTCACAACGAGACTTCGAGGCGAGCGCATCTCTGCGCTCTAACACTTCAACCAGTGTTTTATTTATAAAACCCTCTGTGGCTTGGACCTTCCTAAATCCACCACACTTTTATTCAGGAATAAAAAATAAATATACGTGTACAGTTAGGTCTTAAAATATCCCGCGGGAACTCTTTGTTTTTCTAGGATAAATAACCTATGATACTCTACAGGTCCTCAGTTATACCCGTACAAAAAATCACGTCGATCCGTTGCGGATTTTGAGAACATTATGGAGAAATCTCGCAGATATGTAAGTTTCCTCATGATATTTTCCGTCACTGTTAAAGCAAGCGATATCTAATTAAGCTTAAGACGCACTTAACTCCGAAGAGTTAGAGCTGCATGATTCGCTGTTTTATACGTTTCCTTACAAGGATCGAAGCTTCGACTTGCACTTGGCATATTGATTTGTGTAAATTAAGATCAAGTGCCTAAACACTTAACTCTCGATGCTTAAACTTAACTGTTCACGGCATTATCCTAGTATTTGCTTTGAATTAGTTTAATAGGGAGTGTATATTATACGACTAGCTCTGGTGCCGACGTGTTTGAGATGCGTATTAGCAGAGACGCATCGCCGCGCCTTTCTCACGCCCACGCCCGCGTCGCTCCTCTCTTCATACTCACTATGCTTTATTGTTCTCAAATGCCTAGTTCTTAATCATACTATTGAGGATAATTTACGGCACTGATTTCTTACGACTTTCCAATATGTGAAACGTTAATAATGTGCGTCGAATCATCGTTGGTTGTGATTTATTCCTTCAAGAGTTGGTAAACTCTTTATTGAACATTTTAAAAGTAATGCAGTAGCGTCAAGAAGTTTTATGTTGTGATTTTTTTCTTTCTACTATGCTTGTCCGGTAGTCTCAGCCATAGGTAGGTACTCGTCTATAATTTCGAATGCCTAATTCTCAACGTACTCAAGTCCATAGAATAATGCGATGCTAAAGGGGTGACGTCATAACGGTCCTATATGCCAGGCAAAAATCCCGATTAACATCGAAGAGTAGTGGACTCGGAATACCACTCAGCAAGAGTGGCCTTAATACCTACCAACACATAGATATAGATAAATAAAATGAATTTATTGTAAGCACCTACTTAATTCGCAGACGAACGTCGCATCTCATAACGCTTTTAACGGAAACCGGAACTAAAGTTTTATCGCCTTCGAGCCACACAAGTTGCCCCTTGTTCCTAATCCGCCGTTACCGGGAAAGCACCGTAAATACACCATAAGCTGCACCGTGCACCGGACATTGTATTCAATTGTTCCATGCCACTAATGCGATGTTTACCTTACATTAGTCGCGCCAGAAATAGTCCTCTTTGTGCCATATTCGCACAGTGAATAATGACATTTTGCAAAGGATTTGTGCTCAGTCGGTGTGGCCCTTCGATGTCTTAATCCGGCAAAGCCTTTTTGAGATATTCGTGTCTATTATATCGAAATGTATAGTGCCCGCGGCTTCGATCGTGCGTATTTCTTTTCTAAATATATAAAAGGCAAAGGTGACTGACTGACTGACTGATCTATCAACGCACAGCTCTAACCACTGGACCGATCGAGCTGAAATTTGGCATACAGCTAGCTGTTAGGACGTAGACATCCGCTAAGAAAGGATTTTGGAAAATTTCAACCCCAAGAGGGTTAAATAGGGGGTTAAAAAATTGAACCTAACGTGAGCGAAGCCGCGGGTTAAAGCTAGTAGGTTTAAATCACGTGGAAACTATTTCATTTTCAAAAATAGTCATCCTATGACCATCTCCGGAGGGTAAGCTATTCGCTGCAAAATTTCGAGAAGATCGGTTCGATATTCGACCGAGAATTACTATGCCTCCGCTGTCTGTCCGTACACCGGTCTCTCTGTCAGCGGGCTGTACCTATCTCATGATCCGCAATAGGAAGAGAGTTGAAATTTTCAGAAACTTCAATTCAACGTTTCTGATAAGAACCGCTAAGGTGTGGAACACTCTTTCAGAATCCGTGTTTCCTGCCACTTATAATTTGAGTACCTTCAAGGCAAGAGTGAATAGGCATTTTCTAGGCAAGCGCGCTCCAACCTAGACCTCATCAGTGCTATTTAGTATTGATTGTCGTCTAGCGCAAGCCTATTTCGAATAAAAAAAAAAAGAATGGGTGCTGCTCTAACAACAAATTATAAAAATAAATTAAAAATTGAAACGTATGAGAGTCTGACTCGCATTTGACCGGTTATTTATTATTTTGGTTACTTCATTTTTATTGCTTTAAATTTTCATTGATATTTAAAGCAATAAAAATCCATATTAGATAGAACTCCTAATTAAAACTCAATCATCGGATTTAGCATCGACGAGTAATTTGGATATTTTGGTGGTCGCAAAGGACATATGGCTCGTTAATTAGATCGTTAGATAGGTGAGATCACAGCACGTCTGCACGTGGGCAGACAATAGACGAGGGTGGGCGGGCGGCGGCCAAAACGCGAGCCTACGCGGCCGCGGCGGGTCAGCCACCGGCGCAGAGCAGCCAGCGCGTCGATTCTCTATAATAAATAATTTAAAAATTACTATTTCTTTTTTAAAAAAACCGACTTCAAACGCCACTGCAAAGTATCTATACTAATATAATAAAGTGCAAGAGTTTGTTTGTTTGAACGCGCTAATCTCTGGAACTATCAGTCGGATTTGAAAAATTCTTTTTGTATCTGATAGCCCAATTCTTAAGGAAGGTTATAGGCTATTCAATATTTCGGTACGACTCTTAGAAGCCGAGCAAAAAGAAAATATAGCGCGAGCCAACAATGCGATGCGGTAAGTCGGTGGTCGAGGGCGGTCACCTGACGAGAACCGAACAAGAACCGAACCGAAGGCTATTTATTAATTCGGAGGATCAAAGCGTTTCCACGGCATTAATAAAAACTAAATCCACGCGGACCAAGTCGCGGGAAACAGCTAGTAGGTATAATATAAAAATGTAAAAATTCTTTTTACAAAACCGACTTCAAACACCACTACAAAGTATATCAATTGTGCCTATAAAATTGAAAGAGTTCCCTCGGTTTCTCCAGGATCCCATCAGCAGATCCTGACCTGATGGCCATGGGATCATCTGGGAAGCCTTTCAAATAAAAAAAAGAATTATCTAAATCGATCCAGCAGGGCGATTCAGACCTGTTCGATAACATACCGTGTCGATACGGTTAGATATCGATCTCTTTTTGTCGTGTGGATTCAGAGCGAGCGAAATATATTATGTTAACAAACCGAATCGTTCGACAAATAAGTTATCGGAAGGGTCTGAATCGGGGGGCAGGTGTCTTTGAGTAACCGGGGAACATACATTAAAAAAAAGATCTCCTCCTTTTCTGAAAGTCGGTTAAAAAGTAACAATCACGACATATTTACTCAAATACCTCTGATGAAGTGCGACTGCGATTCGAATTCATTTGATGAAACCTGCAAACATTTAATTACATCTGACCCATTTCCCGTTCCTTTCTTTTATTCAGACGGTTTTCAGGTCAACTTTTGAGCGGTATAAATATTGTATGAGCGTAGCAGTCGGTGCATGCTTGTCCTTTATTTAATCAGAATTACGTACTACAGTTTTTGAAGTTGAAGAACTGCTTTAAGCGACTTTTGATAGGGAAATGAACGTCAGGCCAAACTTCTTTTTTTTAATTCGATGACAAGATAGTCCTTAACTGCGATCTCATCTGATGGTAAGTGACGATGAAGGCTAGCTTGAAAGTGGGCAGTGTAAGCCAAACCCATATTCCTACTACCCCTCATCGGTTTCTACATTCTAAAGCGCTTGGCGGTACGTTTTTGACGTTAGGATGGTAAGTTGGTAAGCAGCCACAGCCTCCCACAAAACCAGACCAGAGTCAATTCAGAAATTGAACCTGAGACCTCCCATTCATAAGACCACAGCGATCACCACTGCGACAGAATCGTCACAAGCTTCCCCTTTACAGTCAGAATCACTACGTAAATAAAGACCTCATATTTATATCGGGAACGGACTCGTGTCATAAATAATGAAATTAGACGAGAAATGTACAAAAAGGACGGCATTATTAAATAGGCGTCCTTAACTAGCGCTTGTCCTTTATTTATTAACGTCCGAGGTGATATATCATCGGGCCACCGGCACCGCTCGACACGCTCCCAAAGTCTTTATTGAGACGTGCTCAGGAGATATGTTTGTGTACGGGTGACAAATAAACACGCTTACATTATAAAAGTTGGAGAGACCGTGCGAGACTCGGTTCAGACAATTTTGTTGTTTACGCCCGTTATTATACAGTTTAATTTAATTCAAATTTCGATATTCGTACGGGTGATCTTTTCTTTACATATAAACTGAAACGCTATCAGTTTGTGCAGAAACTTTGCAAACGACTAAGGTTTTCAGATACATACCCAAAGTAGCTAAATTCAATCTTAAATATATGAAGGGAAAAGGTAACTGACTGACTGAAAGATCTATCAACTCAAATCACAGGACCGGTGAATCTAACAAGAAAAAAATAATTTTTATACTTCCCGCGGAAACGCTTTATTTTGCCGGTGTATAAAGCCCATGGGCTAGGCTCTGTCATTCTCCAGGTCCTCAATTATACCCATGCAAGAAACACCAAATCTATCCGCTGCTCCGTTGCTGCGTGGTTGAAGGGTAAACCAACAAACAAACACACTTTCACACACACTAGTTGATGCCCGCGACTTCGTTAATTAAGGTTTTTAATTCCCGCGGGAACTCTCTTATATTCCGGGATAAAATGTAACCTGTGTTTATTCCATATATAATTGTGCCAAACAGCCAAATCGGTGCAGTCGTTGCGGCGTGATTGAGTTACAAACATCCATCCATCCATCCATAAATCCAGACTTTATTCGCATTTATAATATTAATAGGAAGTGAGGAATTAAGAATTATTATTGTTTGCGGACACAGTCACGGGCGTGTGCTAGTAGCGTGTAATTTTTCATATAAGTGGTAGACGTGATCAGCGGGAGGGCGCCGACAAAGTCCATAGGTCTCCACAGGGCTCCCCCGGCCACCGGACCTCGCGCCTCACGCGGCACGCCACTGGGATATTACTAATAACAATCACAAAATATATGATAAGTTTGGACACTAAGGTGAGTGAATTATTGCCATTGATTGGCGACACCTACACTCCGGCGTTCGGACTGTCGATCGCGTCGAACTATAACGCTGAGAACGGAAGTTTCTAACAAAGCTTCGCTCCAAACGTAGCTTTAGGCCGAAAACAACCAATGAATACATATGTGAGTGTAATTAATTTCTTGCACCGCACCGGTACTGATAGTAGCGACTACCAATCCTCACTAATACTAATATTATAAATGCGAAAGTGTGTTTGTTTGTTGGTTTGCCCTTCAATAACGCTGCAACAGAACTACGGATCAACGTGATTTTTTGCATGGGTATAGTTGAGGACTTGGAGAGAGACATATGCTACTTTTTATCCCGGAAAAGCAAAGAGTTCTCGCGGAATTTTTAACACTAAATCCACGCGGACGAAGTCGCGAGCATCAGCGAGTCCTTAATATTTGCATTAATTGAATTCATGTATTCAAAGTCTAAACTATACAGAGTGCGCCTTAGAGCATTCTTGTCTTGTGGGAGGCTTTGGCCGTGGCTAGTTACCACCCTACCGTCAAAGACGTGCCACCAAGCGATTTAGCGTTCCGACACGATGGCGTGTAGAAACCAATTAGGGGTATGGGTTGAATCTACACTGCCATACCCCTTCCAAGTTAGCCCGCTCCCATCTTAGACTGCATCGTCACTTATCATCAGGTAAGATCGCAGTCAAGGACTATCTTGTCATCCAATAAAAAAAAATAAGCAACAAAATGCTCAAAGGAATGCGCAAATAAAATAAAATAAATAAACTCCCCGCACCTGAAATATAAACAAGTAAATAAATAAAAGAGATCGATAAAAAATAATAAAAACTTTTCCTATTTTCCAAACCACAAAGTCGCGGAGGCAAGCAATTGTCAAGCTTCACTGGAAAGGAACGCACACAATTTGGATATTGTCGAAATTCCGATGAAGTCATCAACGATATGAAATCAATTCGTCATTGATGAAACTGTGATCTACCGTCGTGACAGGTGCCCGGCCCGATACGCTCTGAATCTATATCGATTCGATCGATTTACAAACGACCGAGTATTGAGACCCCAAACGTCGCAAGTACGACTACGGTCACGTCGGTTACCAAAAAATCGATTCGTGGATCGTGCGGAATGAGAACGATTGTTTGTCTAGCGTGTGAACACTTCTTTAATGATTGCCTTTTCATTAAATATTTTGCAGTGAATCTATTAGGTGCCTAGATCTAGAGTTTCATTGTAAGCGTAGATTACTTTTTGTTTTAATTACCTATATCTGGCTTTGGGCAATGGAAACTGGTGAACATTTCGTTATGACTTATGATCGTAGAACAATGACGGATTTGCAAAATGTACAAGAATGACCCTTTAACAACAAAATATAGGTAGGTACTTGTAATTGCTCTACATCTACGTGTATATAGCAATCAGAAAAAGTGGGTTACTTTAAAAATGCCTTCATCCAAATCCGTTACACAAATCGCCATTCAGTACAAGGAGAGTATCGTCTGCTATTCCTGTCTTGTCCCGGTATAGCCGTTCCCGGAACGCAGCGGAAGTGGCAGCCCTGAGCCGCCTCCTTATTAATGGCCTGTTTAGACGAGCTCCTTTGTTACTCGCTCACGTCTCGCTACTTCAATGTGCTAGTAAAATGCTACACGCTGACTTTATACGATGTTTTGCGAGGCGCATATGTGGCATGCCGCTTGTCGAGTACGAATGTAAAGTGTGCCATCTTTTTATTTGGATATATGTGCGTTTATTATGAGTTACTAGGTGGTTGCCGCGTCTTCATCCGTGGATTAAGATTTTTTGATTCCCGTGGATTTTTTTTTAATTTGTCGCGATAAAATGCAGCCTATAATGTGTTATGAAAGAGGCACCCTTCATTCTCAGACAAATCGGTTCAGTCGTTGTGGATTGAAGGAGTGACAAACATCCAAACAAACTTTCATATTCAGCCAGTAACAGTTACCTACTTATTAACTATGTTGCTCTTTTAGTTCTAAATTCTAATTGTTTGTTTTATATAGAACTTAATATGAATTATTTGCAATTCTTACAAAAAAATACAATCAAACTATTCGACATCAGTTTTTTAATGATCAATTAAATGAAAATTTTCTTCCTACAATCATCCCTATTTTTGAACGAGCGAAGCGAAGTTCTCTGAGTCAACTATATAGGGCACTTGCCTACTAGACAGAGAAGTGTGTTCGTCTAAATGTCTGTCAGAGCCCTATAACTTCTGAATTACTGAACGTAATTACTTCAAATTTAAATATAATATGTAAACTGATGGCCTTCAGCCGAACATTGTATAAAAAAATATAAAAAGCTTTATTTCAGGGGGGCTCTCATAGAAGCGTATTTGAAGTAAAATCTTGTTTGTTGCTCTACATAGACTTGCGATATATCTTTTTAAAGACGACTTTGAACAGAGTACAAAAATATATTTTTTTTAATTTTTCCCTAAAAATTGACCAAATGGGGGGGTTTCAAAGTGGAGATTTTAATTTGAGCCATATGTCAAGAATTACTGAATATTAGAACGTGAAACTTGGTTGAAAATTCAGTTATATCCTGTACTTGAACAACAAATACTAAAATTAGATAAATGTTATAAAGAAACGAAATTATTTCATTTTAATGCGCCATCTATTAGCATTATTGTGAAGCTAATAGCTTCACTATAATGCTTCACTATAATGCTTCACTATAATGCTTCACTATAGATGGCGCTGTGTCAGTAAAACAGTTTTATGTCAACTATTATTTTTTTATTGCGTCTAATGTTAAAAGTTAATTATTACAATATATAATTAAAACTTTTGGGAATTATGGGATATCGCGAGGTCTCAGTTCGGGGCGAACCACTAGTGTATCTTCCTCATCATCATCATCATAATCATCATCTAATGCCCACAGCTGGACACTTGACTCCTTTCGGACTTAGCAGGGTTTACCATTTAAGCAAACAATCACGCTGGCTAAGTGCGGACTAGCAGACTTCACATACCTTTCAGAACGTTATAGAATAGAATAATTTTTTAAGTATTCAAATTAACTATTGCACCGTTGTCGTACCCACACCCACAAGTTTTCACTTACATGGAGGGAAGAGGAGAACATCAGTCAAGTTCAGCTTGGCTGATATTCTTTAAAAAAAAGTGCTTTCGAATCGTCAAATTAGTATGGAAAACTCTCAGTCATACTTAGGTTTCTTCCCGATATTTTCCTTTACCTTTGTTTGTGATATTTGATTGCTAAAAACGCACATAACTCCGAAAAGATAAGGTATTCCAACTCCCTAAAAATGAGCCCAAGTCTTAGGCTAATAGGGTGTCACAGCTAAATTGCATAGTTAACTTTAAAAATATTGCATTCTCTGTCATCCTGACGTAAAGTATTACAGTCTTATTCATAAAAATCCCTTATTATAGGTTTAAAACGTTCATTAGCTAAAATGCTCAATAGGCCTATTAAACGTTTCATAACTTTCTTTATTCATAAAGGTTCAATAAATCTCTCACAACTAAATTCTCGCTATAGGCTAGTTTCGCTTTATTATGTTGTCGTTCTGATGAATTCATAGACAAAATGGCAAAAATACTACTGGGCTCCACACAAAAAGTGACACATGTCATGTGTGACATTTGTTTTCCGGAAAAAGTGTCGACTGTCTGGAGAATAGATAGGTTCAGAGTTTTGTTTGGATTCATTTAATTAATTAAAATGGAAACAGGAAGAAATTTCATCGCCGTTTAAACTCGATTTCCGGCAAAGAAAACGGGTTATTTCTCCTCTGGTACAGCTTCTGACGACGTGTAGGGTTTTCGACATACTCAATGGCGGCTATAGCTTGCAGACTCGGAGGAAAAAAAATTTTGTGTTTTAGATGGAGACGCCTTGACGTCTAATTTCTTTGCAAAAAAGTCTGTCAATTACGGTGCGGGGCGAGGTAGCACACATAAACAATTTCTTACTACAGGTGCATTTTTCAATCACGTCGCTATGCACGCACACGACAAAACTACCAAACACAACCTTAAAGTATACGCACACAACCAAATTCACACACAGGGACGTTCTATCCTTACACGAAACAATCATGTCATTTATGTAAGCAATTTTGGGCTGCGACACTATCGATTATCGACTTTCGATAAGTTCTAAATGAATTAATGAATGAATGAAGTTCAACTAATAGTATAAATTAAAATATTGTTAAATCAATTTAGCAATCAATTACTGTTCGTTGGTCTGGCTAAGACTTAAAAAGTTTTTAATGAATTGTATAAAATGAGAATATAAATCTAAATCGAATGTTCTGAATCTAATATATAGGATACTTTTTATCCTAATAAACAATAAGGTTCATCCGCGATAGGGGATGAAAGTTTTTGAAAAATACTATTTTATTCAATTTTGGTGAAGATCTAATAAATATTATCGGAGATAGAGGACATACCTTCTCGCGGATAGTAGCAAGTTACTCTAAACTACGCCACGCGGACGAAGTCACGGAAATCAGCTAGTAAATAAATAAATTTAAGAAATGCCACATACAATTTTGTAGTCGAGTTTATAGTTTTTAAACTTTTATCCATGTTTTATCAATGGATAGTAGACATTTGTTGGAACACTAACTGGTTCTATAAGAAAATTAAAAAATACATGATGTACCTATACCATACACACCGAAAATATCAATATCGATATAATTTCTGCTTCCAGCCCTAATTTTCTTGCAGTGTGACCAACTTCTTTAAAATAAAATCCTCATTTTTGAACAAAAAACTACCTTAAAAATACTGTTAATGATAAGCTTATCCAACTTTATGAATGGGTACAATACCTATTACAATTTAATTTTTCATAAACCGAGGTGGCACGAGGGCATTTAATTGTGGCGATTGAATATTAATAAGGCTTTTTAATCACAAATCTGTGTATGTTTGTAATGATTTTTGCGCATGCAATTATATCGGTTACTTATATTATACTAGCGGCCCGTCCCGGCTTCGCAAGGGTGGATATTTATTTTTTAAACATTTTGGCATAAACGCACAGTAAATGCAGGACATACTTACCTAAATAATAATATATTTAGCAATAGTGTATCGCTGGCTCCCTTTGGGTATGGGACTTGATGATTGAAAACAAAATGATAACAGAATAAATTACATCAATGAACTCGTGATATCTTTCGATTTTAATAAACTAAAAAGTAATTTGCAGGTATTTAAACAGCCTTGCTTGAAAAAACATTTATTTTGGTTAGGATTAAGGCAAAGGTATAAATAACTTGGTCTGATTTTGGTCGGATTTCTATTAAATTTTAAAATGTTAAAAAGTAGTTATAGTGACATAGCTACAATAGTAGCTCAGTTTACTAGTAAGAGTTTACTACAGATAATGATATATTTTTACTATGCAAGACCAACAAAATCTCAGTCACACGACAAGAAAATATTATAAAATGTTAACGAATATTCTACTTAACTCAGTTTTGACGAAATGTGTGACTCGTACCCTTTTCAAAATAATCGATTAAATTGTTTGCCTAAAGTTTATAAATTAATATAAATATAAACCCCCAACCTTTCCTATTCGATCGTAATTTTAATTGTATGTAATTAAATCATTATGCAGTTCATGATAAAGGGCTCCAATCGAGTAATAAGTAGATTGGTTAATTTTTTTAAATTTCCCGAAATTATTTCTTGTACGATTCCGTAGCAACATTTTCGGATCAACAGTATTTTTAAGTTTTCTCCTTAAATAGTGCATTAATTGGATAAAAGAATATATCAGGAGAAAAGTAATGTTATCCTTTCATAAACTGGATATTTTTGGTATTTTTTTTAGAAGGAAAATCACTCATAGTCGGCATATTATACCGGAGCTCATCCTCCGCTAACCATACGTTGTTGACAGGCGCGTGACGCGAGTCAAACAGTTTTATATAACGGGTATGACCGCTGGGCATACCCGTCAAATAAAAACTTACAGAGGGGTACGCATCCTATTGCTACTCCAGGGCTTAATCCTCCTAGCTTGCAGAGCTTGCATTATAATCCAAGAGAATGTAATCAGTCTGTTATTATGATACTTTGATATGATGACGAGATTGAACCAACAATACTAACATAGAAATAGGAAATTTTATTACTAACACACTAACTTAGATACTAATGAAATTTAAATTATTATTATTATTGTAATGCTATGGATTTTTTCTGAATTAAATGATCATTTATTTATTTCTTATTTATTTAAAATAATTAATTAATCTTATTTATTTAAATCAGCTGTCATCTGAAGACAATACGGCGGCCATATTTATATTTTATTCACGGTTTATAGTAGGGTTCAGCCTGTTATAAGTTATGGAACCTTTATTGAGTCCTTATAGAGCATTATAGCACTATTGAACGTTTATGAATAATGTTTTTGAGAACTTTACTTATAACAAGCTAATAAAGCTTCTATAAATTTTTATGAATAAGACTGTTAGTCAATACTTCGTTTGTTCTTTTTTCCTACGCATCATTTGAATTAAAACATCCTGCCGTGTTTCCTCACGTTAATCACATGCGGTAGTCATGTCGTTTGATCTCGGTCACTCTCGGTACTTAACTCTAAGCGATGGGGTCGGACGAGTGAGAAGCTCATGGTTTCGATTTCCTGCCCAAGTTCTATTTCAATTCTTTTACAAAGTGAAAGATCGATGCTTTGTACTTCTATAGATATTTCATAGCACCACAGAAATATATCTAGCTTTTGCCCTCGCGACTTCGTCCGCGTGGAATTAGTTTTTGGGGTGGAATTTTCAAAAACCGTGATACACGTACTTTTTTATTTTTAACTGAAAGCTCAAATACCAACTTTGATGGAAACAGCTTGAAAAATGACGGAGTTTCATATAAACTTCCATCCCCTATTTAAACCCCTTAGGGGTGGAATTTCCAATAATCCTTTCTTAGTGTGCGCCTACGTCATAAAAGGAACCAACTGTAAAAATTTCAAGTTTCTAACTTCAGTAGTTTAGGCTGTGCGTTGATATCTCAGTCAGTCAGTCAGTCAGGACTTTGAATTTTATATATATAGATATCAGGATGTATATCTGTGGTGCTATCATTCTCTTACTTTCTATTCGAATAAAAGGTGTAGGAAAGTTGGGAAATAATAGTAATTTTCAATTTCATTATAATAGCAACAGGGATCATCATTATCATAATTCATTATCAATCAATCTTTTCAAGAGACCTATATCAACTTGCTTAGTATATGTATAGGCAGAGAGTACTCAAACTTAATCTTCAATTCAATTTATAGGTAGGTATTGATTTATTATGATGAGGTAGACAAGACTTTAAGCTCTATTATAGTATTTCGCAACTGAATATAAGCAGTAGTATTATTTCACGGACTAGTGCCTATAATTATAAAGGGTATCTTAATCAAAACAATTCAAGCATGAACCAAGGTGCACCGGCTATAGGTCGACATTCGCAAGGTCGCAATAGTCCGGTTTGGTTTGCGTGTAGGTACCCATTTTTAGATTGATATACTCATAGGTGCGATAAAATGTATACGACCATAAGCGAACCCAGTTACAGTTTTCATTTTCTAATTTATTTTCATCAGCTTGGATATTGACTTTTTTAATCATCTGAGTAAAATCTCTGATTTTTCGGGATGAATAGTAGCCTAGATTAAATTACCCCTTGTCCTCCTCTACCTTCCTCAGAAACTCCCGTCAAAATAGTGACAAACATACAGGCTGATAGACCAAAAGATTGACTGGCAAAAAATTTTAAACATTTGTCAGCTTTTAATTATTTCGATTTCAATTTTAAATGTATAAATAGAGTCCTCTTGTTTTTGTTCCTCTTGGTTTCCAAAACGATCCCACTTTGTGAATCCAAAAAATGGAAATCAGGTGGTAAGTGCTATAATTTCACCAATCAGTGCTATATCCAACCGAGGAATAAATTCTTTGCTTTTGCACATTTTCAACACAAAACTGCCATAGCGTTCAATTTATTCTTCAGTTAAACTTTACTTTTAGGGGAGAACTTAAAGGGGTAGCTATAATAATAGCTTTTTCTCATGATAATTATGGAAACGCTTGTTTGATAAGAGCATGAAACTGGAAGTACCTAAGTCGTCTAGAAGTAGTCTAGGACGGATATCTACATGTGAGTAATTTGACTCACCTTAGAGATACCTAAATCAAAATAATCCAAGCATGAATCACTTATAAGCGGAGTTAGGTCTAGCGACATTCGCAAGGTCGACTTATGGTCGGTTGGTTCGCATGTTTCTGTTATTAGATGTGATAACTCATAATGTGTTGTATACAATACAGTTTGATACAAAAACATAAGGTAGGTAACAATTATTCCCTATTAGTTGATGCCCGCGGCTTCTATGCCATGGGGATTGCAAATCTTAAATGGTGTTGTTATGTCACCTCTATAAAGTAAGATTAAGTGTGCTTTTAAATTAAGAACTAGTTACTTAGGATGTTAATTAGTTACTTATTAAGTATCTATGCTATGATCAAACAACAATCTTAAAAATAAACAAATACCTACCTGGTAAATTTCATTTATTTTCATTTCGATGCAATACTTACCGCAACGGGCTAGAGTAGATGATTGCTCAATTACCAGGACCTCCTTAGTAGAAACATGACAGCTCCCAACGGGTACAATTTGGACTTTACGACAGACGGGCACAAAGTCCAAATCGTATCGCTTGCGCCTTTATTTGCGTCGGCTTCACACAAAAGGTGGCTTAGAACCTGCGCCTTGTCATTAAGGTACAATCAAACGTTATGTTTAGGGATCGCCGACAGCTTAACCGGGGTTTTTCATCCATTTCATAATTTGTTGTTTCGGATTACCCATACAGGCGTACGGAAAGCAGGGACAAAGTAAACACTACCGCTGCCGCCGGCGGGGGCGGGGAAAATATAACTTGTAACCTCCATAACGATGAGCGATGGTGCCTTCTACATTTTTTGCACTTTGTTAGCAATTTTGTTCTTTTTTTGGCTACATAATTTGCAGTTTTTTAGACGATACCTAGTAATCGAATTTAAATTACTATCTAATTTAGGAAGGGCTTTACTTTTCGTAGGTAATGATTTCTGGATAACACTAAAAGCTTGCAAAATAAAATATTAATATTTTAGATAGTAGACAATCATCTTACATGCGAAATCTACCTTGCAGTATTTGATGCAGTCTACTGTACCACCTGAGTATAAAGAGACAAATATGGATGTTCTATATTTTCCAACAAGTTAGCGGGACTAACGAAATCTGCATGTATTGCGTAGTGCGTGAAACAGCCGAGCGGTTTACCGGTACTCCGTCAATTACAGTAAATGCTAAGGTCTGAAACAAACACAACGCGCCACTAAACGCGTATAGAAAAGCAGTTTGTTACACATTGTATGAAATTTTCACACTGCTTACTATGACAACTATACTATGCTACTAAAGTATGGCAAGTGATAATTGGTCACGCATCATGAAATTTTCTGCATAGGACGTCGAAGGAGAACCACAGCGACACCGCAACGCTCTGTGTGGCAGAGCCGTAACGCTTAGCAGTGTCATATACTTCATGGAGCCCTTGCGCATCACTGCGGTGCTAACAAAAATCGCAAAAATGATGTCGCACCGTAATAAAAAATACGCTACGTCGCAGTAGAGTTATGGGATTCATCACTTATCATACCGCAGTATTGTTTAACCTCAATAGCGCAACTGTTAAAGGTGCGGCCTGAAAGCTAAAATGTCACAGATTTGATCCCCACTCGTTGCCCTATTGTCGTTCCCACTCCTAACACAAGTTTTCTGCTTATTTGGAAGGGAGAGGAGAATATTAGTCAAGTGATCTTGGTTGATATTCTTTTAAACAAATTGTATTAGCGACCATATGGTTCTTTACATTACAGTCTGTGTGTCAATTCTCTAAAAATGATTGCATTACTATAACGATCGTAATGACCTCTGATTGGCTGGTACCCTCCCAATATTGTTTAAAATGTATTGATGCAGCAAGAACGTCATAAATTCAGCCAATCAGAGGCAATTGCGATCGTTACACTGATACAATCATTTTTAGAGAATCGGCATGCTGGATCTGAATAAAGGATCTGGGAACCGCATCTGGGAACCACCGCATTATTAACCCAAGAAAACTCCTATCATTACATGAATAATGGAAAGGGGTTACGACCCTCAGCATTGGGAGAGAAAGAGAGAGAGGGAGAGACCGTCACGCCTTGTGTTTGTCCTGGGGTTTACACGCTGGTTAGTTCCGCCACATGCCGACGACCACTCGCTCCGGGCTGCAGTTACGGTTGGTGACGCTCTGCTTATGTTACCATTATTCTATAACAGGTTGTGATAAGTAGGTATTTTTGTTTAGAGAGCATTCTTCCGCTTTCTCGTCTCGATCCAGTCATTTTGTTACTTATTTAAAGCAGTAAGCTTAAAAGAGTAATTTTTCCCCGAAAACATTTCCTCTGATGGTTAGGTTCCTAATTGCATTTTCAAGCTCTAAGGAATTGGGAACTGGGAACTTTAATCAGTGAATCCCGCTTAATAGTGCGCAGAATGCCAGAAAAAAATCCCCGCATAGATGAAATAAAACATACCTACCCGAAACCTCGCGTGGAACGCGACAAATGCTAGCGTAGTAAGCGCCAAATAAATCATGTATTCTATTAACTCGTAAGATATTCATTTTTTTTAATGTCTGTATCGTCTCTTGGACTATATATATAAGAATTTTATATAAAAATTTTGACTCTATAATATGAAACACATTGAAAATAAATGCAAATGGGTTGAAAATTAGACTTAACTTCGCGATTTTTTTATCGAACTTTCATTATTTCATTATTTTGTTTCTACTCTTAATATCCTTTGGAAATATGATGTAATTTTTCCCTGTTTTTTTTCGGATAGTCAAAACTTTTTTTTTTTATTAACCAAGGCGAACTTGACTCATATTCTCCTCTCACCTCCAAATAAACGGAAAGCTTGTTTTAGGAGTGCGTACGACAATAGTACAACGATTGGGGATCAAACTTGCGACTTTTCAATTTTAGTCCGCACTTTAATCGTTGGGCTATTGAGGGTTTTACTTGATCTACTGCTGTAAACATCAAATCTGCATCTGAAGATTTACCTATTACACGCGCTCTATAAAGTTTGACGAAAGTGGCTTCAAAAGGCTAAAGCCACATTACCTCAAAGTCCTTGTCCAAGGTATGAGAGGTTCTGCTTTAAATCAAACAGCGCACGTCAACAACAAAAAATCACGTCGATCCGTTGCCATGTCATTAGGTTAGGATAAGGACAAACTAACAGACCAATAAACCTACAAGCAAACACACTTTCGCATTTATAAAATTAGTAAGAACGGAGGAGGGTTTTGTGAAAGAAATACAATAATACTTATTCATTTGTATAGCAAAGTAAATATTGTCGTCGATCAGCGGAACGCGTGTTAGGCATCAATTGGGCGAGCAGCGCAGCTGATGCGATCCGACAGTTATTGCTGCCCAAATTGCGAATTTGTAAACATAACAGAATCAAGGGAACGGCAACACAAAGCAGGGACCCGGATCTAGGCCCTCTACCTGCGGCTTCCGAATCCGCGCAAAAAACAGCAAATTGATTCAATGGGACGCTGCAAAAAGCTTTGCGTCCCTTATAGTTAGCCGATCCGACAAATAAGGTTATATCGCTCGGAAAAAACCGGCCAAGTGCGAGTCGGAATCGCGCAGAACGGGTTCCGCACCACTATATCTTAATTCCATCCATCCATTATCCACTTAATTAAAATAACTTACCCGGAAGTTGGAACAACACTAATTGAGCAACATCAGGTGCAACGACATAAATTACTCTAATTACCGACAAGGCAACAAATATTTCCTTAACATTTATTATTTGCCGCGATAACAAGATAGTCCTTGACTGCGATCTCACCCGATGGTAATTAAGTGACGATGCAATCTAAGATGGTAGCGGGCTAACTTGGAAGGGGTATGGCTGTGCAGATTCAACCCATACCCCTAATCGGTTTCTACACGCCATCGTGTCGGAACGCTAAATCGCTTGGCGGCACGTCTTTTACGATAGGGTGGTAACTAGCCACGGCCAAAGCCACCCACCAAACAAAACTTATTACGGCTGAAGCTGTAGACGCCAGACCCCTGTGACTGATTGGCTGATAGCGAAAGCTTAGTAAGCAAGATGGATTTGACGCCCATTGGGTAAGGAACCCTAAAAAAGCTCGGATTATTGGTTTTAGAGCCCAGCGTTGCAATTGAAAAGAAAATTAATCCGCCCATTGAACTTGCTTACAAAACAACAATGCACGATCTAGTTCTCATTGTTAGCTGATGCATTTTGATTGACTATCGACCTGATTATCTGCGTGTTCCGGGAATATAGGTCAGTGTCGTAGGAGTCGGATGCTGGAAGCAGGATGAGGGTAATAAGCGTTTGTAAGATGATCGCCACGCGCAATGAGTCGCCTACGCCATCCCTAGGCCAATCTTAAATGGCGTAATTTTGCTGTTCAATCTAGATTGTCTTTGTTTTCCGAATTCACGAATAACTGCTGTAATACCTTCAGTAGCTTAAATAGCTTCAAGAGTGAATAGACATCTCCCTTCCGGGATTCCAAAGTCAAGAGAGATCTAGGCTACGTATTATCCCGACCGAAAGATTCTTCTGGAATTTCGGAATCCTACTTTAGAAATCCATGAGAACAAAGTTATATTGAACCCAACTCGGCTGGGCAGAGTTTGGGAAGCTTTGAGATGTGTTCTCGTCCAAAATTCCTCAGTGCCTGAAGACTAAAGTCTTCGAACAGTGCGTGTTGCCAGTGATGACTTATGGATCCGAAACATGGTCGCTAACTATGGGCCTCATAAGAATGCTCAGGATCACTTAGCGGACGATGGAGAGAGCTATGCTCGAAGAGCTGATGGTCGATGGCGACCCCGCAGCGGAAAGCGCAGTGTTGGCAGATCCCCCACTAGGTGGACCGACGACACCAAACGAGTCGCAGAGAACCGCTGGATTCATACGGCGCAAGACCGAGGCCATGCAAGAGACCTATGTCCAGCAGTGGACGTCTATTAGTTGATAAAGAAGAAGAAGAAGAAAGTTATATTGAGCAAAAGCTTAAGTATTTTTCAACCCATTGCAATGATTAGGCCAACTCAAAAATTATTTCTTTTAAAAGATAAATTCACTGCGATTGATACGGTCCACTTTTTAAGCTCGCATTATTTATTATCAAAGAATGATTATGGTTTCCGTTCGAAACATCGCTGAGTAAATATAACATCCCTTGCATTCCACGCCGATGCAAAAAGAATAACAAATTGTGCGGGATGAAAATAGAATGGTATTAAAAAGCAAGCGAGGATTAAAGCTCATGAATATTGCAAGTACCGCCACAAAAAGAGAGCTGCGAGCGCAGCGCGGTATGGCGCGTGCGACAATGAGGAAATGCCTCGGATGACCAGTGAATGACATATGTTTTGCGAGACACACACACACACACAACACAAGTGTAATGGTCACACATTTTACACATTATTAGATCCTATAAAATCATGATCACCATCCTCTCAACAGATAGATGTACACACCTAGTGGGAATCTGCTAACTAATTCATTTTCCTTTGTATGCTCTGCTAAATCCACTTTATCAGTTTTATTCTACTTTTAGTTATAATTTTTGTGTACTTAAGTATAATATAATTAAAAAGGTCACGTAGTTGAAGCTGGGCGCCAGTGTCTATTGAATAATGGGCATATCCCGTGGTGCACTCAATCAATCAGTGATTGAATGATTGCCTCTGTCATATGAACGACTCAATTATCCACCCACATAATTTATGTATTTTCACAGGTTGCTTCCAATACATTTTACTGAGCACGATTGGTTCTTGTACTCCTGGATATAGAGCTACATAGACATAAAATCAATAATTAAAACAGGTTTTTATTTTTTCATTCATCATTCTCTATTATATTGAGTATGTACCTACATCTATACATAAAGTTGAGAAACTTAAAGTAGAATCTAGTTAGAATTAAAAACATTTTATTTATAAACAACAAAAGTGTAAAAAATAAAACAATTTACTACTTATATGGAATGAGAATCATTTGAATAAGAGATTAGATTAATTTTATGTATGTAACTTACGTAATGGGTACGTAATTTTGTACACCTCTCTTCTATGCAAGAGTTATTATAGACTATAGTGATGTAGAGGTGAAGTGAATGAGCAATACGCTCCGACACAGTTAAGGACTTCACACACGGCAGCTATAATGTAAAGATGTATATTATAGCACGATACATCTCGATACATCTCATTACATCTTTCCATATAAATTGACAGGAGACCACACACGACAGCTATAATGTATATTTTTACATCTTCGTATCTTAAGATACCGAGCGGTATGAAAATATACATTTATATCTCGATACATCTCGATATATCTCGATACATCTCAATACATCTTTACATATTTCCGTATATTTACTCAATAGCAAGGGTGTTCAAAAATAGAGGTGGTCGTTGCAAAACATAAATAGTTACATCGTTAGTTTTAATCAGTACGAAAATACGAAATATGCGAGTAACGAAATGCATTCGTGAATAAACGTACTCGGTACTGATGGCGCATACCTTTATGATCTAATAATCACCGGTGACACACCGGTGTTTCTCCGGTGTTTTCAATTGATTACTTTCTACGGAGAATCACCGGTGATTTTCCGGTGATCACTGCTCTGGTGCAAACCATTATACTTTCTCAAATTTAGGATGATAATTTTGGCAGATTACGTTCAGGAAGTTTCGTTTTTTTTTTCCGTTAAAATGTAATACAGATAATGTGGTACTTCATTGATGGGAACCGCCCACTTAGTAAAGTACCATGCGTATCGAACAACCACAGACTATCGAAAATCGTTTCTGAATTGAAATAGATCGAACATGTAAAAATTAACATTTAGGTAACTATATTATTTTTTATATATATTAAATCGTACTATGTAGGAATAATTTTATCACTAATTTATAGTAGGTTTGTATTTTAAGGTAGATCAAATATTGCCACGCGTATTCCTCGCTGAAAATTGTTCTATTTTTGGCACATATGGCAATACCCGCATCATAATCACAATCTGAATCATCGTATGAACTATCTAGTAAATCTAGTAATAAATAACTTGACAGATCCATATTAAAAATAATAACACCCTGTATAGCACTTTAGTAGCTGGGAAGTGCGTCAGTCGAGACGTATACCAATGGAATGAAGGGAAAGATATATTACATTACCTGCTCCGTGTGTGATAGGTTAAGATAATGTAAAGCTATACATCCCGGGATGTAATATACATTAATATACATTATAGCTGCCGTGTGTGAAGTCCTTTAAGTGATATGCATATATCACAGTCACACTCACAGACTGTGGCGTAGTGCTTTTCATGAAACAATTACCATAAACTAACATAAATACTTTTCCTAATAATAGCTTTCATCTAAAATAAAAAAACTAAGCAAAACTTTTTTGTTGATTTTATTACAACTTTATTTAATACATCGTGAGCTAAATCAAGTCATACTTATCACAATTGCTGCTTTCGCAATAGCTTATTTTTGACGGCAAATACAGATGGCACTTTTCTCTACTCTTCTTACACGGGTAGACGTAGGTACATAAGTATCGGCAATCGAGGAGGATGTTTATTCAATTATTTATCAAATAATGAGCTAGCCCCCACGGTGAGCTGAATCAATCAAGCGAGTAATTGAATGATCAATAAAATAAGCCTTATTTTATGTCTAGAACTTCAGAAGTTCTTGAAATATTTAAAAATATTTTTTTGCTAGGATAATAATAAATAAATAGTAATGAGCAAGAAAAAACTCGGGGACACGTATTCTTGAGAGTTCTCTTTAATGTTTTCAAAGGTACAAAGATGTGTGAAGTCTGCCAATTTGCATTCGTTCAGCTATAGCTTGATGATGGCGATGAAGAAAGAAAACAAACAAGTAGATCATTTAACAAAATTATTTTTCACATCCCTTTCAACATTTAGTGTTAAAAATTGTACTTGGTACTCTAGAAAATATATATCTAACTGCATGCTAATCTATGGCAGATTGACTTATACTTTTCTAATTTTAGGATCTTAAGATGAACTTACAATTTTACGATTAATAAATAATTTAATCTGATCTAACGATGCCTGAGGGTAGTGTTAGAGCGTGTCCGTTGTGTATACGGCAAAGGTCCAACAGAGGAGGGTTGGATCTATAACCTTTCAGTACGCCCCATACCTTTGAGCTATTAGGGCTATGTACTTATATGGATCTGGCTTCTGACTCTTTGAAATGATTTATTGTTACATCATGTACCACCAAATAAAAATCATCGTCTATCGACGTTGATTTTCGGACAGGTTTTTTGCAGGAATAGGAACTCTCTGATTTTTTTGGGGATAGTAAGTATACTATGTCAGTTTCTATAATGTAAAATAGATCCCATTTATGTAGGTTTTTTTTTTACAATATGAAAATGGACAAGGGTAACTTTACAGTGCCTTTTGTCTGTTATACCGTGAAAAACTGTAACAAAGTTGTTATACGTACTAGCGGTAAGGCCGCCTGTTGTACTGTTTTGTTTATTTATTATTTGTTGTATTTGTTTGTATGGTGTACAATGCACAGTTCAATTTAAAAAAACTTCATTCAGTGATTCATTCAGTAATTAATTCAATATGCTCGCAATATCGTATGAAATTCTTGCTTTTGAACGGCGAACAAATAGCTCATTATGCATACACGGGTATTGTGGACGGCACTCGAGCGGGCGCCAGTGTTTATTGGATAATGAGCAATCCCGCGGTGCGCTGACTCAATCAATTGAATGATTGAATGATTGTCGGAGTAATACCAACTTCCTCGACAGTTGCGGTAAACAACTTGTTTTCTTATGAATTTTTCACGTGTATACTCTAGTTACAGACATCCTTTCTATCTTTCTTTTTCAAACTGGGATAAACTCCGCACACAAATTGCAAAGCCTCAATAGCGCAACGGTTAAGGGTGGGGGGAAGAAGACTGAAAGGTGAAAACTGAAAGTCCACCCATTTCGATAGATTATTTATTATCGTACCTACTATTAGCACAAGCTATTCGCTAAGTTGGAAGGAAAGGGAAATGGGGAATATTAGTCATATTCAACATAACTAATATCCTTTAAAAAAAAGTGTGCCAATATGTTACAACTACATATTAAAAATAGCACTAGTTAAGAAAATAGACCACTTGACCACGATCAAAATTGCCAAAATTGTTATTAAGAAGAAGAGCAATTGGAAGAGAGAGAAAGGGGTTAATTAAGATATTACCAACAGCTTATACAAAAAAAAACACAAACACATACAAACTCATACTCACCATACCTATACCGCTGTACGCAAGCACCTGGTACAGGTATTTAAATATACTTAAAAGTAGATCCCAGCCCCTGAAGAAACTGTACTTGAAAATGTTTTATTGAAATAAAATTTATAACTATTTAACAGAGCATGCGCATTACGCATGGAGACCGACGAGATAACCGAACATAGAAGTAAAATCCAAGAAGGATTTCAACCTAATACCACAATAGTATAAGATTTCCTTTCACCTTCAACTGCTGTTCAGGCTCGTAAATCTGATATTAATACTTTAAATGTAAAATAGATCAGTGTTACAAATAACAGGAACTTAGGGTCAGATGCTGGCATTTGCTTGACCTTAGGTTTCAGATTACGGGTTCCAGCGCTCGCTGACAACATCGCCGTATCTGACCTACAATTAATTTTGTAGATCAATTCACAATATAGATTACAGATAATAAAAATTTCCGCTATAATTTGTAGCTATTTCGCTGCATAGTTGAATATGATTCTCTAAAAATGCATTGATATTTCAGAAGCGCTACAGTAAAATATAAGCTCATTTCGCCAATCACAAAGTAGCTAAAAAATACTAGTTATGACAAACTTGTTCTAATACATAATTTTCGTAATTACTTTTTACAAAAAGTTGAACCGACGGCAACGATAGAAGACGAACTAAAAAGGGAAAAATAAAATATAAATCTTTTTTTAGTCTTACTAACTAAGCTCCTAAACTAATGTAAGTTCCTAACTAATTTTGAGTCTAATTTTGAGAAATACATATATAGCAAACTAGATGATGCCCGCGACTTCGTCCGCGCGGATAAAGGTTTTTTGATTCCCGCGGGAACTCTTTAATTTTCCGGGATAAAAAGTAGCCTATGTCACTCTCCGGCCCGTAAATTACCCCTATGCAAAAAATCACAGCAAGCCGTTGCTCTGTTGCTGCGTGATTGAAGGACAAACCAACAAACCAACAAACCAACAAACACACTTTCGCATTTATAATATTAGTAGGGATAGACACCTTACATAAAGAAAATATTCACATGTTCAGAAGTAGGTATTGTCACGGAACGTCACTAGATACGCTTAATTAAATTACATTAATTTAATCACAAAATCGTGGCGGAATTAATTACAGAGTTTCCCAGCAAATTACGCTAAGCAAGGCGAAAGCTTTTTCCGCATATTTTGCTAAATTACAACTTTCCGTCCGTTACAATGAGGCAAGAACAGTGTAGAGATGCAGAGCCCATACATTAGGTACATGTCAACAAAAATATGCGTAATGCAGGGTCTACCCTTACAATGGCGGAAATATGAGAGTGAAGAAACATTGGAAATATGAAAGTGAAAAAATTGAGAGTATTACAACTGTCAGGTGTCTTTCAATTAGGGTTGCCAGATTTTTTTTCAGCCTATAAGGGACAAACGGTTAAATGGCCAAAAAAGACGGGATTTCAGTTTTTTACGCGGGACAAATAAAAAACAAAATTATTTAGTGTCTTTTTTTTTGATATTTTTCCGAGGATCGAGTCAGTTTTAACATATTTTTATTCATTTTAACATAACTGTAAAAATCAATACAATTATAATCGTAATTAAAAACCGTCATCAACTCGCTTTTTTATGAACGTTGCGTGTGTGAATAGTTACTTGGATCGATTTCTTAATGAAAAACAAAGTACAGTTCAAATACGGGACAGGGTCAGTCCCGCCGGGACATTTTAAACTATGCCTAAAATACGGGACGGGAAATACAGGACGTCTGGCAATGCTACTTTCAATGGTACATCATGACCTCTAGTGTTAAGGCAACTCTCTGGTGCGCTAAGTTCATCACGCCACGTGATCACATTTCACAATTAATTGCTCTCCCTGTGATTGGATTGCAGGCGGTTGTGAATCAAAGCTCTTGCTCGTTATGACGCTATGACATATAGTATCTTAGACTGATATCGTACAGTTTTAACTGTAAGTAAGGTTAATGACACCGCTATTGTGCTGCCGCAGCCAGATTACACCAACTTATTCAGAGAAATACGAGTATAATGAAGTAAATTGAAATGCAATCCTTACAATATTATAAACTAGCTGATGCCCGCGACTTATTCCGAGTGGATTTAGTTTTTAAAATTCCGCGGGGACTCTTTGATTTTCCGGTTTAAAGGTATAACCTATGTCTCCAGGTCCTCAACTATACCCATGCAAAATAACACATCGATCCATAGATCTATTTCGGCATGATTGAAGGAGAAACCAACCAACCAACAAACTAACAGACATACAGACGGACGGACGGACGGACGGACGGACGGACGGACGGACGGACAGACGAACGGACGGTCGGACGGACGGACAGACAGACAGACAGACAGACAGACAGACAAACAAACACACTTTTGCATTCATAGTATTATAGTGAGGATATTAGCGAGGATGCGAAAGTGTGTTGATTTGTCCTTCAATTGAGAACCTGGAGAGCGATATAGCCTATCTCTTATCCGGAAAACAGAGAGTTCCCGCAGGATTTTTAAAATCCTGACTCCTTGACCTACATGAAACAAATAATTTCGAATTTGAATATTGACTTATGTATGTACTCGGTACTTGAGAAAAACATCGCGGCTGACTTTACGCTGAGGATCGAACTCATGGAAGCAAATACGAAAACACCCTGTAATGTTGTCCCTCGTAGATTCCCATAAAGTTTTCAAACTCGTCTGTTTGTTGGGAGCGGCAAACTGTCAGAGCAAACAGCTTGTGGTCAAATCTCTTAAGTAGGCAGCGGGTCAATATTTTTGTTAATAATTTAGTGTAGTTTCCCAGTTCCCACGATCCGTAATGGAGAAGGCTCGGTTACAAATCACACCCCGGCGTATGAGGGACTTCGTTGTTTGGACAACAAGCCTTCGTATGGCCCCATATTTCAATGTTTTCTGGCGCTTGTAAGGTTATATAGTTAGGGGCTATATTTTGTGTATGTGAAAACGCTTTCACTGGATTGTTTGTTTTATTTCTTTTTGGTTTCTATTACGATTTGTTTGTTCTATTAAGGCTTCGTTATGAATGAAGCCTTGCAATTATACCTGCTATTAATAATTAATTCTTGCCTGTGATTTCCATTCACTGATTTCACAGATTTTCGTTCGTTAAGTCCCAAAGAACCTAATTGTAGTAATTTATAATATGTTTACTAGTTTTTGTCCCAGCTTTTTTCGAGTGTAGGATTTTTAAGTCTCTCGGGAACTATTTGTTTTACCCGGGATAAAATTATCCTATTTTTTTAATTCTTTGACCATATATATCATACATAAAAAACTTTGCGAGATGCTCCCATAAAAACTTCGGGTACCAACTCTTCACTACTGATGTTGTAGGGGTACTGCCCCACTAAACTGTGGGGATTTAGGAACTGTCGATTATGAATAGTTATTGTAGGTACCAAGGAAAGACTACATCGTATACGAAGCTGATGGTTCTTAATACTTTTCTTAAATATTGTCAACGGATTCATGACATATGAATGCTGATTGAAGCATTATTTTTTGCGGGAATTACAACTTGATAATGATGTTGAAAAATTTCATTATTATCATCACAAAAAGTTGTTGAATGAACTAATTCACAATAGGAGACGAAAACAAAAGATAATTAAAGCCGATTCAACATACAACAAAACAATGCAATAATGTTCCGTTGCGAAGAACTTCGAGTAGGCAGACATTGTGAAATTGAATTTCACAAGCGTAATAATATCGTTTATTTCATTTTTAATTCACGATGATTGAATGATGGCAACAAATGTTACTCCGATCGCAAGAAAAAATTAAGCAGTTATAAAAATCGTCAGCTTTTCCTTTTATATATATTTAGATTGTAACCAATCTAAATATATATAAAAGATATATATAGAAAATATATATAGAAGAATTGATTATTACCAATTCTAAAAATTTTTTTTGAAAAGAGCAACCGCCGAGTTTATTGCTGGCTCTTCTCGGCAGGAAGGGTATTCCGAACCAGTGGTAGACTCATCGACGATTCAAAAGTACTTGTAAAAGTTTACTTGAAAATAAATATATATATTTCTATTCTATTCTATTTAATCCTCAATAGCCCAACGGTTAAAGGTGTGGACTGAAAATTGTAAGGTCGCATGTTCGAATCCCACCCGTTGCACAGTTGTCGTACCCACTCCTAACACAGGCTTTCCGCTTATTTGGAGGGGATGGGAGGATATTAGTCAACTTCAGGTTGGCTAATATTCTTTTTTTTTTTTAATCTATTCTGTTGAACTGAAGCGTTTCGTACGAGTAGGTTGAATTTCAACCAAGGTAATAAAAAATCGCTTATTCCTTGAGTTCATCAGAAGTGAGGTGCGGGTGTGAAGTGCCCGGCGCCGCCGGGGTCGCGCGAGGTGCCAATTGCAAATACCCACGAATCTCCTCAAACATTCCCACGCTGGAGTAACAATACCATTACTGTTCGTAACGTCTATACTTAGTTTCTTC
This sequence comes from Hipparchia semele, assembly GCA_933228805.2. Lineage (NCBI taxonomy): Eukaryota > Metazoa > Arthropoda > Insecta > Lepidoptera > Nymphalidae > Hipparchia > Hipparchia semele. Next base: position 5,197,768 of record OW121721.1, on the reverse strand, counting down.
ACAATTAAAGATAGGTAATTACAAAACCGACCCGATGCGAGGTGGCCTCGTACACGAAGGGTTCCGTACCATCATAACAACGATTGTTTTAAGGTTGAGCAAAAAACGCTGAAAAAATCACGTTTCTTGTATGGGGACCGCCCTTTATTTTTTATTTTCAAGTGTAGTTCTTTCATTTCACGAGGGCTCGTGGTTCATGGTTGTGTGTGTGTCGTATCTGTATAAGTGTGAGCGAGAGCTTGCTCGCGCTTGACTGCTCCCACCTAGGCTCCTGACAGGCACGCACACTTACGCAATATGCATGTACACGACGTAACCACAAGTAAAGCTCCCGTAACTTCGTGAATATATCTATCTATTAAGTTTCATGAGATACAGCCCGCTGACAGACAGACGAACGGACGGCCAGCGGAGGATTAGTAATAGGGTACCGTTGGCACCCTTGGGTACGGAACCCTAAAAAAGATATCAAGATTTTCTCGAGCTTTAGCTGTCTCTAAGCTCTAAAGATAGTGTCTGTTAATGAGATAAGTGCACGAGATAAAAGATTTCCCGGTCTGATCAGTTTTATTATAATGAGTTTATTGTAATATTTGAAGCGCACTCAGCGGAAAGTTTGCACGATAGAAAAGTAGGCAAGTGCAGGCTTGTAAGTGGCGTTGATGAGAAAACTTTAGATCGATATAAAAATAGGTATGAGTTCATAATAATTGCAATTGTTGAAAATTTTGAAATTATACTAATACTAACTTTAGTCCGCAACTTCGCGAGGAGTTTAGTTTATAAATTCCGCAGGATCTTTTTTTTTTTAACGGTAAAAGCCATTGTCACTCCCTAGGTCTTCAATTACACTCGTGCAAAAATCACATCGATTCATTGCTCCATTATTACATGCTTGCACTTTTGCATTAATAATAATATGTATTATTTATTTATTTATTGGTAGTCTGCAGCGTTAGGAACACAATTTTACAAATTATTTTGGTTTCTAAATAAAGCCGAAAATGATTACAATTTGTTTGAATAAAAAAAAGTTTAATGGAATTAATAATACAGTAACCAATGAAATATAATTGTTAAAAAAAAAATACCGACCGAATTGATATCCTCCTCCTTTTTGGAAGTCGATTAATTAGGGTAGTTTTCAGAAGTGAAAGTAAACTTTTAAAGCAATTAAGATGTTCACAACGCGTATTCGCGTGGATGTGTGTGTGAAAAATGTTTTCTTCCAGATCTGGCAAACTTTTCTCCGAATTTTAAACAACTCAGGTTGAAATTACACTTTGCACTTTAAAGGTGCTTTAAATTCCTTTGCTACCTGAGGGTATATGAATACAGAGTGCAACTAAGCGAGCTTTCCTCTCAGTTGCTCTCTCTTCAACTACTCTTGTGAAATGCGAGAACTTTGTACTTTGAAGAGACGCATAGTACTAATATAAACTTGAGCAACTGAGCATCTTTCTCTTATCAGTTTTCACAGGAAGTATAGCTTACACAGACTGAGTATATTTTCAGGATGTTTTTACGTTTGTTATTTATTCTTCAATGATTATGTTTGATGTGTTTTAAGTTTTTGTTAATTAAGACATTTAGGTATAAATAGAGAAGATTAGAGTTACTAGTTACCCATTACTTACCGCAAGATGTACTGTTAACAATAAAAAGTTTAAAAAACGCAATTACGGAAAATTTTAAATAATCGATTCGATTGATACCTTATTTATCAAAATCGGCTCAGTAGTTTAGGCGCTACGGTGGAATATTCATAATTAGTCACATACATACATACATACATAGGCTGCTAAAATCATAACACTTCCTAATTCCTGGTTTTGCAATAGATAGTTCGAATTTTCACCAAACTACTCAAGTAAAGTTGTTTTGTTTATTTTCACTTTTCGTCCACAGTCCATTAATTGCATCACATCATGCGGGTAATGTGATGTACGAGTACAATGATTTTAAATGTACCGCGAGAACATTATGTAACGCTAAAAACATAATTCGATACAAGGCAACAGTTGTTTGAACAACGTAAGAGTGGTGCCACACGGCGCGTCCGAGTCGCTGCGTTGTTTCTGCGGCACCGCTGCGGCTTTCCACCTAATAAATGCGTAATATGCCACACTTTGCGATGTATCACTGTGACGTACTGCAATCTGTTGATTTTCATAAGTCATAAGTCATTTATTAATCGCATTGCATGGTTTACCCTTCACCACAGAATACCTAATAGTTACTAAACCGTCACTTAATTACACATACTTTAATTCACATCATTGGCTTATGTGCCATTGGTACTCTCTCACTCTCACACGCTATTGGCTGAAATACATTGTAGCAAGAACGCCATAAATTCAGCCAATCAACACAATTCAGACTGTAGCAATGATTGTGTCACTTTTGCGCAATTGACCATCGGCAATGTATTGTACAATACCAAATTGCGGCGCCGCAATGCATTGTGTGACATGGTTCTTATACTGCAAAAAGTAGAGCGTCGAGCTCTACTTACTCGCTACGCTATGTTTATCAGTTTCAATTTCGAAAACACTATTTTTAGCGCCTCACTTGCAAGTTACATCAAAATTGTTATGAATGATGCGATCCTTCTTTTGTTTAACAACGCAATGGAGAAGTTTTTGTGCATTTCAATCAAAATAGGGGCAGAGTCTACTAAGGCAGAAAAGGCCAAGCGTTGCAAATATGAAAACATAGAAAACAGTTTCATATTTGTGTCATTTTTTGTTGAAACCCTGGTATCATGCGGAGAGGATGCTAGATCCTTTTTTAAGGACGGGATGCTAGTCCTTTTTTAAGGGTCTAGCATCCCGTCTCATAGAGTCCACTGGTAACCGGACCTCGGCTAACATATAAGTTTGGCTATTGAGAGGAGTAACGCAGCCAGCATTCTGGGCACATTTCCTCATTCCAGTACAGTGGTTTAGATTTGATATTTAGGATTTAATTTTATACTACCTGCCTGTGTTAACATGTATTGAATTGTATTTATTTGTATTTGTATTGTATTTATTTTTACTTGTATTGTACTCAGGAAAATTCATCGTGGAAGCACTGAATACATAACATAGTTTCAATAACAATTGTAAAATATTTATTTTTTTGAAAAGAGCAACCGCCGAGTTTCTTGCTGGCTCTTCTCGGCAGGAAAGGCATTCCGAACCAGTGGTAGATTCATTGACGATTCAAAAGTGCTTGTAAAAGTTTATTTGAATAAAAAATATTTCTATTCTATTCTATTCTATTCTATACTAAATCCTTACTTATTATAAATGCGAGTGTGTTTATTTCTTGGTTTGTTGGTTTGTCCTTCAATAACGCTGCAACTGAGCTACGAATCGACGTGATTATTTGCATGGGTATAGTTGATGACCTGGAGAGTGACATAGGCTATTTTTATCCCGGAAAATCAAAGAATTTCCGCGCAATTTTAAAAACTAAAACCACGCGGACGAGGTCGCGGGCATCAGCTAGTATAAATATATATTTAAAGATAAGATTGTTGTATGTGTCACTCTGTGTCACCATATCGACACCTCAAATGAGCTTTACTCAATTAAAGCAGTTTCAATTCTCGTCCTATCCGCTATGAGTCAAGCGTAACCCCTTCCGCGGCGGATATCCCATGCATCCATCCGTGGATGCACTTCAAATACCACCAATGATACACAAAGGACGACACTAAACCGAATAACGCCGACGCGCGACGACCGAAGCGCGTGCGCAGCGTACATAAAGCCGAAACAAATTATTTCATAGAAGGTAGTAATGTGCTCGAAGTGTCGATACCATTTAAATCAATATCTAAAAATCTATATCTAAAAATGATTACTGCGCCTCTGATTGATTGATAGTCGATACTCACTCATTATTGGCTAAAATTTATTATTGCAGAAAGATTCAGCCAATCATCACCATTGAGACAGTAGCAATGACTGATGCAGCTTCTGCAGAATTAGTCTACTGATTAACGCAGCTGTCGCAAATGCTGCTCTTGACAAGGAGGCAAGGTTTAGATTTAATTAGGTTAAAAATGGCAGAAAATAGGCAGAGATAAATCAAATCTATGTCTCACGTCACCGCGCGTCCTCGTTGACATCCACTGCTGGACATTGGTCTCTTGTAGCGACTTCCACACGTGGTCTTGCCCCCTTGTATCCAGCAACTACCTGCGACTCGTTTGATGTTGTTTGTTAGCCATAAATGTGTAGCTGTTTATTTCGGAATGTCGTTAATTAAAATAAACCTATACACTCTGCTCCACAAGATTTATTATTATATATTGAAGGATATAACCAACCGAGAATTACATCGATATAATTTTTGTTAAATAACGCTTTTCCATGTTTATTAAGATCTAAAGAGGTAATGTTATTTCTGTAAGTAACACAATTCTTGTCCTTTACTTACTAATTTACGGCGCTATAGTTAGCGCAATTAAATCCGGAAATTGTTCGTAATATTGTATTTTGTAGAGTATACTGGCATTATAATTTGTTCATAACTTTGTGAATTATGTGTGCTTTAAACCCTATTACATAAGATAATTTCTGGGTTTTATGCAAATCCCCAACCCGGATTAGAACAGAATAGAGTACGTAAACTAGATTGTCTATTTTTCAATGATAGCGAAGGTAACATTGAATTGTAATGGAGCTGGAGGTACGAATGCTGACTTGACAAACGTAGTAACTTAGTTTCCTTTGCTTATTTTTAACTTTAACGGTGATTTTCGTATATCTACTCACCTTTAGAAGTTATGTACGAGTTGTACACTAAGAAATAACAAAGTTTAGCGACCCGATCTTCCTGCAATTAAATTTTATCGACGTCAGTTTGAAATAATTGAAGTCACGTGTGCATCACTATTTCTAACGCACTCACATCTTTATTAACAAGTCTATTAACATCGGAAGTACGACTGCCTTTAATAATAAACTTAATGAGCTTATTAAATAACGGCCATTGCCTTTAAGAGCGGAACACAAAACAATATTTATTATTCCATTGAATCCAAAACTGAATGGAAATCTTGTGAATGGATCGGTGTTTATGGGGAGTTTTATTGCTGAGTTGGAATACCTACCTACTCGTGCTCAAAGTACAAAAGCTCCTTCGAATTTTCTTGATCTTTAAATAACGGTGGGGTGAGGTCTGGGAGAGTCGCACAAAAACAATAGATGACTCTAAATGATTTTCAAGCTACATAATTTGCTTTGTGTATGGGCACATAATACCTAATAGTAGGTAAAAAGTATGGGTACAACCAACCGCTAAAAATTTTCCGAAAAGTTTCAGTTTTGTAGGTACTAGGTACCCAAAACTAATAAGTACCTACAAACTAAATTATATTTAAATTTTTTAACGACCAAAATTTAAAAAAAAAACTTTACAAAAATATCAACTTGGTTTAATCTCCATATAGGTAATGTGTACAGTACGAATGACGACTTATTCGTTGTATAAGACAAGAAAGGTTTTGGTCACTTTACGAAGGTTAAGGAAATGAAGCAGGATATCAACTTTTATTCAAAAGCAGCAGGAATTGTAATTTTCGAATTAGGTATTGCCATTGCATTTCGGAGAAAACGATCATTATGAAATGACTCACAAGTCTGGATTTGTCGAAAATTATGGTAAGGCTAGTCTCGAAAAATTTTCTCAATGAATCATTTTCAATGACGGACGCGAGCCGCGACGCATTCCACGCGTTTGTATAATTTTTCGCGAGAATTGAAGTGAAGCCAAGTAGGCACAGTGTCGCTAACATTTACGTCAGTAGTTCAAAGTCCGTATTAGCGTAAAATCTCTCAAGGTTTAGGTATACGTCAGTACACAGCAAAGGTGGAATGCGGGCGAAACAATCCTCCCTGCCTGAGGACGCTAGTATGCAGGGAAACCGGGCGAGATTCACCTACGAGCCTCTACTCTACTCTCTTTCTATATGAAACAATGAGAGTGCACTGACAATAAAGCACATATTATTACGCGACAAACAGCGCTTGACGACGAAGAATATCACAGACTTTCACATGCAGTATGCTCGGTCAGCTATGAAGAGAGTGAGGATATCTTTCTGTGTCTTCGGCCTTCGCTAATCCTATAACTATTATCTATATAAGCCTAGTGGGTACAACTGACTATATCTTGGGTATCTTCAAATCAAGAGTAAACAGACATCTTCTACGCAAGCGCGCACCACCTTAGGCTGCATCTTCACTGACCATCAGGTGAGATCGCAGTTATGCGCTAGTCTATATCCTAAATTAAAAACAAAGCGGCAAGACAAAAGTCTATAGAGTGGTCCTTTATTTAAGGAATGAGGTATTGATATTCGCCGTATCCTGCATTAGTGAGTCGTGTCGGAAATTCTAGCGGAAGGCCGCAGAGCGGGTTGCGGGCCGGACATGAATGACGCCGTGATTGTATCAGCCGTAAGTACGCGACCAGTACACCCGTACTGGGCATAGAATAAACTGGGCAGACGTAGCGCATTGAGCATCGTCGTGTCAACCGATAATACGTTCACTAACGGATATTCTCTTACAAGTGCTAACTGTGTAAAAAGGCCGAAAGGTTATTTTACAAAAATCACCGATTGTCAGGCCTCGTCGTCATCATCACCTCAACCCATTCGTGCCCACTTCTAGGCACAGATCTCTTCTAAGAATGAGAAGGGTTTAGCCGTCCATCATGCTAGGTAGATGCGGGGTTGCCAGACCACACATTTTTGAGTACATCATGGAAAACTTTCAGGCAGGCAGGTTTCCTCACGATGTTTTCCATATATAATTTAATAATATAAAGTACGTAGTGAAAAAATTGCTTCAGTTACCAAGGCAGCTTTTTTTTAATATTAGCCAAGCTGAACTTTACTTGTATTCTCCTGTCCCCTCTAAATAAAAGCGGTAAGCTTATGTTAGGTAGTGGGTGCGACAATAGTGCAACGAATGGGGGTCGAACCTGCGGCTTTTCAGTTTTTAATCCACAGTCCGCCTATTGAAGCTATTGGAATCTATATTGGAATAAATGGAAAATTGGAGGGCGCGCAGCTCTTGGTAAACGGGAGCGAGATCTTACTCGCGCCTGTCGCTCCCACCTAGGCTCCTGACAGACACACACACTTATGCAATGTGCATGTACACGACGTAACCACAAGTAAAGTTCACGCGCCCTCGCGAAACGCAAGAACTTTAGCTTTTGTTCAATTATTTTATTCTTTGACATCAATGGCACACGAGCGAATCGAAAAACCCAACCGGTCGCTGCCCGTACGTGACGGGAGTATACAACGCCGATTCATTCACAAACACCGATGCAATGTTAAGAATTCACGAAATCCTAGTGCCATTGATTCCAAACTGTTTCATTGAATGACTTTTGTTTACGTTTCACAAGCGTAAAATAGAACAATGGAGGCAGTAAACGAAACGTAACATCCCCGTTTAGTGTTTACAATAGATACGAAACGTGAGAATGTCGTTTAAGTGATATCGCAGACGAACGACAAGACTGTCCGACGAAGAGTCGATCTAAGATTATATGAGGTAGGGTGGAGCCCATTTATGGAAGTCAATCCCATATCGAAATATCTGTCCCGTAGGCATATGGGATTGAGGTCATCACTTGGGTATTGGACTGTTGTCAAAATGTGGATATTCATTAATGACCATTGAAAATGTACTTAATATGTAAGAATAACATTTGTAAAAACAAAATAAATCGACCAAAAAACAAATAAGTTATACCTAAGCTGTTTTACTGCGACTATATCCGTCTCTTTGTAAAACGAAATTTTGTATGGGGAGTTTATAGAACTACTGAATCATGACGTCAAGTTGCAATAGTAGCTCTCTTTGCAAGTAGCGCTCTCTTCTTTTAACAGGAAACTTAAACAGACTAGTTAAGTTATTAAATATTTTTTATTATTAGTATAGCTACGCATTAGCATACATTACCTGCCACCCTGCCACCTACATAGTACTCTCAACATTTCCAAAGGGCTTCCTCAAAAGAGTTCTCGCGAATAATTCAAATTTCTTTTCAACAAAATCGTTTATTGTCATCACTCATCACAAACTAACCTATATATAAAAGTCTGCCGTTTGTGTTAAGCCTTAAAGGAACTTTATCCCCAAAGGTTTCTACGTGCCCATTACAAAGACGGCACACGACAGACAAACCTGGCGTTTATTGTTTATTGTGTAGGCGGTGTGTATTTGTCATAAAAAGATCTATATTGCTTACAGTTTACACGTTAAGCTGCCAAACTAGCGCGTGATCACGTAAAACTTTTAGTAAATGCAATTAAGAGTTAATTGTGTACCGTGAGAAGAAATTGTGGAATTTTGCCTCTTTTATTATAACTTCCTGTTGCTTGGAAGGGGTCTGAAATCGACAATAGTTGTATTACTCATAGTCATCGGTCTTGAGCGCACATTTAACGTATTATAGGTACCTACTACCTAGGTACCTGTTAGTAAAACCGAATTTATACTGCGAAATTAGTGGCATGAAATTAATTTCATCAACAATTTCACGTGTAAACTTCTAATTTCATGATTTATGCATTAATTTCATACATGAAATTAAATGGGTTTGTCGATTAATATCATGAAACTAATTTCATACCAATAATTTCGCAGTGTATATTCGGGTTTATACTAGAGTTTTCGGGATACTAGATATTATGCCTGTATAACATGTAAGTCGTACATGCAAACACAGTTTATTTATGTACCTGAGTCTGTATGTAATACATACGTGCTTCTCATATTTCCGTTTTGGCTCCGCTATATTGGAACAGTAAAATAATATCTACCTTACTATCTAGTTAAATAAATAGACAATGTAGGTAGTTGGTATAAGAGAACGATAGCTTTACGAATAAATCTATGCCTACAATAGGATAAAACTCTGTTTGCACCAATGTAATAGATACCTAACTATTATTTTCTTTTATTTATATATTTCTGCTTTATCGACTATTATTCGTTTATAGAAGGTTAATATGGTATGGAAGGTATAAGAAGACCTCTTTACGAGCTTTTTATATTTTTAGGAGCGTTTGCCTGCGACGTGAAGTTTGGTTTTCTAAAAATCCCGCAGAAAAAAAGGTACCCTACGTATGGTGGCATAGGCTACCTTTTATCCTGGAAAGTGCTCCATATCCCCAAAAATAACCGTACAAACTATCGGTTTAAACCACAGAAGGAAGGGGTCTCGTATTAGTCACGTTCAACATAGCTAACATTAAAAAAAAAACACTCGATTCAGTCTAGAAATCTCAGAGAAATTTTTATTTTTTTCCATACCGACCAATTTGAGAACCTCCTTCCTTTTTGTAGGTCGGTTAAAAAACCTGCAAACAAACACCCTTCCACATTAATTGCCATATAACTAGGAACCTTATCATAAATAAAAAAATTTAAATTACCAATACGCGATAGAACTTAATATTACATACCTCTATGAGTGCATTGAATCACGGCTGCTGGCCCGGTGGGCCGCTTCCGGCGGACATGCGAGCTTCCGCACGTCCATTGTCCTTCCCCTCATTATCGGTACCTCCGCAGCGCCTCGCACGTGTACTATGGGGACTCATGATTATAATGACGTCTAACATAGTACGAAAGCAACCGACTTCGTTAAAGTTAGGCGTAGGTACCAGATTTCTATTAATGCCCGCGGCCACCCGCGGCTTCTTTTGTACACCCCTATTTTACCCCCTTAGGGATTGAAGTTTCGAAAATCCTTTCTTTACGGATACTTACGTCTATTAGATATCTGTATGCTAAATTTTTAAGCTGTGTATGATCAGTACGGAGTTAATAATAATTATATTTAAATGTCTTCTGACCTTCGATCACAGAAAAAAAATTCTGACCGAATGACATCTGGCCGGCGCGGCAACCAGTCTCCACAGAGATTAGCCATTTATGCGGGAGACATTATAGTGCACAAGTGCTCTCTCTATTTCCTCCCTCTCATAGTCTGGTGGGACGGAAATTCCGCACGCATAAGTTGAATTTACACTGCCATACCCCTTCCAAGTTAGCCCGCTACCATCTTAGATTGCATCGTCACTTACCATCAGGTGAGATCGCAGTCAAGGACTATCTTGTCATCGAATAAAAAAAATAGCTATTTACACGTAGGTACTCTCCCCCAAGTTGCACCCCAGAGCGGAGCGGAGCGGAGGCGTGGCGGCAGGTGTACGGACGCACGTGCGGCGCCAAATGTGTGGATTAACCAAATATCGGTTTCTACTTTAAAAATTAAATCCTTGGAAACGGATAGCAGCTTGAGCTAATAGGTGCATGTGATTAATATTTGTAAAGTTAGAGCGTGAAATCTTGGACGACCTTTCTGCGTTGTCGGCTTGCTAGACAGATGGTCTGATTTCGACAATATTAGGTATTGGTTGCTCTTCCAACCTTTGCAAAACAGTGATAGCGCAGTGGTTATGACTGCAGTCTTCTGTTCGGGGGGTCGCGGGTATGACCCCGGGTACTCCCTTCTGGCTTCTCAGAGACTTCTTCTTATGTGTTAAGCAATTAAATATCACACGCTTTAACGGCGAAGGAAGACTCTCGTTCTCCATAATGTTTTCAAAGGCGTGTGTAGGGGTTTTTTATCCTAAATCCACGTGGATGAAGTTGTTGGAAAATCGTGTATATTTATATTATATCAAATAGATAAATGTACTTACTTAAATTAAAGCGCGTCCATGCAAAACTGTCTACTAAAAGGTCAAAGTTCCTTCATAAATCATTAGCATACTTTTGATAATTTCCCACCTGCTTCCGAAGCATGATTTATTTAACGCTCCGCTGATAATGGCGGGTCGAGTCGTTCCCTTTGTGCTCAATAAATTACAGTAATGGGGCACAAAGTATCTATTCTCTATTAACTTTATTCTAGTTACTTTTGGGACAAAAACTATAGTTTCGATAAAGTTTTGGCGATAAATAGCAAATCAGGGTTCCATTTATAATAAGTAGCTGAAAAAAAATTACGTAACAAACTTAAGCCTCACTAGCCCAACGGTTAAAAGTGCGGACTGAAAACTGAAAGGTCGCAGGTTCGAGCCCCACCCGTTGCACTATTGTAGTACCCACTCCTAGCACAAGCTGTTCGCTTATTTGGAGGGGAGAGAGATATAAGTCAAGTTCAGCTTGGCTAATATTCTTTATTAAAAAAACGTAACATACAACCATACAATAATATTAGCAATTAATTATAGTACATAATTATTTCAATTAAGTTGAAATCATAGTCTGATATAATATCAAAGTTACCAGACAATACCATAGATACAGAGTACCTAGTATATTCAAAGCGTATTTAATTATATTAACACGACCAACCAAGGCGTTGACAACTACTAGTTTTCTCACATACTTAACAACAATTGTACTAACATTTATTTACTACTATACATATAATTAATAACACTGGCAATTTGCTTCTTGACTGTGTACTCGCCCACTATTGTTTGGCAACTTGTCTGTAGTGCAAGAACTATATCAAAACCTGTTTATCATAATTCCACTTAGACACGTAACAATTTAGCTACCTACTGTTTGATTGCTTAATCTTCATTAATGTTTAACCCACATAATGTAATATAAAATAACGGCGTTTCATAAATGTGGTATATACTATATTTTAATTTTTATGTTTATGTAATACTAGCTGATGCCCGCGACTTCGTCCGCGTGGAATTAGTTTTTAAAATCCCGCGGAAACTGTTTAATTTTCAGATTCGATTCGATTTCGGATAAAATGAAATGTGTTAATCCTAGGTCATAATCTATCTCCATTCAAAATTTCAGCCAAATTGGTTCATTCGTTGTAGCGTGAAGGGGTAACAAACATACACACACACATACAAACTTTCGTCTTTATAATATTAGTGTGATGTGATTAGTAGCGATTTAATCAAAACCGCTTTGTTTCCTCGTTCCTAACGCACCGCAATAATTTGGAATGCCTTTCCGGCTTCCGTTTTTCCAACTAACTATAATGTGGGTGTCTTTAAGCCAAGAGTGAATAGGCATCTTTTATCAAGCGCACACCATCTTAGGCTGCATCTTCACTTACCATCAGGTGAGATTGCAGTCAAGCGCTATTTGAAAAAAAAAAGCAATTAAAAAAACCTTTTCGTAAATCAGCCGGTCTTCCAACCGATGATCAATTAAGGCTTCAACTCGACAGTTATGAACTAAAGCCTCCTAAACACAATACTTACGACGAACTGAGCACGCGAAACGGAAACAAGCTATTAGATGCAGCAACAGCTGACGCGGCGCGCGCGCAGCTGCCGAACTTCGGCGAGATCGCGAAACGCGCCTTCCGCTTCCGCCCGATTCACGATTGTACTTCAACTTCGTCCTCAGGGCGAGTGACGAGTTTCCCCCAACGACAACCAGCGCTCGCCAAACCGTGGCTCGAACCCGGTCCATGTATGGTCGCGGACAGAAAATGTTTATCAGTTTTCAAAGTAGATTCTATATCACATTGCGTGCAGTAAGGTCTATAATGCCATAGAATATCGAAAGCATATCGACTGTCAGGCATAGACGTGTGCATGTAATTATGAATTTATTTTATTTATTTATTCATTTTTATTTTTTATGTGCATATAAATATTTACAAAACAACATATATTAGAAGAAGTATGTATACATAGGTGAATCTTAAGGTGGTAAACATTTTCTGTCCGCTACCGTACATTGAAGTTAAACGAGTTTTAATTGCTTTTTTTTAAGAATATTAGCCAAGCTAAAGTTGACTAATATCCTCCTATCCCCTCCAAATAAGCGGAAAGCTTGTGCTGGGAGTGGGTACGACCATAGTGCAACGGGTCGGATTCGAACCTGCAACTATTGAGGCTCAATTATTTAATAATATAGGTACTTAATTAATTAATATTAGTAAGGACTATTTAAGATTACCTAAAAAAGGTATTAGCGAAATGGTAAACAACGGTAAGTGTATATTTAACACCTCCAGATGGCACAGGCCGTGCGCGGAGTGTTCACAATAATTAATTATAACATGACTTCCAAACATTTTTTATCGCTCATCGCTTGCATCTGTCACAGAGTATATTTAGCCCAAATTAAAATAGTTATGATATAAAAAAGGCGCCACGTATTCTTAAAAACGCGAGGGAGAATATGAAATCACGATGGTCTGTTATATAGTAGGTACGTTTATCTCACGAAGTTACGGGCGCTTTACTTGTGGTTACATCGTGTACATGCACATTGCGTAAGTGTGCGTGCCTGTCAGGAGCCTACGTGGGAGTGGTCAGGCGCTAGCAAACTCTCGCTCACACGTATACAGATACGACACACACACAACCATGAGCCACGAGCCCTCGTGAAATGAAAGAACTGTACCATACCAGTTGGAGAAATCCTAACACAATAATAGAGTTAAAGATTTTTTAATCAAACAAGTACCTATTGCCTAATTAGTCTAGTCGTCTGTGGTGATTTTGTTCGGCTGCGGCTTATAAGGACCTGGGTTCAGTTCCCGCGTTGAGCCAAAAAATGTTATTGGGGTTTCTGTCTTTTGACTGACTGCTAATGCAGACAAGAATATCACGTATAACCGAACACGCTTATTTCATCGCGACAACGCGCAATACGACAATAATTTTCGCACGATAATGTCGCCGCAACATTACAGGATGGCACAGCAGGAACGAAGTATTTACATTCCAACTAATAAAAGTCCACGCGCCGACAGCAACGCTTCCTGCGCGTGTCAAGACCCCATTAATTTCTCGCTTTATTAAATTTCCGTCGTTTAGAAGACGAGCGATTAATAAACTCAGAGTTAGGACAACATGAATCCATGTCAACGGAGGAAGCCATTTTTGTGCGGTGACAGACATATTATTTGATATAAATCTGTCTGCCAAGTTTATTTATAGCAGCAATAACTTTGTACGAAATATTGATCGAACTTTTACATAATTATAAGCTATATTTTCTCGGCAGCCCCAAGTTAGTCCTCAGGTATACCCATTGCTCCGTTGCTCCGTGATTGAAGGATAAAACAGCCTTAAAAGACTAATTTTTAGTTCCTCACAAACCTAGATTATGGAGACGACTTCATAACTAAAAAAATTTGATTACCAACATAGTTAATAAAAACTTAATTGTAACTAACATTAAAATTTTAAATTTAAACTATTATACTTACTATAATATTATTTGTATTTAAATCTGAAATAAACGTTATATTATTATGTATGTATTATAACTAAACCTGCATCTAGGTAATTCTTACCATCAGGCATAAAATATAACCAACTAACATTGACTTATATATCTGACTAAGCTGGATTTGAAGTAGATTATTGGTTTATATATAGAGCGTAGATAGACTTCATTCAAAATCATTGACCTATATTTCATGAACTGTTTAAAGTTATTATAGAAACTGTCACAAACTATCTTTTTTTTGTTTGTTGACACACGCAACTCACAAGTAGCTCTCCATCTGTCGACGAAACCCTCCTATGTTTTATTTATGGTATGATAAAAAGATCAACGAAGTGCCCAAAAAAATATTTCCGCCTGCTCTTTGCTTACTGTTAAACAGCCTGCCTTTTTTAGTAAGTCAGGTTTTTTATTTTTGATTCGATTCAACGGTAAAATTATATTATGATAAAGTAGGTACGGTACGCCTTTATCATATAATTTTACGGTAGTATGTGTTAAGGTTTTACATCTATTTCTAGGGTTTAAAGTAAGAACCTAAGGCCCTGATTGTTAAAACACGGTTAAACTATGTGGTGCCAAGGATTAACTCTTGTTCTAAGAGTAGATTTAGATTATTTTCCTCCTTAATCTATGTTTAATAATACTGAATTTAGATAGTCAAGATTAAAACCTCATTTAAACCCCCTAAACTAAAACCTTAATTAGTGCACTCGCTTGCCGATTATAGCTGATGTTTGTATCAGACCAGTATCTGGAACATTATCTGCTCAATCAGTCATTCAAGAGTCAAGACTGACATGCGTAACCTTCCGTCCAGTCCAATGGATTCTTCATGTTTTTTTTTTATAGATGCTACTACAGATCCTTGAATCTCTGCAACATCTTGCCAATCACCTTCAGGCTGCCTCAGGTTTTTAGTCAATTTTCCAGAAGATACAAACTCTACCTTAAAGAGATTTAGCCAGCTATAAGATCAAGATCGTGGTCTAGCCACTAACAGAAGCAAAAATACATAATATTATTGCTATGAAAAATGAAGCGAATCACATCTTCTATTATCAGTTTTTAGTGTAGTAGAGTGTCAAGCAACCTTAAATCTTTATCAAATCACCAGAAGCATCAGGCAGTGTGTAATCTTATTACAAGCATTGTAAAGTTCACGAAAAACGAGATTAGTTAGTAGCTCAGCTATAATCCATTGTTACGCCTTGTAATCCTGTTGTCCATATCACAAAATCTGAGCTGGCAAAATGTTATCTTTCGACTCATCAACGGTGGAATTGTCAGTCGTCAATCGGGATCGTAACGAACTTCCAACAGCGAGCTTTCAAGCTTTCTCTGCTCAAATTAAAATGTGTTTATATTTTTCAAATAGATGTTTAACAAATTTTTGATTTTTAGGGTTCCGAAAAAAACTTCGGAACCCTTATAGGATCACTTCGTTGTCCGTCTGTCTGTCAGTGTGTCACCACCGTTTTTCTCGAAAACGGCTTATGATCCGAAGTCGAAATTTATACTGAATATAAAGTTCAATGGTCTCGTAGTGTTTTAAGAATATCAAGCTTATAGCTTAACTCAGTGAAAAGTTACAGCTTTAAAACCACGGCTTTCTCATTATTAAAACAAATTAAGGGACATCTTCCAAAAATCGTTTTTTTCCATACCTAATTCTTAGTTTCATAGTAAGTGCCGTTATATTTTACAAACACCAGCTTTAAAGTCTTACAAATGACGAACATATTGATATCTCTAAACATAGTAAGAGTAACTTAAACAGCTAAAAACCAAATAAAAACCTACCACTTACTATGACTTTTAAAGTACTGTAACTGGAGTAAAGTATCTGAAGCTAAAACACACTATCAGATGCATCGACTGAGAGCCGCGACAGATAAAGTTTCACAGTCGTTTGAGATCAGCAGGCCCAGATTTCTATCGGACGTCCGAAGACTCAAGAATGGCCCAAGGTTACGTCCGCGACTACGTCCGATTGTGTGCACAATTCAATGTACATTCACTATCCAGCCGCGGTTGACGCGTCGGATCGTTTGTTCTAAGCCTAACTTTTTAATGCGTCACATCACAGAACTGTCACAACTTTTGTAGACTGACCTCTATAATTACTCTATGATTTGTAGAATAGACCAGGTATGTAATAGAATCTGCAATGGCATATACATTAAGAAAAATATTTTTTATCTATTACCTATCTCTTTAATTAATTTATGCCGTCATATTTTGTATTCACATCACACTATATCACATATCACACTAATTCATATTATAAAGCCGAATGTTTGTATATGTATGTGTGTGTGTATGTTTATTACTCTTATTACTCCTTCACGCCACAACGAATTAACCGATTTGGCTGAAATTTGGAATGGAGATAGCTAATACCCAGGATTAAAACATAGGCAACATTTTATCCCTAAAAATTACAGAGTTCCCATGGGAATTGAAAAATCTTGATCCACGCGGCCGAAGTCGCGGGCATCGTCTAGTACCTAATAAAACCTTCATTTTTTTGTAGAATAGGTAGATATGTAATAGAATCTGCTATGGCATTTACAATCCAGTGTTAATCATAGATTAAAAATAGAGGTCAACGCAGTCTTATAACCCAGTTGTCAAAAACTGTCACGTCTTATTAAATAATGTTTGAATTGAATTGTTAAAATATTTCGAATGTTGATATAACGATAGGAATTAGGAAATGAGTTTTTGAAAGATGTAACAGTGTTAATGAAAGAAGGATACGTCTATATTTAAAGATGCGAAGAGGTGGTTAGCTAAGGGAAACATCAAGAGTGAAGTGGAATCTTTGGTGGAACATGTCGGAAAGCCATTAATTAAGCAGGAGGTTTACCAGTGCATAGATAACTACCATCCAGTCCAAGTTAAAGCGGCACCTCAGCAGCTCAAGAGCTTGTTAAAAGATGAAGTGTCCATAGCACAGCGGCCGAAATTATTGAAGCAAGGCAATACATTCGTTAAAAAGAAAGATAGCATCGGAGCAAGTAAGAAGATAAAAGAACAGTCGAAGTACAAGAATAGATAGATAGATAGATAGATAAAAACTTTATTGCACACAAGAAAGAAACAAAAATAAATAAAACTTAAAACTACGCATGCAAAGGCGGCCTTATTGGTACAAAGCAATCTCTACCAGGCAACCATTGGTGATAGGAGTGAAATGATGTGTGAGGGTAGTATGGTGCAACATTATCTAAGCAATATACATATTTACACTACACAAATACAAATAACATAACAAATACTATAATATCTATTTGAACAAATAAAATAAAATAATACATACATACCTATATATATATACATATATATCTATACGAAATAGCGATAAATATATAGTTTAATTACCATGGCATCTGGATATTAATACCTGTTTCAGGCGATTTTTAAAAATATTTAAGGATGGTGAGCTTCGGACGTTATTCGGCAGGGAGTTCCACAACTCCACAGCATATGCTGAGAATGACTTGCCATAAAAATTAGTATTTCTATGAGGAACTTTGAGCTTGTTGTCTAGGCATGAGCGAATTAGCATGGGACGATCGATGGAAGCAAGAAAGGTGAAATGTTCTTTGAGATAACCAGGAGTATGCGGACTATAGAGGATAGAGAAAAGAGAGAATAATTACTCAGTGGATGGAGATGTACTCTGCAAGTATCCAGGACAATTGTTGGTCATACCCAAGCAATTGGAAAAAGAAATAAACCATAGCAATGGACATTTTTTAAAGAAGAAGAAGAATTGGAAATATGTATAAGACGCATGGCTCAGCTGACCATATTATGAAAAAAAACCAGAGTCAAATAGTCGATAGAGATAGTAATAGTAGGTAAATAGTACTGTAAAGTAATAATGAAGGTGACTGTGTTGAATGAATGTTTGTGTATTAATATAGTTAAGTAGATGTATGTAGTTAGCTTTGTCAACAGCACCGCCAAGTATATTGTACATATACTAGGTTATGTGTTACACTGATAATATGTTTGTACATGATTTTGTTATTACCAACTTAAGAACACACAGTGAACTCAAAGTGAACTTATAGTGAACTTGTTAGAATAAACTAAGGACAGTTATTGGACTGTAAATTAGATAATATAGAAATTAATAATAAGTTTAAGTAATATTACTTATTAGCCCACAGGCTAGATGGTAGTATAAAATAAAGCCACCGTTACATGGTGCTTTATGGTAGGAAAAAAAAAACCAACTTAAGTATACCTATGGTTTTTTAAATTCGAGATCATTCAAATTTTATTTTATTTTATAAAAGAAATATTAATTATAATAATTTGTGACCATGTATACTTACTAGTGTTTAGATTCCTTATACATAAGATGTCATTCTATATTGGTTAACTTAAGATGTATTACTGTTAAGTATGTATGAAAACTGTATTATTTAACTTAAGGTGTGTTAGTGTTGAGAAGGTATGAAGTATGCGCGGAAGTATGAATATGGTAAAGATGTATGAACGGATGATGTATAAGGTATGTCTGGGGACAGACATAGTTGCAGGATGACCGAATGTGGGAAACAGAATGTAAGTGTATGACAGGGATGGATGTATGCGATAGAGAGAGTGGGAAGATATGGAGATAAAAAAGATTGGCAAGATGGCATACGGAGTTAAGACATGCTAAGGAGTGCTAAAAGTAGTTTAAATAAAAGAAGTTAATATATATTTAGTGTTTTTACTTTGAGCTATTCCCACATTTATTAGAACATATGATATTATTACTTGCTTGTTCAGACATGAAAAGGGTCACAAAGAAAATTCTGTCAAACATAGAGAATCTTTTGATTGACTATCTCGAATGCTTTAAAGACAGCTTAGACTTAGTTTTACAAGTTATACATTGCATTATGGAAGTAACTCAAAGAGACAAATAATGGGATGAAACATGGAGATTGGGAACTGTGAGAAAACTACACAACCCCATTGAGTTTGGGCTTGTTTGATTCATCTTGACAAGTACTCTAGTCCTAGATGATATACAGGGTCTGATGATGAGACCGGAAGGCGTCTATAGGAACTTCAATAACACTGCGCACTTAAGCTGTCATCTAGTAGGTACCTAATTAATACAATGGTCAAGAGTTTCGGAACCCTCAGTGCGCGAGTATGACTCGCACTTGACCGGTTATTTTTATATAAGAAAGTATACATATATACATGCAGCAAAAGGAAAATAAATTAAAGATAGCATTAATTAGTTACATAATTAGTATCGTTTCTTTTTCTTTAACACTATAGACAAAGTTACTATTCCGATCCCGATTCGTAAACCACAATAATCTTGCTTACTCCATCAAAACCGAGAAAAGTAGATTATGTAATTCGATAGCGCTATCTATTGAACTGTATTTATGATGCTTATCTCTCATGTTTTGTGCTACACACGACCGTATCTTAGGATGTTTATCAGTATGTTTTCCCAATTGTTTATTACTTGCATTATCTGGGTGTTTTATAATAGGGCGATAAGGTGAGATGAATTGTTTCGATATGCAAGGAATTTTGAACCACCCATTCCATTGAGTAAAAGTGTGAAGCTAAGACAATGCATAAAGATATAATATTTAAAACACTATAATGTTTATACCAAACTACCGCTATAAAGAAATGATATAGTCTTGCATTGCAAGGCTTAGTTAGTTAACTTACCCATTTTAAATTACAGCAGGGAAATAATTTCCTTAATCAAGTAATCACACCATAATTAACTGCAATTATCATTCATTTTAAATAGCTTCGTTCGCGTGAATTAAGGTTTAAAATAAAATTCACCCCTTAAAAAAATTTTACTTCGGAAAATACCTCAGTGCGACGCTAGGCTAGGCTCAGTGACCTCGTTTAAAATATTAACTAAAAATTTTAATTTTTCATGGACGTCATAATATTTAGGTCTACATTTTTATGCCCTACTAGGTACTGGCCGATGCTCGGGGAGTTACTTTTTAACAATCCTGGGAATTCTTAGACTGAAATCTATAGACCGCACTCTCACTTAGCTCAGACTCAAGACAGAGTTAAAACGAGACAGATTTATGTCAGAGCATATTTGTGTCTTGTTTTAACTCTTATCTTGAGTCCAAGCTAAGTCAGAGCACGCATTATAGGTCTTAGGATTAGATTTCCTACCTTCATGTCTTTAATTAGCCTATGTCACTCTCCATGTTCCCAACGATACCCATGCAAAAAATCACATCGAACTGTTGCTCTACTATGTTGTGGTGTGATTAAAGGACAAACCAACAAACAAATACCCTTTCGAATTTATAATATAACAAAATAAATCTACTGACACGATCATATGTTAAAAGTTCGGCAAATCGCCTAGAAAATAGAGCCACACACACACACACACGTGAAAACATTATCCTCCTTCGGGAAAGTCGGCTAAAAAAGGATGCGATCTTGTTGATAAACTCCAAACAAGCGTATACGCTCCACAAAGCACCTCTAATGCTATCCATTATCGTTTCGGAATATGAATTGTGAATGTGCAGCCACCAAATCAGTCCTCTGTTTGGCCCACTTAGATAACATCTGGTGCAAGGACGCCAAGGTGCCAAACGGACTTGCGGGTACAAATATGTTTGGGGACCTTTTAATGTGCCTACCAACTGTATTAATCGCAATTATATTTATAACCTACTAGTCTATGCCCACTATTTCGTTTGTTTTTTTTTATTCGATGACAAGATAGCCCTTGACTGCGATCTCACCTGATGGTAAGTGACGATGCAGTCTAAGATGGTAGCGGGCTAATTTGAAAGGGTTACGGCATTGTCCATTCAACCCACACTCTTAAAGTGTAAATTGTGTAAATTCTACCCCTAATCGGTTTCTACACGCCATCGTGCCGGAACGCTAAATCGCTTGGCGGCACGTCTTTGACATTAGGGTGGTAACTAGCCACGGCCAAAGCCTCCCACCAGACCAGACCAGAGACAATTTAGAAATTATAAATTCCTAAATTGTCCCCGCCGGGAATCGAACCCGAGACCTCCCAGTTATAAGACCACAGCCCTCACCACTGCGCCAGGGAGGTCGTTCGCATGGTTTAAGGTTTTTTTGATTTTCGCAGATGATGAACTCTTTGATTTTGCGGAATAAAATATGTATAGCTTATACGCTATTCTAATGTATAAGCTATCACATAATAAAGTTTCATTGAAATCCATCCAGTAGTTTTTGCGTGAAAGAGTGACAAACATACTTCCATCTATACATCCATCCTCAAAAACTTTCGTATTTATAATATGTTTAGTACATTATTAGCACTATACCTACAAACACATCACACTTATATTTAATCTGTGACTGTGCCCACTACGAGCTTTTGAGCTGTGCCGTAAAGCGAACAACACATTGACCTCTGGTACCGCAAATCAAAAAAAAAAAATAGGTCGACAGTATTTTATGTCTAGCTTCTTTCGCTACCCTCCTGTGATGATACCACTACTATGTGACAGAAATCAATTAATTTGCGTTACAAATAGATAAGTATCAAATTCTTTCATCCGCCGCCTGAACCATCAGGGGTCGCGGGCCCAGTCCGGGACATTAGCCGGGTGTTAATGCGTTTTTTCTTCGCCATGTGCTACTGCCAATTTACTGGCAAGGTGTTCTGAGCGGCGCCCGTGTCGTGATTTGACATGTTTCGCTTAGGGAGAGTAAAAGGATATTGTAGACATGTGTAGTGTCCTATGGAGTTTTTTTTATTCAATGACAAGTTAGTCCTTGTCTGCAATCTTGCGATGGTAAGTGACGATGCAGTCTAAGATGGTAGCGGGCTAATTTGAAAGGGTTACGGCAGTGTCCATTCAACTCATACTCTTAATCGGTTTCTACACGCCATCGAGCCGAAACGCTAAATCGCTTGACGGCACGTCGTTTGACGAGGGTAGTAACTAGCCACGGCTAAAGTCTCCCACCAGACATAAAAAAATATTATTAGAGTTCCTTACTCAATGGGATCCAAAAGTGGACCTATTACTGGTCGTACACAGGGGTTTACAGCTTCAGTCAAAATGTTGAAATTGTACAAGTTTGAGCCATTTGAGAGAAGATTATTATCATTAGAATATTTGAAATGCCATAGTAGGGTTCTTGGTTTGTTGGTTTTTCCTTGAATCACGCAGCAACGGAGCAACGGATTGATGTGATGTAATTGTGATTTTATTCCGGAAAAACAGAAAGTTACCGCGATATTTTTATTTTAAAACCTAATCTTGTAACCTTGCCGGCTAATAATACACAATGGTTCAATCGAAAGTAAGTTTATCTACTGTTAAAAAACTTTTAGCTTTCTAATTTTCAAATGCTTAGTAGAAAATTAGTTAATTTTGAACTTGAAAAATGATGCAACATAAACGACTAACTTTATTTTTAAATATACCTATAGTCTAAGATCCCGCTATACAACGACCTTCACCGAGATGCTTATTTAATGAGACGTATTTTTTATGTTATTAAATATGCCAATAAATATATCCTATATGGGTTGCCTAACAAATTTCAGTCCAGAGTATTTTTAATTAATAATTTAAAAAAAAAAATTTTTTAAACATTGCACCGGTGTGATTATTAAATAAATTTGATACCAATCGAAAGTTTGAAGCGCATAGAATATGCAAACGTTAGGTTGCCTATTTTTTTCCGGTCACAACCACGGGTTGCCAGGTGTAAACAGGTAAATCTATACCTACTAGCATTTTGCAACGGTCTGATTATTGAATCAAACTAAGATAAAATGAAAGATTATTTCATAAGGAACACGGTGGTATAGGGTTGCCTGCGAAAAATCAGTCCCGAATTACGGTTGTCGAATTTTAAATAATAATAAAATATCGCTGCGAGTGAATGTGTGTGATAGAGAGGTCCCAGACCAACCATCCCATGCGGTAGAAAAGGACGCAGCGTAGCAGCTGTTTAAAGTCGTGTAAAAATTACACGGCAGCATTTTACAACAAAGGGAAAGTAAAACCTTTTCAGCTATTTTCAAAAAATGAAAAATATCAAACAGTTTTTGCGTCATTAACAGATGCTGCTGATATTTTCATTGATGAAAAAATGAAGACTGTGCAAGAATTTACGTCTAGTATGTATGGTATCAGGAACTGTACCAGTGTGAATGATGCGAGACATCGCATTTTTTTTGAAGAATTACTCTGCAAAAGAAGACAGCGAGCACTTTTTAAAAAAAATAAAAGGCTTCGACTCCAACTCATTTCCAAGCACAAATAGCATGCGCACTCTCCTTCTTTAAATGGGCGAACTTTAAACAGCTGCTACGCTGCGTCCTTTTCTACCGCATGGGATGGTTGGTCTGGGACCTCTCTCTCACACACATTCACTCGCAGCGATATTTTATTATTTAAAATTCGACAACCGTAATTCGGGACTGATTTTTCGCAGGCAACCCTATACCACCGTGTTCCTTATGAAATAATCTTTCATTTTATCTTAGTTTGATTCAATAATCAGACCGTTGCAAAATGCTAGTAGGTATAGATTTACCTGTTTACACCTGGCAACCCGTGGTTGTGACCGGAAAAAAATAGGCAACCTAACGTTTGCATATTCTATGCGCTTCAAACTTTCGATTGGTATCAAATTTATTTAATAATCACACCGGTGCAATGTTTAAAAAAATTTTTTTTTAAAATTATTAATTAAAAATACTCTGGACTGAAATTTGTTAGGCAACCCATATAGGATATATTTATTGGCATATTTAATAACATAAAAAATACGTCTCATTAAATAAGCATCTCGGTGAAGGTCGTTGTATAGCGGGATCCTATACTACTACTTCCTCCTCTCATCAATCAGTTCGTGTCACGCTCAAAATGTTTTTAAGCGGCCATACTTAAAGCTATTTAAATGTAAACTGCCCTAATTGGGTAGATTTGTGTAATTGGTTTAGTAGTCATAGTTACTAGATTACTACTACTCGTACTAATTAAGTTTATCCTCATTTCTGATTTAAAAGCATCTTTTACTTTTACATTAGAAATCGGGACCAAAGGAGAATCAATGTTAATATAAGAGAACCATAGCTCAGCAAATCGCGAAACTGAAGGGGAAATGGGCGGCGAAAATAGTTCGCAGAATTGACGGCCGTTGGGGTCCCAAGGTGCTGGTTGGAAATCGCTGTGTTATCAGACACCCCATTTGGTGGACTGACTGTTGGGTAGTAGCATCAGCAGCAGGGAGCTGCTGGATACAGACAGCGCAAGACCGGGGCCCGTGAAAGTCCATACAGAAGAAAAAGTCTTTTTAGCGTTTAGCGTTCGTAGAATTGTGATTTGCCGACAGTCGACAACAAGAAATCGTGTTAAAATATCCTGAAAAATCTGCCACTAAATAGATAGACTTATTTATTAGGTAACTTTTCTGTACCTAAGTGAATTTTAAACAAAATTATTCTAATGACTCCATTCATTTCAATTTTGACTATCGAATGTAGATAATAGATATTTTATTTGAAATTAAGTACGACTTTAGCTTAAAAGGAAAAATCAAAGAAAAATCAGATGCCTACTAACGATTGCGATAGACAAATCACAATTTCACCGCAGCCACACTCCAACCCCAACTGGAACGCTGAAACCCCATGACACAGCGGTCATTAATAACAAAAGGGGACCATTTATTTTTCCAGTTACCACTGGTTTTATAGCAAACGCGTATAAGTACCTATCTCTGCCCTCGTAGTAGGTATATGTACCTATTACACTAAATATTTTTAATTACAACTGACCTTATTTTCTTAATCTATCCTAAATCGAAAGAGGATTTCAATGTTCCCAGGTAAGCAATAAATAGTAAGGCATCATGTAAGCACATATTATATAATCGTAGAGGCTATAAAAGCATTACTGTTATGTGGCCGTTATTACCGAGTTACGACAATCGTTTTGTCCAACATTATGCCCACTGACTCTATTGTCAACGCACTATTAAAGCAAAATTATCATAATTCTCGTTGGCCAATTGGTGTAATTCGTTTCGGCATTTATTCGACTGGAGTATTTTAAAAAAATCTTTGAATAGAGACATCACAAGTCACGAGTAATTACATGTTATTAGAGCAAATTGGATTGTTTGTAAAGAAAACGTTTTGTCGCTATCTCCAAATATTGAAAAACAGAAGAGGAATGTTGGGACTTCCGACTTTAGTTGTATACTATTATATGTTATCGTTATGACTGCGATCGTGCGTCTGTTTGTTAGTTGGTCCTTCAATTCATGCAGGAACAAAGCAATGTGATCGACGTGATTATTTGCATGGATAATATTCTAGCTGTTGAGGACCTGAAGCGTGATCTAGGCTACCTTTTATCGTATCGAGAAATAAAGGGGTCCCGCGGGATTTTTAAAAGCCTAGCTTTTTCGTCCACACAGCAAAACTTTCACCTTAGCAAGATTTAGTAGGGTCATAAGTTAATCGCTTCATAAACGAATATCGATTTACAAATCAAGTTTGTCCATTACGTAATAACATCCATGTATACAATGCGTTCGCCACAATAAATTATTTGATATTTGTATAGGGGCCATTTAAGGTTTATCTAGGCCATGACGACGTAAGATCTAAGCAGACAGGCGCCATAGAGCCTAATATTTATATAGCGATCCTTATATACTCTTCTAAGCTTGATTTAAGTTTGAAAAACATGTATGATTATATTTTACTCCACGTTAGTTAGACACAAATCTTTGAGGCCGATTTACTTTACACCTTTACTTATTACTCTAGTATTTGGTTATTATTTATTAGTATTCTTTTGTTTAATGGCTTTTCCTAATTTTCCTTGTTGAGAGAAGATACAACTACTTTATAAAGACTTTAGGGCTATTTAACACTATCGAGATAATGTATTAGGACTTGTTCACACTATCACAAGAGTATCATAGTAGGTATGTAATATGTATTGTATAGCATGTCAAATGTCACGTGAAGACAAGTGTAAAGTGTTTAGGTGCACTTTGTAAGATCACAGGATCACTAGAAGATTCTTCATATCTCTCTAGCCCTCATAATATAAAATAGACGTCCGCGATCAAATGTTTCACAATTCACTTTGTACGCGATCTTAGGGCAAAATTCATAAGTAGGCACTTCATCATTATCAAATGCTTCTCTAGCCTCTTATAATGGGCCCTTTGTACCCAAACTTAGGGCAAAAATCAGTAGACTCTCGAAATGTTTCCCTTGTAATTACGAGTTGTCCCCCACAGGCCACACAAACAATACGGGGGAAATGTTATGAGTGAAGCCTGTCAAGAGCGGAAGACATTAGTCGCGACGTCCCGCCAGACCTCCCCTCCGAATTTATTGCAATCCGATACCGATGCGTGGCGTGTATGTGAACATGGGAGTTTTACAGTCTGATGTACCTAATGTTATAATATTTACGATTATGACGAGTCTTAAAAAAATTGCAGTAATGAGTAAGTAATAAAATAAAATTGCACTAATAAAAGCCTCAATAGCCCAACGGTTAAAGTTGCGGACTGAAAACTGAAAGGTCGCAGGTTCAAACCCCACCCGTTGCACTATTGTCGTACCCATTCCTAGCACAAGCTTGGAGGGGATAGGAGGATATTAGTCAACTTCAGCTTGGCTGAAGTATTGGCAATATTCTTAAAAAAAAAAAGACGTGTGGCACTCGGAGACTGCCGCGGTAAAGCTATTGCATAGCATTTTTTATCAACGCCATCTAGCGGTGAGACCCGTGTCAGGTTATTTTCGTTACGGAATTTCTGGATTCGGTCTCCACGCTCAAGGCCCGCGATAGAAGCTATGCAATAGCTTAAAAATAAGAAGAGTTAAGAACGCGTGTAATGGTATTGATAAGTCTTCCGATTTGATTTCTACAACAGTAGATGAAGTTTTAACTATCCAGTGTGAAGTGTGCAGTTAACTAAAAGAAATCGTAAATCGTAAACGATTACATTGCACCATAAAATTGGCGTTGCAGTGCTAACTTCGGACGAAGCGAATTCGACTTCCATTCCACTGAAAACATGCCAAATAATATTATGCATATTATTATGTACACGTACGTAGTGTCACGACTCTAAATAACTGTTCGCATGTTCAGAAACAACGCTTTATTGCGGCCCATATTTTCATAGGAAATATGACGGGGAAATTATATGACTGTAGGCTGGCCGTACTACGTCTTATCCGTGGACAATGTCTTTTTCTATTGGTTCTAATTTCAGAAGCCAACTAATAACTAATAGAACGGCGATGGGTTAAGAGCATGCGTTGATGATACTTACTGAAAATTTTGCTTGTACAATAGAATTAATATTTAGTACCTACCTGTAGCGTAGTACGTCTGGATACAAGACTGAAGCGTGTAAATGTCCCCAAGGAAACTACTTCCAGCAATGGACGAAAGAAGAAGAGAAACTATATAGTAGTCCAGTCTTCCAATCGTCTCACTAAACTAACTTTAATAAAAAAAATATACCATACTAGCTGATGCCTGCGACTTTGTATGCGTGGATTGAGCCTTTCATTCACGCAGGAACTCCCTTATTTTCCGGGATAAAAAGGGGTTTCGGGTTCCGGGTTCAGCGTGAAGGAGTAACAAATACACACACACACACACACACACACACACACACACACACACACAAACTTTCGCCTTCATAATATTAGTGTGGTATTATTGGATTTTTCATTTATCGTGGTCACCCCAGGAGCGTGTGAAGGCGGGCGGTCAATGGCTCGCCCAGCCTAGACGGACTCGATAAAAAACATTAATTTGGTATTAATATTTTCGCCTCCAAACAGCCTTCACAATACAATCGGGGTTAAGGGTTTAGTATTTTATTTAGAAAAATAACAATTTCATTCTCAATATTATGATAACTACCTTTACTTATTTAATTTCTCATTTTGTTAGGTTCAACGCCAGCTTATTAAATATACGTAGTTGGTGGCAGAAAAAATTAAATCATCAGCTCGTATGCCAGATTTAAATGAAGCCTTATATACTAAAAAAAGCTAAAATCTCTGGCATTACATAATATTTTAACGTAAATGAAAACGCTGAGCTAAATCGCTTACGTCTATTACCTATTACGTTATCAACTTGGCTCCTCAAAAAGAGTTCCATATAAATCTTTTCATCTGACTTCTATGTCTTTTCGGTAACTGTTGTTTTTAATTTTCAATAGGTAGGTATGTATATTATGAAAATTGCTAAACTTATGGAACACAAAGTTTTATAACTTTAACATAAACTAAGATAGCAAGTAAGCGCAAATCATTTAAAGTGTTAATTTTAGGTCGTACTTAAATAAATATTATTATCTTGTTCAATTAACAAATTACAATGGTGGCAACATAAATATCTCGGATAAGCGACGAACTTCTGTATTGTTGACATTACATGCGGGCTTTGAGAATTAAGATGTACCTTTGTAACCTGAAGAGCTTTTTATCTTAGTGTAATAAATATTCCTTGGATTGATCCTACCGTTTTTTGTAAAGTCCCCTTGATAGGAATAAGGGAAGAATGTTATCGACTTGTGCAATGTAGGTACAATAAATTATGTATCCCCACGTTTTTGCCTTCATTTAAATACATATTTATTCATCGTCATCTCAAACAAATAATTTGAGTAATTATGAAATACAGAGTTTTATATATACCTCACATAAACTAATATAAATTAATAGGTATAGCAAGTAAGCGCAAATCGTTTAAAGTGTTAATTTTAGGTCGTAGTTAAATAAATATTATTATCTTGTTCAATTAACAAATTACAATGGTGGCAACATAAATATCTCGGATAAGCGACGAACTTCTGTATTGTTGACATTACATGCGGGCTTTGAGAATTAAGATGTACCTTTGTAACCTGAAGAGCTTTTTATCTTAGTGTAATAAATATTCCTTGGATTGATCCTACCGTTTTTTGTAAAGTCCCCTTGATAGGAATAAGGGAAGAATGTTATCGACTTGTGCAATGTAGGTACAATAAATTGTGTATCCCCACGTTTTTGCCTTCATTTAATAGTACATTATGGTACAAGTGTAAAAGTTGGTGATTACCGCTGAGGCGCTATTGAGACCCGAGCCGTCAGGTGAGGGTCTTAAGGTAGCCGAGGACGGTAATCATCAATATACACGTGTATCATACGACGTTTTTCAACACACTTGTGAAGAAAATAACACTAAAATAGTACATTATGGTACAAAACAGTGAAAACGAGTTGTGAAAATTTTTTCGCAATGGCGGGAAAAATTAATGTTGTTCTTTTGTTCGCCCTCTTAAGCTGCTCTTGAGGGCAGGCAAAGATCGACGACTATACAGCCTATGCAGGTGTTTATTTGATTTAATCAGTTTTCCGGAATGCGCGCGCACCTTAATGGCCATAGACTAAAAGAATGACGTTTCTTTTTTTTTTTGGCTTTTCTCTTATAGCCACGTACAAAATGGGGAATTTCGAGTTTTTTTTATTACAAAAAAAAAACAAAAATTACTGACAGTTTTATTTATTAAACACGTACATGTTGAAATTATCTATTTAAATACGGAGTTGTATGAAATGAGCAAGCAATAGGTACATTAATTTAACACGATATTTTTATAAATTATTGAACAAGATCTTTTTTGTAATAGAAACTTTTTTAAGAACACAGCAACTCACCCAATAAAATTAAAAAAAAAAAATTCTATAACTCACATTGTGAATAATAGTAATCAAAAGTCACAGTTTGAGTTAGAGGTGTCATTGTGTGCCTAGTTGCGGTGAACCGGGAGCCCCTTTATGAGCAAGTGTGTTGAAAATACATATTTATTCATCGTCATCTCAAACCACACTGTGGTTAGGATATGCGCATCTAATTTTTGTATGTAACATCTTGACTACCGTATTCACAAATAAATAAATGAATTATATCTGTTACTGATACATATTACAAACAATTCACACGCTTAATATTAAAGTGACCGAATTAAAAATCTGTTTTTCGGCAAATCGCAAGAAACGTTTTGTATTTACTTTTGTATTGACAACAGTCGGGACCCTTTAAAAATCTAGATCGGTTCAAATCTTCCCAATAGTGGATCCCGACTGTTTAAGTCAATATTATTTAACAGAATTCTAGATTACTAGACTTGATTTCCTTTTCAGTTTCTACTTATGCAGTCGGGTTTTTGATTTTTTAATATTTTATTTAGATTTTTTCTTTTTTAGATTTTAGCTTTTTGCTTGGTTGGGGAGGTAAGTGGTACTTAGCTTATAGTTGCATGTTTGACCATACAAATTTTTTCTGTTTTCTGTTGTTTCGGATTATAGCAAAATGATGCTAACATTTTTTTGTTAGAATATCGACCCATATACAATTTGTAACTCTACTTTCTACGTCTACTTACTCTATATCTGTTTGATGGGAATCGTATTGAACAAGTATTTGAAAGAGCTTTACGCAAACAATATCGCGGTACTTAAATAGAAACATAACAATATCCACAGTTATATTTGAGCAACATGATACTCAATCGGGTGTGCAATAAAGCGATACCGTTATATCTCTCTTTTTCGCTATTATAGACGATTCGTTGTTATCGAGCAGTGAAAGCCTCGATAAAGGAAATCGTGGGAGTTTACTTACCAAAGAAAGTAAATACGAACCGCCAACGTCAATGCCAAACGATTATAATTATCGGGTTTCTAGCAACACACGTTCCGCTTTAGGCACCGGCTTTTGTAATATAACCTATTTTTTTTAAGCTATTGCATAGCTTCTATCGCGGGCCAGCGTGGAGACCGAATCCAGAAATTCCGTAACGTAAATAACCTGACACGGGACTCCTCTACGGTGAGCCGCTAGATGACGCATTTTTTATCAACGACATCTAGTGGTCCAACCGCTAGATGGCGTTGATAAAGAGCGAAAAGACGTTGTTAGTCTTTCTATAGAACGCACTATTGAGCTGTCTTGTGTTGAGCTGGACCGATATATTGTAGTTTGCGTGTACCGCCCACCCTCGGGCGACTTTGTTGTTTTTGAGGAGGTAATGGAGGATGCCTTAAGGCGGCTATGTAGGTCATCAAAAAAAATAATGGTCTGCGGAGACTTTAATATTGATATTTTGCTTCACACTCCTTTTACTGGTAGGCTACTTAACTTATTTAAAAGCTTTAATTTAGAGAATATTTTTGATGAACCTACAAGAGTAACTGCAAACTCAGCTACCTGTATTGACAACATTTTTTGTGATTGTAACATTATTGAAAAATCTATTATCACTTATCTCAGATCTGATCATTGCGGTCAAATGATATCTATTCCAAGCAGTGAACAGAATATAACAAAAGTAATAAAATACAGGCCAGTTACCACTAAAAAAGTAAAGCATTTCAAACAAAACATCTCAGCTATATTGCCGACGCTTGACCTTGCACAGGATGATCCGGATGTAATTTATACAGAGTTTTTTGATTTGTTAAGCTCACAATATAACTCTATCTTTAAGGTGATAGAGAAAAGACTGTCTAAAGATCTTAAGTTTAGTGACTGGGCAACTGCAGGCATCTATAAAAGTAGAAATAAGCTGTTTGACTTGTATGCAGAAAAACAATATAATTATTCCCCCGCGTTTATTGAATATGTAAGAAATTATTCTAAATTGTTTAGAAATGTATGCATACAAGCAAAGTCACTTCACATAAAACAAAAAATTATCAATTCTGATAATAAAATTAAAACAGCATGGGACATCATTAGCGATGAAACGAATAAACATAAGGTGCATAATAATAATAAATTGGAGCTTAAAATTGATAATCATGTAATTAACTCCGATATAGAAGTTGTAAATACATTTGAGAACTTTTTCAAAAATATTCCAATTACCACAACTAGTTCTCTAAATTCCTCGCCGGCAGAAGCCTATCGTCTTCTAAGAAGCAATGTCTCTGAGTGCAATAAGTTATTTAGGTTTGAACACGTTACCCCATATGACATAGTCAAAACATTTAAATCTTTACAAAATAAGAAAACAGCAGATCTATGGGGGATATCAGTTAAAATAATTCATAATGTAATTGATATTATTGCGCCGTATCTTGCTTTAATTTTTAATAAATCAGTAGATTCTGGATCTTTTCCAGATCTTATGAAATGTAGTAAGCTAATACCGCTTTTTAAATCGGGCAGCAAAAGTGACCCGAATAACTACAGGCCAATTTCTATTTTGCCAACTCTCAGCAAGATATTCGAAAAAATAATGCTCAACCAACTGCTTTTACACTTTAATTTAAATAAACTCTTACACACTGAGCAGTATGGTTTTACAAAGGGTCGATCAACAACCGATGCAGCCGCAAGGCTATTACAACACATATTCGATGCGTGGGAGAACTCACAGAATGCCATTGGTATTTTCTGTGATTTGTCAAAGGCATTCGACTGCGTTGATCACGAGACTCTTTTGCTTAAACTGAGCCACTATGGCATTAAAGATTTTGCACTTAGTCTCATTGCGTCTTATCTCAGCAACCGAGTCCAAAGAGTATGTGTCAATGATGTAAAATCATCCGGATCAGCCTCAGTAATGGGTGTACCCCAGGGTTCTATTCTAGGTCCATTCATGTTTTTGGTCTACATAAATGATTTACCACATTTTGTCCAAAATACTTGCGATATTGTACTATTTGCTGATGATACGTCTTTAATTTTTAAAGTCGATAGGATGAAAGACAATTTTGACGATGTAAATAATGCATTATCTCAAGTTTCTGAATGGTTTACGGCAAATAATCTCCTTTTAAATGCTAAAAAAACAAAGTGTGTTGAGTTTTTATTGCCTAACACGAGAACTGTCAGTAAAAATTTAAAGATAAATAATGAACCTTTGAAAACTGAGGACTCCACAGTGTTTTTGGGGTTAACCCTGGATTCAAAGCTACAATGGGGCACCCATATAGCAACGCTTGCTGGCAAACTTAGCTCTGCTGCTTACGCTGTTAGGAAGATTCGACAGTTGACTGACATAGAAACTGCAAAAATTGTTTATTTTGCATATTTCCATAGTATTATGTCATACGGAATCTTACTATGGGGTAAGGCAGCCGATATTGGAAAAATTTTTGTTTTGCAGAAGAGGGCAATCCGCGCAATCTATAATTTGAGGCCGCGGGATTCCCTTCGAGAAAGATTTAAAGAGATAGGCATTCTTACAGTAGCTTCACAATATATTTATAACAACATAATATTTGTCAGACAAAACATTTTGAGTTACAAAAAAAAGAGTGATTTGTCCGATAGACCAAGTAGAAATCCAAATAGGCTCATGTTTCCTGGGCTGCGCCTCAAGAGGGTCCAAAAGACATTTGTGAGAATGGGCGTGACGTTTTACAATAAAATTCCACAGTCAATCTTAGACTTGCCTCTACACAAGTTTAAGAAATCAATTAAATCTGCTCTCATGAAAAAAGCATATTATGCAATTGAAGACTATGTAAATGATAAAAAAGCGTGGATATAATTCGCTCCAGTGATTCATAAGACAGTAATAACTATCCTGTGTAACATGATTTTATTGTATTCTGTTCCACGGTGTTTCCACTTTATTTGTCTCAGTCATGTCTTAAAATGAGTAGTTTAATATTAGTATTCAATTCGATGCCTTAGCATGGGTAGCCTAAGTATGTCATGCTCTCTTTAAAGTTTCTGTGGTGGTGTCGTGTGGTGCGGGTTGTTACGTTCCCTCAAATATGGTTGAGCGAAGCAATGGCTGGATCATGCGTCATGCTCGTGAACGGGTGCCGCCAACGGGAATGGGTCTGCTTTTGCCTGCCTGTGTTAACATGTATTGAATTGTATTTATTTGTATTTGTATTGTATTTATTTTTACTTGTATTGTACTCAGGAAAATTCATCGTGGAAGCACTGAATACATAGCATAGTTTCAATAACAATTGTAAAATTTTGATTTTTTTGAAAAGAGCAACCGCCGAGTTTCTTGCTGGCTCTTCTCGGCAGGAAAGGCATTCCGAACCAGTGGTAGATTCATTGACGATTCAAAAGTGCTTGTAAAAGTTTATTTGAATAAAAAATATTTCTATTTCTATTTCTATTTCTATTTCTATTTCTATTTAAAAAATGCTATGCAATAGCTTTACCGCGGCAGTCCCCGAGTGCCACACGTCTTTTTTTTTATTCAATGACATGATAGTCCTTGAGTGCGATCTCACTTGACTACGGTCTGGTGACTGGTGTCCTAGAGGCGTCAAGGCTTCGAAACATTTTTCTATTTTTCTAATCCTATTAATATTATAAATGCAGAACTTTAGCTGTATGGATGGATGTTTGTTACTCAATCACGCCGCTACAACTGAACCGATTTGGCTGAAAGGCACAGAGATAGATTATAGTCTGGAATAACACAAAGTAATAACATATACTTTTAAGCCCTGAAAATAAGAGAGTTCTCCCGGGAATTAAAAAAAACTTCAATCCACTCGTACGAAGTCGCAAGCATCAACTAAAATTTTTCTAAAGGGTTTATTCCTTTATGAACCTATACAGCGTTTAAACCTCTTTCGCTAAAAGACACGCTAGAACATTGTTACAAATGCGCAATTCCCGCAAAACTATATAAAAATGTATTCTTAAATCTCAAATCTTCTCCTTCGTTGCGGATTTTTTGTTCATTAAAATTTAATATTGCACATTTCGAAACATCGATCGTCTTGTCGACACATCACTTTAATGTTAATCGCAAACATTGTTAATTCCGCATCGCTCGGATGTTGGATGCCTCGAACCAATCTTAAATATGTCGATACTCCAACAGGAAACGGGGAAAAAGTCGTAATAAGCGGTCGATTATATCTTTTACACGTCGTATTATATAAATCAATTGCTGTTCGTTATCGTTAGTCTGGCTAAAAATTCAATTACCACTTGACCGATTTGAATAGTTCTTTTTTTGGTTTATTCCCCCTAATTCAAGTAAAAAAATAGGGAAAACCCGAAAGAACATCTGAAAAATGGAAAAAATCAAAATTGGTAATTTTGTACGAGAATCACCACTTCGGATTAATTTTTTTTATACATGGCAATAGATAGCGAAGCCGCGGGTAAAAGCTAGTTCTACTATCCTAGTAATACCTAATATTATTATAAATACAAGCTTTCCGCTTATTTGGAAGGGACAGGAGAATATTAGTCAACTTCAAACTTCAAGTTGGCTAATATTCTTTTTAAAAATAAAAATAAATTATTATAAATCCTTACTTAGAAATACGAAAGTTTATGAGGATGAATTGATGGATGGATATATTTTGTTATTCCTTCAATCCACAACGAATTAACAGATTTGGCTATTTAGAATAGAGATAGGAAAATTAAAGAGGGAATTAAGAAAAAGCTTAATCCAGACCAACGATGTTGTAGACATCAGCTAGTAGTAGATAATATTATAGTGTACAAGTTTATATAACATGCATTTATACATTATCTTGTGCCACACGAGGTTACTAGGTATATTCTTCCAGTTTTAATTTGATTTCCAACAACATAGTTCTTCATTATATGCAATAGTGGTGGAAAGTCTTCACCCTTCATACACTTTTTAGATTTTATACGGACGAAATCGCGGGCATCATCTAGTCTGAAATATGTCGATATTGCAACAGGAAACGGTGAAAAAGCCGTAATAAGCGGGCGATGTGTTGCATACCAATGGCGCTGAATGAACGCGGCCACCTGCGCGCGCACACCAGTGCCACTGAATGAGTGAATGAACGACGCGTGCGCAGCAAACGATGCTATATCATCTGTACCGGTTTGGTTGTAATACTAGTTCAGCCCCCTGATTCTGCCCCCTGATTCTGTAACTCAAAAAATGAATTGAATGTGCCTATCAAAAAATGAAAGCCACTGACATATATTTTTTATTCATTGAAGGTTTAATACCAAATAGACATTATCTTCAAACCTTCAATGGATAAAAAATGCCTATCCTCGTTGATAGGCACTGACCAAGAGAATGTAATCACTCCGTTTTAGGCACTGAGTTACAACATGGGGCTGTAACTCAGTGCCTATCAAAACATGAAAGGTACTGGACATAGGACTGACATGTATTTTTTACTCTCATTTATGATTTTACGAAGCTTTCGTTCTATTAGTTGTTTAAAGATATAAACAGAATTTATATGAGTGAAAAGTTAAAATACGAGTACATCAAGTAAGGTTTTGCAGCTTAGCACTGAGCATTTTGAAAAATGAAAAATTATTTATTAATAAAAAGTTTTCCAAAACATTAATCCGTCGCTGGGACATCCTTTTAAGTATTATACCTGTTCCAAGATGTCCCGCTCTTCCGTAGAAAATTTATATAATGAAATTATTATTATTAAAATGATCAACTTTACAATTTTTAAATATGTTTACAAAAAGTTAGTGTGAGTGTCTGTGTGAGTGTGAATTTTAATCTACCACGTAATTAATTTTATTTATTAACTGTGATTTTATCGTAAACATTATTACTTACTATATATTATAAGGATTTTTTACTGATATAAATTACAAATAATATTACGTCAAATATTTAAGAGAAACTAAACTGAATGGTAGTACCATTTCTGTGGTACGAACTACTGTGGTACGAAATTCTATGGTACAAAATTCTATGGTACGAAATTCTATGGTACGAAATTAAAATTAGACGCACAGACACAAAGTTTCCCAGTTCGTTGTTTCGATATAAGATTTAAACACAAGTTTCTATACACTCGTATTACGTCCGCGATGCGTCCGCAGAAAAACTTCATACATGAAAAGCTCTGATCGTATCACACGGAGTCATTTTGTGCAGACAGCCTGGCTGCACTATTATTATTTTACTAAAATATTAATCCACCAATGTGCTGGTCCGAACTCAAAATATCAAAAGTTTACACAAGGCACAAAAAACATTATAACGTACATTTTTTGTTTGAGTGATATGATTAAAACAAAAATATATTTCGTTTTAAATATTAACAATATACAATACAAGTTTTTTGTGCAGGATCAGTAAAAATTCATCAGATAGGAGCTCTTACTTTACTTCGTGTTTCGGACATAAAGTTAGCACTCCTTACTGTAAAAGGAATTGTAACTCTATAGTTTCGGATAAGTGCCGAGTGGATTTAAAACGAGCTTGTTCTTTGCTTTAAATTAACATTCTCATTCAGGCTCTGACATTTTTACATCCCCAAATTAACAAATATTAAAGAAGTGATTTTATCCCATCTTTGACTTTTCTAAGTTATAAGCGTTTTCATTAACGGTTAAGGAAAACATCGTGAGGAAACCTTCATATTTGAGACTTCTCAAGGTTTCAAGGTGGTGGTGCCAATCCGTTGGTCAGCGTGGTATACTATGGCCTTATATCTTTCGTACTTCCCATTCAAGATGAGAACTATGCCCATTACTAGGTAAGCTGAGCTGATAGAAAGATGGGGTTAATCAAAGGGCGGACAAACATATTCTTGAAAAGCCAGCAACGCATTGGTGGTGCCTCAGGTGCTACAAATGTCATGGGCGGCGGAAAACACTTAACATCAGGTGACCCGCCTGCTCCTTTGCTCGCTAAAAATATATATGAAAAAAGAAAAAAAAGAAGCGTCGAAAATTCATGTAGTGTGTCCGGTATGCGTAAAAAAGTCTTTCTTTAACTGCATCTGTAACTACCTGCTCAGGTTTAACCTGTCATCTCTCTGCACAGATTTTAACTCTTTTTGTGTGGCACTTGTTTGATAGGTAACATGGCTTTTATAGTTTAATATTTTATCGATAAATTGCATCTACAAATAATGAGCTCCCCAAGTGGTGTAGGGTTGTTTATTGTTTATTGTTGGTCGTACCTTATTTAGTCACTGAACGGGTTGCGGAAAAATTATGCTCAACGTATTTTTTACTTTTTTTAGGGTTCTGTACCCAAAGTGTGCCAACGGGACCTTATTACTAATTCCTGAAAAGCCGGCAACGCATTGGTGGTGCCTCAGGTGTTACAAATGTCATGTGCGGCGGTAATCACCTAACATCAGGTGACCCGCCTCCTCGTTTGCTAGCTAAAAATATATATGAAAAAAAGAAGCCTCCACTGTCCATCCGTAAGTCCATCCGTCCGTCCATCCGTCCGTCCATCCGTCCGTCCATCCGTCCGTCCATCCGTCCATCCATCCGTCCGTCCATCCGTCCGTCCATCCGTCCATCTGTCTGTCAGCGGGCTATATCTCATAATCTGTAAAGCCGGATTTACACTACGAAATTGG
The DNA here is from genome assembly GCA_933228805.2 of Hipparchia semele. NCBI lineage: Eukaryota > Metazoa > Arthropoda > Insecta > Lepidoptera > Nymphalidae > Hipparchia > Hipparchia semele. The sequence goes on along the minus strand of OW121721.1, from coordinate 5,159,146 downwards.
TGGCATGAAATTAGTTTCATGGCAGTAATTTCATCAACAATTTCACGTGTAAACTTCTAATATCATGCATGAAATTAATGCATGCATCATCAGTGTAAATTCGGCTTACTAGGTAGACAGTTGAAATTTTCAGAGAATGTGTATTTCTGTTACCGCTATAACAACAAATTAAAGGGTTCTCCCTACTAGAAACGTGTTTATACGGCGTTTTTTATTACGGAACCCTTCGTATGCGAGTTCGACTCTCATTTGACCGGTTATTTCGGAGGCTTCGTAATAGGGTCCCGTTGGCACCCTTTGGGTACGAAACCCTAAATAAACGGTGTAATTTTTTTTCATGCATTTTTATTTTAATTAATAAAATTATAGCTTTGCCCACGAGCTATTGAGTGAAGGGAAATGGGCATGAGTTAGCCTTTATTCCCTTTAATATCTAGGTTCGTGTACAATTAACTTTATTACGTCACGCTTTCTACACACTCTATCATATTTCCTTATCGGCAACCTGTTGTGATGATAATGAACTACAGATACACATTTTTAATAATTATCGTACATTTACATTATGTAAAGTGGGTTTAAATCTGAAGAGTTTTGACGGCACGCCTCGATTGTTTGCCGAGAATACCTTTTTAATTTTTATTAATTTTAGTTGGACGAAAGTCCCCTAAAAAGATATTAAAAAAATAAAAAAAAAAATTTTAGTTATATTGCAAGAAGGCTTCAAGATAGGTATAAGATAATGTTCAAGTTCAAGTAATAAGACCTGTTAATGTCATCATCATCATCAACAACTAATCAACGGCTCACTACTAAGCGCAAGTCTCCTCTCAGGCTGAAATCTGTCGACCGCATTCTCACTCAGCTCAGACTCAATTGAGTTAAAACGAGACAGATTTATGCCAGAGCATATTTGTGTCTCGTTTTAACCTTTATCTTGAGTCTGAGCTGAGTCAGAACACGCTCTATAGATCTCAGCAATAGAGATGGGTTACAGGCCATAATCCGATACGCCGCGCGGGCCCAATGGAATTTGGCTGACTTTTTTTTTTTTTTGACAAGATAGCCCTTGACTGCGATCTCAAACCTTTGAGAACATTATGAAAACACTCTCAGGTGCAGGTTTCCTCACGGCGTTTTCCTTCACCGTAGAAGCAAGTGATATTTAGTTGCCTAAAACGCACATGAAAAGTTCAAAATGCCCGGTATTGAATCCCAGACCACCAAAAAGAGGGCTGAAGTCTTAATTAGCTACCGCTTATAACTAGTTATAGTTTAGAATGCCTTACCAGCCTCAAAGGTTTCATGTCCGATCACCACTCGTTATTTGGAGGGGAGATGAGAATATTAGTCAAGTTCAGCTTGGGTCTTTAAAAAAAAATAGGTAGGTAGGTACTTACCGCAAATTCCGTAGAATTTTGTCTCGTGGGAGGCTTTGGCCGTGGCTAGTTACCACCTTTTACCGTCAAAGACGTGCGCCAAGCGATTTAGCGTTTCGGTAAGGTATACCCTTAATCGGTTCCTACACGCCATCTTACATACACACAGTGATACTACAGTGTATTTCAACCTATGTTGAAATACACTGTAATATCCTTTCCAAGTTAGTCCGCTACCATCTTAGACTGCATCGTCACTTACCATCAGGTGAGATCGCAGTCAAAGGCTATCTTGTCATCAAATAAAATAAAAACAATTGGCGCAGTTGATTTGGCGGAAGCATCTAGATCTGCATAGTTGGACAAACGTTACCAACAACGCAACAGTCTGTCATCGTGGGAGCAGTTTAGAGAGTGCGTGTGAACCGCGCACTACAATAGGCCCCGTACACACACGATGCACTGATTTAGAAGTGACATTACGACTAACAATACCCCGTGTGGCGCAATCATAACATAATTACGCCGCGTAGGACGCATGGGAACACGTATTTACCTTTTACAAAATGTAATCCATTGTAATTGTGTTACGTTAATTAGTTAAGTAGATAGGTCTACTGTTGAGTTACAATCCTAAAAATAAAGAAATAGAAGTTGTTTGTTTGTCCTTTGATCACGCAAAAAAGGAACAACGGATCGACGTTTTTTTTGCACTCTCCACTTATAGCTTATAGGTATAAATAGGCTGATTTTTTTCCTGAAAAGTAAATAACTTCCGCGGGATTTATAAAAACCTAACGGCAATTATTATCGTCAATATATATATTTACATCAGTATTAATATAATGCTGCTTTAAGTATCTAAGATCTTTTAAATCTTACTTATACATTGATTGCTAAATCATAAGCATAACCCTTCTTTTTGGCTATACCGTAGTCTATTGCTAGAGATACCTACTTAACATTATTATCAATGGCATTTTGTTATCTGTGACAACCATTTTGTATTACCTTATTGTCATTTTATTATGACTGACAGCTGTCACTGTCTATCTTGAGTTAAAATTCTATAGTCTCTCGGTGCTCAATAAATAATTAATTAATTCAGTAATCCTCGTTTAGTTCCAACATTAAATTAACCCTATAGCTTCAACAGTCGGGTAAAAAATGTGTCTTAATACTTAGTACCGACGACGCCATGCCCAAATACTTTCCCACTTAAGTTCATCCTCAGAGCAAGAACTCGCCTGGCTCGTATAATTTAGACATCTCGAACGAGAGGCCTTTTATTGTCCACTATTAGTGCGCCGCCGACTAAGAGCCAATAAATTATCGTATAAACACGATACCGATCTGTTATTTGCCCGTCACAAAAGTAAAATGATTGTAAATATTTTAGTTCTAGCGCATGATGAATTAATAACATCCTTTTCGGTTTATAGGATTTATTCGTTTACCTTTTGAGTGTATTGTGCTTCTAGAGACTTCCTCAGAAGAATTAAAAATATGAGACCTCTTTATAGTGTTGGCAGACCCCCCGCTAGCTGGACTGACATCAGACGAGTGACAGGGAGCCGCTGGATATAGGCAGCTAGGACTGTATCCTGTGGAAGTTCACGCAAGAGACCTTTGTCCGGCTGTGGACTTCTAACAGTTAATAAAGAATAAGAAGATGCCTATTTATATTTCCATTAGAGTATGCCCACGGCAGTCCAAGTGGATTAACAATTAATAAAAATATTTTTCATACTAATTTTAGTGCATTTAAATTGACTTTCAGTCATACTTTCATCACCTATTTATACCCCTAACCGGTGAAATTCCCAAAACACGTTTCTTCATTTTTAACCGAAAGCCCGATTAGGTAAGCACCAATATTCACGGATCCATTTTTCCCTTAATTAATCTCGAAGTTTCCTACTAAAGCTCATCTTTTTTTGAAGTCGGGTAAAAATTAGCCTATTTGTTATTCCAGACTATAATTATCTATGTCTGTGCCAAATCAAATTCGGTTCAGTCTTTGCCACGTGAGTAACTAACATCCATTCATCCTGTAAATATTAGGTACATGTCAATAAATAAATTCTTATTCATATTCCATACGTTCAAATTTCCGCATTTATAATTTTAGTAGGATACCTAATAGAGTTCAAGGTCATTCAGTAATTAAAAGAAAAGTTAAAAGCATTCTGGATATCGTATATACGAGTACATTAGTGGATGTCACACAGACTGTCTGATGACCTACCTCATGTTTCAATATATCGCTGTGTTGGCGTGACACACGCGATACGGGGTTTTATGACACCCATTAACCAACGACCTACCTGTTATTACCTAACGTATGACCTACGAAAGATAAGTAGATTATACTGCGCCTATATATTTTTTTTTATTTCCAGACAAGATTAACGTTGACTGCGATATCACTAGATGGTAAATGACGATGCAGTCTAAGATGGTAGCGGGCTAACTTGGAAGGGGTACCTATGGCAGTGTATATAGGTACATACCATACCTCTAATTGGTTTCTACACGCCACCGTACCTGCTGAAACACTTATCGTAAAACGGCATGTCTTTGACAGTAGCGTGGTACTAGTAACTAACCACGTGATCAAAGCCTCTTACCAGACCAGACCATAGACAATTAAGAAATTATAAATTTCAAATTGCCCTCACCTGGAATCGAACCCGAGACCTCACAACTATAAAACAATGAACTAAAAATTACCTAATAGTTCTAAAACTGGGCAGTTGGACTTGGGGAGTTACAATTGCCATAGATTACTTATTATCCCCTAAAAACCGCGAGATTATTGCGGGATTTTTAAAAACCTACGAGTAACTTCACGGGGATGAAGTCCTGGGTAAAAGCTAGTATTCTTGGAACCATGAAAAAATTAGTTGCAAACTTAAATGACGTAATTCCAAGTTAACAACGAACTGTAATTTATATTAACAGCGAGGAATACATAAGTACACCAAAACATCACACGCATTCCAAACAGATTTATGTATCCGGCGGAATTAAATTGCAAATGAATAGAGTTGCTAGCGGTGGCATACCGCACAACTTCCGCGAGACTTCTGTACATTTACATTTTACTGCTGGGTAGCCCGCGGGTACCTCGTCAATCATATATTCCTAGTGCCAAAAGAAAAATGAACTCGAATCTCATTGTTTTCACATTTGAGGTCTTCTGGAATCTGTCCTTTTGCACGTCTTTTTTAACCGACTTCCAAAATAGGTGGAGGTTCTCAATTCATCGGAATCTTTTTTTTTATGTATGTTCCCCGATTAGGTACTCGAAGACGACTGGACCAATTGGAAAATTCTTTGGAAAATTCTTTTTTTGTTTGAAAGGGAATACTTCCCAGATGGTCCCATTGTGATCAGGGCAGGATGTGATGATGGGATCCTGGAAAAATCGAAGGAACTCTTCAAATTTTATAGACGCAATTGATATACTTTGTAATGGCGTTTGAAGTAGGTTTTGTAAAGAGAATGTTTACGTTTATATTATAATTTTTATAAAGCCGAATACGCGGACCCCGTTGGTTCTATCACGGGCGTTCCCGGTTCCATATTATCTTAGCGGTTCGTTTCAGAAGCGTTGGATCCTTGGGTTTAGTATAATATCTAAAATAACTTGTACAAATAGGTCTACTTTCCAATTTTTCCCTTCTCAGGCAAACTCTGTACATATCGAGTGGTTGATAGACAGGTAAGTAAATAAAATATTATGGAAGAAAGAAAGCTTCCCAAAACTTTGTTGTTCATAGTCACCGTACAGTCCTAACGACGCGCGGCGGCGGCGCTAAGAAGTAAAAACAAAGTAAATGTGTTTCGCATGTATTAGTTTAAGAGGCAATGTCAAAGAGAGCAGAGTGAGCGAGCGGCGACGGCGACGCGGATGTCGAATGTCGACGCATTTAGCCACTTCACTGGCAAAGGATTCGCGACGGGCGGCGGCCAGCGTGCCCTTCGTGTCGCGAATTGTCTATGGGCTTAATACGATTTTGCACATCTCGAAAACGTTGTTAGATTTCGAGTGACGAGACGCAAAATTTTTTTTGTCTAGTACTGAGTAACGCAATTATATTATGAATACAATATTGACACATTTATGGACTCGGAAAATCACCTCTTAAAGGTGGTAAGTTGGTAACATAGGGGACAAAATTTTAAATAATAAAAAATACATCTAAATTGCGATTGCGGTTTTAGTAGCGGTAAGAATTTTGTCGATCTGCCTCTTGCATTGGGGTTTATCTTATTATCACAATACCATACGGAAGTCGCAGGCGACCGCTAGTAGGCTACTAAGATGCTAATAAGTAAACTCACTCAACTTGGCATCTGTACTGATCATGGAGCTATAGACTCAAACTTATCAACAATTGTGTGAGGTGCGAGTAGGTACTCTTACTAAGGGAACTTTAGGTACTAATTTGGGCCGTGTGTTTTATGGACGGAAACGTTAAATGCTACATTTAAATATCGGCGAATCTCGGTTTTTCGTAAAGCAATGTTCCATATACTTACATATGTATAAGGAAAGCTTCATCTTCATCGACTTGATTGCGAATTAATTTTATCACTATTTTCAGATAGTATATATTCCCTCATGCATATAGGTACTGTTGAATTCTACTAAGTTAAAAACTTACATATTATTTTGTATGTTCTATCTTCTTTCTATTTTATATTTCTTATGTGTTAATTCAGGGCATGAGCTATCTCCATTACCAGCAAAATCGTTACATTCTTTGTGACGTGAAGGAGTAACAAATATACACACACGGACGCACGCACGCACGCACGCACAACCACGCACACATACACACACACACACACACACACACACACACACACACACACACACACACACACACACACACACACACACACACAGAGAGAGAGAGAGAGAGAGAGAGAGAGAGAGGGGAGAGAGAGAGAGACGTCAAACTTATAGAAAAAAGATTATACCTAGATAAGATATTGAGTTGGATATAAACTTACTTTGTCCACTACGGTGCGCTGGTCATTGCGTCCAATGCAATGACATTTTTATCCTGTAGTTAGGTACCAGACCGTCGCACGCGCAACAATTTCATCTATTCGACAAAAATACTTGCAAAACGTAAGAAAATAACTTCGTTGACAGTTGTTTCATGGCATATTAATAGCTTGCAGGTGATATTACAGTCCTTGAATGGTATAATAGTCACAGCGAGCGCGTGCCGGCTAGTCGGCCTTGTGACCTATTGCACGGCCTTGCAGATGGCTAGGTGCAGGTGCCTTACCTTATTATCTACTATGAAAGAATTCATTGTCCGCAATAAGCACTATTTTTTTGTTTTGTTTTGACGACTGGTTTGACTCGTAAGCGATCTTATCTGCTGGTTAATGAATATAATTATGTGATCGAATGTGCAACTCGCTTTAATTTTATATTTATAGCAGTTCCTTCATAGTAGGTATACCTACTAGTATACTGATATTCGTATTCTATTTTCCTACTGGAGGGCTGTTCAATGGCCGATGCCTCCCACCAGACTAGGGGCCCAAGTCTGCTATTGCAAATTGTAATTCAATTGTCTAATGAGATCCCAATTGCTACTTTTAGCAATTTTGGTAGTCTACTAATTCAATGGCGTCACAATTGTTTTCCGATGGTTTGCCACTGGCACATCTAGCTTTGAATCTAGCTTAAATAAACGTTTTTAATATGTAGTTTTTTTGAAACTCATTTCGGCAAACGCTTTTTAAGCTAATGGCAATACCGAGGTATCATTGAATTATAATCCAATTATAAGACCATCGAACGACCATTGTGAATTTAGTAGACTACGAAATTTTGGACCAATGATAATTGAATTGTAATTGTATTGCGGTTCAATGACAATGGCATTTAAAATAGCAGACTTGGGGCCCAAACCAGAGTTATAAATTCCCAAATCGCCCCCGCCGGGAATCGAACCCGAAACCTCCCAATTATAAGACAATAGCGCTCACCACTGCGCCAGGGAGGTCGTCAAAAACTATTTCCGCATTTAAGGATTATTATGGTTTATTATAATTATGGTGTGAATTATGGTATAGGTAATATGAATTCAAGTTACTTTTTACCCACATCTGTATGTAGGTATTTACCATGATGGATCATTATCACGCAATGGTATTCTAAGTATTTGAACAGCTAAGTACCTATAATGCGACATTGCGCATTTGCAACATCAAAGAAAGCAGAATTCTCTACTATAGTTTCCTCGGTCACGATTAACATCAATGTAAGTAGGTAGAAAGTACTTAGCCGAGATATTGTACGGTATTCGGTTACTAGTACGGAATGGAATGAGATGTTTCCATACAGATATTACCTCTCTAGCGCATCTATACCTTATAAGGCCCTAAGAAGTGTGAAAATGTCTAAATGCATTTAAATCAAATTGCTGTTCACAAAATCAAAATGGTTCATTTGAGCCGTACAGAAAAAATCCAGGATTAAAGATAAAGGTTCAATAAATGTTTTAATGCAATTAAAAAAATTAAACAAATTTGTATTTTTGATATCCTCCTCTTATAAAAAACCCCCCATAGAGGACTACCTATTTTTGTCATTATTTGCAGTTCTTATAAGGAGTTAAAAGCTTGTAAGCTTTTAATTAATTCTTGCACAAAAAAAAGGTCTTCAAAATATTAATATTTTTACTTGAGAGTTTTATTTTTATTCTGTATTAGGTACACTCGTGTAAAGTAATTTTTTTCCGAAATACAACTTAAATCTGCGCAAGCGTGCCTGCTCCGTCACCCTGTAAAGGCATCAAGTATATTCACGCCACCGCAACCAAACTCCACAGAAATTAGCCGTCTGCGCTAATCATTAGGTACGTTGCACAAAGCAAACAAAGTTACACTCTCTATTCCCTCGCTCTTATAATCTGTTAGGATAGAAATGCGACACAACTGGAGAAGGACGGCGGCTTTACATGCTCTCCGAGGCGCGGTGTTGACAAATCCCCAATCCCCAACTTTCTATCTCCGAGCTAGTACCTACTGAGATTTTCTTGACAAAAAATCCTAATGTATTTTTTTTGTCCCGAGCTGGGAATAGAACACGGGACCTTGTCATCTGCAGTCGAACATGCAAACTACTGGACCAACGAATTAAACCTTCGCCGGTCGAACACAAACGTCAGCATACGCCATACAGAGTGGTTTCAAGGATAAATGATAAGCGTATGAATTGTCATTTTTATCCATACAAATGTCAAAAAAAGAACGCGCAGACCGGCTCAGACAGACGGACTGCAAGCTGTGTACGGAACTCCGCGAAGTCCAGTCTCCACGAAGTTTTTTTTACAAGTGTCATAACTGCATTGCAACTGCCGACCAACAGTGATGCAGATCTTATAGGCTTATAACTAGTGGTTCGCCCCGAACTGAGACCTCGCGATATCCCATAATTCCCAAAAGTTTTAATTATATATTGTAATAATTAAATTTTAACATTAGACGCAATAAAAAAAAAATAGTTGACATAAAACTGTTTTACTGACACAGCGCCATCTATTAGCATTATTGTGAAGCTATTAGCATTTAAAATTAAATAATTTCGTTTCTTTATAACATTTATCTAATTTTAGTATTTGTTGTTCAAGTACAGGATATAACTGAATTTTCAATCAAGTTTCAGGTTCTAATATTCAGTAATTCAGAAGTTATAGGGCTCTGACAGACATTTGGACGTACACACTTCTCTGTCTAGTAGGCAAGCGCCCTAGTTGACTCAGAGAACTCGCTTCGCTCGTTCAAAAATCTGAATATATTAATAAAAATTTTGTTGATATCTTCTATACTAATAAATAAAATTGCAGAAACTGCGAGATAGTCCCATAAAAACTTTGAGTTCCAACTCCTCAATCCTCATGCTGCAGGAATCTGCAGAATCTGTTAATGGATTAAATCAAAAACTTCTAAACCGATTTTAAAAATTCTTTATCCCATAGAAAGCTACATTATCAGCTATCAGCTAATGAATCCTATTCAAATTAGGAAAATCTGTCGCAAATCCACGTTTACTAGTGAAGGCAAGTGACGTGTTTCAAAACATTGTAAATAATATGACGCGTGTCAAGCAAACTATATCATAGTTTAAGTTTAACAAGCGATTTTTCTTGAAATTCTTAACCGATATTGAACTCTAAAGTTACACAACATAGGTCTGAAATGGATTTGGGTATAGTGTTAAGGTTTTGGTGATAAGGGTATGATCACGCAACGGACTTTTTGTTTTAAAACTTTTTGTATACGACGCGACTTACAAATGTGACCACGATATGAAAGGGTTTTTCAATATTCAGCACAAAGTAAATAAAAAATCTACGTCATATAGGATTTTTCAGTAAAGCTGTTGTTTAATCGAAATTTTTAATTTATTGGCAAGACTCCTTCAAAATATCATTCTGAGATTTATAATAAAATACGTACTATCACTGTTAAATGAATATTATTTACTTACATGAAACTTTGAAATTCACTAATTTTGTTTATTTTTTTTATTCGATGACAAGATAGTCCTTGACTGCGATCTCACCTGATGTTAAGTGATGATGCAGTCTAAGATGGTAGCGAGCTAACTTAGAAAATTGTATGGCAGTGTAGATTCAACTCCTAGTCGGTTTCTTCATGCCATCGTGCCGGAACGCTAATTCGCTTGGCGGCACCTCTTTGACATCTTTGATTTTTAAACAATCCCACGGCTTAGAATGTAGTCCAGCTACAAGTCGCCAATGTGACGTGGGGCCTAGCGTTGCGTCGGGCGGTTCAAACAAGGTGTTTGCAGGAGATAGCGGCTATCGCCTGGGAACGTCAAACAGGCGGGCCCGGCCGCGTGCCGCCTGCCACCGCGCCACTTGCCGCGGGGAAATACCTCAGATAAGCGAAACCAAACAACTGACTCTTATGGTGACATACTCATACTGCAGCCGATGACTGTCTGTGGTGACTGATGACAGTGAGATTTTGTTTTCAGGGCTCCTTATCCAATGAACGTCAGACACTATTACTAAGCTTCCGCTGTACATCTATTCGTCTGTCATGAACCATACTAGGTAGATACTTGAAACTTTCACAGAATGCATTTCTGTTGCCGCCAAATGTTAAAAAAGTTAATAGTTAAAGAGTCTCCATACAACTTTTATTTTTGCTTGATCTTAAAATATTATCCATCGGATCCATCGATACAATCCAGCGGCTCCCTGCGACTTGTTAGATGTCGTCGGTCCACTTAGTCCGACTCTGCGCTTCCCGGTGCGGGGTCGCCACTCCAGTACCTTGGAACCGCAATGACCATCAGCTTTTCGAACTATGTGCTCCACTCATTTCCACTTCAATTGAACTCGCTGAGCCATGTCAGTAATTTTGATTCTCCTCCTTACTGTAATCTTATTTCTTCTTAAACCAGCTCCACATATTAGTCCCGACTTGTGAATGCATCGCGAGTATTGGTCCCAAATTGGCGCAATAATTTGGCCAACTCATAACGGTAGTTAAAACGTCTGCGTAACGAGGAAATCTATCATGGAGAAATGTGCAGGGCAGCGATAATATCGCCAGTCTAATTTGATCGCAAACTTCGCCTTGTCTGTACTGGAGTCGTGTTTGAACTGGTTTATCATGCCTAATGAGATGATCCTCGCTTCTGCAAGTCGCGGATAACATAGGCTTGTTATCATAGAAAAGCTCGCTTCACACGTTATCGTAATCCATACTATTCATACTAATATTAGGTATAAACTAGATGAGTTTTTTTTTAAATTCCCGTAACTCTTCGCGAGATAAAATGATTTCTGTATCGCTTCAAGATCGACTCAGCCTTGGACAGAATGGACTCTATTACCCCTAATACCTTCTTCTTCTTCTTCGTCAACCGATAGACTGCTGGACAAAGGTCTCTTGCATCGCCTGAATCCAGCGTCTCCCTGCGACTTGTTTAATGTTGTCGGTCCACCTAGTGGAGAATCTGCCAACACTGCACTTCCCGGTGCGGGGTCGTCACTCCAGCACCTTGGGAGCCCAACGACCATCAAATCTTCGAACCCTAATACACTATAGTACTTATATATTTTTTTATTTTTTACGTACTGTTTTAAGATACTTACATTTTTTCTCGGAAAATCTACTTACCCTAGCTTAGATAACAGTCAAGGCTTAGGTGGTAACATATCTTCACATAAAAAACCCCGTTGTTAGTATAAAGTGAGATCATGAATGAGACATTTAGTGATCTAATAAAATGTCCAAAAAAGACGGGAGAAAGTTTTCACGTTCTGTGTTTGTATCACATTCATATTTCTTTCCAAATAATAGGGTAAGGATGCCGAATATGAGATGGTTGCCAAATATGAGATAGTTAGGTTTTGGCGAAACTAATCGCCGCAGCTATTTGGCGATACTGTCACCAGAAGCCACGTAGCAACAGACCGAAACATGTGTTGGTGCTTCCCAGTTCGAGGCGAAGTCAGGTTGTGTACGTGCGGATTTTTACGAAACCACAAAACCCGATTTTTGACACCAAATATTAACGAGGTATGTTACAACTTTATAGTCACACTAAATGATTTAAATTTACAGTCATTGTATCAGTTATATGATTAATTTTACAATGCATTTGCAGTTTAGTTGTATTTTTTTCGTCAAGAAATAATAGGCAGCCTAGTTTTTAAATTTGGGTGTTTTCCTAATATGAGACACGTGGGGGCTCCTTAAATGAGATATCTCATATTAGGATGTATAGAAATACGACTATTTAAAAACCTCTTTTTCTAGATCAAAGAAGTCCTAGGACCACGATGCCATAATATGGGCCGTGAGTGCAGTGCAAAGCAAACAAATACGTTACCTAATAGCGTCAAAACTTTCGATGTTCCTAAGAGTATCCTAGAACGTTATGTCAAAAAAGATGCTAATGCAGAAGTATTTGTCAAGGTTCATGAGAAGACCTCCAGCTTTTTCTGATTATTTAGAAGCAAAAATAGAAAAATATTGTAAAGCTGGACTAACGATTTTAAGGGTTACATCTACATCTGAAGAACATCAAGCACTTGGCAAAGCACATGACAATATAATATTATTAAGTTGTTACTAAAACCTTTTTATTTAGTAGTACGATGTTGTAGATTAATAAATATCGCCCATTAAAAGTTCTTTTGAATTGATTTCTTTTCTTTTTCTCTAATTCTATACTATCTCATATTAAAAACCCTTGGTATCTCATAATAGGAGACCATTTCCCTGAGACGTAATTTCTGACTTTTCTAATATTATCTGATATAACAAAAAATCTATTATACCTAGCACTAAACGGTCTTTCAAGGATAAACTTCATTAAATACTTATCGAATATAAATAATTTTCAAAGTCATTACGGCAATAACTTATTTTTTATGGCCGAATATGTAAATGGTATCTCATATTCGGCATCTTTACCCTACACATAATATATTTATGTTTAGCAACACCCACTCATCGCAAGTCACAATAAAGTTTTAATATTTGTGAGCTTAAAGTGAACTTTCCCCAGAAGATATTCACAACATGTGAAGTCCGAAGTACTAGAAGACTTCTTGCTTCAGTTTGCCGCTTTCCGATTAGTTAATTACCTATCTAGTAAAATAAAGGTTTTATAGGTAGAGGAAAAGGTGGTAATGTGACCCCCGCAGGTATATTGGCCCCCTTTGATATTTATACATTAGAAGAGTCACGCTGCCTAGTATCTCTTTAGGGAAACGCAGAGCTCCTTTGACGGTATTGATTTAGTACTTACTAATTCCGGTAGATGACTTTACGTTCTTTTATTATTCGAACCAGAAGAAACCTGCAACTGCCAAACTTTTAAGACCGTTCCGATTATAATTAAATTTTAGCGGTAAAATTCAAGTTTTGGCGTTGGTGCTTCGTAAATTGTGCACGATAAAGGATTTCCTATAGGATTTCGAAGGTAAATAGACAAAAAATCTAATAAATTTACCAATTATGATGTGTTTATCTATCCTTTGATATTTCTAATTTGGCCCCCTCATATTGTTTGTATTATGGTCCCGGGGGGCCATATAACATGTATGAGCGACAACTTTTTATATATTTTTTATTATAGAGGGGGAAGCGGTGCTAATCGGCATCAGAGACTCGCTACATTCAGCAGTAGTTCTGAAAGTGATGCAGTTGTGGAAAATGACTCAGAAGTTGATGAAAATATCTGTCCAAATTTGGTACCTGAAAGCTCAGATACGAACTGCACTATTTAAGCGACAGACGGGGAGAGGAGTGGATTCAGTGCCAGAGTTGCAATTTATGGGCTCACACAGCCTGTGGAGGTCCGGAAGGCGAATATTATATCTGCGATTTTTGCCGTTAGGTTTTCATGACATTGAATTTTTTTTTTTTTTTTTTTTATTCTATGACAAGATAGCCCTTGACTGCGATCTCACCTGATGGTAAGTGACGATGCAGTCTAAGATGGTAGCGGGTTAACTTGGAAGGGGTATAGCAGTGTAAATTCAACCCATACCCCTAATCGGTTTCTACACGCCATCGTGCCGGAACGCTAAATCGCTTGGCGGCACGTTTTTGACGGTAGGGTGGTAACTAGCCACGGCCAAAGCCTCCCACCAGACCAGACCAGAGACAATTTAGAAATAATAAATTACTAAATTGCCCCCGCCGGGAATCGAACCCGAGACCTCCCAGTTATAAGACCACAGCGCTCACCACTGCGCCAGGGAGGTCGTCATACATTTATACATTTAGAATATATTTGTTTTTGATTATTATATGGCTGTTTCATTTATTCTAAAGTCTAGCATGCATAGGCAAATAAATAAGGAACACTGTAATGTGTTTATTCGATTTCTGAGTATGATATTTTGAACATGAAGCCCCAAATACAAAGTAGGGGGCCACATTACCACCTTCTCCTCTATAGTCTTTCTACTCACGAGGGCGCGTGGCTCATGGTTGTGTGCGTGTCGTCACACTAATATTATAAAGGCAAAAGTGTGTATGTGTATGTGTGTGTGTGTGTGTGTGTGTGTGTGTGTGTGTGTGTGTGTGTGTGTGTGTGTGTGTGTGTGTGTGTGTATGTTTGTTACTCCTTCACGCCACAACGAATGAACCGATTTGACTGAAATTTGGAATAGAGATAGCTCATACCCAGGATTAAAACATAGGCTACATTTTATCCCGGAAAATTACAGAGTTCCTATGGGAATTGAAAAACCTTGAACCACGCGGACGAACTCTAGTACCTCGATAAGTTCTAAATCAGCTCTAATGGACGCCAAAAAGTTAATTGGGTAGTTCTCAGATGAAGAATTCAAAATTGCAAGCAAAAGAAATGTATTACAGCTTTATCAGCAATGTGTTTGAGGCTTTACAAAGGAAGAATCCTGATCTCGATAATCTAGAGCCGGCACTCGCCACTCGGCCGTCGGCAGCGCAGACACGCAGACACGGCCGGAATGCAACAATCGCACAGCTGCGCCGCACCTGCCGCCGTGTCGTACTGACCATGTACTGACGATTACGTGCCCTCGGTGTTTGTGCTACCATTAATCATCGATGTATTGATGTTTTGAATCGATGATATTATGCCGATTGCACAATCCTTAATGTGCGATTTTCATTCGATTCGATTTGATTTTGCGATAAAAAAGGTGTCTACTCAGTATATTAGGTATATCACCAGCTGATTCCCGGGACTTCATCCGATTAAGGTTTTTGAAATTCCCTCGGGAACTCTTATTTTCCAGGCTAAAAGGTAGCCTATATGTTAATCTAGAGTATAAGCTATCTCCATTCCAAATTGTAGCTAAATCGGTTCATTCATTGTGGCGTGAAGGAGTAACAAACATACATACAAACTTTCCCCTTTATAATATTAGTGTGATTATCATCATCAGAATTCAGAACCCATCGCCGACCCAATACAAGGTTGTAATCGGCTCTTACATACCTACTTCTTGGCCTCTGGTTGGCTGAAATTTCAGCCAAATCGGTTCAGTCGTTGCGGCGTGATTGAGTAACAAACATCCATCCATCCATGCATACTTACATACTTTCGCGTTTACAATATTAGTAGGATATCTGCTCCGTCAAACTACGTATATGGTAAATACTAGGGTGCTGGCTTGGAATTAAAAAGGGCCATTAACTAAAGGATAGAAGTTCTCTCAAATCAATTACAGGTGTCCTTAAAAAAGTAATTGTTCATAACTGCAAACAGATGTACCTGCACCTTGCAGTGAACATCACGAAACGGCCGAAACCTTAGAAGAAACTTGACAGACCGACAGACGGATGGCATGAGAGTTTCATGAAATTACGCTCGGACAAAAAGCCTGTTACAGTTAATTACCTGCGTTTCACGCGATATGTTAACGCTTGAATCATCACTTGAAATATTTGAGTTCATACAAGTAGCCAGACGCTATACAGAAAATTTAAAAAAATAACTTTTTTTTTTTATTATGCGATAGTTAGGCTTGCGCTTGACGACAATCAATGATGGAAAAAAACTGATGGTTAAAGCGGGTTGTATAGAAAATTCGTATTCAATCTTGTCTTGAAGGTTATATTGTATGTGTGCGGAAACACAGATGCTGGAAGTGCGTTCCACACCTTAGCGGTTCGTTTCAGAAACGTTGAAAGCCTTTCGTACGAGTAGGTTGGATGACCACGTAAAGGTGCCATCGCTCAAGGTTTCTGAAAGTTCTGTAGTAGAAAGGTGAGGGGGGCACAAGGTTTTGAAGTTCCTGAGCGCTCCAGAGTATATCCGATAAAAGACCGATAGACAAGCGACATCGTTTCGGTACTGTAGGTACACCAAGCATTTTCGTCTACGTTAGTGAATGATCGCCTATAATTCGGCGGGCACGGAGATCTACCGACTCTAATGCATCGAGTCTTATAAAACTTGTCATATAAAATTGGTAGTACATATTAAGAAATTTTTCTCTTCTTTATTTATTTGCCAAATAGATGTCCAGCCACCCCTTTTATCGGAACCAAAAACAGACCAATATATATATTTTTATTTTAAAGAAAATAAATCAACAATTTCACAATAGTACCTATTTTTTGGACCTCAATTTCTAACTTGTATCACATCTCAACCCATCGTCGACCCACTACTGGGTACGGGCCTCCTATTAAATAAGAAGTCTAAAGTCATTTTTTTGATTAATAAAATCGGCCAAGACGACCGCAACCATAACGATTACTAAGTGGATAATCAGAGCAGCAGTTTCTTCAGCGCCAAACCGCAGCGCGGTCCGCACTCGGAGGTTGTTGCCGTCGGCGCCGCCGTGGGAACCAACCCGGCGACACCTAGACCGTGACAGCTTCCACTGAGCGCACACCAGAGGCGAGCCGCAAGCGCCGCACGTATCGACGCAACTGCACGATGACGTCAGTCGGCCACATTTAAGGCTACGAAACAACGTTGCTATTTGAAGTTGTAATACTTGTAAGAAATCGTCCACAAAATGGAGCCGCGCTACTGAGCACTTGCAGCATTCATTGTGACGTTTTGATTTGCTGCTGCTGTCAGTTTCCTCATACTTTGTGCGAATATACTATTATTTTCGCAAAATGCTATAAACTAGGTCAACCGCGAGGATTAATGTATGCTGTGGAAACTTTTTTTTTAATCACCTATTTCTGTGTCCAGAATGCAAGCTTAGAATATTAATTAGCTTATTATAAATTAAAAAATATTTCATTAATTCAAGCTATATTTGTACCAAATTTCATCAAGACCGGCTCACCAGTTGACCCATGAAAAGGTAACATAAAAAATTAGAAAAAATGCGTTTCAAACAATGCGTGCGACGTTTGTGGTGCGACTTAAATGTGCGATTATCTCTATTCAAATATGACACGGAAACTGAACGAATCAATTTATGCCAGCCGTGCGATTGTCGCTACGAGATAACCGTAGCAAAAAATAGCTTATTTTATCACGTAAAAATTAAAATGCGCGAAATTGGCTGGTTCCCACTTACTGCTTCCTTCTAAGATGATTTTGTTAAATAATTCTGCATTAATAGACGTTACTTTGCCAAATGAATCTACGATTACTTCTTGTCACGCTACAGATATCTGTACTAAGTATATGTATGTGATGCTAGGAAGAACTACGAAAAGCAATACGGTCGATACTTACGTTGTACATTCTGTTATTACCTAATAATTATGCAGATATAACATTGAAAAATATCTATGTGTAGGTACATCATTTAGTACTCGTACATTGAAGTTGGGGTCTCGAGGAGCTGGATTGGCGACCTCGCTACGGGAGGCGCAGTGTTGATAGAGCTAGTAGGAAGTAGGGAATAGGTGGTCTACAACATCAGACGAGTCGCAGAGAGCCGCTGGATACAGTTGGAGCAAGATCGAGGCTTGTGAAAGACCATGCAACAGATCTTTGTTTCATTTTTTCTTTTTCAAAATATAGCGTCTGGTGGTCGCCATATTGAATTTTGATCACTTTCATGTCTTTAGTGACACTCCAAGATTAACATACATCGATTGACGTAAGAATCATCGAAATTGCACGCGTTTGGTCTCCAGAGCGCCGCATAAATACATACACTAGCTTTTGCTCGCGGCTTTGCTCACGTTAAGTTCGATTTTTCAAACCCCTATTTTTTATTTTCAAAAATCCTTCCTTAGTGTGCGCCTACGTCATAAAAGGAACCAACTGTAAAAATTTCAAGTTTCTGACTTCAGTAGTTTAGGCTGTGCGTTGATATCTCAGTCAGTCAGTCAGTCAGGACTTTGAATTATATATATATACATACATAGAATGATAAACACTATACCCTCCTTTGCGTGCCGCAGTCGGGTAAAAAAATGGACTATAGCAAAGGTCAAGATAAGTATCTCCAGTACGTTTGGTAGCGGAGGCGTGGCGCCCGCTCCGGCGGCGCGTCAGTAATGTTTTACAGCAGTTAACTCTCAAGGGCCAGGGTGAAGGTGATTAAAACTCGGGCGGCGCGGCGCGTGCCCCCGGGCGGCGCGGGCCCGCGTATATCACATTCCAATATAAATTAGTTTCGGCCGGTGCGCTTTAGCCGAAAATAGCTTAACAGGTGATTAGCCGCGTTTGAAATCTATAACTTTCAAGCCTCAATAGCCCAACGGTTAAAGGTGCGCACTGAAAACTGAAAGGTCGCAGGTTCGAATCCCACCCGTTGCACTATTGTCGTACCCACTCCTAACACAAGTTTTCACTTATTTGGAAGGGAGAGGAGAACATCAGTCAAGTTCAGCTTGGCTGATATTCTTAAAAAAAAAACATTTCTATAATACCCTGCGCCGTAACGCGTAAATTAACACGATAATAAAGGCCTTACGCAGATGGGGCCAATATTTTACTGCGTTAAATGTATGTATTGACGTTGGACGCTAAGCGCTAATCCATTTGAACGCAGACGTTAACACTAACATTAATGCAGATGGAGCAGTAGCATAATAGGATATTTGGCTAATATCACACTATCACACTAATCAGTAATCACACTTTATCACGCTAATATTATAAAAGCGAAAGTTTGTGTGTGTCCTCATTTTTCAAAATTCGCTTAAAAAGTAGCCTATTTTACTCCCGATAATATCAGCTATTTACCAGTGAAAGTCCGTCAAAATTAGTCCAGCCGTTCCCGAGATTAGCGGCAACAAACAAACAGATAGACAGACAGACAAAATTTTAAAAATGTTTTTTTGTTTTGTAGAAGGTAACATATTTACTTAAATATGCATTTAGTAAAAAGCATATGTAAGTAACAGTACCTACTACATAGTTATGCATTTATTTTGATGTTACAGAGAGACACTTCAATTTTATTTATTTGTATAATAAGGAGTTATTTATTGAAAAGTTAACAATAGCCGTTTCAAAATGTAATTGTTGTTACTACTCAACGTATGTGAACACGCAATAAATCAAGTAGCTAATTTAAACTTTTCGGTTTACTACTCATGTAAAATGCTGATGCAATGCGGGTAACTTAATTTATAAACTTAGTTAGTATTCTCAGTAAAACAAATTCAAATTCAAAATTTATTTATTTCATGTAGGCTAACTCGTAGCTCTTATGACACGTCATAAATCTACCACCGGTTCGGAATGCAGATTCTGCTGAGAAGAGCCGGTAAGAAACTCAGCAGTTGCTCTTTTCAAGAAAGTTTTTTTTTACAAAGCTATGCTATGTATACAGTGCTTCCACAATAAAGCTTCAAAAATGCATACGTAGATACACCAATCCAACGCATGTCAAGATGGGCAGTCAAAGCAGACCCATTCCCGTTGGTGGCACCCGTTCACGAGCATGACGCATGATCCAGCCGTTGCTTCGCTCAACCATATTTGATGAACAATTTGACGGATAAGGTTTTGACGATATCCCTTTCACATTAGAAGGTAAGCTTTATGGTCTCGGGTTTCTTTTCCGGTGGGGGCCATATTTTGGAATTTATTATTGTGTTTATTCTGATCCGAGGCTTTGACCGGGGCTAGTTACCACCCTGCCGTCGAAAACGTGTCGCCAAGCGATTTACCGTTCTGGTACGATAGCGTGTAGAAACCGCTACGACCTTACTTACCAATCGTCACTAAGTACTATCAGGTGATGTCGGGTCCTTTCACTTGTTTTAAAAAATAGCTGATAATTTGAAATCATAATGTACAATCATATAGTAAAGTGTACTTTTACATTTATTTGTAACTAGCTGATGCCCGCGACTTCGTCTGCGTAGATTTAGTTTATAAAAACTCTTTGTTTTTCCGAGATAAAAAGTAGCCTATGTTACTCTCCAGGTCTTCAACTATACCCAATATACCCGGATGCAAAAATCACGTCGATCCGTAGCTCTGTTGCAGCGTTATTGAAGGACAAACCAACAAACAAACACACTTTTGCATTTATAATATTAGTAAGGATATTGGAATTGAAAACAATTATTCGATGCCTATGTTCCAAGTCATACGAGACAAAACGCAAGGGTTTCGGCTCTTTTCACCACAGGTAATAAGCATGTTACGATAAACAGAAGACAGGCACACAATAAGTTAACCGCAGCGGCTGTATCGTCAGTGCGGCGTCGGAATTTACGATTGGTAATTGAAGAGCGCGTTTCAAGACGCCGCCGCCCGCGCCCCCTTGCGGTGAACAGGAGGGCTGACACGCGCACGCGATGTGTGGTACAAGCACAGCGATTTGCTACTGGACCATGGTTTGCTACTTAAGGCCTCAAGAAGCGTGAATGAGCTTGACGGCAAAACAGGGCGACAGAGCAGGCACGCTCGGACAGATTTAGATGAATTTTGGGAAGAAGTGTAATCAAAATTCAAATTCAAAATTTATTTATTTCACATAGGCTAACTTGTAGCTCTTATGATAAGTCACAAATCTACCACCGGTTCGGAATGCAGATTCTGCTGAGAAGAGCCAGCAAGAAACTCAGCAGTTGCTCTTTTCAAAAAAAAAAAATTTTTTTTTTACAAAGTTATGCTATGTATACAGTGCTTCCACAATAAAGCTTCAAAAATGCAAAAATGCATACATAGGTACACCAATCCAACGCATGTCAAGACGGGCAGTCAAAGCAGACCCATTCCCGTTGGTGGCACCCGTTCACGAGCATGACGCATGATCCAGCCATTGCTTCGCTCAACCATATTTGAGGGAACGATCCTAGTATACTCTTTTTAATATTATAAATGCGAACACACAATTTCAAGACGGCCGACTATCGTACAACTAAATTGCGTACTGTAACAATTTAGGTGAACAATTTTACCTATTGTGTGCATAATCGTAAGGGAATTTTGATTCTTGTATGATCGTTATCTATATATATAAAATTCAAAGTCCTGACTGACTGACTGACTGAGATATCAACGCACAGCCTAAACTACTGAAGTTAGAAACTTGAAATTTTTACAGTTGGTTCCTTTTATGACGTAGGCGCACACTAAGAAAAGATTATTGGAAATTCCACCCCTAAGGGGTTTAAATAGGGGATGGAAGTTTATATGAAACTCCGTCATTTTTCAAACTGTTTCCATCAAAGTTGGTATTTGAGCTTTCAGTTAAAAATAAAGAAGTACGTGTGTCACAGTTTTTGAAAATTCCACCCCAAAATCTAATTCCACGCGGACTACGTCGCGGGGGCAAAACCTAGTCCAATTATATAGTTGGACGATTTATTTGGATGAGAAGTGCTGCCTACCATAAGTAACTATGCTTATCTGCAATATAGTTGCTCAACTGGACATTGTAAGTCTGCGGGTACTATTAAACTCGCGCCTTGTGCACTGAACTGACATATATTTGCATATCCCTCCCAATCAGCGAAGTTTATTACGACATATCGGAACCTTATGATGTAGCAAATCACTTGGTCCACAGCGCGGACGGTGCGTTGCTGAAACGCAATTTTTGCTTCTACCCTCGGGCCACGGTCAAATTACAGCCGCTGGCGTAATTGCGAGCGATCTTCGCGTGTGGGAACCGACCGATTTATTAAGATTTAATCACGCCCAATTAAAATACGCAACACATTATTAGGAAAAACAAAAGAACGTCGAATTTCGCGTAAAAATGAACCGCTTGTTCGAATTTCTATCGTTATTGGACCGGCCCGCATAACCAAATTGGAAGGGCATGTGCCAGTTCGGTATGAGGCTGGTATTTGATGTAAAATGTGGAAGAGACAAAAACTTCACAAACCTTTGAGAATATCATCATATATATTAGAAAACCACACAGATTAGATTCCCCAGAATATTTTCCTTCACCGTTGAAGCATTTGATAAATTAAGCATTTGACAACTAAGCAATTAAATTAATTGCTTAATTGTCTTATTGATGCTTATTATTTAATAACTGAATTGTTTTCTGAATTTCATCATCAATAAAAAATCATTTTAAATAGGGCCATTAGTTATTAATATTTTTTACTGTACCGAATTAGTGCGTTATTTTTATCGTAATTTTCTTTTAAAACATATTGCTTTTATACTAATCTATATTACATATAATAAAATTGTAGAAAAGTGGTGTCTGTACAATGGAAATATATAAAAAAAAAGTAGCAGGGGTTGTTATTATATCGATGCCGAACCCGAAATTGTAATTAATTTTTTTTTGTCTGTTTGTCTGTGTGTTTGTGCACGCTAATATCAGAAACGGCTTATTCGATTTAGATACGGTTTTCACTAATATATTGTAGTAAGCTTCACTTAACATTTAGTGTTTATTTCATGTCAATCGGTTCATAAATAAAAAAGTTATGTCAATTTAAAGAATCACGGCGAACATTTTTAACGTACAGAGTACGTACTACACGCCTCGCGCCTGAGCGTCCGTGGCTATATAAAGCGCGCTGAGAGCCGCGCCCCGAAAAGTCAATATTCCACGCGAACGAAGTCGCGGGCACAGCTAGTCTTATAAATAAGCACGTGCCTTTTGCTTATACATATACAATCATACACCAACCGATAGTCGGAACAAGCATCCTGAGGAAGAATATAGAACACATTTTATCCCGGGATATCAAGAAGTTTCTGCAGAATTTTATTATTAAATCGACGCGGATGAGGTCACGGTCATGAACTAGTCGTTGTAACAAACGCCACGCGCTACGAAGCTACGGACTTTTCGTAGCGCATAGATCGTAGAGTTTACATTACATTAGAAAAGTTATATACGAGCACTGTAGAATATAATGGTAGTCATAATAAATTGTAAAGGAAATTCAGTGGCATTCTTTTGAACGCACTAATGAACGCATTTCACAATTTGGTCAATTATGAAGTTTAATGGTAGGCGTAGGAGCAGTCTAATAGGGTTCCAAATACGGCACCTGTCTCAATTGTCCATTATTGGGTAAAAGAGAAAGGTGTATGACGTGGGTTCGGTCTTCCCACGACAAGGACCTCCCCGGCGCGCATACATTACCGTAGAGATGTGACGAAGGTTTGCATCCGACTTCAAAGCAAGGAACCCACCAACAATATCCTGATTCAACCGATTCGATTTGAAAAACAGATCTCATGATCATAAAATTGAAGTGTGCGTCAGTTTTTATAATAATATATTCCTTCTTGACAGTGAGACACTTATTTTTCTAAGCTATTACATAACTATCGAGGGCCTTGAGCGTGGAGACCGAATCCAGAAATTCCGTAACGAAAATAACCTGACACGGGACTCCTCTCACCGCTAGATGGCGTTGATAAAAAATGCTATGCAATAGCTTTACCGCGGCAGTCCCCGAGTGCCACACGTTTTTTTTTCTCTCATGATCTTTGAACACCAGGGAGACCTCAAAATTAGGCAAAAAATATATATTTCTCCATACGAGCATTGAACTGCGATTCTATAAAGTTCTCTATGAAGCTTCTACCCCCTTATATAACGAGTAGGTTAGATACTTTTTGCGTTGCTTAATTTAATAATGCTTATATTCATGCATTCGTAGCGGGAAATGGTTATCCAAGCAATAAAGTTGCCGCTAAAAGGTAGAGTTTTAAATTTTAGAATTATTTCATAAACTCAGAATTAAATTGCTTTATTCGTTATCAAAAAGATGTTGTTAAAAACCAACCTCTGTCAGATTAAATCAAAACCGATTTCCTTATACGAAACGTTTGATATGATAACGCCTATAGGTACTGGCACATCGAAAACGAAACATGCCTTTACGTCAAAGACATAAAGACGTTAATCGGTTCGCTACTTCGCTACCACATCCGAAAGAGTCGGTCTACTAAAGGGTTAACTGCCCCGTAAAGTATATTTTACGTGTCGCACGAAATATCACGTGACGGATAGGATTAAATTACCTGTAACTAAAATTAAATGTGAGAAAAGTAACAAATTATTAAGAACCTGGTAAAATATAAATGTGAAAATCATTTTGGTCAATACGCAGAGAGAGTCTATTCTTCAGAAGAACAAGTTGTTTGTTCAATTAAAAAAGAACTGTTTATTAAACAGTTTTACCACAACACAAAAATATAAAATTCAAACATGTTACATGGTTTGTAGTTTTTCATGTCAAAAATGACTCCTTCTTGAGTAGTAGACTCTTTGCTTAAGCCTGGCAGATCATTACATAATTGTAGGTAGGGTATTAAATATTAGCCTGTAATATTTTTACCAAAATAAGTAAATCACTACAATTTAATAGTTTTTTTGAGAACGATGGCTTCAAATAAAACAAATTATTCAAAAACATAAAGTTAACATTCATTATGTTTTTGAATAATTTGTTTGATGATAAATGAATGCTCTTAAAAAAAATTAGAATTAATTAATGGAATACAAAAAGGTGAAACTTGACCCTTTTTGAAATATTGGATTCCTTGACGAAATCTTCGACTACAAGTTAACAAGTTTCTCCGCACATCCCTATTTAATGTGCTGGTGTACATTGTCGCCTGCGCCGCGCCGGCCTTAGGGCCACACGCATGCCCAAACACCAGGGCCAATTGAAAATGGCCTTAATTATTCTCGCTTTGATATTAAAACAATGTTTACGAAACTGTGAAAGTGGTAAATTTTGGACCCTTTGATTCAATTTTACGACCTTTTAATAGTTTTATTATTTCCCCGAACAATGAAATTCATTTTTATCGATCAATCACTGTTAAAATGTGTAGGTTTGTTAAATTGAGAATATCTTACTACAAACTTAAAAAATTTGAATTCAATGATGTCATTATAATCAGTTTCATTATAATTATTCATCATCTACTTCAAAATGCACAGTGAGACAGGCCTCTGAAGTAACTCCAACGTTGCCTGTATTCTCGGTTTTTCACATCCAATCTGGATATTGCGCTGCGCTGTACACGATTCCGCGCAGAGGGAAAGGTCCGCCTGAAATCAGCGCTGTATATTTTTATAAACGCATAGATAAGTCCAGCATTTTGCTGAGCTTGGGCCTTTTTCGGGTTGTACCACACATAATATGTTAACCCGGCGCTTCTTTTTAGTCTATGCTCAAACTAAACCTAAAGGTGCCTATAGACTACAGTGACGTGTGGTGCAACTTTAAATAAACGCGTTTTTTTTCTTTCATGAAGAGCAATGTAAAGAGCCCTTTAGCATGATAATGAAGGGGCGGGCCGGCCGCGGGTCCACAAATCACGTCCCGCGTCTCCCGCGCGGTCCCCGGCTCGGCTTAGTGATATATGCGCTTTTTAATAACCAATTACATCAAAGTCAAAGGAGTAAATTTTTTTAATTAAAGTAGGTAACATTCTAGACTTTTTGAATGTCAACAATTATTTCATAGGATTATGCAAGCGACATCACATACACCCCATATGCATACATACATATAAATAAAATTTAAGTGTCTGTATGTAACTTCGATCATTTAGCCGCCACGAGCCTGTACGCAGATTTAGTACTGAATATATTCTGTCACTTTCTGCGGGAGGTGAGGTAATCACGTACAGCCTAGGTACAGCACACACTTACTCACTTCCGCACACTCTTGTAAAAAACTTAATGTCTGTATGATCGCACACTAACTCAAAAGCTGTCACACTTTTAAACTGAACCGTACGTTTGTACATGTACTTCGGCAGAGGGGAATGCGTGCGCTTGCCAAGTCCTGGCTAAATGGTCGAATGTTTGTAATATCAAAATAATAGATTTATACTAATTGCATAATATGTAAGTAAATACGGTAGTTACTTATAACAAAAATACAAATTTTAAAATTTTTATCCGTCTGTCTGTCTGTTTATTTGTTTGTCTGTCAAAAAGAATAGGTAATTAAAAACGACAATTTCACGAGTTTTTATTTAATTTCTAAACTATTGACCTATATTGCATATTATATTGGCACGTCACTCAAACTTTTGCGCTAGCTTTACCTTCTCACTATCACCACTATTGGAAAAAAATAGGTGAGTTCCTACTATAAAGGTCAAATGTTTGCTTGCTTATTGAAATGAGGAGCTAACATAGAACAGGTATACCGTATAGGTAGCACGATTAACATAGTAATGAAGGGGCGGGCAGCCGGTACCTCACGCCCGCACAAAATAAATAATTTCTCAGGAATGCAGCCGTAATAGGCTACTCATATTCAGCATTTGGTGTTTACTGTGGGACGGTATTTGGATAGCATTTGAGACAGGTATTTCGAAATTAAGCTAAATTTTGGAATACCAGCCAGTCCTAAGTTTTGCCTGATGGGGAGCTTTGGCCGTGGCTAGTTACCACCCTACCGTCAAAGACATGCCGCCGAAACCGAATAGGGGTATGGGTTGAATGTACACTGCCATACCCCTTCGAAGTTAGCCCGCTACCATCTTAGATTGCATCGTCACTTACCATCAGGGCCCCAAGTCTGCTATTTTACATGTCATTATCATTGATCCGCAATACAATTACAATTCAATTATCATTGGTCCAAAATTTCGTAGTCTACTAAATTCACAATGGTCATTCGATTTCTTATAATTGGATTGTAATTCAATGATACCTCGGTATTGCCATTAGCTTAAAAAGCGTTTGCCGAAATGAGTTTAAAAAAAAACTACATATTAAAAACGTTTATTTAAGCTAGATTCAAAGCTAGATGTGTCAGTGGCAAACCATCGGAAAACAATTGTGACGCCATTGAATTAGTAGACTACCAAAATTGCTAAAAGTAGCAATTGGGATGTCATTGATAGACAATTGAACTACAATTGCAATAGCAGACTTGGGCCCCAGGTGAGATCGCAGTCAATGGCTAATCTTGTCATCGAATAAAAAAAAATAAGTCCGCAGTGATTAATAAGAACCTTATACGAACGAAAGTGTAAATTGAAAATTTACAACACCCCCGACACGCGACATGTGAATCTATGGCCGGGCGATAGAATAGAATAGAATAGAATAGAAATATTTTTTATTCAAATAAACTTTTACAAGCACTTTTGAATCGTCAATGAATTTACCACTGGTTCGGAATGCCTTTCCTGCCGAGAAGAGCCAGCAAGAAGCCGATACACCTGACATCCAGTTACTTTGTTTTCTGCTCCATCATCAGATCTTCCTCCTTGGACTACATTATCATATATCGAACACCTACTCATTGCGACCATTCTAATGAGTTCAAACACACTACACGTACTGTATGTTGCTGTTTAGTTGGGTATCCCAGTAACTTCTTCAAGCGTCAACTCAAGGTTACCATGTCATGGAATTACCAGCGAAGTAACACTAAATGAAATTTCAAATCAATCGGACCTGTGTAAGTTTATAAGACACTAGCTTTAAC
Source organism: Hipparchia semele (assembly GCA_933228805.2). Classification (NCBI taxonomy): domain Eukaryota; kingdom Metazoa; phylum Arthropoda; class Insecta; order Lepidoptera; family Nymphalidae; genus Hipparchia; species Hipparchia semele. The sequence goes on along the minus strand of OW121721.1, from coordinate 5,131,406 downwards.
CCGCAGCTTCGCTCACGTTAGGTTCGATTTTTTAACCCCCTATTTAACCCTCTTGGGGTTGAAATTTTCCAAAATCCTTTCTTAGCGGATGTCTACGTCCTAACAGCTACCTGTATGCCAAATTTCAGCTCAATCGGTCCAGTGGTTAGAGCTGTGCGTTGATAGATCAGTCAGTCAGTCAGTCAGTCAGTCAGTCAGTCAGTCACCTTTGCCTTTTATATATTTAAACTAGCTTTTGCCCCCGCGACTTCGTCCGCGTTTAATTAGATTTTGGGGTGAAATTTTCAAAAACTGTGACACACGTACTTTTTTATTTTTAACTGAAAGCTCAAATACCAACTTTGATGGAAACAGCTTGAAAAATGACGGAGTTTCATATAAACTTCCATCCCCTATTTAAACCCCTTAGGGGTGGAATTTCCAATAATCCTTTCTTAGTGTGCGCCTACGTCATAAAAGGAACCAACTGTAAAAATTTCAAGTTTCTAACTTCAGTAGTTTAGGCTGTGCGTTGATATCTCAGTCAGTCAGTCAGTCAGTCAGTCAGGACTTTGAATTTTATATACATATATAGATGATAAGATGATCATCAAACGCCTGAAGTGAACAGATCTTCATAAATTATAGCTAAGATCCACCTCGATTGTCAGCTTTCAAACAGAAATAACCAGCCAAGTGCGAGTCATACTCACGCACTGAGGGTCCCGAAACTTGCGAGGATATTATATAAACTAGTAGGGCGCGTGGGTGCGCGGCTCGCTAAAGCGAACCGCGGTTTTTTGTCCATCAAGTAGACCTTCAGGTCTTGATCATCTTTTTCCAAGGAATTACTCTCCCATCTTTAATACTCTCTGAGATAGACACCGACGAAATTTGTATGGCCGCCATCTTGAATCCGCCATTTTGGTATTTTTTTCAGCTCATTGCCAGTTGGATGAGGTTTCGTGTGATTTTTGTTTAGGCACCCTCAACCTATCTTCAATACCTTGACCGTGCTCCTCACCCGTCTCCAAAATCCTCAATCATCAGCTCCCTCTATATTTTTCATCCAAATGAATTTTTGTCCTCTATACGAAACCATCAGCGGAAAGGAACGTATCAAAGTCTTGCATACATTTTATATGAAAAAAAAAAATCCGCCATCTTGAATTTTTTTCTATTCACCACGTAGACCATCGGGTCCTGATCATCTTTTTCCAAGAAACCACTCTTCCGTCTTTCATAGTCTCCGAGATAGACACCGACGAAATTTGTATGGCCGCCATCTTGAATCCGCCATTTTGAATTATTTTTTTGGCTCTCTGCCAATTGGATGCGGTTTCGAGTGACTTTTGTTCGAATACCACCCACCTATCTTCGATACCCTGGCTGGTGCTCCTCACCCGTCTCCGAAATCCTCAATCGTCAACTCTCTCCATATTTTTCCTCCAAATAAATTTTTGTCCTCTCTACGAAACCATCAGAAATTTTGAAAAGGAACCGTATAAAGTCTTGCATATATTTTGTATGGAAAAAAATAAATTCCGCCATCTTGAATTTTTTTTCTGTTCATCAAGTGAACCTTCGGCTCCTGATCATCTTTTGCCAAGAAACCACTCTTCCATCTCTTAAACTCTCCGAGATAGATACAAACAAAATTTGTATGGCCGCCATCTTGAATCCGCCATTTTGGAGTTTTTTTTCGGCTCTCTGCCAATTGGATGAGGTTTCGAGTGACATTTGGTTGAACACCCCCCACCTATCTTCGATACCCTGGCCGGTGCTCCTCACCTGTCTCCGAAATCCTCAATCATCAGCTCTCTCCATATTTTTGTTCCGAATGAATTTTTGTCCTCTATAAGAAACTGTGAGTGAAAAAAAATTTTTCCATACAAAATTTTACAGGAGAGGTGATCAATCAGTCAGTCAGTCAGTCAGTCAGTCAGTCAGTGAATCAGCACGAGTAGCTATATATATAGTAACTAGTATGGCGCGTGGGTGCGCGGCTCGCTAAAGCGAACCGCGGTTTTTCTGTCCACCAAGTAGACCTTCGGGTCTTGATCATCTTTGTCCAAGGAATTACTCTGCCATCTTTCATAGTCTCTGAGATATACACCGACGAAATTTGTATGACCGCCACCTTGAATCCGCCATTTTGGTGTTTTTTTTTTAGCATTGCCAATTGGATAAGGTTTCGAGTGATTTTTGTTTGGGCACCCTCAACCTATCTTCAATACCCTGACCGTGCTCCTCATACGTCTCCGAAATCCTCAATCATCAACTCCCTCCATACTTTTCATCCAAATGAATTTTCGTCCTCTATAGGAAACCATCAGCGGAAAGGAACGTATCAAAGTCTTGCATACATTTTATATAAATAAAATAAATTCCGCCATCTTGATTTTTTTTCTATTCATTAAGTAGACCTTTGGGTCTTGATTATCTTTTTCCAAGGAACTACTCTTCCACCTTTTATAGTCTCCGAGATAGACACCGTCGAAATTTGTAGGGCCGCCATCTTGAATCCGCCATTTTGGAGTTTTTTTCAGCTCCCGGCTAATTGGATGAGGTTTCGAGTAACTTTTGTTTGAACACCCCCCACCTATCTTCGATATCCTGGCCGTGCTCCTCACCCGTCTCCGAAATCCTCAATCATCAGCTCTCTCCATATTTTTCCTCCAAATGAATTTTTGTCCTCTATACGAAACCATTAGAAATTTTGAAAAGGAGCCGCATAAAGTCTTGCATATATTTTGTATGGAAAAAAATAAATTCCGCCATCTTGAATTTTTTTTCTATTCATCAAGTGGACCTTTGGCTCCTGGTCATCTTTTTCTGAGAAACCACTCTTCCATCTCTTATAGTCTCCGAGATAGACACCGACGAAATTTGTATGGCCGCCATCTTGAATCCGCCATTTTGGAGTTTTTTTCGGCTCTTTACCAATTGGATGAGGTTTCGAGTGACATTTGGTCGAACACCCCCCACCTATCTTCGATACCCTGGCCGGTGCTCCTCATCCGTCTCCGAAATCCTCAATCATCAGCTCTCTCCATATTTTTGTTCTGAATGAATTTTTATTCTCTATACGAAACCGTGAGTGAAAAAAAATTTTTCCATACAAAATTTTACAGGAGAGGTGATCAATGAGTCAGTCAGTGAATCAGCACGAGTAGCTATATATATATTAATTAGGTAGATTTCTACTAAACGACAACGGGACTTACTAGGAAAGTAAAAATTATGGAAAAAAAGAACGATTTTTGGAAAAACTGCCATTGGGTTTTGATAATGGGGCTGCCGCGCTTTGAAAGCTGTAAATTTTCACTGAGATAAACTAGAAACTTGAAATTTTCAGAGCATTAAGAGACCATTGAACTTTATATTCGGTATAAATTTCAACTGAAACTTATACCGAATAAATATAATTGTGGCTCAAGCCGTTTCTATGAAAAAGGGTCTCGACACACTCATAAACAGACGGACAAACGAGTGGGTTCCGTTTTTTTTAGAACCCTAAAAACCGCATCAAAATCGATCCATAAGTAAGCGCGCTACGAGGAAACAGAAACACACACATGCGCAGATATTCAGATAAACTTATAACAGCGATCTTTTTGCGACGGGAGTTAAAAACTACACTAGAAGTAAGTAAACTTGCTCGCGTAATCTCTAAAGTACACATTTCGCATCGTCACTTTTCGCGCGAAGCAGATTAATCTCGATGGGCGATGATTAAAGCACGCACCGGCCGTTCTTCGCTTCGTACATTTTTATATTGTCCTCTAATTTACACGCCGACCAATTAAGTATTAAAATAAGCTCAGCGTTGGAATTTGCTTTAGATTTACGCGCTGAAGAATTTTAATTGGTTATACTTTTTACTGGAATATTTATTTCGAAGAATATAAATACTCGACTCCGATCGATGTAGAAAATTGTTCTTATTGCAAAAGATCGTTTATATGAATAAATGGCCAATCGCGTGTCAGGCTACGCGCAGTGTAGGGTTCCGTAGTTGCATTACACACTATAATGCATATACTTTGAAATGTGTGTAATACGTAATTTTTCATTTTTATTGCTTACATTTTAAAAATAATATTGCCCCCGGCGGGACTCGAACCTGAAACCTCCCAGTTATAAGAACACTGCGCCAGGGAAGTTGTCAGGGACGCCCTTCAAGTAAGCGTAAAACTTGTGTTAGGACTTAGGAGTAAATATGACAATTTGCAGCTCAACTAGTAGTTATTGACCTGTGCTATTGACGCTTTTAAACACTGCGAACACCTGGCTACCATTCGACTTTCCTTCCAATTTATTTTTAAAATAGTCTCACTACAACAGTTTTAAATAAGCTGGCAGTACTAAAGCACGTTGTAGAATTGAATTAAAGAAAAACGGCAGAAATAAATATCGCATTTGTTTGAGCGTGTTGCGGACTGCGGCGGGTGGAGGCGCGGGGCGGTGGTCGGCGGCGGGTGGCAGCGGGTCGTGCGCCAGTGGGTGGCATCTACATTCGTCACCGCAACTCGCGGTCAAAGAGCATAAAAACATTGCGTACTTTTGATACAACGTTTCAACTAAACTTGACGTGTTAATTTCTGTGGAAAACGGAATGTAAGAGTGTATATAACGCGAACTTACTTACATATATAAATATCATACAATTAAACAAGCATTAGATACTATTTAACATTACCTAACAGAAATAAAAAGAAAAGAAAATCATAAAAAAACAATCATAGATATTTATTTATTCATAGATAGATGTATGGGAGAGAGAGGAGGGAGATAGAAGGTAAGATGGCGAATCGGTGTGAGCTTGTGGTGTGAGCGTAGAAAAGTTAAGACGTGCTTACGATATTTAAAATAAATAAGTTGATTAAAATTTACCGTGCTAGCTTTTGTCCCGAAACTATTAAAGAGTTCCAGCGGAAATAAAAAAAGACGTGTGGCACTCGGGGACTGCCGCGGTAAAACTATTGCATAACATTTTTTATCAACGCCATCTAGCGGTGAGAGGAGTCCCGTGTCAGGTTATTTTCGTTACGGAATTTCTGGATTCGGTCTCCACGCTCAATGCCCGCGATAGAAGCTGTGCAATAGCTTAAAAAAACTACGCGGACATCGTCTAGTAGAGAATAAAGTGTTTTTCTTTCTTTCAGCTGTAGGTAGCTTATCCAAAGCTTCGTAATCCTTGCATGCGGCGTAGGGCCCGCGGCGGCCTCTATCGCCGCATCGCGCTATGCAAATGTAGTTTTTGCTACCAATTGACGAGCAGAACGGGGCAATCTCTGCACTGGGTGGGCCGACTTTTATGCACTTTCCATTTCTTTTAAATGTTTCCAATTCCACCTGTACTAACATTGTTACTCTATGATTGGAATGAAATGATATTATAATCCTTACTAATATTATAAATGCGAACGTGCGCTAGTTGGTGGTTTCAATCACGGAGCAATGGTTCGACGTGATTTTTAAGGTCCCGAAATGTAACTAACGGGACTCTATTACTAAACCTCGGTTGTCCGTCCGTCCGTCCGTCAGCGGTCTGTTTCTCAAGATCCGTAATGGAGAGTTGAAATTTTCAGAGAAGGTGTATTCCTGTTGCCTAGGTGGGAGCGGTCAGGCGCGAGCAAGCTCTCGCTCACCCTTATACAGATACGACACACACACAACCCTGAGTACACGCCCTCGTGAGTTGCAAGAATTTGGCTTTAGGTCTCAAACTATCCCCTTTGTTATAGTAGTTTGATTTGGTAACATACAAATTATTTACACATTTCTCCAGTTATCAATAAATGTTTGTATCCATTGTCAGTTTTTTATTCGTAAACACCTTTTAAATACAATATAAACAGTCATCCATCCTAACACAATCGCTATTCTAATAAATGACACTAATTGTGTATGGAGATGACAACAACACGAGAAACTAGTTTTTTTTAATATGCTAAACATCAACAACTAGTTCACAATTTACATATTATTATTAGGGATGAGTCTGATACCGATAACTATACCGATATATCGTTATCGGCGGTATGAAGCTGAGATGTCGACACAGTTGAAATTTTGTACCTGAGCGATAATTGCCAACACCGGATCATATCCAGACAAAATTTCGAGAATTACGCATCTTCCCATTTAATTGGGCGATGTATTTTATTTATAAATGTGAATTTTAAATTAAAATTTAATTAATCAGATTTTTATCCTAAATTTTTATTACTATAACCACTGTATAAAATAAAAAATACAATAAAATAAAATGTGGAATTACAAGATCTCGGCTAAATAAAATGAAGAATGTACGTAAGGCGCATTGTTTCATTTAAATTTCATAGTAATTTGACTAACTGTATCGGTACCGATATTAGCGTTCCATTTTTGTAAATATCGGTATATGTATCGTACCAACAAACTCGGGGCAAGATCAGGCCATCCCTAATTATTATGATATTCAAAAATTGCTCTCAACAACTGAGTCATCCTTCGTCAGGACTCGTGTTCAATTTCGTTTAAGATGACGTCGCCGGCGCTCACAAATATCCTTTATTACAATACGTGCCTGTTCCTGCGACTCCGCTGTTTTTTAATGCATATCGGACCGTCAAGAAGATCGAATATCGCAAATTGGGTATTTAATTGTTGTCAAAATGTCGATAATGTACCATATTATAATAACATTTTTGAAAACAGAAAAAAAATCGGTCAAAAAACAAATAAGTTATAAGCTGTTATAATGCGACTGTATCCATCTCTTTCTAAAACGAAATTTTTTATGGAGAATGTTTGTAGCTACTGAATCTTGATGTCATGTTGCAATAGCGCTCTCTTTTTTCTAACAGGAATCTTAAAAGCTCTATATTTTTGAACGAATAGGTAATCCCACAGCCAATAATAGCTTCCGTTATTTTAACTAGTCCGCCAATTAATCTGCATTTCTACAGCTGTTACACAGGAAGAACTTTTACTTTCGTGAATAATAATATTCTTTAAATAAATATTAAATTACTTAAATAAATCCCTCGGATACTTTATTATTCGTAAAAGCATCAACGTATTCATTGCAAAAAACTTAAAAGTTATTGCTTCCTGTTTATCAACCTTCATTACTTATATCTCTATTAAACTAACTATTTATACCTTATTGTAAATGCGAATGTGAGCTTGTTTGTTAGTTAGTCCTTCAGTCACGCAACAACGAAATAAAATGATTTTTTGTAAGTTAAGGAGAATGACGTTACTTTTATACTAGAGGCAGGGGGAGGGATTTTTAAAAACCTAATTCCATGCGGATGAAGATGCAGGCAAAAGAATCATAATTTTGAAAATTTAACAAGATGTCGTTCATACAATATGCACCTATGAAATCTTATAAATATTTTACAAAGGAAATGAGTTAATTTTCACGTGCACGCATTATTTATTGGGAATATACCTACTTCATTATAAATGGGAAAGTGAGTTTATTAGTTTGTCTTCCAATCATGCGGCACCGGAGCAACGAATTAACGTGATTTTTTTCATAGATATAGTTAAAGATCTAGAAAATGACTTAGGGTATTTTTATTCCGGAAAAAATAAAGGTTCTTGCGGGATTTTTAAAAAACGTACTTTTAGGCGGACCATAGTCTCGAGCAATGCTTGTGTTGTGTACCACATATAGAAGCCTGCAACTATTAAGTCTTTAGACTGTAATCCCACCTTCTCGTGTTTCCCAATCTCCGATCTCGCACGTGACATCGTGATGGCGCGAGCTGCGCCTTAAGACAATATTTTTTGCGCGCGGCTCACCGACACGACAATAAATTAGATGCGTTGAAATGTTTGTGTTGTAGCGTTCGTTGCCATTGAATTAAGATATAATAGACTATCAGTTATAAAAACTGTCCTTACTCTGTGTTATACATAAGGAATACATACTTACGAAATAGATATTTACGTTCCGCTCCAGCACTTCATGAAGTAGCTTTTGATGGTGGGCTTCGTCCTCGGAGTGTTCTGTCCTGTTTAAAAGTCACGATTCGTGTGATTTTATGGAAAGAACACGCTAGTAATAAGGATCCGCCACAAATGTATTATGAAGGTAGGTAAGTTGTCTTTAGTTTATAGTTTATGGTTACCATAGACAACTTACACCATTCTTATTAAAAACCTTAAAATTCACCAGTCTTTGAAGTTTTATCATAAGTAGGTACAATTGTTTGATATTAAAAGATAAGCATAGGTACCTAGATTCTATGGGAAGTCTGAAAAATAGATTCTTGATGCTAATCTCTACTGATAAGAACTGTACACCTACAGTCTTACACCATACATATTTGAATTTGTCCATTCATCCGTAGGTGGCATCCCTTGCTTTAAAGTCTTCTTAGACTGTGTATTGTGAGTTATCTTTTAAATCATATATCAATGGTAGAACTGTCGTCGACGCACGCGCATACATTATCGCACAATACCGCGGGGGGCGCCATTGTGTCCTCACACTTGCCCCCCTCCCCCCACCCCGCGCACCCCTACACGCCCCTAATGAAGGATTCAACGCGAGACCTGCAATTATGAGATAAAAATCGAACCATGTGTGGTCACTAAGCCTCTTATCCCTTCACCTTGCCACAATTGGACCACAATAATCAAGTTCGCGGATGGATGCTACAGGATTTCGTAAAAACCCACAATATTGGTAATATTCATAAAAACGATTTTCTAGAATAGAATAGAATAATTTTTTATTCAAATAAACTTTTACATAGTGCTTTCGAATCTTCAAATGACCACTGTTTCAGAATGTCATCTTATCACGTATATAGATTTTTTGTGTTTTTTTTTCAATATAAAGTTTTCACTACAAGTACACATAAAGTTTTCACACAATTCACTAGCTATTGATTGCGATTTGTCCGGGTTTTTCTAGACTTCTTTAAAAGTCATTCTGGAATAAATTCCACAGTAACTTCTTAATAAGTCTATAATCTAGTTTCTTTGGAAACTCATGTGCATATTATTCTAACTGATGCCTGCGACTTCGTAATACGCGTAGATTGAGGTATTTTAATTCCCGCGGGAATTCTTGTATTTTCCGGGATAAAAAGTAGCCTATGTGATACTATGTGTTATTCCAGGCTAGGTATATTACATTTATTATAATCTATCTCTGTGCCCAGTCAAATCGGTTCGGTCTTTGCGGTGTGATTGAGTAACAAACATCCATCCATCCATATTCCGTACATACATCTAAACTTTTGCATTTATAATATTAGTAGGCCTATGAAGCCTGAAAACATTACACTACTTGGGCAGTCACGTAAAAGTTTAAAATTTTTAGACAATCCCACATTAGGATTAGGCATCGAGAGCATAATTATCGAGTTCGCGTAGTCGGGTGCGGGTGCGGGTGTGGGTGCGGGTGCGCACGCACCGAGCGCGGTTCCGCGGTCCGTGCCGCGTCGACTAATGACCAGATAATTGCGGGGCGGGCGCGGGCAGGTGCGCGGCGCACGCACGCGCGCACGCCAACTCGGTCAGACGGTCAAACCAAAGGGCAGCGCACTCCGCCGACAGAAGTACGGATCATTTTGGCAATCATGCAACAAAGTCTACAGCATTCACTTCCGAATACATATACGCTAGATGATGCCCGCGATTTCGTCCGCGTGGAGTGAGGTTTTTTAATTCCCGCGGGAACTCTTTCATTTTACTAAATAAAATGTAGCGTACCTACGTACGTGTTAATCCTGATTATGAGCTATCTCCATTCTAAACAGCCAAATCGGTTCATTCGTTGTGGGGTGAAAGAGTAACAAACACACACAGACACACATCAAACATATTTCTGATGGGAGGCTTTGGTCGTGGCTAGATACCACCCCCGCCGTCAAAGACGTGTCGCCAAGCAATTTATATTTTTCGGAATAAAAAGTAGCCTATGTGTTATTCCAGACTATAGTACGGTCGCCGAACAGAAAGAATTTCGTACAATGACCTCTTTGCCTACTGACAGTGGTCACAAACATTTTTCTATTAAGTGCGGTTTATATAAAATATTTGAAGGAGAAAAAAAATTTGTAGCTTATTAAATAAATTATTTATTTTTAAACAGTTATTATAATCGAGTTATATTAACTTATTACATAGAAATAAAAAAATGAAAATTCAAAAATCAAAGTCCGATTTCTCTGTATCGGAGTAACTACTTTCCGACGACGTCTCGCCTGTCACAGTTATAACGAAATAACAGTACAGTTTTGTCTACATTATGATCTAGACTCCCTAAATTCAATTCACAAGCAAACAAAAACAAACCTTAGGTTTGCAAGTAAAAGGTTTACAATCCCCGAGGACGGCGGTCATTGCATTTGTGCGAGCGTGACGCATTATTTTAAAGCGGGAGTGACAGAGACAGGTAGTAACAGGTTAATGTACGAAATTCTTTCTGTTCCGCGACCGCACTATATAACCTAATCTATCTCTGTGCCAAATATCAGCCACATCGAACTTAATGTGAGCGAAGCTGCGGCCAAAAGACTAGTTCATAAATAGTACTCATACCCGACATAAAAAAGCTATGGAAACTACGGTGAACTACGGAGGAAGCTATCATTAAGATAACGCAAATTGTCACTCTGGCGCATGTGCGAGGATCAACTCTCTGAGGGTGAGCACGCGACAGCTGCCAGATGAGCTTCCGATTTCTTTCCTCACTTTTTATCTCGTCATGTTTATGTAAATAAATACACATATGATAACACAGGAGCACACACTTAAACTAAATGGATGGATACGAAGTTTAATGCACATTGTTACTGTACTCTGACCATAAAACTCATTCTCTATCTCTATTCGGCTTCTATTCATAATATTAAACGTATTAAAAACAAATTCAAATTCAAAATTTATTTATTTCATGTAGGCTAACTTGTAGCTCTTATGACACGTCATAAATCTACCACAATTATTTAAGTTTGTAAAAATATTTAGGCCCTTATTAAAATCTATTTGACAGCACTAAAACCATAGCGAAACTGGCTGCCCCGGGATCGCCGAAAAATTACCTACTACAGTGGGATGATGATCGCAATCAACTCTAATCGCGATACTCAATCGCTATTGGCTGAAATGGTCGCGCATCATTTGCATACTCCTTTTTGTAGGTCGGTTAAAAATTCAACATCAACAGTTTTTGTGATAATGTAAAACGGTTGATCGTTGATGTATCGATGTTCGACGAGTATGTAGAGCCACTTCCTAAAATGTAAGTGACTACATGGCCGAAAGTCATCCACTCAATGCTACATAGGAGCAAGCTGTTATAGCAAAAAGGAACTTTTTTCGGGACCACCTGGCACGCACCCGCCACGGCCAAATACAAAAACTCGTAGAAAAAACGTCATAATATTTGAATATTATACAAAAAACAATTAAGGCTGCCGCGCATCACCTGTCGCGGGCACGAGATACGCATTTGCATAGAGACAATTTCCTATCCAGGCCTCCATATATCATTATGCATTGAAATATTGTCCCCCACAAATACACCACAATCGAAGACATCTTGGGGTCGCGTTAACAGCTAACGAGAGAAAAAGAAGGTTTTTGTTATGTTAATGACCAAAACAAAACAATAAAATCTGATAAAATGGAATGAAATTACTTTTTGATGCTATGCGCTAACAATATCTTATTATATTTTAAGCATTCGATACCTATAACTATAGTATATTAATACTCACTTTTACGAGTCTTACGGGGCAATTACTACTCTAGTTCAAGATAGCGCAGTTCAAGAAGTCCCTAAGTCCAAAATGGCCCAGTTCAAGAAGCACTTAAGTCCATTTTTCCAAATAAACAAAATGGACTTTAAGACTTCTAGACAGAAAAAATTGACGTATGGACCTTTTGAACTGAGCCATTATGGACTTAGGGACTTCTTGAACTGGGCCATCCAATCAAACGATCGAGACACTCACTCATCATTGAATAATGTCAACATTTTGAAAATCCCAATGATACAGATACGCTTATAGGTGTAGGTACGTGGCATTGTCACAGTCATCGTCTAATATTATAAGCTAATCACCCGGCGATACAAATACACTCATTGTCAAGGAACAATCCTATGTTTTGAATGCTCCTACGCTCACTCACCTTATTACGTGAACTATCTATTTTAAAACACGTTGATATCGAATGTATTCGCAAGATTCGCACGCATGAACTTCAGCTGGCTAAAACCTAAATAAAATCTAAAACTTCATTTTGGCTGAGCGAGGATTTTATTTCAAACAGTTAATAGTTTCTTACATCGCGTAAGAATGTTGAAAAATTACTGTCAGCTTTGAAATGTAGAGCACACTGGCCATTGCAAAGTTTCGTGACATTCTATTCATACGTAGAATCACAGTGTGTCTTCATCGAAAACTGAAATTCGATATGTAAATAGGTTTATGTAAATCTTGCCCAGTACCGAGGAAACGAAGATAAAAAACTCACTCACTCGTTTGCTCGCTAAAAATATTTAAAAAAAAACTAATCCTTAAAAATCAATATATCCTATCAAATAATGTTTATTTTCAACGATAAAGGAAAAACTGAATAAAACCGGTCTCTCCCTTAAATTGCGTCAGAAATATAGGTATTGCAAGGTATTGCATGATCCATCCATCTCTTATGCTTAAATTATACGAGTAGCTTTGCTATGTGTTTCTTGTAAATATTCAAAAATGTCCATAACCTAATACAAACGATTGTAAGTCATAATGAAAACTGTTCGGCATGAGTCCGATATTTTCGTATACCTTGCGATTTGGAAAAGGAACAGGATTCTGTAATAGAGGTATACGAACAAGGATTTTGACCGATTGCGTGTCAAGAACGTTGCTCCGCGCATCCATGCCTCGGGGTTGTTATTTAGCAAACTTCCCCTTTCAATCGATTTAGAGGAAATGAACTTATGGAAGCTTTGCTTTGCATTTAACTGATAAATTGCTAAATTGTGTTTAGCTCGCGGTATTGGTACGGTAGCTTACATTTTAGTGGCACGCAACCCTTCACTATATATCAAGTTTAATTATTGCAACCGAAAGATTAATTTCAAAAACAGATTGATGCTAATTCCTTCTTCCGTTATACACACGCAGCTTGTAGACAAATGTTGTTTATAAAACACGCGTGTGCGTGTGTGTTCGTGTATGCGTGCGTGCGTGCGTCGTGTGTATGTGTGTGTGTGTGTGTGTGTCTTGAGTCTGTGTTGAATAAAAGTGCGATCTACTATGTACGTATATCTCTTAGAATCAGTCTTAACCGCTCGGACAGTCGAATGAAGCGTACTCATATAATATCGATCGAACTTCACTTTGCAAGTTCGTTTGATCATATAAAATAGGCATGAAAAACAAAAATCAATACATTTTGTCAGCACTCTATAAGGATTCACCGAGTCATATTTAACGGGAAGCTCTCAAACCGATCATCGAATTCGTGGTTTTTAATAACGCTTTAATTCGCTGACCAAGTGATAATTCATGAGATATCAAGAGCTTACTCAGTTACCTACAGTCTACATTACTATGTATTCATCATATCACAGTTCTGAGTAAATCTATGATTTATAAACATATTAGTGAGTTAGCGACTCACCCGGCGTCTTACAGGTAGCATTTATAAATAATTCTAACAACACTACATATCCTATTATCCTATTATTCGTTTAATCCTACTAATATTAATGCGAAAGTTTGGATGTATGGATGTTTTTTACTCAATTACGCTGCAACGACTAAACCGATTTGGCTGGAAGGAACAGACTTAGATTATATAGACTGGAATAGCACATAGATTACTTTTTATCCCGGAAAATAAGAGAGTTCCCGCGGGACACCAAAAAGAAACTCAATCCACGCGTACGAAGTCGCGGGTATCAGCTAGTATTTAATAAATAGCCTTTAGCAAAAAAACATAAAAATCTTGATTCCGATCGCTGCAAGCAGGATTACCCGTTGGGCTAATCTGAAGATTGTCTGAAAATTTTATCAAAATCGGCCTAGTCGTTTTGGAGTCCATTGGGAACATACACACATACCTACACACATCGATTTTCATATATTATATACACTACAACGAGCTGGTAAAAGGTTTATTATGATGCTGAACGTCGCCGGGTCGGCGGGCGAGTCGTATCGTAACCGAATTTCATCAATGGCAGCGGCCAGCAAGGCCGGTCAGTCACATTAGCAATCTTAGACGTGCGTAACGTGGTGTAATATGTGACTCACCAGCTTTACCTACTGTACTGATTCACTTTCACATCTCGGGGCCGGGTCTATAGCATTATTTTTAATTAATACTCTATATCCTTACTTCCTTTTATACTTATCTATATATATAAAATTCAAAGTCCTGACTGACTGACTGAGATATCAACGCACAGCCTAAACTTCTGAGGTTAGAAACTTGAAATTTTTACAGTTGGTTCCTTTTATGACGTAGGTGCACATTAAGAAAGGATTATTGGAAAATCCACCCCTAAGGGGTTTAAATAGGGGATGGAAGTTTATATGAAACTCCGTCATTTTTCAAGCTGTTTCCATCAAAGTTGGTATTAGAGCTTTCAGTTAAAAATAAAGAAGTACGTGTGTCACAGTTTTTGAAAATTCCACCCCAATACCTAATTTCACGCGGACGAAGTCGCGGGGGCAAAAGCTAGTCTAAATATATAAAGGCAAAGGTGACTGACTGATCTATCAACGCACAGCTCAAACCACTGGACGGATCGGGCTGTTTGGCATGTAGATAGCTATTATGACGTATGCATCCGCTAAGAAAGAATTTTTGAAAATTCAACCCCTAAGGGGATAACATAGGGGTTGAAAAAATCAAACTTAATGTGTGCGAAGCCTCGGGAATAAGCTAGTAATATTATAAATGCGAAAGTTGTTTGCTGGTTTGTCCTTCAATAACGCTACAACAGAGCTACTGATCGACGTGATTTTTTGTATGGTTATAGTTGAGGACCTGAAGAATGGCATGGGCTACTTTTTATCCCGGAAAATCAAAGGGTTCCCGTGGGATTTTATAAATTAATTCCACGCGAGCGAAGCCGCTAGGTAGGCAGCTAATTTTAATCAAAAACGCTGGCCAGGTCTTTTGACGACCTCTTTGACGCAGTTTCTCAGCTCTGGGGAAGGACGCGGCTTCGATTCCCCGAAGCCCATGTCAAGAGATTTAACATTCTACGCGTCGCCGTAGTAGCCGCAATAGGAACTATTTGGAAATTATATAAATACGTATAGAATCGGAGACCACGTCCCACATAGATAGAACCTCGGCACTCGCCACCGCGTCAAAGAAGTTAGCGTAAATTAATTTTTTCATAATTTTACTCTTTAAACCAGACGATTTAAAACTGTGCTTTAAACCGATGTAGGTAATTGCTAACCGTTTTACATCCAGCTTTGGTGAACGATGTATCGATTTTGAACCGATCAGGAAGGCTCAATTTGTCGGTGCTACTAAATCATTGGACAAAAGAGCCGCCCGCTGTAATTCGATGTGTCCAAATTATGAAACTGGCGGCCAAAAACTACTACGCTTAGGGTGACCAAGCTATTGGAACTTTCGGATAAGCTGCTTTGAAATCGGATCTCTAAAGAATAGCAAAGAATTAAAAAAAAGAAAATACAAATAGCTACGAACATTTTGAACATAAAAATTCTTTTTAAAAAGCCATCACAACAAAGTACCAGACCAGCTGGAAAGTATACCCTTTCAAAAACAAAAGGAAATTTTTCCATATTGGTCCAGACTCCAGGCGTCCTTATAATATATAATATGAATAACTTAAAATACGATCATATTCATTAAAATAGGTATTACATATTCGTTAAATTCTCTTTTTATTAACTTTAATTCTCAAACCACTAACACTTTTCACTCCATTTTTTTCTCTTTTTTTCATCTCTACTTGACTTTCGCTTTCCGAACTCAATAAAAAGTCTTCTTCTTCTTTTCTTTGGTGAATGGCCAATACAAAGTCACAGAAATTTTTATTTGGGACGTTCCGATTAAACCTGATAATCTTGTCGCCCTATCCAAGGAATTTCTTTTCTGAACTCTACGCTTATTTTTTGTGCTATGGAAAAAAAGTTGGGAATTTTGCTAATCGAGGATTGAAATATTATACTTAATAGCTAATGATAAAAGCAAAAGACTAAGCTGTTCAGATTAAAACAAGGCTTTTTAAATCAACCTTCGATATTAGAACTGACGACCCCAATTTTAATTTTATTTAGTCCAGGCAGCTTTATAAGAGAGAACTAATTTTTCAAGGATAGGTAGGTACGTTGTTTCAATTAGATTTTGAATAGATATCTCGTACATTTTTGATCGTAGAGGTATCACAAGGTTAAATTATATGTTAAAAACCTAATGATCACAAAAATACAGAAAGGGTCCACGCAAAAAAGGGGAATGACTGTCTGTTTGGAGTATATTACCGAAATTTGGATGATAATAATATGGCAGGCTCACACCATATGCCGGGTACGTTAGCAAAGCGCAGGATCCGCTTCCAGTTAGCTACACTCTATACTGTACCTATGCGAAACGCTTTACGATAACGGTTGGCTTTCAACTTTATTTATACAGTAAAAGCTCCTTATTCGCGCTTCCTTTATTCGCGTTTTCACTATTCGCGGATTAAAAAAATGCGACCCAATTCCTATATTCGCGGCTAGATTTCTCTATTCGCGGATCTAATCGGTACATCGGTACATACATAAAAAGGATTCCAATAGGTATCAAGCCCAATATCCTTTGTAAACGCGTCGTCAAATGGACTAATATTTGAAAAATCTCAGTGAAGGTTTAAGAATGGCATATGAGCATTGTGATTTTTTTATGAAAACTGATCTGTCTATAGAACAAAGCCTTTTTTAAAGAGGCAAATTGCTAATGCCACTGCTGAAAATCAGTTTGAATTGAAGGAGCTTTTAATAAAAAGCGTCAAGCAAGAAAAAATTACAAAATTCTTAAAACCATTGCCTAAACCTGAAAGTAATAATTAATCAAATATGGTCAAAAACTAAAATTAAATTTTTTTTTTATATATTTGTTTTTTATTTTGTCACCTAGGAACGTATCCCCTATAATCCCATACAAATTACCATTCCATATTCACGGTTTCTGTATTCGCGGCATATTTACGGAACATATCCCCCGCGAATAAAGAGCTTTTACTGTACACTAGACTAGCTTTTGCCCCCGCGACTTCGTCCGCGTGGAATTAGGTATTGGGGCGGAATTTTCAAAAACTGTGACAGACGTACTTACTTCTTTATTTTTAACTGAAAGCTCTAATACCAACTTTGATGGAAACAACTTGAAAAATGACGGAGTTTCATATAAACTTCCATCCCCTATTTAAACCCCTTAGGGGTGGAATTTCCAATAATCCTTCCTTAGTGTGCGCCTACGTCATAAAAGGAACCAACTGTAAAAATTTCAAGTTTCTCACTTCAGTAGTTTAGGCTGTGCGTTGATATCTCAGTCAGTCAGTCAGTCAGTCAGGACTTTTAATTTTATATATATAGATGATGCCCTCGACTTCGTCCGCGTGGAGGTTTTTTGATTCCCACGGGAACTCTTTAATTTTCCGGGATAAAATGCTGTCTCCATTCGAAACAGCCAAATCAGTTGATTCGTTGTTGTGTGAAGGATAACAAACATCCATCCATCCATCTTCTCAAACTTTTGCATTTATAATACGAATATTAATAGGATAGTAGGAAGTAGTATTTGTAGGAAATAACATATTATACAACTTTTAAAAAAGCATAGCGACGACGCCTGCAACCCTTAAAGTTCTTCATAATATTCTCAAAGGTGTGTTAAGTCTGCCAATCCGCACATGGCTGACGTAATGGACTCTGGAATCTGCATGTCTATTCTCTAAAAATGAAATCAGTGTAACGATCGCAATGGCATATGATTGGCTAAATTTATAGCGTTCTTGCTGCATCAATGCATTTTAACCTACTGGTAAACCGGGAGGGTACCAGCCAATCAGAGGTCATTGCGATCGTTACACTGATGCAATCATTTTTAGAGAATGATACGATCATCTAAAACTCTAAACTCTTCTCATTTGCCAAGGGTTGTGTTAAGTCACGTACCTAGTACTTGAAAAAGTTAGGTCGGTAATTTTCATTGGAAACAAAGCTAATACTAAACAAAAGCCCATAATTTTTGAACAACTTATAAAAACCCACCCTTGTAACAACGTTTCACACATTCAGCCAGAAAAGCTCATTAGCAAAGCCGCCTTAGCGAATGTTGTCCGTAATGAGTTACAATTTGTGTTGACGCCATGTTGCGAATAAATATTGGCCAAATTATCTATCGGGCCTTGTGGGCCTTGTGGCGCCCACCTGCCTTTGTTGCCTACTTAGAAACCAAAATGTTCTACGCAACTTCTAGGGTTCAGTAACGGGTGGACATGGACAATCCAAAATAAATAAATTTAAACAAAAACTGCAAGCATTTTTCATGAAATTTACCTTTTTTAAACAGAAATTGTTATCACACTATCACACTTCACACTAATTTTATAAAGGCGAAAGTTTGTGTGTGTGTGTGTGTGTGTGTGTGTGTGTGTGTGTGTGTGTGTGTGTGTGTGTGTGTGTGTGTGTGTGTGTGTGTGTGTGTATTTGTTACTCCTTCACGCCACAACGAATGAACCGATTTGGCTGAAATTTGGAATGGAGATAGCTCATACCCAGGATTAAAACATAGGCTACATTTTATCCCGGAAAATTACAGAGTTCCCGCGGGAATCAAAAAACCTTGATCCACGCGGACGAAGTCGCGGGCATCGTCTAATATTTTAATATAAATTGAGAGGTCCGTATGAGACATATTAAACACTTTACTTTATTCACATTTTTATTAATTTTTCTTTTCCTTACAAAAGCAATTTCACAACATTTTCCATAACAAAGAACACAAACGATCCCAATATTATAGACACTATTCTTATCACAGACTAAACAGAACATTTATATAGATTAGGAATGTAATATAATTGGTAATAATTAGGGGTGGATAAGCTTTCTTCCTTCTTTCCCAGACGTGCATATATGACGTTACGGTGTTACATGCGTTGTGTTGTGTTCAACGGTAAAGAAAGAAAGACGTGTGGCACTCGGGGACTGCCGCGGTAAAGCTATTGCATAGCATTTTTTATCAACGCCATCTAGCGGTGAGAGTCCCGTGTCAGGTTATTTTCGTTACGGAATTTCTGGATTTGGTCTCCACGCTCAAGGCCCGCGATAGAAGCTATGCAATAGCTTAAAACATCGTTACGAAACCTGCATACCTGAGAGTTCTGAATGAAGTTCCTCTCTCCATGAAAACCTACTATAGTATTTGGGTTAGTTTACAATTATTTAAATAAAGAACCCAATATCAGTTCTCAGTAGGTAGGCAGGCACATTCGAACACATGCTAACCAACCGTGAATTTATATCATTAGCAAGGATCAAATATTTTTGCCGAACCATCTGTTATTTTCCATAGAACTTTCTTTATTTTTTATCATTCAGATTTTTTCGCTATCAACTGATTGAGATATTAAGACGTTTCTATTTACGGAGCCTGCAAATAAAATCTTGTACTAGGTAAATAAATTTTCAGTTTTTTATTAGAGTAGGTACATAAGAGTATGGTGTGCAAAGACGTCTTTTTCAAGCTTACGAGTAGGAACATTGATCTGACCAAATCAACGATAGTTGTCTCATTTAATGACATCATAAGGCAAGGTCGTGGAAAATCCACTTTTTAATACCTATCAAGGACTTGCCCAAAGATATGTTGAACCACAGGTAGGTATTTCGGATAGGTATATGGCCTACTGAAACCTGTTAACATTTAGACAACAATAACCTAAAATTGTTTCCTGTGTGCATTTCTGGCAAATTTCAGAAAGATACTGAACAGAGCTTTACTTTAGTATGAATGATGCTGCGAATTCATAATACATATTAGCTAACTCTTGGATAACATAGCATCTCGATAAACTGAGAGTGGGTACGAATTTCTAATTGGATTATATAAAATAAACTATTTAAAGGACCAATGCAAACTGCATATAGTTTATCTTAAAATAGTTTATTTCTGAATACATTTTACATTCATATCAAAAATAAAATTTTTCAACCAACTGTCGCAACTAGATTAAAAGTCAGACAACTCAATAATGGCCACTTTTCACTAGATAAAAAAAAGCGTTTTGTATTTCTAACACACATGCACAGACAGGAACTTAGTCAATCGTTATCTACCTATTTTTGTATATTAATTTTACCTGCAATTTGTTAGAACAATAAATGAACAAACATCTGGAATAGATTAAGTTTAAGAGTAAGGTCTGTTTCATCTTTTTTACTAATAAATAATTTAAATACATAGGTACAATGTACATACATGGCTGCTAGACAGTCTCTATGTCTGGATTCTTCAGGAAAAATGCTCAAAAGGGGTCAAAGCAACGTTTCGGAAGTTGATGAGGCTGTTATAAGTTTGATATGTATATCTGTGTATCTGTGAGTCTATCTGTTCCCTCATAGCTCCCTAACGATTGAACCGATTTTGGTGCGGCTTGGCGGTGGACTAGGTAGGTAGGCGATATAATAGTTCTTATTATGAATTAATATTTGTAATAATACTAGCTGATGACCGCGACTTCGTCCGCGTATATTTAGTTTATAAAAGCCCGTCGAGGCCGGGAACTCTGATTTTCCGGGATAATAAGTAGCCTATGTCTACTGTGTGTATGTGTGTGTGTGTACTGTGTGTGTGTGTGTGTATGTGTGCTGTGTGTATGTGTATGTAGTATGTGTATGTATGTATGTATGTATGCATGTATATGTGTGTAGTACTCTCTAGGACGGTCCCCTACTATACCTACACATGTAATCGTCGATCCGTAGCTCTGTTGCAGCGTGATTGAAGGACAAACCAACAAACAAACACACTTTCACATAATATTAGTAAGGATATCTATTATGATACTATACCAATGTTAATTGGTAACCCTATGCATTACCTAGTAGGTACCCAAACGACTTAGAAGGTAAATCCTTTCCAGATGTTAACATGAAAGCGAATGAAGTAATAAATGTAAATTATGATAACATTGCAGTTCTAAGTGATATTGCACCCCAAATCCCAACCCCTTTACCTGGCGAAACATCTGTTGTGCCCATTACCATTAGTTACTGTCAGGTTCGCTGAAACAGTTAATTAGTATTACTTAGCTGATCTAAGTATAGTCCGTAGGTAATCTTAAACATGTGGGTTTGACATAAAATCTAACGATAGTAAGTCCTCTATAGTACCTATCATTATTAATAAAAATTAATTACTAGCTGTAGCTGCGCGTGGATTTAGTTTTTAAAATCCCGCGAGAAATCACTGATTTTCCGGGATAAAATTAACCTATATCATTCTCCAGGTCCTTAACTATATGCAAATATGTACTTACCTACTCCTTTTTTCAGGCAGTCGTATAAAAAATCACATCGATCCGCAGCTCTGTTGCAGCGTTATTGAAGGACAAACTGACAAACAAACACTTTGTCATTTATAATATTAATAAGGATATTAGTAAGGATGGGTAGGTACCTACCTGTACCTACCTACAGGACTACCACAAAATATAAGTTGCAACGCTGGTAGGTACCTATTTGGTACCTAGTCTTCGCCATTCTTTTTGAATGTTCTGAATACCTATAGCTCTGTTGCTTCAATGCACGGAATGATGCAGTATGCGGTGTCCTTTCGCGTGCGTATTGTACGTAAGTTAGATAGATAGGTACTTACCTAGGAAGCATAGTTCAGACTTTAAAAAAATTGATAAGGCTTTGAGAAAGATGCCTATATTCACGTTTCCATCTCTTTAAACAGCTAAAACTGAACTGAAATCTCAGGTCGAACTAATCCACCACCGTTTGCGAAACCGGAACCACCCTCTCAAATAGCAACCACCACTACGCAGCCACAAAAAAATAGAAAAAACCCATTCCGGGATTAAACGAAACCGAACCACCGAACGAAACTTGGCAGTCGAACGTGGGCAAAATAAAATAAAATCAGTCAGCGCGGAGCATTCGGAGGGGAAGGCTGTGTCAACTTCACTCCAAACTGCGATACATCGCGTGTTCTAAAGTCGAAGTTATAACTAAGAAATTAACCGCACAAACAAATAATTATTACAATATTCTACCTCAATTATATAACAGTGACAATAACTAGGTGTTGTGAATGATTTCAAAGACGTTTAATGTTACACAAGTAAATAATAACAATACTATTACATGATGGGTAAGTTGATAAATATTTTTCGTCTTAATTTTGATATTTGTGTAATTGATTTGTTAAGTTTACGGCCTGTTTCACCATTGCCAAATAAACTTTAATCGACGAATAAGTTTGACGTTTTGACTGTTTTTGTATTGGTAATCTGTCAGAACGTCAAAATTCGTCGTTTATCAAAGTTTACTTATGGAGGTGGTGAATTAATAAGGCCCCTAAACTGAATGATTGCAGAAATTATAGTTATGATAATAATCAATAAATTTTTAATATAGGCAAGTAATTAAATTTACACCGTACTAATTATCCTGTACACTGCAGTGCAAAAAATTTAGGTACCACATAGGTTTTAGTTTCGATCGATTTTCAGATATATTCAGTAGGTACTTAGGTAAAAATTAATGACCAATTAAATAAAAATACTATTGAAGTATATTTCTTCATTAAAATTATCTAACAAAACGTGTAGATATTATATAAGGTCTGCAATCTTCTAAATTGATATATTTTTATGTATCAAGTTTATTTATTTATTTATTTATTATTATTATTCTTATACTTCATACGTACATGAGTGTTACATTCAGTGCAACAAAAACCACAGTCGGTTTTAGTGTGCACTGTTGATATACATAAGTAAGTGTACTGCAATTAAACAATTTTGATATTTTAAAGTAAGAGCATAATTTAATTAAAATAATACTTATAAATTATTACCTAAGATTAATACGTTGGAACTAAGATTACAAGTTCCAACGTATTCTTAAGTTCTTACGTTACAGATGTAATGAAATACCAAATCTTGTTAGAATTTAGAGTTTATACGGTTCTGCCATAATAAATAATCATTACCTATAAGACTTATGTTATTCCATTATGATTAGAGTGATAGACCTAACAATTTATAATAATGACTATTGTTTGAGGCTTTGAGCCAAGTTAATTGAAGGCAAGAAACGGTTGCCACCCGCACAAAGTCAATAAAATATAAAGGTATAATCTACCTAAATAAATTTGATGTGAATGTAGTGCCAATATTTAAATAATTTATGTATGTTAAATTGAAAAGTATTGTTCGCATCGCAGAGACGTGGGTGTTGTCGTGTTATTTAACTCACCGAAGACGTTTTTTGTTGATATCGGTCTACACTCCACACCACTTTGTCTAGAAGTTTAATCTGTACTTACTTGTTAGTTGTTACTAATTTTTCCACCACAAAGTACTCGTCCACAACAATGTGCATCATAAAATAAATAATAGGTATCTGCTACAAAAAATGCATAATCAATGGTTAAATCGATTTAGGAGCTTTCAGCGTTGTGGATTGACAAAAATCGATGTTTCTTTTCACCTAAAATCACGAGCGTGTAAAATTGCCTGGGAATTTGAAGCTCTATTTATGCTCTATTATTTATGTGGATCAACCGCTATTGCCTTCACGGTAACGCACCAAAGGAGATATACCTACACTAAAAAAATGAAAGCACCATAACTAATAAATGATGAGATAGATGTGATATGTACCCACTACTCCTACTAGTAAATTGTAACTATTGTTAAGTAGGTAACTACCTCTTTGCAAATTGATTGCAAAGAGGATACTCTTTGATTACGCAATAAAGTAAGTAGAGTAGAGCATTGTTGGCCTTTACCCTCTGTTTTCTATGCAATTGCAGCACATGCAAGGACATATATAATATTAGCTACATAAAATCAATAACTGCTAACAAAAACAGTAAGAAACTTCACTATGTACCTACCTACATGAGTTTTTGTGTGGCGCTAGTAAAATATTTCACCAAAACTATATTCCAAAGGTACCTCATAACTCACTTACTGACTCAGTATTAAAATTTTTTAACGATGTCAACAGGTTAATAACATATAGAAAAAAATCACAAGAAAATAGAAATCAGATCATCTGCATCATTCTTAACCCACGCAAGGGTTTTGAAAGATTTATGTAGGGTGATTTCGCCGGTTGGCGACCGATTAGCGGGATATTCAACTTTACGTCAATATTTAAGTATGTTGCACCCATAGCACATGTATTAAAGTTATATGACGGGGTCCTAGATATTGTCAAGTTATATTTAAAAGTAAAAAAATAAGAATTACAGTTGTGAAAACATTTTAAATTGAATAAATCTTAAAAACTATGTGAAATGCTAGTTGGCGACCACTTTTGCTAGTTGACGACTGCCCCCTTATCTAGTTGGCGACCTCTCGATTTGCTAGGGAAAACTAAATTTGATTAATTAAAAATAAAAAATATGAACGTGTTAATGTTTAAAAAATAATTATTATTCATGCTTTATTATTCATACATTTAATAAATTATTAAAACACATTTTTTTCATGAGATCAAAGGTACACTTTAATATTCAAGCTTAAGCTTAAATGAATCTTAGCAAGTATAATACATTTCCCTACACAAGTACAAAATTAAAAATATCACTTTAAACAACAATTACAAAAGTTTAGAATCAAATCATCAGATCATCAGATCTCGGGATGTTATACATTTTACATTTTTTTCTAATACCGTGTCCTCCTTCTCTTATATTTTTAAAGCACATTCCAGATCTCTTTGGGAATAAGCCGGTGTTATTTTCTAATACGGTTTGTGGAGGACATCTGTAATGAAAATTTTATATATTAAACACCTACATTATGCAAAAAACAGATAAGATTATAAGTAGTGATTGCAAATGGTCGTAAACCCACATATTAATTTGCTCATTTTTAGTTGGCGACCACTTGATACCCATACATTTTAAGATGTTTTATAATAATAATTTGGTGGACGTAAACTAAAAGATACACGGATAAAAATAAACAAATTAAATTGAAAGTGATTAAATTCCGAATTAGATTTGTAGTCTATAAAAAATAAAAATAAATGTTTTTCTTTCTAAATGTCTATTGGCGGCCAGGTGGTCGCCAACTGAAGTTATTGGATAATTCCAATTTCAGTTAGCGACCATTCAATTTTTTTACCTGATTTTGTATATTACATGTAATAAATGTACAAATAACGTAAAACATATATATATCCACTTAATAGAACATTAAAAAATTGACTCAAATAAATACATCACGATCTACTTACCTTGAACGCTTCACTTACTCACTATTTTTTTCGTTGTTTTGGGAACGTGTACGCGCCGAAAGTACGAGCGGCGGATTGAACTAAGATTTGTTTGCTTTCGGGTAAACACAAAGCTGCCAACTATTGTAGGTAAAACTAATAGGTCTATCCCCCTCTTTACTTAAGTGAATTTCATTTGGAAAAGAAGAATAGAATTCTTATTATTTTCGTTTTAATGCCGTAGGACCTGTTAGTGGTCGGCTAACTGACCCCGGTCGCGTAACCCCCGAAACCACCCTATATAGGAATTCTATTATTCTATCATTCATTTCATTTTTGAAAAAATTTAACCCTCCGTGTCTTCTCATCTGGTCACTCTCGCGAATCATAAATATTAGTTACCTACCCCTCGATCAATGTATAACTTCGAGTTATATTTAAGACTGGTTGTCTGTATGTTCATTAATAATGTAACACCCGGGCCCTAAAAAAATAACACAATGGCGAGTAAAAACTATCCATACCAATAATCTCATGACGCAAAACATTTTGGATCTTACGCCGGATCTAGCAGTAACATGTTGCGACAAGTCTGTAGCGTCAACATATTGATATATTATTCCACTTACGAGTATATTTGAGATATTTTAAACCTTCATTATGTTTTTACGCTTGCGTCTGAAGTAAGTACTTATTGCATAAAACATATAATTAGATTTGTTATATATATTAACTAAAACATAAATAAATATTAGACTTTTAATTTCAACTTCAGACCTATGTGGTATCAAAATTCACATGAACACACAAGTTAACTTTCCTAATCAAATTCCGCAAATCATTAACTTCCCGCTAGCAAATGTATAAGCGTACTTTCACAGCATCAGAATAATGTAAAGAGACTTTAAGAGATTAGAATTTAGAACATAATAGTGCGGAGGTGGGCGCGTGGGAACGCTCCCAGAGTTCACGTGCCCAACACATCAGTTCGCCACAGTAAATCTACCATTAATATGCTAGATTTAGATAAACCTCTCGTTAAGAAGTACGGTTAAAGAAGTCATTAACTCTAGCGAAACGACTAACGGTTAAGCTTTCAAGTCTTTTATTAAGTTACTGAATGAATTGTTATAAATTAGACTTTATAATTTGCATAATTGTAATATATACTATTTAAGTCTCACAATTTTTTATTTCTTACTATGTAATGCCTATTGCGTTTCTTTTATCTTATGTCATTCATGCCAATAAAATCACTAAAATATTTAATCAATCAATTAAATTATTGCTTACAGGCTACAGCATTATGATAGACAAAACTAACTGGTCAAACAAAAGAACATAATAAAATAATAATATTAAATCACAACGATTGAGTATTCAATAGTTTTGACTATTAATAATGAATAATAATGTGGGTTATTGAAATGAGTACTGCGTCGCGTAGGCTCGTGCGCTCGTTTGACGAGACGGCAAAAGTGCCTAGTTAGTGGTTCCGGATACGAATCGGACGTGTCGGATGTCGGCGTGACTCACGCGGCGCCCACGTTGGATTCATTGCGCCCACTGGCGCCCAGCCCGCGCAATTCCCGCGGAAAATCGATTTATTGTTCTATCATAAAATCGATTAATTTTAACTTTATAGAGAGGTACTGTTGGCATATTGAGAGATATGAATAAGATGGCACATTGGCTCAATATCATTTAATCGCTGTATAAAACTTCGTAATTTATAAAGTCGATTTACATATTTATTATTGTTGTAGGTGGTGACTTTATAATATATTGAAGATCGTTGAATACCATTAAATAATTTAGTGATAGAGTAACCAAAACTTCTTAATCTGATTTCCTATAAGTATTCGATAGTTATTTATATATAATATCTATATTGTAAGTATATAATATATGTTGTTTCAGACCGGCTTTTGTGCACCTATTAACAATACTTTCACAGTACATTAAATAGAATCTCGTGAGTCGATGCCGTTTTCAAAGTTAGATATAGGCACGACGTTGCCGAGTCAGATATAGCCGGCGTCTGCGCCGCGTCTAGGCTATTTAGGTTTTGGCATTGGGCATTTCGCAGTGTCGTGGGAAACTGAGTTGAACGACTGCGGCCATAGAGCCGCGGGGACAATACGGTGGCCCGCGATGGATTGCGGCGCGGGATCCAGTCGTTCACCGGCGACTGGCATACCTACGTACCGCCCACCTGCGCGACCTGCTCTTTACCACTGCCCCGTGTGTAGGATGGCCATAACATTAACCTCTCTTATGGTCATTACCTAAGCAGTAAACACCTAGACTGAAAGCTATTTTTCCTTAAAATTAGATTTTACTAGCCGATGCCAGTGATGCTCTTTACCACTGCCCCGTGTGTAGGATGGCCATAACATTAACTCTGTTATGGTCATTACCTAAGCAGTAAACACCTAGACTGAAATTTACCTTAAAATTAGATTTTACTAGCCAATGCCAGTGACTTCGACCGCGTGGATTAAGGCTTATTAATTCCCGCGAGAACTCTTTAATTTTCTGGGATAAAATATAGCCTATGTGTAAATCCTAGGTATGAGCTATCTTCATTCCAAATTTCAGCCAAATTGGTTCATTCTTTGTGGCTTGAAGAACTAAAGGATGAATTTCTATAATACAAATAAATCTCCTCTCACTGACCCACAAAAATCTCAAAAATAAAATTACATAAAACCATGGTGACTCTACCTCTATGCGAACTTACATTGTTATGGCACTTTATAAAGTTATTTTGTTTAAACGCTTTTGGTAACATTTACTGCCAGTGTAACATTTTATAGCTTTAATAATTTTAAGATACTAGGTACTGGTGCGTAGCTTACTGTTTGGATTAACTTGCGTCAAGTTTGTGTCCGTACCGCTATTTTTATTTAAATTAGTACAATATAGTCACAAACATAGGTGGGAATTGGTATAAAAATATTAAATTTTATCCCCAACTAATAGGTTTTTCATTCACTTATATGAGGTAAGCCAAACTAAACTGTTTGTTGCCGAGTAAGTTCTAGTGTGAAAGCTTAAAAGTGGCTAATGGTTATTGATAACCTTGCGAGGGTGTTGGGTGGCGGTCGATAAACTTGGCCAATCGCCAACCGACTCGCCTAGAGCGAGAAATGCCTACCCTACCCTCTACTTACCAGTAAAACGACAAACATAAACCTACTTACGCATTATTGGACTATTACTTTCATAAAAAGCGACATTGGCTAAGGTATACAGTGCTGAAACAAATTCATCTGGCTTAAATGGAACATCTAGTATCCAATCCAGAACTATTTTCTTAATTTTCATATCAAACCAACAGGCCGATTATGTAGCTGGATCATTCATTGCTACAGTCTCCATTGTGGTGACTGGCTGAATTTATCGCGTTTTTTCTGCAACAGTGGATTTTAGCCAATATACGGTGAGTATGGGCCAATCAAAGGCGATTGCAATCGTCATACTGTAGCAATATTGCACAGCGAGTAATTGCACCAGCCACTGCCACGCCAAAGCTCAGAGTTCGTCGAATTCTTATCGATAGCGCGGCAAGGGTCGCGGTCGATAGGCCTGGCCGCGTGCCAGCCAGCCGCCGCGCCCGCCGCCTCGTCGAGACCGTCCCGCGAACTGCGGGACATTAGCCGTAATCCACCCTCGGAAGTCTCGACGTCAAGTGCGAGTTCTTTCGTACTTTCCATTACTTCCTTTAACAAAAGAACAAAACACGACTAGTTTAAAAATAAACTAAAAATTTATAGCCAGTGTCACTCGGAATGACGTACAGATTCTAACGATACCTTATAATTATGTAAATCTGTTCAGGTATTTAGAAGTTATGCTAGAATAATAATCCTGAAAACATTACACGCCTTTTTTTGGGCAGTCGTGTAAAAAAGCCGAGTATCAAGACCACTTCATCGACTATAATTGTGAATACACCCTTAAAATAAATAATTAGCGCCATAAAGTGCAACCTTTGTTATAATTTCAAAACAGCCTCTTGAAATAGAATAAGTATCAAGACTTCTTTTTGTAGAGTATCTATAACAAACCCTCAAAAGTCGCTTTAAGTATCAATCATGAAGTTAGGTAAGCTTTCAGAAGTTCAGAGTACCTACCTATGTGTTTTATTATATGAATACCTAGTTTTTATTTGAAAATTTTAAACTTAATGACGCTGGGAGCTATTGCTCCTCTTCGGTTATTTACTCATGTGCCTAAGGCATTTAGAAGGGAAAGGTTATTAAATTAAGTATTTAGGCAAACCTAGCAATAAATAAGTAATCTAATTAATTTCGTATTTACTAACGTTAGGTACTAATAAGTACCTACCTAAGTGGTAGGAATGTTATGTAAGGAATATAATAAGTCGACCAACAAAATTTATTTTTTGGCATCAAAACCTAGCTTCTAATTTAATAACTCAGCAACGGGAAAATGATGAAGCTTCTAATATACTAACTCGGCTTCTTCACAATGGCCACAAAATATTCCAAAGAAAGCATCAAATAAAGAACCACTATTTTTATTATTGTCCACTGCCACTGCACGATTTGGTGCGAGTGAGATGGATACGACTGGCCATTTGCACGATCTCGTTGGTGCGAGTGAGACGGATGCGATTAGCAATTTGCATGATCTCGTTGGTTATGGCTATTTGCACCAATCAGAGAGCGCCATTCAAAACATGCATTTGTTTTTTTTGTTGTTCTGTTGTTAGTGTGTTAATATTGCAATTCTTTTTGTATAATTTTTTCTTTAAACTAAAGTTAGGTTAGGTTAGGGTTATACATGAATATTCAGGTGCCCGGCCGAAGGCCGGGCACTTAGGTTCTGTTGGGATCGTAAACCTACCTAAAACTAAAAAAAAAGTTGAAAAAAAAAAATTGTTTTTTTTTTTCAAAAATGTTATAATGTTATGTGTAGGTATTTATCTTGAGTTAAATTTAAAAACAATCATTTTTTTAATTTCATTTTATCAAAAAAAAAAAAACGTTTTTTTATTTAGTTAGAAACATTTTTTTATTTCATTTTTCTCACAAAAAAAAAAATTAAAAATGTGGTTGAAGATTTGGTGTATTATTTGATGCTAATATTTAAGTATTTTAGGAGTTCACGGTTTGAAGCTAAGTTATAAATATAGATGCTAAAATTATATTTTTTAGAGGCTCACTAGTTGAAGCTGACTTAGTAATTTAGAAGCCAATAATGGTATTAAATAGAAGCTCGTTTAATTACATGCCGTTATGTAATAGTAAATTTACTTGCTCCGACCAAACGTTTCCCATCAAATGATTTAACTACATTTTAATTAAAATCTCAAAGAGTAGGTACCTATTCTATAAAGTGAAGACATAATAGTTCGCTATTTTCTATTATCCTAAACCGTTATTCACCTCCAACGTTATAGTCTCAATTAAGTGTTATAAGACCGCTTTAATTTATACCTACATTACATAGGTACCTGGGTATAGCTATACAATAAAACTAAAATATTACCTTGTCATAAAATTATAACGTGACATCTTCATAACTATAAATTTAATTATGCAAAAGCGTAAAATAAGTAATTATTGCTGATAATTAAGCTTTCTATGCAGTAATTTGTATATAAAAAACACTAATTTAAAAAATATCTATTGTTTGATTTAGTTTCACACCACAAAGAATTCGTGTAAGAACCGTTACACGTTATTAGAAATAATTTTAAAATCCTTCAATATATACTTAAGTTACTTATTATGTAGGTTTTGCTAATAAATAATACGAGTAAATGTGTCAAATTAGTGAGTACCTTGGACCTTAGGTAAATGATGAATAAGTAATATAAGTACCAATAAGAGTACCTATATTATGTTTACTACAATTGCTTACTTTTTTTGCACTACGCTGTACCGTTACCTAGGTAGGTACCTACTTACAACTTACATTTCGTATTTGGTTTTATTTCCTACTATGCAATATGGCGTCGATATACCACCCCTAGGTGGGTACAGGTAGGTACTACTTCAACCAAATAGGTAATTGTAATTACCACATTGCTACAATCCAATACTCTCGCAGTTTATGGTATCTATGCAGGATTTTTGCATTTTAGTTCACTATCCTACCAATAAATATCCAAAAAACATTCATATAAATATATTTAAATAGGTACTTACTCAATTATGAAAGTCTGTATGGTTTTCAAGCGTTTTATCGACATCAAGACCTACATTATGTGCATAATTCTATAAAGAATACGCGAGCGCGAAGCGTAGGCATGACTCCCCAGTCAAAAAGGAATAAGAATGAAAATCCTCACTTAAATATGTCTCCGTTCATTGAAATGAAAATGCTAATGAACTGAACGCGTGTTATTTTAAATCATGGTCAGCCAACAAAGACAGTAGCAGAACCTAAACGTGAAATTCCCTCCAATATACCGCCACCACAAATTCCCACCCAACGGCAAAGTTATTATAGAATCGATGGAATATCGTACCTACCTAATATGAGAACGACCATATTGATTTAAGTAGGTACCCACCTAATAAGCCTATAGGTATTTTAACCGACTTCCAAAAAAGGAGGAGGTTCTCAATTCGTCGGAATCTTTTTAAGCTATTGCATAGCTTCTATCGCGGGCCTTGAGCGTGGAGACCGAATCCAGAAATTCCGTAACGAAAATAACCTGACACGGGACTCCTCTCACCGCTAGATGGCGTTGATAAAAAATGCTATGCAATAGCTTCACCGCGGCAGTCCCCGAGTGTCACATGTCTTTTTTTATGTAGGTATGTTCCCCGATTACTCGAAGACGCCTGGACGGATTTGGAAAACTCTTTTTTTGTTTGAAAGGGTATACTTCCCATTGTTATCAGGCCAGGATCTGATGATGGGATCCTGGAGAAATCGAGGGAACTCTTCAAATTTTATAGGCACAATTGATATACTCTGTAGTGGCGTTTGATGTCTATTTTATAAAAATAATTTTTAAGTATTTTATCTAGCTAATAGATGCATAAATAAAATAGAATTCTATATTATAGGGATCTTTTCATTTCTACCTAGGGAGAGAGTCGACCATTGTATTGCATTAGATTTATAAAAAACCGGCCAAGTGCAAGTCGGAATCGCCACGAAGGGTTCTGTACCATCCGTACAAGATTTAACATCATCAACCTACGTGTTTGTTTACCTGCTATAATCTGCCGCGCGAGACATTTACGTTGATTGTGGTTAGAATTGCCTCAATAAACAAGTAACGATTCATAACCTGACTTTAATTCATAATTAAATTGACCTACTTGCCTCTTCAATAGTATACAAGCCAATGTTAGTAATAATATTGGCCTGTTATCTATTTACCATTAGATAGAATAGTAAATAGTTAGATACCTACTTGTTATAAAGGATAGAGCTATTCATGACTATTCAGGACTCTACATTATATTTTGTACCTATGTAGTCTGGGTACCTAACTACCTATAATAAAACTAGGAAGTAAGACTAGGAACCTATACAACTACTAAACCAATAATAAAATAAGTAGTATTTATATAAATATACAGGTAGGTATAGCAAATAAATTAGATCTATAAGTAACTTTTATTAAAATTTTACTTTTCTTTTTAAATTTTGCAATTTTCCTGACTCTAGTAAAATAAAAAAAATAAAAGAAATAAAACCAAAAAATACAGAGACAAAATATATTATCCTAACAAAAACTCCGACACATATCGGATACGTCTCAAAAGCAGACTCTCAAGACTTTAGAAAAAAAAGTTCTAATACAACTTCTGTTTTGTTCTAGATGAGCGGCAAACGAACACGCAGCTATAGATGCGCCGTGCACCAGAGAGACCGCGAGGTCAGCTCTGAGAACGACTTCCATCTTCTTCTCGAAGACCCGACACTCTTTGCCAGGTACCTACCTAATAGAACGTTCTTCCCTTGATTAATCCCACTCATATTATATAAAGGCGAAGGTTTGTATAAGTGTGTTTCTGTGTTTTTGTGTGTGTATGTTTGTTACTCTTTCACGCAAAAACTACTGGACGGATTTGGCTGAAATTCGGAATGAAGATAGATTACATCCTGGATTAGCATATAGGCTACTTTTTATCCCGGAAAATTAAAAAGTTCCCGCAAATTAAAAACCTCAAACCACGCGAACAGAAGTCGCGGACATCGTCTAGTAGGTATAAATACGAAAGTTTGGATGGATGTTTGTTACTCAATCACGCCGCAACGACTGAATCGATTTGGCTGAAGTTTGGCATAGATTATAGTCTGGAATAACGCATAGACTACTTTTTAGGCATAGAAACGTAATCAGCCGCAACCATCGATAATGAAGTAGGTTCTTCCTTATCTCCTAACTCTATGGCCGCAACTTACAGGAAATAGGAAATTGACAACTTTCGTTTAGGTACCTACTCTATGTAAAGTTTAAGTAGGTACCTATGCTGTGACAAATAAACGTCAATACGTCAATGTAAAACTTTCACAAACTTTCGTTTGATACTAAATTTCCAGTCCAATCAACAATGTAACGAAAATTATCTAGCAAACAATTAATAAAGAACAAAATTATTAGTGCTTACCTAACTACCTATACGTTTAAAATCACCAAACAACCAGCCAGTTGACGTCGTTGGCGTCG
This sequence comes from Hipparchia semele, assembly GCA_933228805.2. Taxonomy (NCBI): domain Eukaryota; kingdom Metazoa; phylum Arthropoda; class Insecta; order Lepidoptera; family Nymphalidae; genus Hipparchia; species Hipparchia semele. Next base: position 5,097,293 of record OW121721.1, on the reverse strand, counting down.
TTACAATGTTTTTAGCATAGATAATACACTATGTTTTTAGGTAGTTCGTGTCACTTTGACATGTAGTGTGCTTTCTTGTAATAAAAGGTTGAAAACGTTATATAAATTGCCCCGTCAATAAACCCCGCAACGTAAAAGTAAGCAATTTAAGTATTACATTCAGCAGGTCGTTTAGATTTTTTGTGAAATCAGTTTTCTTGGTACAAGACGCGTTACCTACTCGAGTTTTCGTATTGTAGTTTTTGACGCCAAACGTCCGATCAGATTTATTCTAACTACCCTCATCGAGGCCAGCTGGTCGATTGCGGAAAAGCTGCACTGTGCATCAATCATTGCTACAATCTCAATTGTATGTTCATGGTATTCTGGTTGCAACAATTCAATAATAAATATATAATAATAATAATAGCCAATAGCGAGAGAACGCCGGCAAACCAAAGGTGATTGCGATCGTAACACTGTAGCTGTAAATAGAGAATCCCGCGCCAGAGATTTATGAGAATACGTAGCCAGAGAAACGAAAATAGCAATAAATTGAATCCATTTTTCCAGGATGGTGCACCTCGTAGCAATGGAGGTGCTTCCGGAGGAGCGCGACCGCAAGTACTACCAGGAGCGGTACACGTGCTGCCCGCCGCCCTTCTTCATCATATGTGTCACTTTATTAGAGGTGAGTCCATAACTAAAATGAATTCATACTATCTTCTCGCGTCTCTCTGTGTCTCCCTGTTGTATCGTATTTCCGTCCCATCGGACTATGATAGTGAGGTAATAGAGAATCTACATTACGAATTAGGTTCTAAAAATAACGCATGAACCTTCTGTTTGTCCTCATACAAAAATCACGTTGATCCGTTGCTCCCAGGTTACTCCGTTGCTGCGTGATTCAAGGACAACCTAAAAAACAACAAACCAGCAAACAAACACTTTCGCATTTATAATATTAGTAAGGATAACTGGTTCTCCTACGAATCGCCTCACTTCTGATTAGATCGCGCAAGGATACTCCTGCATAACCCTCACCGCCCGATGAATGACTTTGTTAATTAAGAGGAAAATTGACGAGAAAATCACTAAACGTCGCCAAACAGCTAACTGTGGCCATACGTTTAAATTATGCACAGTCGTGGTGAATATGAATTATTTGCCGTTAGGGGAACTAGAAAATCGGTGCATCACTTTCTACACCGAGCACCGGCGTTCGATACCCGCTCTAGTTACTGCGGTTAATTAAAAATTGTAATTGCGGATTTCACATCCGCGCAAACAAGCGGTTTACGTGAATCACAACAATCGCCGCGCACGCTTCTAGTAAGGAGGTATCTATAGTTACCTACGCTTACGGTGCCCTGTGCCGTCACACATTGATTCACGCGTTTAAGCGCCTACTACAGACATCGGTTGCGCTTCCGGTCCGGTCCCGTTCCAGTAATCCAAACGTCCCAAGTGTTCTCTACGTCATTCGAGTTGGTATAGTCACCGCCTATGTTTATGATTCCTCTGAACTATTCATATTATCAAAGATTGACGAGAGCTGCGAGATTTACCGACCAATAAACGAGCTCGATCTTCTGCAAGGTAAAAACGTGATGTCTCCAAGATGTCTCACGCGAATTACGACATCGCCGTAACAATCACCTTACCAATGCGGCCCCTTTCTTTATAAAGGAACCCACTTTCGGATTCGGTAGGCCCAGTGCAGCTTACCTAATTTTGAATTGAAACTTGAGGATCTTCTGCTGTCTACGTCATGGAGTCTTACTGTTAACATATTGGCTGTTGCTAAAATATGACGAATAACTGCCTACTCTACATTTTGCCCGCACTATTTTTTTATGTATAATAAGTTGTCTTTTTGTCTTTATAACATACCTACAGTCTCTTCTAATCGTCATTTTAAAAATATAGGGAAAGCCAAACGGGACTACATACCGCCTACCGGCCAGTTACATTCTATAGCTACAACTTTAAAGCTGAGACCGCGTTGTGTAGTCAGAGCTTAAAAGGTGCTCTTCAGTGATGATAAGCCACACAGTTCTAACGGGTTTTCCTCAGTGAACCATTATAAAAAATACACGTTAAGTCGAAAGTTTCCTTCTATTCTTATTTTTAACCCCCGACCATACATTCACTTATTGGGCGTGTTTTAAAACGTATAAGAATCATAAGAAAATGCTTTTTCTAATGTCGATTGTGAGTAATTAATAAGTGTTTATGTACATACATGTACTTACATGTCAAATTTAACCGACCATAATTAGCCCACACGACCTATTTATTGGATGATAATGTGATATGGAGTTCCCGCTATTATTTGTCTAATGATGTTATGATTTCCACTCTTTCAATTTCGCATTTCCGTGAAAACTCGGAAACATTTGTACGCCACGTAAAACTTTCCATCAGATACAATTGTAACAGAACTTCTCTCAATAGCACTTTTTGCGTGTTCTACGCATATTTCTCATGACGTAAATTACATTTTTTATTGCCTATGAAAGGAATTAGAAATCTATGCATTCGTGTTGATGTTTATCGTAGACCTAAACGAACTGAAATTATTGTACGAAACTGTCGAAACTATGACCATGGTTCATTAAGTCATTACGCTTGCTTTAATAACTCAGTGTTGGTTGTTAACCAGCATTTATTTCAACGGTGGCGTTCCAACTGACTGAAACTTAATATTTACGAGTTTCAAAAGTTTTCATTATCGAAATTATTAACACAAATAATAAACATCTAACCTTTAAAATAGATTCAATATGTACTTATAGGTACATACACATAGTTTTTAATGTTTTAAGGACGCGACACACGCTCAGGCAAACTATGACCCAATTTAGGTTCAGGTATTAAGTTTTATTTTACATTACAAATCACCAAATTGCAGTAAGTTTGCTATTTAGTTCGGATATCAGTTATATACCGGGAACTTTCTGTTTCGGTCTTGCCCAGCCGGATAGCCTTAATTAAAAAAAATTGTATTTTCAACACACTTGCTCATAAAGGGGCTCCCGGTTCACCATAACTAGGCACACAATGACACCTCTAACTCAAACTGTGACTTTTGATTACTATTATTCACAATGTGAGTTAAAGAAATTTTTTTTTTTAAATTTTATTGGGTGAGTTGCTGTGTTTTTAAAAAAGTTTCTATTACAAAAAAGATCTTGTTCAATAATTTATAAAAATATCGTGTTAAATTAATGTACCTGAGCAAGCAATCATTTCATACACCTCCGTATTTAAATAGATAATTTCAACATGTACGTGTTTAATAAATAAAACTGTCAGTAACTTTTGTTTTTTTTTTTGTAATAAAGAAAACTCGAAATCCCCATTTTGTACGTGGCTATAAGAGAAATGCCAAAAAAAAAAAAGAAACCTCATTCTTTAGTCTATGGCCATTAAAGGTTTCGGAAAACTGATTAAATCAAATAAACACCTGAATAGGCTGTATGGTCGTCGATCTTTGCCTGCCCTCAAGAGCATCTCAAGAGGGCGAACAAAAGAACAACATTAATTTTTCCCGCCATTGCGAAAAAATTTTCACAACTCGTTTTCACTGTTTTGTACCATAATGTACTATTTTAGTGTTATTTTCTTCACAAGTGTGTTGAAAAACGTCGTATGATACACGTGTATATTGATGATTACCGTCCTCGGCTACCTTAAGACCCTCACCTGACGGCTCGGGTCTCAATAGCGCCTCAGCGGTAATCACCAACTTTGACACTTGTACCATAATGTACTATTATTATTTCACCTGTAGATAGCATCGTATTTATATAATACGACTATAGGGGTGTTGAGAGCAAAACACGGATAATAAAGGGATTTTTATTGTTCATTCTTTCATGTAATATGTATGTCTTTCGCAGTTAGGTGTTTTCGCCTGGTACGCGTGGGGTTCGGGCGGAGTCGCGGCAGCAGCAGGCCCTGTTCCTGTTGACTCTCCACTGGTGTACCGCCCCGACAGGCGACGCGAGCTATGGCGGTTCCTCACCTACAGCGTTGTACACGCTGGATGGTTGCATCTCGCTTTCAACTTGCTCGTACAGTTAGCGGTAAGTGTTCTTTTCAAACTAACAAATACTTACGTGGAAAAAATTGTTCTGCCATCAAATCAAGTACTTGGTTAAGTTAACCACAGTAAATATTGTACATTGTTCTCAAAAAAAATATAATCGGTCAGTCTCGGCTACATAAAGTATCGTCTCTGTCACTCATACCAATTTTTGTGACGGATTGTCACTTTGTGCTGCACAGACGACGCTCCACGAAGTTGAAGTCAACCGATGATATTATTAATTTCTAGTAAATAGGCAGTAGGTAATGTGGTTTATATTGCCGTGTTTATATTACTACAAATTATATAAGTGATTATGTGACCAATGACTGACTTAAAAAAAGGCAATCTAGATTCATCATGGACGTAAAAAATAATGCAAAAATCTCAACATCATTTTCTTTAGTACAATGTAGATATTATTTATTTTATAGCAGTAAAGCTCTCCATCTATATACCTATTGACTCACATTACGGCCGACCTCTGACCGATAATCGCTGCATTAACTTTTAACTATTTTCAGCAAACTTGCAATCGACTTTTTACTATACAAGTTCAGTAGTTACTTAACCTTTTTATGCAATATAGGTAGTGTAATAATTTACAACACTGTAATAACTACCTTTGATAACTACATAGGGTTAACTAATGATATTGTAGCATTTTTTTTAAACAGCAACTGTCGAAATTTTTGCTAGCTTTTCACTTCACTTTGATACTTGAACATGTTACTCATTGTATCCTTTATGTTGCTTCTAGGTGGGTTTACCATTAGAAATGGTGCACGGAGCGGTCCGGTGCGGAGCGGTGTACCTCGCAGGCGTATTGGGAGGTTCACTAGCAGCGTCCGTCCTAGATCCAGACGTGTGTCTGGCTGGCGCGTCGGGTGGTGTATACGCGCTTCTCGCCGCACATTTAGCCAATGCTTTGCTAAATTTCCATGCAATGCGGTATGGCGCGGTGCGGTTGGTCGCTGCACTTGCAGTCGCGTCGTGTGACGTCGGCTTTGCGGTCCATGCTAGGTATACTAAGGTGAGTTTATTTATGTCTTTATTTCTCTTTATTGCTTTTTTAGCCGAAAAAGGATAGTTAGAGAAGGTTAGTGCGCTCTGTACTCTAGAAACGGTTTGATGGATTTAAACAATATATAAGACGTCATTAGAATCGTTGGAATTCGTAATTAAGGAAGTGACATATAATAATTTAAAGCGCCTAATATATTTAATTTTCAGTAGATATTTTTAACGAATTTGGGTTTTTGTACTGTCTTTTATAATTTTCTTGTTTATTTTATCAATTATCATAATTATATTAGACAATATATTTCGGTGTAAACTAAAATATTCCCTATCTCTTGTAAAGCAGGAAGCGCCGCCGGTGTCGTACGCGGCGCACGTGGCAGGCGCGCTGGCCGGCCTCACCATCGGGCTGCTGGTGCTCAAGCACGCGCAGCAGCGGCTGTGGGAGCGCCTGCTGTGGTGGGCGGCGCTGGGAGCCTACGCCGCGTGCACGCTGTTCGCGGTGCTCTACAACGTGTTCAGCGGGCCCGTCGACGAGCTGCACTACATGCCGCCCGACCCGCCACCCGACGCCGGCTTCTGATCTGCCATCGGTATAACCTGCACTTAGGCTTCGATATTTTCATAGCCCAATGACATCCGCCGCGCTGTTTCGTATCGTATACTCATGTTTTGAACAAAAGTCTGTATCCTTAGTTCGGATTTGCATATCTCGACAACTTTGATAGATTTCCCAGGCTTAAAAGCTTCGAGGTCTTGTTTTTTAGTCCTAGCAAATCCTTTTGAATGCTCTAAACTTAGTTACTTAGTTGCGCTATTTCATATCGAATATTATTTTGTTGTAAAGTTAAATGTTTTGCAATTTTTCAAATTATTTCAATGAGAATAGTTGAGAACAATTGAGTTAATCCTCACTTTCATTAAAATCAAATTATGTGAAATGTAACGTGAGAATTGAAAGAAAAACTTTTGTATAAGAATACAGTATGTACGATACGATACGTGTTGGGTAGTGTGTATCGGGCTTAATTACCACGCTTTAATAATATAGTATAAAGTTAGTTGCTCTAAGTCGAAGCCTAAAGATACAGTCGCTTGATCGTGACCGACTCACAACACGCCTAGTCAATTTTCCTTAGTGTGATACGCGATAAGTAGTAGCATTATTTGAGGAGGCCCGCCATTACAATGCCCGGGGAAACTTATTCCATATGACTTAATGTCAAACTAGCTGTCAAATTCACGAGCTGACATATGTCAGCTGACTCATCTGTCATGTTGACAGCGCTGACGGCTTGTCACAACGATCAGCGTTAAGCCTCCCCCACACAGCATCCTTCGATGTTTTTTGTATGAGGACGCATGCATCTGTACACACACTGCTGCGATAGTATATGTATGAAACATATCGCATTAATTCATTGCGTTTTATCTTCCCACAAATACACCTAACGGGGGAAGCTTTTAGGCTCTATCACATAGGTGTGGTAACGGTCGATATTAGCGCAATGCATTATTGCTAGATCAGTAATAACTCTACCGCGTCGCGTCGCGATGTTATGCCTATGATTGCAGGCGTTCTGATACAAAATGCATTAAAAATTGGAATCGAAATTACGCATTGCGGTAATAACGTCCGTTGTAATGGTCACACAAAGAGGGCCTGGTTAAAGATTTATTAATCTTTGTTATTTTCCGTTACTCTTGCTGTACGCAAGAGACTGCCGTTGAAATGTTTTATTGATGGCCCTGACTCTCTTTGTCATTGAAATCGTAAGGCTTGCAATTTTGACGACAATTTTAAAATCTTGTTACAAAAGAACTATAATTTAGCATCACAAATTAAATATGTATGAAGTAAGAATAGGAATAATAAACCGCCATTTTCTATTTCTGTCCTGTTCACGTGCGACTTACACTGAGTAGGACAGAAATAGAAAATGGCGGCTTCTCATTTATATTCTTATCTTAATCGCATTATTAGCTCTGCTTTCCTAAGTTAGTGGTGGCCGCTCTTTAAAGGCAAAGAGCATTTTTGTCACTCATAACGCTTTCACCAAGTCATTCGACGCTATAGTATCTGTATCGCTACCCTATAAAACTAGACTTTTACTCCAACTCCACACGTTGACCCAAAGAATCGGCGAAATAGCATTGGTCCCAATGCTGACGCAACGTTGACAGTAGATGGTCTGCAAGAGTTTCTTCTAGAAACGCATATCAGTATAATGATGCGTTTATTTTCTAGAATGTTAGGCGATGCATGAACTTGGATAAGTTGGAACTTTTTGGTGCCAATGTATGGAGTTAGTTCAATTCGCAAGACGATTTGAATGTCGAAGAGAAAAAGGGCCACAGAGTGGTCTCCTCGCAATACTTAATTGTTAAGTAGTCTTAATTGTATTGGATAGGTGAACTATTTTTGTACCTACTAATCTGCGTCCGTAGAGTATAGTCGAAGGCGTTACCGCAACACAGTATATGTTCCGTGAGGACTGACAACTCGACCAAATGCCGTATCCACTTTAATCATAAGTTTTTAATAATTAATAGGTATAATAATAATTGAGTTTAATGGCTCCAGCGTATTTGCAACACTTTAAAGCGTTGAATCAAAAATCAGTATTTTGTGTGCTCACGGTCGATTACTGAAACTTTTTATAGTTAGTTATTCTCAAGACATTTTGATTAACAGACTACCCACGGATTGGTGTTTTCAAAGTACCTTCAGTTTATTAAGTCTGCGTTTTAATTATTAAAAACCGTTTTATTTACTTTGACATGCCGTTCATGTTTTATTTTCAATTTACCAATTTGTTATTAATAAAATAGAAAGACGAAGTTCGGGTATACAAGGGCATCAGAAACACTAGGTACCAACACGTCACGTCACGTTGGATGTGTGTCGTGATTTGAAGCAAACAAAATACTGAGATTTGATTACGGCGTAAATGGATTTGTTGCAAATGTGTCTGTCATAATAATACCGTTGAAGAAGACATTTCGTTGAGCGTCAGCGTTGATTAGCCCAGCACACCAAAGATTAGAATAAAATGGCGTCCATGCTTCAGTGATGGAATTTTCTTTCTGTATTCTGAAATTCAAGTGCGAAACTGATTTTGTCGATATAATATTAGAATTACTTCAATTAATTGCTCACAATTAATCGCTTTACTTGTTTGGTAATGAGTATTAGGTTGGATACATACTTATAACATGCCACTATACAAAACAATTCAGGTCAACTCGCAGTATTTTCTGTAACCAAAAAGTTAGTGGTGTCATGTTATAAATCTGTTCCTGGCCTTATAAACGCGTATGTTGTGTATTTGCTCAATCGCAACGTTTTTTAATCTGTAATGATTATGCTCAAGAGTGAGTTTTTATTTTATGGGATCAATTGTTATGTTCACTATGATACGTATGTGAAGTGATTCGTCCAGTATAGTTCACTTTTGTACCCCTACGGTATAATGCTCCGATGTTTTAACGAGAACATGTTACTACTTACTAGTAAATAGATTATTTAATGGCGGAGACATACTTAGAACACGCCTCGTGACCCAATTTGAGTCAAGTAGGTACTACAAACACTAAAAAAACCAAACGCGACGTTTTCGATGTCTAATTACACTAAGGGGCATCGAGTGGCGTGTTATAAGTATGTTTGCACCCTTACCATGATATATTATGATGTGCCTGATTCCTATTATTGTAAAACTGTTTGTATACTTTTAATACGGATCAAATAATGTCACATACCGACTGATGTTTTTTTTGTGTATGTATAAATTATTATTGCAGAGTGTTTTCATTTAATTTATTTTAAATTTATTTTAAGCGTGAATCGTAAATAATTATGATAATTATGTGATTATATGAAAATATAAGATTGAATATGATTAAAAGTGGTTGATAAACTATTAAAATTGATTGAAAACTATCTTCGTGTTTTGATTTCCATATTTAGTGGCCTTTAGCAACTTAGGGTGGTCCATTAAAGATTTTTTCATAACCTTTCCGTTTTATGACAAGCGAATCTATATCGCGCTTGCGCTTAACGTGGCTCATGGTTTTGTGTGTGTCGTATCTGTATAAGTGTGAGCGAGAGCTTGCTCGCGCCTAACCGCTCCCATCTAGGCTCCTGACAGGCACACTTACGCAATGTGCATGTACACGACGTAACCACAAGTAAAGCTCACGCGCCCTTGTGAATTGTAAGAACTATAATAAATGGGAAGACCAACTCTTACTAAACAAAAGAGATTAGATAAAGTAAGAAATTGATTTATTTTGCATTCGTAAAAAACAATTACCTATTTTGGAACAAAGATTAGTCTATTTAAGTTAAAACAAATATAGCACTAAGATGCTGGATGCATCAATAACAATAATTTTAAGCTTAAAAATAAATAACATAATATCACGCAATGGACCCGAGGTATTATTTTGTTTGCTAAGAGAAGATTAATTTTCCGTGTAATCTGACTAGCACAGCGTAATTTCACTGTGATGTGTGTGCGATGAAAAATAAATTTTAATAGTGTGAATTTGAACCTTATTGTTGCAAAAATATGGCACAAAATAAGTTACGTCCTAACCTGTATTGACCTGACACCCGCAACATGTTTTATCGAAAAAAGTTTAGACGCGACTGCTTTCGATTAAAAATATGTTAGGCGGTCTTCTAATCATAATAATTTAAACTGTTTCATTGATTTGACGTTAGGTTGAAAACAACACGAACCGTGCTGTATGTTTATAGTTAAACTCTCAGAGGCATGATAGAGTGCGCTACGTATTTTTTTTTTTCGTTATAGCAATTTCAGCCGTATTTTAAAGCACATATGAGCTATTTAAGTTGCCATCACTAAAAAATGCTGCGCCTCTCTTATTAGTGTAATTTTGAGTCTTTTTATGTAGTTTTAACAATTAAATATTCGAATAAGTACATGATTGGTAACTTTAATGCTTTAATACTGTCATTATTAAGCGTTTGTTTCGTCGATCAATAATGTACGAGATAATAATGTCTGTCGTCAAAAATTGCAAATTCAAGTGCACGTTCCAAATTTATTTTCAGTAAAAAACCCGATGTTAAACCAATCTTTTTAAAAGAAAAATGCGACAATGTAGTAGTTTACTTTTGAAAATGAAAATGAAAAATGATTTATTAATAAAAGTTTTCAAAAACCTTAATCCATCGCTGGGACATCCTTTTAAGTAAATATTATACATGTGCCAGGATGTCCCGAACTTTCAAAAGATAATGTATAATGACAAACACAACCATATATGTAAATGTTAGATGGAATTTATTTTTCTTTATTTTATAATATAAAAATTTCTCATCCCATCATAATATGAACTTATTTTTCACTGACACTTTTTCAATTAGATTTTGTATGGGACTGGCGTATTACCTTGTACACTATTGATAGGTTTCTTTACTTAAATATTTCCTAGGTGTAGAATACTTCTAGAAATAAGTTCTGAACAATCCAACGGTGGCTCGCACCCACAGCGGCGTCTGTCTCTCCTGCAACTCGCTGCTGCATTCCGAAGCGTAGTCGTGAAGTCTAGAACATTCTTCGTGTAGCCTTTTCTGAAAGATAAAAGGTTAAAAACCCTTAACACATATCGCACATCGGGTGGATGATATTGTTGCATCGGATGTAGATGCATGTTTGACATCATTTGTGATCAAGAACTCATTTTATAGTTCTTTGATTTCACGCGGGCGCGTGGCTCATGGTTGTGTGCGTGTTGTATATGTATAAGTGTGAGCGAGAGCTCGCTCGCACCTGACCGCTCCCACCTAGGCTCCTGACAGGCACACACGCAATGTGCATGTACACGACGTAACCACAAGTAAAGCGCCCGTAACTTCGTGAGATAAACGTACTATACCAATTTTAGCATTTGTGACGTTATTGCACCCGATGTGCGACATGTTATATCCTATTAATATTATAAATGCGAAAGTTTGGATGTATGAATGGATATTTGTTACTCAATTACGCAGCAACGATTTAAGCGATTTTACTGAAATTTGGCACAGAGATAGATTATAGTCTGGATCTAGTCAGGTGGGGAACGTTAAAAAACAATGGTTTACCTGTAAATCAAGTGAGGAAGTAAATATGGCGGCCTGCGCCTCCAGATCCCTGCGAACCGAGCGCTCGCCCAGATTAGCCGAGCCCACCACTGTCAGCCAGGGCACCCCGCTGCCAGCTGGGTAATACCTGCACAAAGACCATAGACTGTATTGTAAGCTATGGCATGAATGTAAGCTATTCTGCTATTCCGTACTCCGAGCTTCGAAGAATGACCACACCTTAGTATCGACCCCTCCGTAGAACAAAGTCTCATCTGCTAAAGTCACAACTTGAAACTTGAGCCTTAAAAGTCACATCTGCAAGGCTCAAATCTCACGTTATGAATTAAGCAGATGAGACTTTGTTCTACGGAGGGGTCGGTATGTTTAAATTGAAATGTGAAAAGTCTGTGGCAGCTGTCAAAGTGAAATGTTGCAAAATCAGCTGTTATATATTTAATTTTAATTTTATATTAATTTCTTATTGAAATACTATTTAAATAAGTGTTAAAGTTCTATTTTGTAATAGATTACTATAAAATTATTACACATTTGCTCCACTGTCGTCGAAAAGTTCCTGATTCACCTATGATATTTGGCGGGCGAACGGCGTGATTTGAAACTCGACGACATCGGGATAAACCGGGGGAGTATTTCCTTTCTTTTTATATGATAAGCTATTTGGTATTGTTAGTTTATTGCACTAACACATACCTAGGTACTTACCAATTGCTGCTGTTAGAAATAATTTAGGTAGGTAGGTAGCCTAACCTAACCTAACAATAGCTGTTCAATATACAAAAATAAGTGTGTTTTCTGTAAATCTTGTTTTTGTTTTTGTTTTAGAAAGTAATAGAAAGTAATACAAATACACTAAATAATACGTATTTAAACTTTCTTTTTCCACACTTTTTGTAAAATAAATCTTAAATCTCAGACTCTCTTCTAGGTTTCACACACTCTTTTCTGTTTTTCCTTCATTTACACATATTATTTGGTGTTTCAGGTGTATTGCTGCACTACTGCAAGTATTACAATGCAGACCAGACGGGCAGCAGCATTGGAAGAACAGCTGAAGCTCAAAACTGCCCTCAATGAACTGAAATCTCTGAGACAACTGAATAATCAATTGCTGAGGGAGCAAGAGGAAAGCGAGGTCGAAGTCAAAGCTGTGATTACCAAGAACTCACAGCTGAAAGCTGAATTGGCTGCCCTGAATTCCACTCATACATCAGTGTTGGAGGAACGGGACCAACTTCAGGAGGCAGTCAGCTCATTTAATGTGTGCATACAGACTTATGAGGAGGCTCTGGGAAAGATATCTGTACTAGAGGATGAATTGAGTAGGGCTCAAAAAATAATTGATGACCTTCAGTCTCAACTAAAAGCATATGAAACTCAAGCAACCAATAACTTGTATGACAAACTGCTCGCTTCATCCTCGAGGGTGCCAATCATAGATCTGACATCTGACAGCCCCTGCACTAAAAGTAGTAATACACACCAAAAACATGATATGGTACAATTTAACAGCCATAGGAAAATTAAAAAATACATAAAAATTAGTAAAATAATTAAAAAAACCAAAAATTTAATGAAATTACAAAGGGCTCATATCAAAAATGTATCCTTAAGGAAAGAACGGGCCCAGTTATTACATGATATTGACACATATTGCTCATCTTTAACAGACATGAGAATGAAATATGAAACTGATGTTCAAAATCTTAATGATGAAATTTGTAAATTAAATGTTTCTCTAACAAGAGTCAGTACAGAGTATGAGCAGTCACAGAATCAGATCCGTGAGCAGATATTGGCAGCGGATGAGTTGCTAGCCCTAGGTAACTATAATATGGCTCGCTTTGAGTCATTAACAAGTAAATGTCAATGTAACTCCTTGCATGTACCTATGGCTAGCAAAGATCATACTAGTACAGTGATCCCTGTCAAGTTGCCTTCTTGTCCAGTGCAGTGTAGTGTGAACACAAAAGTACCTTCATCCTCAAGCATTAGTAAAAAGACTGTAATTATTTCTGACCAATTAGGTAGAGACTTTGGCTCAATTTTAAGCAATTATGTGGAACACTCAGTGATTAACAAATGTTCACCGGGGGCAAGTTTTGACTATCTAATAAATAGCTTAAATAAGGAAACCTTAGACGCAAACACTAATGTAATCTTGCTGATTGGCGACAGCTCAATAGTAAACAAGTATAAAATTTTAAAATGTGTTGAAAAATTATTGTATTTACATGATAAAACTCAATGTAAGTTTATTATATGTGCCCTACCTTACTCAAATACTCTGAGTAAGGAACAAAATCAACGGATACATAAATTAAATTTACAAATGTTTAATTTGACAAACCGCCACAGAAATGCTATATTTTATTTTGACATAAATAAGTTTATTTATAAGTTTAAATTGACCGCAGATAATATGTATCTGCCTACAAAATGTAAGCGACTTATAGCTTCATTACTAGCATATAACTTAATTCATGATACAGTTACAAGTGTTGTAACAAAGTCTTTTGACAATTATACAAACTGTACTTCTAGTACTAATATTTCTGTTTTTGACTCAAGTACTTTAAGTACTAATATTTCTGTTTGTGACTCCAGTACTTTAAGTACTAATATTTCTGTTGTTGACTCAAGTAATAGTAAGCCTATTGCTTGTTTAAACTAGATACTAAGACAACGGAGAGGCTCTGTAAACTGAACATTGTACATCAAAATATACGGAGCCTATCCGGCAGTTTTGTGAATTTGGACTCAAATAAAAACAATACTTGTGAAAATTTAAAAAATTTAAACTAAGCAATAAGACAACAGATAAGCAATCTAAAATTAATCTTGTACACCAAAATATACAGGGCTTATCTGGCAAAGAACATGAGATTGAGCTTTTCATTAAAGAATTTGATATTGAAGTCTTATGCTTCACTGAGCATTGGCTCAATACTCATCAGTTAATTGTACACCTTGATAATTATTCCCTGTCAAGTGCGTTCTCAAGAAAGACTGCTATACGCGGGGGATCATTGATCATAACGCGAAATAACATTAATTATAAAGAGCGAAAAGACGTTGTTAGTCTTTCTATAGAACGCACTATTGAGCTGTCTTGTGTTGAGCTGGACCGATATATTGTAGTTTGCGTGTACCGCCCACCCTCGGGCGACTTTGTTGTTTTTGAGGAGGTAATGGAGGATGCCTTAAGGCGGCTATGTAGGTCATCAAAAAAAATAGTGGTCTGTGGAGACTTTAATATTGATATTTTGCTTCACACTCCTTTTACTGGTAGGCTACTTAACTTATTTAAAAGCTTTAATTTAGAGAATATTTTTGATGAACCTACGAGAGTAACTGCAAACTCAGCTACCTGTATTGACAACATTTTTTGTGATTGTAACATTATTGAAAAATCTATTATCACTTATCTCAGATCTGATCATTGCGGTCAAATGATATCTATTCCAAGCAGTGAACAGAATATGACAAAAGTAATAAAATACAGGCCAGTTACCACTAAAAAAGTAAAGCATTTCAAACAAAACATCTCAGCTATATTGCCGACGCTTGACCTTGCACAGGATGATCCGGATGTAATTTATACAGAGTTTTTTGATTTGTTAAGCTCACAATATAACTCAATCTTTAAGGTGATAGAGAAAAGACTGTCTAAAGATCTTAAGTTTAGTGACTGGGCAACTGCAGGCATCTATAAAAGTAGAAATAAGCTGTTTGACTTGTATGCAGAAAAACAATATAATTATTCCCCCGCGTTTATTGAATATGTAAGAAAT
Organism: Hipparchia semele; assembly: GCA_933228805.2. Classification (NCBI taxonomy): domain Eukaryota; kingdom Metazoa; phylum Arthropoda; class Insecta; order Lepidoptera; family Nymphalidae; genus Hipparchia; species Hipparchia semele. Next base: position 5,082,289 of record OW121721.1, on the reverse strand, counting down.
TATTCTAAATTGTTTAGAAATGTATGCATACAAGCAAAGTCACTTCACATAAAACAAAAAATTGTCAATTCTGATAATAAAATTAAAACAGCATGGGACATCATTAGCGATGAAACGAATAAACATAAGGTGCATAATAATAATAAATTGGAGCTTAAAATTGATAATCATATAATTAACTCCGATATAGAAGTTGTAAATACATTTGAGAACTTTTTCAAAAATATTCCAATTACCACAACCAGTTCTCTAAATTCCTCGCCGGCAGAAGCCTATCGTCTTCTAAGAAGCAATGTCTCTGAGTGCAATAAGTTATTTAGGTTTGAACACGTTACCCCATATGACATAGTCAAAACATTTAAATCTTTACAAAATAAGAAAACAGCAGATCTATGGGGGATATCAGTTAAAATAATTCATAATGTAATTGATATTATTGCGCCGTATCTTGCTTTAATTTTTAATAAATCAGTAGATTCTGGATCTTTTCCAGATCTTATGAAATGTAGTAAGCTAATACCGCTTTTTAAATCGGGCAGCAAAAGTGACCCGAATAACTACAGGCCAATTTCAATTTTGCCAACTCTCAGCAAGATATTCGAAAAAATAATGCTCAACCAACTGCTTTTACACTTTAATTTAAATAAACTCCTACACACTGAGCAGTATGGTTTTACAAAGGGTCGATCAACAACCGATGCAGCCGCAAGGCTATTACAACACATATTCGATGCGTGGGAGAACTCACAGAATGCCATTGGTATTTTCTGTGATTTGTCAAAGGCATTCGACTGCGTTGATCACGAGACTCTTTTGCTTAAACTGAGCCACTATGGCATTAAAGATTTTGCACTTAGTCTCATTGCGTCTTATCTCAGCAACCGAGTCCAAAGAGTATGTGTCAATGATGTAAAATCATCCGGATCAGCCTCAGTAATGGGTGTACCCCAGGGTTCTATTCTAGGTCCATTCATGTTTTTGGTCTACATAAATGATTTACCACATTTCGTCCAAAATACTTGCGATATTGTACTATTTGCTGATGATACGTCTTTAATTTTTAAAGTCGATAGGATGAAAGACAATTTTGACGATGTAAATAATGCATTATCTCAAGTTTCTGAATGGTTTACGGCAAATAATCTCCTTCTAAATGCTAAAAAAACAAAGTGTGTTGAGTTTTTATTGCCTAACACGAGAACTGTCAGTAAAAATTTAAAAATAAATAATGAACCTTTGAAAACTGAGGACTCCACAGTGTTTTTGGGGTTAACCCTGGATTCAAAGCTACAATGGGGCACCCATATAGCAACGCTTGCTGGCAAACTTAGCTCTGCTGCTTACGCTGTTAGGAAGATTCGACAGTTGACTGACATAGAAACTGCAAAAATTGTTTATTTTGCATATTTCCATAGTATTATGTCATACGGAATCTTACTATGGGGTAAGGCAGCCGATATTGGAAAAATTTTTGTTTTGCAGAAGAGGGCAATCCGCGCAATCTATAATTTGAGGCCGCGGGATTCCCTTCGAGAAAGATTTAAAGAGATAGGCATTCTTACAGTAGCTTCGCAATATATTTATAACAAAATAATGTTTGTCAGACAAAACATTTTGAGTTACAAAAAAAAGAGTGATTTGTCCGATAGACCAAGTAGAGGTCCAAATAGGCTCATGTTTCCTGGACTGCGCCTCAAGAGGGTCCAAAAGACATTTGTGAGAATGGGCGTGACGTTTTACAATAAAATTCCACAGTCAATCTTAGACTTGCCTCTACACAAGTTTAAGAAATCAATTAAATCTGCTCTCATGAAAAAAGCATATTATACAATTGAAGACTATGTAAGTGATAAAAAAGCGTGGATATAATTCGCTCCAGTGATTCATAAGACAGTATTAACTATCCTGTGTAACATGATTTTATTGTATTCTGTTCCACGGTGTTTCCACTTTATTTGTCTCAGTCATGTCTTAAAATGAGTAGTTTAATATTAGTATTCAATTCGATGCCTTAACATGGGTAGCCTAAGTATGTCATGCTCTCTTTAAAGTTTCTGTGGTGGTGTCGTGTGGTGCGGGTTGTTACGTTCCCTCAAATATGGTTGAGCGAAGCAATGGCTGGATCATGCGTCATGCTCGTGAACGGGTGCCACCAACGGGAATGGGTCTGCTTTTGCCTGCCTGTGTTAACATGTATTGAATTGTATTTATTTGTATTTGTATTGTATTTATTTTTACTTGTATTTTACTCAGGAAAATTCATCGTGGAAGCACTGAATACATAGCATAGTTTCAATAACAATTGTAAATTTTTATTTTTTTGAAAAGAGCAACCGCCGAGTTTCTTGCTGGCTCTTCTCGGCAGGAAAGGCATTCCGAACCAGTGGTAGATTCATTGACGATTCAAAAGTGCTTGTAAAAGTTTATTTGAATAAAAAATATTTCTATTTCTATTTCTATTTCTATTTCAAATAAAAATTGAAAGAAACAAGTAGTAAAATTGACGACTATTATTGAAATAGTTATTAATGACAAAAAATTTTAATCTAATCGAAAATAATCAGACAAGCAAACCAAGATCTCTTTCAATGAAAGGGGGCACCCTGTGTTAAAAAAAAATGAATTCACGCGCGCACTAGTTCTAATGCATACCACGCTAGCCGCCAAAGTAGAAATTACACAAATTACACTACATTTTTGGGAAAAAAACTAAATGCGAAAGTGTGTTTGTTTGTCCTTCAACAACGCAGGAACGGAGCACCGGATCGACGTTATCTTTTGCGTGCGTTGAGGGTTCCCACGGGATTTTTGAAAACTTAACTCCACGCAGACAAAGTAGCGGGCGAAAAGTAGTCCTTTATAAACACAATTCAAAAATGTTATTACATACCAAATTCCCTTGGCATGGAAGGTCCAGCCTTTGCGTTCGTACTCCAGCATGTGTACTCTGCTGGGCTGATTGTAGTTTACCACCTTTTGCCAGAACCTGTGAAAATAAATGTATTTGATTATATTACTAATATTTATTAATAATTAGTAATTAATAAAATAGTAATTTATTTATAAGTTTAGGTTAGATTAAAATTGCTAATTATTCAACTTAGTTAGACTTGATTGTAATTGTATTGAGCAGCACTTTGGAGCTCAGAATTAGAAGAAAAAAAAACTAATATTAATTAATATTAAAAAGAAAACTCATGTATTCAGTGATTTTGTTACTGATAAATTAATAACAACTAGGTACCTAATATTTATTATAGATCTTGCAATTCAAAAGAGAGAGAAAAAAAAAATTTTGCATAAACACACATTGAAACCCCTACTGATTTTAATTTTTGGTCTCCCATAAAATAGTACCATCAACTGACAGTAATAATAATTCTATTGTCATACTTACTGTCGTGCTATTAAGGAGTACGCATGAGGAATGCCGCCGGCTGGACCTGCCGCGCCCATGAATCCATTAGCCTTGAAATTATTACAAAAATCTTCTTGTTATCGGCTATCTAGCTTTTTGAAGATCCCTGGCGCAGTGGTCAGCGCTGTGGTCTTATAACTGGGAGGTCTCGGGTTCGATTCCCGGCGGGGGCGATTTAGGAATTTATAATTTCTAAATTGTCTCTGGTCTGGTCTGATGGGAGGCTTTGGCCGTGGCTAGTTACCACCCTGCCGTCAAAGACGTGCCGCCAAGCGATTAAGCGTTCCGGCACGATGGCGTGTAGAAACCGATTAAGGGTTAAAGTGGTTAAATTTACACTGCTATACCCCTTCCACGTTAGCCCGCTACCATCTTAGACTGCATCGTCATTTACCATCAGGTGAGATCACAGTCAAGGGCTATCTTATCATCCAATAAAAATATCTTGTTATCGAATAAAAAAAAACACACAACTCTGATAAGAGATTGCTGGGAGAAAGAGTGCCTGGGATTTGAACAGCAGACCCCAGAAAAGGACACTGAAGTCTGTACCGCTAGCCACTAGGCTATCACTGATTATTTACTTGCTATAAACTTAAGTTCACACTTACATTTGGATGTGCCATTAGAAGACTTATACTGGCTTTGCAATCTTTCAGCAGAATTTTTGCATAATTCTCTGTCAAATTGAAATAACCTGTTGCAAGTCTGAAGTAGGAGCCTTTTGGTGCAGAAGACAGTATACTGCTAGTTGCCTGCTCGTCTTGTGTTATATTGAACTCTCCCATTTGCAATAATGGAAAAACCCATGTATCATTTTCTACAGCTGTCGAACAAAGAGTTTTTTATTTTATAAATATTAAACAGTACTACTAAATATCTATACAAAAATCCTATATATGTATTAGATATTTATAAATATTATGGTCTGATTTATTCTTTTAGTTCCATATAAAAAAGCGACAAAAATATTCAGTGGCTTTTGCCCATGAATTTGCCTTCATGGAGCAAGATTTTTTAAAAATCCTGCAGGAACTCTTCGTTTTTCAGGGATAAAAAGTGCTTATATCAATCTCCAGGTCTTCCAGGTCATGCAAAAAATCATGTCTGTTGCTGTGTGATTGAAGGAAGAACCATTTTTTACATATAAATATAAGTAAGGAAGGGAATTTACTATTTGCTTTTTTTTTGCATAAGCTAGGCATGAATATTTTAACAATTATTATAACAATTATGTCAGTAAACCAGGAATCAAGTCTAAAATCTTTAATGAATATTTTATATCGTCAGTCAAATTCATTAATGGTACAAATCAAAATATAGTTTTGAGTAATTGAGAGTTAAAGTTTTGAGTTGACAGCTAAAATCAATATTTTCCTAGCAGATTACATGGTTTTCCATCAATTAAAACCAAAATTTGACTTGTACCGTTAGTCCTTCGGAAAGATTATTCAATTACCAAGCATTTTGCATACTTAACTCAAAACACCTGATTTTGGAAATGTTCCTCTAATGAACTTGACCGACAATATGTCAATCAATGGCTTTATTTTAATTAACTTTGTATGCACTCAGATTTTCTATTACATGCATTTTCTATTATATTCTTTATAAATTTTCATTATCACTTATAAGTGCACCAGGTGGTTTTAAGTATTTATTTATTAGTCACTTACTTTTGTCTAATGATGACAACTTTTCAGTCTGCCTGTCTTTCCATCGGTGTATGATATTTGCAATATTTTGACTTAGTTCCTTCGTAATTACATCTTTGTCTTTAGTTATATTTTCACTATTGTTACCATCTTGCTTGCTATATTTAACTACCTCATCTAAAAACAATTCCATTTACTCTTAAAAAAATATTGAATAAATATATACTCTTCAATAAATCTCATATATTTATGTATTCCATTAATATGTTAAAACATAATCTCTAAGCTAAATTGATAGTTCAAAATCTAGTGCTATCTTTTTCCTGAGGAGCATTATTAAAGGTAAATTAATTAGTTATTTTAGAGATTATGTAAAACAGAGCCACAATGTAGATAGTTCAATCCACGAAGATGCACCCCACTCTTTTTAGGGAAGGTTACTTACATTTATGTATCAGTTGACTTTGAATCTCTGTCTTAACTTCGTGTGGGTGTGCCCACATCATTACAATAAGTGTGTAATGATATAACTCACACTAACAGTACATTGCACACTTGCACTCTAAGCGATTGGGACTACTAATAGGCACTTACAATACATACATTTAAATTAAAACTTATTCTAAGATTAGTGCTTGCTAACTGTAGTGTCCACTTATAAGTAAACACAACATTTCCTAAAGTTTGTTACATATACTATGCATTTAAAAAAAAATAAAAAGAATATTAGCCAAGATGAAGTTGACTCATATCGTCCTATCACCTGTGGTAGGGGTGGGTACGACAATAGTGCAATGGGTGGGGTTCAAACCTGCTACCTTTCAGCTTTCAGTCTGCACCTTTAACCATTCGGCTATTGAGGCTTATTTAGATTGAACTATCTATATCATTATCTATTTAAGATTTTAAAAATAACTTACTGTATTCGTACCTATTATTTCACAATAAAAATTTGTTAAATCGCCATCCTGAATCTCTATGTATCGGTCCTGCCGTTGACTAAAGTAATCATTGGAACAGTTAGCTCCACTCAATATCACAGAATCATCGGCGATATATAACTTCATATGTTGCAGGCCAACAATTTCATTGTAACGAGATGGAAGGATTTTCGACAACACACCCTGGAGTCTTGGAGTTTGGTACAAGGATAAATGGCACCTATCGGAAATTCCGTTCACGAACTGCCGGAATAAGGTTTGCGAGTTGACCACTCCTCGGGTACCTCGCTGATAATCAAGTAACACATTAAAATTCAAATCTTTCGTAACCTTAACATTCTCCACTGTAACCCTCAATAAATTTTTCTCAAGCTCCCCAGTACCGATATATAAGCTAGCCATAGATATCCTGCGCTTTGCTTTACGGAATCGTTCGCAAAGAACATCATAAAACTTACAAGGCTCCGTAATAATATTTATTTTCGAAGCATTCACAGGAAAACAAGGCGCTAAGTTAAACATCCAGTTAAAATGCTGCAGTTCCGCTGGTTTGAAGCGGAATGACATTTTAATGATATTATAACTAATTCTTGACTCTAAAGTATGTTATTAAATTAAATATTGATAAAGGATTAGTTAAAAATTAATACATTCGGCATTATTAAACGGAGTGATTACATTCTCTTTGGCATTATTGTTTCACTGCGGCTACAATAAACGAAAGAAAACAAACCTGACTGAGCTGTCAGTGTCAGCTGATGAATCACGCTAAAATGAAATGTCAATGTGACAATCGGAACAGCAGCAGCAGACCGCACAGATTACTATGGATACAGAGCGTCAGCGTTATAAAGCTTAGAAAAATATGTACCTAATAGAATCTGCAACGTAAGGGACACAGAAAAATTTTTGAATATCGCAGCTGAAACTAACAAAATTTTTTTTGCCTCCGAGAGCTGAAAGGTTTGAAATATTGTAACGTGTAATCTCGCATGTACTATCATAGTAATCTATGCATGTACTGTACTCAATGCGCATAAAGCAAGGAATGCTCTCGCCTCTCGTGTTTTTGCATCTCTTTATTTCAATTACCTCTAACTATCTTATCGACTTGTGGTTGCTTTACATAAAAAGCCGATTGTTTTTAAATATTTTATAAAAATAATCTCAGCACTCAAAATCTTACACGCATAATATTTACAATCAAATACTTTTGATTTTGCTTTAAAAAAGTTTGTCGCCAACTCAAAATTAATTACATTAATTTAGGAGTGTAGTTATTGGTAGTTATTAAGACTAAAAAGGTTTATTTTATGTTTTTCTTCTTAGTTGCATCTATCGTCGATTCAATTTTTTATAAAAAGTTATTATAAGAGTAGTACCCCTACCACACCCCTACACATAGTAGGTACCTATTACTTTTATAAATGTATATTATTTTATTATATATCAAAGTGCAATGTTATCAATGCAAAAGTGGTCGTCCTACAAAAAGGAAACTACAAACATTAAATAGTAACTATAATATTATTTATTAAATATTACTGCTATAGATAGGTAGGTATATTATGAGGGTAGGTTCTTCCTTCTTCTGTATTCAGTATCTTATGTAGACACGTATTCTTCTTCAAGGATTTGATTATGTTCGATTCCAAAATATATTTTGTTTGATCTAATATAAGCCCAAGACATTCTCTTAGAGCTAAAATAAATTCCAACATCTCCACTCTTGGATAAAGTTATCGCACCCGCGGTGTTTTTCAGACGATCAGTCATTGCTATAAAAAAATTATATAGATTATTACCTACTTATAAACTCCCTCTATGTATTTATTTGTACATTTCTTATTTCAAAGTATTTGACTGTTGTCAAAATTGGATATTCTTTAATTACCGTTAATTACAATCGAAATGTAACAGGTAAGAATTTCAAAATAATAACAAAAATAAAATTATTAAGGTATGTATCTCTACGGCGATCTTTGATTTCTACTACATAGTTTTTTTAAGTGTCCAACTGTGTCATATTATTTTTATCGCACTTGTGCGGTAATACATAGTATTATTCACAGATTAATTATATGTATAAAAAGAGGGTATCATTAAGAATTTGAATAGCGGTATTATGAGAGCCTTTATTTATTTAAGTAACTGATGAGGATAGAATAAGAATTTGTACCCACTGTTCTTCTTTTCAGTAAAAAAAGGCTTATTTATTATGAGAGCCACCTTACAGGAAAATGAATTTTAAAAAATAATAAAAATTATATTTGCAAATATTACCAGTAATGGCTTTTCTAGTTGCAGTATCTGCATCAGTGCCGTTTTCCATCAGTTTAATAATACTATGTGCCAAACAGAATTTGAGTATTGATTCACCATGACCTGCATTGGATTACAAATTATTATATATAGTGTTTTTATTAATTATAAAAGTTGATGATTGATAAAACTATATACCTGTAGTAGAGACTCCACCAATATTATCATCTGCATAAGTTCCACTACCAATAAGTGGCGTATCGCCAATACGTCCCACAGCTTTGCCACTCATACCTCCTGTGCTGGTAGCAACCGCAATATGGCCATGTTTATCAATCGCAACCGCTCCCACAGTCCCTACACCAGCCTGTAAATACATATGTATATATAAATAAATATAAATAAATAGTGTATTCAACAACCTAATAGTAGGTAGATAATTTGCTTTATGTTCCTATTCTTCAATGGAAAAATTCTTTATTATAGAAGTTCTGAATGATAGCGAGAACCTGGAATGTATACTCACGTAAGTCTAACGAAATAAAATATAGCACTAGCTTTTGCCTGTGAATTTTTCCGTTTAATTTTATATAATCCAAAAAATCAATCGATCGATCATGCGATCGATTGATTCGTTACTGCGTGACTACCGTAAAATAATTTTTACGTTTGATAGTTCAAACAAACACATTTTACAATATTAGTATGATTTAGAGTAAAAAATTAATAATAATCAAAACAAACTGAATACCTACCTCATTTTTCGTACCAATTTCAGTTCTGCCAAATTCACCGTGTTGTAAGAATTCCTCTAGAGCATTTTTTGCATTTTCAGAAATCAAACTCTCTGGTGGAACTGTCGTGAATCCCTGAATTTAAGATAAATGGGTAAATCACAAAATTTTCTTTGGAGTACTTACTTAAGATCTTGCCCCCAGCATACATCACACCCGCACATTCAACCATTTTTCGGGTAAGTGTAATGCATCGACTGACAAAAGTTGAAGAAAATTTGAAGTTCAATATATGCTTTTATCACGATAAGTTCTATGGTCTTTGTGTGATGTGCGCAATGACATACGCTAAGCCGATAAATGGATGGATGACCAACTTTATAGGCCCCTTTGCGTTACCTCCGTGCCTCAGAAAGTACGTTAAGCCCTCGTCCCGGATCAGTAAACCTCAACATGAAGCCTCAATAGCCCAACGGTTAAGGGTGCGGAATGAAAACTGAGAGGTCGCAGATTCAAACCCCACCAGTTGCACTATGATAGTACCTTGTCCTAGCACAAGCTTTCCGCTTATTTGGAGGGCATAGGAAGATATTAGTCAACTTCAGTTTAGCTGATATTCTTTAAAAAAACCTATGGGTCGAAATCGATAATTTTGTAGTTGTTTTCCCAATAAAAGCAATAGTTACCTTTTATTAAAGGAAAGGGGTGAATTCGAATTCAAAATAGCCTATTAAATCAGAAATCAGAATAATATAAGCGTATGATAAAAGTGGTTACCTTTTCCAACGCAAACATTTTAGCACCTTCGCCACCCAGGAATGAATGTGGCGAGTCAGTTAGAACCTTATGTGCGATGCTTATAGGATGGCGAAAATCTTTAATGAGTGTAACTGCTCCAGCGTTCAGATCCTCTCCACGCATCATGCTTGCCTCCATCGCTACTTCGCCTCGTAGATTTAAAACTGATCCATAACCTACAATCAAAACACTATACCATATAATATAGTTATTAACTATTATCATCAGTGAAGTGAAGACCTATTTCCAATAAATATTTAAAATTATTATTAATAGGTTTTGTATAAAATTTGGGTTACTGCTTCAATTATTTATTCAATGTTGGACCAGTTCACAATCGTAAGTAATCAGAAAATTATAGATTATTAACGTTTTCCATTAGAACCAGTTGATATACCTACGTATGCTTTCAATTGTAAAAGTTTTGTGGCATTCGGTTCAGTAGTTTTTGATGGAAAGCTTGTGTGTGTAGTGGGTATGACAATATTGCAATGGGTAGGGCCCGAACCTGCGACGTTTCAGTTTTCAGTCCGGACCTTTAACCATTGGGATATTGAGGATATTATATTACCAGCATTGAAGTTTTCATCATCTTCCATAGACACAACTGCAGCTTCAACCGCGTCCAATGCACTTCCACCTTTTGCTAAAACTTTATGGCCGGCAATCACTGCAACTTTCACTCCATCTAATTTCCCTTTTACACGACTTTCAGGAATATCCCCAGCGCCACCATGGATAAGTATTATAGGTTCCATTGCAAAGTACCCGCTAAAAATAATCATATGCCATATGGATTAAAATCTATCTATCCAACCTCATATTTTTATTTTATCAAAAATATTATAAAAAAGTAGGATAGGATCCAAAAGACCTATTCTGTTTAGGATATTGTGATTGAAATTGCCTTGTTCCTACTTCCGTGATTAAAATTAACAGATGTCAAGCAATTCCTGTTAGCATTTAAAGTTACTTTACTGCACTAGGGCGATTTAAAGCATTTATCGCATAGCTTTTGTAAATCATATATTCTTTAACCACACTAGTGCGGTAAATAAAAGTCTACTTAGTTTTGATAGCGTCGTAACATGAGCAACTTTTGTGATCGAAGGTCACTAAGCACAAAAGAGTACAGGTACCATAAACTTATTATATTACTGGTAGCTATAATACCTACTGTCATTTTTATAAGTTCCGATAATATTCTTCAACGCCGATAACATCGAACAATTACGATTGTAACCGGCAATTCAATACAAGCTTTGCATTTAATTAGTGGCCATGTCGCGTATGTACCTACCTATTTCAGCAAAATATACCAACAGCGAATGAAGATATTTCAACGGTAAAATAATATGATGCGTACATATCGACCGTAGCAATTAACATAGTCGCATGTGAAAAACCACTACTCCAGGGCACGGCCGCTCAAAGCTTCAAATATGTGAAAAGTGAAAAACAGTCAACATATCCAACCCTTGCACTTGCAAAAACCAAAGATGGTTGGTTGATTCCAAAAGTTTCACAATTGGTGGGGGCATTGCTATCCCCATTCTAAGACCCTTAATGCAACAAAACGAAAATGTAGATCCGACACTGTTAATTGCTACGGTCGATATATTATGTAGTAGTTATTTTCTTTTTTAATTATAGTGTAGAGACCACTTACTTCATTAGGAACAGTGAAATCCAAAATGTAATAAAATGCATTTTTCTTTATTCACTCTAAATCTTCACTTAATAATATTTTCTTAACTAGGCAAATTAACTGGCTTTTCCTTGGATGATTAAGCACTTAATGCTGTGACTGAATGGGTCAAAATCACAACTAACTGCCTTACAAAGAGTAGATTAATCTTATTAGCATAGGTACGAGTATAATGATCATAGTAAGTCGAGAGGTGGATATAATATGATAATATTAGGTAGGTAAATATCGATACTTAAGTTAGTTAACCTTATCTTATCCTCTTTCATCCTCTCGAAACACGTCTTGTGATGAAAAAAAATTTTATCCTCTTTAAATCTAGATAAAGTCAAGTAGGTAGGTACTTGTAATAATATCTATTACCCACCTGCAAATAGATGGGCACGCAGCATTCTTTTTAAAAGATAAACAAAAAATATAATAAAATTGGTAGGTAGAGGCATCTACTAGTTTTACAAGTATTTTAATTTTATGTGACCGCTTCAAAGTTAATTTTAAATTTTTTTTAATGTTACTTGTTACTTTGTTCACAAGGCAGCATACTTAGTTTTACTAGGTACCTACCACTAACTATGTACTTCCTAAGTGTTCTCATATCTCTGAGAAAATAATCGTTTCAGCAAAGAATTCTACGTTTCAGCTTTATTGGTCGAGGGACTGGCGTCTATATATACAAACGTCTATTACAACCTTAAGGTTTGTATGACGTGTAGACATCAGTCCCTCTCCCTCGTCAGTCCTATGTTGTTTATCTAATTATTTTACCCTTACGCTATTAAGTACTTAACAGTACCAACCTACTTACTATCTTTATGATTTCACCTTTCAATTACCCCAACTTACTCTATTTTTTATTGACAAAACTTGGTGTAACTCGACAGGTTTATCTACCTCACTACCTACGTTACCAATTACCAACAGTGTTGCCACCTCGAAAATTATCTTGTCACTAGATTCAATGTAAAATATCACCAGATTTTAAAAAAATTGGATGAAAAAAAAACACCAGAAGTCGCTAATTATTTTATAAGTACTAAATAAGTATGAATAAAAAACTCACTGTCAAGATTTTAGAAACGTCATAATTACGTTGATCTGTAACCTCCTCAAGATCAACTCATAAATTACGTGACCATGGAAAAACTCTCAGATCAATTTACACCTTAAATTTTGATGATACTTGTACAATATATATGTGCATATAAATGTATAATTATAATTAAAAAATAAATATAATTATGAAGACAATTTTGCCGCAGTTGCTAACAAGTTGTCCTAAATTACGTTACGTAGTATGTATTACTTCTATGAGAAAGAATATAGAATAAAGAAAAGTTATTTAGAAAACGAGCAAACTTGACTATGACATTGACAGATTAATGTCATAATCAAGGTGGTTGGTTGGGTATTGCATTTCTGCGTCATTACCTACACACAACAAAGCATTTTTTTAAAACGCTTTTAAGGTTCTTCCCACTGAAATAAGTATTGCCAGATGCTGTATCAAAAATCGCCAAAAAACACTAAAAATAAATTGTCGCTAAATGATGAAAAATTATCGCTATAAGCTCTGAAAAATCACCAGATCTAGTGACAAAATCGCTAAGGTGGCAACACTGATTACCAATTTACCAAGCAAACAAAGTAGGTAATTGGTAGAATAAAACAAACACAAAGAAATGCAGTTTGACAGTTCTCAGTTGGGACAACTGACCTCTATCTTTATGATTAACACTGGACTTACTGCTGGGATTTCTTTTTTGGAGCTACCTACCACCTACTTAATTAACGCCATTTTAAATTTTATTGACACCATCTTGGCATTGTAAGCATAGATATGAATAGACTATGGTGCGCCATTTGCAATATTAGTAGTTCCAGAGACACTCGTATGTCAAATGTGGCGTTTCAAACTGTGTATACTTACTAGAGGTGGACGATAAAATTGCGATACAATGTTTCGCTAATGCAGCTTTATCTATACTAATTTGTTCTAAGAAAACACTTCTTTTCCATAATATTTAAGATAAATTTAAAATACTTATAATTAATTTATATTTTCCAGTAAATTTTGTTATTTCTATTGTGTGTAAAATGTAAGTGTAATAATAAGTCAATAAATAAATAATTGAAATAAATAAAATTACACGAAAAAAAATTGATTCATACTTATCTCTGTTACAACGTTATTTCATTGTATTGCTCACATGACAGCAGTTTTAATAGCGGTAATTGTAGTATTAATATTGTGTATTAATAACAGTACCTATTTGTGGCATTATTACCGGTACTAAGTAGGTACCTACCTAACAGTCGAGTGCAAGCATGATAGTCTGTAAGTGCAAGTGTTCATGATCTATGGCAGAAATATAATGGCAACAATTCCTTTTGTGTAAAAAAAAGTTTTGTGATGAACAAAAATGGTGGTCACAAGTTTACGAATTTAAACGATTTAAAAATGAAATAATAATAACCTACGTACTGTGATGTGTAGGTAATTGAAATACATTAATAATGTCTACTCCAGTGTCGAATCGTAAATATGGAGCGCAAAAAATTCGACTTACAAGTAAGTACCTTTCACTGGTTTGTGTTCCAAAAACTTGGTGTGAATTTGGAATTTCAGTATGATTGTCACTCCCTAATTAACGTCATTATTTTTGTTTTAGTACTGTGTGCGCGGAATTTGGTTCGGAGAGATTTGTTTCGTAAGTCTTTTAACAATTTTTGCTAAAATTACTTCAGTGGTATTTTAAGAGGAAGCTAAGTACCTAATTGATTGACTAATTTTACAGGAAGTCATGCAATCATATGTTAATACATTTTTATTTCTGGAATACTGCATTATTTACCGGCAATAAATGCGTAGAAAATATATAATGAATTTCTGTCATTTCAAATAGTAAATTAATACACTGTATAAGTTTAGAAACACTTCTGGGTAGTTGTTATTTTGGTTACTTTATAATAATTTATAATATTAAATAAGTTATAATTAATTATGGTGATAAATACATATATTTTAAAAGATTCTGATATAATTTTTCTAATATATATGGATAAAGTTCAACGATTTTCGAAAGCACTTGTAAAAGTTTATTTGAATAAGAAGCTTTTCTATTCTATTTTATTTTTAATATTATATATAAAATTTTCCACATCTGTATCCAAAGGGTGCCAACGAGACCCTATTACTAAGCCTCTGCTGTCGGTCCGTCTGTCTGTCAGCAGGCTGTATCTCATGAACCGTAGGTAGATACTTAAAATTTTCACAGAATGTGTATATCTATTGCCACTATAACAAAAATAATAAAAATAAAGTAAAAAATAAAGGGGGTCCCCATACAAGGAACATGTTTTTTTCAGTGAATTTTGCTCGACCTTAACAATTGCTGTTATGATGGTACGAAACCCTTTGTGTGCAAATCCAACTTGCACTTGGCCGGTTTTACTTAATTTTTTAAAGTACAGAGTGAATTGGTGTCAAGGTACAATGTCTTGCATTGATAACAGCTTAAACTCAGCAGTATTTGACACTCTGTTAAAAAATTATTAAAATTAGTGCGAACCATATTCTGAGCGTCTGGTTTGTGTTTCTTTTTATTTTATCAATTTCCCTCATATTTCATTTTTCAAGACTTGAAGCTTTTCAAGCTAAGATCACTCATATTTGCTGTCCCTTAGGCATTATTTCAGTGTAATGCTCGGACAATAATCATGATAATCATAATATTGAGTCCATGTTACAATTTTTATCTTTTTTTTTTTTTTTGATAAAAATTTCAATGACATGCTCCATATTTTTTGTTATTGTATTGATAATTTTCACTAGATGTCTGTGACTTTGCTAGTTCAGAATTTAGTAAAATAGAATAGTGACTTAAGAATTCGAAAGCACTTTGTAAAAGTTTTTTTGAAAAAAAAACTTTTAAAAATCTAAGTATTCCATTATATTCTAATTTTAAATTTTTTTTAATTCAAAAATTTAAAATTGAACTGATGCTGATTTGGTTGTACAGAGCTAAACTTAATTGATATTAAAATGAGTGATATCCTTTTTATTTTTGAACTAACTGCCTCTTGTTACACTCCTGGTACTCTCTTAACAATGGTTAAAATACATTGATACAGCAAAAACACCTTGGAGGCAATTGAGATAATCACACTACATAGCAATTATTTTAAGGCAATTCCACAGCAGCACTGGTAGCATGGGCGGGAGAAATTTTATCCCCGGGAAAAGGATAAAACGTTTATCCCCTCGCTTAGCCGTCACCCGTCACCCGTCGAGCATGGGCACAGCGGTGGAAATAACACTCAGTGGATATACTTATAGAATATACATCGCCTTCTCCTCTGTCGCCATGTTTTAGCATTAGGAAAAAGATAATTTTATCCCCTGTCAGTGGATAAAATCGGGAGATAAAACTTTTATCTCCTGCCCATGCTACCAGTGCTGGACTAGTATATTGGGATAATTTAAACCTTACCTTCTTTCAACTTTAGTTTTACTGTTTTATTTTAATTTTATTCTAGGACTACCAGATCCATTTGCAAAAATTTCTGTGGATGGCAGTGGCCAAGTGTATTCAACAAATGCTGTGAAAGCAACTCTGGACCCAAAATGGAATACACATTATGATTTATATTTGACAAAGGGCGATGGTATCACTATTAGGTATGTATCTTTTCGTTTACACAATAAACAGGATATTACTATCAATATAATACATTTAATAAATAGAGTACCTACTTTTGCTCAATTAGGGTATGGCATTGTTGAAATGCTGAAACCTACTCAGTGTTTTATGATCTAAGTGTACTATACCATAAAAGTTCCAGATGTGAAATGTGAATGTGAAAATATTTAACCTTTGTCACTATATTTTACCTTCACTGTATGTCTGTCCGTCTGTGACAAGTGTTTATGATAGCTGAAATGGGAAAACACGCAAGGGGAATCCCCTTAAAACCTCAAACAAATTGCTATTTGTTATGTTAAATTGTTATTATGTGTTCCGTTTGACTTCCGAAGTCCATTATATGAAGAGTACATCGCCTTTTCCACGTCTCGTCGCGCTAGATGTCGCTAAATTCCGTCACGTTTCCGGTGCCACCCGCGCCGCCAACGGCCGTTCTGTGAACTAAACAACACAAGACGCGAAAGCCACCACATTTCGTCATTGTTGCGTTGTCTTTCGACCACGCAGGTCCGTTAGATATTTTAAAAAACTTTTGAGATAGAAGTAAAAAGTTTTATAAAAAAAAAAAAAAAAAAAAATAGTAGATATCTATTTTTGTTTTTTACAAAGTGATTATTCCGTGTGTTCGCGATTCCGGTGCCCTAGGAGAACCCTCTTGGAGATCGGCAGTTGGACCCTACAAACGGCGCAATGCCTTTTAGGGTATTCCAATTTTGCAACCTTCATCACCCTCCGGGGAAGGTTGCACTGCCAGGTACCGCGTCGCTCCGGTCAGCCGGAGCGCACGCGAGTCGCTTCATCTCCGTCGTGTGCGCGAAACGTGCGTGGCGTGTACACGCAGGACGACGCGCGGCCGCCTCCGTGACGGCGGGGCAAAGTCCAAGGAAGTGCACACGGAGGGGCGATTAAGATTCGTCAGAAGAGGGTTGACCCTGGAAAGTCAACAAGCAGCGACTTGGAACAAAGGTTTGAGACTTCAGCCATCGGTGAGTCATTTTAACTATTTTATGTGCTCAGTTGCCAGTCCCAGAAATCGCTTCTCGGCCTTTTGGCTAAGATCAAAGTGTAGTAAGAACTATTCGTATGCACGAAATACCTTAGACAGCGTTTCTGAAACGAACCGCTAAGGTGTGGAGCGCCCTTTCGGCATCCGGATTTCCTGCCACGTGTAATTCGAGTGCCTTCACATCAGCCGTGCATAGCCGTTTACTGCGCGGAGGCGCTCCAACATTATCCTCATCGGTTCTTTCCAATATTGGTTGGCATCAAGCGCAAGCCTATTTACATCAGTTCATGTTAATAAAATCTTTGGTTTTCACCGAGTTAAAAGAATGAGAAGTAAAAGCGTTTCGTAGAATAACCATTCCCAGTCCCGTAGTTACATAGTCGGCTTATGATGCAACAAGGATGCAGCTGCGAGTGACCTGTAAACGAATCTCCTATTTCCCTTTAATCCAGTTAGTTCTTTCCAAATGTAATGATGTTGTTTATTTGTTAAGACATTCCGGGCTCAACACGTGTTGCTAAATGAATATTTAGAAAAATACCCTCTTTTCAATATTTATTTTCAGTCCTTAGAATTTGTCATAATACTTATAAATAAATATACCTACCTCCAAGGTATTGCATTTAGCAGGCATTCCAGCCTTCTAAAATCCCTGGAGATCGAATTTCGGGAAAGCGGCTTTTGTTCTCAACGAACTAAGATTATTTCTCCTCTGATAAAAAGGGGGGTGCAAAAAGGAAACCGTGTTTCGTTATTTTAGAAATATTTCGGTCACAAACGATTTAAGCTAAATATCATGTGACTTAATTGCTCTCAGTCAATCTCCATAAGTTCTTTCAATGCTCTAACAGAGTATCATACGCCGAACGAATTTCGGCGGATGATTCAAAATCAGGTTTTAGGATCGGCTCAGCCATCCGTATAGTTTATTTCCCCAATTTTCATAACACCTAACACGGGAAAATTCTAAGTTCGGAACGAAGTTTTTGTCACTTCCAAGGCTATTGCAACCTCACAACTGGATGATCAAACTTCACTTAATTTTACATGTCAGTTATCAAGTTCAGACTACAAATAACTTGACTAGCATCTTCTGGAGCCGCAGTAAGAATCTTAATGACAAATCCAAGAACTATTGTATTAGGATGACTGTCACCACTACCCATCCGTCCATCGGCCCAGTCTAATAAAATTGTAAGAGCTCACGTCTTACTGGCTAACAAATTCTTAACTAGCCTAGGTTGGTGGCTCATTTTCGGGCATTCGATCACACAGCCAAGGGATCACTACGCTCGAGTATTTGGGAGTGAAAAGGGACATACACCACAACATCAAATCTCTACCTACTCCCATATATAAAATAAGAAAAGTTCGTCAGACTGTGTCTCGCCTAGCAACCGACAGTTGAACCCTTAATTACGGCGCAACGCCTTTTAGGGTATTTCGATTTTGCAAACTTTATCACCCTCCGGGGAAGTCTACATTGCCGTTGCATTGGCGAAAGATTACCAGTCTGTTGTTCCTCATGGAGATCGGCAGTTGGACCCTAAAACGGCGCAACGCCTTTTAGGGTGTTCCAATTTTGCAACCTTCATCACCCTCCGGGGAAGGTTGCATTGCCAGGCACCACGTCGCCCCGGTCAGCCGGAGCGCACGCGAGTGGCTTCGATCTCCGTCGTGTGCGCGTAACGTGCGTGAGCGTGCACACGCGGGACGACGCGCTGCCGCCACCGCACGCGTCGAAAGATTACTAGTTTGTTGTGTTTTTTCATAGAGAGAACAGTTGGCCCCTAAAACAGGTGCACAGCCCGTTGGGATATCAAAATTTTTCAACCTTCATGACTCATCGGGGAAGGTTGCAGTGCCGGACGATTCAGTTTCTCAGCAATAATCTTCGTCAGTATCGCACCGAACTTCTGTCAAAAGAGGTGTGTGACTAAACAAGAGAATGATGGTAAGAAGAACCATGACACAGATAGTATCAGTTTTTCAGTGTTCATCAGATGCAATGGAAAGCTCCAATGAATATAACAGTTGAGTAAATTATACTGCATCATAAAAGATACACTGTGATTGCCACCATCTCAACTAAGGCCTAATATTTAAGAACTGAACAGTGGTCTTGTAGAGCGAAGAAAGTGTTAATTTTTTTTTTTGGGAAAGGAACTTTGGTCGGACAGTCAAAATATTGTACTCCTTTTCACCTTTTTCCGAGAGTGAACAATACCGAAGCCAAGATCCTATCGTGCATCGTAGCATCTACTAGAAGGATTTATGTTCATGTTCAAGTTAACAAGGAACACAGGATAGATATACCCAAGTTCTGTTTGCATTTCAAAGGGTTCATCTGGTTCCGAGTTATTCTTTCTCGACTTGCCCATCTTGAAGGAATGTTTTTAAGAGCTCAGCAAACGTGTGAATATACGTATGAATATGTCGGGAAGTTCACCACCGCGACCACCTGGTCTATCTTCCCGAGCCCTGCAACACCTAAGCTCAGCAGTAGAAATGTACATAATATAAGCATCCGAATAAATGAAACCTTTTTGGCACCTGTATCTGAAGAGCTTATGCGCGCATAACGCGTCATGTCAAGTTACGAGATATTGTCAATATACAAACTCGACGCGCGTCCACAAACTTGCGTTCGGGTGTTCAATAATCCATGCTATTGAAAGCTTTACTCTTTGACAGGGATCTTTTCACATATCCTTTGTCTGTTTCAGGTTGGATGGCATGGCTATCCTAAGCTTTTTAGTCTTTAGACATATTTCCCTACTTTGGAGAAAGTGGCGCTTAAGTAACATAGATTTTTGCCCTCTTTTACTTGATAATCTAGCTAAAAATAGTGTATTTTTTAGCAGCATGTAAAAAATGAAAAGCTTCATATGGCTAAATTTACTATACCATACATACTTACACTTATATACTAGCTATCAGTGTAGCTTTTAATAAGTGTGAACAAAATTTCAATTATTACTAGAATTTCATTAAATTATAAATAAAATGTCCTGAGCGGTCTCGTTAGACAAGTTTTGCAGTATATCGTAGGACCGCGATATAAGTCTCGAATCTAAAAGCAGTGCCTTTAGCTAGACTGTTGCTGCCTAAATATTCTTGAAATGCAACATGCATTTCAAGTTCTCATTAAGTACTCCTTATAACCTATGGAAGGTATTTTTAATTCTCAAGTGACCTCAAAATTAATTAATTGCGATACCTTATTCATATTAGTGTAGTATATTCATTAGTGGATGAAGAGCTCCTGAGTTAGATTATTAAAAATCTCAGCGCCAGCTCGAAATCGGGAGGTTGATATTAGGTCGTCCCGTGCCGAGTGACACGCGAGCGCGTGAAGATTGCAGATGAGTTAATCGTTGTAGATGTAGGATACCGTGGCCGAATTTGCTCAAATATTATTTTCACCGTTCAGAATTCCTGTTCTGAATTGTTTCGGTACCAACTCATTGACTTATAGTATATTTTGCTGATTTTCCTGATTATGGGCCACCCCTTCCATTCTAACAAAATAGCGTCGACTCATTGTTATGATTTTTTCTTAAAAACACTTTTCTTTTCCAGAAATAATGAAAGGTTTCTGGGAGGTTGCTAAGCTATGGCTGCTATTGGATTTTTGGTAGATCTGTGGACATGTAGTTCGGGCGCGCTTTTTCTAGCTATTTACTACAATGTACCTGCCCATATTAATTGATTGCCCAATCGATAAACTTAACTTTTTAATTATTTCTATTATTAGTAATAGACCTACCAACCAACCTATCGTATGGTTATAGTTGATTTAATTAGATAGTTCTATTAATTAAATTTCACAATTTACTATTTAAATCAAGTAAAATGTATTTATCACATTGTTGCATTTTCTTGTCTACAAGCCACAAGCCATCAGGAGATAACAAACAGATCTCTTCATATAATGGACTTCGGAAGTCAAACGGAACACATAATATAAAAATTTTACCTTGAAATAAAATTTGTATTATGTTTCCTAAGACTTCCGAAGTCCAGATAATGTCTTCCTGGTGCTACTACTTTCATTAACATTATTATGAATCGAACAATGACGAAATGTGGTGGCTTTCGCGTCTTGTGTTGTTTAGTTCACAGAACGGCCGTTGGCGGCGCGGGTGGCACCGGAAACGTGACGGAATTTAGCGACATCTAGCGCGACGAGACGTGGAAAAGGCGATGTACTCTTCATATAATGGACTTCGGAAGTCTTAGGAAACATAATACAAATTTTATTTCAAGGTAAAATTTTTATATTGTTATTTGTTAACTAAATGCTTTTAGTTGATTATAGAGTTGAAGCAAATAAGATTTATAATATTCTTACCTATAATACTAACTACCTACCTTACCTTATCTTAAAATCTTGCAGAAGTTTCACAGGTGTAAAATTTTATGAAATTTTCTAGTCCTAATATTTCATTGCCTTTCAGTGTATGGAATCAGCGTAAAGTACACAAACGCCAGGGTTCTGGTTTCCTTGGCTGTGTTCGAATTCAGCCATCCACTGTGCACAAATTAAAAGATACTGGATGTAAGTTTTAAAATCTATTTAAAAAACAGTCAATGTTAGTTCTTAGTACTAGTAATATAATACACACACACACCACACACACACACACACACACACACACACACACACACACACACACACACACACACACACACACACACACACACACACACATACACACACAACCCACACACAGTTAGGCCACATACTGCGCTTTCCTAAACTATGTAGGTCACAGGTGTCTTAAAAGGCCCATCGGAAAAATCAGTAGATTAACATCGCTCAAACAGATGCACATACCAATGGTCTCGTAAAGTGGATGCTATACAGTATACACCATGCAAAGTAAAAGATAACTAGCAGAAAAGCGGAGCCTGGCGTCAGCCGGGACTAACTCTAAGACGAAGAAGACACCATTGGACAGACACCCTAAAAATCATAATAATAAAATAATATTGATTGAATAATAATAAATAATTAATTATTACACCTGTTCTTTTCATTCAGATCAATGCCTCGAACTTTGCGAAGACAGTTCTGGAGAGACATGTGGTGTTCGCGGTCAGGTCATAGTGTCCCTCCTGTCTCGAGATGGCGCCCGAGGGGAACCTGCGTCAGCGGCTGGGGAGGGCTCTCCGCTCGCAGTAGTAGGCCCCGCCGGTGAAGTGCGGACGCCGAGGGACCCTCCTGTCAACTCCAATGTGGCAAACTCACCGTTACCACAGCATTGGGAGGAGAGGAGATGTAGCAACAGTGGAAGGTACGGCATATACTTGCAGGTATTTGGGTAGTTATATACGTATCCTTGCCATGTTATGGCTAGCCCGAGGGGAAACCTGCGTCAGTGGCCGGAGAGGGCTCTCCGCTCGCAGTAGTAGGCCCAGCCGGCGAAGTTCGGACGCCGAGAGAACCTCCTATCAACTCCAATGTGGCAAACTCACCACTACCACAGCATTGGGAGGAGAGGAGATGTAGCAACAGTGGAAGGTACGGCATACAGACGCGTGCGGGTATTTGGGCTAGTTATATAGCTACATAAGTTATATAAGGATACCTATATAGGTATCCTTGCCATGTTATGGCTAGTCAAATACTTCCCACATAATGTTTGAAAATCTAAGACAACGCGAGTGAAGTTGCGGGAATCAATCCTATCTACACTACTATTATAAAGAGGAAAGATTTGTATTTTTGTGTGTATGTTTGTAATTAATAAACTCAAAAACTACTGAACCGATTTGGCTGAAATTTAAAATGAAGATGGATTATACCTTGGATTAAAACATAGGCTACTTTTTACCCCGAAAAAATTATAGTTCCCGCGGGATCTTGAAAACTAATTCCACGCGAACAGAGTCGCGAGCATCAGCTAGTTATTAATATTTAAATGCAAAAAAAAGTTTGTATGTTTGTTACTCATTCACATCGCAACGACTGAACCGATTTGACTGAAATTTGGCACAGAGATAGATTATAGTCTGGAATAGGACATAGGCTACTTTTTATATCGGGAAATAAGAGAGTTCCCGCGAGAATCAAAAAACCTCAGTCCACGCGAACGAAGTCGTGGACATCATTTTTATATAGAGGGAATCTTAATTTTAGGATATACTACGTGAACCATGCACTGCGGCAGACACAGTGGGAGCGCCCGGTGGAGTCGCAAGCCGCATCTCCCCCGCCGACCACGCCCCCGTCCACCCCCTCCCCATCCCCTGCACCCAATAGCCCAGTCACCCCCCTCTCACCCACATCTGTCTCACCCACCTCGCCCAATTCACCCACCTCACCCATCTCAACTGTGTCCGAGAGCGATGTCAGCCACGCAGCTTCTATATCTTTAAGGTGCGCCCTTTTTTAGGTTTTAAGTTAAAAACTTTTAAAATATACTAATTTAAGAGAATAACCTAGTGAAGAGATGAAATATAAGGAAAACAAAGGTCTTTCTCAGTCCGAAATAAAAATGAGTGGAAGAAGTTTGTTCAGAATTCAAAAAAAAAATCAAAATTATTTATTTCATGTAGGCCAATTTGTGGCTGTAATGACAAGTCGAGAATCTACTAGAAGCATCATACTATATAAAATATATAATGGCTAATTCATCATTAATTTTGTTGGAAAAAATATGTATATATATATGTGTTATATATGTCATAATTGCTATAATCGACAGAAAAAAAAACTTTCAAAAAAGAAATGGATAAGTTTTTATATGAATGAAGTTTTTATTTTTTTTTTTTATTCCAGACCGGAACCTCAGCCGCAAACTGCAGTAAGATCACGACAGCCGACCACGCCATCATCGCCTTCCACTGTGACGCCAGTAGTCGTAGCTGCCACGGATCTACCACCTGGATATGGTATGACACAATGAATATTCGTGTTTGTAGGAATGAGCAAGATCTGCCTACGACATACAATAAAATTCTACAGTCAATTTTACACTTGGCTTTATAGTAGTTAAAGAAATGAAGTCTTTTTTATCAACCATTAGCCCCATGCCAACGAATCTTCAAAAGAATCTGCTTATAGCTGTTGAAGCTGACCGCATGATAGAACAAATATAAAACAAAAAAAAAAGTAATATCTTCCTGAACAGTTTCATGGTGATTTACTTTTCCAGAAATGCGGACAACAGCGCAAGGGCAAGTGTACTTCTACAACGCTGTGACGGGCGCGTCGACGTGGCACGACCCGCGCGTGCCGCAGCACCTGCGCCACTGCGCGGCCGCGGCCGGCCCGCTGCCGCCCGGCTGGGAGATGCGGCACGCGCCCTCCGGCCGCCCCTACTTCGTGGACCACAACAACCGCACCACGCAGTTCACTGACCCCCGCCTGGCGCTGTCCGCTCGACTGGTGAGTTGTACCACCCACTCGATATCGCTCATTTGCGACAAGAGTGACATAATTCAAAATCGACGATGACAGAATTCTCTCGTTTTGAGAGTAATGTTTTGTGGATGCTGCAGTCTCGAAACAACACAGCGGCCAACAAAGCGACAAAGTCACAATCTCGCTTTTATTTTTTTGTGCTTAGCGTAATGTTGTTTTTATAGCAAAAAGTATAAATTCTCGACACTAAAATGGGTGAATTTTGAATTATGTCACCCTTGTCGCAAATGAGCGATATAGAATAGTACAGCGTGTACCAGCACCTGAGGCACCAGCAATGCGTTGTCGGCTTTTCAGGAAATTTCAGGAAATTTATTGGTCTGCCCCTTAAATAACCCCATATTGTAATTACTTTCTTGTACTTTTGGGTGTGCCCAGATTAAACTGAGTTCATCCTGACCAACTTGTCTCCTTTATGAAACCAGGTGGTCGCCCCACAGCCACAATTGTTTTTTTTATAGATTCACATTCAAAACAACTGCCTTTTTTTAAAAAGATTCAGTAGCTACTTTTACTACTGAGTAGTAGTAGTGAATCTTAATTAATAAAAAAGAAAGAAATTAATCATGTTTTCAAAGAGCTATGGATTAACATGATTTTTCGTGAGTTTCACTTATGGATAAAATGGCAAAAGTATAGCTTCCATATACTAGACTTAACAGGTCCATTGTCATGAGGTCCTGGGCTTAGCTTCCAGGCCAGGGTTTTCTGAAAAAATCTGCGGTTACTCAAAGAGTAATGTAAAGCTGTCAGTCCATGTCATGTAAGATTGCTGTCCCATCAGACAATGGGAGTGCTACTTTACAGTAGTTTGTGTAGTTACTAGTCTCCACTGAGATTTGTTGCTGTTGCTTTAATTCAATTGAGTGGAAATTATTTTAATGGTTCCATATTTTTCCAGACCCCACCCTTAGACTCAGTACCCCCGGTACCTGTCAGTCCCCCCACCGCTGCGCCGGTGTCGCCCCCCGCGTCTATCGAACCACCTGATGCCGATGCGTTGCCAAAATACAAGCGAGACTTGGCGGCCAAGGCGAGGGTTCTACGCGCGGAGCTACAGGCTTTGCAACCGCAGACTGGCCACTGTCGAATCGAGGTATGAGCTGTAAAATCGATCATAACGACGGGTGAAAGGCTAATTGATCTAAGCGACATTTTGTAAAACTTGCAGGAAGACTGATCAAAGTTTTTTTTTTTTTTGGAAAAAAAAATCATAAAAAAAAACAACTATTGGATAGTAATACAGTATTTCTACTGTATTAAATAAATAAAAAACTATCCAATAGTTGTTTTTTTATGATTTTTTCCTGTCTTCCTGCAAGTTTTACAAAATGTCGCTTAGATCAATTTTATTAGCCTTTCACTTGTCGAATTAATTTTTTTTTTTTAAGATAAAGAATATCAAAAAGCCAAGCTGAACTTGATCTTCTCTCCCCTCCAAATAAGTGAAAACTTGTGCTAGGAGTGACTACGACAATAGTGCAACGGGTGGGATTCGAACCTGCGACCTTTCAGTTTTCAGTCCGCACCTTTAACCGTTGGGCTATTGAGGCTTCAATAGCCCAATTGTTAAAGGTGTGTAGGTAAAATTGAAAGGTTGACAGTTCAATCCCCGCTCACTCTTGTCGTATACACTCCTTTCACAAGCTTTACGCAGACGCTTATGTGGAGGGGAAAAGGGAGTTTTAGTTCAGCGTAGCTAGTATTCTTTTAAAAACACTGATAAATCAGTCAATCACCTTTTCCTTTTATATATTTACTAGAAGCCCGCGCCGACTTCGTCCGGGTTGAAAATTTAAATATTTGTTTTTACGGGACTAATCGCGCAAAGCTCCATAGGAGACGATTGTAACAGCTAAGATCACCACAGGAACCATAGGAATCTCCCGCGCCGGCCGTTTTATTATTTTGTCGCGCGAACATATTCATTTT
Source organism: Hipparchia semele (assembly GCA_933228805.2). Taxonomy (NCBI): domain Eukaryota; kingdom Metazoa; phylum Arthropoda; class Insecta; order Lepidoptera; family Nymphalidae; genus Hipparchia; species Hipparchia semele. Next base: position 5,055,700 of record OW121721.1, on the reverse strand, counting down.
CCGATAACTCCTAAGATATTAATTTAAAGTGTATAGTGTAAAGGGCAAATATGTTCTAAATTAAGTACTTACTATATTAAACATATTTATTTAGATATAGATTGACATCACATCGGTTAAAGAAGCTTCGAAAATAATTCATTATTTTTAATCAAAATTTGAACGATAGAAATGGTTATTGTAAGTTATTCTTAGAAGATATACATATGCTATCGCGGACTTTTTTTTAGAACTCTCTAAGAGGAACAATTCACCCATACATCATTTTCATCCAATAGCAGTATATAACCCAGCACACGCCTTGAAAACGTTTAAGAGTCAAAAAATTTTCAGACTTCCTTAACAAATTTGCACATAATATCTAGCCATAATACTTTATGTGTATAATATATAGCCTATAACCATCTGGAATAATGTACCTTTGAATTGGTAAAAGAATTTTTGAAATAGGTGCGGTGGTTCCAAAGTTTGCTCCGGATATACATACAAACTCACAAAATTCGCGCTCCCTCTTTATTATAATAGTATAGATTTTAGAGATTATATTGATAAGCTACATATTTTTTTTAAACCATACGTTCGGCCTGGCCAATTTGAATTTGAATAACAATACTTTTGTATTGGCCCCGTCACCATATTAAAAAATCATATGGTGTAATCTATTGCAGGTATCACGTAACGAAGTACTGGAAGAATCGTACCGACTCGTGATGAAGCTACGAGGCAAGGAATTGCGCAAGCGATTGCTCGTCAAGTTCCGAGGCGAAGAGGGACTGGACTATGGCGGGGTTGCGAGAGAGTGGTTGCATTTACTGGGGAGAGAGCTGTTCAACCCGCACTATGGACTATTCCAATATGCAAATGCTGGTGACGATAGATATGCATTGCAAATTAATGCGGACTCTGGGGTAAGTGATTACTTACATCCGATGGGTTGAAATATGTCCCGCATATTGTAGAAAACCAAACACTTTATCACCTTGTGCTTCTTCGATGGTGTTTGACCAAAGGTCGATTTCTGGTTGAAGCCACATAATCTTTCAAAAAAAAAGCACTTTGTAAAAGTTTATTTGAATAAAAAACAAAATCTATACTACTCTATTCTATAATCGGCTGTCGCTACTACCTTCGGCCGAAACCAAGCCGAATCTTTAGTAAATAATCCTAAGAAATTCGGCTACAAGTGGAAAAAAAAAATTTTTTTAAATATTTTTTTAAAATATTTTTAGCGAGCAAACGAGCTTGATAAAAATGATGTTAAGTGATTACAGCCGCCCTTGAACATTTGTAGCACCTGAGGCAGCACCAATGCGTTGCCGGCTTTTCAGAAATTTGTTGGTCCACCCCTTGAATAACCCCATGTTGTAATTTACTGTCTTTGTTTTAATTGGGTTTATTTACTGGCGATCCCCTGTCGCGCGCGTATCGCCTCTTCCAAACCCCACATTGTAACATGACATTTGTAAGTTTATTAAATGGTGCATGCTAGAAACCTTCGGCATCCACCAAAACTTCGGCCAAAATGAAGCTTGACACTGCTTAACCATCTTGACATTGCTTGGAGCATCGGCGAAAAGTTGCCTGTCTGTCGGTATTGTACAGAATATATTTCGGAGAGTGTGCTCAGGAACTTTTCAACTTGGTTCCGCCGTCACCATTTTACCATCGTAACGCAAGGCACAGAAAAGATCTGCACCCCTACGTTGTTGAAATCCCAAGAACGCGCACTAAGCGATTTGCTTCTTCGTTCCTGTTACGCACCGCTAGGATTTGGAATGCCCTTCCGGCTTCCGTTTTTCCCTCTAACTATAATTTGGTTACCTTCAAATCAAGAGTGAATAGGCATCTTCTAGGCAAGCGCGTTCCATCTTAGGCCGCATCCTCACTTACCATCAGGTGATTGCGGCCAAGCGTTAGTCTATATATTTAAAAAAAAAAAATAAAAAAAAAAAAACCAATACCAGCACTTGACCAGTTTTTTTTTTTTTTTTCAGGTAAATCCAGAGCACCTCTCGTACTTCCACTTCGCGGGCCGCATTCTGGGCGTGGCGTTGTTCCACGGGCACCAGCTCGACGCCGCGTTCACCGCGCCCTTCTACAAGCAGCTGCTGGGACGACCGATCACATTGAGAGACATACGCGATGTTGACCCGGAGCTGCATCGGTCACTGTCTTGGATGCTGTGAGTTCAACTATATATGTTAAGATGAAGGATATTAGATTAGGCAACCCATACAATTACACTTAATTGAATATGAATGCTAAGTTGATGTACAACCTTGAAGCGACTGTATAAGTTCTTGTTCTTGGGGGAACCTATCCAACGTCCTCCTCTTTCGTTTGTATACAGGATGCTATATATTATGCTGTATATTGGTTCAGCGTTTGAAAGATCAACAGACAATAGTGCATTTATAATATAGCTAATGCCTGCGACTTCGCCTGTGTGGATATAGTTTTTTAAAATCTCGCGGGAACTCTTTGTTTTTCCGGGATAAAAAGAAGCTATGTTACTCCAGGTTCTCAACTATACCCATGCAAAAAATCACATCGACCCGTAGCTCTGTTGCAGCTTTATTGCAGGACAAACACACTTTCGCATTTATAATATTAGTAAAGATATTGAAATGAAATGAAATGAATTGAATACACTTTATTGTACACCACATTACATAGGAATAAAAGATAAAATTAACTTAAAGTAAATTAAAGGAATGTGAGCACTAATAGCAAATGGCGATGGATATTAAGTGTGGATACTATTTATCTATTTGAATTTCAGGGATAACAGCATAGCCGGTGTGATAGACACAACGTTCTCAGTCGAGTGCTCGTCGTTCGGCGCGGTGCGGAGCGTGGAGCTGAGGCCGGGCGGGACTAACGAGACCGTCACTGACGCGAACAAGCGGGACTACGTGAGACTGTACGTGGCACACCGGTTCACACGAGGCGCCGAGCGGCAGTGGCTCGCCCTACAACGCGGCCTCGCGGACATCATCCCACCGCAGCTCCTCAGACCGCTCTCCCCCAGAGACCTTCAACCGTTACTAGCTGGAAGAGCGGACCTAGACCCCGCGGACTGGCGTCGACACACCAGACTTAAACATGTGAACCCCGACGCCCCAATAGTCGGCTGGTTCTGGGAAGTGGTCGAGGAGTTCGACGCTGAAATGCGGGCGAGGCTCCTCCAGTTCGTCACGGGCTCCCGACGAGTCCCACTCGCGGGATTCCGCGCCCTGCAGGGCTCCACGGGCGCGGCTGCCCCTAGACTATTCACGTTGCATCTAGTAGCCGACGCCTCCCCGGACTCCCTTCCAAAAGCGCACACGTGCTTCAATCGCCTCGATCTTCCGCCTTACCCGAGCAAAGAAAGGCTGCACGACAAACTTAAACAGGCAGTCTTGGAAACGGCCGGGTTCGCAGTTGAATGATATTATACTATTCTTGTTATGTGTTCGATATTTATGTTTGTTTGTTTCTATAAGGCAGATTCTTAAAGAACAGATTCCTGTTCAGTTAAATTGGCAAGATTCCATAAACCTTTTAGAAATTTGAATAATTATTATTTATTATAAAAGGATAAATGTGTTCGGGCCATCTGAATACAGCAAAATGTACCTGAAGTGTAATTTTTGCATGAATATGCTATCTTATAGAAGTCTGTCATTGTATAATTTATTTCTCCTTTACTGGCTTAAAACAAATCGCAGAAAACGTTTAAGAGATATGAGTAACTGATGAACATTGCCATAACACGGTTTCAATTTAATTTTGTGGAGAAATAATTTATTTACCATTTAAGACAGCTAAGACAAAAATGGATTATGGGAAACTATTCCTTTAGGAATCTTATGCAGGAACAAAATTTCGTGTTGTGTATTGTATGTTATTATATATAAAAGCTGTAGCTTTTTACTACAGCTGTACCAATTGATCGATTTAAATGGAAGCTGAAAATAAGCAATTTATGAGACTGACCGAAACGAAAAACACAAAGACATGACAGAATAGATATGGTATATAGAAAATGTCGGAATACTTCGAAATCAAATTGTCGCATATTTTACAATATCAATAGTTTACAATAATATATGGATTATTTCTTCATTTGGTGAGTAGCTCGTGGATAGATTTATAAGTGATGTACTTCCATAATTTTTATTTATACTTCTCATCGGTATTTTGAGGTATTAAAATAATATGTTATTAACAGATATTTTTAAATAGTAGCGTGTATTAAAAAATGTATCATCAATATTTGCACCTATATGATATGCGTAGCACAACTCTTGTACTAAAAATACTGTATACGCTCAAAAGATTGTACGATTTCCATCTTAGTTTTAAGATCAAAATATGTAATCAAAAAATCATGTTTTTACTCTATTCATTGCTCGATATTTTGGTGTAAGGCCTTATTTTATTCATAATTAAGATCATTTTCTGGACATTCACACCACCAAACTTACTATGTTAGTTTTTGTTAATGGAAAGCTGAAAAGCATTATTTATAATTATTTCAATTCAAAATTATTGCATTTGTGTAAACTAATGATTCTGATGAAACTATTTCAGGCTTCTCATTTACAAAAAATAATGTACGTACTTATATAGGTAATGAATTCTTTATGCACAATCAAAAATATTAGTAGTTGTATTTTCACAATGCCCATATTTTGACTCATTATATTGATATAATATAATATAGCCATACTAGTGATACCGGGCATACTGCGGCTTCGTTCGCATGGATTTAGTTTTTAAAAATCCCGCGGGATCCTTTTGATTTTCCGGGATAAAAAGTAGCCTATGTCATTCTCCCGGTGAGGACCGGGAGAATGACATAGGCTACTTTACGCCGCAACAAAGCAACGGATTGATGTGATTTTTTGTATGGGTATAGTTGAGGAACTGTACCCATACAAAAAATCACATCAATCCGTTGCTGTTTTGCGGCGAGATTGAAGGACAAACCAACAAACAAATACACTTTCGCATTTATAATATTAGTAAGGATTATGGCTAAATTACGTTTCATTAACAACTCTAGTACTGACTTTGAAGGCGATGTTATTGCATTTGCAGAAACGGTTTTTCGTTCGAAGGTTGCCCACTGCATGGGAACTATTTTTGCAATTCTTTGTATATTTACTGATTTCAGTACAAATGCACAAGACGTATTGTGTTCTTTTAATATAAAATCGATTTAAATTTTGTATTCATTGGATTTTTTATGTAATTGCTCATAAGGTGCCTTATTATTTGAAACAACAGGAATTATTATATTATTCATGTACATAAATGCTTTTACGTTCTAACAAATGAATTATCCATACATAAATAATTAATTATTTAATTGCATTAACATTATTATACAATATTTTTAAAAATATGTCAAATATACAATTGTATCATATTATTATTTGTAATTTTAAGAGGTGAAGCAAGTTGAATTCAATATTTATAGCAAGGATGAGTGCCTTTTACCTATTGAATAACAATATAGTGATAGCTTTAGAAATGTATGACTGTTAGCGGTATAGAATGATTAACGGTAATAAAGTATAATATTTTTGCACAATATTTTTTTCATTTTCTTGGGCCTATACTATTTATCATATTATATTCCATATTGAGTTACCGAATTATATCTATCGTGATCTTCTGTAATTGCCGACTTATTAGCTCATCGAGGCTGTCTCGCGAAGTTGAAAAAAAAAGACGTGTGCCGCGGTAAAGCTATTGCATAGCATTTTTTATCAACGCCATCTAACGGTGAGAGGAGTCCCGTGTCAGGTTATTTTCGTTACGGAATTTCTGGATTCGGTCTCCACGCTCAGAGCCCGCGATAGAAGCTTTGCAATAGCTTAAAAATGGCAATGGGCCATCTCGATGACTACTGGCTGATTAAATCATGATTAAAGGATAGGAATTAGGATAGAGGGGTAGATTTTATATAATGCTTGTGCCTCGCTATTCGTTGATCCTTATAAAACACTATAGACGCTTTAGTAACCAAAAAAAAAGGATGACACAGGACTCTCTGTGTATAAAATAACTTTACTTAATGGCGTAGGCCAAGAGAATGTAATCACTCTGATGGCCTATTCAGTGTTTAAGTGCTTCGACTGCTAACACGTCCTATATCTTTTGTGGACGGGTGGTTTAATATTCAAAGGGACAGACAATCTAGTGTTAATCGTAGATTAATTATAAAGATCCGTGGTCTTACGGCTCTGGGGAGCTTGTCTTTTTGAGCCATTTCGTGTGTACAGTCATGGTCAAGTCTCGGTTAGTTATGCGCGTCGAATCGATTCGATACAAACTTCGACTTTTGTTTCGATACCGAGTAAGTATCGAAGGAAATCATTCGATGCCAAAAGTACTCGGTATCGAAACAAAAGTATCGAGTACTTAAATCGAATCATCACGATTCGTGATTGCGTTCGCGACGCCTACCTTAAGGGGCCCGTAAACGGTCAAACACGTAAAATTTTTACGTGTTTGTCAAACAAACTACGTGTTGGGCAAACGGAAATGGATGTAGTTTGATCGTGTGCGCTGGTGTTTGATGACCTTGTTCAAAAAAACCGTAACAAAAACGTAAAATTTCACAAACATGTTTGACCGTGTACGGGCCCCATTACCTTGTCTTTTCTCGATTCCACAAAACCCGAGTCAAGTAGGTAATTCCAATTCGATTCTCGTTCCGACGTTACCTACCATTTACCATTTGTATTTTGTAGCGTCACTCGCCGTATCGTGGTATCGTGTATACTGCATTCTTTGTTTTGGGTTGTAATATGTAACTGTAGCGTTAAACATTTCAATTAACAGCAAGTTATTAGTAAGCGTAGCACAAGGCACAATTTTTTGTTTTATGTATCAGTTCAGTTGATATTATATTAAACAAATAATTATAAGTGGTGATGTGAGTGCGCCTGTAATAAGTGGTGAAATTATTGAAATAGTGAAGTATTAGTTATTGAATTGAATCAAGATGCCGACCAGTGCCGTGTACCAACCGACGACGGTGACCTACGAACAGCAGCCCAATGACCAGCGCTGGAACTGCCCCATCAGCTACTTCTCGCGAAGGGTGACAAGTAGCCTGAACCGCGCAGTATGCATACGACTCGGCCTTTGCCTCTTGGGCAGCACTTTGTTTATCGTGGGTAAGTGGAAGTAATTATTTTTTAAATGAATAGCGAGCAAAGAAGCACGAGTGTCTCATTTTGTGATTACCGCCGTTCTTGAGGGATCTTTTTTTATATATACAGTGTAAACTCATTAAACATTTTTTTTTTTTCAATTTTCTTCTTTCTTTTCTTTGGTTTGGCTTTTTTCAGTTTTATTCAATAGGTACCTTATATGGCACATACATTTTCAATAGAAATTGTGAAAGGATCAGCCATAATAGTATTTCAATTTGTTTTTCTGCCTCTTGTAATGAACAAACTTTTTTGTGTAGATATTCAGCCTCTTCAACATTTTATCCTATTGTTCACTATAAAATATGATTAAAACCTCATTGATTTGCCTATTTCTAAATGTATGAACTATTTTTATAAAATGTTGGTAAACCGTAGTTCTCATAGAGGATGGTATGTGCGTACTCTTCTGTTAGTAATTGTCCAAAATTTACGTTTCTCATGTTGTCTTCTCTGACGCAATCGGGGCAGTGAATTGTAAAAAATTTGCAAACCAATGGTTGAGGTAGAAGAATGCTTTGTGAATTTTCATCTTGAAAGTACTACTGCTCTCTCACTGAACATACATAACATTCATATCAATACATGATTATTCATCACCATAATCATTCTACAGTGCAACCTTAATATAACGTACCTCAATATAATGACTTCCTCGATTTAACAAATTCTTCGTAATCCCCTTGAATTGTCCATAAGAGTCAATATAAAATATACCTTTACATTGCGAACATTCTTTGTGTACAACCTCTTAATAACGAATTTTCAACTATCAAGAAAAAGTATTCATACCTCTAATTAACGAATTTTGCCAACCCAAAACCTTTGTATAAAGTTTCTACCAATAATATAACTCTTAATCTTATAATGTGATTCATGTCTCGACATGTTTCGACACGCAAATACATATAGTAATTTGATAAAAATGTGTTATCATTTATTAGTAGAAGTTGTTCGCTATAACAAGATAAGTACGTAATATCGAGGTGAATAAAACTATTCTTTTACCTCTTTATAACGAATTTTAGACCAATCTAACCTCAACATAACAAACCTCAGTTCAACGAATTACTTGATATTACGAATATTTTCTTGTTCCCCTCCGATTTGTTATATCGAGGTTGCACTGTATATAAGTTTATAGCACAATGAACTGCTTACTTGCTTTTGCCGGTGAGTTGGTCCACGTGACTTAGGTTACTATTTTTCCGGGGTAAAAGGTTACTTTCCTGGCCATCAAAAAACCCATTCAATACAAAATGTATGAGAAAATGAAATTTTTTCATAATTTTTTTTTCGTTAATTTTCCAATGATTTTAATAGTTATTCTGCTATTCGGTACATAGACAAATACAACAAATCAAAAACCATGAAAATTGAATTTGAATTTGAATATATTAAGATTAATATAAGCCAAATCTGATCTAACAGATCTTTGTGTCAGAGCAGGGTTTTGTTGTATGACAAAAAACAACAAATTCTATGAAACAGAACAATTTGAAAAAACTGGTTACAAATTAGGATAAAACTGTCTCATTTTGTCCAATGACGTCAAGTTCTATTAGCTGTTGATGGTTCAATCCACTCCAGTTGCGCTATTGTGATACCCACTCTTAGCACAAGGCTCATTATTTTAAAAAAATTCAGTCATACAAAATGTTAACCACTTACACAGGTAACAGTTATTACGCTGCTAAATATAGAAAGGTTTGTGTTTCCTGTTTCTACCAACTAATATGTCACTTCCTTTTTGTAACCATAAATTTTAATAATACAATGAAACGGGGAATAGCAAGTTAACATCCTTGAATATAGAGTAGTTAGTACCTATCATAAATGGTTGTGACATGTCATACCAGATCTTGGTAGCAAATTAAATGTTTAAATAAAAACAAGTTCTTACACGAAACATTATTTTTCTTGATCAACAATATAAAATACTTATATAAAATAATACACTATTATTATTACAAAAGCAAATCATTCACAGAGTTTAAAATCACAAAACATAGAATAGTTAAGTTTGCGTTCTTTAACGTGTGTGTGCGTGCGTGCATGTGTGTATGTATGTTTGTTACTTTTTCCCGCAAAAACTTCTGGACGGATTTGGCTGAAACTTGAAATGGAGATAGATTATATTCTGGATTAACAGGTAGGCTGCTTTTATTCCGGAAAATTAAACAGTTCTCGCGGGAATTAAAACCACCACCACGCGGACGAAATCGCGGGCATCATCTAGTATACAAATAAAAATCGATTGCTGTTCGTTAGTCTGACTAACACTCAAAAACGGCTTGACCAATTTTAATTTTTTTTTGTTTTGTTTGCTATAATATGGATATAAAACACAGCTGACAAATGGAAATAATCAAAATTACTAATTTTGTATAGGAATCAGCAGTTCAGATTACTTTTAATAAATGGCGGGAGCTAACCGGAAGTAAAAGCCAGTCTATTATTTTGATTAGCTAACCAGAGATAAAGGATAAAACTCATTCATTTCCTCTTTCCCAATAGATCGGTTATTTCTTTAGCAACTTTATCCTTATAGGTAAACTAATAACCTGGAAGGTTAAATAATTTTATTTACCGGCTATTTAATATACCTACCTCACTTAACTACGCCAGGGGTTCGAGGACAACCTCTAAAGACTACGGTTACGATTTTTCCACTGTAAACAATATACATACCTATCGGGTCTAATTACCGAAATCGGAAACGCTTTAATTAAACGGAAGTAAGTAGTTACAAGAGCAAAATGAGAAATTAAACTTCCTGATCCCTGAACTTTTAGATAAAGGTCTAGGATCTACTGAAATGTCTACTGATAACTTTTTCCTTCCCTTTACCGGCCATACTAATTGACAGATTTACGCACAATTCACGTGAACTTGAAAACTTACACTAGACCATTTAGTATTGTAATGCTTCTATAACTCGATAGTCGATACAATAGCGGTGATCTGCTCGTATAACTCGATAGTCGATACATTATTTGAAAAGACTTATTATAGGGGTCATTACTCATTATTCATTAGTAACCCATTGAACCCAGTTAACTAAGGCGCCTACATGTTGGATTTATATTCCCACACAAGCTTTATTTTATTCTCTATCCTGTGAAAGAACACATTGTTATAGTAGCCTCGCAGCCTGGCTCTGATTCTGTTCTTGTCAGAGAGTTACCAGGCTATTTTTTGTTACATACGACATTAAACAAATTTCCATTTGCTCTAGTCTTGATTCATCGGCCCCAAACGAAATGTTTCATTAACTAGTTTCAATGGGTCCATTGTAAGTGAAAGCAGTCTAACGCTAATGCCTCTGCCCACTATTAAAACCTACTACTTCCGCTGGGTCCTGCTTCAGCTCATTTTCGCAACAATCACACTTATCTATTTTAATTTTCATACAGCTATCCATACATACAGCTTATCTATTTTAATTTACATACGGTTATACAGGTATTTTAATTTTTTGTGCGTTTCTTGTTACCTATAGTCAAATTTTAAAGTAACGTTTCGATGATTGCTTAGTTATTCTATTAGTCATCATTTAAAGTTAATACTTAAATTATTTTGTCTCTTATGAAGATGACGATAGTGTTGACGTCATATTTATTTTCAAGGAAATGACAAAAACCTGTAGAGGTCCATACCTTAATGATGCGACAAGTTCTGTTCGTCAAACCAGTCTGTACATCATATCCTGAATTGCAAATGTATCTACCATAGATTACTTATCTAAAATCTTATTGAATTCTTATCTGCGTACAAAAACACCGAAACAAACAAAACCAATTTATAATACATAAATTCGGAGACGATTTTATCGTTGATTATGTAATGATTTCTAAATAATCAGTTAACTAATATAAGTTAATTTCGCGTGACATAGATTTACGTAACTTATCTATCGTATTTACAATTTTAATGTCGCAAATTAACATAAGTAATATTGCTAGTTTTTGTAGTCTTTTTAGTTAGCTGCAAGTTGCAAACATTTACAGTACCAGTTTACACTAGTTTAAAGAAACAGTCAGTTAATTAAAGTTTTCTATACGACATAAATCATTAAAAATGGTTTACTAGCTTTTGCCCGCGAATTCGTCTGAGTGGAGTTAGGTTTTGAAAATCCCGCGGTTAGGTTTTGAATATCTGGTTTCCGGGATAATAGGTAGCCTACGTCATGCAGCACACTCCAAGTCCTGAACTGTACCCATGCAAAAATCACGTAGATCCGTTGCTTCGTTGCTGTGTGATAAAGCGACAAACCAACAAACAAACACGCTCGTATTTATTTTCTAAAATATATAAAAGGCAAAGGTGACTGACTGATTTATCAACGCACAGCTCTAACCGCCTGGACGGATCGGGCTGAATTTTAGCATAGGTATAGATAGCTGTTTGTTCTGTATTCTGAGAGATAGCTAGGAAGTATTTTTGAAAATTACCCCTTACCCCTGAGGGGTTTATCCCTGAGGGGGTAACATAATCGAACTTAACGTGAGCGAAGCCGCAAAAGCTAGTAAAACAATTAGTAAGCATTTTTGGATGAAGATTTTGATAAAAATCTAGAATGTTTCCGTCGAAAGCGTATTCCTCGTATCCAAATAGCATATCCTCGATAATGGCGCGCATCGACAATGCGTTTTTGGGCTATGATGCGGAAAGGGATCGCGAGTAAATGGTGGAGATACCTGCATAGCGAGAATAACGTAGTCTAAGTCTGCATGCACATGTACTGGTAAAGCTCTGCTAGTTGACTGTAGAAAAGCCGTGTTTTTTCTAGATAATATTAAACGTAAAAATTATTTTTATAAAACCGACTTCAAACGCTTTTTGTCTATAAAATTTCAATTGCCAATGAAATAAAGAGTTCCCTCCATTTCTCCAGGATCCCATCATCAGATCCTGACCTGATGACAATGGGACCACCTGAGAAGTATACCCTTTCAAACAAAAAAGAATTTTCCAAATCGGTCCGGGCGTCTTCGAGTAATCGGGGAACGTACATAACAAAAAAAGATTCGGATGAATTGAGAACCTCCTCCTTTTTTAGAAGTCAGTTAAAAATATAGTCATGGGTAACTTTAAAAATTGGTTGTAAAACATTCAGAAAGAACCATCTATGATTCAAAATAAATATAATTTTAATAAAAATAAAATATGCAAACATCAACTATGGAAAAGTGGATTAAAAAGAAAAAAGTAACCCATATATGTAAACTGACCTACTAAACAGACTATACAGTCTCAATAATTGTGATAATTGGCGAGAGAGATTGGGCCAATCAGAGGTGATTGCGATGATCGACACACATGTAGTAATCATTTTGATGTACTATTCCGCAGCTGATCAAAAATACACGTTAAAATCAAAGGACGTGTTAGTTTTGAAGTTTTATTCGTCATGTGTATAAATTGAGGGCTCAGAAAGGTAAATAAGTAAATTTTATTTATTTAAACTCTTCAAGGAGCGAGGAAGTAGTAGGTGGACCACTACGGAAACGAGTCCGGAGTCGGGCTTGCATTGACGGGTTTGTCGACCTTCGGCGCGCTGCGGGAATACAAAGCCTTTGGACGCTATCAGAACTACCCACACACGCGAGTATAAAATTGAACTTACGCAAAATTGTACACGTCATAGACGATAACGGGCGATTGTTTCATTGTGTTGCTAAATAAAGCAACAAGAAATCGGTGCGTAGCAGTTAGCGGTGTGACGTCGACATCCGTGGTCTGACGATTAGGAACCTATATTGACTTTTCAATTTTAAAGATGCCTGTCAACAGATACATGCTTAACAGCAGTGGTGACCACACAAAAACAATACTTAGTCTAGAGAAAAGCGGCATTATTTACAGGTTTAGAGTGAGAATGATGAGATGCAATTGTATTGAAATGAAATTTTTATAATACGACTTTTTTATCCTGGCTTTATTATTTTTATATTATATCTATTTACATCGATGATCTGTATTTATAATTGTGATTTAATAACTCGAAAGAGAGCTTCCTTAGCGAAAGTTAAGGCTAGCATTACGGAGGTAACTTTATTTTCAAGTCAACGTTTGCAATACATATATATAAATATTAAGATAGATACATTACTATATTGCTTTGAGCTATTTTGCAACGACTAGTTCAAAGTAAAATCGCAATTACGCAAAAGCGCCCTTATCGCCAATCATGTGCATTAATTATATTATGACTGTGTACCAATTTCCAATCAATACCCGATAACCGTTTGCCATTAGAGCTGAGGTCATATGTCGGTTATCCGCCGCTCATTCAATAATTCATGCCATGTCTGCGCGATGCAGTCGCTCTTCACTCTGTAGTAGCATGATCAAACTACGCAGCCACTGGGTGAGTCACACTCACCGGCCGCAAGCGCCGCCGCACCGGACACCCAATACCATTTATGATACACGGTATATAGTAGTATGCGACACACACGGGCTTATATTTGCTACCACCATATGATACACAGTATAGTAAGTAGTAACTATTCATACTGGCTTATCTTTGCTACCGTACGATAGATCAATAAGAGAACTCTGAATGCCTCGACTTCCCTGATACAATAGTGAGTACTGTGGTCTGTAATGGAAGGTCGTGGTTGGATTTCCGGCAGGCATAATTTGGGACTTTATAATTTCTCTGGTTTAACTTATTCTGACGAGAGGCTTCAGCAATGGCTAGTTACCGAACCGGCAAAGCCGTGCCGCCAGCGAGTGATTCAGCGTTCTAGTACGCTATGTATAGAAAGTGATAAAGGTTTAATAAAAACTGTCGTAGGTACCCCTTCGCCAGGTTTCCATTACACGACATCGTCACTTACCTTGTGATGAGATCGCAATGAACAGGGAACTTGTAGAAAAATTAAAAACCTATAAATCCACTCGGACAAAATCGCGGGCATCAGCTAGTCACAAGATAAATTCATTCCTTTCCCTATCCCATCCAATTATTTATTATTGTACTCAGGAAAAATCCTATCAGGAAAATTCCCTGTAGAATGACTTGCTTACTATGCGTCCGCCCATGGGAACTAGCTTTCTTTAAAGAAAGACGCCCATAACGGTTCTGGTTTCCTTTATAAGGGGTGACGTGTATATGGAAGTAGGTCATGCCATACAGCACACTGTTCAGTGTTCGTATGAGTAATCTTTATATCTACTTTGTCTAAAGCTTGTACTCTGGAGCTTACGTAAGCTCACTATGACACTAAGCGTTTTTTTTTTATTTCAGAAGCTTCTAATGAGTTTTCTCTCGTTTTACGATTTGCATTGCGTATAGTTTCACACTTTGTAACACCATATACGTATTACATATATTAATATATTTATAGAAACCTTGAAAACTACAGACATACTTAGATATACAGTTGTACTGTGGAGAGCGTGAAGAGTGACGTAGCTTACCTTTTATGCCAGAAAAACAGAGGGTACTTGGGGGATTTTAAAAACTAAATCCACGTGGAGAAAAAGCTAAAAAGTGCTTTACTAAAAGCTAGTAGGTATTTAAATAAGAATCAAACTTTTGTATAGAGCGTTCGAGAAATACTATAACGCGAGAGAAATAATAATATATCGCGAATAGGATAAGTAGAAAACTTTGATTCAAATCAGCTCTACCATGGCTCTACCTAACAAAAAACGGCAATGCTTTAAACAACTTCATTCATCATCATTGTAACAGGAAATAATTAATAGCTAATTATACTCTCATTTATATTGGTATAAATAGGTGCGCATTCCAATCTGCTGACCCATCATGAAGTGCTTACGTTATAATTAACTGTTCCTCTATTATACATGCCCTCTATTCATGTGCGATATTACGGGAAACTGTTACGCATTCCATGATTCCGCTGTGTTGAATATTGACGTTAATATTTTATGGTCCGTACTCGTCAAGCCCTAGGGGTTACTCGAGTGGGAAGATGAACAAAGCTTTAGTATCTGAGATATAGATATGCCTTTGACTTGCCCATTGCATCTCCTTATGCAAGGGAAAATAAAAGGCAAACAAAGGCGTGGCAGAAAAAAAAATCTTGGTCGAATAAAAGGCTGTCCCGAATATAGTCAAACTTGCCAACTTTCGTCAGGAAATGGCACTAGAAAGCTTGAAGGCTTTTTTAAACGAAAAAATATTGGGACACATTCAACTTCACATTCAAGGACATTCGGCCTATTATATAGGGGATCTTGGATTCCCGTCTATTACTGTGGAAAATTTGAGCCTCACGGAAATAAAAAAGCCTGGGAAGGTTGACAGCCATTAGCTTTACCCTCTGAGATAGGGTGACGCACGAAAAACACCCATAAAAATTGATGTTTTTCCACAAAACAGCTAAATAGGGGTTGAAGTTAGGGAGGGTTGCTTTTAAACTCATATCACTTTCGTAAAAAGGGCTGATGTAATGTTATATTTATTAATTTTGCGCTTACTTCATTTATATCAATATACCTATTCTTTATGACTTAGACAGCTATTCTTGGCTTTAAGTTGTTCGATTCTTGCATATTAACTAACGGTTAATTGGCTCATTACGTATAACGTACGTTGTACACATATAAAGTAGGGTTCTATTGGAATCTACATAAAAAAATTCAATTAAAAGAAAAAAACATACAGTTAAATGTTACGTTATTGCATAAAACAATGAAAGTACATATTATTTATATAATGTGTGTAATACTTAAATTAAACCGTTTATTGAAAAATTAAAAAATAAAGAAGATCACAAACCTTAGAAAAACTATTATATTACGTAATTTCTAAAACTAAATATTAGCAATTTTATAAAAAGACGTGTGGCACTCGGGGACTGCCGCGGTAAAGCTATTGCATAGCATTTTTTATCAACGCCATCTAGCGTTGAGAGGAGTCCCGTGTCAGGTTATTTTCGTTACGGAATTTCAGGATTCGGTCTCCACGCTCAAGGCCCGCGATAGAAGCTATGCAATAGCTTAATAATAAAAAACAAATCTGAGATAATAGGTATTATAACTCATATAACAGTTGATGTGTTAACTAAGCTATTTCAAAACTTTCACACAGTGTAGTGTCACATATTAAAAAAAAATGGCAAAACTGAAGCGATCAATTGTAAGCAAAGCGCCCGAGTCTAGACAGCGATCGGTAGTACAATGTAAATAATCTTATAATTCCTTACACTACTTTACGTATATGAGGTCTAGAAGCTGCTTAACCTTGAGTGTGGGCTAAAGAAGCGTTCTATAATAACCAGTGTCGTGAAATCGATAGTCATTAAGAATGCACGCGGGCTATTTTACCCGCTAACTAGGTCATTGCAAGAGTTCAATCAGTTAATGTGAGTTGTATGTTTGGTTGCTATGCTTTTGCTGCATTAACTACATATAATATGTATGATATGGTTCCCAAAAAAATCTCGAGTGCACGAACATGAAAGTTCAAACTGTGTAGTCCGCGAGGTATAAATTTGGAATTTTTATCCGGCTGCTGAAAAGAAGGATTTCTTTTCGAGAATTTGCACTTTTTAAAAAGAATAAGAATTTAGAGTGATCTAAGGATACCTCTCTTAGGATATCTCTCTTAGGATATCTTTATTAATTATTGACTAGTTGATTCCCGGGACTTTGTTCGCGTAGATTAAGGGTTTTATTCCCGCGGGAACTCTCTTATTTCCCGGGTTAAAAAGTAGCCTACGTGTTATTCCAGACTATAATCTATCTCTGTGCCAAATTTCAACCAAATCGGTTCAAACGTTGCGACGAGATTGAGTAACAAACAGAATCTTTCGCATTTATAATATTAATAGGATATAATATTATAATAGGAAAAATAGGATAATAGGATTAGCGACCCTTGCGTGGTGCTAAGCTTTTTTATTACATATATTACAATTATTTATACCTATTTATTTGAAAATCACAAATCTTTGTGTAACTAATTGTAGCCAGTTTAGACGGTTTTATTTTAAAGCAAACTCTAACCTCCTTCATCTTGTCAAGGTGATTTGGTTTTTAAAGCAAAACAGTGCCTACACAGTCGTATATATTATTACGTAAACCGCATCTACCTACGTACATATAACTTAGTACCTACTGCTATTACTTGTCTTATGCTAAATATTTAGTTACAGCTGAAGTTATATATATATATACTAAGATAAGCAAGTACTTAGGTTTATTTATGTGATATATCCCATTGCCGACAACATCGTTGCAAATTGAATATGTACATAGTTACAATTCATTTCTAGTTCTGGATACATTTGCATAAATGATGTAAATCGTGTAACCGCAATTGCTACATGTTCGTAATCGGATATTCATTAGATTAAATTACTTGGCTCTTATATCCTGTAATATGTACTTGAATAGAGAATATTGTATCTGTAGTTATTCCGGAAGTTACCTTTGATACTTAGATCCCAACTGTAGAGCTTTATAAGTGGTAGTTAATATTATTGATCAGATTTTAACAAGAATCTTATACTGTTTACAAAATATGGGATGAAAGCTTAGAGAATTTAGTTGGTTAAAAGGTCTAAGGTAAAGGGGATTCCTAAAGCCTTACTGGATGCCCGTCATCTAAATGTGATCTGAAGATAACCTAGGAAACGTAGTTATTTATCAAAAAAGTCCATACAATCTTCTATGATATAGTAGGTATATGTATAAAAAGAGGACAATCTATGACTATTAACAACCTTGCTAGGTAAATAAACGAAATATTAAAGGCAGATTGAATATAAGAACCGGCCGTTTATCTGAATTATTATTGTTAGATACCAGAATCGTATGGGTTTCGCAAATAGAACGAAGGGAATGCACATGCTTTATAAAAACAAATAATTTACAAGGCTATTTAATGTTAGCAAAAACTCAGATTGAATATTTTAATGATAATGCGAAATTTTCCTGTCATTGTTGTAATCGACTCAAGCAATCGATAGTTGGAGAAATAGATCTATTTCTCGAAATAACTACATCGTTCACTAACGATAAGTAATTACATCTCAAGTGTTTTCACCTGTATATGTTATATTTTTTATTTCATAAGTACATATAATAAATGCATATAATGTAATAGCTATAAATGGTCAGTCGACATGATTAAAGTATTTTACTAAAATGGTATAAAGTACAGAAACTAGTATTGGTCAAGCCCAAAGCGGGCGATCGCTGGCCCCGTTTTGGCGAATTGAGATGAAAATCTGCATACAATGGGCACTGCCCAATCGATTGAGGGTGGTGCAGATTAATTGCTACAGTGCGTATTTTTAACCACCCCTGAAAAAAGAGGAGGGTTATATAAGTTTGACGTATGTATCTGTATGTGGGTGATCTGTATTTCTCTTTGTTTCCTCGTAGCTCCCTAAAAAATGGACCGATTTTGATAAAGGGGATCTTAGCTAGAATTTGTGACGATCTATCCAGGCATTTGAAAATCGTCAGCTTATTTCCTTCTTGATCAAAGGGTTTTATACACTCATCACTTCACTCATGTGAAGGCACGGTAACCTTGAGCTGATGCTGCAGTATCGAGCAGCAGATCGAGTAGTCTGTGGGTACCCAACTCCTCAGCAACTTACAGAAGATATGTATAGGGTGTTTGTTTGGGCTCACATTATGGCAATATCGTCAGTTTGCAATGTGGATATTCTGAAAGCGACCCATTTGAATGGTCTCAATGAGTAGGATAAATGGTGATCGAGGATCGAGAAGGATTTGATGATGGAGCAGAAAACTGGATATTAGGATTGAGGATATATATTCATATGTCGGGGGTGTTTTAAATTTTCAATTTACATGCAGTTTCACGTTCTTTAATGTATTATATATATATATACACTTATGATTATATTTCTGCAGTTAACAACTATGAGTATCTTGGTTTACCTTTTGCAGCGTTTAGCATAATGCATCTAAACGGCCTAAACCGTTAAATAACGTTCATACAACCATTAATAACTCGGCGTCTATACTTACTAATAACTCACGTAATAGTTACGCATATGTAGACTTTATCTTGTCTTAAGTCTCAACTAGATTTTAGACGTGTCGTTAAAAATTATGTCTAGTTACACACAATCGTATAACTATTCCTGTGTAGTTGCTTCGATACATTCGGCTATCGACTTGCCATGCTAAGATAAAGATAATATAGAGCATGCTTTGTCAGGCTGAGATTATATACGTGTGAACTCTCACACTAGACTCGGATTTAAGACAGAACGAGACAAATATGTCCTTAGATAAATCTGTCTTGTTTTAAGTATCTTGAGTCTCTGAGCAGAGTGAGAGCTCAAGCGTATAGGAACCAAAATATATTTATACTTTATATAAATAGAAAGATCCGTCATTACTTCAAAGTTCCCACGACAAATCCTAAGATTCTTGTTTAAGCCAATGAACTATTCAAAGACGGGCAATGATTACAGGTAATACTTGTTCTAGCTACCTTATTTGTATATCAGAGATGAATAAAAACTAGCTTGAGTTTACTTTAGTTGAAGAGTGGTCTGATTTCATTTCTTTGTGATTGCAATCTTGTTTTCCTTTCTAATATAAAATTAACCATCATTTATGAGAAAAATATTCAAAATGCCTCTAAAAAAAGAGTTCTATAGTCTGATTTTTAATTCGGTGGAATTCTGACAGATGTCATTTTATAAATAGAGCGAGTCATTTGTATGAAAAACAGTATTACCACCTGTAGTTCGTTTTTACCCCAAACTATCTGTCAGGCATTTGTCATATATCTATGTGCGGCCATTGATTTTTATTTGTATAAGTTTCAATTTATTATCTTTTTTGTGGGATTTTTTAAATCTCTGGTAACATTAAGATACGTCAGAATTCCACGGAATTAAAAATCAGACTATAGGGTACCAGTTATCAGCATTCTCTTTGAGGCTGCAAGAGGTTCATAGGTGGTCGGGGTGACCTATCTTAAACCTTCGCGATTTTCTTTTTGTTATGTTTACGATGAAGATGACGTGTTCATCATGGCTAATATTCTTTTGTCCAAGTCTGCTCCTTGATGTTGCGCTATTGAGGCTCTAAAAAGGCTTCTTATAAAAAGTACATCTTACATTACTAACAATACCGATTTTAATGTTCTGGAATTTTCAGGATTTATGCTTTACGAAGGCGAATATTTTATTCTATTGTGTTTTCTTTACCAGGGCTGGCGTGTATAATAGCGGGTGGCGTGCAATACTCTAACTGGTCAGCGTCGCCTACGCCTACACCTGAGAGCGAGAGTGGTTTGTCTACGCTTATCATCGGCGGAGTATTGCTGTGCGTCGGATTACTCTTCGCAGGTAAGTCTACTAAGATATTAAAAGTCCTCTTACGACTGATTTCCCCCTTTTAGTTTCTGAATATCGATACTGTCTTAATTAATGTGCCTGAAGCAGTTATCAAATCCATTGTAAATTTTTTTTCAGTTGTATTGGTTGTGACGATTGCGATCTGACCATTGCTGCATCAATGCATTTTAAACAATAGCGAGAAACCAGCAAATTAGAAGTGATTACGATCCTCACACCGTAGCAATAATTCTTAGACAATCCCATATCTGGACACATTTGCACACCGTCTGTAAAATAGTTTTTTCTTGTTTATTTATTTATTATCCTTTTTATTTAGTCTATGTTTTGTTTAGAATCAATGCAGCCCCTTCAGGGTGTAAAGCTTTTCTTGATGGACGTGTCGTTTGCTTGCGACAGTTACGGCAACGGTGTTTTTGTTTTGCTGAACTGCTGAACTTGAGTTATATTCTCCTCTCCTCTCCTAATACGTGAAAAACTTGTGCTAGGAATAGTTACGACAATAGTGCAACCGACTTCTAGAAAAGGTTACTTATATCTGTGCTTTGGAGTTTAAGCCGTAAAATATAGCCTCATTTCAGTGTTTTTTACAGCTAAAAGATTAAAGTAAATTGAATTGAACAGTTTAAATTCATAGTTTGGTCATAAATTGCGAACGAATTGACATCGAATTATAAGCCATCCAATTCATCTGCTTCGCCCACGCCTCATAAAACTTCGATGGCGTATTGAGAATGTTCATCTTGTCTCGTAACAGTTACTCATGGAAGTTTTAGTACTTCTTTAGCTTTGTCGTTTGGACAGTCTTGTTTGTTCAGGATTTTGTGCAGCAAACGACCTTTATAAAATATACTAGAGGTCTCTCGGTTCATTAAACGAGTTTCGAATGCTCATTTTCTGCGAAGATATACTGATACCATTCACAAAATAGGAGCTAGGCTACATTTCTTCGCAAAAAACAGAGGCCCCTTGTACAATTTAGTTGCTTTTTTTGTACATCGCCAAGTAGATCGTTATGGGCCAACAAAAAAATTAATTGTCTTTTTAACAATCAACAAACCTTGGATAAATGTGTTGGGACTTGTGGTGAATATAAATCTTATTGCATGGTGGTAGTGATTCTTATTGTTTACTACTAGTAGTTTTGATTGAGGGGGAGTCGAAAGTCTAAAGTATAGCTTGTTCCAATCGGCACCTTGCTATTATTTTATACCCTTGTGTGTCACGATTGTTATTTTCAACTATTTTTTGCTCACGGCTTCGCTCGCGTTAATTTCGATTTTTCGAACACCTATT
This sequence comes from Hipparchia semele, assembly GCA_933228805.2. Classification (NCBI taxonomy): domain Eukaryota; kingdom Metazoa; phylum Arthropoda; class Insecta; order Lepidoptera; family Nymphalidae; genus Hipparchia; species Hipparchia semele. The sequence goes on along the minus strand of OW121721.1, from coordinate 5,033,856 downwards.
GGGTTGAATTTTCAAAAATCCTTTCTTAGCGGATGCCTACAGCTGCTATCTGTATGCATTTCAGCTCGATCCGTCAAGTTGATAGATGAAGTCAGTCAGTCAGTCACCTTCTTCTTTTATATATTTAGATTATAAGTGAACTTAATTGAAAAAAAAACTTGTACTTGTCATTTTGATTAATTTATTCTCGTTTATACTTTTTGAAAATTTTCTAAATCTTCTAACCTTTATGTATTACGATGTGATTTTAAATATTGTTAGTAATTTTGTATCAAAATTATAGAAAGTTCATTTTATGTTCATCAATTTTTTTTGTGTGGTAAACGATGGATGTCTATATCAGATTTTGTGTCAAGTCACCGAGTAATAGCTTCGTTCTACCTGACCTTAACCTTCAGACCGTGTTGGCATTTACCGGTGTAAAGTTTAGAGGAAATTTTTATAAAAGTCGCAACTAGTTTAACTCAACTTGTAGTTTTTGATGCTTTAGTAAGCTTTAGGCTGTTTTTAGTACTTTGCCTTTGTGACTTTCGACACTCATTAAAAATGTACACCTTGCGTAACCAACTTTACTTTGGGTTTAAGTTTTTCTACCTGTATTTTATTATGTCTTTGATAAACTACTATGTTGACTCTCGACTATGTTGTTTATTTCGATAAATTTTTAGTTTATTGATAATTTAGATATTTTTAGGGTTCCGAAAAAAAATCGGAGCCCATATTAGTTTGCCGACAAGAAAACATGACGTATCCATTCTACGTCGGGTACAGATTTATTTTATATTTAAATGCAAAGTAGGTAGTCTCAAGTAAAATGCCCTCCATTCTGGTCGGAAACATCCTTGAAACGTGTCACGCAGTCACGATTGTCGCCGCCACATAATGCGGAAACGTTATAAATATTTATATTTTATGTACATATGTATGTTTGTATGTTTATAAAGTATTTTGTACTATAAAGTACCAGTGTCCAACGCAGCATACAGCACGACACACATACATTTTTTTATTCAAATTACCAAAAATTACTATATAATTAGATAGTTTAATGAGTAGAAGCCAAAATTATGTGCGGGATATAAAAATTGCAAGACAGAAAATTTGGAATGTTTGACTTCAAAAAACATGTGAACAATCTGATGATGACGTTAACTAACACGTTTTGAAAGCTTGGAAAAGTGGCGGTAGTTTGAAATGTCCGAATCGAATTTCAGTTTCCAATCTTTTTTTTTATATTAAATTTTCATGAGTGATAGATACTTTTTTCTTTGCAATAATGATATTAAGAATATATGAAAAAAAAATTGCATATGGGGTATGTGAGGGTATATGCATAAGAGCATTGAGCATATTATGAATAAGAGCATTGGATAATCGCCAAAATTTGTTTATAAATACAATAATTAACCTGAATCCTTGTTATTGACAGATTTATGAGGCAGAAACTGAACTATAGCGATAATCTCGTTTATATTATCGATTCAGTTCCAATACAGTCTTTGCTCGCCGGAATTGGGTTACGTACACCCACTCGTTTGTTTAAATAGTAAACGACAACATCAATCGTACTTTACATTTGCGTAGTGAATAAATTAACACATAAAATGAGTTTTGATGCGTAATAAGTATCGTGCTATTTTTATTAAACTTCTTGTTGTTGAACATTTCCAATTTCCAGATCATTGGAACTTACAGGCCTTTGTAAGAAACAACCGCAGTTTTGGTAGCTTACTTTCGAATGTTATTTAATACCAACATAACGGTTTTATTACATTTTAATCTATTTGTACGCCTGCTTTTTTGGCCACTTGCGTTAAAAAAGGAAAAGCAAGGACACCCGAATTATTATTTCAACCTCTTCATTTATTCAGCGTGGAATCTTCAAAACTACCTACCTACTATGAAATGGCTATTCATGAATGTTTTTTGTTTGAGTTACAAAATAAATTACTTACTTTTTAATAACAGAAATTGTACCTGCGGTACATTATGTCGCTGTATAGAGTGACCTGGGTCTATTTACTACGGTTTCCGGTACGAGGTCGTCAGTGGGGTCACCTTGAGACCCCAACGCTCATCATGTCTTCGAACTTTAATATGCCCCTCCATTTGCCACTTTCGATTCGCTACCCACTGACCTATGTCGGTAACTTTGGTTCTCCGGAGCAATCCTGATTTTATCTTGCTAAGATACTACGAGGATAACTCTCTCCATAGCCAGTTGAGCGACCCAGAGCCTTCTCATGAGGCCCCACTATGGGCCTTTGTGTATCATAAAGTTTAATGGAACACCACTTCTTCAGCACCATTTATTTGGGAACCAATATTAAACCAATACTAGGAAATATAGTTTAGGATTGTGAATCAGTCGGCTTCGATTCTCGTCCATGACTGCTCCTAAAACTAGGCTGCCATACTGAACATCATATTTTTAATTTTTAAATTAATTCTTAGAATTGCCCAACGATATATTGTTTTAGAAACAAAACAATAAGTTAGTCTACTTAAATTCATAATTAAAACCAAATAATATTGATATTTTTGAAAATCATGACAAAAGGATGCTTTAATCAATGATTGATGCGCTAATTGTTGCAGCGATGGGCATCTGGGCGTGGTCGGCTCGCTGGGGCGGCGGGAACGAGGCTCCGGCCAGCGGCGCCGCCGCGCTGACGGCGCTCAACCCGTCCACCGACCCTCTGGTGGCCGCGCAGTACGCGCCCGTGCGGGACGCGCCGCCCGCGCCCGACGACGAGATGCGCAACCTCATGGACAACAAGGAATGGTAATACTTAACAAATTGCACCCACTGTTGGACATAGGCCTCTTTTAGGTAGCGCCAACGTTGCCTTAGCGTTACGTAACGTTGACTCATAATTCCTAGTCTAAGGCTGAAATCTTTAGACCGCACTCCCTGTAGTGTAGTGTGGACGAACGCACTAACCTTATAATGCGACAGAAATAATGCTGAGATCTATAGAGTTTGCTCTGACTCCGCTCAGTCTCAAGATAGAGGTTAAAACGAGACCCAAATATGGTCGGACATAAATCTGTCTCGTTTTAACTCTGCCTTGAGTCTGAGCAGAGTGGGAGTGCGGTCTATAGATTTCAGCGTAAAAGTGCGTTAAACATGAACCATGACTGGAACCACTGGCTTGTTGACTTCCCGATACAAGGGATTGGGTGTATTGTGATTTGTGACGGCCTCAGGTGTGGACTTTAGCTACGGTTCACGTGCACGCCATTGTCTTGTTCGTGTTTACATAACTTTTCTTAGAGCTACACCATACTGCGAACTTTGCACCTGGGGTTTCTCATAGGTTTCTTACATTGATACTTGAATAATATACCTAGTCATGTCTCAAACACTTATTATAACACTAGCTTTTGCCCGCGACTTCGTTCGCGTAGAGTTACCCTCTAATTTTTCGGGGACAAAAAGAAACAAAAGAATAGGTCTAATAACAAACTATACCAATGAAAAAAAAATTCGTGATTTTATATTTTAATGAACAAAACTTTATCAATTGTACATACGGTGGTATAATGGTAAAATTGATCTGAATACCTGCTAATCAAAAGTGCTTTACCTCACTCGTGAGGTAGGTACTGATTTGTAACGCATTTTTTTGGTGGACAAGTTTGTTTTTTAATAATAACTTTTTAACGACTCGTCGTGCAAAGCGGCAACTGGACCAGAACAACGGGTCTCAACAAGATATGAGTCCGCCGACTTTCACTATCATATTAATATACTAATAAGAGTAGACTATAAATAAAATTCGTTTTATTTTCAGCTTGAGCAGTGCAGAAGAAAGCGACAAGATGTTAGATGGCAGGCCGTCCGTCGCGTAAATACGACAAAAAAGAGCGACACAGTTTCTTGCGAACAGGCGAGTCCTGAGTAAAATGTCCACCTAAAATATTTTAATTTCCACGAAACGTACCTTCGCTCGTACGTAAATATCCGTGTAAGCAAAGAATTTATTTTTTTTTGACTTACGACTGCCTGAGAAGGACCCGTTTTGTAAACAGTAATCTGTATTTTACTGTAACACAAACAATATAACGGACCATCGCGCTTTGTAGGGTATTATTTTTTTATATAAGTATAGTTGTGTTGCATTTCACGGTACAAAGTGTATGAAACGGTTTTATTTCGTTCGTTGTGATAATTTTTATGAGTAATGACTATTTTTAGTCATCGCCCATTGTATATGTACGGAAAAATCGGCCTTTATTTTGATTTTATACTAAAAGATTATTATGGGAAAACCACAATCCAAATCAAATCAAAAACCACAGTACTTTAGGGTTTAGTTGACTATGTTATTTTTCAACATAATCGAAGTTTAAGTCCATATATTTTTTATTATTATGTTTAAATGTGTTCAAACAATAACATAGTTGTTCTTATATTCAACCCAATCTTAGGACTATCGATGTCAAATATATTTTCTTGGTGTTATACAGGTGTATATTCAAATGAAAAAAATATATAGATTTTGATAGTAAATAATAATGTAATTACAAGACATGCGGCCAAATTATCGTCCAGATTTTAAAGTTAGATATAATGTCCATATGTATGTAAACATTTTTCGATTAGATTATTAATTAAACAATATCGTTGGTGTCATGTACTAATGTAATTTTAACTCTCTTTAAACTCTTGTGGCATCACACCGTACATTATAAAATAGGTTCTTTTTCGTTATTTTATTTCTTCTACTTGCGTTGTTTTAAATAAGTAATCTTTATTTTTTATTTTATTAAATCGTACTTAAGTACTTACTTAATATTTTTTTTTTTACCTATGAACTTCGCCTATATAACGATGTGTGTTGGCTGTTGTATCCATATTCAGTGATGTTTTTTTATTACTATTTAGTCACTTTTTCTCATCTCATAATTTCTATAGAACATAAAATAAATTATATTTTTTTAAGTAGAAAGCACATTATTACTGTAGATTGGAAATGATTAACAAGAAGCTGTTTAGTTTATATTTTTGGGCTATTTTGAAGAAAAAAACATTACATTTTTTTAGTTTAAAATTCAAAAATTGTTTTATCCCACTTTTGATTAGGAATGAAATGATCTAAAGTTTTTGGTATGAATATTATGTTCATTTTGTGTTTGAGACCGTCCTTATTAGTCGTAAGAATAGATGTTATGTGATGGTAGATGGTATAATTTGATACCGGTGATTATATCTTAGTTTTTACTTAATTTTCGGCAGCCAAACAAAATCTTCAAACTCGAGGTATACCTTGAGTTATACCTTGAGTTTGAAGAATTTTTTTTTTCAAAATCAACCTTCACTTCACTACATTTAAAAAAAACTTATTTTCGTAACACAATAGTAAATACCGACATAAATTGAATCACCTGTAGGCCTTAGGTCCCATAGACCTTCCAGCCCTATTTAGATTTATCTGTATGGAGTTAAAAATGGACTGTATAGCATTTAATTTAATGTATTTTTATTAGGCTCACGATTGATATTAATATTTAATCCAAGCTCTCTTTATTAAAAAAATATAGCATTCAATAAACGAATAACATTTCGAAAGTAACATCACAAAAATGTACTTGGAATATTTACTTAAAAAATTGAAAGAAGAAAAAACAATGTAAATAAAGCGCAGAGCTAAGTAAAACACAAGTTAGTAATAAGCTATATTTTATTAATCAAGTAAATAAAAACTACTAAGTATGTAATATTTAAACAATATACAACTTTATTGATATTTTTATTTTTGTTTGTGGTGCAAATGAGATTTATATTATGGTGTATTGAACGATGTTATGTTATACTTATTTTAGTACTTAAAGTACATTATTTTGTAATATTTATGTGTAGGTACTTAATATATTGTCTTCAATCTCCATTTCAATAAATAAGTAAGTATATGAGAATATACTTGGTGTTTCATTTGGATAGAAAACCCTTTTTTTTGTTGGGTTCCATCAAAATACTAATCTATCTGTGTTTTAGAAATATACACACAAAACTGTCGTTTTATACAAACTAATCTTCAGAATGGCTAACACGATTTTAGATGGATTTTCTCAATGGCAAATAGAGAATCGGCAATATGCATTATTGTTTTAACATAACCATAGATAATACACTAAACTTTTGATTCTGTTAATTTAAACAGATTTAGTTTCTTTCTGTGTTATAGAAATTGAGTACTTAATTGACTACTTTAAATAAAATAAAAAAAAATCAAGTGTTGAGTATAGGGAATACATAATTTTCGAGATAAAAACACTTGTGAAGCCATAAATTTATTCGATAAATCGCAGTAATAATACAATATTCACTTGTACATTATAGATTACTATTA